>CM057452.1:891427500-892677500 GCA_016271365.2 Neoceratodus forsteri | reverse complement strand
TGAGAGTACCAGGTCTTAGATTGCTCCCTCTCGAGTGGGTTCCAATACTAGTTGTCTAAGGCATGCCCCCTGTAGGGCATCTAGAATGATCCCACTCTTAGAAGTGGCTGCTGCAGATGCACTCCAGTTAACATCTGGCATATTCAGATTCTCCATCAGCAATATCTCCCCTTTTTCTGCTATTTTAAGGCTACTTTCCAGGGTTTTAAATAATTGATTAGCAGTTTTTTTTTCTTGGGACAATGCTATCTGTACAGAAAGTATTTATATAGGTTTTCTAGAAGTGTTATGTTTGTTAAACACAGTGAGGCAAGTTGTATGCATTTTCACAATGTTTTAGCACTTTTATGAGCAAAACGCTAATCAATTTTTGGAGTTAAATAAATCCCTGCTTTCTATCATTTCCTTGTCCATTTCCTCCCCCTGAGATGGGAGTCTGTATACAGCCCCTGTGTGGATTGTAATGCCATTGCCTGTCTCCAAATTGACCCACAGTGCTTCCTCTCCTCCCTGTTTACCCTTTTGTTCTCTTGCTTTGATTCCTTCCCTTATATAGAGAACTACTCCTCCTTTTTTCCTCCCTGTCCCTCCTGTAGATAGTGTATCCTGGTGCGTTTGCATCCCAGTCATGGCTCTGTGTGTACCATGTTTCTGTGACTGCCATGATATCCAGATGTTCCTCCTCCATCAAGGCCACTAATTCAGGAAGCTTGTTACCTAGACTGTGGGCATTGGTGCTCATTGCTCTCCATTTTTTGATGGCTTTACCTCTTTTAGCAACATCCCAGTTCTTATTGACTTTGCTTTCTCCATTTACCCCTGTCCTGCTCCCTACTGACCTTTTTATCTTGGTCTTTACCTCATTTAGTACCCTATTTTGTAGGGGGAGGCTGGGAATTCCCTGCTGCTTATCAGTGCCTCCCCCATGACTGGTTTAAAAGCTTGCCAGTGAATATGCTCTCTCAAATTATTATGATTTGCTATTAAATATTGAAAAAATGATAACTCAATATCTGTGCATTTAGGATAACGATAAAAACAAGTTATAAAAAGATGTTTCCCCACTTTTTTGCATTGAAACCTAGCTGCCATAACCTTGACCACTCCTCTAATTTTCTCAAGTCTCTGCTCATCCGTACCACTGCGCCCCTCCTCGAGTGTCCACCTTATTGCGGATTTTGGAATCATCTACAAAGAGGCAGACTTTCCCTTCCAGCTCCTCTACAATGTCAGTTATAAAGGCATTTAGGAGGATCAGTCCCAGCACTTAGCGCTGAGGCACCACGCTGGCCATCCTCCCTTCCTTGGAGTAAACTCCGTTTACCATCACTGTCTGTCGCCTATCTATCAACCAGTTTATCTGGTTTACCACCTTTGGACCCACTCCTAAGCTACCCAGCCTTCTTACTAGTCTCCTTTGTGGAACGGTGTTGAACGCCTTACTGAAATTTAGGTAGGCCACATCCACCGCTCCATCCGGATCTAGTTCCTTGGTCACCCAGTCAAAGAAGTCTGTCAGATTTGTTTGACATGACCTCCCCCAGTGAAACCATGCTGGCTTGGGTCTTGTAACTCACTGGATTCAAGATATATCACAATTCTTTCCTTCAGCAGTGATTCCATTAACTTTCCCATCACTGATGTCAGGCTGACTGGCCTATAATTGCCAGCCTCCTCCATGCTAAACTTTTGTGTAGTGGGACTACATCCACAATCCTCTGGAACCACTCCTATTTCCAGTGAGCTGTTAAACAGACTTGTCAGAGACACAGCCAGTATTTCCCTGAGATCTTGCAATACCTTTGGATGCACCCCGTCTGGCTCCATTGCTTTGTCCATTTCAGATTAGCAATTCCTTCAGGACTCTCGCCTCCAAAAAGGACTAGTGCCCAACTGCCTCCCTCCAAAGCATTTGTTACTTTTTTTGTGGCCCTTCCCCTTCCCCTTCCTCTGTGAACGCTGAACAACAGTATTTGTTCAGGATGTCTGCTTTTTCCTGATCCCCCCTTCCCTTTTTAACCTTACAGTCCTGCCTCATTCTTCCTCTTTTCACCTACATGCCTAAAAAATGTCTTTTCCCCTTTTGTTATCTCTAGGGCTATTCTATCTTCAGTTTGCGACTTTGCACCCCTTACTGCTTCCCCCCCCCCCAATATGCCTCCCTGTCTTCCTCCCTCTGCGTCTCCTTATACCTTCTGAATGCTACCCTTTTAGATTTTTCCTTTTCAGTCACCTTTTTCAAGAACCATATCGGGCTCTCTTTCCACTTGCTTTTGCTCACTTGACACAGAGGTTTGTTGCCTTTACTGTGTTCCCTTTTATCTACACCCACTGTTCCTCAACCTCGCCCATGTCACCCATCCCTGGTAGGTTATCCCTGAGACATTCACCTATCTTTTTAAAATCTGCCCTCCTGAAGTCCAGGACCCTCACCCTTGCGTGGTTCGATTCCGCAGCCAACCTTATATTGAACCACACTGTACGGTGATCACTGGTGCCCAAGTGGCCTTCCACCTTGATGTCTGCAACACTGTCCCTCTTAGTGAGTACCAGGTCCAGTATTACCCCATCACGACTGGGTTCACTGACTAGTTGCCTAAGGCATGCTCTCTGCAGAGAGGCCAGGATGTCCCTGCTTCTAGATGGAGCCACTGCTGGGGGCTTCAGTCCACACCTGGCAAGTTGAAGTCCCCCATCAGCAGCACATCCCCCTTTTCTGCCATCTTGCCAGTAGCTTCCACCAGTACCTTATCTGATTCTTCCCTCTGTGCTGGAGGTCTGTAGATCACCCCAGTGTCAATAGTGGCTCCATTCCCAGTCTCCAGGGTGACCCACAGTACCTCTACCTCCCCCTGTAGCTCTGTGGCTTTTATGCTTTTCCTCACATAAAGCACCATACCCCCTCCTTTTCTTCCCACCTGGTCCTTTCTGAACAGAGTATAACCTGGCATGGCCATGTCCCAGTCTTGGATTTTAGTGCACCATGATGTAGTAATGGTCACAGTATCCAGGTCAGCCTCTGCCATGATGGCCTCTAGGTCCAGAATATTATTTCCTGGACTTCTAGCATTCACACACATGTCCTTCGAGATATTGCTTCCACTCTGCTTGTTGCCCCCTTTTTTTCCTTTTTTCCCTCCCCACCTCGCTTGACCAGTTGATTTCCTTAGTTTCCAGTCTGGTGTTGAAGAACAAAGATGTATGTCTGGTCCAGAGAGGATTATGGCATTGGATCCCTGGTAGGTAAGTAAAAGGTTTTGGGGGGGTTAGTGCTGCGTGGGGAGTCAGGTGGGGGAGGGTAATGGCAGCAACAGACATAGGCCATTTTCCTAATTACAGGGAATAGAAAGACATCAAGGGACCATTTTTTTTTTTTTTTTTATAACTGGTACTGACATTGGGGATTGGGCACCCCAGAATCTGTTGGCACTGGAGATGGGCTCCCCGGTGTCAAACGGACTTGGCAGGCGAGGTAAGAGGGGGTCATACAGCCAGCACGGGGGATTGGGCACCCCACTGTCAGCATCTGAATCTGGCATGCAGGGGCCAGGGGACTTAACAGACACTGAGGATTGAGCACCCTAGTGTTTACAAGGAAGAAGCTACAGGGGAGGGAGTTAACTGGCACCGCAATATTGGAATCTGTCATTCTTCAGTTGGTACTGGGAGTGGTCACCCCATGTCTGGTTTAATAAAAAGGTTGCAGATGTGGCTAATGGTGGCCAAAAGGTCTGGACGAACAAGGAAACCACACACAGCTCCATTCAGTGAGGGTGGGGCTACACTAACATCACATTTCAGAAACAGAACAGTTTTTCTTAAATCTTTAAAAAAAACTAATTTAGGAGATAAAACCCACAAAAGCACTTACCTTAGGCCAAACTCTGTCAAACCTGCAAGTTTCAGGTTTCAAATCCACCTAGTTTTTTTAGATACAGGTGAACAAAAAAAAGGTCTTTATGTAAAAATGTTTTCTGCTCCTCCTAAATGCTCCATAAAATGTTTAGGATTCAGATATCTTGGCACCATGTCTGTACTTTCCAAATTTCGGGAAAAGTTGTTAAGGTGCAAAAATTGGGGGTTTAACATTCGCAGTTGTGCTTGTATGACATGTCTATACTTGTACATGTTACATATATTCATTGCAAAAAGGTATGTTAACGCACCAGTTAGGGTTAAACTTAAAGCAGCAAAAGTATGGAATGTATGCTATAGTTTTCAACCCCTAACTTCAGAGAAGCAAAAGCACAGACAGCCATCATCGGGTAAGACAACCCAGCACACAACTATTTTCAGAGGACACAAATGTATTAGCACTGATGTGTTAACTTTATGGATATGCATCTGTGGCATGCACGTCGCAAGACAGACACACTGCAAGACATTCAAATCACAGCACTGCTTCTGTGTGCAGAAGCACAGACCCCTGTAGCCACAAATATAAATCCATGATACCCAAATTACAAGAATTCTTTTGTCTGCAGAAGTGCAGGCCCCATAAGGGTCCAGTGCTTCTGTAGCCTCAGGTACTCGTGTACACTGTAAGACATACGCACACTTGACAGGCCTGTGCTTCTGCAGCCGTAGTTTTAAGACGTACACATTGATGTCTGCCTGCAGCAGACTGAAGTGCTGTTGCAATGTGGCTATCATGGTTTCAGCATCGGGTCTAGAAATTGTTCAAGGGGGTAGCAGGTTTTCAGATACAAAAATTACAACAGTACTTACGTCTGCAGAAGCACAGGCCCCTGAAGGGCCTGCTTCTTTTCACCCTCGGGTGTAAGCATACACACTGACTTCTGGCTCCAGAAGGGGACTGCTGCTATGCAGACGGAAATGATGTTGTAGTGTAGGTATTACTATTATGATTTCAGCAGCAGATCTAGAAGTTGCTCAAAGGGGTAGCAGGTTTTCAGTTATGTAGCTGCATATAGTAAACCACGCAGTAGCAGATCATGCTGTCTAGTGAGGTATCTTGTACAGCATGTATGAGTACCTCTGTCTGTAGAGGTACAGGCCGTATGGAGTTTTTGTCTGCAGAACATACTACACAACATGCACACACAAGTGTGGCTGCATAAGCACATGCCCCTTTGGGGCCTTTGCTCATGCAGCCACAGATAAACTACTGCTTTTGTTTCACCTGGAAACCGTTGTATGTTGTTTCTTACCTGATGATGGCTGTTGGTTTCTTGTGTGGGCTTGTCCTTTTGCTGCTTGGGGTGGTGGGGAGCTTGGGTTGGAAACCCTAACGCCACATTTCCTTAATTTGTTGCTTTAAGTTGAACCCTTACTGATGCATTAATGCAGCTTTTTTACAATGAATTTCCTTTCTTTTTTTAAATAGTGGAATTGTTTCCTTGTTCATGCAGGTCCCTTTGGGACCTACGTGAACATATCTGTCTGGATCAGGTGTGGAAGCAGGGCCCTACACCAAATGTGGAGTCAGTTAGGCTATGGAAGCACAGGACTATCTGGGTCTTGCAGTTCTACATGGTTAAAGATGCAGATGTGCAGGGCCTGGAGGGCCCTGCGCCATGTGAGGAGTCCGTCTGGCTGCGGAAGGGGCCCTGCACTTCTGTGTAGCTTAAGATGTACAGGGCCCTCCAGACCCTGCACCAAATGTTTAGTCCATCAGGCTGTGGAAGAGCCAACTAAAAAAAGAAAAAAAAATTCGACATTTACTCAAATGTGGTCATTTTACCTTATTTTTAAACCAGGTTTAAAACATGGCCTTCTTATGACCGCACCTCATAAACCCGGTGAGTGAAAAATTTCAAATAACTGTCAGTCATTTTGCGCTTCAGATATGAAAACACAATTTGGCTAGGATTTGAAAAATGACAGCTGTCACGTTCATGATATGGTGCAGAAAAACTGGCTGTGTTGAAAGTTTGGGGTCAGAATTTTGAAAATTACTAAACTCATGAACGGATACTGTTTAGCTAGACTCGTGTTTGTTTTCCTCCAGGGCATAATTTGTATGACTTGTTTTGTTTTTTTATTTAAAAAAAAAAAAAGGTGGCTGTCATATATAAGAGGACTTTTTCTCATGAAAGAAGAATTTCTGCTCACAAAAAGGAATCTTCGTTTGTGGGGAAAAAAAACTCCAATTTCTTTTGTATCAGATGTATAAATGAAAGATCCTACTGAGCATGCTCAGAAACATTTCAAATCCTTATAACTCCAGAACAGATACATATATTTTCAGCAGATCAAAAAAAGGCACCATTCTAGGACATACTCCTTCTACTCTGAAACTTTCCAAACAAAATTCCAAACTGTTTGGGCTGTAGGTGAGAGCAAAAAAAGGCAAAAAAAAACATGTTTTTCCCCACTTTTCTCAACCCTAACTATATGGGTGCTAACTCTTGTCGAGCTTTTTTCTGCTTCTGATCCTCCAACCTGTCCCAGGCCTGTCACGTGACCTCCAGGGTACCAACCCCAGTCTCTCCAAGGTTCCCATGACTTCCACATGGCGGGTCTGACCAGGTTTCCCAACTCCCACAAGAGACCATAGTCAGTGGAAAAGGAAGGTGCCTGGTTGTCACTGTGGATCTTTTCAGTGGGCTGACCATCATCACTCTGCAGTTGGGATTTTTTCCTCCAGGATTTTCTCCCTTTCCCTGGTTGTGATACATTGGATGTTACGGCAGATGTGCACACTGTATGTACTCTTGCGCCCAATCTCTGCTGTCTTCCCCCTACCCCTAGAAGTGGCTCCAGCTGTGCCTTCACCTGTGGATCCCTAGGTGGCAGTTGCATTGTGGAGCAGTCTGCTTTCCTTCTCCTGAGGAGGAGGAGAGCATCCTCCGGCGAATACTCCCCCTTCTCCTCAGCCCCTGATGTCCTGGGCTTGTTTCTGAACCCAGGTCACCAACATTGCAAGAGGTAACCCTGTCACTGTGCTCACGGGATGCTCTGGTAAGTGCTGGAGAGATGGTGGTGTGGGGAAAGCTGACCACACATGCATTATTGTGCCATGCTGTATGCTAGGAAAATATTGCAAGGAGCTTAATATGGAGGAAATTTCAGGAATTTGCAAGCAGTTTTTGCTGGGAGCCTTGCAACAACATAAATTCTCTATTACCTAGTTTCTACTCCGATGAGCACAGCAAAGAAATATATTACTAGAAAGTGTTTATTTAAAAAAAAAAAAAAAAAAGTCCACCCCCCAGCTAGAGAGGAATGGTGAGAAATGGGAAGGTGGCCCACACTGTGAGACTGTGCAAGGATACTGTGTTTTCTAAATGGGCACTATGGGTGGCATTTTTTTAATCCTTCTGGTAACTAATTGTGTTCTTTAAATCCTAGGCCAGCTCCATGGCACTGAGCGATGGGGCATTGCTGTGGCACGCTGGCGATCTAGGTATGCAGGGAGGGAGTTGAAAGTGTCCTTTGGATGCCTCCCTCATGGGGGGGGGGTCGTAGCATGCCGCTCTCATAGTGGCTGCTGGTGGTGGTTCACAGAGGTGTTCATGGTGGCATGAGTGACCACATGCTGCCAAATGCCCATGCATCCAGTACGCTGCCGTGGCTGCATGCATTGCAGGAGGTGGGTGGGTACCCCAGAATAGTGGAAAATGGCCACCCTGCAGCATCGGATGATGATCTTCCATAGGGTTCCCTCATGCTGCGGAACCGCCCAGCACACCATGACTGGCCACTGAACAACTTCCTCGGTGTAACAGGTGCTTCCTCCTCCCCTGCCTGCTGACCACTGGGAGGCGCCCCGCAGCAATAAGCCAGATCACCAGTGGGGAATGTTGGCAGAGCTGGCGGGGGAGCCGAGACAGGTGCAGCAGTCGGGGGTTAGATCCGATGGGCAGGGGGAGTACCAGCATGTGAAGACCCAAAGGAGTGCGGCTGCAGGGGGCCTTGGAGGAGCAAGTAGAAAAAGGAAAAAAATATCTTTTGGACTACAGAAAATATCTGAGGAGACCAACAGAGCTGGACTGGTCAGTTGGATGGAAAGGGAGAGAAGAAAACAATCTAACAATGATCCAGGGTACAGGGGACAGATTTTTTGTTTTTAAAATGTGCATGCAGAAAATTGAAACTAGATTAAAACCCCAAGTTGGGGGGGGGTCACGTGACTGCTTCATGGTGTGAAGCCGTGTTTCTGCTGAGCTCCGCTCCCGGGACCAAAAAGCTATAAAACCCCTCTGAAATACTCTGAATTTAAAAGAGATTAGCACCAGTTAGTAGCCTAGGATCTGATGGATGAGTATATCGTACCCACGAGCGACAGATCGGGGACAAAAACGAACCGGAAACCTCCGATGGCTTAACAGACTGCAGCTACAGGCCCCACATCGATACAACAAACTGTAGCTACAGGCCCCATATCAGTATCGGCCGCAGAGATGGCGGTGATAGGCCGGGAACTGAAAGACCAGCTGATGGATGCTCTTTCCCCTCAATTTGAGAGGCTGGAGGGGAAGATCGACCGTAAATTGGCCATGATGGAAACGCAGATTGGCCAAATCCAGGACCGAGTGGAAGAGCTTGAGGGCCGAGTCTCAACCATGGAAGATACCCTGACTCCAATCCGACAGAGGCTTGCTATGCTGGAGAAGGAGGTACAAGACCTCAGGGAGGCTCTAGATTACCAAGAAAATTATCATCGCGGATCTAATCTGCACCTTTGGGGCCTCCCTGAGAGACGGAGCTGATATTCTGGACTTTTGTGCTAGGCAACTCCCTACTTTGATGGGCTTGAATCCAAAAGGTGGCCAATATAAGTTGGAACAAGCACACAGAGCAGTGCAACTGCATCCAAAAGAGGGGCAACCTCCACAGCAAATCATATTTGTTTTCACAATTTTCAGGACGGGCAGGAGATGTGGAAGGCATATCGCAGTGCTAACGAAATACAATTTGAGGGCTTAAGGTTGCATCTTACACAGGATCATTCTTTGAGAATTGGAAGGAAAAGGTGGGAGTTTAACCAGGTGATCTCGGAATGCCAGCACTTGAAACTGGAGTGGTTTATGATCTTCCCAGCTACAATCAAGATATGGCATGAGGGAGCTACATATAGCTTTTGGAAAGCCAAGAAAGCTGCTGTGTTAGTTGGTGAGCTGAAGAAGAAGATAGGCTGAGACCGTCGAGTAGAGAACAGATGGATGCCAGACTGTGGGTCTAAGGACTTGGGCCCTTTTTCTCTTTTTTTTTTTTTTTTTTCTCTTTCCTTGAATCTATACTAGGGCTAGCTTTGTTAATATACGCGAGACTGGCAAAGTGGGTGTGGGGGGGTCAAGCCATGTTACAATATGATACCAGATGATGCTGCACTGCTTGCTATATGGTACGCTACAAGAGAAGATCTGGATGGCAAAGGAGGCTACAAGAGCCCCCATACGGGGAAAAGACGAGGCTGCCATGACCGAGCGAATGGCTGCAGGGACGAACTGTGGGGGAGGGCCTGCACGTTGACTATGATTCGCGCGGCCTAACTCCATGGAGCACCAGGTATGCAGTTAAATGAAGACTGGATTATTTATGGAGAGGAGGGTATTTGCAGGCTACCTGGTGGTCGGGAGGGGAATGGAAGGAAGGGGCATTCTGATCAGGAATTGATGATGTGGGTTGAGGGAAAGCAAGACCCGATGAGACAAAGGGATAGCAGGGATTAATTACTCGGGGGTCCAGACAAGGATTCGAAATGGGTCAGTCCAAAAAATTAATGTATCAGATCTACTGGATGAGGGATGAAGTAAGTGCTCACGAGGTGAGGATTCAGGGGAAAATG
Source organism: Neoceratodus forsteri (assembly GCA_016271365.2). Lineage (NCBI taxonomy): Eukaryota > Metazoa > Chordata > Ceratodontiformes > Ceratodontidae > Neoceratodus > Neoceratodus forsteri. The sequence goes on along the minus strand of CM057452.1, from coordinate 892,667,746 downwards.
AAAACAGGAAATAACTTAGTTCTGGGCGCTGGCAGAGACTGATTACTTTCTTTGGTTAAAGCAATCAGACCTCATTACAAGTTTTTTGGGAGAGAACATACTAATTCGGGAGAATGTTGTATGTTGGTGGGGAGGGGGGTGGGGGTAGAGGGGGAAATGTACATAGAGTTGGGAGTAAATGTTTTGTTCGATTTTGTTAAATGGTTTGTTACAAGTTCATTCTGTTAGCTTGGTCCACAGTACAATCTGAAGTGGCAGCAAACAAAACACCTGACAGGATTGGGATAACCAGGAAGCCTGGTTTGCTTGATGGGCATAATAGGAAACTATTTGGGTTGCAGTGGCTAAAAAGGACAGGATAAATGTGGTTTCGTGGAATGTGAGAGGGGTCTCCTCCCCAATCAAACATACTAGTTTGTTAACAGCACTCAAAAGGGTACAGACACACGTTGCCTTACTTCAAGAGAGACACCTCACAGCGAGAGAGCACCAGAAATTGGTGCAGAGATGGGTGGGGAAATGCAGTGCTTCTTCCTTTTCCTCGCACAAAAGAGGGGTGGCGGTGCTGATACATAAACACCTCCCTTTTAAGGTGACGAGGGTAGTACAAGATAAAACGGAAAGAAGATACTTGTTTGTTGAGGGGACACTACATGGGTCAAAGACTGTGTTTGGTAGTGTATATGCTCCTGCAGTGTTTGATCCCTCATTTTACCGAACCATTATGGACCTTCTACTCAAAGAACAGTTCCCCGGGTTAATTATGGGTGGGGACTTTAATTGTACCCCGGACCCAAAACTGGATCATTCGGAGGGGATGGGGAAGGGGGGAGGATGTATGAGAAAATGGAGAGAGGGATTGGTAGACTTGGACATATTAGATGTTTGGAGGCTGGCCAACCCTGTAGCTAGAGAGTTTACATTTTTTCCCAACCCACATAAAACGTGGTCCAGAATCGACCACATTTATATAGAGGGACAGTGGTATAATAAAGTAGCACAGGTCAAACATGGACCCATACATATCTCAGACCATGCCATGGTAATGTTAGAATTGGAGCTTGATACGGTGGAGTTGAGACTCCCATCGTGGCGCTTCCCACTATATTTAATGGGTTCTGAGGAATTTCAGACTTTTCTTAAAATGCAATTAGAGGAATACTGGGAGTTAAATAAAGATACAGCCTCGTCCAAACAGATACTATGGGATGCAGGGAAGGCATACCTGCGGGGGGCCATCACTGGGTATGTATCAGGCTTTAAGAAGTGGCAGAAGAAGAAACGAGATAAGCTTCTCCTGAAAGTCGGGGAATTGGAGCGCAGGACTATCAGAGAAGGAGGGAAGCGAACTTGCAAATGTTAACAGCAGCCAGGGAGGCATTAAACACTATGCTAGCAGACCAAGCAAGAGCGCATCTGCTATTGCTGAAACACAAGTTCTATGAGTGGGGAAACAAACTAGGCCCTCTGTTAGTGAATCTTGTAAAGGGAAGGAAAGGGAACACGAGAATACAGGAAATTAGAGAGGAGGGGGGACGTTTAACTTGAGAGTCCAAAGCTATAGCGGAGAGGTTCAGACAGTTTTATCGGGCTCTGTACAAGTTGAAGTGTCGGAGCAGAAAGGGGGGAAATGATGGGATTCCTGGACAAGGTCGTGTTATCAGAGATTACGGAGACACAAAGGGAAGAATTGAATAGAGAGATCTCAAAGGAGGAAATAGGAAGGGCCATAGGACATCTGAAAGCAGGGAAGACATGTGGAGCAGATGGACTACCAGCCAAATTTTATAAGGGGATGGGCCAGGGCATTATTGATTGGCTTTGGAAAATATTCCGGGAAGTGCGGGAAGGAAAGCCTCTCCCACCCACTATGGGAGGCGCTATGATAAGTGTCATCCCGAAGACTGGCAGGGACCCCAAGGAGTGTGCATCATATAGACCTATCTCTTTGGTAAACGTAGATGCAAAAATATATGCAAGGGTGCTTGCGGCTTGGTTGGAGGTGATCCTTCCAACAGTGGTGCATCCAGACCAGACAGACTTCATTAAGGGGAGGCACTCCTACCATAATGTGAGGAAGGTCTTCAATGTGGTGCATTGCTCTTCTCGGCATCCGAAGATGACAACGATTCTCTCTCTGGACGCCGAGAAGGCATTTGACCGCATCGAGTGGGGATATCTGTTCAAACTGCTGGGAAAATATGGAATGGGAAAGGAGTTTATTGGGATGGTTAGGGCTCTGTACAAGTCACCTAGTGCAAGGATATTGGTAAATGGGGTCCTGTCAGAGGGGTTTCCTCTATTCAGGGGAACTAGACAGGGATGCCCGCTGTCCCCTCTACTCTCTGACTTGGCAATAGAACCTTTAGCCATAGAAATAAGACAGAACCAGAGTATTAGCGGAGTGGAGGGTGCTGGGGGAAGCCAGCATAAGCTGTCACTTTATGCAGATGATAAGATCCTGTACCTGAGAGATGTAGCACAATTGATGCCAGCTTTGCTGCAACTCATAAAGGATTTTGCTGAATTCTCGGGGTACAGGATAAATTTGGATAAGTCGGAGGTGATGTGGCTTGGAAAGGGAACGAGGGGACGGGTGGGGGTTGAAAGAAGTCCATACCTCCTTGAAATATTTGGGAATAAGATTAGGGAAAAACATAGCCGGATTATATGCCTTAAATTACACCCCCCTATTTAAAAGCTTATTGGATGAGCTGAGGGCACTCCCTTTCTCTCCTGGATAGGGAGAATGAATTTGATTAAGATGTCCACCTTGCCGAGGATTTTATATCTGCTTCAGATGCTCCCAATGGGGCCAACTAGAAGGGATATTAAACGATTGGAAAGGGGCTTTTCTGAATTTCTGTGGCAGTCGAAACGTGCCAGAATTTGTCTGAGTAGACTAAAGGCCAGTAACAGAGGGAGGGGACTAAACTTCCAGATGTAAGGAGGTATCATATGGTGACTCAAATAAGGTATATAAGAGACTGGATAGCAAGACCTGAAGCAGCTGGATGGATAAGCCTTGAGGAGACGGAGGCTCAGCCCAGATTATCAACCTATCTGGGTGGGGGGGGGGCGGAAAGCATATATTGCACAAGGCAGCTCCAACCCAGTGGTACTCATGATATTAGATAGCTGGAGGCAGATTAAAAAGATGCTTGGGGAACAAGAGAGGGAAACAATGCTCCTACCTATTGCTCAAAACCCCTTTTTTAGACTGGGATTGGAAGACCAGGGATTCAGGGGCATGGGACAATAAAGGAATACAATGCGTAAGGGATCTGTTTAGAGGACAGGAGTTATGTTCCTTTCAAGAGTTAAAGGAAGGGAGAGGGATACCTGGCAATCATATGTTTCGGTTCTTTCAGGTTAGAGATTATTGTAAATGGATAAAGAAACAGGGGCCCAGATCCATACAGCAGGAGAAAGTAGAGATCTTGATATGTAACTCAAGATGGGAGGACAAGGGCATGGTCGGGAATATGGCCCATATCCTATGAGATAGTATTCGAGATATGACTCACACTACCAGAGGGCTGTGGGAAAGAGACACGGGAGTGACAATTTCAGACTATAACTGGGGTGTTATACTGAGAATGCATATGGGTCTTCTGCACTCCAACAGATATAAGGAATCAGCCTACAAATTTCTCCATAGGCTTACTGCCCTCCAGTGGTGACTCACAGGTTCAAACCAGAGGTGGCAGAAAACTGTGGCAGGTGTAACGATAAAAGGGGCACTTACTTCCATTGCTTTTGGGAATGCCCCAGGGTACAGAGGTTCTGGAGGGCAGTTGCTCAGAGCATGAATGGCATGATGGGACAAGAAATACCTCTGAGCTGTCTTGCACTCTTGTTTGGCATGGACGTAGCGGGAGAGGAGGAATGGAGCCCATATGAGAAATGGATTAGAGTATTGCTGCAACAAGCTAGGCAAGCTATGTTGAATACTTGGGTATCAGCAGAAGACCCCACTGTTGGGCAATGGAGATCCCTTATTCTTGGGGCTCTGATAATGAAAAAGAGATCATACCAAATAAACAACATACTGGGTCGCTTTCTCAACACCTGGAATACCTTTATAGCAACATTAACTTTGGAAGAAATGACGCTGATGCAGATTGGGGGATGAAACTGAAATTAAATTATAAGTTAAAAAGATAGGCTTCTGGGGCTAGGGGAAGCTTAAAAGATAGAGGCATCAGCTTTTAGAGGAGTTGGGAGATTGGACGGTGAGACAGCAGAGGAAGAGAAAATGAAGTATCCGGGAAGATAAGGAATGAAGGATATAAATTTGTCAGGTGAATGGATTGCAATATGTATGTGGACCTTTATAAATAGTTGTTTGTTGTGTATTTGTAAAACGTATGCTGTATAATTGTTGGTACAGGCAAACTTTTAATAAAAATGTTACACTTTTTTTTTATCTTCTGAAACATGCCAGTAAAGAGTATATTAGTAAAAAAAAAATCAAAGTACCAATGGTACTAAAGGTGCCAATTAAGATCTGAAAAGGTAACATAATTATGTATTAAAATACAGTATACTGTGTGCTTACCTGGATTTGAACCACATTCCTTTGCCTATTTAGCGAACAAGCACTTAGTGTGCCACTGAGCTACAGGTCTGTGAATTGCAGTTCCTATTCAGTATAGGTCAATTCACAACCTGGAAAACCAGTGACTGGGGATCTAATCCCATCAGGCAGTTTATCTTCACAAATTGTTCTTAGCATGTATTCTCATATAATTTACTGTTCCAAATTCTAACTCTGTGCCACCATGAATTGCCACTCGTGTGAGTTCCTAACCTCTCCTCCCTCCACTATCCTTGGCGCATCCTGTGCACTCAGTGCTCTTGCTTTATAGTCTTCTCCTAGGCCATGTAATGCTTTGCTGGTCTAGACCTTATCCAGTGTAATATTGTACTCTACTGTTTATCAGAGACCTGCCTTGCATAGAACTCGCACATAGCGATATGCTGACTGCCTTTGGTACCATTCCTGTAAATTGTGCTGCCTTGTTCAGTTCTCAGTGTCAAGCCTTTACGTTGCTATTTGTAAATTATTGTACACCACTGTGCCAGGCTACACCTTTCCCACTTGTAATGAATGTACATAGGCTGCTAATGTTGCTACGCCTACTCCAAATTGTTGTATTGTGACTTGTTGTTTAAACTACCAGGTCCATCTTGTAAGTGAGCCCTGCTCAGTGGTGTTCCATCTGGCTAAATAAAGATATTGATTGAGTTTCCAGCTTTACAAAAAAAAAAGGGAAAACATGCTTAAAAGTCCCTGTCAGGATTTGAACTGTTTATCTTTTGCCTGCTAAGCAAACATGTATTCAGTGCGCCACTGTACTGCAGGTTAGTGAATCACATTTCTGTGATGCAGAGAGAACACCTGCAAAACAGGTGACTTGGTTCTGATCCCAGGAGAGGATTTACCTTCACAAATTGTTGTTCTAAGCTAAATCTGCTTCTCAGCTTATTTACTATTCCACTGCATGCCACCATGAATTGCTGCTACTCAACTTAGTTTCCATCTTACAAAAAAAAAGTTTAAAAAAAAATGTTAAGTACCGTCCTGCCAGGATTCAAACTGTCTACCTAAATTCAAACCTCTGATATTTTGCCTGCTAAGCAAACATTCAGTGTACTACTGAGCTGCAGGTGTGTGAGTTGCATTTCCTGTGGTGTAGTAGTTCTATCATATCTTGCAAAACAGGAGACTAGTAATCTTTTTATTTATTTATTTATTTATTTATGTCATCAGAAATACCTTTTGAGCTCAGAGCTCTTTTACAAAGGTTCCATGTCAATTGACAAGACAGCATTTAACATTGACACATATTTCAGAGCTAGGATACAGGTATCTAACATTGGTTATTAGCAGGTCAAGACAGTAAACTGCAGTAACAGGATAAAGACGTAGCAAATTCTAAGACTGAGGTAACTACACCTGCTGAATCACCAGGCTAAGTCACTTTTAATTTATTTCAGTTATATTATTATTAGTTGCTAGTTGAGGTGTCAAAGCTGCTGTCGGAGGTATCCTCCCCAGGCTTTGTCACGTGACTTAGATTCTGAGTGCTTTAATAAAGGTTAACAGCAGGGGTAGGGGAGTAGAAGATCAGGAGATGGGAGGAGAAGAGAAAGAGAAAGAGGAGGTATGTAGGAGTTTGGGCAGGTAAGGGAGGTGAAAGCATTAGAATTGGAGGGGGGAATTGGATCTAGTAGGAGCTGGGATTAGAGTCCCAGTGATAGCATTGTTTTGTGGGATATAAGGGCAAGTAGTGATAGGGGCAGAGGAGGGGCATAAGAGAGTCTAAGGGCTTGTTCATGAAGTGGTTAATTGTCCTTTGAAGAGGAGTAAGTGATTCAGAGTGGACCCCGGAGGCTTACTTAAGGGGCCATCATGTGCCTACCAGAGTGGAGGAAGTACCGGTTGCGTGACTACATACACAGATTCTTGAGTTGGCTAGGAATTGCTTCAGATCCTGCTTAAAGGTTGCAAAATGTTAGCTATGTTAAGTGTAACCACCGGGAGCTCATTTAGCCAGAGGGGAGCCCTGTAAGTTAATGAGTGCTGGCCAAGAGATGTCCTCATCAATGGGACATTGAGTGCACCTCTAGCAGTACCCCTGGTGACATGCTGCGGGAGAAATGTATGGTTTGGTGGATGCTGGGGGTGCAAGTCCAAGCTGGGCTTTTTTTCCTAGTAAGCAAGTTTGTACTTTGATCCAGTCTCTAATGTTAAGCCACTTAATTTGCTCATACAGTATGCACGTGTGAGTGAATTTAACTGCCTCTAGGACTAACCTGTATGCTCATTGTGTGCTATAGCCACACATTTTAAGGCTGTCTCTGATGCCGCACAATACACAACCTGGCCATAGTCAGTTATGGATGGGATTGAGCTGGATACGGAGAGGCGAGGGGCTCCGGGCGTGAGGTATTGTCTGTATCTGAACAGGATGCCAAGTCTGATGTTGACTGCTTTTACTACCTGTTCTACGTGCTTTGTGAAGGATAGAGTGTCATCTATCAGGACTCCTAGATATTTGAAGTAGTCAACTTGTTCCAGAGGGGTCGCTTTGTTGTTGGTGATTTATAAGACGAGGGTTTTCTAATCTTGTGCTAGTGACCTGATATGAGCATGGTTTTCATATTTTTGTAGTTGAGGAGTAACTTTTGTTTCTGAAACCAATGTTCAAGTTTGTGAAAGGTAATCTGGAGATCTTGTTGTAGTTGATCAAGCTGTAAGTGGTAGTTTATGACTGCATCATCTGCATACAGTATGATTTTGCTAGGACAAGCTTTGTGAAGTGCGTTTAAAAATAAACTAAAAAGTAGCGAACCAAGTATAGACCCTTGGGGGGACTCCCAGTGAACCTTCTCTAACAGTGGAGCCAACTGCCCCTATTTTAACGCTGTGAGATCTATGGGAGAGAGAGTCGTGGAACCAGCCCACTGAGGTAGTTGATAGGCCGAGAGACTGCAGCTGCTGAGTAAGAAGTGAGTGGTTGACTGTATCGAATGCTTTGGTGAGGTCAATAAAAATTGACCCCACAAACTTGCCTCTATCCAGAGCCTTGTGCACAAAATCAGAGAATTCTACCAAAGCCGTTGAAATGCTATGGCTCTTCCTAAAGCCATGCTGTTGGGGACATTGTAGATTGTATTTTTGCAAGTAGTCAGTGATTTGGTCAGCCACTATTCTCTCCAGCGCTTTTGAGAGGGGGGGAAGGACAGAGATCTCCTATATGCTGAAGCAATCCCCACTTTGTGAACGGGGGTAACTAGTGCCAATTTCCAGATTATGGGGGACTTGGCCAGTGTGAGGAATTTATTCTCAGCAGGTGATTTACCTTCACAAGTTGTTGTACTTTGCTGATTGTACTTGCATAATTTACTATTCAAACTCTACACCACCATGAATCACCACTCAGGTGAGTTTCTATCTTTAATTTAAAAAAAAAAAAAAAAAAAAGCTCCTGCCAGGAATTGAACTGCTGATCCTTTGCCTTCTTTTTTGTTTTTTTCTTTTATTTTATTTTTTTTATATTTATCTTACTTTTTGCCCCATCCTCTGCCATCCGTCATATCTCTGCCCTGGTAACGGTGCCCCCGAGACTCCACCGCCTTATAAGCCCCTCGCTGCACCGGTCACTCCCGGCTTACCCCCCGGGAGGCGGGGCACGGCACCGCCGAGGGCACCGGTGTCGTGGAACCATATGTGGTTTAGGGAGCTCTCGGCCAGGCAGCTGATTTGAGTCCAGAGGCAGGGCGTCATTGAGACGTTCTGTAGAGAGGGATTTTATCCCTATAGGCTGGGGCGGAGACGTGCAATGACGCCAGCATCTGTCCCGCACCAGTACCCCTTGACTGTGCGTCGGGTGATGTACCCAGCTGCCGCTAGGTGCCATTCTTGCACCGATCGCAAGAACCCCCACCCACCCCCGGAGAAGGAGAGCAGTCCACTTCTCCTCCCAGCCGGCCCTCAGACAACCCGGGCTGATTTCCAAACCCAGTTTGCTGGCGTCGCAAGCGTAAATCCAGCCGCTGTGCCAGTGGGCCGGCTGATCCTTTGCCTTCTAAGCAACCACACATTCAGTATGCTACTGAGTGACTGGTGAGTTGCAGTTGCCAAACTGTAGAGGTTATGGCACAACCTGCAGGCGATTTACCTTCACAAATTGTTGCTCATAGTCGAATGTACTTCAAAAAAAGTTGCTGCTCAGATTTGAGCCACTGACCTTCTGCCTTGTAAGCAAACACACATTCGGTGTGCTGCTGAACTGCAGGTAAGTGAGTTGCAGTTCCTGTGATGTGGAGGTTATGTAACACCTGCAAAACAGGTGACTGGGGATCTAATCTCAGCAGGTGACAATTGTTGTTCCTAGCTAAATTTACTTCTCCTATAATTTACTGTTCCAGTCCACATCACCATGAATTGCTACTCAAGTGAGTTTCCATCTTACAGAAACAGTTGAAAAAATGGTTACGTTCCTGCCAAGATTCAGATTGTCTACCTGAATTTAAACTTTGCTTATTAAGAAAACACACATTCAGTGTGCCACTGAGCTGCAGATATGTGAGTTGCATTTCCTGTGGTGTAGAGGTTATGTGTCAACTTGCAAAATAGGCGACTAGGGATCTAATCCCAACTGGCAATTTATTTTCACAAACTGTTGTTCTTGGCTAAATTTACTTTTCATATAATTTACTATTCTAACTCCACAGCAAAATGAATTGCTGCTCAAGTGAGTTTCCATCTTAACAGAAAAAGTGTTTAAAAGTCCCTGTTAGGATTTGAACCACTTACCTGCAAAGCAAACATATACTGAATATGCCACTGAGTTCCAGGTGAGCGAATTGCAGTCCTTATGGTGGAGAGGTTGAGCAGGTGACTCGTATTGTATTCCGAACCAGACAAACCTCAATGAGGACCAGTTTAATAGACTGCAGCATACTGTAGAACTAAGTTCAGTTACCTGAAAGTCTGCTGTCTAGCTCTGTTAAAACCCTTCACTACATCTACAGTGACATCTAATAATTTCCCACATTCAACAAAAATTGTAGCGAGAAAAAAATTGTGCCATACAGGGGATCGAATTCAGGCTTCTGTTGGTCTGAAACCCTATGCCAAGACCTAGAAGCCCTATCACTGGCATCATCAGTATGTTATGCAGCCGAATCACTCACACTGAATGTTAACTTAAACTTCACTAAATGTAGAAAAGAGTACACATGACTGCACTGGGTACCAACAGCAATGCTGTTGGCACCTGAAAAGGAAACATTAGAGAGCACCTTTCCTGGCATATTTATGTTACAATGGTATGAACCCTTACCTCCCCGGGAGTTCCTCCACAGGTAAATTATAATTTTTAAGTGCAAGGTTTTTTGGGAGGGAAGGGATCGTGTTTTGGTTCCATGGAGCCGAGCCACCGATCCCTTCCTCTTTCTTGTCCTGAGTGCTGTCCCCACGCTATCAAGTTATGTGATGCAATTAAATGGAGAACGTTAGGGGTGCACTCCATAGACTACTGTAGGAACTGGATTTAAAGCTGTTTTTTTAAATCAGGGTTCTAGTTCGGATGCATCAAGGCCACTGCTGGCAAACACTCAGCTAACAAGACCTTCATTAGATGAGCAGTGACATTGATGTATCCGAATCAGAACCCTGAAGTATTAAAAAAGCTACTTTAAATCCAGTCCCTATAGTAGTGTATGGAGCGTGCCCCTGCACTCTCCATATGAAATCATGTAAAGTGTGAGCACGGGGGCAGCACTCAGGACAGGAACGTGGAAGGGATCAGCTCAGGGGAGCCAAAATATGATCCCTTTACTCCCTAAAACCTTGCATTTAAAAATTGTAATTTACCTATGGAGAAACTCAGGGGGAGGTAAGGGTTCACACTGTTTTTTATGGGGGATTTCAGAAAAGGGCAGGAAAGGTGCTCTTTAATTAGGATGTTCATAAACCTTGTCTCAAGCACATTTCTGTGTGATTTATGATTCCTGTAGGATTTTATTTAATGGTTTTTGCCCCATAAGTGTTGCATTTTTTCCTTGTTGAATATTTATTTCAATGTTTGAATTAAATATAAACTGTGTACTATATATCCATTTTTAGGCCTGCTTTGCATCACTGGTGAGCCAGGACTATGTAAATGGCACTGATCAAGAAGAAATCCGAACAGGTAAGCGTGTCCCGTAACTACTTGTACCTGAATAACGACCTTTTGTATGCAATACTAGCTTTCTCATCATTGACTGTACTGCTTTCATGTGGTGTGCTCACTCTGCTTCAGATAACATGACTGAATTTTTTTGTGTATTATTTTCAAGAAAACATTACTGTATACCAGTTTCTGCGTAGAAAACAATCCAAATGTGTAAATCTATGGGGTGAAATGCCTTAATATAAGGTATTACAGGTGCATCTTCCATATTGAGTTACAGCAGTTGGAGAGATTACAGTTCATTGTTCTCCCAGAACTATACCAAATTATGTTGTAGAATGAGCCTGTGAGCTACATGACTTGAATTATCATAACAGAAGCCCCAACAAGTCTGAAAAGTCCAATATCCCCTCAGGGAATAATTGGACATCATGCATCATACCTGGAAAGTAATATCATTCCAAAACGTCTGCAGCAAATAATAAACCAAGTTCAAAATCTTCTAGTGAACATGAGGAGTACATTATTTATCTCTTTTTAATATAGGAGATAAACTGTGCCCTGCTGTACAAAACTAGGATGTGAGGCTATCGAGGGGTTCTTGTGACGATTATAAACCACAAGGTTGAAGGCTGAGTAGTTTATATTTATCTGCAGAACCCTAAGATAGCTAAAACCTTTATTTATGTACATTAGGGTGTAGTTTGTTATAATACATTTAATAAAAAATGCATTAAAAAAATGGTACTGAGACTGGAAAGAGAAGAAATGTCTTCATACTTACATAATTTTTCTATTGGCTCCAACATTGTCAATGGGTAATCGAAACAACTGGGTATAGTGCACCCCTTCCAGGGGAAATGGCACAGTCCAAGCTTTAGAATGTTGGATACATAAGGATTCCAAGCAGCAGCAACTCCCCAGTCACTACTGACCTCGCAGTACCATAGTAACTACACAATTGCCTATATTGTAAGCAATTACCTGTATGCAACATTCCTTAATACTGTAAATAAATGCTGTCTTACCTTACTGGCAGACATCCAAGGAAGAAAATGCTCTCCATTAGACACAAGGTTTGGATGATTCGGTCCTCCCTGCAAGAAAGAACAATCAGGCAGCAAGGCACGCTCCACACCAGTCACAGATCTGGGAAACTGAAACTGACCACACAATGAGGCATAACTTTTCAGGAAACAGTGTATGCAGTGAGACTACCTTCAACAAGGAAAAAATACTTTAAGAAATATAATGACACCTGTTAACCTATGGTTGCAGACTGACTGAACAAGATTTTTTTTTTTTTGTATATATCAGTACAGCGCAATAGAAATAGAGAGATGTCCAAAAATAGTAGGGGATGTTATCAAATAGGACATCCCTCCAGGCATACTGGATAAGATTCTCAAACAGGAGCCAGGCTCCTGGGCAGGCCCCATTGACAATGTTGGAGCTAACAGAAAAGGAAATTACAGTAAGTATGAAGAAATTTCTTCTTTCTGTTGCGCTCCACATCGTCAATGGGTAATCAAAACTACTGGGCTCTACGAAGCAGCACTGAGAAAAAAACGGGTGGGGAGAATATTATCCAACAGGCAAGCAGGGGTCACGCTTAACTTTTTTTTTTGCACTGGTGCACCCGGGAAAGTGAAGACCCAGCTGCACTGGCCCCCCAGAGATTGCACTAGCCCCAACATTAACAGAAAAAATGCATGAAAAAAAGCACACGGTAACAAAGCAGGTGTTTAAAACAGTAGTTTTTACTGTTTGATACTGTTTCTGAGTATTTTCTCTTTTATTTCATATCAGAGAACCAAGTCAGTACACTAGGCATTTACAGACCTCACCTGGGCCTTTTCTTGCAAGTAGTGCAACCTTATTGCCATACCAGAAGCTGTGGCTACCCTGCTAGGGGCCCTGGTAGGGACTGTAGGAACTCTCGTCGCACTTGGAATTGGAGAGTTGGCCAATAAAGTAAACCACAACCTGCTTATTCTTTACCAAGTTGTGCAAGGTGTGACTCGAGACAGGTTGTGCAGAGTATTGTACAGGGTATTTTGTTTGGAAGTCAGTCTGGCATGCAGTAGAAACAGTCACTCAGGACATGGACAGGAGTCTGTGTGCTAAGTGACCTTTTTTACCGCAGGCCAGACTGACTTCCTAGCAAAATACCCTGCCCAACCAGTCTTGAGTCACACCTTGCACAACTTGGGAAAAGAGCAGAGCATTGTTTGCTTTGTGACCACAGAGAATTTGAGCCTACCAGAACCCACCTTAACCATACGAATCTTGGGCCCTGCTACCACCCTGCATGCCAGAATTAATCCCCGTTTGATGTACACAGCAACCGGGCACCTGCAGCACGTGTTTCTATTCAGCAACGATGCAAATCCAGCTCAGTTCCATTCGGCTAAGTAAGGGTGTAGCCATGGGACTTTCAACCTACCTGCCCCCAGCCCTAACCGAAAGTTGGAAATAGCAGCACAAATCAGCAGACCACATAGCTTCCATGTCTGACATGAATACCAGGCAACCACAAAGACCACTTACAGGGCCAGCTTTTACCAGAAACTCCCCCACCCCCACCCCCCAGCATATGAGGCTTGGGCCTAGCCGCCTTCGCTGTATACCAGAATTGATCAGATCCACGTAGATGTGCACCCAGCAACCCAGTCACCTACAGCACATTTGTTTCTATTCTTTGCCCAAGCAGCAATCATTCCGGCTCTGTTCCATTCAGCTAAGTGAGGGTGCAGCGAGGGCTTTCAACCATTACCTACCTCCCTCGTGGCCCATAATGGAAACTGCAATACAAGCAGAGTTGAAACCTCGAAACATGTCGAGTGAGATGTCTGGATTCACCCCCACTCCCCACAACAAAACAAGCAGCAGCCAGTGTCTTCAGAAATAAAAAACTACCAGATTTGCTGTCCCTTTTTCACTGAACCCAGAGGGAATCGAATCGGGGTGAAATAGGGGAAGGTAACACTCACAGTGATCCCGCCCGGTTTAGCTTGCCAACTGTGTGGTAGAAACGACTCCCGATTACTATTTCAGCATACTTTTTCGGCAACTCGATATCCTCAGGCGACATCACACCTACGCCAGACAAGGCACTGCACTTGTATGCCCTTCTTAAATTATTTTCTTTCCCTCACTCCACGTATTTGCTGCTTATTCTGCAATGTTATTGGTCTGGTTCTTACAGTGCAACTAACTTGGAGCAGCTCTAGACTGTCGGTCACTCGGGTCACAATTGCTCTTCTCTGTGGCGCGGTTTCACTGCAGACTGCATGCGGGGATTCAGCAGCTCAGAAGGTGGGACGGGCTGCAGACTCGTGGCAAATCTTCCTCCTTCAATCAGATGGCTCCACAAGGTCCTGGTAGGAGTTGCTAGGCAACAAAACTGAGTATTCAGACGGGGGAAAAAAAAGGAACCCGACGTTCTCTTAAAGGGGTCATTACTAAAATGGGCTAGATTGCACTAGCCCAGCCGGGAAAGTTGGGGGGACATTGCACTGGCCCGAGGCAATTTGCACTATGCCCCGGGCCAGTAAAATAATGTTAAGATCGACCCCTGGGCAAGCAGAAAAATTACTTACGAACTGCTGCCTGCAACACTCTCAAAAGCTGCATCAGCAGAACTCTGAACATCCAATTTGTAATGTTTTGTGAACGTGTGGATGAAAGACCATGTAGCTGCCTTGCATAACTCTGAAACCAATGCTTTGCCTTTTTCCACCCAGGAAGTTGCCATAGCCCTGGTGGAGTGAGCCTTTATGAGATCAGGAGGCCTCCTCTTTTCTGTGACATAGGCCTTAGCAATGCAGGCCTGCACCCACTGAGCTAGGGTGGCCTTAGAGGCTTTTTGACCCTGCTTGACTGCTCCAAAAAGAATAAACATGACTTTTGGAACTCAGCCATCACTTTAAGGTAGATCCTAATGGCTCGTCACAAATCCAACTTGTGCAGCTCCTTCTCTTTGGGGTGAGAAGGTTTCGGACTGAAGGATGGAAGGCATATTTCCTGGTTCACATGGAAAGTTGTGGGCACTTTAGGGATGAAAGACGGAACCATTCTGAGTACCACGTTGTCTTTATGTATAATAAGGTATGGCTGTTTGTTAGACAAGGCCTGGAGTTTGCCAGTTCTCCTGGCTGAACACATAACCACCAAGAAACACTCCTAGTATGACAGCACATCCAGCAATACGGATGATAGTAGTACAAAAGGCGGGTGCTGTGGAGCGCCAGACATGGCAGATGCATTCTGGCAAGGCTTTGTTGATTACTGTTGTTAGAAGTATAATTTTCCTTTTTAAGTGGTGTCATTTTGCTCTGATTGCTGTTGGGCCGTCAGGGCTTATACTTGGGGACCGCAATGAGTACAAAACAGGACAAAGAAACATGCGATGCAGAATTTAGACACTTATTTACTTCAGCTGGCTGGGTCAAAGGGTGCAGGAGTGGGGCCATCTTCATCTGTAGAAGTTAAACCTTCCAACCTGTCATCCGCTAAAATTATGGCGATGCTGCAAAAAATTCAAGCTACCGGAGAAGACACCAACAGATGATTGGCGGCACTTGAAGCAAAGTTTGCAGAGGTGGAAGCCTGCATTCAGAACAATACAGCCTCGACTTCCGGTGACGTCAGCGGACTAGATGGCAGCATAACTCGCGGAGTCCACCGGCCCAAATAAAATCAATCGGCATCCCCTCACAATAATAATGCACTCACCGGCTAAAAGCACCAGATCGAAAGCGGGGACTCACAAGAATACCCAGACGCCAGCACATAAATTACACTTATTGCTGCAAGGAGATAGAACGCCGAAAAGCTCAGGGCCTACAGAGGAAGACAATGCTATCGTGATGGAGGCTAATTGAGGAGGATTATTCCAACTTGTAGCTTCAATACTTCAAACAGCAAAAACGGTTCAAAAAATAGATACCACACTATCGGAGCTGCGATCGGACTTTGCTAAAATCGAACACAGAACAGACAAACTGAACTGGGTTAATTCACCGAACGGAGCAATCGGATAGACAAGATCGCCTGATTCTGTATTTGCTGGCACGAGAGAGGGAGCTGCAGGCTAAACTAGATGACATAGAAGGGCTAAATAGAAGGCAAACTTATGATTTACGTAAGGCTCCGAGGCGCTTGAAGAAGGAGTTCAAGACCTAACTGTTTTGTTAAAAGCTGCTCACGATCTATTAAAACCTCCCCCAGAGTTGGACCTCTCAATGGATAGGGCTCATCGCCACTTGTCCCGAGACTCTTCAACTCCAAACGCGAGGCCTCGCTCGCTTGTGTGAAGATGACTAACTATACTGCCAAGGAAGAAATCCTCAGGAGAGCGTGGAAGGCTAAAAGCTGATGCTGGGGCACACAGAATAATAATTGACAACGACTATCATGACTGGGGTACAGGAGGCGAGACGGAACATGTGGCCCATCGTGAAGCAGCTGAGGGCTCAAATATGAAAGTGCAAATGCTCTACCCAGCCAGGCTAAGAGGAGACGAGACAAGGTATAAAACTTTGAAGACTTATACACTGCCAAGCCTTTCTTGGAGGAGAACGGGGTGCCGGTTCCAGGCTTAGAGAAAGAGAGACTGGAGAAAGAACTACGAAGACTGACCTGGTCAGTGGCGCGAAAGGGGTTACCAAACCATGCCAGGCCCCACACCACAAACCTCAGGTCAGATGTCACAGCACTTATCAGACCATATGCATCGAGGATACAGCTGAATGAACTTTCAACACAGGAACTGGATCCAGAGGAGACGGACACATAAGGGACTGCTAACGGACTTGGGGTGAGAGGCTATAGAATCACCGTTTGGCTTTTCTTAAAAAAAGGGGGTAGGAAATTAAATGGACCTGAAATGGATAAGGATACTCAGGGGGGAGCTGCAGAAAAGTTGAAAAACCTCTAAGATTCAAAAGTGGACCTAAAACGGCTGACTCTGAAAAATAATGAGATTAAGGCTAGAGGGGGTCTGAGGGGGAGCCCTGAATGTGCTGGTCTTGTGGGGGGTGCGACCTCCTGCAGGTCCAGCACAACAAAAGTTCCCTGGAGGGTAACTGGACACTAGGGAAGGTAAACGCAGGGGTTTGATAAAGAGATGTGTGGAACAATTCAAAGGTAAATCTACATATCAGAAATGTGAAATAAACAGGATTTTAATGAGATTTTGAGGGAATCCTACAGAATGGGTGGAAAGGGGGATATCCCTCCGGTTCATTGTTATTTTCATACGGAGGAGGGGAGCAACTAGCCCCCTCGGTAACAAGACAAGGGATGGGGAAGGAGGGGAAAGGACTTTGGGGATTAGGAAGGGGAGAGAGGTTCCGATGCGTCCCCTGGGCTCCTGGTTTTAAAGTTGAAATGCAGAGTGGGGATAAAATGGAGATAAAATATTCCCCAACGGGGTGTTAATCCAGAGAAAGGCGGACAACCCCCTTTCAAGAGTGGGAGCTCATTAATAGGAAGGAAGGGGAGGAGAAGTCACTCTCCCATGACTCTAAAAGAGGGCCGGAGGGAAGGTAATAAGACCATGGGTTTAAAGGGGAAGATAACCTGCCAGCTGGTCCTGTTGATGTTGATTATACCGCAGGGAAAGGGGCTAAGACCCCAAATGGAAACCCTGAGTGGATGGAGCCCAGAACAGCATACAGGGCACAGTGCCATGGAGAAGGCACGATCCAGATTGCCTTTACAAAGGCGGTCTGACCCAGGAAGTGAGATATGTTTTAGATCATGTATAGTGCTCCCAGAGAGCCTAACAACTCGGAGCAGGGAAACATGAAAAGGGAATTATACACACTTGGGATGACAGGGATTATTAAATTGTGTGGTTTATTAAGTTGGTATCTTGTTAATGTAATGTTTTATGCAGTTAAACTGTTCTTAGCCCGAATTAAAAGGGCAACGGTTCAGAAAATGGTTAGAAATAAACAAGAGGGTAGGGGGGAGCGAGAATACCTCCCCAGTTCTTAGTCGACGGAAACTATGAGTGGCACAAAGTTCATGTTAAAAGAGGGCAAATGAAGAGACCAGCTGTAAAATGGATGTGTGAGGGTGACCTGGGAACACAAGGAGGGAGGCAGTAGTAGAGACAAGACAACCGGATGGTGGCCTCACACCAAAACCTAGTACACCAGAACGGATAAGGAGTATGATTATGGATAGAATAAAGACTAAAATAGTTTCTTTGAATATAAATGGGATAAAAATCCTATGAAGAGAAAATGCTCCAGAAATTTTTAAAGAGACAGGCATGTGATATTCAATTCCTACAGGAGACACACCTTTCCCTGAAGAAACCCTTAAAATCAAAAGCAGAGAATTTCCGACTATATACTATGCCTCATTGCCTGCTGGGAGGAAAGGGGTGCCATTATGCCTCGGCTTCTTCCATTTGTAGAGGAGGAGGTAATAAAAGACCAGGGGCTAGGTATGTGTTGGTAGTGGGACGGTTCAAGATCTACAGGTTTCTTTGTTAAATGTGTATGCCTCCGGGACGATCTGACCTTTTTGCTGATCTATTTAAACTGGTAGCCAAAGGGCCAAAGGTATATTAGTGGCAGGGGAGACTGGAATGTAGTTTTGGAAAGGGCCCTGGACACCACCTCAAGGAATACCAGCCCCAAACCAAAACATTTCTGGCCCCTTAAAGAGGCTGATGAAAGATATGGGTATATTAGATGTTTGGAGAGAAAATACCCTAGGCAAGAGATTACAATACTATTCCCGAGATATAATATTTTTTCGAGACTAGATATGTTTTTCACATACGGCAGGGACATATCATCCTTTGACTCAATCTGGGTAGGTACGGAAACCATATCAGATCATAAACCAGTATATGCCTGGTTGGACCTCCAGCTACCAAAAAAACCTACGCACTGGAGGCTTAATATAAGTCTCCTTCGAGACGAGGAAATCAGGGAAGAAATTCAGGAAATAATAAGACATACGATTCAGTCAAATGAATCTACCGGGGTTACCCCTCAAATTCTTTGGGACACGATTAAGACAATGATAAGAGGCAGATTGATCTCAATAGCTACGTACAAAAAAAGAGAAAGGGAAAAACAAAGAGAGCTAATTAAACAAAGATTACAAGATTTGGAAAGACAACAGAAAACAAAGTTCAATGTAGATAGGAGGGGGGAGATCCAGGGGCTCACACAGAGACTTCAAAGGATACAACTCATAGAGACAGAAAAGACACTAATACGCCTCAAACAGAAATATTATGAGGGGGTTTATGGGCCACCCGCTTCCTGGCATACCGACTCAAACAACATTCAGCTAGGGCAAATGTTACAAAAATCAGGCATCCAGGCACGGGCACCCTCTTGTATAGATGGGAACAAATAACTGAAGGGTTCATCACCTACTACAAAAACTTATATCAACCACAACAGAACACTAGGCCGGAAGAGGCAACACACTTCTTAGAATCCCTACGGCTCCCGGAACTCTCTGAAACCCACAGACAGGCTTTACAGCGTCCAGTCTCGCAAGGAGAAATCATGGACACAATAAGGAAATTGAAGGGAGGTAAATGCCCGGGCCCTGATGGCTTTGGGGGGGAGTTTTATAAAACATTTCAGGCGGACCTAATACCCATCCTGAATGGTATATAACCAGGTATGGTTGAGGAGCCGGTTCTATCGTGAATTATACTCCATCACAGTGATCCGGCGAGGGTAAGGGACTGAGGAGTGTGGGGATCGATACGTATCTCCTACTAAATGTAGATTATAAAATCTTTACAGTACTATAGCCAGGCGCCTACAGTCTTTCCTGGGAGATCTGGTGGAATCGGACCAAATGGGATTTGTGGAGGGTAGACAGGTTCCGGAGGGGTGAGGAGAACCATTGATATAGTGGATATAATCAACAAAAGGAAGGTACCAGCTTGTATAATGAGCTTAGATGCAGAAAAGCATATCTGTAAAGTTGACTGGAATTTTCTTTCCTGGTACTTAAGAGGATGGGTTTCCATCAAGTTTCAAGAGGCGATTAAGGCCTTATATTCCAACCCACAGGCATATGTAAAGGTTAACGGGGCATCTCACAAAGATTTAACCTGGGACGTGGGCACGAGGCAGGATGCCCACTGTCCCCCTTTTATTCGACCTTTATATAGAACCCTCGCCCAGGCAATAAGGAATCGGAAGAAATTAAAGGGTAATGGTAGGTGGGGAAGAACACAAAATATCACTGTACGCGGATGACGTCCTTCTTTATATAACCAATCCAAATGGGTCTATTCCTAAAATTTGGAACATTATTGATAAATTTAGTCAATACTCTGGTTACACCATTAATAAAAATAAAACAGAGGTTTTAAAATTCAATTTCTGTCCCTCTGAAGAAATCCTCCAGTCTATGGATACACGATGGAACAAGGGGAAAATAAAATATCTAGGAATCCAAATTCCCAAAAACTTAACATTACTGTTTGCAGACAATCTTGAACCTATAACTTAATCAGATTAAGCAAGACATCAGGAGATGGAGGTTCTCAATTTGCCCCTGTACTCCAGGATTCAGTCGGTCTCAATGAATATACTCTAAATACTTGTATATGTTTCAATGCATACCCATAAAAATACACAAGAATATGTTCCAGGTCTGGCAGAAGATCCTCACAAGATTTATATGGAATAACAGAAAGCCAAGAATCAAACTCTGCCATGCAGGCTAATAAAAAGGTGGGGGAGAAATATACCTAACTTGGAAGATTATTTCCTAGCCACCCAGCTAAAATGGGCCTTAATGTGGTCGGCCAGCTCATGCAAGGCTAAATGGAAAACAATTGAGATAGTCCCTAACGGATGGAATGCCACTAGAAGCTAGGGTAATGGGACGGGGTGCCAAGGTGAGCCCTACAAGATGAGCCTGCTGGCGTTAGAAACACACTGAGTTCACTGAAGAGGCTTTGGAACAAGCATAAAGTGGAGGAGAAATGTGGATGCTTAGATGGTTCATGGGACACGGGGTTTCTCCCATCTAGGCAGGACCTTACCTTCAAAAACTGGGGTAGGCTGGGGCTCTACTCAATAAATCAGTTTCTTAAGGGGGGTGTGGTTTTAGAGTTTGCCCAAATCAGAGAGGAATTTTCCCTGAGACAAGCAGACTATTTTAGATATCTCCAAATACGATCCTATATACACACCCTTCAAAATACATATAGGGGCCTGATCCCACTAACAGGGTTAAAGACACTATAATGGAGATCTTAAACCCGACAAGGACCAAAGGTTTAATCTCGGTTCTCTATGGAGCCTTGAGATAGGGAGGGAACTCAGACCACACAGATAAAAAGCAGGTGGAAAAGAAATGGGGAAAACCTAGAGGACTAAGTCTGGTCCTCCACACTGGCTATGGCCTTTGCACTAATGCCCTCCCATATTGGAGGGAGTTTGAGGGAAGATGGATGAGGTTTTTCTATACCCCAGAAGTACAGAGTAAATGGGATAAGAAATGCTCAGGGGCATGCTGGAGGATGTGGAGAAACTAAAGCAAACCATCTACATGTGTTTTGGTCCTGCCAAGCTCTTACTAAATACTGAACGAAATAAGACATAAGATAAAAGAAATACTCCATACAGGCCAACTTGAGTACAGGGAACCTGATTTTAGGGCTGATCCCGGAAGAAGTTAGGGTGCAAACAGAATATATATATGGAACATCCTGATTATGGCGCTCATAAGGCCTTAACCAGGAAATGGCTCTCTCGAACCCACCGACATATCAAGATTGGGAGAAACTGTGAATGAAATTAAAGACATGGAAGAAATAACGCTACAAAATAAATTTAAAAACACAGA
The DNA here is from genome assembly GCA_016271365.2 of Neoceratodus forsteri. NCBI lineage: Eukaryota > Metazoa > Chordata > Ceratodontiformes > Ceratodontidae > Neoceratodus > Neoceratodus forsteri. The sequence continues at coordinate 892,646,201 of CM057452.1, read as the reverse complement.
AATGGGTGGAGAGATGACCCCATGGTTAATGTCAACAGACAGACAAGACGAGATATAGAGAGGAGGAGAAAGGGCCTAGGGAGAATAGGCCAGGGGGAACTATAGAAACAAATGAACTGCAAAGCTCCTGGGTCACCCTACACACAATGTCCTACTTATTTATTGAAGGAGAGGATGTTTTTTTTTTTTTAATTTAGAAAAAAAAAGAAGACAACACACTGTACATTTAGATAAATGAAGCTGAATAATTAAGTAATTATAAAGTTATTTCACCTCTACATGGTTTATAAGCTGGAAATGGAATTGTGATGGTTTTGTACATGTGCCAAACCTACAATAAACTTGAATATAAAAAAAAAAGAACAATACAGCCTCTATTACAGAACTGACTCAGGAGTCTGAACGGCAACAGGAGAGGAATGCGCTCTTTGTGCGGGACTTCAGTTTTCTCCGGGCCAAGGTGGAGGCTCTTGAAAATAGTCAGCAGCAGGCTAACGTCCAGATAGTGGTTTTTCCTCGTTTGGCTGGCAAAACTGAACTGGTAGCTGCTGTTCACCAGCTGATTTTTGATGACCTCAGTTTATTGCATGCAGATTCTGGTATTATCTATTTTGAGGTTTTTCACCATCCCGCTAAAATCTCGACCACGTGGAGCCTAGGATCAGTGGCTTCTGACTTCCATTGTCACCCTTTCTACTCAGGATTCACATATTCAACTTCCACAAGGTGCAAGAAGTCAGGGACACATTGTCTGGGAGGGGAGCAAATTAGCCGCCTTTCCGGAGATCTCCTCCCAGCCCCAAACCAAGAAAAAGCTTTTCAGGCTGTGAAAAAATCATTACTTGAACATGGGGTGCAAGCTCAAATACTGTTCCCTGCTCGGCTGCAGATTAGACATAAAAATAAAACCCATGTCTTTACCGACCCAGATCCAGCCACAGCCTTTGCAGCAAAATTAATATCCACCTTAACCGCAGAAGCAGAATCTCCTATAATGGATGGAGATGAAACTTCAGGTACTGATCGACTTATGTTGTTTTTGGGAACTTACTCTGTGATTTCTCTCTTATTGAAGATGAGAACCAAATGACCAGCTATCTGGAGTTTTGAACTGATGTTTAGTCTGGAAATTTCTTATTGTCTGTGTGTTGCTCCGCTCCTAACAGTGTTTTCTTTGAATATTGTTCTTGAATTTCTCACTGTAAGATGGTCTTGTATTTTTCTGTATGGAGTGCGGGTAAACTCTGCTCAATCTGTGAACTGCTGATAAATGTTCTTTACATTTACTGTCTCCCTATGTGGCATCAGTGTATGCCTGAGTGTGTAGGGGTGCGATGCAACTTAATTGGGCCCGGAACATCTATTATATTTCTGTTATGGGCCATCTTTAGGGGAACTTTGATTCCCCCCCCCCCCAAGATAAGTTTCTCCTGTATGGGTTGGGGAGTATCAGGTCCATCTTGTAAATGAGCCTTGCTCAATGATGTTCGCCTGAATAAATAAAGATTTGATTGATTGATTGAGTGTTGACAAATAGTTCTTTTGAGTCACAGAATGGGTGAGAGTGGACTTTTCTACAATATTATCCCACTGGACTTTTAAATCCTTTTGTTTTAGTAGGCTGACATGGATTATTAAATCAGCAATGTGTTCTAGAGCACAGTATATATCTATGGTCTGTACATTGACAACTTGGTCTGCGTACCCATTTCTGTATTATGTTATATGGTGTTCTGCTATATTGCATAAATTGGTATAAATACAAATGTTTTAAAAAAAAAAAACAGGCTCCTTACAGAGAGCATCCAGTACCAGATTAAGATCCCACGGGGGAACCATGGATCAGAGCACCAGATGACTCCTGCTAACCACGCGCAAAAAAACAAATAATTTTTCTATTAGTTCCTAGGGACAAACACAAGGATGCTCAGAGAGCAGAAACCTGGCCTCTCAGTGTACTCCTTGCCAACCCCTTCTCAATGCCTTTCTGTAGAATATCCAAAATCTGTGGAATTGAGGCCTGTGAAGGCTTAAAATCCTTCCTTCTGTCTCAAGATGAAAAGCTGATCCATACTCAAGCATAAGCTGTGAACGTAGAAGTTTTCCTGGCAGCCATCAAGGATTCAACTACTTTCTTGGAGAAACCTAATTTTAGGAGCCTCCTCCTTTCAGGAGCCAGACAGTGAGCTGCATCACTCCTGGATTTGATTGTAGAATGGGACCCTGTAACAGAAAGTCTCTTTGCACCGGAAGGGAGAAGGGTACTTGCTGAACTAGATGCACTAGGTCCGAGAACCAAGGTCTTCTCAGCCTCTCTGGAGCTATTAGGAGGAAGCTTCCTCTTGAGTGTCTTATTTTTTGTAAGACCTTTGGAAGAAGAGGCAGTGGAGGAAAGGCATACATTGCTGAAGGTCCACTCTTGAGTCAGTGTCTTCACTGCTTCTGTCTTTTGACACCAGAAATGACTGAAGAACCTTTGGATCAGAGCATTGTGGCTGGAAGCGAACAGATCTATCTGCAGTCGACCGAACCAGTTACAGAGAAGTTCGAACACCTCCAGTTTCAACTTCCACTCTCTGGGTTAACATTTTTGCAACTTAGCCAGTCCACATGAATGCTCAACTCCCTTGCCAGGTGTACTGCCGACAGAGAGAGAGAGAGAGATAGAGAGAGAAGAATCTCTTCTGCCCACCTGTGGAGGTTGGAGGCCCCTCGAACCATCTCCCTGCTTTTTGTGCCTCCTTGATTATTTATGTACGCCACTATAACGGCGTTGTCTGACCTCACTTTTACCACGTTGTTTTGCAGCTGGCTTTGAAACCGAAGGAGAGCTAAGCAGACCAGCCACATCTCCAGAACATTTATGTGGAGATGCTGTTCCTGTACTGACCAGGTCCCCTGAGTGGGAAGTTGATTCAGGACTGCCCCCTTCTCATGCAGACTGGCATCCATTGTGAGAATTAACTCTTGGGGAAGTTCCAGTGGAACCCCCTTACTTAGATTCTGCAAATTCACCCACCAACTTGGGGAATGACGAAGCTGAAAGGTTTGGGATCCTGGCTTGATAATCCTCCCATGATTGATCCCAGGCCGTTCGCAAACCCATTTTAAGATCCCACATATGGAAGCGAGCCCACGGGACTAAATCTGTCCATGCCACCATTAGTCCTAGAATCCGCAGCAGAATGAGGGCAGAGGCCGATGACTGATTCCTGAGCCACTGGACTTCTGTCAGTAAGGTCTCTTTCATGAAGGCGACAGAAAAACCTTCCCTAGTTTCGTGTTGAAGACTGCCCCCAGATGTTCAAAGGTTTGAGATGGCTTGAGAGAGCTGACCTTTGCCAGAGGCAGCGTCCGTGCATAAATGAGCAGGTCATCCAGATTAGGGTGTTCATGATGCCCTTTCTGGCGAAACTAAGTCACCAATACTGTCAACACCTTAAAGAAAACTTGTGGGGCTGTTCAAAGCTGAACAGAAGCGCCCTGTACTGGAAATGTTCCAGTATCAAGAACCTGAGATACATTTGGTGGGACTGACTGGGGATATGAAGGTAATCATCCGTCAGATCTATTGAAGCTAGATCGAATAGAACCCTTGACCTTGGTCGCTTGGTGGGACTTGCACGATGGCCCTGATTTTAAATGAGGTGGGTCAGGGTCTCTGATATCGCCTGGCGGTTTGCCACGTCCTTGGAAACGGGGGACAGTAGAAAGTATCCCCTGGAGGGAACCGTTGAGAATTCTGTGGCATAGCCCAAGTGAAGGATTTCTAGAACCCAAGCATCTGACGTTGTTTGGTACCATCTTGAGAAAAACTCCCATAGTCTTCCTGCAAGGAAAGGGAGGCTGGGATGGTCCTGCGTACCCTCATTGCGAGGCATCAGGCTCTTGTGCTGGTTCTCCTCCACAGGCCTGGCCAGGGCTCCTCTGTTACTGTAACCTTTGTTACCTGAGTAAGCTCTTCTATTTCTCTGGTTACCAAAGTTCTGAAAGGGGCGAAACCCCCTCGGGACTGCCTGCAGTGGCCAGCACTTTGACCCCTTTGGGTAATGGTGTATTTTTTTTTGTGTGTGTGTGTTTTTTTTTTTTGTTTTTTTTTTTTTTAATTCCTCTTTGTTAAAATATTATTTGGTTGCACAGGGATAATGTATATTTTTCTCTTTCATGTATACCAGACTGTATATCAATTGTAAAGCATATTATTCTGTATTTATAGTATTTGACATTTGGTAAAGTACAATAAAATTGTGCCTTTTTCAGCTCTCTTCTCCCCTCCCCCCACACCGGGAGACACCTACAGCCTTTTCAGCCCTTGCTCACCTACCTGGTGACCGGTGCAGTCCGTCCCCCATGGAGCCATGATTATACTCCCTAGGCGGGTACGGGCCGGGGGCTTTACACCCGAGACATTTGTATTTGCCCAGAACGCTGTCTCCGGCCTGGTGCTCCATCTACTGGGAGGCTGCAGTTTTTCCCGCTTCGGCGTTATGTCCCCGATCGCCAAGGCGCTGAAGCGCCACGCCTGGCATGTCGCCTCTGTTAAACATCGGACTTGCTGCACTCGTCTCCACCTGGGCCAGACAAGAGCTGAGCTCTAGCACCCTCTCCCCGGGAAGGACAAGAGTCCCTAGGACGCTCAAGTCCTCTCCCCTGGCCAGCCTCCAGCTCCCCGGAGGCTGGATTCGCACCGGGGTTGCTGGTGTCATGCGCAAATCAACCGCTGTGCGGCGCCCGGCAAATTGTGCCTTTTGATAACTGATTTGCCTCCTGTGTTCTTTTAGTTCATTGCATCTTCTTAGGGTTACGGTGGTCTTACGCTGTTGTTTTGACACTGGAAGATGGCCCTTCTTATCTTGAATATCCTTCAAAATACTATCCAGGCTGGAACAAAACAATAAACCTCTCTCAAAGGGGAGGTTAAACATCTTAGCTTTTGAAGCTTAATCTGCGACCCAGTGTCTAAGCCACACGCCCCTCATGGCTGAAGCAATGTGGCAGGCTGAACAGGCTGACATGCCCAAATTCTGCACTGTAGAATCACCAAGAAAAGTGAAGGCCGTGGGCTGTGGCCACCAATTGCAAAATGCTCGCACCGTCAGTCAGGCCAAAATGTTTAAGGCTCTGACAACAATAAATGAAGCATAAGACATAAGTTCATGCCATTAGAGGCGAAAGCCCTCCTGCACACGGTATCCACCTGCTTGTCGTGAGAATCTGCTAGGGCCAGAGAACCTTCAGTAGGTAGGGCGGTGTGTTTTACTGAATTATAAACGGCCTTGTCTGCCAGTGGAGTAACTTCCCACTTGCAATATCTTTTCCTCTAAAAAAGGGAAAGACTGTGTCTTTGGTTTGGGAAGATATTTTCTCTGATGCACACCTGCCCATTCTTGCTCAATAATTTGGTTACAATGAATAAAACTTAGGAGCAGAGGAGGACACAGACAGAACTGGATTAACATCAGCTATCTCTTCGGATTGCTCCTCCTTCAGCTGTAAGGATCTACATACCTCAGCTATCAAAAGGGATGAAAACTTATTGTCAGACAAGGGGGCAATTGGGATCCTTGACCTGGGCTCCGTCCACTCCCAATCCGTCTTCCTCATCGGAGAGCAATTTTTTAAGGTCAGAAGCTTCCCCAAGTTCCCCAAAATCCTCATCCTGGCCTTCTAAGAAGTAACGGTCGGGGTCTCTCTGCACATCTGATTCCACAGCCTTTTCTTGCTGTGACGCACCTGCACATGCCTGTGTGGGCCCCCGACCTGAGGGACCTGGTCTGGGGTCAGGTGTATCTGCTAGGATTTTATGCGGAACACTGGGGCCCAAACGTTCACCCAGGAGCAGCAAAAGTGATTTTTGTAGTTCTGGTTTGCCACTTCCAACTAAGGAACCAGGTGCCCCCTCCCCAGCTCGGAGGACTGGCTGGGGGGGGGGCCGTTAGAGAAATATTATGCTGAGCAACACAGTGAGGGCAATAGGAGCCAATGAGGAAGGGCCTCATCACCCTTTTGGAGGCCGTACATAGTTCCATGATTAATGATCTCCGGTAAGCCATGGTGCCAGATATAATTGTGTGCCAAGTAATAATTATGATGGAAAAAAATAATAATTAGCCCTAATATCTGGACCTGGGCTGATGGCTTTCTACTGAGATAAAAAACAGAATCAGGGTGCCCAAGAAAAAGCTGGCTATGCGTGTGCGCTCACTAGCGGGTACATGCAGAGCATATCAACGTCTTACGTGATGTTAACTCGCTAGTGCAGATGTGTACACACTGGCAATAGTGCAAGTGCATTAGCGTAACAGAACACAGTGGGTAATTGCACATGCTTATGGCCGAGTGCCGCTCAACTGTATGCACGTGGAAAGGAGGAGCAGGCACCCAACCATCACCACGGTTAAATGGCAATTGCGCAGGACAGAAACAGAGGCCGTGGAAGAAAAATTCCACAAAAACACTAGTTGCTCAACAAAAAAAACGCAGTTCGGCAGAAAATGTATAAAAAGTTACAGACCTGAGCAGAAGGTGGGAGAAAGGCACAGACGCCAAAGCTGAAGGGACCCCTTCCACCTAAGGGATCCTACACTCCCAATAAATAGTAAAAATGTACCTACCTGTGGCATCTTTTTTCTTTTTTTTTTTTTTTTTTTTTTAATGGAGGCTATTAAAACACGCTTTCAAGGCAGAAGTGGCTCCCAGTCTACTCGGAAATGGGGGCAGGTTAGTCAGTTTGAAAGCCGCAGTTTAACAAACGCACAATTTTAATTTTAGGGGTGCTCCCTGGAAACAGGTAGCCCCAACCTGCTATGCAGAATTACAGCCCTAAAAGAAGTCTTGAAATTTTGAATCTTGAAAATCTTGAGAGAAGTAGCTGCTACCCTTTCTAGTGGCAAAGCAGAACTGGGGAGTTGATGCTACTTGGAATACTCATGTGCCCAACATTCTAAAGCTTCGGCTGTGCCATTTCCCCTGGTAGGGGTGCACTATACCCAGTTGTTTTTATTACTCATTGACAGTGTAGAGCATTACAGAAAGACTGCTGTCAAAAAGTGGGTTGAGTAACTGTGAGAAAAGACAGAGAAAGTAATATTTGGAGTTCTGTTCATTTTATTTATTGAAATGTTTCACCAGGAATGGCACACTGAACAACAAGTTGCTCATCTCACGGTGCATCCGGTGGTGGTGGGGGTCATAAGGGAGAACACATAGTAAAGTACTTACAGAGTAACATAACAGTTGACAGATTAAGTGAACGGATTAATGCTGTAGACGTACAACATACTGTCAAAAACTCACTCAGCCGGTCAGCCCTCTACTCCCAAAGTGCCAACCTCTGAGCGTATGATTTGTGTACAGTGAACAGACAAGGTAACCCTCTTGTCTGTTTTGTGGGTTCAAGTCACCTTAGTCTCAAGCTCTGAAGGGATTCAAACTGATAACTTCCATTTAGCGTACCCAATTATCAGGCTTAGATAATTCTGTCTTCGGGGGGCCAGATATCTTTGCCTACGGGCACCCAACCAGGTCTTTTTCAAATGAACCCTTAGAACTCAATGCAAGACTTTTAGAGAACTCTATCCATTTCCCAGTTTGGTATACAGTAAGCCCATACACAGTGTACTTATTACCTTTAAAAGCTCCACTTAAAATAAAGAGAATTGTCCAGTTTCGTTTGTGTTTATAAAAAAAAAAAAATTCTTTAAAAATATCAAAACAGAACAATAATTACAGAACAAAATGTATATCCCAACACATACAGCCTTAAAACAAACAGGAAAACGTACAGTTCCTACAATACTTACATTTAGACTGGTCTAATCTTGCTCTCTTTCAGTGCTGTGAAGATTCTCCCTCAGTCAGATAATATTCTCTTGTGTCTCTGTCAGGTTCATTTCAGTAATTAAACACACTTCTGAGCCGGCCTTCTCATGAGGCCACTAACTCCGCCTTGGTGTATCAAACTCTATATTTTATAATACAGGGTCTCCAAATAAAATATTTAAAAAAAAAAAAAACACATGAGATGACCTCGCTGACTTTCCTCTCCACAGGTTAACTGGTCAGAACTGGTTTTTGTTCTGCTACACGTACATCTCAAAAGTTTCTTTGATCTAAGTCACTGTATTCAAAGCAAAAGTGTATTGGCCTCTTTAATCCCGTCTGGACCTTGGAATCTACACCTCAGGTCTTTCTGATGTAATTCAAGGGTTCCCCGGGAATGTATTTTGGACTTTCCAAATCCGTCTGGGTCCTCCCTGGCTCAGACATCAAACCTCTTCAATGTCCATTCTGGCCTCTCTCGACACTCCTCCCCACAAGTCCTTCCTGGCAGATATGCAAGTCAAAGGATCTCCCCTGAGGGCATTATGAATGGCTAATCTTATTTCCTGGGATGAAAGCACATTGACAAGGTAATTGCACCCCAGATCTCTGCAGTTTAAAATACCTCCTGTCCTTTGAACTTGATGTGTCGGTTCCAGTAAGACAGCCTTTTCCTTGAACTGACCCTTCTCTTCATGTAGTTTTTTTGTGTAATAAAACAAACTAATACAGCACTCGAGCACTCAGAGCTGGCTGTCTACATCACACATACTACACAGTATATACATCGACCACATTGAGACAGAGAACATTATCATATTGTACTTCAATACAGAGTGCAGAGTGTACATGACTGTACATTGAAGTGCTGTATAGAAAACAATTATACATAGTGTTAAGAAGACCAGTTAAGCATAGTAATGAAAGAGAAGTGTATCCGGGTATATGGACAGCTAGCTGAGTAAGAGATAGAAAGCAGTCAGCCAGCTTGAACAGGAGAAAATAAGGACTAGCCACAGGTACAGTTTACCGCTAGAAAGTTTTGTAGGGCTAGCGAAATGCAGTGTGAGGAGGAGGAGGAGTGACGAATCTGTGGTGGGAGGTAATTCCATAACTTAGGGAGGCGATGCGAGAAAGAAAGCCGGGGAGTGGTAGAGAGAACAGTGGTGGGTGAAAGGAGAGGTATCAAGAGCAAAACAACAGAAGGAGTTAGAGAGAATCTAATCTGATTAAGGAGGACTTGGGAGTGGCACTGTAGACTACATCACAGTAGTCAAAGATGGGTAGTATCTTCTGGACCAGTTCATGTGTAGCTGGTATCGGGAGGCAGCTACAGTTCCTGTATAATGCACCAAGTTTGGGGTGCAACTTCCTCAGGATGGCATCAACATGCCCAAAGAAGCTGAGATGTTGGTTTAACAAGACTCCAGATACCTAAAGGAGGAGGTGTCCTCAAGAATTGTCCCATCAGAGATGTGGAAAGAGGGCAGGGAGGGGAGCCAAGAGAGTCCTGCTTAGTGCCGAAGGTCATTGAGACAGTCTTCTTGGCATTGAGAGCTGGTGGGAGCTGAACCAGAGCTGGACTTGATTGAAGTCATGCTGAAGCCTGGTTTTCACATCAGCAGGGGACTGGCCTGAGGTGAAGAGAACCGTATCATAACATAATGTGGATGAAACATAGAAACATAGAAGTTGACGGCAGCTAAGGACCGCAAGGCCCATCCAGTCTGCCCATTTTTTCTGTCTTATGAATGTGCCATAGGCCTGTACTCTGTCAATGGTGTATCTATTCATACTCATCTGTATTGCTCCCTTATGCCTATCCCATGCCTGTTTGAAGCCCTGCAATGTATTCATAGCCACTACTTCCTGAGGTAGGCTGTTCCATGCATCCACCACCCTTTCTGTGAAAAAGAACTTCCTTACATTACCCCTCAATCAGCCTCCCTTTAATCTCATGCTGTGTCCTCTTGTCCTGCTATTTTTCTTACATTGAAACATGTTAGATTCTTTCACCTTGTTAATGCCCTCAAGATGTTTGAATGTTTCAATCATATCACCTCTCTCCCTCCTTTGCTCTAGGGTATACATACTGAGCTCCATTAATCCGTCCTCATATGTTTTCTGATGCAGTCTCTGTACCATTTTGGTTGCCGTTATCTGGACTGCCTCCATTTTGTTAATGTCCTCGTGCAGGTGTGGCCTCCAGTACTGCATGCAGTACTTCAGATGGGGCTTAACCAGTGTCTTGTAAAGAAGGATTATTACCTCCCTCTTATGACTTGTGATACCCCTACTGATGCATCCCAACATCCCTCTAGCCTTACCTAATGCTTTATTGGTCTGCTTGGATGATTTCAGGTAATCTGTGATGATGATGATGCCCAAGTCTGTTTCTTCTCTTGTGATTGCCAGCAACTCCCCTCCCAACCTATAGGTGGCTTCAGGGTTTCTCTTCCGTATGTGCATGATCTTGCACTTCTTTGTGTTAAACCCTATTTGCCACTCTTCTAACCATTTTGCCAGTTTATCCAGATCTCTTCTGATTCTGCCCACCCCATCTGGATCATCTTCTCTGTTGCAGATCTTGGTGTTGTCTGCAAATAGACAGATCTTACCCTCCAGTCCATCTGCAATGTCACTGATGAAGATATTGAAGAGGACTGGCCCCAGGACTGGTCCCTGAGGTACCCCACTTGTAACTTGCATCTCTTCTGACAGTATACCATTTACCACCACACTCTGCTTTCTGCCCGCCAACCAGTTTGCCACCCAGTTGACTAACTTCTGACCCACCCCAAGCCTACCCAGCATATTAATCAATCTTCTATGTGGAACAGTATTGAAAGCTTTGCTGAAGTCAAGGTAGGCGACATCAACTTCCCCCTCTTGGTCCACCACTCTGGTTGCCCAGTCAAAGAAATCTATGAGATTAGTTTGACAGGACCTTCCTGTTGTAAACCCATGCTGTCTTGGATCCTGTGCTCCTATGGATTCCAGGTGTTGCACTATCCTTTCCTTAAGGAGTGCCTCCATAATCTTGCCCACTACTGAGGTAAGACTGACTGGTCTGTAGTTCCCTGCCTCCTCCTCCCTGCTACCACTCTTGTGGAGCGGGATCACATGGGCCCTTCTCAAGTCTTCTGGGCCTTTGCCTGCCTTACTGCCTTCCCTTAGGGAAGTTTGGTATGCCTCCCTGTCTTCGTCCCGCTGCGTTCCCTTATATTTCCTGAAGGCCAGCCTTTTGGCTCTGACCTTTTCTGCTACTGTTTTTGAGAACCAAAGTGGTTTCCTCCTTCTTTTCTCCCTAACTCAATGGGATGTTGCTTTAAGTATTGCATCCTTAATGCTTGCCCACTTTGCCTGTACCCCCTCACCTGTATTTCTTCTTGCCAGGGCTAGCTTAACTCTGTTGGCCATCTTATCAAAGTCAGCTCCTCTGAAGTCCCATATTTTTGCCTTGGAATGGGATGATTTAGTTCTAGTGGCCAAATTGAACAATACCATGTGATGGTCACTGGCCCCCAAGTGACCTTCTACATGGAGATCTGTGATTCTTTCCCTGTTAGTTAGTACTAGATCTAGGATAGCCCTGTCTCTTGTGGGTTGTTGTACCGGTTGTTTGAGGCCCTCTCCCTGCAGGGAATCCACTGTGTCTAGTTCTGGCGGATGTTCCTGCTGATATTGACCAATCTGTATCCGCATGTTAAAGTCTCCCATTATGAGAATCTCCCCTTTAGCTGTCATGTTTTATATATCTTCTAACAGTAATGTGTCTATGTCCTCCTCCTGGTGTGGAGGCCTGTAGACAATCCCAGTTTGCATGGCAGCCCCGTTTCCTGTTTCCAGAATGACCCATAGTTCTTCTGGCTTTTGATGTGTATTCTGAATTTCTGTAGCTTTGATATTTTCACTGACATAAAGGGATCCCCACCCCCTTTTTTTGCACCTGGTCTCTTCTGAACAGTACATAGCCGGGTACTGAAGTCTCTCAGGTGTGGTTGCTGGTGAACCATGTCTCGCTAATGGCTACTATGTCCAGTTTAGCCTCTGTCATTGTTGCCTGCAGGTCTAGGATCTCGTTTCCCAGTCTACAGGCATTTGTGTACATGATTTACATTGGCCAGATTTTGGTGCGTTAGTTGTTGGGCGAGGTCTGACATTTCCCCTGCGCGTCGTTTGGGGAGCCATACCTTTTTCCTTACCTGGTGATGCGAATGTACTACAAACATGCTGAACTCCTGTTTCATCACTAGCTGGGGGGGGGTCTTTTCATTCGATGTATCCGGTGCTGCACCCCCTCCCCATTTGCTAGTTTAAATATTCTACAAAGATGTCAAACTTCTGCCCCAATGCACTGACTCCCTCCTTGATCAGATGCAGTCCATCGAATTAAAAAAAACTTTCGCTCCCAAAACTGTTGCCAGTTACCTACAAATTTGTGTCCTTTTTCCTGGCACCAGCCCTTGAGCCACATGTTTAGCTCCCCTGTCTCCCCTTCTCTGACCTTCTGTCCATCTGCCGCCCCTCTCCCAGACTGGCAGGCTCTCAGAGAAGGAGATGCCGGATGAAATGGATGACAGTTTGTCTCTCAGCCTAGTCAGGTGTTCCTTGGTCTCCACAACTGACCGACTGGCGAGATAGTTAGTCCCTATGTGTACCAGGACATCAGTGTTTTCTCCTGCTTCCTGCATGATTTTAACAATGCGGTCAGTGTCTCTCCATGCTGATGTACCTGGGAGACATCTGACCATTACCCCCCAGCTGGAGGTAGATATCAACTCCTCAAATCATGGAGTCTCCTATAATCAGAAGTGTTTTGGATTTCCTTTTTGCTTTTGTCCCAGTTTTGGGCGAGTTTTGTTACGCTAGCTCCTGTGGTGCAGTGTCCTGCTCTGCAGTGTCCTCTGCCCCTTTGTTTGATTTCAGAGATAGAGGCAGATACCTGTTTGTAGTTTATATATGGTTTGTGGAGGTGAGCAGTAGTTCCACAACCTCGGTCTCCTCTCTCAGGTCTGGTCGGCGATCGGGGTTTGAAGAATGTGCCAGTTAAGCTGCCTGCCCATCCTGGTCTGGAAGTAGCTGCATCCATCCTCTGTCTCCTCAAGCAAGCAAATGTTGCTAACTTCCCTGGCCCTGGTTTTTCAAACTGTCCGGGGGATCGAGTTTGCATGAGCTGATTGGCTACATTTAGAAGCCTATCAGCTCAGTGATTCACAGAATCAGCAAATCAAATGTTTTGCTTGTCCTACTTGTCCAATCAGTGACAGTATCTTGTGAAGTGGGCCGTGGAGTTGTGTGTTCAGGGGGCATAAAATGGAGCAGCATGTTTGTAGTTTTGCAGCAACATTTCCTGGACTCTAAGAAGAGAAAGCACCATTGAAGAGAGAACCCTGCCTGCCAAAGGAAGAAGACTGCTGCTTTTGTTCCTAACATCATTTATCTGGAAGAGGTACTGCAAGTTTCTTTAGAACTGGCTGTTTGTTTTCTTTTTTTTTTGCTTGGGAGGGATGACTGTTACTAAAAATGTACTGGTGATATCTTTGAATGGATTTTTATATATTGGTGCAATTACGTTTGAATGGAGAAGTTATTTTGTTAATTAATGTGAGAAAAAGACAGTTCTGCTGCCTAGAGACTAGAGTCGGGGGGATATAGAGATGTTCTGGTACTCTCCTGATGTTCCTCTTTGCAGGTACATTGGGGGAGCCTATGTTTTTGTGGTATTATATTTTTTTTCTGCTTTAACATATTTCCTGTGCTGGTAGTCTTCTGATGCAAGTGTGTGCTCTGATTCCAAAGTCTGCAGGTAGAGTCTCTGTCTCTGGGTGGCTGGGGTCAACTTACATAGTGGTAGTGGTAGTAGTGGTTTGCTCCCAGCCACCCAGAAGCTTTTACCTGTGGATTCTTAGAAACAGCAGCAAACACTTGGAGCAGACTACCACCTGCTCAGGAGATATTTTAAAGATCTCATATGCTGGTGGGTGATCTGTTCCAAGTCTTTGCTGCTATTGTCAAAGACCACCTGTACATTCACTCGGGTGTCCAGGGTAGGCTCCAACCCAGGTTGCTGATCGATGTGCTTCCGGTGCTGGTATGCTTCTGTTTCAAAATTTGTGGCTTCTGCTTAAAAAAAAAAAAAAAATGTTCTGTTGGTCACCTGTTCCAAGTGTTTCATGCTGTTGTCCGCATCCGCAGGTACTGGCCCTGGATGGCTCTGGGAGGCTTCTCTAACCTAGGTTGGTATTGCAGCACTCCCCCAGCCACCCTGAGGCTGAACCTGCGGACCTTGCCAAGAACAAGAAGCACTCAAATCAGACTGCCACCAGCACAGAAGATATTTTACAGGTGTTCTTTGCTGGTGGGTGGTCTGTTCCAACCTCTGGGTGACTGGGTGGTTGTGTGTTGTGCTGGTAGTCTGACTGTTGCAAGTGTTCTCTGCTGTTCTCAAAGTCCACAGGTTCATTCTTCAGTGGGTGAGGGCGGGGGTTGTGATCCAGGTAGGTAAATAATATTTATGCTGTAAAAACAAAAGATATAAAAAGATATAAATGATATAAAATAAATGCGCTATCTCTATCATTACCTGCGTAGTATGTATTGGCTAAGGGCGGCGGCAGCCAATACCACTTACTGGTCTACTCTGCTCAACCCATCGCCAGATGTGGTTTTAATCTGTCAGCGTCTGCATCACTGCGTGGCAACATGCATGTGAGTATATTAAGAATACATGTATGTTTCTTGAGCCAACATAAATATTCTTTCCATCTGACTTCATCTAGGCATTTTCTAATATTTATTTACATCTTTCTTTCACAGGATAGAATGGATCAGTATGTAAGAAAATCTACCCCATCTGCCCAGAACAGATCAAAGACAGCCTTGTACGTGACAGCAAAAGATCGCTGCAAGCAGTTTGGAGACAAACCTGTACATGAAGATGGAGGAAAACTATTTTGTACACCCTGCAACATTGTCCTGGATCACGTCTACTGTCTCAGATCACTTCTGTTCCAAGACGCATTTAAAAAGAGCTGCAGACACCCAGTTAGAAAATGCAAGAAAAAAGCAATGGACTCTCCTGACATCACTGGCAAAAAACACAATTGCCCAGACAGAACGCATCAAGATTGTGCAGGACTTCACAAAGACGTTTCTGGAAGCAGACATCCCCCTGGAGAAAATTGACCATCCAGCAATTCGCAGTTTTATTGGGAAACACATCCCAAATGGAGGTGCCATACCAGGTGCAGATCAAATCCGAGCTGCATATGTGCCAGACATTTATACTGTGGAAAGGCAGGATGTGCAACAAAAACTGGCAGGCAAAAAGGTTGCACTAATTGTGGATGAGACCAGCGATGTCGAGCAGCGATACATCCTCAATATTCTGGCAGCTCCACTGGAAAGAGATGAAACTGGACGTGTGTGCCCCTATTTGTTGGACACAAAGTTTTTGACATCAGTGACACAGCACAGTGGCACAAGCAGTTGTTCAAACTGTAACAGACTACGGAATACATTTTGATGCGGTCTGGGTATTCGACACAGACAATGCCTCATATATGAAGAAAAGCTACAGCGCAGTTCTACGAGGTTTGTTCCCCAACTGCACTCATGTAACATGCCTGGCCCACATCATGGACTTAGTCGCTGGTGCAATGGAGAAGCCATTTCAGTTAATGCGATATATGAAGCTATTCCGCAAACTATTTTCATTACCCAGTGGAAGAAAGAATCATTACTTGCGACACCTGTCAGAGGTCACCCCTGACAAGCATGCCACGATGCCTGCTGATCCCTGTGCAACAAGGTGGACATCCTATGTTATCGCTGCCAGGTATCACCACAACCATGTCATCTACCACCGGTCCTTCGTTGAAAAAGAGCTTTCCCTAACAGGACACCCATGCAGCACATTGCTTGCAATAAAGGTAAGAATGCTGTACTATTTTTTTTTCTTTTTTTTACTAAATGATATGTTGAGGCATATTGTTGACAGAAAACTTGTATGTTTTTTTCTCCATCTCTACAGGACATTCTGTATGATGACACCCTTGCAGTAAAGCTGCAGATTGAGCTTGCATTTCTCGCAAAGAAATCAGAATGGATGTGCAGTTTGCTTGACAAATTTCAGTCACAGATCCCTGTGACAACAGATGTTGTCGATATCCTAGAAGAGCTGCAGATCAATCTTCAGGCACATCAGCAGCTTGTCATGGAGAGCTGTGGTTCCTTTTTCGATGGTGATGAACAGATTCCTGCTCACATTCACACAGAGCTGCTGGAGAGTTTCAAGGAAGCATTCTTTAATGCATCATCCAAACTTGAGAAATATCTGTCAGAGGAGGGCCAGCCTGGGCTGAACTTTTTAAAAGCAGCGAGAATCTTTGATCCCTCTAAAGTGGCCTTTCTGTCACAAAGCAAAGAGGATTATATAGCCATTCCAGGATGGAGTGCTATCCCTGACACAGAATTTGAACTGTACAAACAAATCCTTGTACCAAACTATGTGAGTAACACAAGCCAAGCAGACAAAGATCTGAACTTATTTTGGAAGTCTGCAGCAGCTCGCATACCACAACTTTCTGAACTGGCTCTTGCGTGCATTAATTGCGTGACAAACTCTGCAGACGCAAAACGCAGTTTCAGTGTCCACAATATCATCTTTACAGAAAGACGTAGGGGACTTTCTGAGGACAGCATTCGCAGGCTGGTTTTTCTTTGTTTTAATGCGAAACAAAAATACAGAATGTCATCAAAATAAAAACAATTCTGCATTCTAAACAGTTAACCTAACTGCCTCTGATATGTAAGTACAATAAAGATTAAAAATGTGAGTTGTCCCTTACACTTTTCATGCTGCATAATATGTGCAATAAAAAGATCAAAATGTATAATGTGAGTTGACCCTTAATTTCACGCTACAAAATGTACAAATATGCAAAAGAAGTGCCGCAGAATTTGCAAAATCGAACCGCAGAATTTGCAAAACCTTGCCGCAGAAATTGACCAGCCCTGCCGCAGAAAATAGTATTTTTTGCCGCAGAATGCCAGGGAACCTGATTATAACCCAGCCTTGTGTTGGTTAAAATCCTCAATCTACTCTTATTGTATACTTCTTGAACATTAGGAGCACCTCCTAACAGTACGGTCACTCGTGATGCAGTAGTTACCTCTACTCACACTGCATTGTGAGTGAATTGACTGTACTGGGGTGTTCCCATGTCCAGGAAGGATGCAGTGGCACTTGGTGAAGGACTGTAAACAAACAAATTTTTGTGTAGTAACACCAGTATGGTGAGCAGTCTGTTTGTTTATTTTTTTTTTTTGTGTGATTTATTTAACTTTTAAAAAGAAGAAGAATCAGCATTTATATAGCGCTTTTCATACATCCAAAGCACTTTACAAGCAATGCTAGACTGGTAGTGAAGTGACTGAATGTGTGGTGGCGGCCATATCGCACATCATCACCCACACACAGCCAGGATAATTGTATGAACTGGTTTATGGGAAGGGGAATGTTGGCCAGGACACCGGGAATGTTCCCTACTCTTTGCGAAGAGTGCCCTGGGTTTTTTAATTCCACCTGGACACCCACCAGGACAACACCAGGATGGGCAGAAGGGACCTCGGTTTAACGTCTCATCCGAAGGACGGCACACCCCAGCAGTACAGCACCCCCCAATACTGCACTCGGATGCCAGCGATTTTTAGGTGCAAGTCCAATCCTGGTGTGGGACGAGAACCCACGACCTTCTGGTCCAGAGGCGGATGTGCTACCAACTGAGCCACGCTGACACCAAGAAAAAAAGGAATCCGAATCAAACTGTCAGCTACATCAGCAATCCTACAAAATGTGACCAGTCATAATATGTTTTTAAGCATCAGGCTGTTTTGGGGGCAGCTATAGCCTGCCCAATATAATCTAAAGCCCCCCAATCATTTCCCTTATCAAAGAAATTGAATCACAGCTTCACTGCTGGAAAAAAATAAAAGAAAGTGATTTTTCTTTAAGACGCACTGATTCAGCACTTCATAGCACCACCACATGGAGCATACTTTTGTTTTCTCTGTTGGTGCGCTCTGTGTCTTGTGAACGCACGGATGGCTGCTGTGATGCTAACGGAGTTGGTCGGATAGAGGAAACTGATATCAGGAGTCTGAGGGGGTCGTACGACGCCATGCTACACCATGGGAGGGGACCAGGAGAGCTTAGAATTTGCTGGATGGAGAAGATATGTGGCAGCAGGTTAGTTTATTTGACAGCTCTGGGTTGGGAAGGGGGTGGTCATGCTCCACTCAGTTCAGCCAGCACCAGAAGTGGGCATTATTTCCTTGTGGGAGGCTCTGGGAACAACAGAACACACAGGCCAAGCCATCCACCAAGCACCAGGGACTAAATGACATGGGGGAGTTATGGCAATGCCTCTGCCTTCATTTCTGCCTGGCCTTCCCTGCCAGAAAACTAAAACCTTGCTTTTGCTTTCACAGTGAGCCAGTCAGTGTACAAACATATGGTGTGTTTTTTTTTTTTCTCCAGACACAAGAGGTGCACAGTTCTTAGGCTGTGCAGCAAGAGTGGTCTGATGCAGTTTTTGGTTGCTGTTAAAGAGAGGATTCCCCGAATTCCCAAACATGGAACGAATTACCAAGCTGGCATGCAGCTGTTATTGGGTGAAGTAGTATGTTTGGATGTCTCATGTCTGTCAGCATCGTTCTTGGGTTCCATGCCATTACTTTCTGGTTGAGCTTGCTTGGCAGAGTGGCAATTTGTCTTGATGGATTGAGGGTCTTTTTCGACCTGTAAAATTCTGCTTTCTCCCTAGTTCTTTTTGCGCAGTCGGCGATTGCTAGCACTATAATTGATGCATCAACTTCCCTGGTGAATGTTGGCTTTCTATGACTGCTACATCCAGAGAAAAATGTTTAATGCATGCTTACATTGGGGTAACGGGTCCTGCTGTTTAAATGCTGCCCCCCATTCCTCAGCACCATATTAAATATTGTTAGCAATCAAACCATCCATCAGAAAATCCATTTATTTTGGTGCAAATGCAAAAAGTGCTATCCAGTACTTTCCTTTTCTAACTGCAGTGCAGACAGAAATTATTCACAGTCACAGCATATGATGCAGTGATATTATGATGCTAAATAAGGGCAGTCACTGTGGCACAAGTTCTAGGTGTGCTCACTATTGCACATCTGTGGTAAGATACAACAGTGGCAATGCAACTGGTGCAAAGAGACAAGGTGCTAATAGACACAAAGGCAAAATGCTGCAGTAAAGTGTCACGGTCCTCTCGTACTGTAGAATTGCTGCAGTTGGCTTTTGCGCTTGTTATGTTTGAGTGACTTCAGTAAGTGACTGAACTTCAGTCACTTCCTTGATAAAGTCAAAGGCTCAGAAAAAAAATTAAAGGTATAAATATCTGTTTTGGAAGGTGCCTTAACCCTCTGAGAGAGAGATTTTAGTGTTGTGGGTTACTGGGTTTATATTTGTATTTGTGGCAACTGGCAAGCAAGCTCACACAGCGTCGGCCTGTGATACAGACTACTGCCTAAGCTATAACGTCTTTGTTGTTGTGATACAGTGTGAACTGTGAATTAATGTTGGTGGTTGCTACAGTAGTTGGTAGTTTTCAGCCATGCCTACCAAAATCAGACAGCCCACTGTGAGTGATACAGAGGGACAGCTGCCTAAGCTGAAATATTTATGATACAGGGTGAATTAATATTGTATAATTTTTGATAAGAGTTTTCTTGTACCACAATCTGTACCTGCCTTGGTGGTTGGCATCGTTTTCAGCCCTACTGTGTGTTTCTACTTGACTTCACTGATAAATCTCAAGGCTCTCAGGAGAAACAGCTAGAGCTGATAGCTCAAAAAGTAATAAATACCTGCACTTTCTAAGTTCATTTCCCTCAGAGATGGGGGGTTTGTGAGTTTGTGGCAAGCAAGCCTGACAGCGTGTATGATACTACTGCCTAAGCTCTAACCCTTGTTTTCTTTTCGATACAGAGAGAATTAGGGCAGGCAAGCAAGCTGTCAGCTAAGCTAATCAATCTCATTTATTTTTTGATGAAGTGTTTCTCTTATACCACACTAAGTACTTGGCATAGTTTGCAGCCCTGCTGTCTTTTTTACTCTAGGGTCCTGTAATCTTCCCAGCAGATCTGTTGAGATAATAGTGTCTGACTTTTCCAGCATATCTGCAGGGAAATTATGTCTGTCCATTGTCCTTGGTGGTCCAGTAGCAACAAAATATTTCCACGTCAGAAATACAGGTCATGTTAAACATGCTCTTCAAACACATTTTTCGGGGCTGTGGAGCCCAAGCAAGATGGTAGCTGCTTGATCGAATAGCACGCTGTTAACTCTGAATTTAGATTCAAAACCTTTTTCTTCGAGTCAAACGTAGATTTGGGCTTGAATTGTATCGGAAGATCCCTGCTATAAGATGGGGAACCCCCGAAAAGAGCAACACCATGGATCGGAAGCAAAAACCAAAAACGCCCCAACAACCAGAACACCGCATGGTAGGCCCGATGAAACTCTCGAGGAGGCAGCCGAAGAGACCTTACAAACCATTGGCACCAAACTCTCTGCTTTAATTAAATCGGTGACCGCAATTTCAGACAAACTAGATGATCTAAGTCACTACCTTGGAGACATCTATTGAAGGGGTTCAAAATACAGCTGTAGAAGCCTCTAAATGTGCTGATGCCGCCATGGGCGCAGTGTCTACAATGATTAAAGAAAGCGGGCGCTGGAAGGCTAGATTGGAGAACCAGATCAGGGCTCCGAATATTCGAGTACTGGGAATGCCTGAAGGCAGTGAAGGGGACCACCTCCTGTTATTTCTGAAAGAATGGTTCGGGCAGCAGCTGGACGAGGAAGTGTAACAGAAGGCACAGCGATTTCAGTGAGCTTACCGCATCACTCCGAGAGGTCAGTTGGAGGAATCGGAGGTTCCAAGGGCAATTTTAATTGTCACCGACGGAGCTGGGTCAAGAGATTCTATTCTGGCTCTTGCTAGGCGCAAGGGCACTTTATTACATGAAGGGCACAGAATCAGCTTCTATCCAGACATCAGTTTCGCAACGAGGCAGAAACGCAAACGATTCAACGATGTGAGAGTGATGCTGAGAGAGTCCTCAATACCTCGTGGTCTGATTTTTTTTTTTTTTTTCCCTGCAAGGTTAAGGGTGGCTCATACAGGAAAAGTTTATCTATTTTCAGACCCAGCGGATGCTCTGAAATGGAGTCGGAGATGCGTGATTCCCCTGAAGCGTTCCTCAGCATCGGACTATCAATCATCGGATGAAGAGGACCCCTAAAATATTGTTAAATCCTTCTGGTAAGGAGGGTGAAATTATTCCTGAAGGCGTGTGGGGACATTAAAAATTGAAATTCTCAAAATCGAGCTGCTTAAACTTGGACAGGTGATCCAGATCTGGATATTTATATCTTGAACTTTCGGTACATGATTCATTTCATTTAATTACAAAGGATGTAACTTTATAAGTTGTAAAGTTATTCAACCTCTTTGTGGCTCTGCTTAATTTTATTTTGAATTTGATAGTTACAGTGCCGACTACAGTGTAGCTTATACATGTAAATATGATCAAGCTTTATTACGAATTGCACTTATTAAGTGCCTTTATTAGTTAAAGTATGGAACCCAGTACCATTTAAATATGCTGAAGGACTCTGGACTTTTCTTTTTTGGGACATTTTGTTTATATCCATGCAGTTTATGGACTATATACAGCTAATGATTGTTTTATCTTGGGGATATGCAGTTTGCATTTCAAGATTACCCCTCAATGATGTATCTTTAAGCACTAGATGATATTCTTGAATGTAATAAGAGGAGTGGGGCCCTTGTCAGGAAAATATGAATAATTGTAATGTCTGTGCTTGCTAAACAAATTTCACTGTTTGAGTAACATAAAATAAAAATATAAAGTATAAAAAAAACCCACATTTTTCACCATTTAAAATGCAGGAAAAGCCACCATTTGAAGGTAAAAATGTCAGTTTTCTGGGGAGCATGCCCCCAGACCCCCAACTTTGTTAGGATTTTAACAGTGGGGCATTAACCCCCCCCCCCCCCATGTTATACCTCTTGTGATGCCCCTGTTTTTAAACTAGACATTTTGAGGCCTAAGGGGTTGACAGTGCCCCTTAAATGTCCAGCTAGATCTCCAATGTACAGAATTTAAAGACACTTATAAAGTCAAGATTTTCTTCACTTCAAGTGGCTTTGTACTTTGCATATCAGATTTTCTTGTCTGTTGCCTTCTAGGTGTTGATCAGTGTATTCAAAGGTTTTTGGATGTCGCTAGACAAACTGAATGCTTCTTCCTACAAAAAAGACTACAACTCTCTGTTCAAAAACCAGAACAAGTCATAAAGGAGGTAAGAAACATTTGAGATGCCTTCCTTCCTTATCAATGCAGAGAAATGTTTGTAGCTGTATTGGTCCTTATACCAACAGATTGACAAAAAAGGTGATTTGATTCATGTTCTTGTACCAACAAGTAATTTTCATTACACAAGCTTTGAGGCATACACAATTTCCTTCACCTGAGGAAGGGCACAGTAGCCTGAAGTCTTGTACCAAAAATGACAATTGGTCCAACAGAAGATTTTCATCTAAGATATCTCCTCCATTAGGCCACTCCTGTGGAACTATAAGCCATCAGCATCAGGACCACCCAGAAACTTTTTGCTAGCTGGGGGCCGCCCACAGTGACATGCGGTCTCTATGCGTATATAACCTGGGCAGCCCTGTCACTCTTTCTTTCTTCCCACCATGGAGCATCCTCATCAGACCTACTAAAGGAAACAACGTCGACAAAGCCAAATACTTTTCAGGTATTACTGTTGTCGTTTCTGCATGCTGCTTAAGTCTAAAGAACCTTTGTTCAGATACTGTGTTTGCAGTTATAAAATCTACAAAGATGACACACACTCCATTTGTGTATGCTGTTTGGGCTTTTCTCACAATGTGAGGACCTGTGATATTTGAAGGGTTTCAACCATGCTACAAGGCGACGCCACTGGGAGGCTATAGAAAACTTCCTTGCTCCAAAAGTATTAAAAGTCATGGAGAAGGAAAAGGGCTCAGTCTGCTTCTTCCTTGTCAGCTGCTGAAGCTAGGTATGGCCTTAACATCTGCTCTGGTGGCACTGACAAAACCCCCAGTCTGTCACTGAGATACCAAGGTCGGGCTCAGGCACTGCCATACCTACTATGAATGGTACAGGTTTGACCCATCAATACAGGTGGTCCCGTACCCCTTTCAGGGTGCTATCTACTCCCAGGCTGTACTGGTGTCATTTTTAGATTTGATTCGATGCATACTGGGGCTGTCTGGTTGATGGCCTCCACAAGCACGCTGTAGATTCCTGCCTCTCAGCTGATTCCTTCTTCGGCTCCCATCATCTGTCATAATGATGACAAAATGGAGTATAATCCTGACCTCATGGGTCTTGAGATGTCTTTAGAGGAGGAGTATGAGGGTAAGGAGCAGTTTGAAGAGAGAAACCTGCCCTCCAGCTGTACCTTCTCGTGCTGCTATGAGGACTCTGTGGTTTATACCCCAAGGTCTCCTCCTGAGGACCCCTCTTTCAGGCCATGATGCAGCAGATGCAGTCTGCCATGGCTTTTGCTGTGGAAAGGAAAATTCCTCTAAAATGAATCTTGTGGAGTTTTTGAAGGTGCCTTGCTCTCCTCCATTATTATTCCATCTATGTATCCTGCCTTGGAGGAAGCTACCTTTTGCTGCATGGCATAGACCTAACTCACTGCCTGCAGTGCCTGGAAGGCTGGTAAGCAGAACTCTGCTCCATCTGCTAAGCCTTCTTATGCTAACTAGTCAGAAACTGACTCTGTAGTTATCAAGGCTGCTCATGCTAGGTCTAAAGCTCCTAGACACATGAGCACTTGACTTCCAGATAATCTATGAGACTGGATGTTTGGGCAAGCATACATATGCCTCTGCAGCCTTGGGCCTTAGAATTGCAAATTACCAAGCCCACGTAATTAAATATCAGAACAGCTTGTGGAAAATTGCTTCCACTGCTGCCTAGGCTTTACCTGATGGTTCTGTCAAGAACGATTTGATAAAAACTCTTTCTGCTGGTGCTGAAGTTGACAAACACTTGCTGCCTTCAGCTTATGATGTTTCTGATGCTTCTGCCAGGGTTGCGGCCTCTGGTATTTGCATTTTTTATTTATTTATTGTATTATCAGATTTATAACCTTTGAGCCAGCAGCTCGTTTACAAAGGTACCTCGTCACAGAGAGGACACACATGGTTAACATAATTTACAGAGTACAGTCAAGACAGAATAATGTATTTTTTACATATTTGCAGAATACAGACATACAGAATCACAGTTTTACATAGGTTGCATGAACAGAAATACATAGTATTACATACAATTGCTTGAACACATGTGTAATTAATAAACATTTCAAGTAGTACCAGCAGGTACTTGGTTGAGTGGCCGGCTTTGCCATTGATGTACAACAGGCAGTTTTGAATGCTCCCTTTAAGGGCTCCAAATTATTTGGCTATGGCATTGAAGAAGCCCTGCATGGCCTTCCAACTTCAGAGATGACTTTACAGTCTGTTAAGTCCCTGTATCACACTCCCACTGGAGGATGTGGTAGGTGCTCTTTTCGTAGGCCTGCTGCCAGAGGTAACCGTGCATACCGTCAGCAAGGTCGTGGAAGAGGTGATGGTCCCCTTCCAGGTCCCTGTCCCTGGCTGCCCATGCCAAAGTACCCAAAATAATTGGTTCCAGTAGCCCTGCCACCCCCGGTTCCAACTGACTCTCTTCCATCTCTTCCTTCCCCCTTTAGCTATTGCCTCCAGGGGTAAGTGTGAGGCAGCAAGATCTCTCTGCATTTGGAAGAATGGCAGGAGATCACCGTGGATGTTTGTTTATTCACTTAACAGGTAAGCTTACTGGAAAAAATTGAATTCCATTTACAGATGCGACCCACAAACAACAAAAACAGTTACATTAGACATATTACCCTTATTGCATAAAAAGAATTAGGATTAAAGCATTCACATCAGATATCAGTTAAAACATCCAGATACTATTGTAAAATACAATAGTAAAACATGTGAAAAAGCCTTATTAGTATGTACATGTGTAATAGTAATAGGTATATTAATTCAATTACTAGGTGCGAAATAGGTGAATGTCTGTAGACCACTTACTGTTCTCATCAAGGGAAACTTCAAGGTCCTATTATCTACCCTAGTTCTTGTTCTTGAATAAAAGCCTGTTATAATGTTCTAAATGTCTAACCAGACTTAAAGGGGCCCCAGACTTAAGAATTCTAAAGCTAAATTTAGCCATGACGTATCTAAAATTTAACTGGACTGGCAACCAACCCATTAGGTTTAAGATTTCACAAGGTGTAGTTTTAGGTGGTAACAGTACAAATTTACCAATTAACTGTAACAAAGTAGATTTTCTAGCAGTTCTAGTGGGAAAAGTATTATCTGTTATCAAAGCAGCATAATTTACAATTGGAGCTAAGCACTGCTTAGCTGTTACCATTCTAGAATCATTGGTAAGAAAAGAGCGTATTCTATATAATAGCACCACCTTTGAGTGAATCTTAGAGGTAACTCTATTAAAGTGGGGTTCAGCCGGCCCAGTGGCACTAGAGGTTGAAGCGCTGATCACTACACCTCGCGCCACGCCGGCAACCTGGGTTCAGGAACGAGCCCGGGCTGCAAGGGATCGGCAAGGGGTGGAGAGAGGATCGAGCGTCCGGAGGACTGCTCTCCTCTCTCAGGAGGATGGAGACTTGTCGTCTCACTCGTTGACTGCCATCTGGCGGTGGCTGGAGGGCAGTACAGGTCAGGAGGCTTGATCCGATGTCCTTATGTCGGTCAGGAAGGGGGAACAGAGAAAAATGGAGGAAAGTGAGCCTGGCCGGCTCGAGAATGGTCCGCCACTGCAGAGGGCAATCCCTGGATTCTGGATTGGGTCTCTGGGAGGGAGGGAGGAGAATACAGCAACCTCCTTCCTGGCCCCGCTGCAGGGGCAATCTGCGTGGGAACTCCTGGGGATTGGCAAGTGTGGGAGCGGTGGGACCGGAGGGAGAATCCCTCTGTCGGGAGGGCTAAAGCCACCTGCCAGGGCTCTGGAGGATAAAAACCTTTTATGGAAAAAAATAAAGTGGGATTCAGTTCTTAGTGTAGGGTCCAGAAGGACTCCTAAATATTGAAAAGTATCAACATTTCAAAATAGGTACCCTCAAGAGATTTAACCTGCAAGCTCTGACTCCTTTCTCTAAGCCGAGCTTTAGTACCAAACACCATAGTTTTGGTTTTTAATATATTCAAAACCAACCTATTTAAAATAAGCCATTGCTTTGCTGTAAGTTGCACATCTCTTTAGATAAGGAACTATTTAAATCAGGGACCATAGCATCTCGGGTATAAATTACTGCATCATCGGCATATTACGTAAGCTCAACATGATCCCCCAGTACAGTAGACATTTTATCAAAAAACAAAACAAAACGGGACCTGGTATAGAGCCCTGTGGGACTCAGTACTTTACAGGTGAGATTTCAGAAACACCACCATCATACTTCACTCAGTGATATCGCCCTCTGAGCTAATCCTCAAACCAGGTTAAAGCAGATGGTCCCACCCCAAGTAATTCAAGACTTCTAATTAAGAGCCTGTGGTCTACAAGATCGAATGCCTTGGTCAAGTCCATGAATGCCTTTTGAAGGCATTTAGAGTTCGGGATAAGGTGTGGACGAAGTGTAAGGTTACTAGAGATATTACTTTGCAAAATTACAAGATGTTACATGATAAATGCAAAACTCACACTAGGAAAGCAAAAAGGCAATATTTCGTCTCTCTTCAAAGTAAATCCCTGGGTAACTCTAGATAGACATGGAAGGTCCTTAAAAAATCTTCTAGGGAAAGGACCTAGGGATTCCCCCATTGCCCTAAAATTGGACGGAAATATATGAAGTGAACCTCAACAAGTTGCTCAAGCCTTTAATTAATTTTTTGGAAATCCTGATGTCAGGCTTCCCCAGTCTCCTACTCGGGCTGTTTCAGTTGTCGATAATTCAAATTTTCATTCTAGTGAGGCTTCCCCTGCTCAGGTCAGGGACTATAGTCTTAAACTAAATCCTAGACCAAATTTAGTTTCTGATAACATTGATTTTAGGTTGATTAAGGCCGGTATAGATTTTTTTGGCATCTCCTTTGTCAGTTCTGTTTAATTTATCAATACAAACAGGTTGCTTTCCTACCACATGGAAAAAGGCAACTATTAAGCCTATACCAAAAGGAGGTCATTCCTTTATTATTTCTAATTACCGTCCCATTTCCCTTCTTGTTCCTCTCTCAAAAGTTTTAGAAAAAAATAATTTTGGATCAGACTACTGAGTTTTTGGATAAATATTGTTTACTTTCTGAAGTGCAGCATGGTTTCAAGCAAAAACGTAACACAGAGACAGCCTTGGTGGGGTTCACTGGCCCCATACAGGGTGCCCTAGATAATGGGCGCTCTGTTCCTGCCATATTCATGGACCTCACCAAGGTTTTTGATTTGGTTGATCACAATATACTCCCTTCTGTTTTGATCATGATATACTCCCTTCTGTTTTGATTGATTTTCATTTTTCTTCTCCGGTTATTTCATGGTTTTCAAATTATCTGCGGAATAGGAGTCGTTGCACTATCGTTAGTGGTATTTCGTCCAGTTTTGCTGACAGTCACTGTGGGGTTCCACAGGGCTTCATCCTGGGCCCATTGATTTTCTCTGTCTTTATGAATTCTGCACCCTCAAGTTGTGTTCATTCTTTTATGTCTCTTTATGCTGATGATGCAGTTTTGTACAGCATTGCTGACGATAATTCTTTAGCAATAAAACATTTTCAGGAAGATTTTACTTCATTTTAGTATTGGCTTCTATCTAGATGTATGGTACTGAATTCAAAAAAGACAAAGTTTAATGATTTTCACTGGGCCCAGAATGGACCCCCCACCAAAATGGAAACAGTGGTAGATTTTAAGGGGAGTATCATTGAAAGGGTTAATACATTTAAATATCTTGGTATTTGCCTTGATTCACATTTATCCTTGAATTCTGCATTATTTATGCAAGATCCTTCATCAGTGATTAAGGATGTTGTATAGGATAACTAAGGACTCCAGAAAGTTATTGACTCATAGCTTTTTATTCAGTCTTTTAGACTATGGTATTAATATTTACACAACTACTATAAATTCCTTACTCAATAGACTTAGTTACCTATAATTCTATTTTGAGATTTCTCACAGAATCTCCTTTTAATACTCATTCCTGTGATTTATATAAGAATTCAGGTTGTCTCTCTTTATCTAAACAGTTTTTTTTTTTAAATCTTCAGTGTTCATGTTTAAGCATGTTTGAGCATTTTACCTCCCTCTATTGCTGCCTTTTTCCCCAGACCCTCAAATTTGCATGAAACCCGGTCTCAAAATAAACTGAATTTTGTAGTACCTTTTTTCAGGAAATCTGTTGGCCAGAGGTCATTCTTATTCACTGCTCCTGCTAGCTTTAACTCTCTCCCTTCTTCTATTACAAATTGTACATCACTGTATAGTTTTAAAAAATCATTATGGACATGGCTTTTTGATAATGATAAACGCAATTGTTTTGTGTGACTGTAACTGTTCTTTGTGATTGTATGATGTTAATTGCATATGGTGTGCTGTGATTTATTTATTGTATGACTATTTTGTATCAGTTTTGTGAATATTGTATTTATGTTCTGTATATATGTTAACTTTTTCACATCTGAAAACGGACAGACATGCTTATTATGCCTACAAGTATTTATAAAAAAAAAAA
Organism: Neoceratodus forsteri; assembly: GCA_016271365.2. Taxonomy (NCBI): domain Eukaryota; kingdom Metazoa; phylum Chordata; order Ceratodontiformes; family Ceratodontidae; genus Neoceratodus; species Neoceratodus forsteri. The sequence continues at coordinate 892,617,476 of CM057452.1, read as the reverse complement.
AAAGAGGCCCCAGTCAGGCACCCCCTCTCCTTGCCCCCCACGACCGCGTCCGTGAACTGGACCAAAGCAGTCTATCCCATGACCCTTCCTAAACCCATGTTGACATTGGGACAGCAATCCAAATATTTTAGTGTACTCCATAAATTGATTATAAACAATTTCTTAATGCACTTTTACCAAAGCTGAGAAAATTGAAATAGGTCTGTAATTTCCAAAATCATATACAGAACCAGATTTATGAACAGGAACAACTAGGGAATGTTTCCATATGTCAGGAACTTGCCTTAGGGTGAATGATATATTAAAAAATAACACTGATGGGATAAGCCAGTTCCACAGCAGCATTTCTCAATAAATTTGTAACAGTCTCATCTGACCCTTCTGAGCTATCACATTTTACCACCATTAGTAGTTTTCTAACCTCATTTGGTGTAGTGATTTTTAAGCAAAATTTACTCTTCTCATTAAAACCCTACAGTAGGACCTTCTGGGAGACGGTCTTCCACCTCAACTCTGTGCTTGTCCAAATTAGTGAACCTCTTATTAAATTCATTAGCTATACTTGAGGGGCAAGTTATCAAGTCATCACCTAACTTCATAGACATCTCTTTGCCTTCATTAGGTCTGGTAACACTGTTAATTACCCTGCCTGGTGCATTAACGTAGTTTTTTTTGCAAAGAAAGATCAATTGAGGTTACTCTACTTATAGGACTATTATATATGGAACAATAACAGAATTAGGACCTATATTTTTGTCCTGAGGTCTTATATTCAAAGCCATGTTTTGCACGGGCACACTGGGACTGCGCCAGGGTAGTCGGAGGAGGGGTGCATAAGGCAAAACTATGCAAAGTGGAGGGCGGGGACCAGAATATCGACATAGTCCAATATTGAAAGTATTTGATTCGCACAAGGGCACTTTGTGTAGTCCCCTTGTGTGGAGAAAATACTGCCAAATGAAAGCAGGTCTTAATCCAGCACAACCCTAGCAGTTTCCATAGGTAGTGCTTCAGTGCCCGCCTACCACCACTACAACATAGTACCCCCTGGTGTCTAGTAGTGCCCCGCCCTCCGATCCCAGTCCCATTATTAAACAGTATGTTCCTGGTATCTACCTGTGCCCCCCCCCCACCCTCTGATCCCAGTCCTGTTATTGAATCAATATGTCCCTGGTGTCTAGTGCAACCCCCTCCCCAACTACCCTCTGATCCCAATCCGTTATTAAACAATAAATCCCTGGTGTCTACCAGTCCGTCCGTTCCACCCTCAGTCCCAGTCCCATTATTGAATCAGTATATCCCTGGTGTCTAGTGGTTCCCATACATATCTGAGTCCCCACCCCGTGTCACACCCCCACACACACACACACACACACGGCTGACTAGCCACAGCTGTCATTCTCCGATGTCAAGTAGCCCCCAACAACAAAGACCTGGCCCCATTTCCTTGATATAGCTGTGCTCACAGCCATAGTCAACCCACCCATTGGTGGGGTGCCCCCCACCACCCTGTGGCACTGATGACCCACCTCCAATCATTCTATCCATAAGTTGTTGCTCACGGATAAATAAGCAGTGACGCCCTGCTATTGTCAGACAGCTTGTGGCTGAGGAGATATGTGGTGGGGCTGTGTGTCACCGTCCTTTCAACACAGCAATAACTTGCAGTAGGGGGACTGGGGGTTATCGTTACCACAAGTGGGGGGACACTAACACCAGCAGGGGTTGGCTGGGGCTGCAAACACAGCAATATCATGGAAACCGGGCCAGGGATTTGTTGTCGGGGAGGGGCTACTTGACAGTGGAGGTTCACGGCTGTGGCGGGTCAGCCATGTGTGGGTGGGGATTGTGACAAAGGGATGGGTGTGCTTACATACGTACGAGAATGGGGATCAGGTGGGGGGGACCACTAGACACCAGGGACATATTGATTTAACAACGGGACTGGGATCGTAGGGTGGTGGGGGCACTGCTAGAAGCTAGAGACATATTGTGCCACATGCACTGCCAGCACTAAATCAGAATTCTGGTTGGGGGGGGAGGATTACTGTACTGTATTGGGTATGGCGATCGGCATTCGGAGGGGGCACTAGCCACCATGGAAATTACTGTAGTATACTGGGGCCAACGACTGGCAATAACAAATGCTTTGTGTATCAGACTGCGCTGATATGCATGTCCCTTCCTTCTCATTTGCTGCCCCCTCCAGACTTTGCCCACCCCTTAATTGCCCACCAGGGGTCTGAATTCATAATCCTTTCTAAACTGCAGATACATCTTCACTCTTCAATGCTGGACCGCAAACTGAGGAAATTAGATATGCAGTTAAGTGTTTTTCAGTGGGGATTTGAACTTATTGGCATAACTTTGCCATTTTTTACTATTTTTGCCCCAAATTTTCAATGTGCCTTTTTTGGACCCCACCAATATTGTGACACCAAACTTAAAACATGGCTGTTTTTCCACACCACCTCATAAATGTGAAGGATCATTTTTTTAATATGGGATGTGATGTGTTTTTCCACATCTGGTGAGGAATGACATTTCTGCCAATATGCTATAATTGATACGTGTCATGTCTTTGAGGCAAATCCTAAAACAAGTATCTTCAAAAAGTTGGGGTCAAAATAAAAAAAAAAATTATTGTTCACCAAGCATCAGACGTTCTCCATTGACAAATGATTTTGATTGGTCTGCAGGTTTCACTTACAGGATTATCCCCCCAAGCTATTAAATGGGCTTTTAACTTTGTGCTGCTGCTGCTACTGTTGCAGCAAGGCTGTCTCCAGGAGTAAAGCCTCTTCATTTCTGTGTAATTTTATCATGCTCAGTAAAGACAAGGGCCCACATTTTCAAAGGAGATGGGTGGCGCATCTCGGGGAGGGGGGGGGGACATAGATGAACCGCCCACACACAAAAGAGGTTCTCATTTCACACACTCCCCATGAAGATGTATTCCCCTGTTCGCCTCCTCACATCACCGAGAGAGAACAGAACTCTGGGTGGTGTGGGTATTGTGGGTAAACGTAGCTCGAGGAGGAGGAAAGAAATGGTAGGATCATTATTAAAGTTTTGTCTTTACTCAGCATTGTAAAATTAGGCCAAAATGAAGCGGTTTTACTCAGGGAGATCCCAGAGGTGGCACATTTGTTTGTGGGCCTGCACTGCCACCCTGACCACCAGTGTCTGAACTAGACTGTGTCTTAGGTGGGGCGGGGGGAGAATGACCCTTCCTCCCCTGACCCCACCACAGGGGGACTCCATGGCGGTGCCCTTCTGTGAGTTAGGCCCCAGTGGAGGCAGGTGCCATTCTGTAGGGAGAGGGACAGGAGTGAGAATCCCCCAACCCCCTGTTATTCCGCTGAGAAGATAAACCAATAAGGGAAAAAACAATCATGCAGAACCTAATGAGCTGCAAAGTGCAATTTTTATAAATATTTCTGTGGGGGGCTGTCGGCTGCCCACCATCTGTCGACCACCCCACCTCCCAATCTCTCAGGAATTGCTCCAACCCCACCAGAGTACACACTGGCTAACCCCCTCCCAGGTGAGTCATCAGGGAGGAGCCTCTCCACAAATGGAGAATGGTTTGTGATCCGGGGGGGGGGGGTGCCTCTGTTGGCTGCATGTGGTCTGGTGGAGGGCAGACGTCCTCCCGCATAGGCAGATTATTTTTTTTCTGTCTCCCAGGGAGGCATGGGATGTAGTGCCTTAGTACTGTGCAGAGTGCCAGACATCTGGCACTCATCCTGAAGATCAGTCGCTGGTTGGCCATGGAGGGAGTGAGAGTCAAGGTGGTGGGGGACTATGGAAAGAGCATGGGAAGGGGACTGCAGAGGGAGCAAGGGTGTTAGGGGGTCATGCTGCCAGGGCTTTTGGATGCATGTGTGTGTCTGGGCAGTGTTGCGTTCGTTGGCATTGCACATGGCACAGTGAAAAGCCAACAGTGCATGTGGCACAGCTCACTGATGGCGTGACACAGTGCAGTGCCAGCAGTGTATGTAGCACAGCACAGTGTCTGCATGTCACATAGAACAACATGATAGAAACATTGAGTTTGACAGCAGATAAGGACCGCTTGGCTCACCTAGTCTGCCCATTTCCCTACCTGATGGATAAGCTGCAGATTCTAGTTAATCAACAGTTTATTTCCTCCTACCCCCACTAGAATTGCCTTATGCCTGTCCCATGCATTTTTGAATTCTCCCACTGTTCCTGACTCCACAACCTCCTCAGGAAGGCTGTTCCATGCATCCACAACCCTCTCTGTGAAAAAATGCTTTCTAACATTACCTCTGAGCCGTCCCCCCTCTATCTTCAAATTGTGCCCCCTTGTTCTTGCACATCTCTTCTTCTGAAAGATGCTACCCTCTTGTACTTTAATTCCCTTGAGATACTTGAAAGTTTCTATCATGTCCCCCTTCTCCCTCCTTTCCTCAAGGGTATACATATTAAGCTGCTTTAGTCTCTCCTCGTATGTCTTCTGGTGCAGACCCTGCACCATTTTGGTTGCCCGCCTCCACTCTGTCTATGTCTTTGTGGAGATAGGTTCTCCAGAATTGCACGCAGTACTCCAGATGGGGTCTCACTAACTGTACAGAGGGATAACAACTTCCTGTTTTCTACTGTTGATGCCTCTCCCTATGCATCCCAGTATTCCCCCCAGCCCTCCTTACTGCCTTCTCACATTTTTGCCCACCTTTAGGTCATCTGCAGGGTATGAAATTCGTGAAAAAAAGTACTTGCCCACTTGGGCATGTAAGAAGAAAATGTACATGCCCAACAAACTATTTACATGCCGCCCCTTAGTTTGCATAATTTTACACGTCATCTTCACTGGACCAAGCGCTTTCGTTTTCATCATCACCACTAGGGCTGGCAGAAGCAGCATGCACTGACAGTGTTCTGGAGCCATAAGCTTTGGTAGTGGGCCTTCTTTTGCCATTTTTCCACCACAGTGATATGGCACCTTCAGGGTTATAGTCACTAAGTTGGGGTCCATTCAGAGATATAGACATTAGGTCGTGTAGGGTGTCTGGGAGTAATCCAACCTCCAGTCATTTTTATTCTTCCCATCAGAGAGAAGCCTCGTTCTGCAGCAGCAGTGTGAACAGGAATCAGGAGGATGATTCTGACAATAGCCAGCACATTTGAGAATTGTTGATCCAGCACATCCATAAGAATCACTTTCTGCCACAATTTCAGAGACTTACAATTTTCAACAGACAGCAAGTAGATGCGTGCTTTTTAAGTCTAGCCACTCCAGCAGTACCAAAGTAACATCAACTCCACGAGACTCTAGGACCACTTTATAGTGATCAACAATTGTTTGAATTGCTTGATCTCCATATGTTTGAAGTGCCTCTGTGGATGTTGGCCAGGACTGAAAATTTAAAGCTCTTGCAGCTAGTAGCACTTTATTGAGTCGTGAAGGACTGAAGCGAGATTCAATGTGCTGTGACGTTTTCTGAAGAATTTTTGATCTCTGTAATTGTGGCTTCTACAATGTCTGAAGGAGAACCTGATCTGTGCCTGCTAGTTTCATTAGTTAAGTCAACACTGTTGTACTGAATTAGGTTCTCATTTACAGATGTATGTGTTATCGGTGAAGAGTTCTCGATTCGAAGACCATTTAGTTTTGAATTGTGCTTTCTACTCTGCTGTGAACTTTTTCAACAGTGGCATCCTCTTGCTGAAAGCACAGACTAAAGCAGATAAGTAACCAAAAACACTTTCAGAAAGTTCATGTATATAACACATTTTAAAGTCTTAAGCACTTTAAGTATTCCTAGTGCTTTTTGGCCATGATCCTGCTTGTTTGTCAGTGACACATGTTCGAGGTGAGGCACTAATGCAGCCCAGTTCCTTTCAAGGGCAGAAATGGCCCGTTCTCTGTGTGCAAGCCACCTAGTGCCACCAGTGTTAACTGGTTTGACCACATTAATATTTAAAAGGGATCCCGTTTCCTGTAGGCCTTTCCAACTTTTTGGTGACCTGTGGTAAAACGAGTAAATGTTCAGCAGAAGTTGTTCTAATGACTTGTAAAGGGACAGTCTCTGAGCAATCATTAACAGCAAGCTCTAAACGATGTGCACAGCAGTGTATGTCAATGAGGTGTGGGCACTGGAAATCTTGCTTTATTCGACTAAGGACACCTGAAGTGCTCCCCAACATTACAGCAGCACCATCAGATGCCGCACTTATCAGCTTATGTTTCCAACCACCATCCTTTAAACCACCTTCACCCTCTAAAGCATTAATCACAGTATTTAAAATGCTTTCTGAATTAGGGACGCTGACTGGTTTCAGTGCAAGAAATCTTGTTACAGGTAGGCCATTTTCAAAACACGTACATAAATGCCTCCTCCTCAGTCACACTTTTATCTGTGCAGGAATCAACAAGAAAAGAAAGAAGTCATTGTCTTGTAGTAGACTAGCTGTAGTGCTTTGAATATCTTGGGCGATATAGTGAATGAAGACTACGGCATTGCTTGTCACTACTGTAACTGTGACTCATAGCATCACCCCATGATTTCTTCTTTGTAAATCTATCAACCCAGGAAAATCCTGAAAGGCCTTTCGGTCCTAGCAACGTAATATGCAGTACAGAACAATTTACAAATCTGATCCATTTCTTTTGTTCCATGAATTGTATGGATTTCTATTGGTCTTTCTCCAACTTTTGTTTTATTTGCAATGTATGCCATCTCAGCATTTTTGTGTGCTATGGACACTTCATGTGCTGAGATAATGTGTACTCTAAAAGTACTGCATCCAGTTCTGAAATTATTTTTGCTTTGGCTTTTATCATAACTCTGACACCATGTACAGAACATGGCACATTTATCTGTGTCATACGTAAGCCACTTCCTGCCCTTTTTCCAGGATTCCTGAAATTTTCTAACTTTCGGGGCCTTAACTTGGCTTTCAGTACAAGCAGTAGCACTTGAGGAAACTTCAGTGGTCACAACAGTTTCACTGTCTGGGCAAGGAGATGGTGGGGTTATAGCTGTGCCTGTAGTGGTACTAGCACTTTGTGTTAGGGAATCAGAGTCAGCTCCATGAGTCTCATCAGAACGCTTTCTCTTAAATCCAAATTTAAAAGACTCATGGTGTCTGCCTGGCTGTTCAGAGTTGAATTTGTGAATACTGATTTTAAGAATTTTTATTTGTATTACTAGTATTAATAAATGCAATAAGGAAAAAGTGTGTCTTGTCTTTATTTTATAATAAACTTAACAAGAAAACCTGACTGTGTGTTGTCTGATTATTTATTATAACAGGTATTATAACAGCCTCAGGTATTCAGATTTTAGATAGTCCACAGACAGTGTACTGTAGCCTGTAAAAGCTAGAGATTTTTATAACTCTATACAGATTTTAGATATTAAGTCCAATGAAAGTTTTTTAATAACAGTATTTAGATTTGACTGAGATAGTCAACTTCACCTAAAGTAGCTTTAGCTAGTAGAATAATAGTAGATCCCCTAAATTTTGGGTGTTCCACCAAGTTCACAAAACTTTTAGAACTTTAATTAACAATTACTTTTAATTAGATTTTCTTAGTTTGCAGATCCCTTTGTATTTAGAGTTTAGGTACTCCACCACAGATTATTTTAGGTGGTCCAAGTAGCTTTAATAAACGCTTTAGAATCCAACAATTCCTTATGTATTCCCCATTAGATTTTATGCAATACACAGCATACAAGCTATTAAAAGCTTGTTAAAGATTCTTTTAACACACTAAGTTTGTAAAACTATAATGAGCTTTTTTTATATGGTTTAGTTAGGTAGAGTTTTTTTTTCTTTGCCTCAATTCAGTTCCCTCCCAGCCAGTAACTGAATATAGACACACTAGTGATGAGTTGACTACTGACTTGCTGCTAGTCCTCACACAGGATTTAGTACTGAGCAGTGAACTGTCTGTATCAGTATAGGCTGCTGATCTTTAATAGTTAGCTTCAGTTAGATAGAGATAGTTTATTATAGGTTTTAAATTCAGTTCCCCTGCAAACTTAGCAAGTTTAGCTGACAGCAACTGTGGCTGCAGAGATCACAGAATAGGTCCCCTCCTCTTTGCTGCAGTTGGTTCTGTTTTTTCCTACTATCTGCCTCTCCTGCTTTAAATTAACACACCAAGCAGAGATAGTATCAGGCACTAGCTGGATGGCTTTATCTAATTTGAATAGCTCCCACAGGTTCAACTAGTAGACTGCAATGCTGAAAACTGAGCACTGTCTGCAGACTTTAAAAGTCCTGTTCTTGACTTTACTGAGTCTGCTTCTATTCTTTGTCTCCTCTTTAACGATTCCGATTTCCTCCAAGACCTTACAGACGCTCACCCTCTGCCTCCTCTCACTCTCAAGTCCACTCCTGCCTATAAATGCTCCACACCTCCACTTCTCTGACTGTACCTAAAGGAGGCTCTTAAAAAGAGCTTTTGGGTCCTTTTTTTTTTTTTTATAGAAATGCCAATTACAGCAGCAAACTTGCAGTCTACAGCTACTGCACTCAGCACGGACCTCTGTCTCCTAAATCGTTGACAGAATGGCGCGCTGGGCTGCATTCCAGCATAACGGCAAGTTAAGGGGGCGGGCGAACTCCGAAACACAGTCACTCCAATTGGTTCACGCCTGGTGCAGTGAGCGACCGATGCGACGGACCTAGGCAGGCGGCTGGCTGATGACTGTGTCAGTCAAATCAGGGGCGTTTCATTACTGTGTCAGCTGACAGTTACAAAGGCACACTCGTGATTGGCGCCTTCACTCCTCCAAAGGCTCCCCCCGCCCTTCTGAAAATAAAAAAAAAATCACTAGGGTAGGGGAAAAAAAAATGAAAAAACGGAAAACGGAGCTCTGCACCATAAAATACCTTAGGTGCCCCAGTGGGCAGGTACAAACCAGCAGTAGGTGTCCAGAGGTAAAAGTGCCTGCCCTGGGGCACCTAAGGTATAGGAATTTCGCACCCTGGTCATCTGATAAAATTACTCCTAGGTCTCTTTCGATTTTGTTATTAACTCTCCCCATTGTGTACTCTTCCCAGGTTTTGTTTCCCAGATGCATTACCTTACACTTCTTTGCATTGAATCTGAGCTGCAAAATATTTGACCATTCTCCAACAATGCCAAGTCCCTTTTCATCCTTTCCATCCCACCTTGTATATCAACATGTTGCAGATCTTTGTGTCATCTGCAAAGAGCGTACCTTTCCTTCCAGGTGCTCTCAATGTCACTTACAAAGACATTAAAAGGACCGGTCCCAGTACTGAACCCTGTGGTACCCACTAGTTACCCTCCTTTCTTCACTATGGACTCCGTTTACTATTACCCTTGACGTCCTGTTGTCCAGCCAGTTTTTTATCCAGGCTACCACCTTGGGACCCACTCCAAGGCTGGCTAACTTTAATATTAATCTTTTGTGTGAGACTGTGTCAAATGCCTTGCTAAAACCTAGGTAGGCCATATCCACAGCCCCTCCCTGGTCTACTACTTTGGTCACCCAGTTAAAGAAAAATATTAGGTTCGTCTGACATGACCTTTCTGCTGTGAAACCATGCTGCCTTGGGCCCTGTGCCCCACTGGCCTCTACGTACTCAATAATTATTTCCTTCAGAAGTGAGTCCATCATTTTCCCTACCACTGAAGTCAAACTAACTGGTCTGTAGTTTCCTGCAATCTCTGCGCAGCATGTGGTACGGTGACTTGCAGTATTACACCTGGCACAGTGTGTTGTCAGCAGTGCATGTGGCACCGTGTGATGTTATCGATGCACATGGCACTGCAAAGTCTCAGCCCTGCAACTAGCACAGTGCTGTGTCAGCACTGCATGTGGTATATTGATGTGTCTGCAGTGAACGTGGCACAGTGCAGTGTTGGCATAGCACATACTACAGTGGGGCAACACCATTGTGTGTGAAACAGCGTAGTGCCAACGGCCCAGTGCAGCATGTACTGCTACCACAGTGCACAGCGGACACCGCAGTGTTCCATGTGGTCTGTTGTCACTGTTCTGTACCTCGTGGTTTGTCATTACTGAGCTGCACCATGGTCACGACCACCACCTTTATGCCATATGCACTGCTGTTGCTGCACTGTGCCATGACGCCACTGCACTGGCCACGTGCACTGCCATCACTGCGCTGCACCACATGCACTACTGTCATTTGCTGTTCCATGCACTGCCATCACTGAACTGTTTCACATGTATGGCTGTCACTGCATGGTGCACCATGTGCTGTGCGATGTGCACTACTGTAATTGCACCATGCCACGTGTGCTGCCATCACTAGTGCCTAGTTGCATCCCTCTCTCCCAGTTATGTGGTACATGATGAACTGGTGTCCCATGGCATCTGCATACCTGATGCAGACCACACATCACGTGCTGCTTTCACACAGAAAAATAAGGTCCTCCCAGCAAGATAATAGTTGTGTGAATTATTTAAAAAAAAAAAAAAAAGAGAGAAATTTCCGGAGTAACAGATGAAAGCTGAAAATTGCTATTCCGCCAACCCACGTTCAGGGGACGCAGTTAAGACATGGCCATGTTTGTGTTAGCTCTCACTCGGTGCCACATTCATGGCCAACACTGCAGTGTGCCACATGCCCTGCCAGCACTGCACTGTGCCATGTGCAGTGCCATCACAATGCTGTGCCACATGCACTGCCGACACTGAACTGTGCACGTGGCACCATGTGGTGTCAGCATTACACTTGGCACAGAGAAGTGTGTGTATGTGGCAAAACATGGTGTCAGTGGTGCATGTGGCCTAGAGTGGGGTCACAGTGCACGTGGCACAGTGTGGTATTGGCAACATACTTTGCACAGCATAGTGTCAGAGTACACGTGGCACACTGCAGTGTCAGAATTGCTTAGTGCACAGCCCTGTGGTGAGATATGTGCTTGGAAACAGAACTGTAGAAGCAACGTTTGCACATGGGTGGTAGGTGGGGGGGTACATGAGTTTTGTTGGAGTAAGGCTGTGATCAGGTACATGGGTGGTCACATGTATGTGGTGCAGGGCCAGAATGTGCCAGTGATGTCAGCTGGACAGAAACTCTTTCTATTTTCTTCCTTCACCTGGACAGTGTCAGTCAGGACCCCCCTATATGGCCAAAAGCGGAGGCATGGCAGTGCAGGGACACTGCCATCTTGGGAGGATGGATTTCCTGCAAAATAGAGCAGTCACAATTAAGAACACTTTCTAACAGTAAGATATAATGTATTTAATATAAACGTAATTTTTTTTTTTTTTTTTTTTGCACACATGATCCTTTTAGACACGTGTGTTTCCATGCACATATACCCCCACAAACCCTGCACTTCACCTTCACTAACTGCCATGGCACGGCATCTCCACAAACCCAGGACTGCATATATCATACACTGGACCACCCATATGTACCTGGCCACCCCATAACCAACCTGACCACTGTGGCACCACTCATGTACCTCACCTCCCCCTTCTCACTTAGCCTGACACAGTTAATATGTACCTCCCCAACCCCACCTACAATGGCCTAGTGTCTCTGCATACACACACGCCCACCCCAGCATGATGACTCCACATATGCAAGACCACCCATGCCACTACCCACCTATTCCAGCATGGTGTCTCCACATACTCGGGACTACTATTTACCCTCCATCCCCACTCCCACATACACAGGAGCACCACTGACCCCCTCCTCAGCCTCCTACATATCATGGACTTAATATTTACCTCCCTCCCTCACCTACCATGGCAGTGTATCCACAAACCCAGGAACAAACTCGAACCTCCAGCATTCCATCTACCCCAAAACAGTGTCTCAACATATCCTAATACGCCCCACACCTACCTCGACACCACCTAGTACTCCCGTCCCTCCCTGCCACCCATGTACACACACATTCCTTCTACAGTCATGTGTTCCCACACACATACCCTGGCATAATGTCTCCACATACTTTTGACCACCCATGTACCTGACCCCACAGACCTACCCAGATACCACTCATGTCCCCCACCACCACCAACCATGTACACATGTTGCTTCTACAGCCCTGTTTCCATGTACATACCCCACAGGGCTGTACACTAAGTAATTCTGACACCACGCTGTGCCAAGTATGAGTGCCAACACCACGCTGTGTCACAAGCACTATGACACTGCATTGGACCATGTGCACTGCCGACACCATGCTGTGCCACATACATTGCCAACACCACACTGTGCCACATGCACAGGGCACAGTTCAGTGCTGGACGTGCATGTGGCACAGTGCAGTATTGGCAATGCACTTGGCACAGAAGAGTGATGGCAGTGTACGTGGCACACTGCAGTGTTGGCCATGCATGTGGAACCCTGAGTGAGAGCTAACGCAGACATGCCCACATCTTGCCCACATTCCCTGAACTTGGGTTGGCTGAACAGCAGTTGTTTTCAGCTTCCATCTGGCAGGGCATGATCGGTGATTGGGGATCCCATTAGGGCTAATTTAGTTAGCGCATGGGAGAGAGATGTGTGTAGGAGCCCCATAATGCAGCGAGAGGTGCCACTGGGGAAATATATGTTTATTTTAGGCATTTTGCCACACAAGTTGCCAGTATGCCTCAGCAGTCACCAGCAGCAGCCACTGTACCCTGTAAATGACCCAATATCAACACAGAACCCCCATGACCAGTTGCTCTGTTGGCATCACCATGGCCAGTAGCCCCACATAACAGAACGCAACCACTCCCTCTGCACAGCCCAATCCATGGCAGATTTCAAACCATGTTTATTAACTCCAAAATCAATGTCAGCCCTCTAAAACCACTTTCGACTAATAACGGGATTCTGGTACACAGAAAAATAACCAGGCTGAGCATGTTATTATTTTAATTTGTGAAAATGTTAACTTCCGTGTTTTTACATCTACAGTATAGCAGTACACTTCACATACTCCCCAACACCGCGTTGCCATTCTAGTTTCTTTCTACTAGTTCTGTGGAATACATTGTTGAATGGAGACCTGTCTGAGTTTTCCTTTTGACCAGAGCAGTTTACTTAATGGAGAACTTCTGTTTACAGTTTTTCTAAGAAATTACTAAACAAAAGTAAAACAATACAGCATCTAGAAAATGTATGCAGGTGGTGGAGTATTCAATAGAGAGTTTTATAGAATGATGAAAGTTAAAATCATGATGGAACTTTTTGAGGGAGTCTTCATGATATGTCATCTATATATCTGAGATAGACTGATGGTTTCTGACAGGGACTCGGGTGCTCTGCCTCCGAAAAGGTCTCGGGCCCCGGGACCAAATTCTTGATTTGCCCAGCAGTCTGGAATCTTTGGAGTCAGATGAGGACTTGGATATAGGCCAGTCCGAGCCTCAACCTAAGAGTCCCAAGTCTCTCTGAGGATCCCTCCTTTAGGGAGCTACTTTGAACAATACAAAATCTTGCAGGTGGGCCTCCAGGAGCTGGACCCCAAATGCAAGAGACTTGCAGAGCACCTGGACCCAGTCAGTGTGGATCCCCTTCCCATTCCCCCATGGATGGGACCACATGAGGACCTCGCATCCACTATTTGGCAACGGCCTTCTTCCATTCCGGCTGTGTCACGTAAAGCGGATCAAACTTATTTTCCCCCAGAAGGGGTCTCTCATTTGACCGCTCAACCCAAGGCTGACTCCATGGTCATTACAGCGGCCCAACCTAAACACCTTAGTGCCTCTCTGCCGGATAAGGACTCCAAACAGCTGGACCAGTACGGTAGAAAAATCTACGCCTCGTCCACCTGTGCCATCAAGTCCTTGAACTATGGTGCACACATGATGGCCTTTCAGAAGTCCTCCTTAGCAGAGCTGGAGAAAGACCTTCAGGAGATTCCTGACAAACAGTTCAGGAATAAACTGGAAAAAGTCAGGATGAACAAGTCATCCTGTCGCCATGCCCTCTGTGCCATGTACGATTCTGTCTATTCTGTGGCTCGGGGAGTGGCCACTGGGATTTGTCTCAGACGGTCAGCCTGGCCGTCTGGTGGGGATAGCACAAGGCGTTCAGTCATCTCTTCTGGACACTCCTTTCAGGGTCCAGTTCTCTTTAACAGCAATGCCAAGACATTATAACTGAGCTGCAGGAGTTTGGCAAGTCCCTTGGGATGTCCGTTCCGCATGCCGTTCAGTCAGAAACAGTGGCAGCAGCCTTTCACCTGCCAGCGAGTGGAACAAGAACCAGGGCAACGACAAAATAAATGGCGTGGTCCAGGTTCTGGCACCCAGACTCCTCAGGCCAAGTTTTCAAAAGCCGCCTCAGGAGGAAAGGCACCACTCCTGTCCATGTCCAACTCTCTTCCCTCCTTCCGCTCCCTCAGACTCCCTTGGAGGAACTGGTGGGGAAGGTTGAGCCCACCTAGACAGGTGGAAGGCAGTCACTGCAGATGCGTGGGTTCTTCAACTCACAGAAAGAAGGCACTCGATAGAGTTCCTGAGAGACTCCTCCCAACCCTCCAGGAAGGTCCTTTTACCCATCAGGCCAACTTCAACTGGTCAGGCAGGAAATACAGGTTCTGCTACAAAGGCAGCTATAAAGTCTGTTCCTCTGGAACAGACAGGAAGGATTCTACTCCCACTTCTTCCTGGTTCCAAAGAAGATGGGGATCTAAGACCCATCTTAGATCTCCAGCATGCTCAATATCTTGGTGACGTGCAAAGGATTTCGCATGCTGACTTTCCGGGGACTGTTACCCCTGCTCTACCAAACATGACTGTGTTCCTGGATATACAGACTGCTTACCTCCATATTCCCATTCTACCCCGGCCCGCCGCCCTCAGATTCCCTTCACAGACATCATTTCCAGTTCAGAGCCCTCCCATTTGACCTCTTCTCATCACCTTGGTTTTCATCAAGTGCTTAGCGATGGTTGGCGTTTCTACGCCCTTGGGACATCTATGTATTCCCATACCTGGATGACTGGCTTTTTCAGCTCCCTCACTGGACAGGCTGAAGGAATCCTCTTCTTCACTCTGGGCCTCTTTTTCTAGTCTGGAATTTCTGTCAGTCTCCCCAAATCCCAGCTAGTACCCTCCAGCACCTTCAATTCATTGGAGCAGTGCTGGACATGGTCAAACAAAGTCTTTCTTCCAGTTGACCGAATGGAGACTTTAATCTACAAACCCACACTTTTGGCTTTTCCTCGGTGGACCACAGGTCGGTCGGTAGGTCCTTCGACTTTTGGGTCTGATGGAGGCTGCCATATCCACAGTTCCTTTGGCCAGGCTGCACATAATGGTCACCCAGTGGTCTTTCAGAGTCCAAAGGGATCAGCGCCTGGACAACATAGACCAGAGAGTCCTTGTCTCCAGTAGCCTTCAAAGGGATCTCCTCTGGTGGAAGGACCCCGCCAATCTATTGGTGAGGGCCTCATTTTACCATCTGTCTTCCTCTCAAATCCTCACTTCAGATGCCTCGAACTCGGAATGGGGAGGCATCTGAAGTGAGGATTTGAGAAGAAGACAGAGGAAAAATAAGACCCTCCTCTGGAGCAGACCACCATGAGGAGATCCCGAGCCACTGAGACAAGGACTCTCTGGTCTATGAGTACCAGGCGCTGATCCCTCAACTCAGAGACCACTGGGACTGCAGCTACATCCAAGAGCAGGGTCATTCTCGATGCCCTACAGGGAGCATGCCTTAGACAGCTAGTGGTGGAACCCACTTGGGAGGGAGCAATATTAGACCTGATACTCTCAAATGGAGAGGATCACAAACTTAGAAGTCAGTAGACACCTGGGGAAAAACCACCACTGCACAGTAAAAGGCCATAACAAACACAACCATGGAGACAGCCATATAAATACAAATATACTGGACTTTAGAAGGGCTGACTTGGGCATAATGGGTGAATACCTGAGGAATGCATTAGCAAATGGCCAGAAAGGAGGGGTGGAAGAACAATGGAGAATAATCAAAACTGCCATCATGGAGGCAACAAGCCTTTGTGTGAAACAAATAAAGAAAACAAAGCGGAATAAAAACACTATGGCTCTCAAAAAAGTGTCAGGAAGGTTAAGGAGAAAGAAGGCTGCATTCAAAAAGTATAAGGAATCACAGGACAGAACACGACAGGAACTGTATCAATTAAAGCAGAAAGAAGTGGAAGGCAGTCAGAAAAGCAAAGGCCCAAACCGAGGAAGGACAGCCGACTCAGTTAAGAAGGGGATAAAACCTTTTATAGGTACATTAGGGAACATAGAAAGGTTAAGGAGGGATAGGAAGATTAATAAAGGAGGGGAGGTGGGCAGAGGAGACAGTGAAAAGGCAGAGATAATGAATGAATACTTTTGCTCAGTATTCACAAAAGAAGAAGAGGAGGAGTTACCTAAACCAAACAGTAGAAGCACTCTAGATAGTGGGGTTGATACCAGTCCATTTAAGAAAGAAAAAGAGTACTGAAAGGACTTAAAACTCAAGGTGGACAAAGCAATGGGGCCCGACAGGATTCACCCTAAAATCCTAAAAGAGCTAAGGGAGGACCTAGTGACACCACTAACCACACTTTTTAACAAATCATGGAAGATGGGGTGGTACCTGAGGACTGGAGGTGGGCAGATGTAATTTCCCTTCACAAAAGTGGGAGCAAGGCAGAAGCAGGAAACTACAGACCTGTTAGTTTGACCTCAGTGGTGGGGAAAATGATGGAATCACTTCTGAAAGAAAGAATTGTTGAGTACCTAGAGGCCAGCGGAGCACTGGACCCAAAGCAGCATGGATTCACAGCAGGAAGGTCATGTCAGACAAATCTAATCGATTTCTTTGACTGGGTGACCAAAGTAATAGACCAGGGAGGGGCTGTGGATATGGCCTACCTAGACTTTAGCAAGGCATTTGACAGTCTCGCACAAAAGATTAATAATCAAGTTAGAGTGGGTCCCAGGGTGGTAGCCTGGGTAGAAAACTGGCTGCACAACAGGACACAGAAGGTAATAGTGAATGGAACACATTCTGAAGAAAGGGGGTTACTAGTGGAGTACCTCAGGGCTCAGTACTGGGTCCAGTCCTCTTTAATGTCTTTATAGGTGACATTGCAGAGGGTCTGGAAGGAAAGGTATGCCTCTTTGCAGATGACACAAAGATCTGTAACAGAGTTGATACACAAGGGGGGGTAGAAAGGATGAGAAGGGACTTGGCAAGGTTGGAGGAATGGTCAGACATAATGGCAACTTAGATTCAATGCAAAGAAGTGCAAAGTAATGCACCTGGGAAATAAAAATCCAGGAGAAGAGTACACAATAGCAGGGGAGGTACTAACAACAACAATAATGGAAAGGGATCTGGGTGTAGTCATATCAGATGACCTAAAGGTGGGTATGCAATGTGAGAAGTCGGTAGGGAAAGCCAGGGGGATACTGGGATGCATAGGAAGGGGCATCACAAGTAGAAAAAGGGAAGTGGTTATCCCTCTATACAGACAGTTGGTGAGACCCCATCTGGAGTACTGGGCAGTTTGGAGACCTCATCTACGCAAGGACATAGACAGGATGGAAGCAGTCCAGAGGAGGGCAACTAAAATGGTGCAGGGTCTACATCAGAAACCATATGAAGAGAGAGAGGAGAGCTTAATATGTATACCTTGATGAAAGGAGGGACGGGGGACATGATAGAAACTTTAAGTACCTCAAGGAATCGGAAAGTCCAGGAGGGTAGCATCTTTCAGAAAAAGAGATGTGTAAGAACAAGGGGGCACAATTTAAAGTTAGAGGGGGGACGGCTCAGGGGTAATGTGAGGAAATTCTTTTTCACGGAGAGAGTGGTGGATGCATGGAACCGCCTTCCTGGAGAGGTTGTGGGGTCTAAAACAGTGGGGAATTCAAACATGCATGGGACAGACATAAGGCAATTATAGTGGGGGGTTGCAGGAAATAGGCTGTTGGTTAACTAGAATCTGCAGCTTATCCAGTAGGTAGGGAAATGGGCAGACTGGGTGGGCCAAGTGGTCCTTATCTGCCGTCAAAGTCTATGTTTCTGTCGGGGGACCACAGAACCAAAGGCTTCTGATCTCCCACGGAGGAGAACCTGCACATCAATATTCTGGAGATGAGTGGTGCTGTATGCTCTCCAGGCACTCCAGTCACTTCTGGCTCCAGGAACATTCCTCATCCAGACAGACAACATGGCCACTGTCTGGTATCTAAACAAACAGGGAGGCACCCGATCGTACCCTCTCTGCAGGGAGGCGATGTGGGTGTGCTACTGGGCAATTCAGCATGGCCTATCTTTGACAGCAGTCCACGTGCCGGGTGTTCACAACATTCTGGTGGAGTCTCAGTCAGTCAGTCACCAGGGCACACAAGTGGGAACTAAAGCATGAGGTAGGAGAAGATCTGTTTCTTCATTGAGGTCGACCAGACCTAGCTCTTTTCGCCTCCCTATCCAATGCAAAACTGCCCAACTTTTGCTCGTTCGTTTCTAGGCATGGTGCTCTTTGGCAAGATGCACTGTCTCTATCCTGGATAGGGAGGTTTCTGTATGCTTTCCGTCCCTTTCCACTATTGCAGAAGGTTCTGCTGAAGCTCCAAGCAGAAGGGGCTCACATGATCCTCATTGCCCCTCTGTGGCCTCGGCAGATATAGTTCCCACTGTTACAACTGGCTCTGGAACCCCCAGTACCTCTGCCTCTCTCTCACAACCTTCTGTCCCAGGAGCAGGGCAGCTTGATACATCCGAGCCTCAAGTCTCCATCTTCATGCGTGGCACCTGTGGACATAGCAATAGTCTCTGCAGGGGTAGCTCAGCTCTTAGTGAAAGTTATGAAGCTTTCGCTAGATCCACTTATGCCATGAAATGGAAGAGATTTTCTATCTGAGCCTCTGTGAAAGGCTTACCTTTTTCTTGCTTGGCCTCCCAGGTGTTAAGCACCTCTTGCATCTTTCAGAGTTGGGCTTCAGTTACTTCTGAGGTCCATCTCTGTGGTGTTGGCCTACCACCTTCCAGTGGAGGGCAAGACCCTAGCTCAGCTAGAGGTTTCTAAAACTTTTCTGAAGGGGATCCTTCATATAAACCTCCAGTCTGAAATCCTTTTCCTCCCTGGGATCTCAATTTTATGTTGGAAAAGCTTACTTTGCCCCCTTTTGAACTGGCAGCAAGCTGTGATGTGCATTTTTTAGCATGGATATCGCACTTTTTAGTTGCTATTACTTCAGCTTGAAGAGTTCCAGAGCGTCAGGCTCTAGTTTGCAGAGAGACTTATTTAATTTTCCATAGAAACTGGGTGGTCCTGCATACTAATCCTTCATTCCTTCCGAAAGTGGTTTCGGAAATTACTCTAAACCAGAGTGTTGAACTGCCGGTGTTTTACCCAGAGCACTCCAACAGGGTGGAATATCTCCTGCACACCCTTGATGTGCACAGGATCTTGAGGTACTATACCTCTCGGACTAAAGAGGTTCAGAAATCAAACCAGCTTTTTGTCACCTTTGCCTCCCAATGTCCGGGCAAGGCCATCACAAAACAGACTGTCTAGGTGACTGGCTATCTGTATGCATTACACTCACCAGAAGTATAAAAAACCCCTTCGGGGGCGGTCAAAAGCCACTCCACCAGGAGTTTGGCTACTTCTGCTGCCTTTTCAGGAACATGTCCACTGCAGATATCTGTGCAGCGGCCACTTAATCTACCAGCTACACCTTCACTAAGCATTACAATCTGGACATTGCCTCTAAGCATCAAGCTGGCTTCGGTCTTGCAGTTTTGCAAGATCTTCTGTCTTGAACAGACCCTTAGTTGGCAGACATCTTCCTCCTCCTAGAACCATGTCTCCGACTCCTTTTCTTATGTTAGACTGCTTGGTATTCAGTCCTATATGTGAAGACCTACTGCTGGAACCCTCTCGAAGTAAGATATAGCAGTTACTTAAAAACTTACCGTAACAGTAGATCTTCAAGAGAGGTTCCTGCAGTGTCTAGTTTCCTACCCACCTTTCCCCCAGCTCCTGAGTTTTTACCTTGTTCCATGCCCAGGACACACTCTCTACCAGGGCTCAGGGTAACAGGAGTCTATTACTCCTCTTTTCTACTCTCTTTCTTTTAGGTCTCCGGTGGAAAAGAGCTGGAGGGAGGCGGGCGGGCGGGGACCGCCCCTTTATAATCACACTGACGTCGCATCACCTGATGGTGGGCGCTCCCGCTGATGATTGCTAGCTAAAGGTTAGCGCAGGTGATCCTGACACCTACTGCAGAAACCTCTCTCGAAGATCTACTGTTACGGTAAGTTCTTACATAACTATTTTCTGTATGCCTTCCTTTTCCTCTAATACAGAGAATGTTACTCCAGCTACAGATGGAGTGAGCAACTCTCAACCCAATTGCTCCTTTCTGGCCTTGACAGATCTGGTACCTACTGCTCAACAGCTAGCAGTGGAACCCCAGTGCCCTGCCACTGTGCAAGGGCTTATTGTCACAAGACAGGGGTCTTTAGTCCATCCGGACCTGAAATTCCTGCATCTACACATATGGATCCGAAGACATAGCCATACCAAGTTTTGGTGTATCCTCAAAAGTGGCTAATATTCTGGTGGCTGTTAGAAAACAGTGAATCAGCAGTGTCAGTGGCTCAGTAGGTAGCACACTCGCCTCTGAGGCCGGAGATCAGAGGGGCTGTGGGTTCAGTTCCCACATCTGGCACTTAGGTTAATATCCCAGTACTGACACTGTAGTGCAGCATGAGAGGGTGCTGCACTCTGAGGTGCCGTCTTTCGGATGAGAGCGTTAAACCGAGGTTCCATCTGCCTGGATTGGTGGTAGTTCAGGTGGATGTTAAAGATCCCATGGCACTTATCGAAAGAGCAGAAATTTCCCGGTGTCTAGTAAAATTTCCTCATTCACTATAAATACCACCAACAGCTTAATCTGGTTTCAAAATCAATTGGCATTCATCTGTATCCCCTTCCCCCGGGTCGTGCCTGAAAATAGGCAGAATTTGTCTAGTGCACTTACCCGGTCAACAAAAGCTAAATAAATAAATAAAATAAAAACCCTCCAGAAAACATGCTTACTCTTTTTGAAGTAGGCGATTCACATATAGTCCGCCTCAAGGCACCTGGATCCTTTGCTTGTCTAATTAATGCAGTGTTGGAATACTTGTTATCCCTATCAGACACAGGGCTCCAGTATTTTTCCTTCAAGGTGCATTGGGCTGCCATTTCAGCCTTTCATGCCCCTGTCAACGACGACTGTTGTCGAACTAGAAGTATCCTATACTTTTTTGAGAGGCGTACTACAGTTGAAATCTCGAATTAAGAATCCAGTCCTGAGTTGGGACTTAAATTTTGTGTTGGAAAAGCTTACATTGGCTCCTTGGCTGTGAGTTGCAGCCTACGCCTTCTTTCATGGAAAGCATTAATCTTCCCTTGTCAGTCTTCACCATTCATTACTGTTTGGGTAGTGCTGGAGGTGCGCACCGCTACGGAGATTTTATTTTTTTTTTGGAGTTGGCTCAATGGCGCCGCCCTGAGGCGAGTCTGCGTCTGCTCGGTGACAGATGGTCTCTGTGAACTCCTCCTCCATCTCAGTTCTGTTTCTCCGCCCGTCGAGGCTGCACCTGCTCCGGTGTGAGATTTACAGCTGCATCCAGAGCCTACCCCGGTGACTCCTCAGCTTTTCTGATCGTCCCGTTGAAGTGCTTAGCGGTAAGACCGTTCTGTTTTCTTACAGTGCCAGGATCTTTTTACTGTTTATTTCTCATCATGTATCAGGTTCGGAGCCAAGCGTAAATGAAGGGCGTGCCCTAAGCGTCAGGAGCTCTGTGGCGGCATTTTTCTGTCGCGGACCGGCATGATGTTTGCCTTCGCAGCCTGGGACCCAACCATAATATGGATGCATCGGCGCCTGTTTCTCGATGGACCGTCGTGTCATAGAAGTCTCTTGCGTTCAAGATCGGCAAGGCTCCACCAAGTTTCAGAGACGGCGTCGCTCCAGGGATTCAGGTAAGATCTCTAGACCCTTCCTCCGGTCCCTCCCAGGCCTATATGGTCTGGAAGCAGGAAGCCTCGTCTTCTATTGCCTAAGAGGAGACCTCTTTCCGCGGTGTCAGAGGGCGCGTTGTCCCTCCGGGGCCGTGGTGGGGACACCGCCTCGGCGATCACCTCTTTGGAGGTGCAGGCTCCTCAGTGTTGAGGCCAGGTCTGCTGGGCCCGGCATCAGTGAACCTGGGCGCCGCCTTCAGGCGTGCTTCATATCTGGTGCCGTTTGTGGTGCCGATGATCCGGTGCAGCGCCACTCACGGTGCCGTGGGCTCAGTCGACTCTCCTAGCGGTGCCGAGTTCAGTCCTGGCACCGAGGATGGTGCCACCAGTCTGACCGGTGCCATTGGGGAGTCGGGGCCAGGTTTGGGTGTTACGGGTGGTCTGAGGTTGTCCAGCGCCGCTGGTGGCACCGGCGCCGTTCGCTGTGCCGTTTCTCTGGAGACCCCTGGGGTGGCCAGTATTGAGGTCCAGCTGGTCTCTTCCTCCTTGGAAGAGACTGATTCAGATGTGGACCCGTCCTGGCACCCTGACTCTTCGGAGTCAGGGTCTCCAGTGAGACAGGTGTCTGTCTCTGCTGTCCTCTCCTGAGGCCTTCCAGGCTGGGGGTGGTCTGGGGTCCCTGGGGGGAGGGGCTCATCCTCCTGAGGGGTTGCAGTAGGAGGAGGGCATTCTCAGAGTCCAGGGGATTGAGAAACCGGGTTGAGGCGCCTTGGTCTTCACCTGTCACCCCTTGGGGTGCGGGTAGGAGCCGTAGTGTTGGGCCCTGTCTTTCCCTCTTGGGCTTCAGGGACCCCTCTGGTGTTGCTGTGGGCTGCCCTTCTGGACCCATGCAGCCCCAGGTTCGTCACAGGGGAGGATCCCCTACTAGGCCCTTCCAGGCTTCCGTTCTGCAACCTAGTTTGTTGTCCAGGATCCCCAGCTCTGGCTCTGTTTTCTGGATTTCAGAGCCTCAGCAGAGGACAGTTGCCTCGTCGTAGGTGTTCCTCTCCCATTCCTCTGCAGCCACCCCTCTCTCCCAGGCCATGTGGGTCCTACGGGCCCGTTATCCTGGAAGCGTTCAGAAGCTCTAGGCGGCCTTCCTCATATGTTGGATATATGCATGAGTGGGTGGGTGTTTGACCTATCCCCACCACAGGAGTCCTCTGGACATTCGAGCTCTCCATCATCCCACTCCCCATTTCTCCTCAGATGCTGATTTCACTGAATATCAGTGATTCCTTTCGAGGATGGTGAGGGATCTTTGTATCTCCTTTGTTAGGCAAGACAATACCGAACGGGAGACGCTTGAATTCCTCAGTGAATTCAGCGCCCAGCATTTGGTGGTACTGTCCTGGCCTATTCCCTTCCAAAAGGTGTCTATCCGTTTCTGGCAGTTGCCAGCCGCCCCTGTTCCAGTCCCGGCAGACTGCATTGGAGTCTCTAGGTTCTCTTCCCAACCCCGCCGGGATTGACATTCTAGAAACTCCCTCCGAGCGCCGCCATCTGGCACCTGACCGCCCACCAGACTTGGATTCCCTATTTGACGGTGGGAAGCGAAGATTGTTCTCTTCCTCTTATGCGATGTTATGCATTGTATCACATCAGGCTCACCATGCTGCCTACAGTAGGCATTAATGGTCAATGCTTTCCCAAGTCCTAGCATCAATGCCTGATAAGGAGCAATCCAGACAAGCTATTGCCGTCTCTGCTATTGGCCTGGAGCTGGCAAGACACCAAGCAAGGGCATCTTACGATGCCAGTGAGGTGGCTTGCAGGCTTGCAGGGACAGCGATCTGTATTAGAGGAACGGCATGGCTTTGTCGATCAAGGTCATCACCCCTGGTCCGGTGTAGGGTGATTCACTCCACTTTCTGGGGGACCAGTCTTTTTTTCCTCCAGAGCTAGGGGGGCTTCCTCCATCTCCCCATCCCTGGGAGACACCTCCCAGATCTCCTCCACCATAGGCCTCTTGTCTGATTAGCCCAGGGTCTTCCCCTCCTGTTTCCCACCAGCAGGAGGCTGAGGGTCTTGTTCCCTCAGGGTTTCTATTATCGGGGGGGGGGGGCTTGGTACTCACCCAAGCAGTAATGAATGGTGAAGATTGACAAGGGAAGATATGAAAATTACGTACGTACCGTAATTCTTGATCTTCTCCGGTATCTTTACCATTCATTACTGATACCAGCCCACCTTCCCCTCAGTGGCCTCCTACTGCAGCGTCTTCCCCTTCCTACTCATTCCTCTCCCCTCCTTGTTGGCCTTTACGCCCCCAAAAAAAAAACCCTATCTTGATTTCCATTCTTTTCTGGATGGATCCTTTTTCCTCAAGGTAAAGAGGAACGAGTAGAGTTTATTCTATCCTGAGGGAACTCTTTCTGACTGCCCCTAGGGTTGACCTCTTGGCTTCTTAGCCATGTTGTTCAGTTCATAGCTGAAGAGACCGTCCCTCTATGGCTCGGTCCCAGTTTTCAGGTTCCCTCTGGTAGATATTAATTAATATTGTCAGCTTCTTCTGGTTGGTGCTTCTGGCACTTCATTAACCTTGAGCTGTCGTTCTTGCCTTGCCTTCAGGGAGTCCGACTGAGTTCCCATTCTATCCTTTCATACAAAGCTGCCTTCTGTAGGACTTAACCCCTCCCGACACACTTCTGTGTCAGCACTTAACAAGGTGCTAAGGGGCTTATTCCCCCCTCCTAGTTGGGCACTCTCCTTCCGGAACAGATTTTCTGCCTGGGCAGTCTGTGAGCTCTCAGCTAGAGTGTAGGGGGTTGGGATAGGGGGAGGTTAGAGAATCTGCCCTTTATGTCAAATCTGTACAAGCGATTCAGTTGAACCTTCTCTCAGTCCTATCAGGAGGGATTCTTGCTCCCTTGTTTTTGGTTCCAAGCTTATAAGCCTCTCAACCAATATATCTATGGGCAGTGTTCTCCCCTCTCAACATCCCTTGTTTTCTTCCCTTTCTTCTTCTTCTTCCTTTTTATCTGTTCCTCCATTGGAGCCGCCCCAGAAGGGAGGCCCTCAGGGTAGGCATTCTCTCTCTTCTTTCTGTCCTCTACCAGCTTATTCCTTTCCTTTTTCTGCCATCGGCTCTCTTGCCTCACTCTCCTTTCTCTTACCCTTTGTTTCGCCTCTCGGCTACCAGAACTGAGATGGAGGAGGTCTGCATCTAATAGTCGTCACAAGATGACGAGGCCGCCTGGGCGATTGGAGATGACTAAAAAAAAATCTCCGTAGTGGGTGCAGCGCCTGCACTACCCAAGCAGTAATGAATGGTGAAGATACAAGAGAGGATCAAGATTACGGTAGGTACGTTATTTTCATTTTTCGGTTACCATTACTTCTGCTCGAAGAATTTCAGAGCTACAGGCTCTAATGTGTAAGCACCCATACTTGATTTTTCACAAAGACAGGGTGTTTTTACATACAAATCCAAACTTTTTACCAAAGGTGCTTTCTGAATTTACTTTAAATTGAACTATGTACTTTCCAGTTCAGTTTCTGGAGTATGCCAGTCCAGGAGAAGCATTACCACATACTTCAGATGTGCATAGAATATTCAGATATTATGTAAACTGCACTAAGGACTACAGAAAGTCCTCTCAACTCCTTTTTTTTCCTCTCTCATTTGCCTCTGGGGAAGAGGGCACTTCTGTGTCAAAACAATGTCTGTACAAATAGTTGGCAAACTATTATTTTCAGTAATAGGAAGTATGGTAAGGAACTTCCAGGGGTGGTCTGTGGTCATTCTGCCAGAGGCATGGCCACTCATGTTGCTCATTTAGAAATCACTCTAATCACGCTAACATTTGCGCTGCTATATTGGAGTACCATCCACACCTTCACTAAACATTATAGTCTGGACATTGTGTCTCATAAGCGAGCAGGATTTGGCCTGGCTGTCTTACAAGGCCCCGCTGTCATGAGCACGCATGCCTCCACCCATCCAGACTCAGTTTTGTACTGCCTGGGACTCATTCCAAAAGTATGGCTTGATGAAAGAGATGTCCTTGAAGAAGATAGAATAGTTATGTACTTACCATACCAGTAGATCTTCAAGAGAACCTCTTTCATGAGGCCATGCCGAACCACCCTCCTTCCATCTTCAGGAGTAGGTCACAGGATTTTTTCCACAACGTGTTTTCCATCACTGCTTCTTCAGCACTCCTTGTCACCTTGTATGCAGGGTGCTGCCTGTATCTCCTGGTTCCCCATAATTGGGGCTTCTGAGCATGCGCTCCAGTGGGGAACTGAGGAGAGATGGGACCACCCATATTTATGTAGACACTGATGCATGACATTGTCATGGGTGGCCCCTGACTTGAAAAAGTTTCCTTGTGGTCCTAATGCTTATGCATGTATTGTTCCAAAGGTATGGCCTGATGAAAGAGATTCTCTCAAAGATCTACTGTTATGGTAAGTACGTAACTGTTCTATCCTTGCCTAACTACCTATCAAGGGTGGGGGTACAAGGAAGCAGCCAAGGATGGACCACCAGGTAACTCTGTATGACAAAACCTTTACAAAATGCTGTATATAGGATATGCCAGTTTAGCTGTAGTTTAAAGTACTAGGCAGATAATGGAAGGAAGGAAGGAAGACTGTTTTCAAGTTCCAGGAGGTATCATAAAAGCAGTATGGAGCAGAGGTACAGTGGTGAGGTAGCATTTCAGGGACTGTAGGATGCTCTTATCCAGTGTTCGCTATGGAGGAGGGACACTTTCCATTTACAAGACCATTGTGGAGCTCTGTGCTCAGTTGGCAGCAGCAGAGATGAGATATCTCAGCTGTGGCCCCTGCTCAGCTCGTGCACACACCCTACTCACCCAGAGGCCCACTGGCCCAGGAAACTGGAGAGTAGTGGGGAAGGTGGAGGGGGAAGGGAGGCTGGGACAACCACAGGAATCGACAAAACCCGCATCATCCCATCAGCAAATCACTTTGCACCCCTGGATGAGGTACAGGTACCTAACTCCGGGGATTTGGGCCGACTGAGGGAGGAGCAAGATGACTTGGTGGCACTGGGAGTGGGGTGGGGAGCTAAGTGGCAGAATGTCAGCAGGAGTGGCTTAGTCATTGGGGACCTCATTAATCAGGGAGGGTAGAAAGTAGTGGGGAGGGAGGGTGGTCAGGTGGCTTTCTGGTGCATCAGCCATCCAGGATATAGATAGGGAGGATGGTAGAGAAAGGAGAGAGCTGTGGGTGCTGGTACAATTTGGTACCAATGATCTGGCAAACCAGCCTGTGGAGACAGTGAAGCGGAACTTTTAAAGGATTGGGACAAATTGAAGGTGCAGTCCACTTCCTGGCCTTCTCAGAGGTTGTCCCTGTGTGGGTGGGGGGATGGGAGCGACAGAGTGAGAAGGAAGCGATAGAGGAGTTCAGTGGATAGTTGAAGGGATAGCGTTAGGCAGAGGGGTACCACATTGTGGGAAACTGGGTGGGGGCTTCTGAGACGGGAGACTCTAAAAGGGTGGCAGCCTTCACCTATAACAAGAGAATAGGCCAGAGTGCTGGGTCAGAAATTTGATGTCTGTATTGGTGGACAGTTAAACAGACTGTGGAGAGACTGTGGACAGGGAACCACTGAGAAGGGAGAGAAGGTGGGCAACCTAACTAGTGCTCCTGAACTTGGTGCTAGTAACAGTGAGGAAGGAAACCAAGGAGGGAGGACTCACAAAGTCAACAGTCAGCAAGAAAAATAAATTAAGGAGGCTGGGGAAAAATAAGGGTGGGGGGCAAGTAGAAAGCAAGAGGGGGTCTGGAGCAAGATGGAAAGGGGTCTGCCTTAATGGCAGGAGTTTGGAAAATAAAATCAGTGAGCTCCAGGTAATGGTGGCAGACACAGAGATGGAGCATGTAGTCATTACAGAAACTTGGACCACAAAAGAATAATGACTGGGGCTCGACAGTCCCATGCTTAGGCCGGAAACGTAAAGAATGAGGAGTAGCCCTCATGTTGGGGTAGGCACTGAGGCAGTAGAGGATGGTTCCATCTGGGGAGAATGGGGAAACAGAATCGCTGTGGGTTCAGCTCACAGCAGCCTTGGTAAGAGACTACTGATGGGAAACCAGGGGTAACATCATGGGGCAAAGAGGGAGGAGGAGGTAGTGGTGGGGATCTCAACCTGCCAATTATTGATTGGGACATTCTAGCAGTTAACGGCTAAATACAGTGCAGGACTGCATGATGGTTCAGCTGGTTAAGGAACCTACTAGGCAGACTGTCATTCTTGACATGGTGCTCACCAGCTCAGAACTGGTAGTAGGAGTGCGGGTAGGGGAGCCACTAGAGTCCTGCAACAGTAACACCATATAATTCCAACTGGCCCTTGGGACCAGTAAGCTGTCATCAAAGGCTAAAGTTCTGGATTTCGGAAGAACAGACTTCAACCAGATGGGGGAGCTAGTCTGGGACAAGTTAGCTGGAGTAGACAGCATCATGAGAGTGAAGGAAAGATGGGCAATCATGGGGGCCATGGGAATGGAGATGACTACTGCTGGTTTCGATATCAGGGAGGAGTGCATGAAAGGCCCATGGCCCTTGTCCCCGTGCCCTGCCTCCTTGACACATTTAGGTTGGCTCGCATGAACAGGCCACATGCATGGTTGGTGCCCCCCAAAACGAGTGCTCTACAGGAGAGGGGAGCCTCACCATAGACATGTATATAGTATGACCTTTATCATACTGAGCCTTGGTTACTTATTTCAGTTTTATTCCTCTGAATATCTGTAATTTTTGATGAAGTGTGAAAAAAAAGGTTTTTTTATACATCCTCTTTCTACACTTCAGCAAGGCATTTGACTCTGTTCCTCACGAGGGCCTGTTGGATAAGCTGGGAGAAATGGGGGTGGGGAACCAGATGATCAGATGGATAGACAATTGGCTCCAGGACCGGACCCAGAGGGTCGTAGTTGGCGTGATAGTCTCATCCCCAAGAGGGTCATTAGGGGTCCCACAGGGACTGTCCTGGGCCCCTCCTGTTCAACGCCACATCTCTGACATAAGGACAGATATCAGGAGTGAGATGAGTCTCTTTTGCGGATGACTCAAAACTGGGGCGGTGGTGGATGGGGAGGAGGGAGGGTGGCCCTACAGGGACCTGGAGGCTCTGGAAAGATGGTCTAGAAAGTGGAAGCTGAGGTTCAATGCAGGGAAATGCAAGGTACTGCATCTGGGGCCAGAAACCCGGCCAAGTGTACACCCTGAGAGAATGCTACAAGTCTCGATGGCTGAGAGGGACCTGGGGTGGTGGTGGATGTCAAGATGAACAACTCGGAGACTTGTGGGAGGGCAGCAGCCAAGGCCAA
Source organism: Neoceratodus forsteri (assembly GCA_016271365.2). NCBI lineage: Eukaryota > Metazoa > Chordata > Ceratodontiformes > Ceratodontidae > Neoceratodus > Neoceratodus forsteri. Next base: position 892,588,204 of record CM057452.1, on the reverse strand, counting down.
CAGGATGCTGGGATGCATCGCTGAGGGGTCACCTCCAGAAGGAGGGAAGTGATACTCCCTCTGTATAACTGCTTGGTGAGGCCACACCTTAGTACTGCATGCAGTTTTGAGGCCACGCTTAAAGAGGGACATTAAACTTCTGGAGAGGGTCCAGAGGAGGGCAACCAAAATGATTTGGGGCTTGGGGACAGGACCTATGGGAGAGGCTCGAAGAGTTAAATATGTACACATTGGAAGGGAGAAGGGACGAGGGGACATGATGAGGTCTTCAGGTACATGAAGGGGTAAATAGGGGAGGAGCAGTCAGGGTGCTTGAAGGAAGGAAGAGGGGCAACTAGAAGGCATGGGTGGAAGCTGGAGGAGATTCAGGGAGAAAGGAGGTGCTACTTAACTGAGAGGATGGTGGAGCCATGGAATCGCTGCCCAGGGGCTGGTCGAGGCAGAGGCCGGTGGAGGGGTTCAAGATGGGGTGGGACAGGTACAGGGGAAGGGTTCTGGAAGCAAAATCTAGTGCAGCGAGAATATCCGGAACTGGGAAGGGAGAAGCCAGAGAAGGTGAGGGGGGCAGCAAGGTCAGCTCCCAGGGTGGGGGCTGACCAAACGAGCAGACACGAAAGATCATTAGGCCTATTCTGCTGGTATTTTAGTATGTTAGTAATACAAATATATTTACAAAAAAAATGAAGGGGGACATTCGCAAGGCAATAAAGTCATGCATAAAAATGGTAACCAAAAGAAATGGGTACAAGAGACCAATATAGTTCTCTTAAAAAAATCAGGGAGGTAGTAAGAGCCAAAGGAAAGGCCTTCACCAGTTACAAGGAAAAACAGGGTGAGAACCAAGGAAGCCAAGAGGGTGGCAGGAAAGCAAAAGCAGGCCTTGAAGTGCGTATTATGGTGTCTGTCAAGAGCAGTGGAAAGCGGTTCATCAGATATATTGGGGGAGAAAGTTGGGAGGTATTTGTAAGGTAACAGAGCAGTAGGATAATAGAGGAGGATGAGCAAAAAAGCAGCCGTTCTGCAATGCCCCCCCTTTTTCTGTTTATCTGCCTGTTGCTTGCTTAGGCAGTCCCTCTTCCTGGTGGCAGCCGCCAGCCCCATCACCCACTCTACCTTCCTTTACCTATTGAACCGCCATGGGTTGGGTGCCTGAGGTGTGTGGTGTAGAGCTGTTGGGGCACCACCATCATCCTCCTCTGTCAAGGCTGTTTTTCTGTTTACAGCTTTTCCCCCAAACCAGCATACATGCAGTGATGCTTCTGTGTGTACCTGGCCAATCAGTTTGATGAACACTGTCTCCTCACCCAGCTTCCACTAGGCAATGATGAAGCAGCAGTGCATGATGTCACCCCTCCCTGAAGGAGGAGAGCCATCTTAGGGTGCTCAATCCTCATTTCCCCAGCCAGTCTCCAAGCAGCCTCAGTTTGTTCCCGAACTGGGGTTGCTGGTGCAAACCCCCTGCCTCAGCCTACCATGCCACTAGGCCAGTCAAAAGCAGCCATTCTTAACTATTTCTGCTCTGTTTTCTCAAGGGAAGACAGTGAGCCTCTGTGAGAAAGTGGCATTTAGGTGGCTGTAACGGGGATCCCAGAGATGAGACAGCAGGAGTGCATCCAAGGGTGCTCGAGGAATTGGCATCTGAACTAGCTGATCCCTTGGTTGGGCTATTCAGTAGCTCAGTTCAGATAGGGGTAGTTCGGAAAGACTGGAGGCTAGTGGACATAGTTCTACTCCATTGGGGGGGCACGCAAAGAAAACTGAGTAACTAAAGACATGTCAGTCTTAACCACTCTTACGGGTAAACTGATGAAGACCCTAGTCAAGGAGGACTTGGTGGACTACCAAGAGAAAAATAAACTCCAGGATAGTAAACAGCATGGGTTTGTGGCAGGGAAGTCTTGTCAGAACAACCTGGTAGTATTCTTTGACTGGGTTACAAGGGTAGTAGATAAGGGTCATGCTGTGAATTTACTCAGCTTCGATTTCAGCAAGGCATTCAGTTTGGTGCCTCACAGAAGGTTGCTGAAGAAGCTACAGGATCTGGCTGCAGCAAAGGACACAGATGGGTGAGAAATTGGTCAGAAGGGAGACAGCAGAGGGTTGTAGTAAACTGAATTAAAATCAGAAGAGAGGGAGGTCACCAGTGGGGTGCCACAGGGATCGATCCTGGGTCCAGTCCTGTCAGATATGTTTATGAACGGCATAGGAGAAGGGACTCTGGGCAAGGTGACTATCTTCACAGATGACACTAAGCTTTGTGGTAGGGACAACAGCGAGGAGAGGATTACAGAGATGCAGAGGGACCTACAGAGTCTAGAGAAGTGGTCCAAGGCTTGGCAGTTGAAATTCAGTGCCAAAAAGTGTAAGGTAATGCATGTAGGGAACAAGAGACATAGACAATGATGACAGAGAAAGACCAGACATCCATCCAGTTTGCCCAAGTTAATGTATAATCCCTGGAACATACTGTTCCTCAAGGGTACTAACCCTCCCCATCCTCTCTTTCTTTCTTTCTTTCTTCTCCTCCTTGGTCCTGTTGCCCCCGGTAACCACTATTCCCTTCATTATGTCCCAGCCCTGCTTAAATCCCCTGTTTCCGCTCCCACCACTTCAACTGTCAGACTGTTTCAAGGTTCCACCACCCTTTACATAAAGTAGTACTTCCTCACATCTCTCCTGAACCTACCTCCAATTTCCATTCATGTCCACGTGACCGCAAATTGGCATTCAGGCTAAATAGTTCCCTGCATTTCACTTTGTTAATTCCTTTAAGGAACTTGAAAGTCTCTATCATATCTCCCCTCTCCCTTCTGGTCTCTAGTGAGTACATATTTAGTGTCTTGAGGTGCTCCCTCATAGGATCTGCCCTGCTGGTCTTTGAACAGATTTTATTACTCTGCACTGCACTGACTCCAGCCTATCCTTATTCTTTCTGAGGTGAGAACTCCAGAACTGGGCACTGTACTCTAGGTGAAGCCTCACCAGGGATCTGTGGAGGGAAAGCATTACCTCCTCCTACTGTCAGTACCCCTCTTGATACATCCCAGCATCCTGTTAGCCTTGCCTTGTTGCTAATGATAACTCCCAGATCCTGTTGCTCAGCTGTAGTGCTAAGTCTCTTTCCTCCCATCCAGTACTCTGTCTTGGGGTTCCTTTTCCATAGGTGCATTACCTTGCACTTTCTTGCATTGAATTTAACTGCCAGACCTTTGATCACCCCTCTAGCTTGTGTAGGTCTCTCTGCACTTCCCTTATTCCCTTGTCACTGTTCACCTCCTCACATAGTTTTGTGCCCTCTGGGAAGAGACACAACCTGCCCTGGATTCCTTATCCAATGTCACTAATGAACATGTTGAAGAGGACGACCTAGGACCGATCCCTGTGGAACCCTGCTCATAACCTCCCTCTGATTTGTCACTGTGGTACACCACCAGGTCATCCACATATAGTATGGAGTTACAGGTGAGACTGTCATCTGGGAGTGAGTTTATGGAAAGAGAAAAGTTGAGGGGGCTCAGGATAGAGCCTTGGGGGACACCTGTGGTTAGTGTCTGAGCCATGGAGGTGACTACCCCTACACATACATAAAAACATAGAATTTGATGGCAGATGAGGACCACTTGGCCCACCCAGTCTGCCCATTTCCCTACCTATTGGTAAGCTGCAGATTCTAGTTAACCAACAGCCTACTTCCTGCAACCCCCCACTATAATTGCCTTATGTCTGTCCCATGCATGTTTGAATTCCCCCACTGTTTTAGACCACACAACCTCTCCAGGAAGGCGGTTCCATGCGTCCACCACTCTCTCCTTGAAAAAAAATGTCCTCACATTACCCCTGAGCCATCTCCCTCTATCTTTAAATTGTGCCCCCTTGTTCTTACACATCTCTTTTTCTGAAAGATGCTACTCTCCTGGACTTTGTTGATTCCCTTGAGGTACTTAAAAGTTTCTATCATGTCCTCCCTGTCCCTACTTTCATCAAGGGTATACATATTAAGCTCTCTCAGTCTCTCTTCATATGGTTTTTGATGTAGACCGTGCACCATTTTAGTTGCCCTCCTCTGGACTGCTTCCATCCTGTCTATGTCCTTGCGTAGATGAGGTCTCCAAAACTGCACTCAGTACTCCAAATGGGGTCTCACCAACTGTCTGTACAGAGGGATAACCACTTCCCTTTTTCTACTTGTGATGCCCCTCCCTATGCATCCCAGTATCCCCCTGGCTCTCCTTACCGACTTCTCAGATTGCTTACCCACCTTTACCGCCAGGTCCCTTTCCATTATTATTGTTGTTAGTAACTCCCAGTTTGGGAGCATCCTACAAGATAGCTCCAGAACCAGGCAGTGGTCCCTGTAATGCAGTCAAGGCTCAGTTTACGATGGAGAGTGCTGTGGTCCACCAGTTCGAAGGCCTGTGTTAGTCAGAAGTATGGCAGCTAGGATTCAGTGCAAAGAAGTGCAAAATAATACACCTGGGAAACAAGAACCCAGGGGAAGATTACACAATGGGGGGGAGGTAGTAACAGCAACAAAAAAGGAAAGGGACCTGGGGGTAATCATATCAGATGACCTTAAGGTTAGCAAGCAATGTGAGAAGGTAGTAGGGAGGGCATGGGGTATACTGGGATGCATTGGGAGAGGCATCACCAGCAGAAAACTGGAAGTTGTTATCCCTCTGTACAGACAGTTGGTGAGACCCCATCTGGAGTACTGCATCCAGTTCTGGAGACCCCATCTCCGCAAGGACATAGACAGGATAGAGGCAGTCCAGAGGACGGCAACTAAAATGGTGCATGGTCTGCACGAGAAGCCGTACGAGGAGAGACTAAAGGAGCTTCATATGTATACCCTTGAGGAAAGAAGGGAGAGGGGGACATGATAGAAACTTTTAAGTACCTCAGTGGAATCAACAAAGTCCAAGAGGGTAGCATCTTTCAGAAAAGAGATGCAAGACAAAGGGACACAATTTAAAGATAGAGGGGGGGCAGTTCCGGGGCAATGTGAGGAAGTATTTTTTTCACCGAGAGGGTAGTGCATGCATGGAACAGCCTTCCTGAGGAGGTTGTGGGGTCTAAAACAGTGGGAGAATTCAAGAATGCATGGGATAGACATAAGGCAATTCTTGTAGGGGGTAGGAAGAAACAGGCTGTTGGTTAACTAGGATCTGCAGCCTATCCTGTAGGTAGGGAAATGGGCAGACTAAGTGGGCCAAGCGGTCCTTATCTGCCGTCAAAGTATGTGTTTCTATGTTTGTTAGATCTATGAAAACAGTACCCGTAAGGTTCCCTGCATCCATATTTCTGAAGATGTGGTTGGTGAATTGGGCAAGGGCAGAGGTCCTGCTGTGATATTTCCTAAAACTGTGCGCTGCTGAGGGCATGGGAGATCATACTAAGTGACATGCTGTGAGAGTTGTCGGTGCACAACCTTTTCTAGGAACTTGCTAAGGTGTGGTAGGGTGGAGATAGGTCTGTAGTTGTCTGTGGATTGGAGATCCCCAGATTTGAAGATAGGGACCGCCCTGGTGCTCTTCCAGATTTCTGGCACTGAGGATGAGGAGAAGAGGCTAAACACTGGTCAGATGGCATGCTATATTTTGGACTACAATTTTTAGAAAGTGTGGGGCGAGCCCATCACTCCCTGGGATACCCCTTTTTGGGAGGCTTCGGAGCAATTTATATGTTTCTTCAGGCAAGATAATTTTGAAGTGGAATGGAGGCATGTCAGTGCCAGCTGAGGATGCAAGTTGGAATGGGCTTGCCGTGTTTAGAGGGGGCAGCTTACTTAGGTGGGTGGATAAGTCTGTAAATTTGATGTTGAGGGCATTGGCCACATCATTGGGGTTGGTCAAGGGGCCAGTAGGGGTGTTTAATTGAATGACTGACTGCCAAGATTTCGGGGTGGTCATCAAGCCTATGGTTACCAAAACTGACTGGAGTTGCTAAGGTTGTCACATTGGAGCTTGCAGAATGAGGTCGCTTGTGGCTGTAACCTGTTTACCTAGATTAAGTGATTTCTGTATTCATTCCAGTGGGGGGTGTTAGAAGCAGCCCATTTGATGTCGCTCTCCATCATGGCGAGCAGGTTTTTGTGAGCCAGCAGGTATTCTCCCACCCCATCTGACAGGAGGTTAAGGGAAATGCCTGTCCATTATGCTTAAAGGGCATCAGTGAGGAAACCAACAGCTGAATGTACATTTTGTAGGTGGAGCAGGGATGCCCAGTTTACTGTCCAAATGTCGGTGAACAAGTGGGTGGTGTCTTAGCTGGAAAAATCCTAAAAGTTAGATATTTGGGGATGAATGCTTGTGCTTGGAGGGCTAGATGCAGTATGTGGGGAGTGGTCACTGATGAAACAGACATGGTCCCTGCTTGGAGATTCTGTCCTCCCTATCTGTTAGAATCCAGTCCAGGAGGTGTGGTTTGAGATCTATTGTTTATGGTTAAGATTATTAATTGGGTAAGATTATGCTGTTTAAGGAGGTCATTGTACTCTAGTTGGAAGAACTCAGCCAGTTTAGGGTAAAGTTTCCCAATATAATGGTCTCTGTGTGGGAGAGCTGATTTAGGCTGTCCAGTAGGCATTTAGGCCCATGTATGCTTTCTTTGTAGGGGGTGAATTATAACAGTTGATACAAGTCTTTTTGGCCAATCCTAACGTGAGCTCTGGTAATTTAAAAAATATACTTTCTGTAGTTAAATGATGGGACCAGATAAGTCATCCTGTGTTCATTAAAAAGCAGTTTTGGTTTTATTAACTGTACTAGATAGTAATCTCATTTCTGTCATTGTCTCAGTGCTCCAGATAGGCACCATACTGGAGGGACGTTAGGCTGCTGGAGGAGGTGCAGCATAGGGCAGCGAAGATGGTTCAGGGCATGGGGGAATTGCCATATGAGGTCAGACTAAGAGAGATAAACATGTACACACTAGAGAGGAGGGACGGGGGATATGATTCAGACCTTCAAATACATGAAAGGGATAATCAAAGTGGACACAGAAGGTCTATTCAGGAGGAGGATGGGGAGAGACACTAGGGTCTATGACATGAGATTGGAGGGGGTTAGATTCAGGAGGGAGGTGAGGAGGCATTTCTTTTCGGAGAGGGTGCTGGCAAAGTGGAACGCACTACCAGCTGAAGTGGTGGCATGTACCACAGTGGAATGCTTCAAGAAGGGGTGGGACTGGGCAAAGGGGAAGGTGGTGGGGGGAGTGGCAGCGGCTGAATAGGGAGCTAGCTGCATTCACGAGCAGCCTAGATAGACCATGATGGCCTTTTGCTGCTACCAATTTTCTTATGTTCATGCGATATGTGCAAATCAATAAGGGTGAAACCAGTAAGGGTGACGGCATTTCATCGAATACAAAAACGGCAACTGTACATATGGGCAAACGCCAAAATGGCGACAAATGCTTTTCTGTGGGAGGTTTCGCCTCATGCAACCCCCATTGCGGGGGCTTCTACCCCTGCATTTCCTTACTAAAATAACCAACTCCAATGTTGTAGCACCTCAGCGGGGAGACGAGTCTCGCTTCATGATCACCCATATGTACGATCACCATTTTTGTAGTCTCTGAAATGCCGTCACCCTTATTGGTCTCGCCCTTATTGATTCACCCAAATTATGTGATACCCTCCGGATAACATTAGCATTCGTTTTAACCTTGGTAAAATTTCTCCTTCTGCAGTATCTGTGGAGTATTTCCATGGTTTGGGATGAGTATTGGTACTCTTCAAAAAAGGAAAAAAATTAGAGTGTTAACAATTGGTGAGTAAAACAGGCCAGTACTCACTATATCTGGAACACTGCATTGTATAGAAATACTTGATTATTGTTAATTGTGCATTATTGTTAAAAATGAGTACTTTATGTATAATGTATTTTAAAACTGCACAACAATTCTAATTTAAAAAAGATGTATTAAGGTTTTAGCAGCTTTGAAAAGCAATTCGAGTAAGTCTTGTGCAGACTTGTTTAATACTTATATAATTGAACAGAATAATATCTCTATTACAGGATGTTGCAGAGCTCAGAAATGAACTTCAGAGAAAAGAAGCCTTGATTCAGAAACACCTGGGCAAACTGAAACACTGGCAGCAGGTTCTGGAAGATGTCAGTAAACAGCAGAAGAAACCATCAGAATTACCGCAGGGACCACTGGCCTACCTTGAACAAGCATCTGCTAACATTCCCGCTCCTGTGAAGCAAACTTGAGCAGTATTCGCTCTGCATTCCTGGACTACAGAGAGGCGTCTGGAGTGCAGATAAAAGAATCGCATTGATATGGACACCTTTTTTCCCCATTGTATTTCTTAAAACTGTAAATATTTTTCTGTGTTTGGATAAAAATAAACATTTTCACTTCTTGCTAGGTTTAATCATTGGAAAATGCAGACTTGTGTGTTTTATCAAAAAACACCAGAATGTGCACCAGTAGTTGAAACAACTTTAAAAGTGTTAATACGGCCATCCCACCAGCACAGCGGTAGCGCTATCATTTGAGGCCGACAACCCAAGTTCCAGAATGAGCTTGAGTTGTCAGTGGACTGCTTGGGGGATGATCAAGTGTACAATAGACTGCTCTCCAGGGAGGGTGGCACAGCACCCAGAACCTGGCTATCCCTAGCAGAGGCTGGGAGGCGCACCTACAGTGGAGAGTGGCAGGCATCTGGCATGCCATGCATGGGAACATGCATGATACTGACATTGATACTATTGCACACATGCTCCTCTGTGCCACAGGGTGGGGGGGGGGACGAGGAAACATCTTGGATGGCAGGATGATTGCTGTCCATTGCAGGCCCCACACCAGGAAACTCGGGCACAGACAGCCACTTGATCCTTGATCTGGTAAGTTGAACGCACTTCCCACCACCCCACTGAGGTGCGTAAGCCGCTGAAGATTGGTTCAGTAAGTTGGGGAAGCTGGGGTGACAGGGGTGAGTGGTGAAACTGGGGCCATGCCAGGGGAGAGAAAATGACTAACTGGAAAAAAAATGTATTAAAACATTGGCCGATTCTGAAAGGGTGTGGCAGAGTTATCTGATGAAAAAATTGCAGTGCTTCCTGGTGTGGCATTCTTGAATCCTCTCTAGTTTACGTATAGCACCCAACTGCAAGGGTACATGTTGACTATATGCTGTGGTGGGGCAGAGCGAGCTTATTCCAGGCATTCTGGAATCTTGCTGTATTCTGACTATATGCAGTTAGCCCCTGCATTCAAACTGCTCCGTAGATGAAAGAATTAACTCTCTGCACTAGCATAGAACGTTGAGCTCGAGCTCTGTTTTCAAACCACTGCCCCCGGTTCATTTTATGTAACCGCCAGATTCTTTACTCCACCTGCCTGTGAAGTCGCTCCAGAGATTTCTCCTTGCTTTTCACAGTTTGTCACAGTTCTTCAACATTTTTTCTCAACTGGTTATTGTTTTTAGTTCATCAAGCCTCTGTCCCTCGCTGCAGGTTAGACTAGACTAAGTTTACTTCAGATTGGTAAGTTTTTCGGTTTCCGGTCGGTTTGCATAACCGCAAGGGAGCCAAAGATAAAATTCTTATTTTTCTGTCTGTGTATTGTTTTTGGGATCTGGTACTTTTGATTTAAAAAAAAAAAAAAGACTAATTTTTTTTCAATCTGCCCTTGAACCAGCCGCTAACCAAAAACTTTTTAATTATTCTAGCTTAACCGCCTTTTGAAGGTAACTTCTACAGTGCTTACCATGTCTGATAAGCCCAAGAAAAAGAACAGTCCCACTGGGTTTCAGCACTGCACTGTGTGTGGAGAGGTGTTTGCTAAGGCTGACCCGCATCTCATTTGTGTTTACTGTCTGGGGTTTGACCACGTGAAAACAGACTGTGATATATGTTAAAACATTCCTAAAGCCACACTGGATAAGCGCCTTACTAGACTTAAGGAAAGAAATCAGTTAACCCAGATGGCCAGTCTGTTTCAGTTCTTGAGAGAGCGGTAGAACCTGAAGACATGCCCTCTAACCAGGGCAATACTTCTTCGACCAAGAGAAAAGCAGTTACTGAAGAGTCGGTTCCTGCTAAACAGATAAGGAAATCTGATGGTTCGGAGCCACGAACTCCAGCACCAACTGCGGATGAAATTGCGAAAGCGATCTGCATAGTTCAATCTCTTTAGCCCGGTTCAGGTGATCCGAGACAGTCAAAAAACATACATCGGTTCGATCACCCTCCAGTTCATTCCCAACTGTTTCATATGAGCCAGAAGCCTACTATGAACTTGAGTGGGAGGGAGAAGAAGAGGAGGAACTAGAGGAGGATGAAGATGAATATTTGGGGGAACCCACAGAGCCTGAGGTGTCCCCTGATTGACCAGAGTATATTTCTCCTCCCAGGCTGTCTGTTGATGCCTCTTCCCATTATTCATTTTACAGAAACGTTGCTGAAACTTTGCAGCTGCCTACTATTGAGGCAGCTGAGGAAGAGGAGGAACCAGACTTTGTTGAAATGATGGATGTTCCTGAGTTGAAGAGATTTTCTATACCCTTGCATAAGTCTCTCAAGAAATAGACAAGTAACATCTTGCAAACACCTACTCCATCCCTCCAGTGGATAAAAGGATGGATAGGAAGTACATTTTGTCAGGTAATGGTACAGAATTCCTGTACAGCCATTGTTCTCATGCAGGAGTGGTTCTGGCTGCTGCACGTGACAAGGCTAGTATTCCTCTGGCTTTTCATCCTCCTGATAAGGATTCTAGCAAAATGGATGCCATGGCCAAGAAGCAGTATTTGGCTGCTTCTCCAGGGATTAGACAAGCTTCATATATGGCCTATGTGGCCAGGTATCAGAAGTCCTGTTAGGAGTCAGTACTGGATCTTGTCAAGACTTCCCCACCTCAGTTGGCTCAGGATTTGGAACAGATTAGTAAAAGAGGGTATCAAAGCCTCTAAAGTTCAGTTCCAGTCAGCTGTTGACACTAATGATGTGTCCTCCAGAGTCATGGCTACTTTGGTGTCCATGAGGTTTGCATGGCTTATTTGTACCACCCTTTCCCAGGACACACACTCAAAGGCCATGGATTTGTCTGTCATCCAGAACTCTCTGTTTGGGGAGCAAACAGGAGTACATGAAAAAGATGGACGAATATAGAGTGAGTTATAAGAGTGCAGCCTCTAAGGAGAAAGCTGCAACTCCACAGAAGCAGCAGACTAGGCCTGGCAGAGGTAGGCCTTTCAAAGGCCTTTCTACCAGGCTCGGGCATTTCCTGCTTATCAACAGCCTAGAGGGTATTTCAGGGATAGGGACAGGAGAGGAGTAAGCAGAGCAGCTTCCACCTCCCAGCCCAAGACCCCAGCTAAGCAGAGACCCTGATGTGTCGGTTAGGGCTGCCTTCCCCATTGCCAGTAGGGGCAGGCTGGCTCACTATTTCCAGGCCTGGCAAGCCATTACCACAGACAAGTGGGTCCTGGAAGTAGTGAGCCAGGGACTTGCTCTAAGCATCAAACACTTCCCAAAGTCGAGATCAAGGATATTCAAACCTGCCAACAGTTCAGAGACGACCATTCTGGAAGCAGAGGTTTCTACACTCCTGGAAATCAGGGCAGTGGAACCAGTTCCTCCTCCTTACAAAGGGAGAGAATTATACTCGAGAAGTTTCCTTACCCTAAAGAAAACAGGAGTGGTGGCCCATACTAGATTTAAGGTTTCTTACAAGCACCTGAAAAAAACAACTTCAAGATGGTAACTCTTGCCATGGTTCTTCCTACCTACAGGCAAGGAGATTGGCTGGCCTCCTTGAATTTCAAGGAGGTCTATTTTCACATCCCAATCAGGCATTCTCACAGAAAATACCCAAGATTCGAATTCCTCACAGGCCACTACCAGTTCAAAGCAATGCCCTTTGGCCTTTTCTCGGGTCCCAGAGTATTCACAAAATGGCTAGCGGTGGTCGTAGCACACCTAAGGAGACAGGGAGTGGCTGTTGTTCCTTACCTGGATGACTGGTAGTCGTGGGGCAGTCCCCTCTGCAGGTAAAGGAGGGCTTGGGATTGGTGCAGGATACCCTGGTATCCCTAGGGTTCCTGCTAAACTTAAAAAAGTCAGTATTAGAACCGGCCCAGGTCCTGGAATTCATAGGGGCAGAACTGGACACGCTTCAGGCAAAAGCACTCTTGCCAGAAGGAAGGGCAGACACCCTATTTACATGTGTCTCATCCTATGACACACTTCCTTCAGCTCCTGGGCCACATGGCAGCATCTACGGCAGTGGTCCCAGGAGCCAGATTTCAGATGAAGTATATCCAGTTTCACCTAGGTCTTACTGGTCTCAGAGAAGGGATCACTTGTCCAAGCCGGTCCCAGTGACAGACACCTTGATACAGGTGCTACACTGGTGGAAGGACAGGGACAATCTCAGGGAGGATGTCCCTTTCTCCACTAATCCCCCACAGTAGTCCTAACAACGGATGCTTCCCTACTGGGGTAGGGAGCCCATCTAGGAGACCACACTACACATGGACTATGAACTCAACGGGAGTCCCTTCAAATCAACCTACTGGAGCTCAGGGCAGTGCTTCTGGCACTCCAGTCATTTATGGCAATGGTACAATGGAAGGTGGCTCAGATCAGGACAGACAGCTCCACTACCATGTACTGTATCAACAAGCAGGGAGACACCAGGTCCTCTGCCCTTTGCACAGAGGCAGTGAAAATTTGGAGTCTAGCTTACTCTCTCAAGATCTCCATTTCAGCTATGCCCTTGCCAGGCAAGGACAATGTGCTGGCAGATTACCTCAGCAGGATAAACCAGAGTCACCACGAGTGGTCTCCGAACAAGGAAGTGCTGCATGCAGTCTTCAGGAGATGGGGCACACCAGAGAGATCCGTTTGCAGCCCCATACCATCACCAGCTACCCCAGTACTGTTGCAGACCCCCTGTTCAGGGTTTGGTGCCTCTAGATGCACTAATACTTGATGGGCAAGTTCCTGGATGCCTTTCTCCCGTTCCCTCTGATTCTCAGAGTTCTGACCAAACTCAGAAGCCAGCCATCATATATGATTCTGATTGCTCCAAATTGGGCCAGACAACCATGGTACCCCATGCTGATGTCTCTGGCGATTACCAGTCCGATTTGCCTCCCCAAGAGGCATAATCTTCTGACCTCCTCGCAAGGGAGGATCCTATACCCCAACCTCAAGTCCCTCAGGCTTAGGGCCTGGCTCTTGAGGACCTGGAGTATGCAGGCTTGCATCTCTCTGAAGGGGTCCTGGATATCTTGAAGATTTCTAGGAACCTGCCACCAGAAAGACTTAAACATCCAAATGGAAGAGATTTACTGTTTGGTGTGCACAGAAGGGAATGGACCCATGGTCAGCTGGACTAGCAGTCCTGTTGGACTATCTAGCCCACCTTCATTCCTTAGGTGTTCAGCCTTCTACCCTGAAGATACATCTGGCAGCTGCCTCTGCCTATCTCTCAGCAGGGAAGGACCCTTTCCTGGCTTCTCATTCAGTCTTCAAAAAGTTCTTTAAAGGGTTGCTCCACCTACATCCCCCTGACAGGGAGCCAACCCTTCTTGGAATCTGAATATCTGCATAGCTTAGATAATGCAGCCCCCATTTGAAACCATGTGATGTGCTAAGCTCAAGTACCTAATGGAAAACTGTCTTCCTAGTAGCCATAACCTCTGCAAGGAGGATCAGTGAGCTACAGGCCTTGTCAGTGGAGCCTAATTACATAGCACTCCATAGGGATAAGGTTGTCTTTGGGACAAAAAGGAAATTTCTCCCAAAGGTGGTCTCTGACTTCCACCTGAATCAATCCATGACATTACCTGTCTTCTTCACTTAACATTACAGTTCAGGAGAATGTAGGCTATATAGCCTTGATGTTAAGAGGGCTATTAGCTATTATCTGGGTCAAAGGCCCATAGGAATCAGTGCACTCTGTTATTCCTCACCTATGGGGAAGTGGGTAAAGGCAAGCCAGCCACCAAGAGGGGCTATTGCTCGGTGGATTGGTGTCTTGCATTCAGTTCTGTTATGGAAAACTGGGAAAAGAGCCACCAGGGGGCTTGAGGGCCTACTCTGCCAGGGGGAAAGCTGCTTCTATAGCAGCAGCCAGGGTATCACCCTGCTCGAAATTTGCAAGGCAGCTACCTAGAAAAGTGTTCATACATTCACTATGCACTACTGCCTGGACACCCAGGCCAGGAGTGATGTCAGGTTTGGCACAGCAGTTCTGCAGAGCCTATTTCCTAGACAAGTCTGTGCCCACCTCCATGGGGGCACTGTTTGGTAGTCTGCATATAGTCAGAATACAGCAAGACTTCATGTCATTTGAAGAAAAAATTACCACAGTAATCTTGTTTCTTCTAATGGAGTCTTGCTGTATTCTGACCTGCTTCCCCGAACAGAACCTGATGGGTTGGCACTGCCTCCCAGCTGTGCTCCTCTAAGTGCTGCACCACTGGGGTGGTCTTTTCTGTTGGGCATCTTCGACTTGAGGCTTCTTTTTATGCCCACTTTTGGGTCATTAGACTATTATTGTCATTGTTATCATTATTATTATATTTATTTTATTAGGATAGTTTAGGTACCACTATTTTAGTGCTCATAAGAATCTGGTAGTTACATAGAATGAACCAGGGACAGTGGTTTGAAAACTGTGCTCAAGCTCAACGTTCTATGCTAGTGCCTAGAGTTGCCTCTTTCATCTCCAGAGCAGTTCAAATACAGGGGCTAACTGCATTTAGTCAGAATACAGCAAGACTCCATTAGAAGAAATGAGATTACTGTGGTAAGTAATTTTTTTCTTCAGTACATGAGGAGGTGAAAGGGCACACAGATTACCCAACATATAGGGCTGTAGCAGTGATCTATTTTCTGCCCTCAAGAGCTGATGCCCTAGCTCTGACATTCTAATTGGTGCGGGGGTGTAATTGTAGCATAAATACATAGAAATTGTCAGCAGATAAGGATCGCTAGGCCCATCTAGTCTGCCCATAAGCCCTAAACTTGTATGCAGTTACTGACCCTAAGTGATCAATGGCTTGTCATTAATCCCATGTGAACTAACTTGCAATATGCTACCTGATATAAAAGGAATATAGCAGCTTCTTACAGAGCATGGATCCCCTTATGACCAGATCCCAGACATTCATATGGATACCTTGTTTTTGGCTGGGTTCCACCCACTAACCACCTCAACCAGCCACCTAAGCATTCAGTGATCCTGTGATATACAGTATTTCATGCTACACTGGGCACCGCTTTAGAAAAAAATGTATGAAGGATAGACAGTAGAGATCTACAAAAATGGTGAGAGATCTGCAGAACAATTAAGAGACACTCTGGTACCTTGTTGCTTACCCTGGAAACAAACAGCTCGAGGGACCATGCGATAGGGGTAACACACCAGGCTGCCTTTTTAGTAGAATCCAGGATTGCAAAGTCATGCTTGCTGGACTACATGGAGAAGCATGTACATGGACCACTGTCAAATGCTGCTAACCATGGACATGCTTTGCAAACAAACCCAAAAAAACTACTAGGGTTCTGTCAATATGTGCAGTGATGTTATTTAAAGCACTGGAATTGTTGGCGGAGAGGAGAGTAAGCTCCTGGCATAAACAGAGAGGGAGAGATGTCGCACAGCTTCCTCCAGCAAAAAAAAAATATTTGTTTTGCAGGAGGGACCAGTGTGATGCATGATTTATGTATGCAAGTGTTGTTCAGCCATATACACCTCGCTCGTGAGGTGTCCAAGGGCAAACACAAGTGAGCATAAATCCTGCTTCACGCAAGATCCCTCCTGCATAATTAATTTAAACAATAGGAGAGGACCTTGTGTGTTGTTTTTAGTGTTTGTAGTTTTTTTTCAATTTGTGTGTGTGTGTGAAAAATGGTTGCTTTCTGCCTTTCTCCCAGCCTGGTTGCTATGGCTGCTGTTAAGGACACAGTTTGGACGTCATGTTGACATCACAGCATCCCAATTAATTGAAGTGAGCAGGTTTGGAAAAAAAGTTAAACATGGTGGACCCACTTATCGAGTGCTGCCGCTTCTTTAGAGTGAGAGGGGGACAGTGTTGGCGACCTTATAGAGCTGGCATATGAAGTTTGCCATTTTTGTTTCTTTTTGTTTAAAATATTGGAGTTTGCCCTTATTTATTTACTTCATTGTCTGGGAAGGAGCAGCAGCAAGTTGGAGCGAGCAGCAGTAGTCGCACTGTGCTGTGAGTGGCTTGAACGAGCAGAAGAGTGAAAAGCAGAGCAGGAGGGAATCGTAAAGTGCAAGTGCTTAGTAAGGATGTACATATTAAAGAATGAAGGTGTGGGGCATTTAGATACCTCTGCAATCATTCAGTTTGCTTTTGTTTCTTTACTTACCTTCGCACCATTTTATTTGTATTTTGGGAATTGCTAGTAAAAAATGAATCCAGTGGAATTCTTGTATTATGATGTCAGAAAATCTTTCCTGGCAAGGCTGGCAGTGTATTTCAATGGGAAAATGTTTTCAGATATTTATGCAGAAATAACACTTTCTACCTCCAAAATATAATATATTTAACAGAACTATGTGATTTTGGATAGCCTGTGAACTTTTGTATAATTTAATAGATGACATTTTCTTCATAACCAGATTTTACTTGGGAAGAAGAAAAGAGAAGCCAATCACTATTTTGAAAACTGTAAAATCATACAGATGGACCACAATAGTGCAAACTTGAAAGGTGAAGTTTGTTACTGAAGGAAGTTTTTATTTTGTTTTGAAAAAGAGAAAACAATATATAGAGAGAATACTGGACGGGCAACTATGCACAACCAGTGTGTTCTGCCACAGATGGGTTCTGATTTCTCTGACCTCTAGAGCAAAGCTCAAGAGGTCCATGGAAATTGGAACCCTGAGGTGGCAGAATGCATTGGTTGTGCATAAAGTTGCTCATCTTGTATTTTCAATAGGGTATAGTACTGCGTGAAATAAGAGCATTGTTTTTTTTTGGTTTTTTTATCTTTCACAATGAAACTGATTTGTGCAGTCACTAGAGGTTCTAGAATGCTATTGTACCACAGAAGGGTACAGTCACATTCTATGACCTTTGAACTCTGATATGACAACATTTTGAAAGGTATGCAGTTCTACACAGAACATCACTCTATGATACACTATAATTATTTTCTCACTGAAATACACTGGACTCCTGAGTAGTTGGCAGTTTCTGACAACACAATACCAAAATTCTGTTGAATTCTTTTTTCACTGGCAGTGTGAAAAACAAAGGTAAAAACCCACTTGTTTCACTGCACTAACACATATTTTATTATAAAAGTAGAAATAATTACTAAGGCATCAAAATACAGTAAATAAAATTATTACAAGTAAGCACCTACTCTTTATTTTTAAAAAGGTACTGGTTCTTTAAGTATATTTGGGTTGATCCTAAGAGAGAAAGGATCAGAAGGGACAGGAGTGGCACATTGAAAGTGTTCAAGCCACAAGGGAGATACAAATGACCCGATGTGACGAGCTCCAGCTGTAAAAAGTTAGTTTGAATTTAAAAAATACTGTGTACAGAATGAGGTATAAGGTGGAGAGTGGGTTGTGAGTGGGAGAGCTGGTGGGCGGTGAGGAAAGGCTTCAGCAGCAGCTGCAGTTTAACAGGTTTTGTTTTGAAGTGCTTTATTGATGTTAGCAGGTTGGCAGCACAGAAACGGGGATGCTGCACAGAAGATGATGTGTAAAAAGAAAGTGCAGGACCTAATGAAGGCAGGCAGTTTTGAAGGTGAATATTGTTGGAAGTAGTGTCTGAGGCAGGGGGGAGGCTATGATGTAGTAAGTATGTACGTAAACCAGTGATAAAGTCACTGGGTAAATTTAAGATTCTACATTTATACACAGTTACTCAGATAAACTGATTTATCACACTCCATTTACTGTATGTTAACCCCTGTTGCATATAATCTGTATCTTCTTTGAAGATATTTATTTCATCAGGTCACACCTTTGGAATTTACAGCTGCCACACATTAGGGCCACATGGAAACGTCTGCAAGTAGTCTGCCAGGAGCTGCCCATGATGATATCAGATGTCGGTGTATACATAAATGTGGGCAGCCCCTCCTCTCCTCAGTTCTTTTCCTGCCATCAGTCTGAACTCATCCAACCACTGAGGAAATGCTGCTGCTGTAGCTGCCATTTTCTTTCTTTTATCCCTGTTAAGTAATCACTTTTGTAGTAATTTTCGGTGACCTGTATGTCGTCAAAAGAGCCATCTAAACTTACAGTACTGGGAGTACAGAGAAAAGATCTACTCTGGGGATTCCCACAGCATCGGTGTCTGCTGCCTAGGCCTAAGCCATAACCTGAAAGCCTGCAGAATCTGCCAGGGGCTTAACTCTGCCACCAGGCAATGCCAAAATGAGACTTTAGACAAATGTTTACTCCAAAAGACCATAGAGAGAATGGAGAAAGAGCTGCAGCAGAAATCTGTGTCACCGGCTCTGTCAACCGAATCGTGGTCATCGAAATCCTAGGAGAAGATGTCAGGGAGTTACAAGCACTGGGACAAGAATAAGGCTTCCCAGGCACATTCCAGGTCATTTCTCTGCCTTACAGGCATGACCTCCACTTCAACACCATCCGCTCCAGCAGCAGCATTCACTTGCCCCTCGACCGTCGACATGAGACCAAGGTCAGGGCCTGGCCTAGGCACTAGCAGGCCTGCTATGGCTGGTATGCTGACGTCAGGGACTCCACCTCCCCCATCGACCAAAGAGGCGCTGATGCTCAGGCAGTCCGCATGTCTTTTTCAGACATAAGGGGTCTATTGCCTGGCCTCCCTGTTCCAGAGGGCCCATCAGTAGAGACTCCTATCAATTCCCCATCGACAACACAAGAAACTCCCTTGCCATAGCTACCTCCTATGCCACCGCCAGTGTCGCTGTCTCTCATTCTCATCAACCTGGTTGACAAAGAATATGAGTACAATCCTGATCTAATGATGCAGGAGGAGGAGGATAAAGCTGAAGACTGTGTTGAAAGTCAGTATGAACATGGCACTAGCTCTACAGTTTCCACCTGCAGTGAGGACTCTGTAGTGAACACAACTAAGTCCCCTCCAGAGGACCCTACATTTTTCACCATGATGCAGCGGATGCAAGCTGCCATGGAATTTGCATTAGAAGAGCAGGATGTCACTGAAAAGAACTCACTGGAGTTCCTGGAGCTCCCAGAGTCTCCTGCCATTTTGGTGCCTCCTCTGCTCCCAGCCTTAGAAGATGTCACCTACGCAACTTGGTACAGACTAAACAATACACCAGCTGTCCCCAGGAAGACAGATGAAATGTATTCTGCCCTTTCTGGGAAACCTTTTTATGCCACACAATCTGAGACTGACTCAGTGGTGATTAATGCTGCCCATGACAGGTCTAGGGTGCCTAAACACCTGCAATCCCTTTCTCCTGATAAGGAATCTAGGAGGCTGGCTGTCATAGGTAAGAGGACATATGTCTCTGCATCACCGGGCCTTCATATTGCTAACTACCAGGCCCACATGAAGTATCAGAACACCCTCTGGAGGAAGGCTAAGGCTGCTGCACAAGCCTTGCCTGAGGGCACCCCAAAGGAAGACCTACTGAAAGCTTTGACAGCTGGGGCTGATGTGGGCAAGCATTTGCTCTGCACAGCTTATAATGTTTCTAATGCTTCTATCAGGGCTGCAGCCTCTGGCATCTGTTTCAGGAGATATTTGTGGCTCAGATAGCAAACTTTGCTACAGACGTGCAACAAACTGTTCTTAATGCCCCATTCAGAAGGCAAATGTTTGGTCATGAGGTACAAGAGATTCTCAAAGATCTCCATGACTCAGGCAGGACTTTGAAGTCCCTGCACCATACCAAACCTGGGGTAGGAGCAGGGCTGCCTTTTGTCCAGCTGGTGTCAGGGGACAGCATCCATCCACCAGACTGCAGGGCAGGGGCAAAGGAGCAAGAGTCTTGCCAGTCCCCACCACAACCTCAGATACTTATTCAAAAGCACCTAGAACTGGTGGAGCCATCCCCACTGGCTCATCCTGACTCCTTGTACACCCCTAACCACTTTTGCCTCCAGGGCTGGTCATTGGGGGTCACTTCTCCCTCCACTTAGACCAAAGGAGGCAGATGATTACAGATGCATGGTTCTGTAGATTATCAAAACTGGGCGTGCTGTGGAACTTCTGGACAACCTCCAGATCATTCCCCCTCTTGTGACAATATATCCTACAGGACCCCCCCCCCCGTCACTGGAGGAAGTATAGACTGTGCTCCAAAAACAGGCCATAGAACTTGTGCCTCTAGAACAGAAGCACACAGGTTTTTACTCCTGGTACTTCCTTTTCCCAAAGTGGACGAGAGACCTGAGGCCTACTTATTCATAGAATACATAGAAGTTCAGAATGGTCACTTTGCAGGGTCTCCTTCTGTTACTGCAAATGGGATTGGATATGCGCACTGGATATGAAGGATGCATACCTCTATATCAGGATTCAGAAACCTCAGAGAAAATACTTGAGGTTCCTGTTTCAAGGGGAACATTACCAATTCAGAGTGTTGCCCTTTAGCTTGCCTTCTGCATCGCGGGTCTTTATGAAATGCTTAGCAGTGGTGGCAGCAGCCCTTCACAGAGAAGGCCTGTTTGTTTTTCCTTACCTGGACGATTGGCAATTGAAGGCCCACTTCAGAGAACAGCTCTTCAAGACTTCAGATCCAACCAGACAGATCTTCTTCGAGGATCTCTCTTTATTAGGCCACATCTATGAAATTTATAGCCACCAGGCACTAGGACCACACAGAAACATTTGCAAGCAGTCCAGCAGGAGCAGCCCATAAGGACATCAGGTGTCAGCTGCTTCATTAATGTGGGCGGCCCCTTCCCTCCTTAGTTCTTTTCCAGTTGTCAGCCACTGATGGAAATGCTGCTGCATCTGCCACCCCTTTATTTTTTTCTATGTAATAAAGCAATCACTTCAACAAGTGATTTTTGGCTGGGAACCGGGCCTGAGGTGTCAGAGGGCTGGCCGGGAGAGGATGATTGAACATCCGAAGGACTGCTGTCCTCTGGGGGGGAGAGTGAGGTAGAGCCAGAGGAAATGCAGCCAGAGCCTTAAATGTATGGGAGATGTGGCAGACGTCAGTGCATGTGTCTTGATGTCAAGCCCATGCCACTTCTCCCGGGAAGAAAAACAGAAAAAGGTCTCCCGGAGTGCATGACCGTCGGCCTCTGCAGGTCCCAGACCCGGCGACTGAAGGGCTTCCTGGAATCTAGATCCGGGCCTGGCGGGTTGAAGGACTCCCTGCTCCTGGGCAAGCCATGGGGGACTATGGGAAGGTAAGTCCTGGGGGAAGCTGGGGTGATGGGGCTGGCAGGAAGAAGGGCCAACTGGGGGAGCAAAGAAAAAAAAAATGATTAACTACATATATGTCATCAAAGGAATCATCAAAATTGTTCCAGTATTGTGATTGCGATGATATTTACACTGGGGATTTTCACAACGTTCGCATCTGTTGCCTCGGCCAGACCACAGTGTGCAAGCCTGCGTGATCTGTAGGGGTTTCATCACTGTCACCCGGTGACGCTGAAAAGAGGCCCTAGAACAGCAGCTGTTAAAACAGCAGGTGGCCCACATGGAGAAGGAGCTCAAGCAGAAGAGTACTACTGCACTGCTGGCCCATTTTTCTGGGTCCAGGTCCTCAGAATCCTGGGAAAAATCATCTGGAAGTCACGAGCGCCGAGAGAAGAAAACCTCCCTGGTGCATTCTAAGTCACCCCTCCACACAGCAGGCATGACCTCTACTGCACTGCGACTGCTCCGGTGGTAATGCCACTTGCCCCCCTGACCATCAGCATTAACTACCAGGTCAGGACATGGCATTGGTGCTACCAGCCCTAGTACAGCTGGTATGTAGCCATTGACGTCTGGGGCACTGTCTCCTCTGTCCACTTCCACCAGACACCCATCGCCACACAAGTTCCAATGTCCAAGTGGTTCTATCATCCTTTAAGGACATGCTTGGACTCCTACAGCCCCCTCCTCCTATACCAGGAGGCCCATCAATGGGGCTTACTACTCAACCCCTCTCCACAACAATGCATACTAGGGCTGTGGCTCAGCTGCCTCCTTGTGTGCTGCTGACCTCGCCAGCACATTCCCTGATACCCATCAACCAGGTTGACATTGATTTCAGATACAGTCCTGATTTAATAATACAGGATGATGAGGAGGACCCTGAGGACTATGTTGAAAGTCCGTATGAGGGGGCAATAATTCTGCTGTGTCCACCTGCAGTGAGGACTTGGTGGTCTACACCCCAAGGTCACCTCCGGAGAACTCAACTTTCCTCACCATGATGCACCAGTTACAGGTTGCCATGGGTTTTGATTTAAAGGAGCAGGATGCCACCAAGAAAAATTCTGATTTCTTGGAGTTAGCTGATGCACCCCCTATTGTGGTACCGCTTCTCTGTCATCGAGGCACAGGTCAGGAAGCATAGGAAAACCAGGAGCAGTTGTAGAATTCACTAAAAATATTTATTGACTCTTTCCTCTTGCATGTTGCAAGCAGGTGCAAGGCAGGAACACAGTGTGCCTGAGCTGAGGCCCTCTTTTCCACAGCTCTTCTGCAAAAGGCTTAAAAATTTTTACTCGGCTAACCTCTTGTGGTTCCAGTAGCTTTTTGCAGTCATCACAAAATATAATTATATACATTTAAACAGTAACACTATAGAATTTCTTAACAAAAGGATCCCAATATTAGTTGCATTTCCACATAATGACTTGCATATATTTTTATATCAGCAAATATGCAAGGGAGGAAAAGACAGAGTAAGTAAAAGAGAGCAAGAGGCAAAGAACTGTGAGACTGTCGGGGTGATCAAATCCTAGGTCCCACAGGAAAATTTGGTTGCGCAACCAGACAGATAAGAGACAGGAAAGGAAAGAACAGATCCTTGCATTTAAACACTTTCTCGATAACAACTGGAACAGGGTCATAGTCCACACTGTCCTCCATGCTTTAGAGGATGCCACCTTTGCTGCCTGTCATAGGCCAAATGTTGTTCCAGCCATACCAAGAAAGGCAGACAAAATGTATATGGCTCATTTGGGGAAACCCTCTTTTGATACCCAGCCTGAGGCAGACTCTGTGGTCATTAATGCTACCCATGATAGGTCAAGGGTACCAAAACACCTGAGCTCCCTCCCTCCTGATAAAGAATCCAGGAGGTTGAATGTTCTGGGCAAGAGGACTTTTTGTCTCAGCCTCCTTGAGCCTTAGAATTACTATCACACCCACATGGTCAAGTACTAGATCTGCAGAAAGCCAAGACAGCTGCACATCTTTGCCTGGGGGTACCCCCAAGCAGGAGCTCCTATAGGCTTTCACAGCTGGTGCTGATGTAGGAAAGCACCTGCTTTGCACTACCTATGATGTTTATGATGCCTCAGTCAGGGTTGCTGCCTCAGGCATATGTCTATGGAGGTACTTCTGACTTAGGGAGGCAGGGTTTGCGGATGACGTACAACTGTCCATTCCCAGTGCCCCTTTTAGAGGATATCAATTATTTGGCTTGAATGTCCAGGATGTCCTTTCTAATCTTCAGGCCTCAGGCAGGACACTGAAGTTCATGCACTCCCTCTACCATACCCAACCGAGGGATAGGCAGAGGGTACCTTTTTGCCCAGCTGGTGCTAGACACCATCCAGCCACCAGATAACAAGGGAGTAGGAGCCTTGCCTACCCCAGGAACCACTTCGGGTGCACACTCAAAAGCCCCAGAGGTAGTGGCACAGCAGGAGCCACCGCAGCCGTCTCTGCCTGACTCCTTGTACACCCCCCAACCACCAATACCTCAAGGGATGGTTCTATAGGGGGTTGTCTCTCCCTTCACCTAACTCAGTGGAAAGAGGTGACATCAGATGTCTGGGTCCTGGAAATCACAGCAGAAGGTCATGCTCTGGAACTTCTGGACACACCTCCAGATCATCTACCAATGCAAACTCACTATCCTCCAGACTACATTATTCTGCTCTTTGAGGAAGTTCAGACTTTGCTTCAGAAAGAAAGCCATAGAGCCTGTGCCCTTCGAACAAAGAAACCCAGAGTTCTTCTCATTACTTCCTAGTTCCAAAATGAACAGGAGAACTGTTGCCGATTCTGCATCTCAGAGATCTGAACCTTTTCATACAGTACAAAAAGTTCTGAATGGTCACCCTGCAATGCCTGCTCCCACTGCTGCAAGCAGAGGATTGGATCTGTTCCCTTGACATGAATTAAGCCTGCCTTCATATAAAAATTTGCAAACCTCACAGAAATTATTTGAGGCTCCTGTTTTAGGGGGAACACTACCAATTCACATTACTCCCTGTTGGCTTCTACCCTGTGCCATGGGTCTTTACCAAATGCTTGGCAGTGGTGGTGGTAGCCTTTCACAGGGAAGGCCTCTATGTTTTTGCCTACCTAGATAACTGGCTATTGAAAGCCCACTCCAAGGATCAGCTCCTGCACACCTTAGCTCAAACAAGGCAGATGCTCGATGCTCTGGGGGTTACTGTCATCATATCCAAGTCTGTCTTGATACATCTTCAGTGCCTGCAGTACACAGGAGCAGTCTTGGACACAACTCAAGACTCAGCCTTTCTGCCTCCTGACAGGCCCAAATGTCTGATTGCCCAGGCCAAGCTGGTACACGACAGCCAGTATGCCTCAACTAGAACATTCCTTCAGCTCCTGGGCCTTATGCCAGTGGCCACTGTCACAGTACCTTTAGCCAGACTGCACACGAGGATCCCTCAGTGGGCCCTAAGAGTCCATTGGGACCAGCTCACAGACGATCTAGAACAAAGGGTTCTAGTAACTCTCCCATATGCAAAGTGCTCAAGTGATGAACCCAGCAACCTGTTAAAGGGGGTTTCCTTCCTGATCCCCCTTCCCTTACTGGATTTTAACAACAGATGCCTTGGAGCTGGGCTGGGGGGGCACATTTAGGACCCCATCAGACACAGGGTACATGGACAACAGTGGAAAGCACTTGGCACATAAATGTTTTAGAAATGCAAGCTGCTCTGTATGGGCCACAAGCCTCTCAGGCTCATCTGCTCCCTGGTGCCCTGTTAGTACAGATGGGTAATGTCCATGTCATGCATTACATCAACAAGCAAGGGGGAACTCACTCTTACCCCTGTACAGGCAAGCGATGAGAGTCTGATACTGGGCTCTGAGACACGGTCTAGAACTGTCAGCAGTACATGTTCTAGGTGCCCACAATGTCTTGGCAGCCAAGCTAAGCAGGTAACAATCTGGGATGCATGAGTGGAAACTGCTGACCTCAGTAGTAAAAGACCTGTTCGACAGATGGGGTCATCCAGCAATGCAAAACTGCCACTTTTCTGCTCACTCGCTTCAGGGCCTGGAGTTTTCTGGTGAGGTGATTTGTCCCCTCTCTTGAAGGGGCAGTTTCTGTACACATTTCCTCCCTTCCCTCTGATTCACAGAGTGCTACTCGGGCTCCAAATGGAGGGGGCAGCTCCGATCCTCATTATTCCTGTATGGCCTTTTCAGATCTGGTTCCTCCTACTACAACAGCTTACAGTGAAACCACCACCAGTACCCCTGCCTTATGCAAGGGCCTACTTTCACAGGAACAGGGAACCCTGGTCCATCCAGACCTCAGATCTCTTCATCTGCATGCATGGCTCCTGAAAAACATAGCCATTGCAAGATTTGAGGTTTCCCAAAAGGTGGCTCATGTCCTGGTGGATGCCAGAAAGCCTTCCACCAGATCCACTTATTCTGTGAAGTAGAAGCGGTTTGCTCTGTAGGCCACTTCATCACTTGGATCCATTTACCTGTCCAGTTAACCATGATCTGGAGTATCTGCTCTCCTTATTGGATGCCGGCCTACAGTATTCCTCAATCAAAGTGCACTTGGCTGCCATTTCAGCATTCCATATGCCTTTTGAGGGTTGTACGGTTGCCCAGCTGGAGGTGGCCCATAAGTTCTTGAGGGGCATTCTATATTTGAAGTCTCCTATCCACTATCCAGTCCCAGTTTGGGACCTGAATTTTGTGTCGGAAAAGCTTACTTTGGCTCCTTTGGAGCCAGCCATGACTTGTGACTTATGCTTTCTTTCTTGGAAAGCATTATTTTTAGTTGCAATCACTTCTGCTCAAAGGATTTCAGAGCTACAGGCTCTAATGTATGAAAGTCCTTATTTGATTTTTCACAAAGATTGGATGTCTTTGCATAATAATCCTATGTTTTTACCAAAGGTGGTGTATAAGTTTACTTTAAATCAAACCATCCACCTGCCAGTTTATTTTCCTGAGCATGCCAGTCCAGAGGAAGCATTGCTCCATAATCTAAATCTAGATTGGATACTCTGGTACTATACACACTGCACAAAGTCCTTGCTACTTTCTGTTTCATTCTCCCTTGGGAAATAGGGCACTTCAGTTTCCAAACAGGGCCTGTCCAAATGGTTATCAAACTGTATTACTTTCTGTTACAGGAAGTATGGCAAGGAACTTCCTGGGGTTGTTCATGGTCATTCCACTAGAGGCATGGCCACATCTGTTGTCTATTTCAAAAATGTGTCTGCTGCAGAAATCTGTGCTGCTGCCATCTGGGGTACTGTCCACACTTTCACTAAACACAACAGTATGGACATTGCCTCTCGCAAAAGGGCTGACTTTGGCCAAGCTATGCTTCAGGGATTTCCTTCTTAGGCCTATAGGCTCCAGCTATCTGGACTGTTTATGGCCTGTGCTGCTATGTACAGTCTCTCCTGGTGGTCCCAATGGGTGAACAGGCCTTTGCCACATTCATTCCCAGAATCTAGAACACTTCCCCATCCAACCTTAGAGCTGCGCAGTCCCACTTCTGTTTCAAGCAAGCACTTCACAAGTCCCTAAGTAACTCCCAACATCTGCATCTGACTCCCAGTTATCGCTTTCTCACCCTACATGTTTTTAAACTCCTTCCTGTCAAGTGTACCCCCCCCATCTTCATCTGATTGGGTTATTACACTTTCTCCTGCACTCTTGTAATCAGAACGTATTCTCTCTGTCTAACTTCAGTGTCATGTTTTGTACCTACTTTCTCCAGAACTTAAAGAGCCTGGTCAAACTTGAGAAATGCAAGACAGAATTTTAAATAGCTCACACTAAAGATAATAAGGCTTTTTATTCTTACGTCAATAGCAAAAGGAACTCTTTACAAGAATTGGGCCCTATTACTGTTGATAACACACTAACCGATGAAAATGAAATATCTAACATCTTTAACAACTATTTTTGCTCTGTTTATAACTTAAAATCACATTCATTACTGAACTTAGACAGCCAACTATTTTTATTTATTTCAATGTAGGATTAGACCTTTGAGTCAGAGACTCTGAAGTTCCACGTCAAAAACAGAATACAGCAGACAAAAAAAAAACAGTATTACATTGATACAGAACTAAGAAAATATAACAATTGTTACATATCCAGTAATGTCTAAATACAATCCAATTAGCATATGCAGAGTTGTGGACAGGACAAAGATATAGAACAGCTAGAACATGTAAAATAATAACATTTCTTTTGTAAAAGTGCGAGGGACCGAAGTCCTAGCTAAAAATTAGGTTATCCTCTGGTACAAGCAGTGCTATGAGGTGAACAAACAATTGCAATACAGAGGATTGAGAGGGGAAATTGATGCCAAGGAGGTAGAAGGTAGGGAGGTGTCTAAGGAAAGACTGGGGGGAGGCAAAGATAGGAGGGGGAAGAGGAGGGGAAAAACAAGGAGGAAAACACAGAGGTGGGAAGGGGCGTAGGGTATGTTGGGGCAGAAAGTGCACAGGTGGGGACAGTGGGGTGTAGGGGAGATGGTCTGGTAGGGGTTGAAAGGAGTGAAGAAGGGTGGCTAGGAGAGATGGGGTAGGATGAGAACAGGGGAAAATGGGTTACAACTTCCAGAGGCACGCAGCTGCCACACTACTAAGGTGGTAGTTAAAATGCTTGGGAGGGGTGTGGATGAAAGACAGGAAGGGGAACAGGGAGGGGCCAGAAAAACAATGCAAGTATAGAGAGGAAAAAGGGTAAGTAGGCGAGGTGAGATAGAAATAGGAAATGAAAATATTACTGACACAAGCGGGGGTGGAGGTTAGGTGTTATAGTCACAGACACTGTCCTGAATTATTATAGATCTGAGCTTTGTTTTAAAAGGGCCAAGTTTGGCTTCAACAAGTAATTCATCGCTGAATGAGTTGAGCCAGATTGGTGCATGATACTTGAAGGATTGTGAGGTCCTACGGAACAGGACGTTCAGGGTTAGGCCATTTAGACACCTAGTACACCTGGATGTGTTGGTTTGATTGAGAAGGCTTTGGACACCAGTAGGGGTCAGTCCCAGTATTGATTTTTTTTGGCAGACATACATGTCTGGTACCGGAGTCGGCATTCTAAATTAAACCAGGTACTTTGTGCGTATAGCTTGCATATTTGGGTTAGCTGGTGCACTCCCAGCACAAGTCTACAGGCCTTGCTGAGAGTTGTTTTAAGTCTTCTGAGGGCCAAAGAGGTAGCAGCGTCATACACCACTAGATTGTAGTCGATGACAGATAGCACTGAGCTTGACACTGCCACCCTTAGTGCAGCAGTGGTGAAGCAAGATGTTTTCCTATAGAGTAATCCCAGTTTAGCATTTCCAGATTTTGCGACTTGGTCGATATGCCAAGACTAGGTCAGAGTACTATTTAACGTAAATCCCAGGTACTTGAAGTGGCCTACCGACTCTAGGGGGAAATTTTGGATGTTGACCACATGTGGCTTGAAGTTCCCATGTTTATTGTGAATGGAGTTAAAAATCATGGTCTTTGTTTTTTTATAGCTAAGAAGAAACTTTAGAGTCTGAGAACCATTGCTCCACCAAGGAGAAATCAGTCTGCATCTGGAGTTCTAACTCTGTGGGGTTTGAGTGGCATGAGAACAGCACAGCATTGTCTGCATACAGCAGAACTTGGTCATTAACTGCTTGGGAGAGACAGTTAAGAAAAAGGCTAAAAAGCAGGGGTTCAAGGATGGATCCTTGGAGAACCCAAGTAGAGACGTCTCTAATATTGGAGCAGACATCATTAATTTTGACTTTTTGTACTCTCCCTTGGAGGTAGCTTCTGAACCAGGACAACTGATATAGGGGAGAGATCAGTGGTGGATAATTGGCAGAGGAGCAGCTCGTGATTAACTGTGTTGAAGGCCTTGGTGAGGTCAATATATGTAGCCCTCACTAAGAGCCCACGATCAAGAGTGCTATGAATAAAGCCAGTGAATTCAAGGAGAGCAGCGGTAGTGCTATGTTGTTTCCGGAAGCTGTGCTTCTGATGGCATTGCATCTGATATTTATCAAGGTATTCCACAAGTTGGTCAAAAACGTTAGGCTCCAACGCCTTTAACGGCGGGGGGGGGGATGTATCGAGATGGGGCGATAATTTGAATGGTTAGTTCAATCACCACTCTTGTGTATGGGTGTTACTACCACAGCCTTACAGATTTGTGGGAACTTCCCAGTGACAAGTGATAAATTTAGAATCTTGGTTAGGGGAGCGAGAATAACAACAAGTGTGAGTTGTAAGAGTTTGAGATTGAGGCCATCATTACTGATTCTAGTTTTGCTAAGTACCGTAGTGATATATCTCTTTGCCTCAGCTGGGGTGACTATTCTGTGGTAGAAAGGAGGTGTTGAGCTCAATAGGGAGGAAGTGTTTGCAGGATTGCACTTTTTCGATGGCATGAAGAAGTCTGGGGGTAATATGCCACTCATGTCAGGAAAAGCCTTGTTGAAGGTTTCGGCAATGGTCCTTTGGTCCTGGGTGGGAATTCTGTCAACATTTATTAGTGTGGGAGGTGACTTGTTGGGTTTCCCAGACAGGGATTTGATATTATCCCAGAAGTGTCTACTGTCTCCCCAGGAGTTTTCAAGCTCACTTTTAAAGTGCTGACTTCATAGTTTGGGATCAAGTTCAGAAGACCGAGGTCCATAAATGAACTTGCCACCATTCAAACTTAAATGGTGGAACAGAATAATCTTTTTTCATCCATGAAGATATCTAAACTATTTTTAAAAACTGTCATACTTTCACTCTACCATGTCTTGGCAATGTATTCCAAATGTTAACGACTCTCTGTGTAAACCACTGACTTCTTTTGACAGTTATTATTTATTTCTCCAATTAGTCTTAGGTTATGTGACCTTGTGTCCTTATAATAAATTGTACTTTTGTTTAAACCAATCAGTTCAAACAGTTCTGGGTTATTGTGAGCTTTAAAGATCAGACATAATTCACCCCTCAAACATCTATATTCCATGGAGTATAACTGTAAATATTTTAGTCTATCATGGTATTGTAAACCTTTGAATTCCAAGATTTGTTTAGTGGCTTTTTTTTGTACCCTTTCTAATTGGTTTCTCCCCTGAACAGAATAAGGGGCACAAAAATGTAGACAGTATTCCATATGAGAGCGAACAAGTGCTGAGTATAGTGGAAGGATAACTGCAGAATCACTGCTGTTTATTGACCTAAAATGCAACGTATAATTTGGTTACATTTAATACCAGTTTTATCCATATGGAAATCAAATTTTAAGTTATCGGTTATCCAAATCCCAATGTCTTTTTCGTTATTACTGACCTCAAGTTGAATATTATTAATACTGTATTGGAATTTTAGATTGTGAGTTCCAAAGTGCATAACTTTGCACTTTCGTTCATTGAAAACCAGTTTGTGTTCTTGTGCCTAGTGACCTAGATGGTTTAAACTATCTTGAAATAATTTAACTGTTTCAACATTATAGACTTTGCCACCCATTTTGCAGTCATCTGTATACTTGCAAGACCAAATACCTGCAGGAACTTGCATGGAGGATAACAGAATGTCAAATAAAATAGGTCCCAAAACTGAGCCCTGGGGAACTCCACTAGACACTTCTCCCCAGGAAGACATATAACCACGTATTGACACACACTGTGTTCTGTTACTCAGCCAGGAGTTGATCCACCTAATTATATTTGGATGGAACTTGAGTCTTATTAGTTCTTGAACGAGGATTTTAATAGGGACGGAATCAAAAGCGTTCAAAAAATCCAGGAAAACCACATCCACAGGCATTCCTCTGTCTAAAGCAGCACTAACTGATTCAAAAAAACACAACAGATTGGTTAAACAGGATTTGCCCGATACAAAACCATGCTGAGACAAGTCATAGTGCCCTACATCTATTAGATGTTGTGTAATATGTTTCTGTAATAACCTTTCAAAAATTTTGCCTAGCACAGATGTTAGGCTAATAGGCCTATCATTTTTAACATCTTGTTTCTTTCCTCCTTTATGAATAGGGGTTACAAGTGCTTTATTTCAGGTTTTTATGTATTTTCTGTCTTTTAGGGAGGGATTAAACAGGATAGAGAGAGGTCCAGCTAGTTGAGTGATAAATTCCTTCAAGAATTTTGGTGTCAAGCCAACTGGTCCGGCAGAATTGTTCTTAATCAATTTAACTGTTTGTATAATATCACTAGGGCTAAATACTGGGTAATCATACAGTAAAGCAGGTAAATCATCAGAAAATACCTCTTTCTCTTTATGCACCCTGAGAAAATAATGGTTAAAGGTGGAGGCCATCTCTATTTCTGAACTCATAATTCCATTTTCTGTTGAGATTGGCCCTACAGTGTTCCCATTTTTTTTTCTTAATGACCCTATATAATTATAAAAAGTGTTTTCTGTTACTTTAGTAGCTAACTTAATTTCTACATCTTTTTTGGCTTTCTTGATAATTTTTTTTTTCCACGTCCTTAACAACTTTCATGTATGCGACCTTATTGATATTAGTGGGGTGTATTTTGGCCCTTTTATATAGTTTCTTTTTCTTTCTTATA
This sequence comes from Neoceratodus forsteri, assembly GCA_016271365.2. Taxonomy (NCBI): domain Eukaryota; kingdom Metazoa; phylum Chordata; order Ceratodontiformes; family Ceratodontidae; genus Neoceratodus; species Neoceratodus forsteri. The sequence goes on along the minus strand of CM057452.1, from coordinate 892,556,285 downwards.
ATTTTCTGGATTTTCCTGTTCCATCCTACAGGGACTCTGTGCCTTTTTATATATTTTATCCTTTCTGGCATCCAAGTGTTAATGCATATATTTAACTTATGCAATGTATCCCAGATTTGCTCTATGTCAGGGTTATCCACCTCTTTCATCCAATCCCGATGACTTAAGACATTTTTAATACTGTGATAATCTGTTTTGAAAAAGTCCCTGAATTTGGTTATACCATTAATAGGTTTATTCCCAGTAATATGTAAATCAAATTGAATTATATTATGGTCACTACTACCAAGGGGCTGCAATACCTTAGGACAGGAGAAACATAGGTCTGGATTTATAAAATATTAAATCCAGTATATTCTCCAACCTTGTGCCCTCGTTCACCACTTGTACCAGGTTGTCCTGGGAGGTTATGTCAATAAATATATTTTCCAAACCACCCAAGCCAGTCAAATTTAACCAGTTGACAGATGGAAAATTAAAATTGCCCAAGAGAATGTCATCATTTCTCAGGACCATAGTTTTGATTTCATTGAGGAAAACATGTTTCTTCAGTGGTCAAATTGGTGGAGCGATAGCCATGGCCAATAATTAATTCTGTAGGAGTAGCAGATAATTTATTCCATATTATTTCATTTTCATTACCAGAAACTTGTTTAACTCGATCTCATTAGGTTTCAATTGGTCTTTAATATAAAATGCTGCTCCACCGCCCTTTTTATGTTTGCATGCTTTATTAAGGAAGGTGTAACCTAGAATGGTAACCCCCCATTCTTCCTCTGAAAACCATGTTTCAGTAATACCACAAACATCAATATCATTGCTATACAGAAATAAAATAAGCTCTTCTAGTTTGTTTTTTAAACTCTGGGCATTGGCTAGGAGTCATTTTAGGGGTTTGACATCTTCAGTGTTTTTGAACAGTTTTTTGTCACTGGTTAGTGATACAGGTACAGTGTTTACTTGTTTTTCATGCTCTTTTGGAGAGGGAACCATGGTCCCTCTCACCCCCTCAGTTACTAGTTTAAATTGTTATTATTGCAATCAGTTATACTTTTTCCTAGAGCTGCACTACCCTTTCTATGGAGGTGGAGCCCATCCCAGCAGTACAAATCTGTTTTATATTCAAAGTTTTCCCAGTGAGTTAAACATTGAGGCCCAGATTTTCAAACTGCGCCATTCTGAGGCGCAAGCCCCTGCGCTGCTCAAAATAGTTGCGCAGGGGTGTGGCCGGGGTGATATTCAAAGGAGTTGCGCTGTTGAGCAACTCCTTTGAATATCACCCCCCAGCCACAGCACTTGCGCATGGCGCAGTGGAACTTGCGCCACCGCAAGTTGCCAGAGTTGAGCATTAAACTTGCGGTGGCACAAGTACCATTGCGCCATGCTCAAATTTCCGATATTCAAAAGGTGACATGCAAATTGGGCCATAATTTGCTTAAAGTAGCGGAGAGGGCATTGCATCTGTTTATGGCCCATTTGCATGCCATTTGCATGTAGATGCGCCCGATCCGAGGACTTGCTCCTGGCCACCCTGCCAGGCAGCAGCCGTCGGGGACCGACGCACAATGCAGCCCGATCGCGCGCATCACAGTTACATGAAACCCCCACACAATATCCCACAGCCCGATGCGGGCAGTACAGGTACATGAAACCCCCCACATATCCCACAGCCCGATTGCGGGCAGTACAGGTATGAAACCCCCACATATCCCACAGCCCAATCGCATGGCAGTACAGGTACATGAAACCCCCACACATATCCCACAGCCCGATCGCGGGCAGTACAGGCACATGAACCCCACACACACACACACATCTCCCACAGCCGATCGCGGGCAGGCGTGTGAACCCCCAGTGCCCGATCGCGGGCAGAAGTAACCCTCCCCAAGCGAATATCTCCTGGTGGTCAGTGGACCCATAAAGCCCGATCGCCGGCAGAAATGTCACATACAACCCCCAAACATCTCCTGGTGTAGTGTCCCCCACCCACAGCCCCTCCACCCACTCCCCGCGGCCGGTGGGCGACAGCATCCACCCGCCTGCCGCCCGCCCGCCCGACTGACTGTCGGTAGGGCTGCACGCCCATTGGTGCAGAGCTACAGCCAATGAGCGTGCAACACGCCGTATGACAGTCAGATTTGTGATCATTCACAAATCTGGACTGTCATGTTGCTGCACCTCCTCCAGCAGCCTAACGCCCCTCCAGTATGGTGCCTATCTGGAGCACTGAGACAATGACAGAAATGAGATTACTATCTAGTACAGTTAATAAAACCAAAACTGCTTTTTAATGAACACAGGATGACTTATCTGGTCCCATCATTTAACTACAGAAAGTATATTTTTTAAATTACCAGAGCTCACGTTAGGATTGGCCAAAAAGACTTGTATCAACTGTTATAATTCACCCCCTACAAAGAAAGCATACATGGGCCTAAATGCCTACTGGACAGCCTAAATCAGCTCTCCCCACACAGAGAGACCATTATATTGGGAAACTTTACCCTAAACTGGCTGAGTTCTTCCCAACTAGAGTACAATGACCTCCTTAAACAGCATAATCTTACCCAATTAATAATCTTAACCGCATAAACAATAGATCTCAAACCACACCCTCCTGGACTGGATTCTAACAGATAGGGAGGACAGAATCTCCCAAGCAGGGACCATGTCTGTTTCTATCAGTGACCACTCCCCCACATACTGCATCTAGCCCTCCAAGCACAAGCATTCATCCCCCCAAATATCTAACTTTTAAGGATTTTTCCAGCTAAGACACCACCCACTTGTTCGCCGACATTTGGACAGTAAACTGGGCATCCCTGCTCCACCTACAAAATGTACATTCAGCTGTTGGTTTCCTCACTGATGCCCTTTTAAGCATACGGGACAGGCATTTCCCTTTAACCTCCTGTCAGATGGGGGGTGGGGAGAATACCTGCTGGCTCACAAAAAACCTGCTCGCCATGATGGAGAGCGACATCAAATGGGCTGCTTCTAACACCCCCCCCCCACTGGAATGAATACAGAAGACTACGCAATCTAGGTAAACAGGTTACAGCGCACAAGGCGACCTCATTCTGCAAGCTCCAATGTGACAACCTTAGCAACTCCAGTCAGTTTTGGTAACCATAGGCTTGATGACCACCCCGAAATCTTGGCAGTCAGTCATTCAATTAAACACCCCTACTGGCCCTTGACCAACCCAATGATGTGGCCAATGCCCTCAACATCAAATTTACAGACTTATCCACCCACCTAAGTAAGCTGCCCTCTAAACACGGCAAGCCCATTCCAACTTGCATCCTCAGCTGGCACTGACATGCCTCCATTCCACTTCAAAATTATCTTGCCTGAAGAAACATATAAATTGTTCAAGCCTCCCAAAAGGGGTATCCCAGGGAGGATGGGCTCCTTCACACTTTCTAAAAATTGTAGTCCAAAATATAGCATGCCATCTGACCAGTGTTTAGCCTTCTCCTCATCCTCAGTGCTAGTAGCCTGAAGAGTACTAGGGCGGCCTCATTTTTAAATTTGGGATTTCATAGAGCAATTATATTTATTTTCATTTTACTATACTTTTAGTGTTTCTAGAAAGTGTTGTGTACTGGCACTTTTGGTGCAGTATGTTAGTATGATTTCATGTTTTTGCAGTATGTTTAGGGAAATATTGCAGTAGGATTTTCGTTTTTGCAATTTGGCCTGGCATTTTGTAGTTATGGGATGTAGGGAAATTATGTGTTATAGATTTAATAAATATAGAATATATGATGGTAGATATCTGGTTATTGTTTTGTTTGGCTTTCTTGGTAGGTTGTAGAGTTTTGGGCATCAATAGTTGTTTTTTTTGCTTTTGCAGGTTTGTTTTTAGTGTTGTTCTAGGCTTGATTTTTCTATTGTATTTTGCTGTTTTTCTGGGGTGGGGTTGTTTCATGTATGCATTATTTTTCGGGTAGGGGTTTTTACATGTTTCTGGGATGTTGGTTTTTTGGGCTAGGGGCTTTTGTGCTTGGTTATTTTTTTCTGAAAGATGTTGTTTTGATTTTTGTTATTTACTGAGGAGTTAAAGCTAACATGTTCTCTCCTTTCTATGGCACATGAAAGTTTTTAGTTTTCTCGTATGTTGCAGATTATGTATTATGTTTCTTGGATGTTTTATTTTGTTTATGTTTTGTGAGATGGGGGTTTCAGAATGGATGGTTTACACTAGCTTGTATAGGAGATAATTTAGTTTTTTTGTTAGAGAAGTTTTAATGTATTTTAGAGAGTTTTTTATGTTTTTCTTTTTGCTAGTTTTTCTTGCTATTGTTTTGGCAATTTTGGTGTTATTTTTTGTATTCCTTTCTTGTTGCCAAGGCTACTGTGTGTACCTTTCTGGGTTTCTTGTTTCAGTGTGTGTTGTTTTTGCATTGGAATTTTAGTTATTTGACCAATATAGGTTTTTTAAATTGGTGGACTACAGTATTTAATGAAATGGGAGCTTTTGATTGTATTATAGGGATTATTGTTTTGTTTTGGAGTTGTTTTGTGATGTTTTAAATTGGGAGCATACACATGGGTGGATTTATGTAAGTGGGTGGTAAGTAATTGAGATGCTGTGGGTGAGTTAGGGATATGGGATGGGGAGGGGTACAAGTAGTAAAGGGGTGGTTATTCTTTGAGAACATTTTTATTGGAGTATTGTGTTGGAGATTTTGTTTATGTAAGGGATATAGACAGGAGGAAGTGTTCAGAGGGAGGGTAAATTGGGTATGTTTGCATAAAATTATGAAGAGGATTGAGAGTTAATAGTGTGTTTTTGAGTAGGGATAGGGGAGAAGGATAGAAATTGTATTTTAGAATACAGTTTAGGAGGGTATTTTTAAAAGAGTGTAATCAGGTGCTGAAGATAGAGGGGGTGTTTAGGTATGGAGGGATATGAGAGAGGGGATGGAATTTTTTGGAGAGGTTGTGTTTAAATAGGGGTTTTTAAATATGTATGGGAGAGGTATTATGGTGCTATAGTGTTGGTGTAGGTTGTTGTTAATTAGAATGTAGTTGGTTAGGTAGGGAAATGGGGTATTGGTGTGGTGGTTTTATTTGGGCCATTTTATGTGTTTATGTGTGTAGGGGTAGTTCAGTATTTATGGTTAGACATTAACCATAGGTGTTCTTTAGGGTTTATTCCTGGAGTTTTCAATTTTTTTTCTATAAATTTTTACTTTGTGACGAGTTTTACTTGTACTTATGATTATATGTGGATGACGGTGGTGTGGCAGTGACAAATTAGAGGGAGGTTATGAGTAGGTTTTCATAGGGATTGCTTTAGGTCGTTTTTCAATATGTTTGTTAGTGAGATGGATAAGGAATCTGTGGGCAGGTTGTGTTTCCTTTCAGAGGGTACAAATTATGTGAGGAGGTGGAAATAGGACAGTGAATAGGGGGTAGAGAGACATATGTTAGAGGGGTGATTAAAGTGTTTGGTAGTTAATGGGTAGTGTGTATTTATGGAAAGGGAAAAGAGCAGAGTGGCTGATGGGGAGGAAAGAGATGGTATTTAAGTGAGTAAGGGATTTGGAGAGTATAGTACAAGGGTGTGGGTAAGTACAGGATGTTGGTAGTGTTCAAGAGGGGTATTGGATGTGTAGGGGAGAGGGTGTGTTTTACTGTATTCCTTTGTGAGGTTTTTACTTAGAGTATAGTGTTTGTGTTTTGGGAGTTTCATTTGACAGAATAGGTGATAGGTTGGAGTTGTGGTAGTGTAGAGTAATAAAATTGTTTTAAAGAGCTAGTAGGGTGATCTTGGTGAGAGCATTTCAAGATATTAAATATGTACTACTAGAGAGATTGTGAAGGGGAGAGGGGAGATATGGATAGAGTTTTAAGTTTTTAAAGGAATTAACTAAGTGAAATGTAGGGAATTATTTGTTTGGAATGCTACTTGTGTCATGTGATATGAATGGAAATTGGAGTGTAGGTTTAGGGAGAGATGTGAGGGAAGTAGTGCTATGTAAAGGTGGTGGGAAATTTTGGAATAAGTTTGGATAGTTGAAGTGGTGGGAGTGGGAAATAGGGATGGGTAGGGTTGGGGATAGTTAATGAAGGGAATAGTGGTTAATGGGGTAAGAGGACCAAGTGGGAGAGAAGAAAGAGAGAAAGAGAGGGATGGGGAGGTTAGTGTTTTTGAGGGAATAGTGTGTTCTGGGGATTATAATTTTGGGGTAAATTGATGGATGTTTGTTTTTGTTATTGTTGTTTGTGTTTTGTTTTATGTATATTTATATTTTTGGTATTACTTTTGGCCATGTTTTTGGATTAGACTTCTGTAGGTTTCTTTTGTATTTTGTATTTTCATGTTGTTTCTTGGCCATAAAGTTAGTGTTGTTTGTGAAGAGTAGTTACTTGTTGTAGAGTTTTTGGTGTGTTTATAAATAGGTTTGGATAGGATTGGGATTTAGGATTGGTTTTTTGGTACTTTTCATTGGTGACTTTCTTTTTGTGATTTTTAATTAGTTATTGTTAATTTCTGCATGTCTTTTCTGACTTGTTTCACTTTTATTTGTGTTCTTTTGTTGCAGCTAGATTCTTGTAGTTTTTCTGTGTAAATTTTTCTGTAGGTACTAAATTGAATGTTTTATGAATGGAAAGCGAGTACCTACAGTATATTTTATTTGCTATTTTTGTAAATTTGTGTCAGTAATGGCTTGGCCAGGTTGTTTTGATAAGACTTTGCCACAAATTTGCATGTTGTTTATTATTCTTGAGTTTATTTTTCTTGTTGTAGTTTGACTAAGTTCTTCTTGGATTAGGGTTTTACTAAGTTATTTGTAGAGTGGTTGATATGATATGTTTTTAGTTACTTCTGTTTTTTTGGTGTGTTTCTAATGGAGTAGAATTATGTTCATTAGTTTAGTTTTTCTGGCCTACTTTTATTTTGAATTGGAGTATTGAATAGTTTCACCAAGTGGGATGTAAGTAGTTTAGATGTTACTTTCCTTTTAGTTTTTGGATGGCTTCATGTTTCTATTTCTGGGATTCTGGCAGCATTTAAATGCTACTTTTTCATAGAGTGTTTGCTGTGTTTCTTGGAGAAAATAGAGAGAAATAGTTAGAATGTAGTGGATTAAGGTTTAGTGGGTATGGTAGGTTGAGGTAGGAAATAGGACCAGTAAATTTTGTGTTTTGGGAAATAAATTGAGGGTTATGGAGATTGCTGGGGAAATGAGGATTGAGTACCCTTAAGATGGCTTTCCTCTTTGTGGGGAGGGTGACATTATGCATTGCTTCTTCATCATTGCCTAGTGGAAGCTGGGTGAGGAGACAGTGTTCATCAAACTGATTGGCCAGGTACACACAGAAGCATCACTGCATGTATGTGGTTTGGGAAAAGCTGTAAACAGAAAACAGCCTTGACAGAGGAGGATGATGGTGGTGCCCCAACAGCTCTACACCACACACCTCAGGCACCCAACCCATGGCGGTTCAATAGGTAAAGGAAGGTAGAGTGGGTGATGGGGCTGGCGGCTGCCACCAGGAAGAGGGACTGCCTAAGCAAGCAACAGGCAGATAAACAGAAAAAGGGGGGGCATTGCAGAACGGCTGCTTTTTTGCTCATCCTCCTCTATTATCCTACTGCTCTGTTACCTTACAAATACCTCCCAACTTTCTCCCCCAATATATCTGATGAACCGTTTTCCACTGCTCTTGACAGACACCATAATACGCACTTCTGCGTCTGCTTTTGCTTTCTGCCCACCCTCTTGGCTTCCTTGGTTCTCACCCTGTTTTTCCTTGTAACTGGTGAAGGCCTTCTTTTGGCTCTTACTACCTCCTGATTTTTTAAGAGAACTATATTGGTCTCTTGTACCCATTTCTTTTGGTTACCATTTTATGCATGACTTTATTGCCTTGAATGTCCCCTTCATTTTTTTGTAAATATATTTGTATTACTAACATACTAAAATACCAGCAGAATAGGCCTAATGATCTTTCGTGTCTGCTCGTTTGGTCAGCCCCTCACCCTGGGAGCTGACCTTGCCCCCTCACCTTCCTCTGGCTTCTCCTTCCCAGTTCCGGATATTCTCGCTGCACTAGATTTTGCTTCCAGAACCCTTCCCCTGTACCTGTCCCACCCCATCTTGAACCCCTCCACCGTCTCTGCCTCGACCAGCCCCCTGGGCAGCGCATTCCATGGCTCCACCATCCTCTCAGTTAAGTAGCACCTCCTCCTTTCTCCCCTGAATCTCCTCCAGCTTCCACCCATGCCTTCTAGTTGCCCCTCCTCCTTCCTTCGAAGCACCCTGACTGCTCCTCCCCTATTTACCCCCTTCATGTACCTGAAGACCTCTATCATGTCCCCCCGGTCCCTTCTCCCTTCCAATGTGTACATATTTAACTCTTCGAGCCTCTCCCCATAGGTCCTGTCCCCCAAGCCCCAAATCATTTTGGTTGCCCTCCTCTGGACCCTCTCCAGAAGTTTAATGTCCCTCTTTAAGCGTGGCCTCAAAAACTGCATGCAGTACTCGAGGTGTGGCCTCACCAAGCAGTTATACAGAGGGAGTATCACTTCCCTCCTTCTGGAGGTGACCCCTAGCGATGCATCCCAGCATCCTGTTGGCCTTGGCTGCTGCCCTCCTACAAGTCTCCGAGTTGTTCATCTTGACATCCACCACCACCCCCAGGTCCCTCTCAGCCATCGAGACTTGTAGCATCTCTCTCAGGGTGTACACTTGGCCGGGTTTCTGGCCCCAGATGCAGTACCTTGCATTTCCCTGCATTGAACCTCAGCTTCCACTTTCTAGACCATCTTTCCAGAGCCTCCAGGTCCCCCTGTAGGGCCACCCTTCCCTCCTCCCCATCCACCACCGCCCCCAGTTTTGAGTCATCCGCAAAAGAGACTCATCTCACTCCTGATATCTGTCCTTATGTCAGAGATGTAGGCGTTGAACAGGAGGGGCCCAAGGACTGATCCCTGTGGGACCCCCCTAATGACCCTCCTTGGGGATGAGACTATCACGCCAACTACGACCCTCTGGGTCCGGTCCTGGAGCCAATTGTCTATCCATCTGATCATCTGGTTCCCCACCCCCATTTCTCCCAGCTTATCCAACAGGCCCTCGTGAGGAACAGAGTCAAATGCCTTGCTGAAGTGTAGAAAGAGGATGTATAAAAAAACCTTTTTTTTCACACTTCATCAAAAATTACAGATATTCAGAGGAATAAAACTGAAATAAGTAACCAAGGCTCAGTATGATAAAGGTCATACTATATACATGTTATGGTGAGGCTCCTCCTGTAGAGCACCTGCTTTGGGGGCACCAACCATGCATGTGGCCTGTTCATGCGAGCCAACCTAAATGTGTCAAGGAGGCAGGGCACGGGACAAGGGCCATGGGCCTTTCATGCACTCCTCCTGATATCGAAACCAGCAGTAGTCATCTCCATTCCCATGGCCCCCATGATTGCCCATCTTTCCTTCACTCTCATGATGCTGTCTACTCCAGCTAACTTGTCCCAGACTAGCTCCCCCATCTGGTTGAAGTCTGTTCTTCCGGAATCCAGAACTTTAGCCTTTGATGACAGCTTACTGGTCCCAAGGGCCAGTTGGAATTATATGGTGTTACTGTTGCAGGACTCTAGTGGCTCCCCTACCCGCACTCCTACTACCAGTTCTGAGCTGGTGAGCACCATGTCAAGAATGACAGTCTGCCTAGTAGGTTCCTTAACCAGCTGAACCATCATGCAGTCCTGCACTGTATTTAGCCGTTAACTGCTAGAATGTCCCAATCAATAATTGGCAGGTTGAGATCCCCACCACTACCTCCTCCTCCCTCTTTGCCCCATGATGTTACCCCTGGTTTCCCATCAGTAGTCTCTTACCTAAGGCTGCTGTGAGCTGAACCCACAGCGATTCTGTTTCCCCATTCCCTCCCCAGATGGAACCATCCTCTACTGCCTCAGTGCCTACCCTAACATAGAGGGCTACTCCTCATTCTTTACGTTTCCGGCCTAAGCATGGGACTGTCGAGCCCCAGTCATTATTCTTTTGTGGTCCAAGTTTCTGTAATGACTACATGCTCCATCTCTGTGTCTGCCACCATTACCTGGAGCTCACTGATTTTATTTTCCAAACTCCTGCCATTAAGGCAGACCCCTTTCCATCTTGCTCCAGACCCTCTTGCTTTCTACTTGCCCCCCACCCTTATTTTTCCCCAGCCTCCTTAATTTATTTTTCTTGCTGACTGTTGACTTTGTGAGTCCTCCCTCCTTGGTTTCCTTCCTCACTGTTACTAGCACCAAGTTCAGGGGGAGCACTAGTTAGGTTGCCCACCTTCTCTCCCTTCTCAGTGGTTCCCTGTCCACAGTCTCTCCCACAGTCTGTTTAACTGTCCACCAATACAGACATCAAATTTCTGACCCAGCACTCTGGCCTATTCTCTTGTTAGGTGAAGGCTGCCACCCTTTTAGAGTCTCCCGTCTCAGAAGCCCCCCACCCAGTTTCCCACAATGTGGTACCCCTCTGCCTAACGCTATCCCTTCAACTATCCACTGAACTCCTCTATCGCTTCCTTCCTCACTCTGTCGCTCCCATCCCCCACCCACACAGGGACAACCTCTGAGAAGGCCAGGAAGTGGACTGCACCTTCAATTTGTCCCAATCCTTTAAAAGTTCAGCTTCACTGTCTCCACAGGCTGGTTTGCCAGATCATTGGTACCAAATTGTACCAGCACCCACAGCTCCCCCTCTCCTTTCTCTACCATCCTCCCTATCTATATCCTGGATGGCTGATGCACCAGAAAGCCACCTGACCACCCCTCCCCTTCCCCACTACTTTCTCTACCCCCCCTGATTAATGAGTCCCCAATGACTAAGCCACTCCCTGCTGACATTCTGCCACTTAGCTCCCCACCCCCACTCCCAGTGCCACCAAGTCATCTTGCTCACTCCCTCCGGTCGACCCAAATCCCCCCGGAGTTAGGTACCTGTACCTCATCCAGGGGTGCAAAGTGATTTGCTGATGGGATGATGCGGGTTTTGTCGATTCCTGTGGTTGTCCCAGCCTCCCTTCCCCCTCCACCTTCCCCACTACTCTCCAGTTTCCTGGGCCAGTGGGCCTCTGGGTGAGTAGGGTGTGTGCACGAGCTGAGCAGGGGCCACAGCTGAGATATCTCATCTCTTGCTGCTGCCAACTGAGCACAGAGCTCCACAATGGTCTTGTAAATGGGAAAGTGTCCCCTCCTCCATAGCGCAACACTGGATAAGAGCATCCTACAGTCCCTGAAATGGGCTACCTCACCACTGTACCTCTGCTCCATACTGCTTCTATGATACCTCCTGGAATCCTGAAAACAGTCTTCCTTCCTTCCTTCCATTATCTGCCTAGTACTTTAAACTACAGCTAAACTGGCATATCCTATATACAGCATTTTGTAAAGGTTTTTGTCATACAGAGTTACCTGGTGGTCCATCCTTGGCTGCTTCCTTGTACCCCCACCCTTGATAGGTAGTTAGGCAAGGATAGAACAGTTACGTACTTACCATAACAGTAGATCTTTGAGAGAATCTCTTTCATCAGGCCATACCTTTGGAACAATACATGCATAAGCATTAGGACCACAAGGAAACTTTTTCAAGTCAGGGGCCACCCATGACAATGTCATGCATCAGTGTCTAAATATATGGTGGTCCCATCTCTCCTCAGTTCCCCACTGGAGCGCATGCTCAGAAGCCCCAATTATGGGGAACCAGGAGATACAGGCAGCACCCTGCATACAAGGTGACAAGGAGTGCTGAAGAAGCAGTGATGGAAAACACGTTGTGGAAAAAATCCTGTGACCTACTCCTGAAGATGGAAGGAGGGTGGTTCGGCATGGCCTCATGAAAGAGGTTCTCTTGAAGATCTACTGGTATGGTAAGTACATAACTATTCTATCTTCTTCAAGGACATCTCTTTCATCAAGCCATACTTTTGGAATGAGTCCCAGGCAGTACAAAACTGAGTCTGGATGGGTGGAGGCATGCGTGCTCATGACAGCGGGGCCTTGTAAGACAGCCAGGCCAAATCCTGCTCGTTTATGAGACACAATGTCCAGACTATAATGTTTAGTGAAGGTGTGGATGGTACTCCAATTGGCAGCAGCGCAAATGTTAGCGTGATTAGAGTGATTTCTAAAATGAGCAACATGAGTGGCCATGCCTCTGGCAGAATGACCACAGACCACCCCTGGAAGTTCCTTACCATACTTCCTATTACTGAAAATAATAGTTTGCCAACTATTTGTACAGACATTGTTTTGACACAGAAGTGCCCTCTTCCCCAGAGGCAAATGAGAGAGGAAAAAAAAGGAGTTGAGAGGACTTTCTGTAGTCCTTAGTGCAGTTTACATAATATCTGAATATTCTATGCACATCTGAAGTATGTGGTAATGCTTCTCCTGGACTGGCATACTCCAGAAACTGAACTGGAAAGTACATAGTTCAATTTAAAGTAAATTCAGAAAGCACCTTTGGTAAAAAGTTTGGATTTGTATGTAAAAACACCCTGTCTTTGTGAAAAATCAAGTATGGGTGCTTACACATTAGAGCCTGTAGCTCTGAAATTCTTCGAGAAGAAGTAATGGTAACCGAAAAATGAAAATAACGTACCTACCGTAATTCTTGATCCTCTCTTGTATCTTCACCATTCATTACTGCTTGGGTAGTGCCGGAGGCGTGCACCCACTACGGGAGATTTTTTTTGTCATCTCCAATCGCCCCAGGCGGCCTCGTCATCTTGGCCATGTTAAGCTCACCGCAGACTCCTCCTCCATCTCAGTTCTGGTAGCCGAGAGGCGAAACAATGGGTAAGTGAAAGGAGAGGAGGCAAGAGAGCCGATGGCAGAAAAGGAAAGGAATAAGCTGGTAGAGGACAGAAAGAAGAGAGAATGCCACCCTGAGGGCCTCCTTCTGGGGCGGCTCCAATGGAGGAACAGATAAAAGGAAGAAGAAGAAGAAAGGAAGAAACAAGGGATGTTGAGAGGAGAACACTGCCCATAGATATATTGGTTGAGAGGCTTATAAGCTTGGAACCAAAACAAGGGAGCAAGAATCCTCCTGATAGGACTGAGAGAAGGTTCAACTGAATCGCTTGTACAGATTTGACATAAAGGCAGATTCTCTAACCTCCCCTATCCCAACCCCCTACACTCTAGCTGAGAGCTCACAGACTTGCCCAGGCAGAAAATCTGTTCCGGAAGGAAATTGCCCAACTAGGAGAATAAGCCCTTAGCACCTTGTTAAGTGCTGACACAGAAGTGTGTCGGGAGGGTTAAGTCCTACAGAGAGCAGCTTTGTATGAAAGGATAGAATGGGAACTCAGTCGGACTCCCTGAAGGCAAGGCAAGAACGACAGCTCAAGGTTAATGAAGTGCCAGAAGCACCAACCAGAAGAAGCTGACAATATTAATTAATATCTACCAGAGGGAACCTGAAAACTGGGACCGAGCCATAGAGGGACGGTCTCTTCAGCTATGAACTGAACAACATGGCTAAGAAGCCAAGAGGTCACCCCTAGGGGCAGTCAGAAAGAGTTCCCTCAGGATAGAATAAACTCTACTCGTTCCTCTTTACCTTGAGGAAAAAGGATCCATCCAGAAAAGAATGGAAATCAAGATAGGGTTTTTTTTTTGGGGGCGTAAAGGCCAACAAGGAGGGGAGAGGAATGAGTAGGAAGGGAAGGCGGCTGCAGTAGGAGGCCACTGAGGGAAGGTGGGCTGGTATCAGTAATGAATGGTAAAGATACCGGAGAAGATCAAGAATTACGATGCGTACGTAATTTTCATATCTTCCCTTGTCAATCTTCACCATTCATTACTGCTAGGGAATACCAAGCCCCCGATAATAGAAACCCTGAGGAACAAGACCCTCAGCCTCCTGCTGGTGGGAAACAGGAGGAAGACCCTGGGCTAATCAGACAAGAGGCCTATGGTGGAGGAGATCTGGGAGGTGTCTCCCAGGGATGGGGAGATGGAGGAAGCCCCTAGCTCTGGAGGAAAAAGACTGGTCCCCAGAGTGGAGTGAATCACCCTACACCGGACCAGGGGTGATGACCTTGATCGACAAAGCCATGCCGTTCCTCTAATACAGATCGCTGTCCCTGCAAGCCTGCAAGCCACCTCACTGGCATCGTAAGATGCCCTTGCTTGGTGTCTTGCCAGCTCCAGGCCAATAGCAGAGACGGCAATAGCTTGTCTGGATTGCTCCTTATCAGGCATTGATGCTAGGACTTGGGAAAGCATTGACCATTAATGCCTACTGTAGGCAGCATGGTGAGCCTGATGTGATACAATGCATAACATCGCATAAGAGGAAGAGAACAATCTTCGCCCCCCAACGGTCAAATTGTAGGGAATCCAAGTCTGGTGGGCGGTCGTGTGCCAGGCGGCGGCGCCCGGAGGGAGTTTCTAGGAATGTCAATCCCGAAGGGGGGGTTGGGAAGAGAACCTAGAGACTCCAATGCAGTCTGCCGGGACTGGAACAGGGGCGGCTGGCAACTGCCAGAAACGGATAGACACCTTTTGGAAGGGAATAGGCCAGGACAGTACCACCAAATGCTGGGCGCTGAATTCACTGAGGAATTCAAGCGTCTCCCGTTCGGTATTGTCTTGCCTAACAAAGGAGATACAAAGATCCCTCACCATCCTCGAAAGGAATCACTGATATTCAGTGAAATCAGCATCTGAGGAGAAATGGGGAGTGGGATGATGGAGAGCTCGAATGTCCAGAGGACTCCTGTGGTGGGGGGATAGGTCAAACACCCACCCACTCATGCATATATCCAACATATGAGGGGAAGGCCGCCGCAGAGCCTCTGAACGTTTCCCAGGATAACGGGCCCGTAGGACCGACATGGCCTGGGAGAGAGGGGGGTGGCTGCAGAGGAATGGGAGAGGAACACCTACGACGAGGCAACTGTCCTCTGCTGAGGCTCTGAAATCCAGAAAACAGAGCCAGAGCTGGGGATCCTGGACAACAAACTAGGTTGCAGAACGGAAGCCTGGAAGGGCCTAGTAGGGGATCCTCCCCTGTGACGAACCTGGGGCTGCATGGGTCCAGAAGGGCAGCCCACAGCAACACCAGAGGGGTCCCTGAAGCCCAAGAGGGAAAGACAGGGCCCAACACTACGGCTCCTACCCGCACCCCAAGGGGTGACAGGTGAAGACCAAGGCGCCTCAACCCGGTTTCTCAATCCCCTTGACTCTGAGAATGCCCTCCTCCTACTGCAACCCCTCAGGAGGATGAGCCCCTTCCCCCAGGGACCCCAGACCACCCCCAGCCTGGAAGGCCTCAGGAGAGGACAGCAGAGGAGACAGACACCTCGTCTCACTGGAGACCCTGACTCCGAAGAGTCAGGGTGCCAGGACGGGTCCACATCTGAATCAGTCTCTTCCAAGGAGGAAGAGACCAGCTGGACCTCAATACTGGCCACCCCAAGGGTCTCCAGAGAAACGGCACAGCGAACGGCGCCGGTGCCACCAGCGGCGCTGGACAACCTCAGACCACCCGTAACACCCAAACCTGGCCCCGACTCCCCAATGGCACCGGTCAGACTGGTGGCACCATCCTCGGTGCCAGGACTGAACTCGGCACCGCTAGGAGAGTCGACTGAGCCCACGGCACCGTGAGTGGCGCTGCACCGATCATCGGCACCACAAACGGCACCAGGATATGAAGCAGCGCCAGAAGGCGGCGTCGAGGGTTCACTGATGCCGGGCCCAGCAGACCTGGGCCTCAACACTGGAGGAGCCTGCACCTCCAAAGAGGTGACTGCCGAGGCGGTGTCCCCACCACGGCCCCGGGAGGGACAACGGCGCTCCTCTGACACCGTGAAAGAGGTCTCCTCTTAGGCAATAGAAGACGAGGCCTCCTGCTCTCCAGACCATATAGGCCTGGGAGGGGACCGGGAGGAAGGGTCTAGAGATCTTACCTGGGAATCCCTGGAGCGACGCCGTCCCCTGAAACTTGGTGGAGCCTTGCCGATCTTGAACGCGCAGACTTCTATGACACGACGGTCCATCGAGAAACAGGCGTCGCATGCATCCATATTATGGTTGAGTCCCAGGCTGCGAAGGCAAACATCATGCCGGTCCGTGACAGAAAAATGCCGGCCACAGGAGCTCCGACGCTTAGGGGCACGGCCCGCCTTCGATTTACGTTTGGCTCCCGAACCTGACATGATGAGAAATAAACAGCAAAAAGATCCTGGCACTGTAAGAAAAAACAGAACGGTCTTACCGGCTAAGCACTTCAACCGCGTCGGGACGATCAGAAAGCTGAGGAGTCACCGCAAGTAGGCCTCTGATGCAGCTGTAAATCTCACACGCGGAGCAGGTGCAGCCTCGACGGCGGGAGAAACAGAACTGAGATGGAGGAGGAGTCTATGGCATGATCTGCCACCGAGCATGACGCAGCACGCCGCTTCCTTAGGGCGCGCCATTGGAGCCAACTCCAAAAAAAAATAAAATCTCCAGAAGGGAAAGCACCTCCAGCACTACCCAAACAGTAATGAATGGTGAAGACTGACATGGAAGATTAATGCTTTCCATGAAAGAAGGCGAGGCTGCAACTCACAGCCAAGGAGCCAATAAGCTTTCCAACACAAATTTAAGTCCCAACTCAGGACTGGATTCTTAATTCGAGATTTCAACTGTAGTACGCCTCTCAAAAAAGTATAGGATACTTCTAGTTCGCCAACAGTCGTCGTTGACAGGGGCATGAAAGGCTGAAATGGCAGCCCAATGCACCTTGAAGGAAAAATACTGGAGCCCTGTGTCTGATAGGGATAACAAGTATTCCAACACTGCATTAATTAGACAAGCAAAAGGATCCAGGTGCCTTGGAGGCGGACCATAATGTGAATCGCTTCCACTTCAAAAAGAGTAAGCATGTTTTCTGGAGGGTTTTTTATTTTATTTATTTATTTAGCTTTTGTTGACCGGGTAAGTGCACTAGACAAATTCTGCCTATTTTCAGGCACGACCCGGGGGAGGGGGATACAGATGAATGCCAATTGATTTTGAAACCAGATTAAGCTGTTGGTGGTATTTATAGTGAATGAGGGAAATTTGGCCAGGACACCGGGGAAATTCCCCTGCTCTTTTCGATAAGTGCCATGGGATCTTTAACATCCACCTGAACTACCACCAATCCAGGCAGATGGAACCTCGGTTTAACGTCTCATCCGAAAGACGGCACCTCAGAAGTGCAGCACCCCTCTCATGCTGCACTACAGTGTCAGTACTGGGATATTAACCCAAGTGCCAGATGTGGGAACTGAACCCACAGCCCTCTGATCTCCCGGCCTCAGAGGCGAGTGTGCTACCTACTGAGCCACTGACACTGCTGATTCACTGTTTTCTAACAGCCACCAGAATATTAGCCACTTTTGAGGATACACCAAAACTTGGTATGGCTATGTCTTCGGGATCCATATGTGTAGATGCAGGAATTTCAGGTCCGGATGGACTAAAGACCCCCTGTCTTGTGACAATAAGCCCTTGCACAGTGGCAGGGGCACTGGGGGTTCCACTGCTAGCTGTTGGAGCAGTAGGTACCAGATCTGTCAAGGCCAGAAAGGAGCAATTGGGTTGAGAGTTGCTCACTCCATCTGTAGCTGGAGTAACATTCTCTGTATTAGAGGAAAAGGAAAGAAGGCATACAGAAAATAGTTATGTAAGAACTTACCGTAACAGTAGATCTTCGAGAGAGGTTTCTGCAGTAGGTGTCAGGATCGCACGGCTAACCTTTAGCTAGCAATCATCAGCGGGGAGCGCCCCCCACCATCAGGTGATGCGACGTCAGTGTGATTATAAAGGGGCGGTCCCCGCCCGCCCGCCTCCCTCCAGTCCTTTCCACCGGAGACCCAAAAGAAAGAGAGTAGAAAAGAGAGTAATAGACTCCTGTTACCCTGAGCCCTGGTAGAGAGTGTGTCCTGGGCATGGAACAAGGTAAAACTCAGGAGCTGGGGAAAGGTGGGTGGAAACTAGACACTGCAGGAACCTCTCTTGAAGATCTACTGTTGGTGAGTTTTAGTAGCTGCATATCTTACTTGAGAGAGGGTTCCAGCAGAGTCTTCACATATAGGACTGAATACCAAGCAGTCTAACATAAGAAAAGGTAGTGAGACATGGTTCTAGGAGGAGGAAGATGTCTGCCAACTAAGGGTCTGTTCAAGACAGAAGATCTTGCAAACTGCAAGACCGAAGCCAGCTTGATGCTTAGAGGCAATGTCCAGATTGTAATGCTTAGTGAAGGTGTAGCTGGTAGATTAAGTGGCGCTGCACAGATATCTGCAGTGGACATGTTCCTGAAAGGGCAGGCAGAAGTAGCCAAACTCCTGGTGGAGTGGTTTTGACCGTCAAGGGGTTTTATACTTCTGGTGAGTGTAATGCATACAGATAGCCAGTCACCTAGACAGTCTGTTTTGTGATGGCCTTGCCCGGACATTGGGAGGCAAAGGTGACAAAAAGCTGGTTTGATTTCTGAACCTCTTTAGTCCGAGAGGTATAGTACCTCAAGATCCTGTGCACATCAAGGGTGTGCAGGAGATATTCCACCCTGTTGGAGTGCTCTGGGTAAAACACCGGCAGTTCAACACTCTGGTTTAGAGTAATTTCCGAAACCACTTTCGGAAGGAATGAAGGATTAGTATGCAGGACCACCCAGTTTCTATGGAAAATTAAATAAGTCTCTCTGCAAACTAGAGCCTGACGCTCTGGAACTCTTCAAGCTGAAGTAATAGCAACTAAAAAGTGCGATATCCATGCTAAAAATGCATCACAGCTTGCTGCCAGTTCAAAAGGGGGCAAAGTAAGCTTTTCCAACATAAAATTGAGATCCCAGGGAGGAAAAGGATTTCAGACTGGAGGTTTATATGAAGGATCCCCTTCAGAAAAGTTTTAGAAACCTCTAGCTGAGCTAGGGTCTTGCCCTCCACTGGAAGGTGGTAGGCCAACACCACAGAGAGATGGACCTTCAGCGAGAAGTAACTGAAGCCCAACTCTGAAAGATGCAAGAGGTGCTTAACACCTGGGAGGCCAAGCAAGAAAAAGGTAAGCCTTTCACAGAGGCTCAGATAGAAAATCTCTTCCATTTCATGGCATAAGTGGATCTAGCGGAAAGCTTCATAACTTTCACTAAGAGCTGAGCTACCCCTGCAGAGACTATTGCTATGTCCACAGGTGCCACGCATGAAGATGGAGACTTGAGGCTCGGATGTATCAAGCTGCCCTGCTCCTGGGACAGAAGGTTGTGAGAGAGAGGCAGAGGTACTGGGGGTTCCAGAGCCAGTTGTAACAGTGGGAACTATATCTGCCGAGGCCACAGAGGGGCAATGAGGATCATGTGAGCCCCTTCTGCTTGGAGCTTCAGCGAACCTTCTGCAATAGTGGAAAGGGACGGAAGCATACAGAAACCTCCCTATCCAGGATAGAGACAGTGCATCTTGCCAAGAGCACCATGCCTAAAGCGAGCAGGCAAAAGTTGGGCGGTTTGCATTGGATAGGGAGGCGAAAAGGCTAGGTCTGGTCGAGCCTCAATGAAGAAACAGATCTTCTCCTACCTCATGCACTAGTTCCCACTTGTGTGCCCTGGTGACTGACTGACTGAGACTCCACCAGAATGTTGTGAACACCCGACACGTGGACTGCTGTCAAAGATAGGCCATGCTGAATTGCCCAGTAGCACACCCACATCGCCTCCCTGCAGAGAGGGTACGATCGGGTGCCTCCCTGTTTGTTTAGATACCAGACAGTGGCCATGTTGTCTGTCTGGATGAGGAATGTTCCTGGAGCCAGAAGTGACTGGAGTGCCTGGAGAGCATACAGCACCACTCATCTCCAGAATATTGATGTGCAGGTTCTCCTCCGTGGGAGATCAGAAGCCTTTGGTTCTGTGGTCCCCCCGACAGAAACATAGACTTTGACGGCAGATAAGGACCACTTGGCCCACCCAGTCTGCCCATTTCCCTACCTACTGGATAAGCTGCAGATTCTAGTTAACCAACAGCCTATTTCCTGCAACCCCCCACTATAATTGCCTTATGTCTGTCCCATGCATGTTTGAATTCCCCACTGTTTTAGACCCCACAACCTCTCCAGGAAGGCGGTTCCATGCATCCACCACTCTCTCCGTGAAAAAGAATTTCCTCACATTACCTCTGAGCCGTCCCCCCTCTAACTTTAAATTGTGCCCCCTTGTTCTTACACATCTCTTTTTCTGAAAGATGCTACCCTCCTGGACTTTGTTGATTCCCTTGAGGTACTTAAAAGTTTCTATCATGTCCCCCGTCCCTCCTTTCATCAAGGTATACATATTAAGCTCTCTCAGTCTCTCTTCATATGGTTTCTGATGTAGACCCTGCACCATTTTAGTTGCCCTCCTCTGGACTGCTTCCATCCTGTCTATGTCCTTGCGTAGATGAGGGTCTCAAAACTGCGCAGTACTCAGATGGGTCTCACCAACTGTCTGTATAGAGGGATAACCACTTCCCTTTTCTACTTGTGATGCCCTCCCTATGCATCCCAGTATCCCCTGGCTTTCCCTACCGACTTCTCACATTGCATACCCACCTTTAGGTCATCTGATATGACTACACCCAGATCCCTTTCCATTATTTGTTGTTAGTACCTCCCCTGCTATTGTGTACTCTTCTCCTGGATTTTATTTCCCAGGTGCATTACTTTGCACTTCTTTGCATTGAATCTAAGTTGCCATTATGTCTGACCATTCCTCCAACCTTGCCAAGTCCCTTCTCATCCTTTCTACCCCTTGTGTATCAACTCTGTTACAGATCTTTGTGTCATCTGCAAAGAGGCATACCTTTCCTTCAGACCCTCTGCAATGTCACCTATAAAGACATTAAAGAGGACTGGACCCAGTACTGAGCCCTGAGGTACTCACTAGTAACCCCTTTCTTCAGATGTGTTCCATTCACTATTACCTTCTGTGTCCTGTTGTGCAGCCAGTTTTCTACCCAGGCTACCACCCTGGGACCCACTCTAACTTGATTATTAATCTTTTGTGCGAGACTGTCAAATGCCTTGCTAAAGTCTAGGTAGGCCATATCCACAGCCCCTCCCTGGTCTATTACTTTGGTCACCCAGTCAAAGAAATCGATTAGATTTGTCTGACATGACCTTCCTGCTGTGAATCCATGCTGCTTTGGGTCCAGTGCCCCGCTGGCCTCTAGGTACTCAACAATTCTTTCTTTCAGAAGTGATTCCATCATTTTCCCCACCACTGAGGTCAAACTAACAGGTCTGTAGTTTCCTGCTTCTGCCTTGCTCCCACTTTTGTGAAGGGAAATTACATCTGCCCACCTCCAGTCCTCAGGTACCACCCCATCTTCCATGATTTGTTAAAAAGTGTGGTTAGTGGTGTCACTAGGTCCTCCCTTAGCTCTTTTAGGATTTTAGGGTGAATCCTGTCGGGCCCCATTGCTTTGTCCACCTTGAGTTTTAGAAGTCCTTTCAGTACTCTTTCTTCTTTAAATGGACTGGTATCAACCCCACTATCTAGAGTGCTTCTACTGTTTGGTTTAGGTAACTCCTCCTCTTCTTCTTTTGTGAATACTGAGCAAAAGTATTCATTCATTATCTCTGCCTTTTCACTGTCTCCCTCTGCCCACCTCCCCTCTCCTTTATTAATCTTCCCTATCCCTTCCTTAACCTTTCTATGTTCCCTAATGTACCTATAAAAGGTTTTATCCCCCTTCTTAACTGAGTCGGCTGTCCTTTCCTCGGTTTGGGCCTTTGCTTTTCTGACTGCCTTCCCCACTTCTTTCTGCTTTAATTGATACAGTTCCCTGTCGTGTTCCGTCTGTGATTCCTTATACTTTTTGAATGCAGCCTTCTTCTCCTTAACCTTCCCTGACACTTCTTTTGAGAGCCATAGTGTTTTTATTCCGCTTTGTTTTCTTTATTTGTTTCACACAAAGGCTTGTTGCCTCCATGATGGCAGTTTTGATTATTCTCCATTGTTCTTCCACCCCTCCTTTCTGGCCATTTGCTAATGCATTCCTCAGGTATTCACCCATTATGCCCAAGTCAGCCCTTCTAAAGTCCAGTATATTTGTATTTATATGGCTTGTCTCCATGGTTGTGTTTATTGTGACGCACACTGTGCAGTGGTCGTTTTTTCCCCAGGTGTCTACTGACTTCTAAGTTTGTGATCCTCTCTCCATTTGAGAGTATCAGGTCTAATATTGCTCCCTCCCAAGTGGGTTCCACCACTAGCTGTCTAAGGCATGCTCCCTGTAGGGCATCGAGAATGACCCTGCTCTTGGATGTAGCTGCAGTCCCAGTGGTCTCTCAGAGTCCAAAGGGATCAGCGCCTGGACAACATAGACCAGAGAGTCCTTGTCTCCAGTAGCCTTCAAAGGGATCTCCTCTGGTGGAAGGACCCCGGCAATCTATTGGTGAGGGCCTCATTTTACCCTCTATCTCCTTCTCAAATCCTCACGTCAGATGCCTCCCCATTCCGGTTGAGCATCTGGTGGTGAAATGGTAAGCAGGCCCTCAGTGAGATCTCAGTCTCTAGCATCAGACTCTAACATTCACTGGGTTACCATTATGTGCAGCCTGGCCAAAGGAACTGTGGATATGGCAGCCTCCATCAGACCCAAAAGTCGAAGGACCTACCGACCGACCTGTGGTCCACCGAGGAAAAGCCAAAAGTGTGGCTTGCGAGATTAAAGTCTCCATTCGGTCAACTGGAAGAAAGACTTTGCTCTGGACCATGTCCAGCACTGCTCCAATGAATTGAAGGTGCTGGGAGGGTACTAGCTGGGATTTGGGGAGACTGACAGAAATTCCCAGACTAGAAAAAGAGGCCCAGAGTGAAGAAGAGGGATTCCTTCAGCCTGTCCAGTGAGGGAGCTGAAAAAGCCAGTCATCCAGGTATGGGAATACATAGATGTCCCTGCGGCGTAGAAACGCCGCAACCATCGCTAAGCACTTGATGAAAACCCAAGGTGATGAGAAGAGGTCAAATGGGAGGGCTCTGAACTGGAAATGATGCTCCAGTAAGGGGAATCTGAGGAAGCGGCGGTGGGCCGGTAGAATGGGAATATGGAGGTAAGCAGTCTGCATATCCAGGGAACACAGTCAAGTGTTTGGTAGGAGCAGGGGTAACAGTCCCCGGAAAGTCAGCATGCGAAATCTCTTGTACGCTACGAAGATATTGAGCATGCTGAGATCTAAGATGGGTCTTAGATCCCCCATCTTCTTTGGAACCAGGAAGAAGTGGGAGTAGAATCCCCTTCCTGTCTGTTCCAGAGGAACAGACTTTATAGCTGCCTTTTGTAGCAGAACCTGTATTTCCTGCCTGACCAGTTGAAGTTGGCCTGATGGGTAAAAGGACCTTCCTGGAGGGTTGGGAGGAGGTCTCTCCAGGAACTCTATCGAGTGCCTTCTTTCTGTGAGTTGAAGAACCCACGCATCTGCAGTGACTGCCTTCCACCTGTCTAGGTGGAGGCCGAACCTTCCCCCCACCAGTTCCTCCAAGGGAGTCTGAGGGAGCGGAAGGAGGGGAAAAGAGTTAGGACATGGACAGGAGTGGTGCCTTTCCTCCTGAGGCGGCTTTTGAAAACTTGGCCTGAGGAGTCTGGGTGCCAGAACCTGGACCACGTCATTTATTTTGTCGTTTGCCCTGGTTCTTGTTCCACTTCCGTTGGCAGGTGAAAGGGCTGCTGCCACTGTTTCTGACTGGAACGGTACGTGGAACGGACATCCCGAAGGGACTTGCCAAACTCCTGCAGCTCAGTTATAATGTCTTTGGCATTGCTGCCAAAGAGAACTGGACCCCTGAAAGGAGTGTCCAGAAGAGATGACTGAACGTCTTGTGCCATCCCCACCAGACGAAGCCAGGCTGACCGTCTGAGACAAATCCCAGTGGCCACTCCCCGAGCCACAGAATAGACAGAATCGTACATGGCACAGAGGGCATGGCGACAGGATGACTTGTTCATCCTGACTTTTTCCAGTTTATTCCTGAACTGTTTGTCAGGAATCTCCTGAAGGTCTTTCTCCAGCTCTGCTAAGGAGGACTTCTGAAAGGCCATCATGTGTGCACCATAGTTCAAGGACTTGATGGCACAGGTGTGATCAGGCGCGATTTTTCACCTGCATTGGTCCAGCTGTTTGGAGTCCTTATCCCAGAGAGGCACTAGGTGTTAGGGTTGGGCCGCTGTAATGACTCATGGAGTCAGCCTTGGGTTGAGCGTGTCAAATGAGAGACCCTTCTGGGGAAAATAAGTTTGATCCGCTTTACGTGACACAGCCGGAATGGAAGAAGGCCGTTGCCAAATAGTGGATGCGAGGTCCTCATGTGGTCCCATCCATGGGGGAATGGGAAGGGGATCCACACTGACTGGGTCCAGGTGCTCTGCAAGTCTCTTGCATTTGGGGTCCAGCTCCTTGGAGGCCCACCTGCAAGATTTTTGTATTGTTCAAAGTAGCTCCCTAAAGGAGGGATCCTCAGAGGGAGACTTCGGGGACTCCTTAGGTTGAGGCTCGGACTGGCCTATATCCAAGTCCTCATCTGACTCCAAAGATTCCAGACTGCTGGGCAAATCAAGAATTTGGTCCCGGGGCCCGAGACCTTTTCGGAGGCAGAGCACCCGAGTCCCTGTCAGAAACCATCAGTCTATCTCAGATATATAGATGACATATCATGAAGACTCCCTCAAAAAGTTCCATCATGATTTTAACTTTCATCATTCTATAAAACTCTCTATTGAATACTCCACCACCTGCATACATTTTCTAGATGCTGTATTGTTTTACTTTTGTTTAGTAATTTCTTAGAAAAACTGTAAACAGAAGTTCTCCATTAAGTAAACTGCTCTGGTCAAAAGAAAAACTCAGACAGGTCTCCATTCAACAATGTATTCCACAGAACTAGTAGAAAAAACTAGAATGGCAACGCCGTGTTGGGGAGTATGGAAGTGTACTAGTTACTGTAGATAAAACACTAAGTTAACATTTTCACAAATTAAAATAACAACATGCTCAGCCTGGTTATTTTTCTGTGTACCAGAATCCTTATTAGTCGAAGTGGTTTTAGAGGGCTGACATTGATTTTGGAGTTAATAAACATGGTTTGAAATCTGCCATGGATTGGGCTGCAGAGGGAGTGGTTGCGTTCTGTTATGTGGGGCTACTGGCCATGGTGATGCCAAACAGAGCAACTGGGGGGGGGGGTTCTGTGCTGGATATTGGGTCATTTACAGGGTACAGTGGCTGCTGCTGGTGACTGCTGAGGCATACTGGCAACTTGTGTGGGCAAAATGCCTAAAGTAAACATATATTTCCCCAGTGGCACCTCTCGCTGCATTATGGGGCTCCTACACACATCTCTCTCCCATGCGCTAACTAAATTAGCCCTAATGGGATCCCCAATCACCGATCATGCCCTGCCAGATGGAAGCTGAAAACAACTGCTGTTCAGCCAACCCAAGTTCAGGGAATGTGGGCAAGATGTGGGCATGTCTGCGTTAGCTCTCACTCAGGGTTCCACATGCATGGCCAACACTGCAGTGTGCCACGTACACTGCCATCACTCTTCTGTGCCAAGTGCATTGCCAATACTGCACTGTGTGCCACAGCACGTCCAGCACTGAACTGTGCCCTGTGCATGTGGCACAGTGTGGTGTTGGCAATGTATGTGGCACAGCATGGTGTCGGCAGTGCACATGGTCCAATGCAGTGTCATAGTGCTTGTGACACAGCGTGGTGTTGGCATCATACTTGGCACAGCGTGGTGTCAGAATTACTTAGTGTACAGCCCTGTGGTGGGGTATGTACATGGAAACAGGGCTGTAGAAGCAACATGTGTACATGGTTGGTAGGTGGGGGGACATGAGTGGTATCTGGGTAGGTCTGTGGGGGTCAGGTACATGGGTGGTCAAAAGTATGTGGAGACATTATGCCAGGGTATGTGTGTGGGAACACATGACTGTAGAAGGAATGTGTGTGTACATGGGTGGCAGGGAGGGACGGGAGTACTAGGTGGTGTCGAGGTAGGTGTGGGGCGTATTAGGATATGTTGAGACACTGTTTTGGGGTAGATGGAATGCTGGAGGTTCGAGTTTGTTCCTGGGTTTGTGGATACACTGCCATGGTAGGTGAGGGAGGGAGGTAATATTAAGTCCATGATATGTGAGGAGGCTGAGGAGGGGTCAGTGGTGCTCCTGTGTGTGGGAGTGGGGATGGAGGTAAATAGTAGTCAGTATGTGGAGACACCATGCTGGAATAGGTGGGTAGTGGCATGGGTGGTCTTGCATATGTGGAGTCATCATGCTGGGGTGGGCGTGTGTGTATGCAGAGACACTAGGCCATTGTAGGTGGGGTTGGGGAGGTACATATTAACTGTGTCAGGCTAAGTGAGAAGGGGGAGGTGAGGTACATGAGTGGTGCCACAGTGGGTGGGTTGGTTATGGGGTGGCAGGTATATGGGTGGTCCAGTGTATGTCGATATATGCAGTCCTGGGTTTGTGGAGATGCCGTGCCATGGCAGTTAGTGAAGGTGAAGTGCAGGGTTTGTGGGGGTATATGTGCATGGAAACACCGTGTTAAAAGGATCATGTGCAAAAAAAAAAAAAAAAAATTACGCTTATATAAATACATTATATCTTACTGTTAGAAAGTGTTCTTAATTGTGACTGCTCTATTTTGCAGAAATCCATCCTCCCAAGATGGCAGTGTCCCTGCACTGCCATGCCTCCGCTTTGCCCATATAGGGGGTCCTGACTGACACTGTCCAGGTGAAGGAAGAAAATAGAAAGAGTTTCTGTCCAGCTGACATCACTGGCACATTCTGGCCTGCACCACATACATGTGACCACCCATGTACCTGATCACAGCCTTACTCCAACAAAACTCATGTACCCCCCCACCTACCACCCATGTGCAAACGTTGCTTCTACAGTTCTGTTTCCAAGCACATATCTCACCACAGGGCTGTGCACTAAGCAATTCTGACACTGCAGTGTGCCACGTGTACTCTGACACTATGCTGTGCAAAGTATGTTGCCAATACCACACTGTGCCACGTGCACTGTGACCCCACTCTAGGCCACATGCACCACTGACACCATGTTTGCCACATACACACTTCTCTGTGCCAAGTGTAATGCTGACACCACATGGTGCCACGTGCACAGTTCAGTGTCGGCAGTGCATGTGGCACAGCATTATGATGGCACTGCACATGGACAGTGCAGTGCTGGCAGGGCATGTGGCACACTGCAGTGTTGGCCATGAATGTGGCACCGAGTGAGAGCTAACACAAACATGGCTGTCTTTAACCGCGCCCCTGAACGTGGTTGGCGGAATAGCAATTTTCAGCTTTCATCTGTTACTCCGGAAATTTCTTTTTTTTTTTTTTTTTTTAAATAATTCACACAACTATTATCTTGCTGGGAGGACCTTATTTTTCTGTGTGAAAGCAGCACACGTGATGTGTGGTCTGCATCAGGTATGCAGATGCCATGGGACACCAGTTCATCATGTACCACATAACTGGGAGAGAGGGATGCAACTAGGCACTAGTGATGGCAGCACACGTGGCATGGTGCAATTACAGTAGTGCACATCGCACAGCACATGGTGCACCATGCAGTGACAGCCATACATGTGAAACAGTTCAGTGATGGCAGTGCATGTGGAACAGCAAAATGACAGTAGTGCATGTGGTGCAGCGCAGTGATGGCAGTGCACGTGGCACAGTGCAGTGACGTCATGGCACAGTGCAGCAACAGCAGTGCATATAGCATAGCGTAGTGGTGGTCGTGACCATGGTGCAGCTCAGTAATGACAAACCACGAGGTACAGAACAGTGACAACAGACCACATGGAACACTGCGGTGTCCGCTGTGCACTGTGGTAGCAGTACATGCTGCACTGGGCCGTTGGCACTACGCTGTTTCACACACAATGGTGTTGCCCCACTGTAGTATGTGCTATGCCAACACTGCACTGTGCACGCTTCACTGCAGACACATCAATATACCACATGCAGTGCTGACACAGCACTGTGCTAGTTACAGGGCTGAGACTTTGCAGTGCCATGTGCATCGATAACATCTGCGATTGCCACATGCACTGCTGACAACACTGTGCCAGGTGTAATACTGCAAGTCACGGTACCACGTACTTTCTTGAGATTGCAGGAAACTACAGACCAGTTAGTTTGACTTCAGTGGTAGGGAAAATGATGGACTCACTTCTGAAGGAAATAATTATTGAGTACGTAGAGGCCAGTGGGGCACAGGGCCCAAGGCAGCATGGTTTCACAGCAGAAAGGTCATGTCAGACGAACCTAATATTTTTCTTTAACTGGGTGACCAAAGTAGTAGACCAGGGAGGGGCTGTGGATATGGCCTACCTAGGTTTTAGCAAGGCATTTGACACAGTCTCACACAAAAGATTAATATTAAAGTTAGCCAGCCTTGGAGTGGGTCCCAAGGTGGTAGCCTGGATAAAAAACTGGCTGGACAACAGGACGCAAAGGGTAATAGTAAACGGAGTCCATAGTGAAGAAAGGAGGGTAACTAGTGGGGTACCACAGGGTTCAGTACTGGGACCGGTCCTTTTTAATGTCTTTGTAAGTGACATTGGAGAGCACCTGGAAGGAAAGGTACGTCTCTTTGCAGATGACACAAAGATCTGCAACATGTTGATATACAAGGTGGGATGGAAAGGATGAAAAGGGACTTGGCATTGTTGGAGGAATGGTCAAATATTTTGCAGCTCAGATTCAATGCAAAGAAGTGTAAGGTAATGCATCTGGGAAACAAAAACCTTGGGGAAGAGTACACAATGGGGGAGAGTTAATAACAAAAATCGAAAGAGACCTAGGAGTAATTTTATCAGATGACCAGGGTGCGAAATTCCTATACCTTAGGTGCCCCAGGGCAGGCACTTTTACCTCTGGACACCTACTGCTGGTTTGTACCTGCCCACTGGGGCACCTAAGGTATTTTATGGTGCAGAGCTCCGTTTTCCGTTTTTTCGTTTTTTTTTTCCCCTACCCTAGTGATTTTTTTATTTTCAGAAGGGCGGGGGGAGCCTTTGGAGGAGTGAAGGCGCCAATCACGAGTGTGCCTTTGTAACTGTCAGCTGACACAGTAATGAAACGCCCCTGATTTGACTGACACAGTCATCAGCCAGCCGCCTGCCTAGGTCCGTCGCATCGGTCGCTCACTGCACCAGGCGTGAACCAATTGGAGTGACTGTGTTTCGGAGTTCGCCCGCCCCCTTAACTTGCCGTTATGCTGGAATGCAGCCCAGCGCGCCATTCTGTCAACGATTTAGGAGACAGAGGTCCGTGCTGAGTGCAGTAGCTGTAGACTGCAAGTTTGCTGCTGTAATTGGCATTTCTATAAAAAAAAAAAAAAAAGGACCCAAAAGCTCTTTTAAGAGCTCTCTTTAGGTACAGTCAGAGAAGTGGAGGTGTGGAGCATTTATAGGCAGGGTGGGACTTGAGAGTGAGAGAGAGGCAGAGGGTGAGCGTCTGTAAGGTCTTGGAGGAAATCGGGAATCGTTAAAGAGGAGACAAAGAATAGAAGCAGACTCAGTAAAGTCAAGAACAGGACTTTTAAAGTCTGCAGACAGTGCTCAGTTTTCAGCATTGCAGTCTACTAAGTTGAACCTGTGGGAGCTATTCAAATTAGATAAAGCCATCCAGCTAGTGCCTGATACTACTTCTCTGCTTGGGTGTGTTAATTTAAAGCAGGAGAGGCAGATAGTAGGAAAAAAACAGAACCAACTGCAGCAAGAGGAGGGACCTATTCTGGAATCTCTGCAGCCACAGTTGCTGTCAGCTAAACTGCTAAGTTTGCAGGAGACTGAATTTAAAACCTATAATAAACTATCTCTATCTAACTGAAGCTAACTATTAAAGATCAGCAGCCTATACTGATACAGACAGTTCACTGCTCAGTACTAAATCCTGTGTGAGGACTAGCAGCAAGTCAGTAGTCAACTCATCACTAGTGTGTCTATATTCAGTTACTGGCTGGAAGGGAACTGAATTGAGGCAAGAAAAAAAAAACTCTACCTAACTAAACCATTATAAAACACTAGACACCAGGAGATGTTTGGCGGGGTTGTGATGTGACATTCCTGCCGCGACTGGCTTACGGTCCACTGGACCACCAGGGAGATATTCGCTGGGGGGAGGGGTTACTTCTGCCCACGATTGGGCACTGGAGGGGGTTCATATAATATTCTGCCCGCGATCGGGCTGTGGGAGATGTGTGTGGGGGTTTTATGAACTGTACTGCCCGCGATCGGGCTGTGGGATAAGTGTGGGGGTTTCATGTAACTGTGATGCCCGCGATCGGGCTTCGGATATGTGTGGGGGTTTCTAGTAATCTGTGATGCCCGCGATCGGGCTGTGGGAGATGTGTGGGGGTTCATGTTACCCATACCTCTCAACCCTTGTGTCATGAATCAGGACAAGGCTTAAAAAATCAGGGACAAAGATGCCAAATCAGGGACACATCTTAACAATTGGTAATATTCACTCAGAAATCTGATAGAATAAGGGATTTGTATAAGATGCATTTCTGAAGAAGAACTAGTCTGTATTTTTAATGTTTGATATTATTTTATGCTTACAGTCCCCACTGTTCTGTCACAGAAACACGAATTTCACGAGACAGAGGAAAATTCTGTATGAAATCAGGGACATCCCTGAAAATCAGGGACAGTTGAGAGGCATGTTACCTATGCCCGCGATCGGGCTGGTGGGGGGCGGTTAGACCGAGTTGGGGGCCAGCCAGGGTGGCAGCTGCTGTGTTGCGCGCTGCAATACAGCAGCTCACCTGTGGGTGGCCCTCAACTGATCCTTTTTTGGGGCTCAAGGTTGTGCAGGCGCAGGTTGGGTTGCTGATGTATATCTCTGCACAACCCGACTGAATATCGGGTTGTGCAGGTTATGCATGGTTCCTCCCTCCTGTTGAGCATGCATTCATTTGCATTGCTCTTTGCGCAACCTGTTGCCAGTGGAGCAACTGCCTCCTGCTGAATATCGCAGAATGGCGAATGTGAGACTTTATGTGATGCTAACCCTGTTAGTGCATGGAGCAACCTCCTTTGAATATCTGGGCCCTAATGTTCTTGCTTTAAGCATCAGCTTCTTAACCAGTTGTTGAGTAGTTTAATTTTATTGTTCAACTGGGGTGAAAACCTAGGCACTGGGAGTATTTCTGACAAAGCCACTTGCTCCTAAATCAATAATTTTGTTAGTTATGGCCACAAATTCTTGTATTTTTAATAGGATCATACAAAATATTGTTGACACCAGCATTTATTATAACAAAAGCATTTTTATTAGTGCCACAGAGAATATATGTGATCATAGGTGTGATGTCTGAGATTTTGGCATCTTCTGAAACAGGACATGGTTCTATTAACCTTGTCCTGATTACAGACTGCCCTGTCTAAATGTTTGACCATTGAATCCCCTAGTACAATTATCTGTTTTGTAGTTTGTATCTGCTGTTGGTTACCTGTCTCTTGATATGATACATTACTTGCCATCAATTCCTTCATGAGAAGGAGTCCCCATCATATTATTACATTCCAGTGATAGGGTCTCACATTGTGATGACAGAGCATTAACTATAGGAGTGTGTGTAGAGTTAGGAGGATGAGACTCTTGTTCATCAGAAGGCATATTAATTAGGTCTTCAAAACTATTCTCAGTGTATAAGTAATAGTTTCCTGTCCTTCTTCCTTTTTTACTGCTTTTTGCTTTTAACTGTGCACTATTCTTGATCTGGTGCATCAATATCCTTTCTTCTCTTGCACGTTTTTTATTAACAAGGTGGAAATTGTTGGATGCACTAAGATTATTAGAAACAGCTGAGTCAGCTCCTCAGGGTTATTAGGTGACCGTTGTTAGTTCTATGATAGTGGGGTTGGTATTACAATGCCTTTCATTAAATCTGGCTGCCATTTGTTGCTGTTTTCCAGATTTATCAACCTATTATTAAAATGGGTGATTTATTTTCCAAGTCTTCATTGTATAAACATTTTGTGCATTTATAGTCATTAGGTAAAGTTTCATACTGAATTATACTATACATGTCACAAGTTTGGCATTTAATCACCACATCCTCAATGGGCATAAGTCTCTACCATTTTGATGAAATTCAATGGAGCTGCCTCATCAGCAAATAGGCCTATTGATACACAAAATGCATATATAGCTCAGTTTTGTAAGCGGACAGACAGAATTGGGCTAACCTACCTGGCTAGGTCTTTCCGCTACTCCCGCTAAACATGCACGGTGATGCATGTGACTTGCACACATCTTCACATGTAGGCCGTGATGCCCGCCTTGCTCGCTGCAGGGCTGGATTAAGTAGAGCCCAACCCAGAAGTGCTACCGAAGGGTCACAGAGCTTGTGCTCCAAAACTGCCCAATACAACAGTGGATTTAAACAATACATCTCCAAAGTGGTTTTAAAACATAAATGCTGAGCAACTCAGGGATGCTCGCAAAGTTAAATACAGATATGGACAGTGGTGTCCTCTTCCCGTTTGTTGAAGTGGGGCTCAAAATGTTCAAACTCAACACAGTTCATACAAGCACAAGGTTTATTATATAGCTAATTATGTGCAGAGCACAGTCTCACACAAAATCAGATGTTATACTGCTCGCACTCGCTGCAGGGCTGGATTAAGTAGTAGCCCAACCCAGACGTAAGCACTGAAGAGTCACAGAGGTCGGATCCAAAACTGCCCAATACAACAGTAGATTTAAAATAATGCACCACTGAAGTGGTTTTAAACATAAATGCTGAGCAGCACAGGGATGCGCATAAAAGTTAAATACAAACATGGACAGCTGTGTCCCTCTTCCCGCTTTGCTTAAGCGTGGCTCAAAATGTTCAAACGTAACACAATTCACACAAGCACAAGGTTTAGTATATAGCTAATTATGTCACAGCACAGTCTCACACAAAATCAGATATTTGGCCTTCGGATTGCCCACGTACAGCTGTTTTGGGCTCTCCTTGTATTTCTGAGTGTCAACAGCTAAGCCAGAGCTTCTGGATTTATACCATAGGTTGTTACGATGTTTCATGAGGTCAAGCAATTCTGGGGAGATCCATGGGGTTTGGTTGCCCTGGATCTTATGCTTAGTGAATGGTGCAAAGATGTTGTAAGACTCGTTAAATCTGTGAATAAAGTGTTGTAGGGCAGCATCAATGTCAGCAGTGTAGTGCAGGAAACTCCAGTCCTGGTTGCTTAGGTGCACTTTAAGGCCCAGCTTACCTTTTTTAGAAGTCTAGTAAAGACAATTTTGTTGAGGACCTTAGGGATTTATTTGTCCAGGTGCAAAGGATAAGGGAGTGATCACTAAGGAGTCTGAGGACACTAAGATGTGGTTTACTCTTTGGGGTGATTGGTGATCAACCAGTCTATAAGGGAGCTAGTGCCAGTTTGGTAGTTTATGCTAGTAGGGGTAGTCACTAATTGGGTTGTATGTAAGGAGGACAGAGATCCTTATAAGGATCTATTTTAGGGAGTTCCAATTGATATTAAAGTCCCCAGCATAATAATGTAGTGTTGGGACTGCTCCCAGTGAGGAAGTCGGTGGTGACTTTGAAACCACTGCCTTGAGCCTTGGGTGGAATATAGGTAGATATGACTGTAAGTGTCTTCCATTATTTCCAAGCAGTATCCTTATAGGAGAAGTTGTGTAACACTTAGCTGCGATGTGGAGTAGCATTTGCCCTTGAAGGTGGTCCTTCAGATATATTAGACAGCCACTTCCACGTTTCCCCATTTTATCATGCCTGAGCATGTTGTGCCCAGGTAGTTGTATGGCAGTATCAGAGGTTCTGGGACTCAGCCATGTCTCCCACAACTGAAAGGATATTGGTTGATGTTGGGTGACCCACACCTGCAGTGAGTCACATTTTGCCTGTAAGCTGCATATGTTGATAGAGGCTATTTTAGTCCAGAGTGAAGATTTGATGTGCCCTGAGAGTGTGTAATGGGTCCAGGGTTAGGTGGACATTGCCTGATAGGAGCAGAAGGAGGTAGGCCAGTTTTATAAACTTCCATTTTATGTATGTTGTCCACTTTCACGCTTTCTTGTGGAAAATTGGTGTGTTTATAGAAGTACAAGTAAAGACTAAGTTGGTGACTGTTGAGGGAAGGGTACACATTTTGCTTCTTTCCAGACAGGGCACTACAAAATAAGGATGCATCTTTTCTGCTTATGTTCTTTGTAGGAGGTGGATTTATGGCAAACCTGGTTAGGCAGAATTTGGGGAGACTGTTACTAGGACAAGAAACACTAAATGGTGTGGGTAGGTTAGTAGGGGCAGATAGGTAATTTGTCATTGTGAGGCATGTGGGTGCCTGATGAATAGAGAGGATATCAGATTAAGATGTATTAGGAACAGGGTGGTGAGAGAATCTCTGAACGCTAAGGCATAGTCAGATGGCATGGAGGTATTAACACTTGTATAACCAGGGAGAGTAAGAAAGAGAGGTAATATGAGTGGGGTTAGATGCAGGTGATACATGTTAGATGGGTGTGGTGTACAGCAAGACTGAAAAAAGATATGAGGAGTTTGCAGCATATCTATTAGGAATAGCTAAATATGAAGTGGGTAGAGTAGCTGTAAATGGGTATAGAGGCTAGCCTGATCTGAAGGTTTCCATGGAGGAGCAGTATACAGCTGAAACGGCAGACAGTTGCGGATAGGGGCTAGGGTTCTTAAAGGAGGAGATGACCTAGGTGTGAGCCAACCAAAGTAGAAAGAGGGAAGTGGTGTTAGCTTGTTGGGGAGACCGTATTTAATAGCAGTCGGGCTGGGAGGGGTGGGTGGATGAAATACTAGTCCAAAAATACTAGTCCCAGATGCTTAAAATTAGAGTTAAAAGCCATTTTGAAAAGCGCAAATGCCAGAAATCAGGGAGAGTAGGGTGGTCCAATCGAGAAGTGCGAGTTGATAGGCCAGCTAATGGGATGCCAGGCTCAGACAGCAACCACCAAACAGCGTGTGCTGCACCAAAGCCAGGCTTCCCAGAGTCCAGCCAAAAGCGCACCTGGATCTGGGGCGGTGGGTTGCGGTCCGGGCAGCTGGTTCGGATGAGCACCAGTGCCCAGTAGCAGCAAGGTGCCCAGGTCAGGAGCTGTTTCGATCTGGGCGGCAGGTTGTATTCAGCGGCTGCTTTGATGAGGCCGCGCTGCAGCAGCAGCAAAAGTGCCCGGTCAGGGCGGTTTCCTGATCTGGGCGGGCGGGTTGGCGGTCTGAAGCAGCCAGCTCAGATGAGTGCCCGGCTGCAGCAGCAGCAAGAGTGCCTGGATCAGGGTGGTTTCGATCTGGGGTGGGCGAGGTGTCCAAAGCGCCAGCTCGGATGAGCGTAGGTCAGGGGCTAGCTCAGGGACTATCAATATCTATTTCATAGAAGATATGGCAGCTATTAAGAAACTGAGGGTAAATTTGTCCCCCCACCAGACAGCATAACCGAGGTCTTGCAGAGACGGCATCAAGCCTGCTACTATTTCCTTGTTATTTAACACGCCTTATAGCTACAGGAGGTTCCATTGAACTTGAGAACTTCAGTAGTGATCCCCATATTCAAGGGGAGGAATAGTAGCCAACTACAGACTCCTCGGTCTAACGTCAGTATTCAGTAAAACTATGGAACAGTTAGTCAAGAGTAAAATAGAATAAGAACCGCTGTAGATTTCTCCAATATTCATCAACATGGATTTACCTCTGGTTGTTCATGTACTACAAATTTGATTACATTCTATAACAATGTGGAGCCAGCTTAGATAAAAAAGTCCCTGTTGACATAATCCCACGTGACTTCAGTAAAGCATCTGATAGTGCCCATTTAAAACTGATAAACTCCTATGAATAGGCTTAAATCAGACTCTAGTCAGATGACTCAACCACTGGTTGACAGGAGAACTCAGAGGTAAGGGACAGAGGTCATTTCTCTCTTTGGGACTGGTCAGTAGTGGTGTCCACAGGGATCAGTGCTTGGACCAACCCTGTTTAACATTTTCATTAGTGACATTAATCAACATTAGGAACCACATTGTGAAATTCACAGATGATACAGAAATGGAGGGAGTAGATGCGATTGCCAAACATACAACCCTAGCTAAAGATCTTGAGATCATCAGCAGTGGGTTAAGGATAAAATGTCCTTAAATCTGGATAAATGTGTAGTGATATACCTTGGAAAACAGCCTAAGTTTAAATGTGTCCTTAACAACAAACATATTGACATCAGAGGTCAAAGAACGTGACCTTGGAGTAATTATAAACAATAGCTTATCATCAATGAGGCATTGTAAAAAGGTTACCTCATAACAGCCAACATAATTTTAAACAATATTAAATGATTATCCACAAGAGCTTAATATTGCATTATTCCACTATATAGAACATACATTAGGCCCTACCTGGACTTCTGTCTCCCTTTGGAATCCTTATTGCAAACAGGACGTTAACCTTTAGAACAGGTTCAACACAGAGCCACATAACCTATTCCTAGAATAAGGCAACTGTCCTACCAGGAGAGATTGACCAAGACTGGATTGGTCAGTCTGGAAGATAGGAGATACAGGTGACTTATTACAACTATACAAAATACTCCAAAATCATGATCTTACCTTCCAATGCAGACTACAGTTTGTGAACCGCTGTGTGAACCGGAGAAGCTACAACAAGCAATTAGTGATTCCTAAGATTGACACTAGTAAGAGAGATCACTGCTTTTCTATTAAGAGTAGCTAAGTCCTGGAATCAACTTCCACAGAACGTAGCTGAGGCTGAGAACTTTATGGCATTCAAACACAAACTTGACAAATATTTAAACTGGACCCAGGGTACTGGCTACATTGCCCACAATGTTATGGGAGACACTACCAATGGGCTTCGCCTTTTACGCCTTGCAAAACCTAGTAACCTAGTATAAAATGTCAGCATATTTAAAACATTTTGAAATGTAAAGGATGCCTGCAAGCCTAAACGGGTGAGCTGCAACGGACTGAAAGGGGCTGGTGTAAAATGCAGTTTAACACCTGCTGGCTGGCCTGGCTTACATTTTCAGCTGCTCAACTGGCTGCTCTCATTACAGTCTAGAAAGGCTAGAAAGCTGCCCCAGCTAGCCTCTACCACACCCCGACTCCTGCAACAGGTATCAGCACCAGTGGATAGGTCAGATGGGCTATTCAACAAAACTTAGATCAGCCCTAGTCCCCTCACATATCCCACCGCCATCATCAGCCTCTGTTTAGTTCCTGTTCTCTCAGGTTGCACTTTTTCCTCCACCCATCTGGGGAGGGAAGATGAGACTCAGCATCCTGTCTTTGTTGCACAGATGGGGTGAGGGATTGTCACTAGCTGGCTGAAGTCAAAAGGGTACAGTTCACTTTAATTTTATTAGGAATGTAACCATTGAGGCAAGCTCATTTGTAATGGAGTCCCAAGTCCCATACCTCAAGGGTTTCTTTTTTGTTTGATGCTTAAAGGAGAACTGCGCTGAACCTGTATGTATTTTCCCTGTAAAAAGCCATTTTAAAAAACTGGTTTAAATTCTGTTACTGTTCCATTTATGCAGGCTTTTAGTTATCCTAGTGGGTGTTTCTGATTCACACGGAAGTTTAGAACTATGTGATGTAGTTTATGTCCTTGCTCAGCTCTTCCATTGTTGGCACAATGCATTTGTGTTCTATTATAGAACTCTGAGGGTGAGGGACACAAAGTACATCATACAGTTCCAAAATGGCACTTAACATCAGCATACAAGTCAAAAACATACAATGTGTTTACTAAAAGGCCTGCATAGAGGAAATAATGACAGAACTGGAACCAGTACTTAAAACAGCTGCTACTGGAGGAAATGGCTTTATAGGTTCTACTTCGCTTCCCTCTTTAAAGGAAAACTATGCTCTCATATCTTGTAAATGTTAGTTGTTTCAATATCAAAAGGCAACTCTTCTTGTGTAGTTGTTAGGGATATACGTGATTGTTTCAATTTATTTTTCACTGTTAGGTACTAGTCCTGTACATGTCACAAGTTGTCCCCTTTCTGGTTAGTGAAATCTCATTGTCACTGAGAGTTGCATCAGCATATGAGAATGTGATGTCAAGCACCTTTAGACTCCATAATAATGCTGTCACCTTAATTAGAATTTGTTAAAAATAAGTTGTAGCAAGGTTTGAAATACTACATTTACCCTCATTTAGCTTTGCAAACCGATTTGTAATGCATGGGTTTTCCCTTTAAACTTCATTTGTGTTTTCAGAGACTGTTTTTTGCAGGATATTTGTATTTTCAACATTGAGATACATGGCTTAAATGGGTATTATGACATCATGTTCTCATATGCTAATACAGCTCCTGTGGACAATGAGAGTTCAACAACCATAAAATTGGAGACCCTAGGACAGTTACAGGGAACTAGAAGAGCAATGAAAACAAACTAAACTAAACATGTATATCCATCCCTAAGAGCTACAGGAAAAGAGAGTTGTCTGGTGACGTGGAAACAAAATTTCCAAGATATGAGGGTGCAGTTTTAAGCAGCAGTATTTGATTACTGCCTATTCCTGATCTGAGGCTGTGTTGTATGGACCAACTTCTAACATTTAAAGGACACCTAAACCATCTTTTATACACATTTTTTAATTACTCCATAGGCTTGTAAAGGAGGCTGTTGTTTACATTTATACAGAAACTCCATGTGTGCTTCTTTATCAAGCAGGTGACACAGAATTACAAAAGTTAATAAATAATACTAAAGCGGAGATACAAAAGATTTTAGACAGCAAGGTCAGACAATCTCTGTATTATTTACAGTTTTCCATACATGAGGGGGGCCTAGGGAATCAAAAATTTAACCTCAAACTAAGGACCAAAAAGGTTAGTCTACTATTCTAAAACTAAGATACTCAATTTCAAAGATAACATATTATTCTAATAACCACATACAGTACAATAGGATTTTGTAGATTATTACTCAAACTTATATACCCCTTCCTCCCCCTCTTCCCAGGAAAATTTGTCTCACTTCCTAAATAAGATTAAACTTCCAACTCTCTCCACTTCAAATTAAAAGTTTAGAGTCACCAATCTCATCGCTGGAGGTAGAGGAGTTTATAAAAGCTAAACCAGGCCGCTGCCCTGACCCAGATGGCTTCACTGCCTAATGGTACAAAAACTAAA
Source organism: Neoceratodus forsteri (assembly GCA_016271365.2). NCBI lineage: Eukaryota > Metazoa > Chordata > Ceratodontiformes > Ceratodontidae > Neoceratodus > Neoceratodus forsteri. Next base: position 892,517,048 of record CM057452.1, on the reverse strand, counting down.
AAAGATTTGATTCCAAAATTGCATCCCTTACTCAATGCAATCTCCGAGGTGGTCTGTCTCCCATCCTGGGACTATGCAACTATCACTCCAATACTCAAGCCCAATAAGGACACCTCAGACCCAGTGTCCTACTGTCCCATTTCCAGTCTTAATGTGGATTACAAAACCTATATGGTAATTTATTACTATTACTAAATCAATATGTAATTTTAGCCTCCAGACTCGAAATGATAATGCCCAAGGCCACTGATTTACATGATTAAAAAATGAAATTCGCTTCCATGACTTCAGATTCTGAATTGCACCAGTGAGTGTTACTCTAATTTCAGATTTTACCGGATTTTGCTATATCATTCTTTTAGTATGTGCATAAATAATCAGAATTAAAGAAGGCTTAATATACATAGCATTAAATAAAGCAAACTGAAAATAGTACAGGAAGGAATTAAAAGAAAACACAAGTTTTGTAGATTTATTGATCTGATATAAAATGGCAGATTCCATGAAATCTTTGTTTTTACTGGTTTTCTGGCAGCCCTAATTCCAGAATTTTATCGGATTTCCAGAAAATGGAAAACAGTGGCCTTGATAATGCATTATATTATACACCCAATCAGTCCGGATTTATTAAAATAGAAATACCACTGATAACATTCGAAGAGCCCTCTACCTAAGAATACGATTCACCAGACAAATCCCATCCACGCTTATAAGTCTAGACGCAGAAAAGCATTTGACAGAGTCTCCTGGTCTTTTATGGGAAACTCTTAGACAGTTTCAATTCTCACATAATTTATTTCTTGCTTAATTGGCTCTACAAATCCTAGAGACTATATACGTATTAATGGTTCATGTCTCCCTCTAGCCTTAGGGAGGCACTGACAGGGATGCCCCTATCCTCATATTTGTTTGTCTTATTTTCTAACCCTGGCATTATTCATCTATAACAACGCTGAAATAGAAGGAATTCTATAGGCCAACAAGAATACAAAATTAGTATGTTCACTGATGATGTGCTGAACTTGTTGGCTCCTATTCAGTCCATCCGTAGTATGGCAAGTTTTATCCCAGTTTGAAAAAATATCGGCTTTAAACTAAACATAAACAAAACAGAGATTCTGACATTTACTTTTCTCCTTCACAACAATTTAAAAAATTATTTCCGCTTATGGCATTCGATTAGAATAAAATACTTGGGCCTTTACCTACCATCAGATTTAAAAGTTTTAGGAATGAGCAATTATGAACCACTTACAACACAGATCCAGAAGGACTTGGAAAATGGGCACAACACTTTTCATGTTTCATCAGCATATTTCTATTATACTTAATATTCTCCTCAAATTTTATATTTGCTCCAGATGATTCCTTTCTCCTTCAAAATAGTACTTCAAATCATGGAACAAAATGATACTTCATTTTTATAGGAAAAATGTCCCATGAATTAGACTCAAATTCTAAAACTATCTCTACTCTGCAGGGGGACTTAATGTACTGGATTTGAATTTATATGCCCAGGCCGCTTTTTAAGAACACTGGTACTGTGGCTATCAGACTCTTACCTCCCCTTGGAAACCATCGAATTCCACTTAAACGACCTTTTGATATCAAAAGAATCTTATTTTCTTCTCCAGACAGATCCCTAACCTTCACATTTCACCAGAATAACCTCTCAAGCCTATAGGTTATGGACACGATTGAGAGTCGACCCAGTCCTTGGGGTTTATGAATACTGTAAATTGATATCTCAAGACAAACTATTTGCCCTAATATACATGGACCATACTTTCTCCCAATGGAGATCATTTGGTCTGACCCATGTCTTTCAATTCCTCTCTAATGAAGGTATCCTTCCATTTGACAAGCTGCTATCCCAATACCCCTTTCCCAATCAGATAGATTTCGATACTTTCAGATATGAAATTATATACTTCAATAAATACATTCACTCATTATGCCCTCTCCATCTTCGGAACTACTAAAGCTTTTACAGAGGCAATAAAGGGCAATTTAAGTTCTCACATCATAGGATTGATAAATAGAGAGTTGAGAAATGGACCTGTAACTACAGCCTCCATTCTCGATGGTTGGAACAGGCATCTTGAAATGGATATTACTCCAAGACATGGTTCTGTTCTTCTCTGACTGAGATAAAATCAGTATCTTCCCACACTGGAGGGAATTTGCATGGAAATGTAGATCCCGATTTTCCGATTCCCTGCCTTCCTTACAGAATACCTGCCTGAGGAGTATGGGAAGTGTTGGAGGAGCTGTGGCTGCAGCTGGGCCACCTTGGGTCATGTATTCTGGCTATGTCCCTCCTGATGCCATATTGATTTCTATTCAAAATGAACTCTAACCTCTTTTCTGAACAGATAGAACTAACAGCAGAACAACTTTTGATGGGGATTTTTCCAGACCATACCCCTTCATAGGGTCGAACCATATTACCAATCTGCTTAACTGCAGTCAAGAAATCCATAACGAGACGCTGGATGACGCGCCACGCTCCAACCATAAAAGATTGAAATTGATTATGTCAGATATATATAAACTGAAACTTATACTGAATTATGGGGTAGTTCCAAGCTCACACATTAAAGTGGCAAAATGGATACAATATATAGCTTCTAACAGATTCTGAAACGTTTAATAAGGAATATTCATTTGAACATAGTTTAAAGGTGAAATATATCATCCAAGTTAAACAAAAGAGTAAAACAGTTATAGAGATGGATCTTATCATCTATCTGCATTAACTTGAAACTCATATAAATTTAATCATAACCTTACCATCCCATTAACCATTGAAATGAGATGTCTTCGGATAACTATTTATTTCCTGTCTATGTAATGTATTGAAAACTGTATATACTGCCATGTATGTTGTGGTCAAAACCTGCAATAAAAGTAATTAAAAAAAGAAACTGAATTTATTAAAGTAGGATAAATGAAGTTTCATAGCATCTGAAAATTGTAAACACAGCATCTTCTGATTTAAAATCCTGCTGTAAGAATCCTAAAATGGCTGCTTTGATGATGTCAGTCATGAGCAAGATGTCAGCTATGCAGTTGTATTCTAGCTCAGCTAACCTTATTTAAATGTGAATAACTTTAAAATGATAGCATGGTACTGTGAGCACGAAAGTTGTTCAAAAAAATATGTACAAAATGAGTGGTGTTTTATTTGTAGATACCTTTTTTTTTTTTAATTTGGTCACTTTTTCAACATACAAATGGACAAAACTTTTTATCTACATTTTATCTCCTGGGAGCTGGAAGGGGTCTGCCTCCTTCCATGAGGGGCTCACATCTGCTCCCGGACCTGCAGCCCTTCACCAGGATCATGGCTGGGGCTTCATGGAGTCGTCGAGCTCCATTTTTCTGATTTTCCCCCATGCCTTGACCATGTGTCCTCTTGTGGAGGCATGTGCACACTGTGGTACCAAAGTGCCTACCCTATTTGTGCCACCTGCTTGCCTACACTACCGCCAGGGCTCCACCTAGGGGCAGTTGGACTGTGGGGTGACAAGGTCCTTCCCTGGGTGAGGAGAGCTGCCTTCAGCTGCCCAATACAGCTTCCTCCCTCTCCCTGGCTGACTTCCCATGACCCAGGCTTGTTCCCAAACCCAGGTCACTGGCATGGCATGAGGTGTGGTGTCCATCGCCAACCCTTAGCCCCACTGGCCAGCTAAAAGCAAATAACTTTAAAAACAAAAAAGATAACATGGTACTGTGAGCATGACATTTGTTCAGCAAAAAAATATGTACAAAATGAGTGGCGTTTTATTTGTAGATACCTTTTATTTTTTTAATTTGGTCTCTTTTCAACATACAAATGGACAAAACTTTTTTATCTACATTTTATCTCCCGGAGCTGGGGGGCTCTGCCTACTTCCATGGGGGCTCACATCTGCTCCCGGACCTGCAACCTTCACCAGGATCATGGCTGGGGCTTCATGGAGTGTCAGGCTCCATTTTTTTCTGATTTTCTCCCCATGCCTTGACCATGTTCCTCCGTGTGGAGGCATGTGCACACTGTGGTACCAAAGTGCTCACCCTATTTGTGCCACCTGCTTGCCTACACTACCCTCAGGGCTCCACCTAGGGGTAGTTGGACTGTGGGGGTGACAAGGTCCTTCCCTGGTGAGGAGAGCTGCCTTCGGCTGCTCAATACAGCTTCCTCCTCTCCCTGGCTGACCCCCCATGACCCAGACTTGTTCCCAAACCCAGGTCACTGGCATGGCATGAGGTGTGGTGTCCATCGCCCAACCCTTAGCCCCACCGCCAGCTAAAAGCAAATAACTTTAAAACAAAAAAGATAACATGGTACTGTGAGCATGATATTTGTTCAGCACAAAATATCTACCAAAATGAGTGGTGTTTCATTTATACATAGCTTTTGGTTTTTTATAATTAGCAAACAATAGAAAAATTTTTTTTCACTTTTGCAACAAACAAATTTCAGATAGCTTTAAAACAAAATATGATAGTGTGATAGAAATGGGAACAAAGTAGTTCATTGTTTGGATTTACTAAAACTATTTTCTGGCCTTGGGTTGGGACACCCACCTAGCGGCAGCCTAAACAGCGCTAGCAAAACACTTATTTTTCAGCCCACTGAAATCACAAGTCTTGATTTCAGTGGGCATACAACCCCAGGGTGAGGAGGTCAATCTATCACAACGCAGGCAGTTGGAATTCAGGGACTGGTCCTACAGTGGAACTAAAAGGCAGGCACAAAGGGCAACATGGATGCTTCTGCCTTGTGGGACTCCCTATGCAGCAAGAAATGTTCGAGAGGCCTGAACAAGGAGCCAACACAGACAGAACTTAAACGGACTGAGGAGGACACCACCACAGAAGCAGCAAACCCCAAACTACCGGATCATTTTCAGGCAGTATCTCTTAATAATTTACTTTTTGTGATCTCCCAGGCTTGGTTCCATGAGGACACATGTTGAAATTGTTTCAGACTGTTTAAAGGGTTATGGAGAATAACTCACCTAAAACAGAAGACAGACTGTTTAATTTGAAAATTTTATAAGGACATGATGTATATCTTGTTAAAACATACCATTTAGTATCTTCATAGCCTGTGGTTTGGAGGGTGCAGCTTCCTTGCTGGGGGGCTCAGGTGGGCTTGGGGCCTTCTGGATCTGCCAGATTCAGGTGGAGAAGCCATACATAGATCAATTATATCCTCCTCATGTTTTGGAAGTGCTAGTGGTGACCTGATTTAAGCGGTGGTTATATGGGGCACAAGGGTAAAGAGCTTAAGCTATACTGCAAGGGACTTATAGGGCCTTTACTGGTAGCCTCCTCAGGGGAGTCCTCGGGCTGGGCCTCTACGGGTGGATGTTTTCCACTTGGGGGCTTGGCCCAGGGCACTCAGGGATGCTGCTGAGGTTCAGTCCCTTAAACTGCAAAGGTGCCTGTGGTCGGCTTGTTAGGTCTCCCACAACTAAACTGGTAATTTACCAACTTAATAAATATGGGGCTATCAGTTGATTGACACACAATATTAACTATTTTTATTGGCTTTCTGCATGGACCTGATGGCAGGTGGAGGCCCTTATGAGGCCTGCTTAATGGTGCTTCTGAGGGGGTGACTACGCTCCCTGTTATTCCTTCACCATAGACCAGGATTTAGTAGATTATGTCAACATCTTTTATATTGTATTGAGTCGATTGACTTACAGTTTCTCATGTTAGTGATAGAAACAACTTGACTAAATAACATTCTTACTGTACTGACATGGTGTCCTATCTATAGGAGTATCAAAGGTGGTTTGGGCTCACAATTTTTATAGTTGGTTTATCCGCTGACACTACTGCAAGGAGCTATTAGTATTTAACATCACTGAAGCTCTAGGTAGAGCCTCCATTTGGAGAGCATATATATTCCCACCCTCTTAATTCCTTTCCACAGTGGGAAAGTAGTTCAGATAAAGATCCTATAAACCTGATCTACCTAGAAGTCATTTATGTTTAACCATAAAGGTTCTTGCCCAGTTGGCAATGATGGCTGGCTGTTGTCTAATTAATATGTTGTTTAAGAATGGAGACTTACTGCATTGTTTTTTTGGGGTGGATTTTGAGAGGGAGATTTGGGAATGTATCATAATTGGTTTTTACTTTTTGTTTTTAACATAAAATGGCTAATTCAGGCATGTTGGTATGCACATACAATGTAAATGGTCTTACAAGTCCAGTTAAACGTAGTAAGATTTTAGCTTTGCTTAAGAAGTCAGCAGCGAATTTGTGCTTCTACAGGAAACCCACCTCTGAGAGAGAGCATGGTAAATTTTGAAGCTAGGGTTTAGGGAGGTAGCTGACTGTAAAAGGGTAGACGAGAGGCACTATGGTACTTATTCCACACAAGTCCCGCTTTGAAAACTGGCAGAAAAGGTGGATAAAGAGGTAGGTATGCCATCATGAAGGGCAGACTTGAGGGGCAATTAATAACACTCGGATATGTGTACTTCCCACTGATACCTTTTATCGGGACTATAGATCTTTCCTCCTCCTGGTTCAGTAATGGGTGGAGGGAGTTTTAATCTGTGGGGAAGATCTAAATTTAACTTTAATCCTGCCCTAGATACAACTTCCCAGATTCCAAGAAAGTCACCCAGGTGGCAAGAAGGGTCCAAGTTGCTGGGAGAGTTGGGCATTTTAGATGTACAGCATCATTATCGCCCTAGACAGAGGGACTACATCTACTTTTCTGCCACATATAACATTTACTCCAGACTGGACTACTTGCTACCAAGGGATGAGGTCTTAGGGTACGGGACACCAGGATTGGGGACTTTGTCCTTTCAGACCACCCGCTCTTCATGTGTTTGGATCTGGGAGGATTGTAGAAACACCTTTTGGAGATTGAATATCTCCTTACTTAAGGTTAAGGCAGTTAAAGAACAGATTCTAGACACATATCAATGTTTCTTAACAGAAAATGAGAGACAAGACAGGTCATGTGCCACCCTATGGGACGCAGTCAAGGCTGTTCTCCGGGGAGGTTTATACAGCTAGCAGCATGGAGAGGAGAGAGAGAGAGAGAGAGAGAGAAGAAAGACCCTTACTGAACAAATCCAGTCACTACAGGAATGCAAAACAGAAATACCCTTAGGGTTGTAGCACAGCAGCTGAAGACTCTAAAGGGAACTGGACCAAATATTGGATTAACAGTTGGAACAGAAATTGTTATTTTAAAGCAGAAATATTAAGAGGGTGATCCAGGGTCACTTAGATTATTAGCCAGTAGATTGAGAGTACAAGAGCTAGGGCCACAATCATGAATTTGTGGCACCCTGGACACCAGAAAGTGGTATATAAAACAAATGAGATAGCTGAGACTTTGGGGAGTTTTATGAACAATTATAACAGAAAGGAACCCTCCACCTGATGGGAGAATGGAAACTTTTCTACATAATTTGAAAGTGCCAACCCTATCCCCAGATAAGGCTAAAGAGCTGATGCAACCAATAATGGCAGAGGAACTTAAAGTGGAAGTGGGAGCTCTGAAGACAGGTAAATGTCCCGAGACAGACGGACTCAAGGGAATTTTTTAATGTTCTAGGACCTTCTCCAGACCCTTATTCTGAGAATATTCTCTGAGGTCATAGAGGGCAGGGGCTTGGCTCCACCCTCCTGGGTCACAGCATTCATTTTGGTGATACCACTCAGATGTGCTTCTTATCGTCCAATTTCCTGATAAATACTGATTATAAGATTTTTCCTCCATTATGGCAAAAGAATACAACAGTATCTTCCCACCTCATACAATTAGACCAGAATGGGTTGTGCCAGGCAGACAGGCCCAGGATAATTTGAGACGTACCACCCACCTTATTGATCATATTAACAACTCAGCTATCCTGGCTTTATTAATGAGTCTTAACGCTGAAAAGTGTTTGATAGAGTTGACTGGAGATTTTGAGGGCGGTCCTTCCCCGTTTGGGTTCCAGAGAGAATTTACACAACTGATAAGCAAATTATATCACTCCCCAAATGCCTGTGTCAAAACAAATGGCCATATTTCTAGACCTTGAAACTCAGTAGAGGTGCAAGACGGGTGCCCTTTATCACTGTTGCTTTTGCTTTATATATAGAACCTCTTGTTCAATCTATTAGGAGAATGGGAACATAAAGGGAATAAGACTGATGGCTTTGAGCACAAGCTGGCTTCATATGCGATGATGTACTCACGCACTCACAGAACCTGACTCTTCCATCCCTGCCTGTTTCGCAGTTGGAGGAATTTTCTCCTCTCCAGATATAAACTGAACTGACTAAAACAGAGATATTTAGCTGCAACTATACCCCATCCCTGGGTTTAAGGAACAAATATCCTATGAGATGGGACCTAGATCAGATGAGCTACCTAGGGATTAAGATTGGGATTAGCAACGCCTGCTCTGGGAACTCAATTATCCCCTTGATCACCCAGCTAAGGAAGGACGCCCAGAGGTGGACCCTTCTGCCCCTGTTCACGTATTTTGTAAGACAGGCATTGAAGATGAATGCCCTATCAAGGTTGCTTTATTTATTCCAATGTGTACCCTGTCTGATCTTCTCAGAAAGAGTACAATACATGGCAGGGCATTTTTTTAGATTCTCTGGGCCAAAGATCGGCCTAGGATTTGTAGAGCCCTTTATATGCCCCAAGGCCCAGGGAGATTCAGCTTTTCCCAACTTACAGGGTTATTGGGCGGCAGCCCAAATGCAGCTGGCACTTTTGGGACAGCGCTGGCTTTTGATTCCCATTGAAGAGAATGGACTTGGCAGTTGGGACTGAGCATCCTCTTTAGGCCATCCTGTTTCTAGATGATGCTGGCCCGGAGATTTGTTATATGGGGATGATGACTGCCCTGGAGGATGGAGGGTGTAAACCAGATCCCATTAGACATCAACTGTGTAAGTTTCGATGGTGGGCTTATGACTCTCTTTTCCCAGCTGCCACTTTAGACTCCTGGTTTAAGAAATGGGCCAAGAAAGGACACGCCCTTATCAGGTCTTAACAGCAGATAATCCTATTTCTTTGAGGCAGCCAGGCAGACATTTGGTCTTCTCCCATGAGATAATCTAAGATTTTACCAAATCAGAGATTATGTCCGCACCCTTCAGAAAACTTATGCCCGACTGGATGAGGATGCAATGGCCCTCTTTTCGAGGCATGTGGTCGCTCAGTGGGTGTTAGAGGAGCCATATCCCTATTGTATCAAAGGTGTTTATTAGAACTGTCTCTGCCCATTGAAAGACTTAAACTTAAGTGGGAAACAGACCTGGGGATTACCTCCTAGAGAAACAATGGGCTGGTATATGGCACCACATGGCGGACAACAGGGCCCCTCTTTGGAGGGAATATGGCTGGAAGGTGAGATCTAGGTATTTTCTGTGTCCGCACAGGTGGTGCACTATGCACTAGCAGCTGGTTCAAACGTGGAGGGGTGGTCTCGCCCAGCCTCCCAGGCTCACATTTTCTGGACATGTCAGATGCTTAAGGGGTACTGGACAGATATAGAACACCATCTTAAGGAGATTTTTCAGTTTCATTCCCTGGGTCCTGAGCATCTGGTTTTGGGTCTTAGACTAAGGGAGATACGGAAAGAGAGGCAACAAATTTATGGTTGGTTCTTACAATAGCTGCCCTAAGGCCATTACTAAGAATAGATGCAGAGAGCCCCCCTGTAAGCAGACTGGAGGGCTAGTAGACAGTATTCACTTAACGGAGAGGATTACTTTTAGTCTTTGCCAACGAACCCACTTATATCAAAACAGGTGGACTAGGTGACTTTGTATGAGCCTAATCTGTATACAGATGCTTAGCCACGCACCATTGGGCCCCTTTCCTCTCTCTCTCTCTCTCTTATCAAGAATTCATAAAAAGAAAATAAGAAAAGATATATATTTTTGTTGCTCCAGTGCACTGAGTAAGTAATCTTCTAATATCTCCATCGTTGCAGTAGATAGGAAAATTAGCAGTGTTATTTGACAGATCTGTGGGATTTTTAGTTTAGTCTAACTAGATCATCATATGCTTTTATTCAGTAAAAGTTACCTTGTAGGTACACACTGTGATTTCAACAAGATGTATCTTATGTACCTATGTAACAGATGTATGATCTATATGTTTGGACATGATGTAACAAGCCCCTTGGGGCCTACCATAATAAAGGAAGTATAAAAAAATATATATATATATATTTTCTGGTCTTCTGAATCTCACCAGACGTTTCCAGGGCTTGCTACCAAAGGGAAAAACACTGGGATTCTACATCACTAGCAGGCCATCCTTTAGACAGTGGAGTAGGTAATAAATCTTGGAGACCAAAGGAGGTGGACATCCACATACAGATTCTGCACAGGATTTGACCATTCAGATACAAATTGGTTATTAAATGGGTTCTATCGGACATCTATAAATTTTTAATCTGACTGGAGGCAAGAGAACTTAGACATGTACAGAAGCTAAAATGGTTGGTTAATTCAAAGGAATTACCTAATCACAAAGTTTCAGATGTGGGCTATAAATTTATAGAATTCTTTTGAGAGGGGCTTTGCCAGAGACCTCTGTGAAGATAAGCAGAGCCTGCCTTCAGCTAAGGTTTGTGTAGGGGTGATAGCTTAGATATTAGTTTCTCTTTGAGCTTAGAAGGGCAAGTACCTTTTTATGTTAGGTTAAAGCAGTCTGTAGTCTTTTCTGTTCTAACTCCTGTTATATAAAACTATATGTTTAAGTTTCCTGTAAAAGTATTTTCCTGTAAAAGTGTTTTCTCGATTTGTACTGTTGATATCTTGAGTTGCACCTGACTCTTAAAGTAAAATACTTTTTTTACATAGCAGTCATGACTGTGCACTAATTGTAAGATAATTGATTTACTGGGCCAGATTCTAGAAGGATGGCGCAAGCTGCCGAACGCAACTTGCGCCACCTCAATCAAGACATTGACCCCAAGGCCCCATACTAGAAGGACAGGGTCTCCGAGCAAAGTCCCGCGACTTGAGACATTGGCAAGGTATGCTGCACTGAGGGCGTACCCAGCTAGCATGATGCAACCCGCTGCAGCAGGTCGCAAGTGCACCTCACCTGTGCCTGACCTCAGGGTCACCCACCGCAAATGCAGAAGTCATCTGCCCTGGTAGTCCAGGCACCCCAACCATGCAACAGTAAATGATCCCCATTTCCTGGTAGTCTAGTGCCCTCCCAACTGTACAGTAGTATAATAAAAATGATCCCACGCTTTCCCTGGATAGTCTAGTTGACTTCCACTGCATTAGTATAATAATGATCTCAGCTTCCTGGTGGTTAGTGCGTTCTCAACTGTACATAACAAAGAGAACTTCATTTCCCTGGTAGTCTAGTGTTCTCTACCCAGCCGTGCCAGCCCACCCAGCACTGCCCAGCCGCAACTGGCACAGTCACTCACCTCCATGGCCACAGTCATGATGCAGTATTAGCACTACTGCACAGATGCGCACAAAAATTAATTTCTGAGCGTGTCTGTGCAGTACCGCTAATACTGCACCTCAGTCGGAGGCTGGCCATGGAGCTGAGAGGTGGTGTGCCAGTCGCCAGCTGGGGAAGGGTGGAGGGGTGCTGGTGGCTCACACAGCTGGGTGGGGCTGTGGGGGCCACTAGTCTACCAAGGAAATGGGAATTTTATTCATTTCTGTACAGTTCTGGGGCGGGGGGCCACTAGCCTACCAGGGAAACAGGGATTTGTCTTTATTTATGTACAGGGCCTAGCCACTAGACTACCAGGGCTGGATTATTGCTAAATATGCAGCGGGTGACTCAGTAGTTCGGGGCCCGGTGGGGGATGGCAGTGCCTCCTGGAGGGCTTCTGCCAGTGGCTGTTTCTAGGGACTGGGGGTATGGGTAGCCCTGTGGGCCTGCTGGGGAGTGTGCTGGGCATGGGGGAGGAGAAACTGTGCACTGTCCGCTAGACAGCCAACGGGTCTACAGTACCCCAAGAGGTGTCCATAAGGTATACCAGATAAATGCTGGTATAACTTACATTGCCGGATCTCCTGGGGGTTCTTGTAGAATCCCGATGTGGGCACTTTATGGCTGCCCTTCTAGAATGTGGCACACTGTTGCTGTAAACCCTAGCCATGTTGCAGGGGTTTTATGTGCGTAACTGCTGTTTGAGCGTGCCTGCACCATGTCGCATGCCACTATGTAGAATCGCGCGTCAGAAACTGCTGACAGTTGCTACATGCCATTTTACTTGGTACAATCCGCAGTTACGCCAGGTGTAATCCTTCTAGAATCAGGCCCACTTTCTCTGGCTAAGGGAAACTCTGTTGTCATCCATTATCAGAAGAGCATACTACCCACGTTAACCTGTAATGACCTTCCTAGCATGCGCAAGGAGAAGTGAAGTTCTGGGAAACCAGGCTGGTGGCAGCTGAGAAACAAGAAACAGATGGCTCTCTAAAGGCAGTTATAGCCAAAGAGAGAGGGTCATATTAGAGAGCATGGTACTTTGAACACGAAAGTTGCTCAGTGCATAAATATTTACCAAATGAGTGGTGTTTCATTTATAGATACCTTTTACATTTTTATAATCAGCAAAATATGGCAGAAATTAAAAAAAGTTCACTTTTGGAGGTATGGCATAAATGGAATATGCAACCTGCCCTACAGGAAATATTGTTGATACTTTCTGTTCTCATGTGATTGACCTGATGACATCACTTGTGGCTTTGCCAATTATAATGTCATCGGGTCAATCAGCACTCAAAACAAAAAATATCAACAATATTTCCAGGTAGCATATCCCTTATATTATCTTTGCAAAAATTCCGTTAATGCATCAGTTTCTGTTGCTACTAAAGTGGCAAAAGTATGGAAATGTGATGTTAGGGTTCTCAATATTAACTCACATTCCTCACCAAGCAGCAAAGGAGGCAACACAAGCAACCACAGACATCCATTATCAGGTAAGACAAACAACATACAACTCTTTCCAAATAACATGAGACATCCATCATCGTGGTCCAGCTTCTGTAGCCATGGATACACTGTATACTTCACACCACCTGGGAAGTACAATATAAAATTCCCATAGGATCACACTGTAAATGTATAAGCAATAACACGGCATGGTGTGCACCAATGCTAAATTGAACAGATGCCCCAGGTGGATTGTGAGGCATTAGGCGCAGCTGGATGCCTCAACTACCTGGGAAGTCCAGTATAATCTGAATAAGATTATACTATAAATTTTAAGTGATCAATACCACACGGCAGGGTGTGCGTAAGGCTAAATTGCTGCATGCCCAGGTGGGTGTGAAGCATGAGGCGAGCTGCGCGTCAGCCACCTGGGAAGTACAATATAAAATTCCATAGGATCACATTGTAAATTGTAAGTAAGCAATAACACATGACAGGTGTGCGGTAATGCTAAATTACTGTACGCCCAGGTGGGGTTGTGGAGGTATGAGGTGCAGTTGGAGTGCCATCAGCCACCTGGAAGTGCTGATGTATTTACCAGGTACCAATGCTAAGGACGTGGAAGAGTCAGCAGGTGGTTGCTTTGAGGAGCACCAGGCACCTGGCTTGGTTCGAAACAGAGGTAACATTCTAACTTAAATGGCACACAGCTGAATGACACAAAATGAAAGATACTGTAGGAACACTGCCTTATCACTAGTAGCATATAAGATTACATTACAAGTGTATGCATATAATCAAATGGAAAAATCAATGTTCAGATTCAGACTAGCAAGTACAAAAGTAACATGAAAGAATCCTTTAGCTATATAAATGCTTGCCATCCATCAGAAGGCATCCTTCCTTCCCAATACTGTGCCATCACCTGATCAGAAACAGTACACAGTTACACTGTCATGCCTGCTGAAACCAGATGTAACCCTACGTTACCCCAAATAATACTGTACTGTATTTAGAAATATTTTTTCTTTGCATAGATATTAGACTACCAGTTAGCATTTTATTTTACTTTAATTTTAACCATCAGACAGGAGGCTCTAACTAAAGTAAAAATTCCCAAGATCATCTGGTACTGTCACCCAGGCAATGCAGCCTACCTTAGCACCCCATCCAGTGCACATTGTACAATTCCCTAAATCCAAGGGCACCAGCAGACAAGTAGTAGAAGAGACAACAGCCTGTAAGCAGAAGGTCAGACAGCCACTAGGCCTAGTCTGAGGTGCAAAATGAAATGCTCTTTAGGAAATAATTACTGCCTGACAGTCAGACTCTGACTGCTGCAGCTAAAGCAAACTGGATTTCAAAAAATCTTACCTTTTAGCAGCAGAGTCAGGCTCAGGTAGCAGGCACCCAGACAATCACTCCAAACAAAATTTCTTCTAAGTTTGGCCTTGAATTGTTGGCAGACTCTTCACGGAATGGTCACAAATGGACCCCACACCACCTGACCGATCGTCAACCCCATCAGCAAAGATAAAGTGCTGCCTAGTTGACAAACAGCAAGACAGTCATGGTCCCTGGCTAGTGGCTACTAGGTGGCAGCAGTCAGACGGCATTGTGGGAAGTGAGTCAGAGGCTGGGAGAGAGGACAGAGACCTCAGGGCTCACAGCAAGCACTGGCAGTTTAGGGTTATGCACAGCTGCACCAGAACCAGTTCGCAAATAAAGTGATTTACAACTATTTCTGCTGCCTGCTGGCTGCTGGCCGCTCCGCCCTCTTTCCACTACTTCTAAGTTCTCAATTAACTTAGCATACTGCAGCCAGGATCTTTTTTCTTCCTGTCCAGCACCAGTTGAGTAGTCCAAGGCATCTGGGATGAGTCTCTCAGGGGCATTTGGTGACTGTGTTCTGCGGCACTGTATTTCCTCTCCAGGTGGTGTCTCACTCTCTGTGAAGGCTCAGGCTTGGCTGTAGCTTGTCCAGTCCATGATGTGTGATCTGTGCCCAGGCCCCTGATGTTATGGGGCAAGACTGGACCTGAGTGAGGGCAACAAAAGCAATTCTGTCCCAGTCAGGCTCAATCACACTAAGCACTGTGGTTGTTACCCTTGAACTAGGTGCTGTAGCTGTGATGCTGGGGTCAGGGAGGGCGGGAGGAGGGGCCCTGAGTCACTTACAACTGAACTGAGAGACCACTGGAGGCTGAGGCAGCATGCACCATGTTGCTAACCAAACATGGAACAATGGAAAAAGTAAGCCTTTTAGACCAGCTGCAAAGTACCATAAGCATTCCCATTTGCAGAAAAAGTACTGTAATACTGTTCCGTGCATTCCGTCCCACTTTCACTAGAAGTTTAGGAATAGGCTGCACCTTTAGTGAGTAAGCTGAGAGTATGGTCTTGAAGATTATTGTCTTCATCATTTCCATGTCGGGTTGAATACGGGTGTAAGCCCTGCCATTGTGATGGAAAGAACGGTATTTAGTAAAGCCGCTCTGTGGCATAAGTGAAGAGCCCAGGGGGTTAAAGGAGCAGAGGGAGATAGCAGCTAGAGCCATTGTTTAGTAAAGCCACAATGTGGCAACAAAGATGGTGCATGGATTGCATCACAAGTCCTATGAGGACAGGTTGAAGGCACTGAACATGTACTCCCTGGAGAGAGGAGGAGAGAGGGATATGATAGAGACATACAAGTATCTTACAGGGAGGAACAGGGTGCAGGAATGCACTATTTTTAAGTGAAAAAGATGTTCCAGGACTAGAGGCATGGGATGAAGTTGGAGGGAGGGACGATTCAGAGGAAACGTGAGGAAGAATTCTTCACAGAACGGGTGGTGGACAAGGAACACCCTGCCAGAGGAAGTGGTGGGGCTGAAACAATCACGGATTTAAGAATGCATGGATAGACATAAAGGAATTCTGAGGTCAGGGTAAGGGCAACAGACTTCTGGAAAACATAAACTGAACTTACAAACTTAAATGGGCAGACTGGGTGGGCCATAGGCCCTTATCTGCTGACACTGTCTATGTAATGTGGCTAAACGAAAGCTAGGAAAGCAGAGAGAAGGCAGCCAGCAACTGGAGCTGCTGTTTAATGAAAGCAATGAAGCGCCTCTCATTGGAGTGGTTATTTCTTTCAACTATACAAAGTGCCACGTCAGCAAGCAGAACTAGTTTCATGACTGCAGTGCCTGGTCATTGGTCTACACTGCCAAGTCCATTGCAGTTTCGCTGTAATTGACTCAGAAGTGACATATCTCTAAAATGTCTCAGAGCAAAACGCTCTTGTGCAAGCAAAGCAAACATAAAAAGGAAACAGCAGTACAGCGCAGATGTAGCTCTAGGTAGTATGGCAAAGGCAGTTTTCATGTGCACTGACTAAATGCAAGAAAGGAAAGGAAGTGTCAGTGGTGGCTGCATGAGAAATGCAGTGTGCCCTAGATCACTTTGCCTGATAACGTGTAGTGGGAATACAAGAATCTGGTGGTTCACACTGTCACAGCGAGATATAATTGATAAGAGCAGGGAGAAAACAGAAATGCAAATATTAAGCGTATAACAGTTTTGCACCCCTTGCTCTGTGTGGAAGGTGGGAGCTATTTGAAAAACAAATTGCTGTTTGGTTAACTGAGGAGAGCAAAACGAAAAAATATCAACAATATTTTCATAGTGAGGTAGTATATTCCATTTATGCCATACCTCCAAAACTGAAAAAAAATGGAATTTCCTGTCGTTTTTCTGATTATAAAAAAATCTAAATCTAAAAGGTATCTATAAATGAAACTCCACTCATTTGGTAGATATATTTTGTGCTGAACAACTTTTGTGCTTAAAGTAATCTTGCTGTCATTTTTCATTTTAAAGCTATTTGCATTTGTTTGTTGCAAAAGTGAAAAACACTGCTGTTTTGCTAATTATAAACTAACGGTATATATAAATGAAACATGACTCATTTTGTAGATATTTTTATGCTGAACAAATATTGTGCTTACAATACTATACTATCATTTTTGTTTTAAAGTTATTTGCATCTCTTTGTTGAAAAAGTGACAATTTACTTTGCTGCTGTTTTTTTAAACTGAAAGTTATCCGTAAATGAAACACCACTCATTTTGTAGATATTTTGTGCTGAACAACTTTCATGCTCACGGTACTATGTTCAAGCGTCCTCCCCTATTGAGAGATATACTATGGTGATGAAATATGTGAAATTATACTCTCTTGCCAGCCTGGTGGTGCTGAGACCTGAGGCGCTGTACACCTTACCTCACATCAAACTGGTGACCTGGATTTCGTGGAACGAGTCCGGGTTGTCAGAGAGCCGGCACAAGGGGAGGAGCAGGATTGAGCAACTGCAAGATATCTCTTCTCCCGGGAGGACTCTGTCACATGTCATAGTTCCACTGCCTCCAGATGGAGGTCCATGGGTAATGCAGGTGAACAGGTGGCAAAAGAGATGGGAGGGTGTCCTGCTCCAGCGGCGCATGTGTGCCTCCACACATGTGCATGTGACCAGGACAAGGGATGGGAGAAAAACAGGGTAAAAGCGAGGAAAAATCAAAATAAATAAAAGAAATTATACTCTGAATGCTAATTGTCTGACCAGCTCCTATAAAGCGTGTCAGAACACTTACACATCTTTAAAAAAAAAAAACTAATAGAGCTGGCCCGTAGCGCTGAAAGCTGAGGCACTGGACGCCTTACCTGGTGCTCACCAGGGACCCAGGTTCAGGAACTACCTTGGGGTGCCGGACAGAGGAGGGAGGGTGGGAGCAGGATCGAAGTTGTGGCTCTCTCTCTCGGGATGGGGGGTTGCCCGCCTAATCCCACCACCACTGGATGGAGGTCCGTGTGGCTGGCACATGTGGTCAACAGCACAGCTGGAAGGAGGGACGCCATAAGTTGTGCCCATGCTCTGTGATCACATGTCGCTATTAGGGATGCTGCGGGAATGGGTCAGGAGAAAACCTCAGAAAATCAACAAAATATATATATATTTAAAAAATAATGCAAATGTGTGTACCTACAGGAAACCCATCTGAGTTCCTCTGATAATGGCAAGCTAAACAAACAGGGATTTTCCTCTGTGTATTTGTCTTCCTTCCAAGGAGGCAGAAAAGGGAGTTACTATTCTGATCCCCTGCCTGCAAATTATTTTAAAAAGCAGCACAGCACAGCACGTTCTGCATTTTGGACCTTCCATTGCCAAGGAGACTAAGTGGCAACTTTCACCTTCCACTGTCAGCACTCAAGTACTCGAACTACCTATGTGCACAGAGTTTTTAAATACGCATGCAGGGATGGAGCCTGTCCCACGGTGGAGCCATCTCACAGGTCAACCCGTAATCAGCTAGTTCAATGAAGCGCTCAGCGAAGGGGCGAGTGTTTTAAAGCCCTAGTGCCTCGGGAGTGTTTAGAAAGGTCACAGTCCCCAAAATTAACTAGAGCCAAACAATGTTAAAAAAATATTATTCCCACCAAATGCAAACCCTGTCATGCGAGCAGCCTGCAGAGGGCAGAGGCACTTATGCCTCACCTGCCACCATGCCAGCAACCTGTGTTTGGGACCAAGCCTGGGTCACTCTGGGGTCAGCCGGGGAGGACTGAGTGTCCAGTTGGCTGCCTCTTCCTCCAGGGGAGGGTAGTCTTCCACTGTAATATCGCCACTTAAGCGGAACGGTCATGAGCAGCCAGTTTGAGTGGGAGACGCCATGTGGAGAGTGCAAATCATTTTAAAAGCAGCACAGCACGCTCTGCCATTTTGGACCCTCCGCTGCTAAGGAGACTAAACGGCAGCTTCCACTGTCAGCACCCAAGCACTTTCAAGTACCTATGTACACAGAGTTTTAAAATATATGCAAGGGATGGAGCCTGTCTCATGGTGGAGCCATCTCACAAGTCAACCTGTAATCAGCTAGTTCAATGAAGCGCCTGAAGGGGAGTGTTTAAAGCCCTAGTGCCCTGGAAATGTTTAGAAAGGTCACCAAAGTCCCCAAAATTAACTAGAGCTAAACAATGTTAAAAATATATTATTCCCACCAAAATGCAAACCCCTGTCATGCGAAAGCAGCCTGCAGAGGGCAGAGGCACTTATGCCTCACCTGCCACCATGCCAGCAACCTGTGTTTGGGACCAAGCCTGGGTCACCTGGGGTCAGCGGGGGAGGACTGAGTGTCCAGTTGGCTGCCCTCTTCCTCCAGGGGGAGGGTAGTCTTCCACTGTAATATCGCCACTTAAGCCGGAATCGGTCATGAGCAGCCAGTTTGAGTGGGAGACGCCCAGCAGATGATGTCAGCACATGTCAAACGATGCACTCATGTCAAGCCACCACCCCTTCCGAGTGTCTGGGGTCTCAGGGACCAGAAAATCAGGAAACAGCCCTGCCTGCAGGAAGTTGCCATCCTCCCTCACAGGCCTCGCACCCACCTACTGGGCGCACTGATCCCCAACCGAGCTGAATACCTCCGGTTTAAGGGGGGACATGGGGGCTCTGCTATAGGGGACAGCCATGAGGCACTGCAGGGGTCAACCAGGTAAGTCCCAGAGATGGTAGAGTGATGGGGCTGGGAAGAGAGTGCAGATAGGGCAGGCAAAGGACTAGAGGGATAAAGCAGAGTAAATAATAAAAAATTGTAATAACCCTAACACTGTTGCTAATGGATTTAATATTCACTTCCCTAACCTGTTTACCTACGTAATCTCCCCAACTTCCTCCAAACATAGTGGCTATAGAGCCTTCTTTCACTGGACCAGCCCTACAAGGTGGTTCAATGTATTCTAGACCTCCCCATTCTGCTTGAAGGTAGTTAGTGCAGCTGAGGACTGTAAACTGCTAAAGCATAAATCTACACATAAAAGTGCAGGATCTGATGGTATCAAGCCTAGGCTCTTAAGGTTTGCTGCACACAGCTCACCTGCCCCTGTAGCAAAACACTTCAGTCTGTCACTCACTATATGTATAGTCCCTGATTTATAAAGGCTAGCTTATCTGGCGCTGTCTATAAACTAGCATAATTAAAAGATATTTACAACTACTAGCCCACTGCCATATTGCCTGTGTGAAATAAATTGTTGGAGAAAGCTGTATCTGCCCAACTCACTGATTACTTGCACAAGCATAATCAGAAACAGCTGTTTCTACAGTCAGTGCAGATTGTTCTCTCACACTTAGACAACAGCCTGCCGGAGGTGATGAGCAGAGTGCTGTACTGGTTGCCATCTTTAATGCCGATATTGTCTTGGTGACCGGAGCAAGGAGGGTGCGAAGGAGAGTCCTGAGTTGGTGGATCTGTGGGGTTGGTAGCACTGTTTGGGGAGGGGTTTGACCACTAGACTACCACAGACTGAACATGTATTACAGGATGGGCTCTGGGAGGAGGCACTCTGCAAAGCGATAAGGGTAGGGTTTCTGCATCAGTAAACAGCCCTGCATTGGATGCAGTTCAGTATGGGCACTGTGTGTTTGTGTGTGTGTGGGGGGACACCTCTGCATGGGGATAAGGGCAGAGTTTCTGCAGCAGTAAACAGCCCTGTACTGGATGATGTTTAGGAGGCAAGTGCACCCCTGCACAGGGATAAGGGCAGGGTTTCTGAAGCAGTAAACAGCCCTGTACTGGATGATGTTTAGGACAGCGATGCACCTCTGCACAGGGATAAGGGCAGGGTTTGCAGCGTTAAACAGCTCCTGCGTTGAGGCTGCTTTGAACTGCTGAAATTTCAGTATATACTGCTGCACCCAGTATGCATGGAGATCCCTCATTTGCATGGGCGAGCTGTATGTTCTGCATGGTCACGATGTCAGAATTATATTTTTAAATAATAATTTGTATTTTTCCCATGAGAATGGATACATCATTGTCAGGGACTCATTTAAAATGGATTCCAATGGATCATTTCCAGGTATGTCCTGGTAGCGCATGGTGTTAAGTGACTTGCTCAGGCTCACACAGTACACAGTGGAGATTGGGAATCAAACCCAGGTCTGCTGGATGCAGCAAACTCATTACTCTAACCTCTTGGCTATACTGTCAGCCCAATTTATTATTTGTTTTGTCCAATATTTATTATATAACAAAGTCATCGGATGGTATGACCGATAAGATGTGAAGATGGCAAGATGCTGTCATTTCATCAGACTTGTGAGTTGTAGCTGTATTTGACACCTACTTGTCAAAACAACTGTAAGCATAAAAGGTATTGTCTCCAGAAACAGTTTGCAGAGAATGTCAATTTACTGACTTGTTTTGGAGACTTGCAGTCTGAAAGTATGCTACAATCCTTTGATATTACTTTCTCCATTGTCTTCTTGATTTCACTGGAGGCAGTTTTTTTTCACAGTGATGTGAAAAACAGGAAGTGAGGCTGAAATACAGTATTACCTAACAGCTATTGAATATAACCCCTCAGTGTTATATCTAGTGAAGGTGTCAAAAAGTAAACTGTAAGAGAATGTATTTTCCTGTAAATGTCATTTTTTATCCTTCTGTATATCAGTTTTGTAAAGACTCTTGAAAACCAATAAGTAAAAGAAAAAAACGTGATGACCATAGTACATAGAAGAGGTTTTGTTTAATTTATTATTTATTTTGTAACCAGGAGGCACACTGAGCTGGCGCTCGTTTCAGGTGCGACCCATCCAGGAAAGGGAACAAGGAGCAAATACATAAGTACACAATGACAGCCAGGCTATAAGATTGCCTGGATAAGAGCAACGTACAAGTACAAAATGCATGGTGAAGAAACGATACTAGAAAACAAGATTGGAGAAGGTTACAGAGCAATTGTACAGGAAAGGCAAAACAGGATACAACAATTGATAGCAATAGTGCAGTCAATGCTGGGTCCAATAAACAAGCTACAAAATTAGGATATAGCTTGGTGAGGGAGGAAGAGCAGAAGAAGGCTGAGTTAAGCAAAGCGAGCATGAGCGTTAAGTATGCGAGGTAGCCAGCCTGGCAAGAAATTATGTGAAACAGTTAATCAGAGAACCTGTTATAAATAAATAATTTATTTTTCAAAATGACATGCACGGTACTGTAGATATATAATGACTATGCAATAGGCTCACTCAAAATCTGCAATTTATATTCAACTGTGAGGGCATAGTAAAGGACAGGGCATATACAAAGGTGGAATCACAATACTTATTAGTTTAAACACTGTCATACAGTTTAGATTGTTTCCCTTTAGTAATGGCTGGGTATATCTCCAACCCTCTGCTTCATGAATCAGGGACAAGGCTTACGAAAATCAGAGACAAAGGAACGAAACCAGGGACACATCTTACAAACTGATGATATCCATTCATGAAACAGGTAGAATAAGGGAGTCATGTAAAATGAATTTTCTGAAGAACAACAAGCCTGCAACTCTAATTTTTGAGCTACAGTATTTCATAGTGGCAAACTCAGTACTGTCACTAGTTTACTATGACCTCCTGTCTACACAACCACCTGTGACTCAGTTCTCAGCAGAATAAATCTGACCTGTAATAAGGCTTGTCACTTTGTGCTTGGGCTGACAGGCATACACAGAGCTGCACCTTCTACACCCAAACACATTGGTTACCCCTACCTAGCAGAATTAAAGAGGAACTCTAGCCAAAATGCTACATTGCAGAATTAAAATAAGTTTGCCCCAGTGAAGTTCATACCAAATATTAGGTTTCTGTTACTTAATTGTAAAGTTATGAACTATTTTGTAACTCTGATTTCACTACCTGTTCAAAAAAGACAGTTTCAGTGAAGAGCTGCTGATGATGTCATCTCCTGAACACACAGGCTCGTCATCCCTGTCAGCAAGCTTATAGGACCGGTTTCTCTAACAGTTAAAAATCACTGTGCAGTGGTTTTCACAAATAAAACAGGCAACACCATTCTAAAAACACTGCTATAAAATCTATGTGTTTCAGGTTCTGTAACAAAGTTGACAAACACGTATTTTTAATGCTTTTTTTGGTATGGTTCATTTGTCGAGTTGCAGGATGCTGGAGTCCACATGCTTCCAGGCTGCTGACACCATTTGTGGTGTTACTCTACAGTGCTTGTTAGGAAGTTGTATTGATACAAGTGTTTTAATGTTGGTAACTTCATTGTTGCTTGTCAGTGTCTGCTTTACAACAAGTTTTAATAGGAGCCTTATATGTGTTAATTCCTACTAGGGGTGAAAGTGTTAGTCTGGTAAGCAGTACCACACAGATGAGCCTGAATGCAGGTCAAGTAACAGCCTACCAGGAGAAAACAGAAGATGAGCTCTGCACAACTTGAGTGTCCCATTCATTCATACTTGATGATGAATAAAATAGTGATTGATTGAACACTGAGCTGACTACTGCATAGAAACTCAAAGTAAGGTTTCAAAACAGCATTATTTCTCCCACCCCATTTACAGGGAGATTGAATAATTGTTTTAAAAGGCCATTCTAGAAATCACCTCAATTGAATGACGTGTGAATGATCACAGCCTTTCACCACATCAAGGATATCCCGTCTGCAAATCTCATAGCAGTGTGCTATGACTCAGTACCAACAACCCTGGAGAAAAGGACCACAACAAAAAGCACCAAAAACAAACAAACAAAAAATACAAATTCGCCAACTTCATACAAAACCTGAAACACGCATAGTTTTTAAAGCAATATTTATTGAATGGTCCTGCCTATTTTACTGGTGAAAACCATTACATGTAATCCTTAAACTTTGGAGACACAGGTCCTATAAAGCTTGCTGACAGGGAGGACTAGACTGTGAATTCAGGAGATGATATCAGCAGCAGCTCTTCACTGAACCTGGCTTTTGAATAGAACAGATGGTTCTCAAAAGAGGTGGTGGTGAAGGTTAGGAAGAAAAAGATAGCATTTAGGAAGTATAAGGAAACACAGAAGGAGCAGGGCAGGGAACTGTACCAGTTAAGGCAGAAGGAAGCAGGAAGGTAGTCCAAATAGCAAAGGCACAATCTGAGGACAAGATAGCTAACTTGGTTAAGAAGGGGATAAAACATTTTATAGGTATATCAGGGAGCGTTGACAGACAAAGGGAGAGATAGTGAGGCTGAACAGAATGGATGGTGGATGGGCAGAGAGTGACAGCAAAAAGTAGGGATATTAAATGAATACTTCTGTTCAGTATTCACAAAAGAGGAAGTGGGGAGGTGCTAATCCAATTAACAGAAGCACTCTGGAGAGGAGGTCGATCCCAGTCCTTTCACAGATGAAAAGGGTTCTGAAAGAACTCCTAAATTGAAGGTGGACAAAGCAATGGGACCAGATAGAATTCACCCCAGAATTCTAAAGAATTAAGCAGAGAACTAGGACACCACTGACTACCCTTTTAACAAATCATGGAGGATGGCAGCTTGGATTCAATGCAAAGAAGTGCAAAGTAATGCACCTGGGAAACAAAACCCAGGGGAAGATTACACAATGGGGGAGAGGTAGTCAACAACAAAATGGAAAGGGACCTGGGGGTAATCATATCAGATGACCTTAAGGTTGGCAAGCAATGTGAGAAGGTGGTAGGGAGGGCTGGGGAGATACTGGATGTATAGAGAGAGGATTTCCAGCAGAAAACAGAAAGTTGTTATCCCCTGTACAGACAGTT
The DNA here is from genome assembly GCA_016271365.2 of Neoceratodus forsteri. Taxonomy (NCBI): domain Eukaryota; kingdom Metazoa; phylum Chordata; order Ceratodontiformes; family Ceratodontidae; genus Neoceratodus; species Neoceratodus forsteri. The sequence goes on along the minus strand of CM057452.1, from coordinate 892,492,547 downwards.
GGTGAGACCCCATCTGAGTACTGCATCCAGTTCTGAAGACCCCATCTCCGCAAGGACATAGACAGGATGGAGGCAGTTCAGAGGAGGGCAACTAAAATGGCAGGGTCTGCAAGAGAAGCTTCTACGAGGAGAGACTAAAGGAGCTTAATATGTATACCCTTGAGGAAAGGAGGGAGAGGGGGACATGATAGAAATGTTTAAGTACCCCAGTGGAATCAACAAAGTCCAAGAGGGTAGCATCTTTCAGAAAAGAGATGTGCAAGAACAAGGGGACACAATTTGAAGATAGAGGGGGACAGTTCAGGGGCAATGTGAGGAAGTATTTTTCACAGAGAGGGTGGTGGATGCATGGAACAGCCCTTCTGAGGGTTGTGGTCTAAAACTGTGGGAGAATTCAAGAATGCATGGGACAGACATAAGGTAATTTTTGTGGGGGGTAGGAAGAAATAGGCTGTTGGTTAAATAGGATCTGCAGCTTATCCTCTAGGTAGGAAAATGAGCAGACTAGGTGGGCAAAGCAGTCCTTATCTGCTGTCAAAGTCTATGTTTCTACGCCTATAGTGAATTTAGGGTTGTAAAATGATTTGTAAGTTTTAAACAAAGCAACTTGAGATCTCAGTTTTGGTATGAGGCTGATTGGGGCTATGTTGATCCATATTCTGAATTTATTAATTCCAGTATTTTTTACCATAGTCCCAGACATGTCTACTAGCCAAGAAGTTGCTACTGGCTAACCCCTTGAGCCTAACTCACTGCTTCCATTACTGCCGGCAATCTCTGCAACACCAGAAGAATGGCTTGGAATGCCCTTGAACTGCCTTTCCACTGTACTCAGCTGGGCAAGTGTTCATTTGCAGTTAGGCCACTGGCTGGATAAATAAGCTACCCGATACCTTGCTCCATTAGTCTAAGTCTGCCAGTTAAAGAGAGCACTACAGGCAACCGTAACAGTTCAATGCAACTGTAACTGCTAATCATCCATACTAAATTCCCTCCCAGTATACTCTTTGAACTGTGTCAGACTCTGGCTCTGAGGCCACGTACCATTACTATGCTTGTTGTATTTGTTTGACTTCATTCCACTGGAACTCACTTATTTATGTTGCTTTGTAACTCTTTTACTGACATGGAACCTTTGTAAAAGAGCACCTGTGCTTAAACGTATCCTCAGAATTTTTCAGTAAATAAATTGCTTACAATATCCACTAGTCAATCAAAACACATTTTATTCTTTGTTAACCAGGTAAGGTCCACTGGGCTAAAGGCCCATTTATAGGGAGACCAGGAGGTAAGTGGGGCGAAATCTTGACTGACATTTTTTCTGCCACCGGTCCATTCTTTCTATGGCTGTTTTTCTGGAGCCTTTCACTTACCTCTGCTGTTCCCTTTGGATTCTCTACAGCAGCTTCAGTTTTTGTAATAACTTTTGCCCCTCATTCGAGTGCCACTAGCAGTCTAGATCACCAATGGATCCTCACCCTCATCTCTGTTTGGCTCCTCCGTTGTGGCTCCTTCCTAATCCTTGGGTGTTTGGGGAACAAGAACAAGACTGACCTGACAGCTGTGGAGTCTCTGCCAGCTGAAGGCTTGGAGCACTGAGGTTTTGCCTTTTTCTCACTGACACTTTGGGCTCCTATTAGTGGTGCGGACTTCCTGGGGACTGTCTGTTTGGTCCTGGTCATGTTCAGTATGGCGGCCCTTGCAGGGCTGAGTGATCTCTGTGGCTGGGTAGCTGCAGGGCATTTGGCTTGAGCTTGGGCTCTCTATCAGTTCATGGGCTTGGCCTCCCTTACCCCTATGTTCCTCCCCACTGGACCTGTAGTTAATTCCTGCCTGTTGATTTGAATCTGCTCTGATGGCTGAGAGATCTGAGCCTGGCCACTGTTTGATGTGTGGTCTTGAGTTTGCTCATGCAGTAGCCGTGGTGTTTAACCCATCACCGTCTGCACTTGAGACTATGGTGAGAGCACTTTTCTATCAACATCTGTACTAGAGACTGGTGACAGCACTTTATCATCATCTGTACTAGAGACTGTGGGAGAAAAGATCTGGTATGCATCATTGAAACCAACTCAGGCCCTGTGCTTGAGGCATCTATCCTGTTGGATTTCTCTGTGATGCACTGCCCTAGGCGAGAATGTGGTGGGGGCAGGGTAGCCATCTGTTTTGGATCTGCCTGGGGACTGAAGGCATACCCTTAGAAGATGACAGATCATTTGAATGTGTGCCTTTTTTTTTACTTTCCATTTTACGCCCCTTGTCACCACATCTGGTCCTTCCCTCAGGGTCCCCAAATGTACCACACAGGCTATGCTGTGAGGACCAGAGGAACTTGCTCCGTTAGTGCCCTGTATTCCAGGCATCCTGGATAACCCCGGGTGGGGCAGAGGGGTCCCCTTTCCCCTCTGAAACCTCAGAGGAGTGTGCACCTGGAGCTGTACCCGCAGCTCCTCTGGTGTGGAAGCCTCGCCTCCTGGCCCAGATGTGGGTATTTTTTTGTGTTCAGGTCCTCCTCCCTGTGGACATCGGCACTGGGATGACCAATGAGACAGAGGCACACAGAGACATGCCTTGCTCTAGTCCTAGGCCAATATCTGCCCCTCCCTGCCAGTCTGCACCAGCACCCATGGTCACCCAGGTGTCAGTACAGCAGTGAGGACTGCAGCCCACCCTCCCGGAGAAGGAGAATAGCCCATCAGGCACTCAATCCTTCCCTCCCGCTGGCCCTCCAGCAAACCGGGCTTGCTACCAAACTCCGGTCGCTGGTGACGCAAGCAGTAGTGCTACCACTGTGCCAGCAGGCCAGCCAATGTGTGGCATTTAAGGGTGGGCTGGTACGAGTTGCAGGATCATGCCTATATACCATCCTCCAGTGTACAGAACTGGATTCCTGCAGGAACTACAGACTTTCATGGCCGATCTGGTGGTTGAATCTACCAGAGTTCTCATCTTGGGTGATTTTAATGCCTGGGTTGATGATGAAATGTCTCTTTTTGGAATGCAGTTCCACCAGGCAATGTCTTCCCTGGGCTTGTAGAGGCAGTTGGCACTCACCAGCATGGCCATGCCTTGGACCTGTTTTTTTAATGGGTCTTGATGAAAGTGACATCAGGGCTGATCTAGTCATTTGGTCAGATCATCATGTTATGCAGTTCCTCAGCAGGGCTACTCATTTAACTTCCCTATGGAAATGGTCAGATACTGCTCTTTAGACATCTGGGGCCTCAGAGCCTCCTGGCAGTACTGGACATCTTGGGTATACAGATGGCTTGTGCGATGGGGCCGAGGCAGCCATGGAGGCTTATAATCTGGCCCTCATGACTGCTGTCAACTCCTAGCACCAGTCTGTGTCTCCCTTGATTTCCCACCCCAGGTCACCATGGTACGATGCTGACCAGAGAAGGTTGAAGACTAAGGGACGGAGGTTGGAGTGTTGGTGGAAGTCCGACTTGGAAGAGGACAGATTGGTGCTGAGGGCTGACCATGGTGAGTATTAGCGGCAATCACTCTGAAAAGTCAGCGCTCCTGTCACGAGTGACTGCTGCTGGAAGGAATGGGTCTGTTCAGGTGTTCAACACTGTGAACAAACTAATAAATTCAGTCTGCCTTCAGTCCTGTAGAGCCTTTTCTCTCAATAAATGCGAGGAGTTTAACCGGTTCTTTCTAGACAAGGTGTCCACCATCCAGGCTGATATTTCCTCAGGTAGCCTGTTTTTGGCTGACAGTGGTCTAGCCTTGATGGACAGTGGCACTCCGTCTTTGTGGGCTCAGCTTAGGCGGTACTGGCTGATGAAGTGTTCCAGGTAGTATCTGGACTGCATCCCACCTTCTGTGCACTGGACTCCGGGCCAACCCGCTTCCTAGATTGTCCAAGAGTGCTGGGATTCACTCAGTTTGATTGGGTGTGGTGAGCATATCTTTCAGTATAGGAGGTGTACAAGGATGAGGGGCATGATATGAGATTGGAGGAGGCAGGTTAAAGGGGAGTGTGAGGATGTTTTCTTCACAGAAAGGGTGGTAGATACATAGAATATCTTATCTCAGGAAGTAGTGGAAGTTAGCACAGTGGCAGGATTCAAACATGCATGACACAGGCACAAGGGAATCCTAGAGGTGGGTAGGAAAGGCTAAAGCCAATGATCACGTAGGGTCAGTGACCACTGATGCAGGCAGAGAACATGGGCAGACTGGGTGGACCTAGCAGTCTTTATCTGCCATCAAATACTATGTTACTATGTGCCTCAGGAGTTGATTCTTGAACCTGTTATTTGCTGTGCACATTTTGCTGTTGGGGAGATTATTAGACACTATGGCTTGGGTTTTCATTATTATGTCGATGATACCTAGGTGTACGCGTCTTGTGCCTCTGATGATGTTGTGGACATTTCAGAACTGAGCAACTGCTTTAAGGAAATCCAGGACTGGATGGCAGCCAGCTAGTTTAGACTTAATCCCTTGAAGGCGGAGGTGTTACTGGTGAGCTGGATCAGTCAGGTTCAGCAACAAAAGTAGTAGCGCCATCCTTCCTCCACTGGATGGCATGGCTCTTCGGGCACAGATAGGGTGAGGAATCTGGGGTCACTGTGGACTCCAAGCTGACACCAGAACATCAGCTGTTGTCCGTAGTGGCTTCTTTCATTTGTGTAACAGCACCTGAGTTAAAGGAAAACTACACCTCATATCTTTTAAATTTAGTTTCTATGTCAACAGACAAATCCTTTCACGTAGCTATTAGAAATGCATCCAGCTGCCTTACTCTGTTTTCACACTTTATACTAGCTCTGTAACTATTCTGGGAGGCTCCATTTGGTGTTTGTTGAAATCTCATTGTCCCGAGAGCTGCATTAGCATATGAGAAATTGATGCATAATCAACCTTTAAAGTCTCTAGTATGCCTGTCTGCTTAATTAGTCTTCAAAGGCTACAAGGAGGTATGAAATACCACTTTTACCTTCAATGAGCTTTGCAAACTATCCAAGTTGTAATACAGGGTTTTTCCAGAGTGTTTTGCTAAGGTATTTGTGATGTCAGCAGAGATACATGACACAAATGGTTAATCTGACATCATGTTCTCATATGCTAATGCAGTTTTCATGAACAATGAGATTTCAACAACCATGAAATGGAGAGCCCTAGGGCAGTCACAGGGGCTAGCATGAGCAGTGAAAACAAACTGAAGGTAACACATATAGACCTAACAGCTACAAGAAAGGAGTTGTCTGTTGGCATGGAAACAAAATGTAAATGACGACATGAGGTGTAGTTTTCCTTTAGCCCCTCTCTTGAACCATCTGATCTGGCAACACTGGTGCCCGCCTGAGTCCTTCGCTGAGGTTGGATTACTGTAGCGCCCCTACCTTGGGTTATCCATGAGGCTGATGCGCCACCTCGCTGGTTCAGAATATGGCAACTCAGCTGGAACCTCCTGGATCAAGCACATCATGCTGGTTCTCCATGCTTCTCACTGGCTGCCAGCAAAGGGACATATCACTTTTGGGGTTTGCTTGTTGACAGACAAGACCCTGCACGGTCTGGGTCTGGTCTACCTGAAAGACCTCCTGGTGTCATACACTCCTGGTCGCACCCTCCAGTCAGTGGAGGCAGACCTCTTATCAGTGACGTGACCTCATTTAAAATCCTCTGGGGATAGAGTGTTTGGTGTAGCTGCTCTGATTCTTTGGAATGCCCTTCCCAGAAGGTGAGAGGTGGCTCCTTCACTGGCCTTTTTCAAACAGTATTTAAAAACATATATAATCTTTTCACTTTAAGTTTTGCCTAGCTCTGTAATATGTGTTTTATTTTGTATTCATATTGTTCTTAATCTTGTCTATTTGTATTTGTTCTGAGATGACCAGAGCCTTCAGAATTGGGTGCCATATAAATAAAATTGCCTTACCTTAGTAACTTGCTCAGGGTCACACTGTCATGTGCCCAACCTCTGGGTGAGGCAGGGCCTCCTGTATGCAGGATGATCCCCTTTTATGGAACTCGTGAGCAGTAGTAGGGTTCAGGAAGTGTCATCAACCTTCCTTTCCTAGTGGGAGGGTGGAAAGTGTAGTCTTGAGTCCCCCAGACTCTTTACTATGCTCTCTGGTTAGAATCCCACCATGGCCACTGGCAGCCTCATGCCTATTTGGTTTGTAGGATAGCCAAGTGGTTACTGTTTTATTAACAAAGCATACAGCCTTTACAAAACCCTTCTGTTTAAAATGTTAGATCACACAACCAGACCCCAAGCAGCGTTGATAAGACATTATAAAATTTACTTAAAGGAAAAAAGACAATCAATTCTACAATTTGGAATGCAGACAATAAAAAATGAATATTGGTTGGTTATGCAGAAGCACTATACACTGTGACGAGATATTCAAACTGCACCTGGCTGTATGCGCAAGCTTGGAACAGCTCAACTGTATTGCAGGGCGTGACTGCTGACATCTTAAAGAGCTGCACCATGGCTCAGCAGCTTGAATATCGCACTTGGTTTAATCCCACTGTGCATGGCGAGTGGCACTGCACCAGCACAAGTGACTGGAGTGGAGCATGGAGATGCGCTAGTGCAAGTTCCATTGCACAGCACCACGATATTCAAAGATGACATGCAAATAGGGCCACATAATTTGTAAAGGCACACATGGGGCCCCTGCCAGTGACCATTGGGGATCAACGCCCCCTGCAGCCCGATCGCGGGCATCTGTGTAAAATAGAAAACCATCCTATATCTCTGGTGGTCCAGTGGACTGCTATGTCCTGATCGCGGGCATCTGTAGTATTAAAATTAGTCCAATATCCCTGGTGGTCCAGTGGACGCTTTCTGCCGACTGCGGGCATCTGTATTAATATAAACCCCCGTCTAATATCCTGGTGGTCCAGTGGATCACTTTCTGCCCGATCGCGGGCATCTGTAATGTCTAAACCCCCTGTCCAATATCCCTGGTGGTCCAGTGGACCGCTTTCTGCTGTCGCGGGCATCTGTATTAATATAACCCCGTCCAATATCCCTGGTGGTCAGTGGACTGCTTTCTGCCAGATCGCGGGCATCTGTGATATATAACCCCCGTCCAATATCCCTGGTGGTCAGTGGACCACTTTCTGTAATGCGGGCATCTGTATTAATATAAACCCCCATCCAATATCCTGGTGGTCCAGTGAACGCTTTCTGCCCATTTGCGGGGCATCTGTACACAAAAAAGGACCAATATCCCTGGTGGTCTAGTGGTACCCCCTTCCCACCCGCCCACTGAGCCCCACCACCCGCTCCCCCATCAGCGAGTGGGTGGCAGCACCACCGCCTGCTGCCCGCCCGCCGGCCCGACTGACAGCTCTGTGGGGCTGATATCTGGAATGTGTAGTCGGTATGGGCTGCATGCCCATTGGCTCACACTGTGAACCAATGGGCGTGCAGCCCTACCAGCTGTCAGGCGGCGGCAGGCGGGGGGTGCTGCCACCCCGTCGGCTGACCGGGGGCAGGGTGGTGGGGCTCAGTGGCGGGTGGGGGTTACCACTAGACCACCAGGAATATTGGTCCTTTCATTGTGTACAGATGCCCGTGATCAGGTAGAAAACGGTCCACTGGACCACCAGGGATATTGGACGGGAGGTTTATATTAATACAGATGCCTGTGATCTGGCAGAAAGCGTCCACTGGACCACCAGGGATATTGGACGGGGGGTTATATTAATACAGATGCCCGCGATCAGGCAGAAAGCGGTCCACTGGACCAGGAATATTGGACAACGTCTTATTTTACAAATGTCGCGATGTCGGGCATGGGGGCGCCGCCAGGTGCAGCTGAATCGGTGGCCACCCACAGGTGGCAGCTGCTGTGTTGCACCCTGGGTGGCCATCAGTTGTTCCTTTTTTTGGCTTAACTTTGTGCTGGCACAGGTAGGGGTTGAGCATGCATGGCTCTGCACATCCCAGGCTGAATATCGGGCTGTGCAGGTTATACATGGGCCGCCCCCACCTGTGCCTGCATACATTACTGATGTGCTCCCGAGCGCATCAGGATTTGTGCAGCGCACTTTCCCTTTGAATATCATGCAGGGTGCATCAGTGGGTTGCGCATGGTGCAACACTGTTACACCACGCCAACCCTTTGAATATCTGGGCCTGTAAGTCTAAACTATAACTTGTTTTGAGGTTTCAGAGTCTAGAAAATATCAAATGTCCTTTTGAGGAAATTCTCTCTGTAGGTGAAGAAAAGTTCTTTACAAAAATACTAGATTGTTGTAAAGAAACATGAGTTCCCTCTTGGGTAAAACTCGGTTGTCTTGAAAAAGCAAAAGTCTTGATTCCCAAATTCTGACTTAAAGATCAGAATTTTCTGTTTAGCATGTGAGAAGTCCAGTCTCACAAGGCTCAGAATCTAGTTCAGAGGTTTCCAGGCCTACATATACTTTTAAAAAGTATATGCCAGCTTTATAAATTCTTCTTAGCTCCGAGATTCTCCAGGATCAGTTCCTCAGGCTTCAAAACTCTGAGCTAAAGGTGCCCCAATTTCAAAATTCTGTGTGTAGTTAAAGTCTGAGTGATGTCATTTCAAACTACACCCATCCCTTTGGGATGGGTGAATATCTTGAGTTATACAGAGATTGGGGTGCAACAGTTTATCCTTTCCTGCAGGTGTCACTATAGTTCCATGTCTAACACCCCTAACATATGGTTTTATGCATAACTGTTTTGAGTTCATGACTTCAGCTGCCCCCGGCCTTTTCCTGTTGCTGGCAGGTTAAGTGCCCAGTTTGACCAGCTGATCCATGAGTTATGACCATTAGCATACTGAGTATGTACATTAGCATGTTGAGTATCTAGAGGCCAGAGGGCACAGGACCCAAGGCAGCATGGATTCACAGCGGAAGGTCATGCCAGACAAATCTGATAGATTTCTTTGACTGGGTGACCAAGTAGTTGATCAGGGAGGGGCCGTGGACAAGGCCTACCTAGACTTTAGCAAGGCATTTGACACAGTCCACACAAAGATTAATATACAAGTTAGCCAGCCTGGGAGTGGGTCCCAAGATGACAGCCTGGGTAAAGAATTGGCTGGAGAATAGGACACAGAGAGTAATAGTAAATGGAGTCCACTCTGAAAAGGGGGTTAGTAGTGGGGTACCGCAGGGTTCGAGTATTAGGACGGTCCTCTTCAATGTCTTGCCAACGACATTGCAGAGGGACTGGAAGAAAAGTATGTCTCTTTGCAGATGACACAAAGATCTGCAACAGAGTTGATGCACAAGGTGGGGTGGAAAGGATGAGAAGGGACTTTGCAAGGTTAGAGGAATGGTCAAATGTATGGCAGCTTAGATTCAATGCTAAGTGCAAGGTAATGCACCTGGGAAACAAAACCCAGGGAAGAGTACACAATGGGGGTGAGATACTAACAACAACAAAAATGGAAAGGGACCTGGGGGTAGTCATATCAGATGATCTAAAGGTGGGCAAGCAATGTGAGAGGGCAGCAAGGAGGGCTGGGGAATACTGGGATGCATAGGAGGCATCACCAGTAGAAAACAAGTTATTATCCCTCTGTACAGACAGCTGGTGAGACCACATCTGAGTACTGCGTGCAGTTCTGGAGACCCAATCTCCGCAAAGACAGACAGGATGGAAGATGTCCAGAGCAGGGCAACTAAAATGGTGCAGGGTCTGCACGGAAGACATATGAAGAGAGACTTAAGGAGCTTAATATGTATAGCCTCGAGGAAAGGAGGGAGGGGACATGATAGAAACTTTCAAGTACCTCAAGGGAATCAACAAAGTCCAGAGGTAGCATCTATAGACCACCAGCCCAGGAGGAAGAAACAGATAGGGGCTGATGCTAGCCATCCAGGATGGTGAGACAAGGGTGAGGTAGTACTGGTTGGAGACTTCCAATATTCAGGCGTGGACTGGAGCATCCCAGCAGCAGCATCAACTAGGAGCAGATTTATCCTGGACTCCTTCAGGGTGCCTTCCTCAAGCAACTGGTCATGGAACCAACTCGGCAGAAGGCAATACTGGACCTTGTGCTCACAAACAGGGACAGTGTGATGGGGGTAGAGTGGGGGAGCACCTGGGAACAGTGACCACCAGTCACTGTGGTTTGAAATCACAGAAAGAGCAGAACCTAACCACACAAAAACACGTATCCTGGATTTTAGGGGCAAACTTTGGGAAAATGGGGAGATACTTGAAAGAGGCATTAAGGGGAATGGGGCAGGAATCAGGGTTGAGGAACAGTGGGAAGTATTTAAAATGGGGATTACAAGAGCAACAGAATTCTGTATTAAGCAGGTTAGCAAGAGGAAAGGAAGAGGAGACCATTATGGTTTCCAAAGAGGTAGCAAAGAAAGTGAAAGCCAAAGATTGCATTCATGCAATACAAAAGACACAGGCAGAGGGGATAGGGAGAAGTACCAGGAGAAGCAAAGGAGGCAGGGAGGTCAGTAAGGAAGCCAAAGCTCAGACAGAAGAACACATTGCAAAATCAGTGGGTAGAGGGACAAAACCTTTTACAGGTACATAAGTGAAAAAAGAAAGGCAAAGGGAGGATAGTGAGACTGAAGGGGAGGATGGGGCTGTGTGGAGGATGACAACAGTAAAGCTGACATATTGAACAGGTATTTCTGCTCAGTCTTTACTAAGGAAGAGGAGGGTAATGGGTCTGAATGGAGTACAAGGGGTGAGAATGGTGCAGAAATGGACACAAGTCCTTTACACGAGAAAGGATCCTGAAGGAACTGGAAGTAATAAGAGTTGATAAAGCAATGGGGCCAGATGGGGTGCACCCAGGGTCCTTAAAGAACTAAAAGAGGTGGTGGCTGAACCTCTTGCTACCCTGTTTAGCCGATCACTAGAAACAGGAGGTACCCAAAGACTGGAGGATAGCAGATGTAGTCCCCTTATACAAAAGTGGGAACAAAGAGGGCGAGGAACTACAGACCAGTCAGCCTCACCTCGGTAGTGGGAAGATCATGGAAGCACTACTGAAGGAGAGATTGGTGGAACATCTGGTTGTCAATGGACTACAAGACCCAAGGCAGCATGGTTTCACCAGGGAAGGTCATGTCAGACCAACCTCGTTGAATTTTTGACTGGGTGACTAGGGAGGTGGATCAGGGGGGCAGTGGACATGGCCTATCTGGACTTCAGCAAGGCCTTTGACACTGTGCCACATAGAAGACTATTGCACAAACTGGGGAATATGGGTGTGGGCAGGACAGTAGTGCAGTGGGTAGGTAACTGGCTGGGCAGCAGGACACAGAGGGTGGTGGTAAATGGCTGTCACTCCACAGAGGGAAGAGTGACCAGTGGGGTACCACAGGGATCAGTGCTGGGACCGGTACTATTCAATATCTTCATCAGTGACATTGCACAGGACCTAGAAGGCAGAATTTCACTGTTCGCTGATGACACAAAGCTCTGTAACAGAGTAGACACACCAGAGGTGTAGACAGAATGAGAAGCGACCTGCAGAAACTTGAAGAATGGTCAGGGTTTGGCAGTTGAAATTCAATGCAAGGAAGTGCAAGATAATGCATATAGAGACAAAAACCCTGGCACAATATATCAGTTGGGGGTGAGGATATAGCATACCAAGCAGGAAAGGGACCTTGGAGTTATCATCTCTGATGACCTCAAGGCAGGAAACAGTGTGACAAGGCAGCAGGTAAAGCAAATAGGATGCTGGGATGCATAGGCAGGGGCATCACCAGCAGGAAAAGGGAGGTCATAATTCCACTATACAAGACACTAGTGAGGCCGCACCTGGAGTACACTGTGCAGTTCTGGAGACCTTACCTACGTAAGGACATAGACAGGGTAGAGAAGGTTCAGAGGAGGGCAACAAAGATGGCGCATGGATTGCATCACAAGTCCTATGAGGACAGGTTGAAGGCACTGAACATGTACTCCCTGGAGGAGAGGAGGGAGAGAGGGATATGATGAGAGACATACAAGTATCTTACAGGGAAGAACAGGGTGCAGGAATGCACTATTTTAGCCGAAAAAGATGTTCCAGGACTAGAGGGCATGGGATGAAGTTGGAGGAGGGGCGATTCAGAGGAAGCGTGAGGAAGAATTTCTTCACAGAACGGGTGGTGGACAAGTGGAACACCCTGCCAGAGGAAGTGGTGGGGGCTGAAACAATCACAGGATTTAAGAATGCATGGGATAGACATAAAGGAATTCTGGAGGTCAGGGTGAGGCAACAGACTTCCTGGAAAACATAAACTGAACTTACAAACTTAAATGGGCAGACTGGGTGGGCCATAGGCCCTTATCTGCCGACACTGTCTATGTATCTATGTATCTTTCAAAAGAGGGTGTGCAAGAACAAGGGGCACAATTTGAAGATAGAAGGAGGGCGGCTCAGAGGTAATTTAAGGAAGTATTTTTCACAGAGAGGTTGTGGATATATGGACAGCCTTCAGAGGAGGTTGTGGAGTCAAAACAGTGATGGAATTCAAGCATGCATGGGACAGTCATAAGGCAATTCTAGGGGTGGGAGTAGGAAGAAATAGGCTGCTGGTTAACTAGGATCTGCAACTTATCCATCAGGTAGGAAATGGGCAGACTGGGTGGGCCAAGCGGTCCTTATCTGCCGTCAAATTCTCTGTTTCTATGTTATGTTTCTATGTTTCTATACATAAACCTATCTGTTCGCCATCTAGATGAATGCCAGCCCAGCCTGGCTTTCGGTAATTCTTTCTATTTTGTTTAGCTTTTTAAAGGCTTTTTTTTTTTTTGTTTCATGTGTTTATTAATGGACAGTTATCCATGTACAGTTCATAGCCATCAGCTATAGAAAATCCATATAGTACAGTTATATTCATTTGCCACAACACTTGGATACAGCAACATTTCAGACTTCATTCCACATTACTGTCGTTTTTCTTTTCTTTTAACTATCCCCCTCTAACCTGCTAACCTAACAATTAACTATTAACTTCGGTCTATGTCCTTCTTTCTATCCCATCTCTACCTTACTCAGAGGTCCATTCTCTCAATTAAATAACCCACTACCCTACAGCAGCATTCTTTCCCCCATACTCAAGCTACCCAAATATTCTGCCCAGGTTCTCTCAAATCTATCTTCCGTTCCTTTTAAACTATATGTCAGCTTATCCACTGCCAAGACTTTCACCATGAGTTCTTTCCATTGACCCACTGTAGGCCCCACAGCTGTAGTCCATACATTTTGTATTCCTGTTCTGGCCACTATATGTAACACCTTATCCATCTAGGGTAAAGAAACCATCCCCATTTTCTTCTCCTTCTACCCCTAGCAACAGTGATTTTTGGGCTTTCCTCTCATGGATGCAACTTCTCTTACCCCACCGATCCCTCCTCCATACGTGCCTGATCAGAGGCTGGGTCAGTTGCCCAAATGACTGGCTTATAAAATTGCCCTCCCAATCCTTGCACTTACTCGCTCTTGGCACTTCTATCTTTCCTTCTTATTCCCATCAACGTTCCTCCTAAGTCAACCCCGCATCTTTCCCAGTGACTGACTACCTATACCTGTCACCACCCCTGGCTGCAGCTCGGGGCTTCCAGATCGGTATTTCTCCTCATTCTCTAGATATAGGTATTTATGTAACCATGTTTTAGTTTCAATGTTAATCAAACATGTTATGCCACCCCATGTGGCACAAGTATGTAGTGTTTCGCTTGATTAAGTCTGTCTCGCCACACTCATCCATGTAACCATTGTTTGAATTGCTTGACTCTAATTTCAACCCATTGTTTGTTTTATGTCTACTCCTCCTATACAGCCAGGCACAGTGAGGCAGCATTGTTTTTGCTCAGTGTGCCTCTCCTGGTGAAACATTTTCAACAAATAAAAATAAATAACATTTCTTTAGATATGTCTTGCCAGTAGAGCTTTATCACTGGGCAACCTCAATAATAATGTTGGTATGTGCCCTGTTTATTTTGCACTTATTACAAAATAGTGAGATCCCGGACAAGGCTATGCACCATAGCTGGTGGGTAACATAGCCTCTGTATGTATTTGAACTGGGCTTCTTTGTACTTATTGCAAACTAGCAATCCCTGGTGGATTCTAACATTAGCTGCCAATTAGCCTCACTAATTTCTTCCCGATATCCGCTCCCACCATACCTTCGCCTTCTGGGTAGGATCCTGAAAAAACTTTTCCTGTCCAGGCTCACGGCCTCTCTATTAATCCCTTCTCACATCTATTAGCCCCATTATTTCTTTTCTACATCTTCCGTCAGTCTCCTTGTTTCCCTAGACCCGCTAAGCCATTTATAATAGTCCCTTGCTTGGAAGTATCTATACCTGTGTGAGGTGAGCATATTCCACCTCTCTTTAACCTCCTGGAATCACAATACTCTCCCTTGATGTCAGTGTCACCATGCATTTTACTCCCTTATCCTGCCATAGTTTAAATCCATCATCCTCCAGACCTGGCAAGAAATCAGGGTTCCCACCACTGGGACCAGCAAGTCTGACATACCTCAATGCCTTGTCTCTTTTAATTTTTCCCCAGGCCATTAAACCCCTACCACCACGGATTAGGTGCAGCCAGCTTTCTATACGCTTAAGTCCTTCTTCACATAGATAACTCGAAATTCTCCTGAGGGCCCATCCTCTTCTAGCTTGACCCATCTGGCCACTTCCTATTTGTGTACCCAATTTTGTATGTACCTATATTGCGTTGCCAAGAAGTACCCCATCTTGTCCGGAAATTTGAACCCTTGTGCTACTGGTGCTTTTAACCATTTCAAACTAATTCTGGGGTGTTTACTGCTCCAAACAAAGACTGTAAATGCATTTTCCAGTTTCTTTATATCCTGGGCTGTCAGGCTAAAAGGGATCATTGCATTTTATATAAGATTCTGGGCAAAATGTTCATTTTAAGGAGGCTGATCCGTCCCATCCAGGAAATATTCAGCTCTTTCCACCTACTCAGATCCTGTAAGATTTCCTTATCAATGGTCCATAGTTCTCCTCATATAGGTTCCCCACTTGCTTTCCCACCTCAGTTCCCAAGTATGTAAGTGTATGTTGTACTCTTTTTTAACCACCAGGCCTCCTTCCTACTGCTCCCTCCCAAAACATGATTTCGGACTTTTGCACATTAATTTTATACCTGGAGATTAAAGGCCTTCTTAAAGGGACAGTGTCTTAACTTGGGAGTGCCTCACACCCAGGAAATAGGAACATTAAATAAAGTGGTAATAGACCTATCTTGCTACACACATAGTATACGTGATGAGGTTGTGCGAATAAATCCAAGTCTGCTGAATATAACAAGATCAATCACAGCCTGTTATCTTAACCTCTAGGCTACACCACCAGCCCCAAATTTTAGTAGAGACAGAGGAAAATTCTGAGGGCAAAATTAGGAAGTCCCTGAAAATCAGAACAAATACTGTAGCTACGCTCCTTGAAAATCATGGAAAAATACTGTGGCTACTCGGAGAGTAGGGGCTGGAGAGGTGTGGCACTGTAGTAGGCAATGCAATCGAGCCTGCAGAAGGCATGCAACTGACAGGCCAATGAGGGCAGCTGATGATGACTGCATTCGGCCCAGCTGATTGGTGCAAACTTTGTAGTTGAAAGGGTGTAGCACCTAACAAAGTGTGGCTGCATCCTTTCATTTACAAGATGCTGCCCAGCAGCCAGCTAAGCTGCACCATCATCAGCCTGCTCCTTGTCCGCTCCCTCCCGAATGTCTGTGCCCCCCACATCCTGCAACACAAGGGTGCCCACCCCAGTGCCACCAAACAACATGACACTGGGATGCCCAGTCCTGTGTCATTCCCTCCAAATGTCGGCGGTCATTTCTTGACCTCACTGCCAGTCATGGGGTCAGCAGCAACTGTCACAAGTGCTGCCATTTGGAAGTTTCTTCTCCTGGCCCTCTGCCTGACCTGGGATCAGAGCAACTGTGGTGTGTGCCACCATAAGCAGTTCTTCTCTTCTCCAGATCCTGATGGCTACTCTGGGGTTGGAAGCTACTGTTACATGTTCTGCCCTTGGCAACTCTTCTCTTACCCTGTTGCCTGCCTTGGGGTTGGGAGCAACTGTTGCATGTTCTGCCGTCGGCAACTCTTCTCTGACCATGTTGCCTGCCCTGAGGTTGGAAGCAACTGCTCATGTAAAAAGAAAACTGTCCATCAACTTCTTTGCGGTCCCTGACCCACCAGCACCCTTCAGCAAACACCACCCCCATCACTTACCTCTCTCAGGTCCACACTGCCTCTCTGAAACATCCTGCTGCTCTGGTAGTACCTAGTACAGCATAGCATGGGGTGGCACTGAACTCCTGAGGTGCTGTCTTTGGGATGAGATATTAAACTGAGGTCCTGTCTGTCTGCTCTGTTGGTTGTTCAGCTGGAAGTTAAAGCTCCTATGACCTTGTCAAAAACAGTAGAGAATTTTCCTGCTGTCCCGACCTCACTAAAAATAGCACCAACAGCAACCTGATTCAATATGTCAGTTTACATCTACACCCCCCATTACGAGGCTGAAAATAGTTAGAATTTCTAGCCTCCATTTCTAGGCAGCAAAAACTCAGTAAGTAAATACATCATCCTACTTGTGTTTTGAAGATGGAGATACTGAAACATTTAAATGTATGTCAGGGGATATCTTTTCACCCTATCAATTTATTTTTGTAATTGAAAATTTTATTATAAGCATTGCAGCTTTTGATCTCCTATACTTTTGTTTTGATCCAGGAAAGTCATGCACTCATGGATGATAACCCAGGTTGGTCAAAATTTACACAGACACCACAAAGTTCTAAAACATGAAAAGCTTTTAATGCAACCAAGGATAGTAGTGTGAACAATATTGTGAGGCAAATCTCAACGCTGACACCCCAGTGCTTCGACCTCAGTCTTCCTCAGTGGGTGGAGTCAGTGTGTCTGATGTTCTCTTTAACTTATGACCACACTGAAGCACAATGCTATCACCTTGGAGCACTGTTTACAACTGCAGCTTCAGGTAAGTGGTTCTGGGGTGCTTGAACATGTGTGCTATTAAAGTACAAAGAACAAAAGAAATACAAAAATCAGCACAATTCATCCGTTAAAGCGTTAAGATAGGGATACCATTTCAAAGGAGACTGCAGTAACAAGTGGGGTACCAAAGAGCGTAGTGCTCGGGCCCATTTTATTCGGAATTTCGTAAGTGACCTTCATCATGGTGTGACTAGTGAGCTCAGCAAATTCACTGATACAAAAATCACAGCAGAAGTGGACACTGATGAGAAAATCTTAAAATTTAAATTAGACCTACTAAAATAGAAAATTGGGCTACTAGCAATGAAATGTTGTTTTAACACTGATAAATGCTCTATGATCCATCTTGGAATAAAAAATGCCCACACAAAATATAGCCACGGTGGAAATAACACAAAACTGTTTTAGTGGAAAAGATGTAGGGATTTTGAAAAATAACACCCTAACCTCAGGAGACCACTGTAGAAAAGTGACTCAAAGAGGTAACTGCATTATATCGGCCATAACACCTTTATTACAAGGAGCAGACATTGTATCCTACTACTCTACAAAGCTTTTACTTGCCCCCATATCAACTCGCTGTCTCTTACTGGGCCCGTACCTTAATAAAGATAAAAACAAATTGTTGACAGCATGCTAAAGAAAATGACAATGCTAATCCCCAGAGTCAGCAATTTCTTATATAATTCTAGACTGACTGCTTTCGGTCTCTATGACTTACAATTTAGAAGGGACCGGGTGATATACTTCTGTTATTTAAGATATTGGTGACAATTCCAGATACTGAGTGGCAATTCCCTTACTAAAGAATGCAATATAGTAATACTGACAAGCCTGAGAATTTAAGGTGCCACAATAAAAATCGTATCCCTAGGGCACTGACTAACAAGCGCAACATTACTTTACAGTCAGAGCAGCTACATTATGGGACATGTTGCCCTATGAAATAGTGAATGCTGCTAACTTTAATATATTCAGGAACAAACTAGATAAACATCTCTTGGGATAGCATTTCAAAATAATCCCCACTTGTGTGAGGAGGGTGGTCTTGATGGGCCTAGTGCCTCCTTCTGCCCTTACACTACCGAGTAATACCAAGTAATAGCTAAAGACAAGTAAATTTAAAGCCAATAAATTCTGACAGCTACTATTGCTAATCAAAATGCCAAGGATAATACAGTGTTGATACCCAATTACCAGAATTTGATAGTAACTGAATGAGTAGTACAGTCAAAATTTGCTAAAACATATGTTGTGCAGTGTTGTGATTTGTGTGTATAGTCCTGGCATGTAGTTATCTTTGTTTGCTATGAAGGATTTTTCTAAATGAGCCTGCTAGTTATATGGTAGTTTAATGGCCAATGGGGAGCTTCATCTTAGCAATGTTTATTGCTCTTTTCCTACAAAGCCACGGTCCCATGTGACAGCGATGCATCCAGTACCACTGATTCAGCAAGTGCTAGAGATAGAAGCCTGATGTTCTGGCCGCTACTAAATAGCTCTAGTTCAATATTTTTGTTTTGTATGTGTGTGTCAGGTCTAGCCAGCAGGAGTAAATGCTCTGCTTTAAAACTTTTCATTTCATCAAACTACACACAGCCACAAAAAGCACACAAATCTCCCCAGATCATCAATGCTATAATTAGTAAAGACTGCAGCTGGTTTCTTACAGAATTTATTTATTTATATCTTGGATTACATATACCTTTGAGTCAGAGACTTTTACAAACGTTCCACATCAGAATGAACAGTAGATTAACAGCAAAAGATGAACTGATTAAACACAACAACTATTTGATGAGAGACAATACACAAATGAGGGTTAACAATATGACAGTAGTTTAACAGTACAGGACAAAATGACTAACCCAGCAACAAACTGACAAAAGCATTACACTTTGCAGGGTTTACAAAGTAACGTGGAACCAGAGAGACACAGACAGTGAATTCAGTGGCGGCATTTATGCCGTCAGTAAAACGACATTGTCGAACAGTGTAATAGGTAGCATTACCATTAGACAAATTTAAAACAACAATCAAGTTTACAAAGTAAAAATAACAGGTCAGTAGGTTGCAGGTAGGTACAACAAAAGTGCATCGTAGTAACAATAGAGCAGTCAGTAAATTTGACATTTGCACTGTACCAGAGTGGAGAGTGGGAGGGTGGTGTTGGGGGGTGAACAGGGGTCCATAGCAGCATCAGAGAAGGATCCAGAGGAAGGAGATGGAAAAACATAACCCACTCAGTTAGCCTTCAAGTATTTGATAAGCTGTAAATGTAATCATCAGTGCTCACTGGATAAGGAAAGTTACTGAATATCACAGCTCTGCTGCTATAAACTGAGTCTATACCAGTACTTGCTGAATCCATGGTCCCAGATACATCACATTCACATTGGACAAGAAGCACTGTAGGAAGAAGAAAAGCAATAAACCATGCTAAGATGGAGATCCCTAGGGCCATGAAACTACCATAAAACAAGCAGGCTAATTTAGAAAACTAATAGCAGATAAAGGGAAGGACACACTAGGAAAAACACACACAAATCAAAACACTCTGCACAGCATGTTTTGAAAATTTTGACTGTATTACTCCTTTAAAGAGCTGCTGACACAACAGCTATTACTCAGCTGGGTCTATGTCAGAAAAGCATTTTACTTCATTAGGGGAATGTATTTTTTGTACTAAGTATGGAAATACCCTTTTTCAATGTTTTTTTCTCCCATCACGGTGATCCACACTCCCACTCTGTAGTAACACTGCCACTTCTGAGCTGAAGACATGCTGATGTCAAGTAGGGAATCTGTGTGTTGGCATGGACTGGCAGCCTGTAGGCGCCAACAGTTCTCCAGCGGGAGGATGCACTGAATCCCTGTACCCTACCACCAACACTTTGGTGAACCTGGAAGCAAGCATTGGCTCAGTGTATGTTCCCCTTTACAAGTTTCAAAATAAATAAATAAATAAATAACTAGTAACTGTAACCCTACAGGGCCCCAGACAAAGTTATACACTTTGCCTGTAGATCTAGGATGACTGCCCTGTAGACTGACATTCAGCTGCCGATTGCTTGAAACAGTGATTACATGCGGTAGCACCATATGGCAATATTTTAACTTTGTGATCTTCAGTCTTTTCTTTCTATAAAGCTTTTTGTGCTCTGTCATGATGTCTCGCCCCTTTCAACCCCCGTCCCCAAGCCCCATCACCTAACTTCTCAGGGATTACCCTGGATATGTATCCCCTTGGCAGGGCCAGAGAGGGAGGGCCTTCCTCCCCAGGTGACTCACATCCAGAAGCGGTCCCAGTGCCACTGGAGTCATGGACCCTCGTCATACTTCCCCAATCTGGCATCACTGCAGTACGATCCCCAGCTCCGAACCACCAGCATGGAAGCTGAACATACTACTCTTGGGCCATCAGGTGGTCCTGCGACCTTCAGCCTGTAAAATCAGGTGCCAGGCCATTATAGTGGAAAGTTTGCTATATATATATATATATATATATATATATATATATATATATATATATATATATATATATATATATATATACACACACATATATACACCACTGATCAGGAGGCTACCCAAAGACACAAGTACCACAGCTGGCGAGTTAAGCTGCCATGGTTAGGATAACTCTTGTAGTTCTTCCCAAAAGGGGTAAGCAGTAGGCAGACCCACAAAATATGTGCTTGAGCTACACAAGGGCACTTCGCATCCTCTCCAGCAGAAACCATATCTATTTTTAACTTTCTTTATGCCCCTCCTTTCCCGATACCAGGCCTCTCTCCAGGTGTGGTCGCTGGGCTACGGCCTGTTCCCACATACCTGAAGTCCCCAACTGATTTCCTGGTTTAGACCCATCTCCACCTGACTCCACTGGCCACTCAACCTCCACCCAGCTCTGAGCCCCCAGGATGGGACCGCTGACTCCTACTGGCACTTTACCTAGAATCTAGTAGAGTAACCAGGGAGCGGAGGGAGAACCTGGCACCAGCCGACAGAACCCGGTATTGTGCGTTGGAGACATTCCACTGGACTCCCTTCACCTACCAGGCAACTGGGGCTTTTCCACTTTCTGTTCCCCATTGCCTCGGCTGTACAGTGTGCACCAGTGCGAGACATGTGCGCTCCTGTGCACAAGTGTGCCACTGCAGCCAATCCCTTTCCGGAGATCCCAACTGATGTTGCACCCCCAGTCTCCGCTGGGAGTCGCCAGACAGTGGGATTTACTACTCCCTCCCTCCCAGTAAAGGACAGCAGTCCTCTGGACGCTCAATCCTTTCCTTCTCCATTGACCCCGATGACCCGAGTCCGCTCCTGAACTCAGGTCGCTGGTGTGGCGCAAGGTGTGGCATCCAGCGCCTCAACCCTCAGCGCCAGTGGTCCAGCAGAAACCATATCTAGAGGAAAAGAATTTGATTAGTTGAGCAGGGGTTCTGAAATATCTAATATCTATATAAATATCTAACTCCACATTTCCAGGTGACTTTCCACCATCCTGGAGAAGAGGTAACTTTACTGAGGGAGAATAGACTTCAACCAGTCTGCACAGGATCTATTATTTGTGAGTTCCTTATTCCATACTTCTAGCACCAATCTTGTGGAGTCCCTTGGAAGGCCTGAAGTGCATGGTACATTACCTATTAGATGTTGCCAGGTCTCACCCTGGAGGCTCCCATGAATAGGTGTATGTATGTATGTATGTATTATGTAGTATAGTAGCTATGGTTAGGGTTGAGTAGGCGGTTTAATGTTAAACCTCAATTTTCACATAATAACTTTGGCGTTGTTTGACAAAATAGCCCACAATTTGGCATGTGCAACCAGGCTGCCAGAGTCTCAAGATGTGAAAAGTTTTGTGATGGCATCTTGTTCTGTTTTTGAGATACAGAGTGCAAAAACAGAAAAAAAAAAAACAAAATGTTTAGTTTCCTATACTTCACACTGAGCATTCTTTTGCTCTCACCTACAGCACAAATGGTGTGAATTTTATTATGAAATGTTCAGGATTGAAGAGGACCATGCCAAGGTGTGCCTTTGGGAGGTTTCATGAAAAATATTATATAGCTCCAGTTATAACGATTTAAAAAAAAAAAAGATCACTGTTTAACTCCTTCTCTGAATGAGAACAGCGGGACTTTCTTGACTTCTGCAGCCACAGCTGGAACTCATGCTGCAGGCTGCTCGGAAAGCAGTGAACTGCTGTTTCCCTGGTGTCCAGTGGCAACCCAACCCTCTGATCGCTTCTTCTTATTTCTATAATGTTTCCCTGGTGTCTAGTGCCCCCAACCCTCCAATCACCGTCTCCTTATTTATATTTTCTCTGGTGTTTAGTAGTGCTCCCATCCTCCGATCACTGTCCCTTATTTCTCTGTTTCCCTGGTGTCTAGTGGTGCCCCCCAACCCCTCGATCACCATCCCATTATTCTATAATGTTTCCCTTGTGTCTAGTGGTGCCCTCCCTCCAATCTTCATCCCTTATGTATCCCTGGTGTCTATTGGTGCCCCACCCCCATCTCCATCCCTTATGAATTGTAATGTTTCCTGGTACCTAGTCACGCCCCCGATCTCCATCCGCTGATGTACGTTTTTCACTGCTGTCTAGTGGCGCCCCACCCTTTGATCGCTGTCCCTTTTGTATGGTTTTCCCTGGTGTCAGTGGCACCCCACCCTCCAACTGCCATCCTGCATTCATATCTCCTGTAATAAAGAAAAATGTCCCTCAATGTTTTTGTTTCCATAAACCTGTAAAAAGAAATGCTCCCTTGCCGATCCAACCCCACCGTGACCTCCATTCAGCACCCACTACCGCACACCTCACTCACCTGAACAGGTCCAGGGTGAAGATCCACTCTCCAATCCAAGATACTTCTTGCTGCTTGAACCACCAACAGCAGTATGAGAAACTAAAGGTAAGTGCAGTTCAATGTATTTTCAATGGGGTTTTAAATTTTGATTCATAACTTTGTCATTTTTTGACCATAGATTTTCAACATACTCTTTCTGGGACCCCACCTCATGACCAATGGCAGTGGAATTATGCAAATCAGGCCCAAAGGGGATTTTTGTGGTCAAACAGCAACATCACCTTATGGGCGGGATATGAACATTTTATTTATTTAATGGAATTGGAATTACAAACCTTTGAGTCAGACTCTTCTGCAAAGGCTCCACGTCAGTAAATACAGACAAAATTATTAGAACAATCAGGTGATACAGAGATAAACAAATACAGGGTAATCAACATAAGAGACGTAAAGTTAAGCAACTGAGGGTGGTATAAACCCAGAGTCTTGAACATTCTGTGGATGGTGCCAACATATAGGAACTTTCGTTGAGATAATCTTAGGTCTATACCAAAAGCTACAAAGGGTATTTTGTTTACATAACAGAATAAATAAGGAAAAGGCTAGCAAGGGACAGAGAAGAGGACTTGGTCAGGAGAGAAGGGTAAGTGGAGGGAAGGGTGCAGGCTGTGGAGACTAGTTACAGTCACAGGCCGAGCCCTCAATGAGGAATTCTCTGAGGCAGGTTTTGTAGAGACCAATCTTAGATATTGTTGAGATAGAGACAGAGAGACCACTGAAGGGCCCTATGATAGAAGGTTCTTTGACCCAGGGTAGTTCTACAATGGGGAACCAAGTCAAGCTCCTGGATACCCTTTGCTGGGGAGGGTTGGACAAAGGAGTGCAGACTGGGGGTTTGCAGGCGATTTTCTAGGCCAACAGGCAGGTGTGATATTTTAGACAGCCATCAAGTTTAGCCAGTTGCCACGACTATATAGATCACAGGTGTGGGTCAATTTGTTGCAACCGTTACAAGGCGGCAGGCTTTGTTCAGGGCAATCTTTATGCACCGAGAA
This sequence comes from Neoceratodus forsteri, assembly GCA_016271365.2. Lineage (NCBI taxonomy): Eukaryota > Metazoa > Chordata > Ceratodontiformes > Ceratodontidae > Neoceratodus > Neoceratodus forsteri. Next base: position 892,468,696 of record CM057452.1, on the reverse strand, counting down.
ACAGTATCATCTGCAGAACCGTAGAACACGATCTCCTGTAGCCTATGACAGAAAGGATCGAGGACTATGCGGCCAGATGAAGGGCATCTGGAGATAGGCAGTGTTTGAGCCTGTAAAGTAGTCCAACTCTGGTATTGATGGTGGTACTTAGGGCATGAATGTGCTGATGATAGGTGAGGAAGAGTCAAGAATAATGCCCAGGTATTTCAAGGAGTTTACCTGCTCAGTTAGGGAGCCCTGATGATTGCAAATAGGAAGGAGAGGTCCTGTGCAGATTTTGGCGATGGGAGAAACCACCGACTTGGTTTTCTTAAGGTTGAGAACTAGCCTACGCTCTGTGAACCAGGATTCTGCTTGCTGAATGACTTTTGTAGGGTTTGCTGTAGTAGGAGGGGTTAGGGTGGCTTGAGAAAATGACAGCATCATCAGGTAGAAGTAGATGCTTGAGCAGGCACTGGGCAAGGAGTTGTGAAAAGGCTAAAAATAGTGCGCCGAGTATGGAGCCTTGGGGACCCCTGAATGGACTGGGAGGCTAGAGGAGAGGGTTAATTTTGACCTGTTGGGTCCTGTTACTTAGGTAGCTCTCAAACCCGAATGTAGTATCAGGGCAAGAACCAGTGATGACAGAGAGTTAAGTAGTAGAGCATGGTTAACTGTATCGAATTTTAGTTAGGTCAATGTATATAGACCCAACTAGGTGTCTGTAGTCAAGGGCTTTGTGGATAAAGGTGGTGTATTCCATAAGGGCTGAGGTGGTGCTGTGTCCCTTATGGAATCCATATTGTTCAGGGCACAGGATATTATACTTATATAAGTATTCAGAGAGCTGGTCAGCCACTACTTTCTCTAGGGCTTTGGAGAGGAGGTAAGATAGAAATGGGGTGGTAGTTGTTGGGAGAGGTCGATAACCACTTTTGGGGATGGGGTAATGACAGTCCATTTCAGGAGTAGGAAACTGTCCTAAACAGAGGGAGAGGTTAATGATTTTGGTTAAGGGCATGATGACGCGCCAAGTGTGAGGTGTAGCAGTTTAAGATCCAGCATATCCCCACTGAAGTGAGATTTACCCAGGACCTTTGAAAGACAGGATTTAGCTTCATGTGTAGCTATGACATGAAACTGGAAGGGGGATCAAAAATTAGGCGGAAGCACAATACTTTTATCGGAGATCTGGCGTTTAATGTGTTGGCTGTTTTCACCACCCTTGTTCATGAGGTGGAGTCATAAGAAGACTGTTGAAAATGTGGGGTCAAAATATGTAAAATGGCAAAGTTATGCACATATCTTGACATTTTCTCCACTAGCTTGTAACTTTGGTAATTTTAAATATTTTGATCCCAGATTTTTAACAAGCCATTTTTCACATCACCTCATGAATGTAGCAGCACTTTTTCAAATCCTGGCCAAAATGTGTTTCCACACCTGTGGTACAGAATGACATTTCGGGTGGCATGGAAAAACTTATCAGTGGGGATTTGAAACATTTCACCTAACGGGTTCTAAGGTGGAGTAATAAGAAGGCTATGTTGAAAACTTGGTGTACAAATAAGGTCAAGCACAATTAGATGAATGCTGCAGTTTTCAACATTAACTCATAACTTCACTAAATTTCAATATTTTTACTCCAAACTTTCAACATAACCATTTTCCACTCCAACTCATAAATGTGATGTGTCATTTTTAAAATCCTAGATGAGAGCGTGTTTTTGACTTTTGGTCCGGAATGACATTTAAGCAATATACTATAAATGGTACAATTATATAAGTGAATCATAAAACTAGTAATTTGGAAATTTGGGGTCAAAATAAAAAATATATAATCATTGTTAAACTTTGTGTGTAGTGCCAGTCTCGACCCCAGTGAGTATGCTTTGTGATCTCATGTCAGTGAGCTGAGTTCAGGGGCAAGCTTAGTGACCCAGCTGGATGGGGGTGAAGGTAGGAGGATGCACGTTTTGTGCACCCCTGCAGACAGGGCATGAAAGGTGCAGGGTTGTCTCATGGGTCTAGCTACCATACAGGGAAGAAAAACTGTCCTCTTGGCATATGGCCCTGCACCTCTTCCCCACTTGGGTGCCAGAGGGTAATGTACATTAGCTGACAGATGCACTCTTTGCCCTGTGCATGTATAGCTGCAGCCACACAGAAGTGCAGGGACCACAGGCCCCTGTGCTTCCACAGCCCATAAGACAGACCCATAAATTGTTGCCATCCATCGCTGCATAGAACTGTAGGTGGATGGAGTCTTCCCTTGGTGCAGGGCATTTGGGACATGCGTGAATGAGGACACGACTCCATGGTCTAAAAAAAGGACATTTTAACTCTAATACCCTGCCCATTCCCTGAGCAAATATCATTACACGTGAAACACAGACTCTGATGGCAGATAAGGGCCGCTTGGCCCACCTAGTCTGCCCATTTCCCTACATAATGGATAAGCTGCAGATCTTAGTTAACCAACAGCCTACTTCCACCTATCCCCACTAGAATTGCTTTATGTCTGTCCCATGCATTCTTGAATTCCCCACTGTTTTTGACTCCATGACCTCTTCAGGAAGGCCAGTCCATGCATCACAACCCTCTCTGCAAAATACTTCCTCACATTACCTCTGAGCCATCCTCCTCCCTCTAGCTTCAAATAGTGCCCCGTGTTGTTACACATTTCTTTTTCTAGGCTGCTACCCTCTTGGACTTGTTGATTCCCTTGAGGTACCTGAAAGTTTCTATCATGTCCCCTCCCTCCTTTCCTCGAGGGTATACAATTAAGCTCCTTTAGTCTCTCTCTCTTCGTATGTCTTCTGGTGCAGACCCTGCACCATTTCGGTTGCCCTCCTCCGGACAGCCTCCATCCTGTCTATGTCCTTGAGGAGATGAGTCTCCAGAACTGCACGCAGTACTCAGATGGGGTCTCTCCAACTGACTGTACAGAGGATAACTTCCTGTTTTCTACTGGTGATGCCTTTCCCTATGCATCCCAGTATCCCTCCAGCCCTCCTTCTGCCTTCTCACATTGCTTGCCCACCTTAGGTCATCTGATATAACTACCCCCAGGTCCCTTTCCATTTTGTTGTTGTTAGTATGTCACCCCTCATTTGTTCCCTGGGTTTCTTTTCCCAGGTGCATTACTTGCATTGAATCTAAGCTGCCATACATATGACCATTCCTACAACCTTGCCAAGTCCCTTCTCATCCTTTCCACCCCACCTTGTGCATCAACCCTGTTGCAGATCTTTGTGTTATCTGCAAAGGCATACTATTCCTTCCAGTCCCTCTGCAATGTCACTTATAAAGACATTAGAGAGGACTGGTCCCATTACTAAACCTGTGGTACCCGCTAGTAACCTCCTTTTCTTCAGAGTGGACTCCATTTTACTGTTACCCTCTCGTCCTGTTGTCTAGTCAATTTTACCCAGGCTACCACATTGGGACCCACTCCAAGGCTGGCTAACTTGAAGATTACTCTTTTGTGTGGGACTGTGTCCAAATGCCTTGCTAAGTCTAGGTAGGCCATGTCCACAGCCCTCCCTTGTCTACTATTTTGGTCACCCAGTCAAAGAAATCTATTAGATTTGTCTGCGCATGACCTTCCACTGTGAATCCATGTTGCCTTGGGTCCTGTGCCCGCTGGCCTCTAGGTACTCAACAGTTCTTTCCTTCAGAAATTATTCCATCATTTTCCCTACCACTGAAGTCAAACTAACTGGTCTGTGTTTCCTGCCTCTGCCCTGCTCCTACTTTGTGAAGTGATATCACATCTGCCCTCCTCCAGTCCTCAGGTACCACCCCATCCTCCCATGATTTGTTAAAGAGGGTAGTCAGTGGTGTCACTAGTTCAACCCTTAGTTAGGCAAGGCAAGGCAAATTTATTTAAAGGCAGCCCAATCCCAGAGGCTCTGGTACTGCACAAATTTAAACATTTAACATAATCTTATATTTAGAAATAAAATAATAATGCACAAACTATAAAATAAATCATACTCTAAACTTGAGAAAGCATATGAGAATAATAGTGTCTTCAGTGGACCTTAAGGAACATCTATAGTAAAGACCTCCTGACCAAAGCTGGTAATGAGGTTCCAAAGAGCGGGAGCTGCAGCACTAAAAGATCTATCACCGGCTGATTTTAGCGTCGTTCTAGGAACAGTAGGAGGCTACCACTGAAGGATCGAAGATGGCGGATAGAGGAAGTAGGTGTCAGGAGGACTGACAGGTAACCAGGGCCCTGTCCGTGTAGGGCCTTAAAGATGAGAAGACCCACCTTTAAAGAGGATTCTCCATCTGACTTGCAGCCAGTGCAATTCGCGCAATACGGGTGTGATATGACAAAATTTTGGCTGCCCAGTAAATAACTGGGCAGCTGCATTAACTTTCCAGCTGCAGTCTGTGGAGAAATCCCCAGTGACCCTGAGATAAGCGCGTTACAGTAGTCCAGCCTAGATGTGACTAAGGCATGTATCAAGGTAGGGAGGTCCAGAGGCGGAACAAGGGCTTAACCCTGGCAATGTTTCTGAGATGGAAAAATAGTTCGAACCACGGAAGCTATTTGAGCCTCCATGGTCAGATTCCTGTCCAGAATCACTCCAAGATTGCGCACCAAGAGGAGGCCTTCAATGACACAGCTCCAAGAACAAGTCCAGTTGCTGAGTCAGAGGCCATCCTATCACATACTCTGTTTGACTCCACCACCAATACCTCTGTCTTGTTAGGGTTCAGTCGCAGCCAGCTGGAAGCCATCCAGTCATTTATCTCGGTCAGACAGATGTTTAGCACATCCACAGCGTTGGCTGTTCCTGGGCAAGGACAGATATAGCGGAGTGTCATCGGCATAACAATGAAAACTCAAGTCATACTTCTTAATAGTCCCCCAGGGGCAGCATGTACACTCGAACAACACTGGGGCCAATGCAGTCCTGAGGGACTCCACAGGAAGGAGACAGGGTACAGATGAGGAATTACTCATCATAACCTGATGCCTTCTATTGGTAAGAAAGGACTCAAACCAGTTTATAACAGTCCGGTGAGTCCACATAGCTCCCTGAGATGGGTAAGCAGCACACAATGGTCCACAGTGTTAAATGCTGAAGAGAGATCGAGGAGAACAAGAATTGTCCTGTCTCCTCGATCTCTAGCCCTGAGGAGATCATTCTGCACCCGAACAAGAGCAGTTTCTGCACTATGTCTGGCCCGGAAAGCCGACTGGAAGGGATCATACATCTCGTGAGTCACAAGGTGCTCTTCCAATTGAAGCGCTACCACCTTCTCTACCACTTTCCCTAAAAATAGGAGATTGGAGATAGGATGGTAATTTGCCATGATTGCGGGTCCAAGGAAGATTTCTTTAAAAGGGGTCTCACCAGAGCCTCCTTCAAGGCATCCAGAAAGACCCCTCAGATAAAGGACACTGTCACGATCATGGCAAACACCGGGCCAACAAGTCAACGCATCTCATTAAAGCAGCGTTGGCACTGGGTCCAGTTCCAAAGGTGTGCTTCAAATTGACTGCCACCTCGATAACCTCATTCACTTCCACTGGTCTAAACTCCCCCAACTCGTGAGTTCCTTTAGAATTCTTGGGTGAATCCCTCAGGACCCATTGCTTTGTCCACCTTCAGTTTTAAGGTTCTTTCAGAACCCTTTCTTCTGTGAATGGACTGGTATCACTTCCCCTCTCCAGAGTGTTTCTCTTGTTTGGTTTAGGTACCTCCCCTCCTCTTCTTTTGTGAATATTGAGCAGAAGTATTTGTTCAGTATCCTGCTTTTTCACTGTCACCCTCTGCCCATTCCTCCCCTTATTAAGCCTCATTATCCCTCCTTGGTCTTTCTTGCTCCCTAATGTACCTATAAAGGTTTTATCCTCCTTAACAGAGTTGGCTATCTTTTCCTCAGTTTGGGCCTTTGCTATTCTGACTGCCTTCCTGCCTCCTTCTGCTTTAACTGATATAGTTTTCTGTCCCGCTCCTTCTGTTTCCTTATATTTCCTGAATGCTGTCCTTTTCTCCTTAACCTTCCTGTCACCTCTTTTGAGAACCACAGTGGCTTTTTCCTTTGTTTTGTTTTGTTGATTTGCTTCACACAAAAGCTTGTTACCTCTATGATGGCAGTTTTGATTTTCCCATTGTTCCTACACCTCCTCCTTGCCTGTTTGCTAGTGGTTTCTGAGGCACTCTCCCATTTTGCCAAAGTCAGCCCTCCTAAAGTCCAACACTCTTGCTTTTGTATGGCTTGACTCTACAGCTGTATTTATGTGAACCACACACTGTTTGGTGGTCGCTTGTTCCCAGATGGCTACCCGTCTAAATCAGAGATCCTCTATCCATGCCCATTTGAGAGTGCCAGGTCTAGACTGCTCCCTCCAGAGTGGGTTCTAACACTAGCTGTCTGAGGCATGCCCCCTGTAGGGCATCAAGAATGACCCTGCTCTTGGTTATGGCAGCAGTAAAGGTGCTTCAGTTAACATTTGGCATATTCAAGTCCCCCATCAACAATATTTCTCATTTTTCTGCCATTCTAAGGATTCCTTCTATCATTTCCTTGTCTACTGCCTGCCGAGATGGGGTCTGTAAACAACCCCTGTGCAGATTGTGGTGCCAATTCCTGTCTCCAGGGTGACCCACAGTGCCTTCTTCTCTCCCTGTTTACCCTTTAGTTCTGTTGCTCTGATTCCTTCCCTTATGTGAGAGCTACTCCTCCTCTTTACCCTTTCTGTAGAATGTGTACCCTGGTTATGCTGATATCCCAGTCATGGTTCTCTGTGTACCATGTTTCATGAAACACAGAAACACAGACTTTGGCGGATAAGGACCACTTGGCCCACTGGTCTGCCCATTTCCCTTCCTATTGGATAAGCTGCAGATTCTAGTTAACCAACAGCCTACTTCTGCAACCCCCACTACAATTGCCTATGTCTGTCATGCATGTTTAGATTCCCTCACTGTTTTACACCCAAACCTCCCCAGGAAGGCAGTTCCATGCATCCACCGCTCTCTCAGTGAAAAAAATTCCTCACATTACCCCTGAGGCCGTCCCCCTCTATCTTTAAATTGTGCCCCTTGTTCTTACATCTCTTTTTCTGAAAGATGCTACCCTCCTGGACTTTGTTGATTCCCTTGAGGTTTCTATGCCCTGCAACTCTGACCCACCACCCGGAGGTGCCTTCCTCCTTTCAGACAACTATTTCACAGAGTTTAAGTAACAGGTCTAGTCACAAATGACTGCAAATATTCTCCCAACTAGATTTCCTCACTGGCAAATAAAATTACATTAAGAAAAGTCAACTCCAAAACAGAGAACCAAAACACTGACTCCTACTTACTTACTCAGGCCCCAAAATTAATAATTCAATTCAGTGTACTCTACATGATCTATTTTCTTCACACAGGGCCCAAAGAAAGGTACAACAAATTGTTTTGGCAACATGTGGCAAGATATAATGCTCCAACTCTGAAGAGTGTATCACTATGAGGCACTGGCTTGGAGCTCTTCCTTGTCACTTGGGAGTATGGCCTGGAAGGGAGAGGAAACATTATAGTTAACTGTACAAGGAAGACCCCCACCACTGATTACAAGATTCCAGAGACCCAAACCCTAATGTTTTTCCTTTCGCTGCTTGGGGTGGGGGGCAGGGAGTTAGAGATAAAACCCTAACACCACATTTCCCTAGTTTGTGGCATTAAGTCACCTAACTGGTGCACTAACAATGTTTTGCAAAGAATATCCTTTATCAATGTGGTCTGCAGTTGGATGAGTTATGAAAATTTACTAAAATGTATTATTTACAAAAAAGTATTACATACACTACTGTGAAGTATCTGAATGAACAGAAACTTGCTAATTAAATTCTAGTAGGGGTGCTCAGTTTTAACCTTGACCTTCATTTGGTTAATTTTAATCTTATGTACATATTGTTGTGTATTTCAGGCTCCTGGTCCAACTACCATTTGTATGTGGTACCTACACCTTTAAATGGACCACTGCTTAAAGTGTCATCACCAAGGCGCCTTGCCTTTGAAAAGCACTACTGATACAGTGTAAAGCGCATCAAGCAACTTGCCTTGTGGATCCTGTTTTAAAGTTCTGTATAAGAGGCACTTAATAAAAATATCAGCACCAGCTTTTGAAGTTCAGCTTTTTCTGGTTTTGGTGGTTAGTGCCCCAACATTTTTGTTTTGCAAACCCTCACTCTGTATGCCCCATGTCTTGTATTGTATCCAACCCCCAAAGTCCCCTTCCCCTCTGTTCCCTGCTGATTATAGCCCTCCTCCTGTCCCACCCTAATTTGCAACTCAGCCATACTGGAATGGGGGGTCTGACCCCTCATCATGGAGACTCTAGGCACGAGGCCCAATCAGCCCCTCAATCAGTTTTAATCAAGGCTTCTGCCCGTACTACTCAACCTGTCCCTAAGCACCATGGAACCCCCTCTGCTAAGGTTAAGCCTATTCAGTGAATACAGGGTTTTGTCATTCCAAGTTCCCTCTCAGACCCTATGTGGCAAACCCTCCCGCTGCACCATTCCTGTATCCAGCAATAAAAATTCTGAAGTCTCCTCTGCCTTGCTGTCCAGCTCTAGATACGGTGGCGCTTCAAAGAAGGCTACCAATCTAGTCACCCACTACAAATCCTCCCACAGCCAGAAGCCTCTCCTACACTATAGTACTGTACCTCTACCTATTCTCCAGCTGAGTAATTTGTTCCTAGGCAAAGTATTATGTGAGGTCCCCCTGTCCCTTGCCAAAGCTGTCCCATCATTAGGCCTTTACCTCTGCTGTCATCCCCGGCATACATACCACCTTCCTACCTGTGTGGACGTCCCCTTCCCTCACGTACTCCTTCACCAAGTCACCCAAGATTATAACTCTTTCTCCTCTATTCCTCATCCCTTTAGCCCCCTACAACTGAACCCGCTTTCAAGACCCACAGTCTTCCTGAACCCCAGCCTTGCCCTCCAACCCTCTCTCCTGCCCTTCCCTCCAGTCTGACCTCCCACTGCCCTCCACAGCCTTCTCTTCTGCCCACCCCATCACTCCCTATTTTGGCCTACCTCCTATCCTCCTACCCAGTCTTGCTACTGCTGCCATTAACTTCTCACCCCTCATCACCTGCTTAAACTCCCTGGACCACCTATCCTGAACTAGACCCCTATATTCCTCCTTCCCATCCCAAGTTAGTGGGCGGAATGTATTCACCTGCCCTCCTTCCTCACCTCCCATCTTCCCACCACTCTCCATCCGCCTACCTAAATTTTCTCAATCTTTGAGGTAGCAGAGCCCAAGGTATCTGGGTCTGCCTCTCCTCCAGCCTCCACTTGTCTACCTGCAATGCTCCTTGGACTGACCCTGATCTTCCTCTCTTGCTAGCCTGCCTGCTAACTCCCATGTAAGCTGCCTCCCTCTGCCATCAATATGCCCAGACTCCTGCATATTGGGCAACCTCCAACTTTCCATATTGTACTCAGAAACACCCTGGCCCATGCCCCCTATAGCACACCATGCTACTCCTATACATATTTTCTCCTACCACATACTTTCTGGGACAGCCTTTTTATCACCTTCCCAAACTACAGCAACTACTCCTCTCCCATCTAACAGTCACCCCACCACACACTTTGTGAGTCTACCTCAGAGAGGGTGTATATGCAACCCCTCTGGTTCCGTTGTGAGCCTACCAGCACGACAGAGTGAACTGCTGTCCCTCTGCTGCCTTCTCCTCAGGCATACCTAGATTGACAGTACTATAGACTGCACCTCCCCTGTTGGCCTGCATTCTGGTCACTCACCTATCTGACTTTTGTATAACTGCTAGCTCCTATAAAAGCAACCTTATCCTGTCCTGCAATGTACTGTTCATTTTCTCTCCTTGGAAAGTACAGTTATGTAAGAACTTACCGTAACAGTAGATCTTTGAGAACAGCTCTTGCAGCAGGTTACACCATTAGGACTGAAGCTGGCAGGCACCAGGACCCCACGGAAATTTTCTAGCTAGCAGTATTCAGCGGGGGGACCGCCTCAGCGTTGGTCCGCCCCCAGCATCAGGCATAATACATGGAGGCGGTCCACCAGAATCCCCAGTTCTCCGCCGGAGACTCCCAGCCGCTGGATGATATCAGAAGAGGAGACTGAGGATCCGCCATCAAATGGCAATCAGAGATGCTGAGAACACCTGATCCTAGGAGAAGGATTTTGGAATTAGAATCTACCTCCAGCGAGGGATGGTGGGAGGGAAAGTACCTGCTGCAAGAGCTGTTCTGAAGATATACTGTTATAGTAAGTCTACGTAACTGTATTATCTTACTTCGAAACAGCTCTTGCAGTAAGTTACACCATTAGGACTGATTCCCAAGCAATAATGGAAATCCACACCATTGGGAGGAGGAAGGTAGAGATCCTAACAGAACGTAAACCTAGGACAGAAGTCCTTGAAGGACTGCTAGACCAAAACCTGCTCTTCCCTCGATGCAATAGCCAGGCTATAATGCCTGATGAAAGTGTGCACAGAACTCCAAGTAGCTGCAGTGCAAAAGGCAGAGGTAGACACATTCTTTAGGGCTGCAAGGAGGTAGCCACCCCTTGTGGAATGACCCTTAACGCACCGGTAAGGGTTTATTAGCGCTTCTGGTAACAGAATGTAATATACTGAATGAGTCACCTGGAAAGCAACTGTTTTGAAACAGGAGCTCCCATCATCCTGTGGGCAAAGAAGACAAAAGCTGGTCCGATTTTCGGTGGTGTTTGGTTCTGGTCGGTAGTATCTGAGACACCTATGCACATCTAAAGTGTGCAACAGGGCCTCTCCTCGATTAGAGTACTTGGGGAAATACACTGGTAGATTGATGTCCTGATTAAGAGTGAGAGCTGAGACCACCTTAGGCAAAACTTGGGATTAGTCCGTAGAGGATACCCGTCTTGGTGAAAAACCAAATAAGGTTCTTTGAACATAAGTGCATGAAGTTCAGAAATTCTCTCGCGAGGTGGCGACAACTAAAAACAACGTCTTCCAAGTAAGAAGGCGTAGTTAGCAATCAGCGGCTGGTTCAAAGGGTGGGCGTAAGTTGCTCCAGGACAAAGGGTAGATCCCATGGTGGAATCGGATCCTTACTGGGGCCTAAGGTGGAGAACACCCTCAGGAAGGCTCGTGCCGTGTCCAACTGAGATATGGTGCATTGGCCTATAGGAATGTGATAGGCAGAGATGGCACAGAGGTGTACCTTAATCGAGGAGTAGACCAAGCCTGTCTGAAAAGGGACAGGAGGTAGTCCAAGACCAACCTTTCTGGACAATCCACAGTGAAAAACCGCATCTTGAACCCATATACAAAATCTACGCCACTTCATGGCATAAGTAGCATGGGTAGCGGTTTCCTAGCAGCAACAAAAACGTCTGCTACCTCTTGTGAGACCCCCGTACTGATCATGGCTGTGTCTCTAGGAGCTAAGCGTTCAGGTTCAGCGAACAAAGGTCTGGATGAACCAAGGAACCCGCCTCCTGAGACAGCAAGTGGGAGCTGATCAGCAGAGGCACTGGAGGTTCGGGACAGCTGATGTAGTAGAGAACCAGATCTGCTTGTGCCAAAATGGCATGACAATAAGTACTAGCGTCGCTTGCTCCTTGAAAACCCTCTGGATCAACGGACAGGGGAGAAGGCATAGAGGAATCTGCCCGCCCAGGAGAGAGGACAGCGTCTCACCAGAAAACACCAGGCCCTGGATCTAGTGAGCAAAAATTGGGCAGTTTGCGTTGGATGGGGACATGAAAGGTCTACCTCTGGTGTACCCCATCTGCGAAACAGATCCTCTGTTACCTCCTGAAGTAGTCCTACTCATGGACTCTGGCCTGACAGTGGCTCAGGCCGTCTACGATGACATTGTCCACTCCTGGGACATGAGCGGCAATAGGGTTTGTGCCGTGTTGCAAAACCCAATCCCACACCCACATGGCCTCCCTGCAAAGTGGGTAGGAATGGGTGCCTCCTTGTTTGTTGAGGTAATTCATCACTCGCAGAATTGTCTGTTTGTAACAGAAGGTACCAGTGGAATCTCCGACTGGAAGGCCTGCAGGCGTAAAGAACAGCTCTCATTTCCAGGATATTTATCTGGAGATGAGTCTCTTGGGCTATCCACAGGCCCCGAGACCGAGCGCCATCGGGTGTGCTACCCATCCGAGCCCTGAAGCGTCACGTGGAGGCGTCATGAATCGGAGGCGGTGCATTGAGAGGACTCCTGCGACAAATTCTTCGGATCTAACCACCATTGCCAATCTCGGATTACTGCCTTCGTGATCCGGATTGGGAGCTGCAAATGGTCTTGCTTTTGATCCCATTGGACCGTAACATCCACTGGGTTACCCGATGGAGACGGGCTAGGGGACTGTTGCAATAGTCCGCAGCCATGTGTCCGAACAGGCAAAGGACCAATCTAGCAGGAACAGTCTTCTTCGCCAAAATGTCCCTGATGAGGGGATCTGATGTGTTCCGCTCTGTCCTGCGGAAGGAAAGCTTTCCCTGGACAGTGTCCAGAACTGCACCTATGAATTGCAGAGTCTGTGACAGAACCAGGCGTGACTTCTCTTGATTGATAATGATGCCTGTCTCGAACAGGGCGAGAGTATGATGAATGGCGTACATCAGGGCCTCCTGAGAGGGCACCATGAGAAGCCAGTCATCCAGGTAGAGAACACGTAGTGGCCTTGTCTCCTCTAGTCGCCGCTACGACCGCATTGCGCCGTGAAAGCCGAGGTACAGATGACAGTCAGAAGGGGGCTCAGAACTGATAGTGGTGGCCCTGGAACTTCAAAACACAGAAATTTCCTGTGCGCTTGAGCAATAGGGTATGTGCAGGTAGCGTCCTGCATGTCCAAGGATGCTAGAAAGGTGTCCTGCTTGAGCATGGGAATCAGACCTGGGAGGTCACCATGTGAAGCATATGTACAGGACCGACTCATTGAGATCGCTGAGGTCCAGTATCAGACAGAGGTCCCCTGTTTCTTTGGAACCAGAAATTAGTGAGAATAATATCCTGCACCACTCTGGTTCCTTGGAACATGCTCTATAGCTTCTTTTTCGAGCGTGAGCACCTCCTGCTGTATGAGCAGGGTGTGCTGACCAGAGTAACAGGAAAGTAGGGAGGTCTTGCTGGTAGGTGGTCGAGAAATTCTATGAAATGGCCTTTCTTGACCAGTTGGAGAACCCACCTGTCGGTGGTACTCAGCTGCCACCCTAAAAGTGGTGAGCGATGCAACCCTCGACCTTCTGTGCCCATTGATCCAGAGGAGGGGCGGGGGCAGGAAGGAGTCATGCTGTGGCAGCACTGGTCCCTGCAGGCTGGGCGGTTTAGCATAATGTTGCCCTCTGCCTGGGGACGACTTAGCCTGGGCTTTGCGCTGAAGGGTGCCCTTTGTTGCTGGCAGGAACGTGGCTGCTGCCTTTGTTGCCCGGCTGCAAAACGGCTCTGGTTTCTATGAAAGGAACTAGGCCTAGATCTGTACATGGCCTGTACAGACCTGACTGCCTTCCAAGCGTCCTGGGTTTGGTGATAACCTTCTCGAGGTTCACCAAAGAGAACCGCCGTTGTAGGGGGCGTCAAGAATGTTCTTCTGTACATCGGGGTGAGCGGAGACACACAGCAAGAGTGTTTCCAGGAGACAATGCCTAAAGCTGCAACTCTGCCAGATGAGTTTGCAGAATCGTATGCAGCTTGAGTGCCAGGTACCTACATCAGACCCTGTGCGGAGAAGGTTTAGGAGCTCCGCCTTCCTGTCGCCATCCGGGAGTTTTCGACCAGGTCTTGGCCCTGTTCCACAGGGCGTTCTGAAACTATACCATGTGGGTTAGGTAGTTCAGGGACCTGATGACGCATGTAGCAGCCATCATTATGTGCCTCAGAGGGCATCCAATTGTTTTGATTCCTGGTCCGATTGGCTGTGTACTCATATGTTGTATGGTCTTTGGGACCGGTCATGCGGAAGCCATAATGACCAGGAAGTCTGCCAGGAGGTTGTTGAGCCAAGTACTGGTCCTCTCTCAGGACCTTGTACAGGTGGTCAGCCTTCCTCGCACAGCAGGAGTGAAGTCGCGGATGCTTCCACGCAGCCTTGGTGATGTCCATGAAGGTGTCCACCAAGGGTGGCACTACCACAGGCTTTGGGTCTTTCTGCCGAAGATAACGGGCAAGGCGCTGCCTGATTGGGGTCGAGGTCTTCAGCATCCCACCCCGTGTCATCCTGGATGTTCCTCATGATCTCAGCAAATGAGGATCATCTGGAGGAGACCTGGGAAGGTCATGTGGGTCAGGTGAGGAATGCTGAATGGAGAAGGAGATCTGGAATAATCCAAGGTATCCGATCTGAGTCCTCCCTGACGAAATGTACTGGCGATGTCTGGGTAGCTTGGGGCTGGGGACCCTGATGGAGATCTTGAGGAGGCCTTCTCCTGTCCTTGGATATGCCCAAGGAGGTGGAGTCTGCTCCTTAAGGGTTGGTGGTTGTCCTGCTGGCCCCTTAGGTGGAGGAGGGATGTAGGAGGTGAAGGGTAGAAGGAGGAGGTTATGCAGGGACCACATCCTTTCGGATGGTGTCCCACCAGAAAGTAAGGAGATCCTTTACTTCTTGAAGATTCATGTCCGACGATGGGCCTGGCGCTGGTGGTCTGTCGTTGGGTCCATGGGTGTCTCTGGGATGGGCGAAGGTTCCTTGAGGCCTGGCATCCTCAGTGTCGCCTGCCTGGTCTTCGGGCAGTGCGGTGTCCTCCTCCGTGGAATCCCTGTGACGGTGTCCACCGGTGACTAGTCTTTAGCTCAGTGAATGCAAGACCGATGTTGGTCATTTGGCCGGCCTTTGGGTAAATCATCGCTAGGTAGAGACCGAGGCCGATGCTGGTGAGCGGCGGCGGGAAGAAATACAGTGCGTAGAACTTACCGTAACAGTAGATCTTTGAAAGAGAGGCTCTTGCAGTAGGTAATTACATATAGGACTGACCTGGCTGGCAGCAGGACCCACAGAAAAATTTCTAGCTAGCAGTCCCTGGCGAGGACGCCCCCACGTCAGGTGACCGGCATCAAGAGATATGGGGTATAAAGGCGGTCCCGGACGCCTGCCTTCAGTTCTTTCCCACCACAGGCCCGGAAGGCCCGGACGAGAAAGAAGCAGATGTTGCCATTCCTGGAAAAGAGCTGAAGAAGCCTAGGGGATGGAGGCGAGAAGGTATTACCTACTGCAAGAGCCTCTCTCAAGATCTACTGTTACGTAAGTTCTTGTGTAACTGTACTATCTTACTTGAGAGGGCTCTTGCAATAAATAATTCATATAGAACTGAATCCCAAGCAGTCTGGAACAAATAAAGGCACCGGGAGGAAACTACTCCTGAAAATAGCAGTAGCCTTGTAGGCCTCAAGACAGAAGACCTTGCAAAACCGCTAGCCCGAAGCCTGCTCTACGGTGAGAGGCAATGTCCAAACCGTAGTGTTTTGTAAAGGTATAGACAGAAGTCCAGGTGGTGGCAGTGCATGTCTGCCGCAGACACATTCTTGAAACAAGCTGCAGAGGCCGCTATTTCTCATGTGGATGACCTCTGATTTGACCCGAGGAGAGTCTTGTTGTACTTGTCATAACAGAAGTGATGCAATGAGCTAACCACTTCAACGGGCATTGCTTGGAAACAGCACTGCCTTCCCTTTGTGAGCAAAGGGCGAACAACTGATCAGTCTTTCTGAGATCTTTCGTCCTGTCGGTGTAGTATGTCAGAATCCAGTGAACATCCATGGAATGGAGTAAATATTCTCCTGGTTGGTGCGGCATGAAAAGGCAGGTAACTCTATAGACTGATTTAAGGTAGACTCTGCACCACTTTAGGTAGAAACTTAGGATTCGTGCGAAGAGCTCACCGTTCTTTGTGAAAGATCAGGTATGGGATTTTACATATAAGGGGCCTGAGCTCGGAAATGCTTCAGCGGAAGTAATAGCCACCAAGAAGAGTGTCTTCCACGAAAGAAACTTCAGATCTGTGGAGGCCGCGGGTTTGAAGGGAGGAAGGGTAAGTTTCTCTAGAACAAAGTTCAAGTCCCAAGGGGAGCAGGAGTTCTGATGGAGGGCCTCAGATGAAGGACCTCTAAGAAAGGTCTTAGAGACCTCTAATTGGGCAAATGCTTTATCTGCGAAAGGAACATGGTATGCTGAGACAGCGCCATGTGTACTTTCAGGAGGAATGACTGAGACCCAGGTCGAAAAGATGACATAAATATTCCAGCAGAATGGCCACTGAACAGGAGAAAGGCTCCACGTTCCTAGGCGGCCCAAATAGAAAATCTCTTCCATTTCATGGCGTAAGTGGACCTAGTGGAGGGTTTCTAGCCTCCACCAAAATCTCCGCCACCTTTGGAGAGACACCAAAGCAGGATTGAGCTTGGTCTGCAGGAGCCATGCATGGAGTTGCAGGGACTTGAGTCTCAGATGGACCAGGGTCCCTGATCCTGGGTCAGCAAACTTCGAGATAAAGGAAGAGGAAGAGGAAGGAGGAACCTCTGAGTATTGTTGTAGAAGAGAGACCAGATTTGCCTGGGCCAGGAAGGAGCATGAGAATCATTCTCACTCCTTCGTTGATAGTTTCTGCAACACACGAGGGACCAGTGGAACTGGGGAAAAGCATAGACAGATCTGCCTTCCAGCTTAGAGACAGGCGTCATTCCAGAAGCGCCTTGCCCTGGAGCGGACGAGCAAAAGTTGGGCAGTTTTGCGTTTTGGAAGAAGGCAGGTCTACCTGTGGAGTCCCCCAAAGGTGGAAGATGTGATTTAGCACCTTTGGTCTAACTCCCACTCATGTGGCAGGGCAGAGGAGACTTAGCATTGCTGCCAGGGTACTGTTGACTCCTGGAACATGAATCGCTATGAGGTGAAGGTTGTGTTGAGTTGCCCAGTCCCAAACCCTCATTGCTTCCTGCATAGCGGGTAGGATCAGTACCTCCCTGCTTGTTGATGTACCACCACGCACATGTTGTCCGTCTGGGCTAGGTGACTGGGAAGAATGTATTGGTGAAGGGCTTGGAGGCATGTAGTACTGCTTGAAGCTCGAGCACATTGATGTGGAGAGCTAGCTCCAATCTGGACCATAATCCCTGGGTTCGGTGAGGACCCAGATGGGCTCCCCAACTTCCGCCTGATGCGTCTGTGGTCAGAGTCTGGGAGGGGGAAGATGAAAGAGGAGACCCTCCAAACAGGTTCTCTCGGAACCATCCACCACTGCAAGTCTCGAGCCATCGGCAAGGAGATCAGAACTAGATGATCTAGGTCATCTACCAGTTGATCCCATTGGGAGGGTCCACTGAGAGATCCTCATGTGGAGCCGAGTGCGGGAACTGTCGGGATGGCGGCCACCATGAGCCCCAGGAGACGGAGGACTGGCCTCACCAGAACCTTCCTGCATTCTGATAGCAGGAAATCTGTGACTGAAGAGAGGCCACCCTGTCCGGAGGCAGGAAGGTCTTGCTTACCGTCGTATCGAGGATAGCCCCAATAAAATGTAGTCTCTGGGAGGGATCCAGATGAGACTTGGAATGGTTGATGGTAATCCCCAGGCAAGTGAAAACCTGCTGGGTGAGGGAGAGAAAATGCAGGAGCGCCTCCTGGACAAGGCGCGAGCAGCCAATCGTCAGGTAAGGGAACACCTGAACTCCCATCGTCCCAGGTGGGCCACTACCACAGCCAGGAATTTGGTAAAGACTCGGGTGCAGAGGAAAGACCAAAGGGAGTGCCTGAACTGGTAATGGTCCCCTGGAAAGCAAAGCGAAGGTACTTGCGGTGAGAAGGCGAATGGGGATGTGCAGATATGCATCCTGCATATCCAGCGCACAAAAACCATTGACCCGGCTGAAGGAGGGCAAAAGGTCTGTAGGGAGAGCATCCTGAACCTTTTGTATTCACGTAAAGGTTCAAGAAGCTGAGATCAAGGATGGGTCTGAGATCTCCCGTCTTCTTTAGGACCAGGAAGAAATGGGAGTAATAACCCGTCCCTTGAGGTGAGGGAATGGGCTCTATAACCTGCTTCTCAAGGAGGCGAGAGATTTCTTCCGGACCAAAGGAAGATGGTCCCTTGGTAGGACAACTTCAGAGGGGTGGCGGTGTGGTTTCTGTAGAAACTCTATAGAGTGCCCTTCCGATAATCTGAAGCACCCATGAATCCGTTGTTATCCTCTCCCAACCAGAAGGTGGAGGAGAACCTCCTCTACGGTTCTTCCGGTGTGTCAGAGGTGGGAGAGGGGAGGAGTCAGGTGGTGTGGGGCAGCACCGCAACTGGGGCACCCATTGCTTTTTTTGGGCGGAGGGGCCTGGCAGCTGCAGGGCCCGACGTTTAGTGGCCCGCCTTCCTTGAGGTTTCGCTTGTGGCCGACTATGTCTGCGAAGACGGCATACTGCGGGTGATGGGGACAGTACATGGAATCTACAGATTTCAGAGCCGTCCCTCTCTCCTGAAGTTGGTGATGATGTCCTTGACATCACCACCAAGCACCGAGCCCCTGAAAGGTGCTTCCTGGATGCATGATTGCACCTCTGGGACCAAACTTGACACACAGAGCCAGGCATGGCGCCATAGACTCACGGTGAAAGCAGAGCTCTTCCGGCAGTGTCCACTGCATCGTATGTCATCCGCAGAATGTGACTGGTCAAGCGGGCAGAAGGACTAAATCAGCTAACTCTTGCTTGACTTGAGAGTCAGGCAAGAAGTCAATCTTAGATTCCGTCAGGAGTAAGGATGGACTTCTGGTAATCCCCCATATGAGCAACATAATTCAGGGCCGAATTCCCAGTGTGGAAGTGGCATAGATTTTCCTTCCATACTGGTCCAGGAGGCGAGATTCCTTATCTGGAGGAGGCGAGCTTAGATGTTTTAGGTGCGCTGATCAGCCATGAGCGGCGCTAATCACGACCGAATCTGTGAGGGGATGAGGTCAAAAAATCTACACCCTCAGGGCCTGGTATAGCCTGTTAGACTTCCTAGGAAGCGGGCTAAAGCTGACGGTTGCTTCCAAATAGTGGAAACAAGGTGGGCGTGAGGCTTGATCCAGGGTGGCACTAAAGTAGGAGCTGTCAGGGACAGGTCCAGATGTTGTGAGAGTTTGACCGCTGAGGATCTGGTTCAAGGCGCCACTGATGTACTTCCTGGATTTTCTGAGCAACTCCGTGAAGGAAGGGTCCTCGAGGAGACCGGAGGGTCTCGGCCGGCTTGGATGGAAGTGAGGCTCGTCGTCTCTCGAAGCATCCATTGGAGGAATCCGAGAGGGGAAGAAGAAGAATCAGAAGCAGAATAAGACTCCTAATACGGCTGGGGAGGAATGGGTTCCTTAGGGATCCTGGGCGCGTGTCCTGCCCTCTCGGGATCCAGAGGAAGGGCTCTGGAGTCCAGAGGTGGTGTGAGGAGTGTGCCGTCTCGGGTGTGCAGGGGTGGCACCGTCTCCGTAAGGCAGCTCTCTACTTCCTGGTGAGCTGAGCCTTGGCCTCCAGCCACCAGGAAGCCAGAGTCTCCTGCAGATCACGCGGCGGCCAAGGGGCGGTGGAGGTGGAGAATGGGGGGAAAGAAGGCGGGTTGTATCCGTGGCGGTATCCGAAACCGGCTGTGGGAAAACTGGTGCCAGATATTGAGGCGCGGGTACTGCGGCGTTGGAGGAACGGCGTCGGGTACTGCAGCACTGGATACTGTGGTTCCGAATACGATGGTGTTGGATAAGGCGAGGCGGTGCACCGACTGCAAAGGGCTGCCGGAACAGGCGGCCGGAAGGTGTACAGGCGGGTCAACAGTAACAGGCCTGGGGAGCAGGGCCCGATGGAAGTGGAACCTCACCGGGCGCCGGTGGGGCTGGCGCCAGCATGACCGCATCGGACTGGTGTCGGGGCGGCGGCCAGATCCAGTTCCCCTAGGAGGAGGGTCTGACGAGGTGGAACATCCCCTGTATCACCCAGGGACGGGGGAGAATCCCGAGGTCAGGCTGGGGTGACTCAGGCTCCCCGGACGGCAGCGAAGGCTGTGGGGAACCAGAGTACGATGGGGGTTGGAGGGTCCGTTGTAGGTTCCCTTCGCCCGGCGACGTCCGGGAGCCAAGCGCGGCTTAGGGGCTAGGTCCCAGCGGCACCGGAGGAGCCGGTGTCGTCTTATGGGTCCTCGTCGGAGGCGGGCTGAGGAGGAGGACGGCCCGGTCCAAGGGGCGAGTCGTGCGCCACCCGAAGGTTGGGCGTCTTATCGACCTTCTCCGGCGGACGGCGGAGAAGCCGACGTCTGACTTATGGGAATCGCCACGAGCCAGTAGGCGCCAAACCTGCGGCAGAACTGAGCGGAGGCCTTCTTTTGCCCGGGCGCCCGCAAGACCAGCGCCAAGCCAGTTGGGTGGGCGACACCTCCTCAAAGCCTTGGAGGCTGCCGTTAGCGGTCCCCGGAGGGATGTTACCTGAGCCTCGACTCCGCCTGAAGTTGCGGGAGGAGGACTTCTCCGGTGCCTCTCCTTGTCCCGCTTTTTACGATGCCCTTCTGGAGAAGTCGATGCCTGCCTGAGCTTCTTCAATTCTTTTCCATCGAAGACATCTTTTTCTTTAGAAGATGGGCTTCCAGGGACTATTAAGCGTTGTCTGTGGGTAGCCGTGTTGAAGTGAAGGCAATCACGGGGACTTGTCGACCAGGTGGTTGGGGCCTAGGCAGAAGAGCAGAGGGAATGGCCATCCTTGTGTGGCAGTTAGGCGCCGCCACGAGTTGCCTTTACTGACTAGCAGCGGGAAGAACTGGAAGGCGGGTGTCCGGGACCGCCCTTTATACGGCGTCTCTTGGCGGCGGTCACCTGGCGATGAGGCGGTCCCTCACCAAGGACTGCTAGCTAGAAATTTTCAGTGGGGTCCTGCCCGCGGCGGCATCAGTCCTATGTAATTACCTGCAAGAGCCCTCTCAAGTAAGATCTGGGATTCTGGGTCCGCCTCCTTATGTACTATGCCTGACATTGGAGGCGGGACCGACAATGGAGGCAGTCCCCGCTGAATACTGCTAGCTAGAAAATTTCCAGTGGGGTCCTGGCGCCCGCCGACTTCAGTCCTAATGGTGTAACCTGCTGCAAGAGTTGCTCCTCGAAATAAGATCTGATACAATGTAAAAGCGCTGGTTCCCATAAGAGAAAGATTCTCATTCTGTTGCTGCATTAGATCATTTTCTGTTGGTCCTTTTCTCTCATTGGAACACTCCTACCTAATGTCTTCTTCTCCCTGCTATGAGTCACTGACTTCATCTTCTTAGGCATGATCAGGGAAAATCATACACAATTTTCATGGATCTGGCCAAAGTCTTCACTCGGTGTCCCTCCCTCCTGGTGGACAAGCTAAGATCCACTGACCTCACAGCACCTGCCGTTGGCTGATTCCATTCCTACCTACAGGTTGGAAGCACCTTATCTTCACCACTTCCCATCCAGGCTGGAGTCCCGAGGGTTCCATACTAGACCCTATCCTGTTTTCCACTTTTCTGAATGACTTCCAATCCACCTGTGCCTACTCATATATACACACACACACACACACATGTATACAGATGACACAGTCATCTTTGCCTTGGTTCCTCTATCGCTTCTGTGGAAGACCTGGTTCAGCAAGAGTTTCACAATGTCCTGCACTGGTTTGACACTGGCCATCTCAAGTCAACACCCAAAATAGGTGTCTTCGACCTTTGGCACAAGCAGAAACTGGCCAGGCTCTCGAGTCTTCCAGTCTTCTGCATGCTGGATGGCTCTCCCTTGAAGCAGTGCAACCCTTCAAGTACCTCAGCATGTGGCCAGACAGTAAGCTTGACTTCTCAGCCCACATCAGCGCCATCCATGTGAAATTTCATCCTAAGCTGGGTGCCTTGTACTGCAATAAAGATTGCCTTCCCTGCTGGTCTGCCATGAGCTGGTCACCAAAATGTTGCTCCAGGATTCTGGCTATGCCTAAGTGGTCTACGGTACTGCCCCACCATTTCCTAGCCAGACTGGACACATTCCATAATGCCTTATGTCACAACAAACTCCCTCCTTGTACTCATTATTGCTACATCTACTCATCCCTACCCATCATCCCCCTGCCATCATGCTGCCAGTCACACTGCTCCTCTTTCATCTCCAAATATTGGTTTAATTCCCTTCCCTCCTACCTCATCACTCCTCTCCCCAGTTACCCCTGCTTCATGCTCTCTGCACTCTAGGGACCTGAGTAACCTTCTCCACTCCTCACCCCATTCCTCTGCTGGGCAATCAACTTCCTCCTATCACCTTGCAACTCTATGGAGGAACCAGTTCTCCTCATCTCTCTACCACTCCACCACCTCTGGCTCTTTCAGGTGCCGAATGAAGCTCCTCTCACCCCAGTCTTACTTTTTCTTCCTCTAAGAAGTCCTCCCAGTTCTGACATCAGCATCGTAGGGTTTTGGTTTCTCCCTGTCCTAAACTTGTACCTAGTGCACTCCCATGCTCATTTGTGAACATACTCTATGGAAAATTTTGTTGAATCTTGCACGTGCACCTGATAATACTTTTCCTTCAAGAACCACTGACATGGTCTGGGCATGCAACTTATACCAAGCAGTTGCCTGCCTGAGGAGTTAATTTTGCTCAGGTTTGAATTTTTGTGAATGATTAAAAGTACAGTGCACCTCTATTATCCACCACCCTCCTGATCTGTAATTCCCTATATTATCCACAGACCACCACCCTCCTCATCTGTAATGCCCTCTTATCTGCCACCCTCTCTATCACCAGCTCTTTCTGGTGTACATACCACATCTTTCTCATGTCATTCTACCTCTATTACACACCACATCCCTGGCACTGATGCAGTGCATTATAGTCCCGATTTCTGGTTGTTGTAAATGTAAGGAGCTCTGCTGTGATGCTCTAAGAAGATTTTTTTTGGTGAGAAAAGGAGACCTGGCACCTGACCATGGTTTAGAGAGATTTAATGCAAGGTCAGGTGATGTCTCTTGGACAATGAAATGTCAGATTTTTTCTTGTCATTTCAAAGAAATATTTTATAGAGCACTGCTGAGGACTACGTACCTTTGAGCGGCTGTGAAGTTTTTAACACGTCATGGATGAAGAGATTATTGAAACTGTTAGGGGTAAAGAAAGGAAGATTTCAAAATAAGAAGCAAGGGTTGATTTTAACATTGTTTTACTTGTCCGTGGAATAGTGCAAATTGACCTGGACTAGTGCAGCTAATCCTCTACTTGTTCCACTTGACTAATGCAGGTTTTCCTTGGCTGTCAGTGAAGTAAAAAAAAAAGTCCCTACTTTAGCAGGCTGTAGTCCTCATACTAATTTCCCATTGTTTCAGATGGCCAGGTATGATTTACAGTTCTTTAAGAGCTACACTTACCTGGCACCTGGCAGTATAAGTTAGGGACCCCATAAAAAGACTCAATGAATTGTTGTCACATCATTGTTAGGGTTACCAACTGGTGTCTAAGCTGTGATCGGAGTGGAATGCTGTTAAGTCACTAGCTCCCAGTGTTCTGAGTTTGTGTCTGTGTGTGTGTTGATGTGCTTCACATTAGTAAGGACCTGTCCCTCTTTTCCTACATTTTGAGTATCACCCCAACATTTCACTGATAAAGGTACATAATGTCTGCTGTGATGGGTTTTATCCCAGCCTCCCATAGTTACTCCTTCCCTTCAAATCCCAGCCCTATACTTTACCTGGACACCACTTCAGGCTGACAGAAGGACTTGGATGCTAAAATGAAATTAATCATGACAAATAAAGCCAAACAGATGTCCACCATGGATTACTTTTAACTTGATTGATGATAAATGAGAAATGAACAAAACTAGATTTTAATAGTCATACACGTGACACTCAGACAGCTAGTTCTGATTAATCTATGATTTTGTAATATAAAAATGTGTTATTGAGTGATGACATCCTGACTGTATAATTTTAATAAACAGAGGAGGAGCTGGGTGACATCATGGAGAAGGCAGGCTCAAGACAGTGTTTTAATTATGCTGTGAGTGACCTGTAAAGACACACGTTTGGACTCTCTTGACAAACATCGGTCTATCAGCACTATTAGAAGAGATACATTAGATATACAAGTCTGATTGTCTGGTGGTAGGAATTTTGCACTTTTTAACCCTTGTTCTTTTAAATGATTGTATGTTTTGTGACATATGGTTCTGTATTTACATTTTATCTATTTTAAGTAAATCTCTACTTTAGAGACTACTTGGTGTGCCTTTGAAATTATTTTTCTTGACAAGTGAAGCATACATGGTTAAAGATGACACTGTACAAAGCTTATTGGTTTTACCAAACTGGGAAAATGTAAGAGTTTATTCTGAGGTCTTTAATAGAGTTTTAAGGGTTCATTTTATCGCCTGGTTAGTTAGGTGCCCGTGAGGCAAAAGATATCTGCCTCCCGAAGGCAGAATTATCTGAGCCTGTTCATTGATCACGCTAGCAAGAGGTTCACAGTTTGAATCCCTCCAAAACTTGAGACCAAAGTTTGATTCAAACCCACAAAACAGACAGAGTGTTACCCTGTTCTGTTAACTGTTCTGAACTGTGCTCGGGAGGTTGGCACTGTAGGGCAGAGGGCCTGACCTGCTGAGTAGGTTTGTGACAGATTGGTTGGCAGGAGAGCGATAATTTTGGTATTACAAGCTTTTATTGTTCAGTGTGTCAGCTTGAGACCGCCAGCTCACTTGCAAAGAAAGAAAAGGCAGTGATTTATTTTTTTAAAATGAGACAGAACTATATCACTTGGCGTGACAGTCAAGTTCCTACTTGTTTTATTTTTTTTTAAAGTGCAAGTCAAGTAGCCATAGTTATGGAAGATGGCTTCCAACACAATGAGCACTGTAGATTACTTAAAAGCAGTTGTGCGGGAACAGAGGAGTCCCGTTCGAGGTGAAAGCCACTAAACAGAAACTTGTGGATGCCCATACCCAGAGCATCAAGTCACAGACAGTGACTGAAAAGGACCAAACCTTGAGTGTGGCAGGGCTAGCGGCCAGTGCAGTGTCCAGGTCTGATGAGGATGGCAACAGGGCCACTGTCAGCGAAGGGCCACAGCAGCAGGGAAGGTCACCAGTATCCTGGATCCAGAAGTACTCAGGCTGCAAACTGAGTTCGCAGAATGGAGCTGGAGCTCAGAGGAGAGGGACCATGAACAGCGGGAGGCGGACCGTGAGGCAGAGTGAGAACACCAGAGGCAGACCATGAGGGAGTATGAGCGCCAGAGGCAACACAAACTGGAGAAGCTACGACTCCAACCAGTGGCACCAGTTCAGGTAAGTGGCTTGGGTTTAACTGGAACTACAGGACTGGGTTATAAATTTAATTCAAATTGATAGCGAATTTAAAGAGGGGAGGATATGGATGCATTTTAAATTCTTTTGAAAAAGTTTGTATTCAGACTAAAATCCTAGGGAGTTCTGGAGCTTCCAGCTATCCAGCTACTTACCGGAAAGCTCGGGATGCATTGGGTCAAATGGACAATGAGGACAGTGATGATTACAGCAAACTTAAAGCTGCACTGTTAAAGAAATTTGAATTAACTGCTGAATCACACAGAGCTAAATTCTGTAAGCTCAGGAGAAGCCCTGACATGAGCTACGAGGCTAGCCAGAAAGCGACATCAGTTTTAAAGCGTTGGTGGGAAGGAATTGAAGCAAACTCTGTTGATAAAATTGAAAATGTGATTTTGTTAGAACAGTTTTCTGGGCATGCCCAGCAGAGCTGAAAACCTGGCTGGAGGATCGAGATTCCAAAACAGTGCAAGAGGCTGCTGAACTCTCGGACCCGCTATGCCAAGAGCAGACCTACTCTGAGAGCGAATGGGGTGGGCATGGCAGCGCAGAAAGGAAAAGCGTGCCTTCAGGGCAGTTAAAACCCTCACTGCCTCCACCAAAACCAGTTAGGCTCAGGTTTCAGAGAAATGATTTCTCTGAGAGAAGAAATGAATATTGGTTGTGTGTGAAGAAACTGGGCATATTGCCAGACAGTGTCCCAAAAGGCAAGCAATACACAACAGGGGGCTAGGAAGGAAGTGGGTTGTTTATGTGTCCCTGGAAGCATGCCAGTGAACATGAGGAACACATGCACCCAGTTATGATGAATGGTGTACAGGCCGCAGGGTTAAGGGACACAGGGCATCCTTGACCTTGGTAAGGGGATCTAGTACAGCCGGGTCAGCTTATACTCAATAAATACGTCACTGTACAGGACTTTACTGGTGAAGAGAAAACATTGCCCCTTGCTGGTGTTCTCCTAGACTGGGGTGAAACAGGGCGAACTGTGCAACAGGCAGCTGTAGCCCAAACCTTAGCAGTGAATGTGATCCTGGGCAACAATCTCAAACAGGAGATGGTATGTGCAGTTACCCGTAGACAAGCAGCAAGGGAAAACTGTAGTTCCTTGAACCCCACAGAAGCCATTGTGGAAACCACTGAGAGGCTTTTCTCCAGCCTCGTCTCCTGATGGAGACTAATAAAGGGGTAGAAATTTCCCCAGTAGCAAGTAACCACACAGCTACAGAGGGTTACTCCGAAGAGGGAGGGGTGACCCATTGTCAGAGGGTTGGGACTGACAATGATCCTGAGTGCTCTGACACTAGTGCTAGGACACTTGTTTAGCGACTGAAGGGATCTGTTCCATGCCTTGGGAATGTGTGAGGGGTTTGCAGGTGCTCAGAAAGTGACCCTAGTCTAGAAGCTGAGGCTTGGGCAGACTCTGATGGGGCACAGGAGGTGACGGCAGACATAAGGTTTATTGGGAAAATGGACTGATGTATACTCAGGCTGTGCAGACAGAGGGAGGCGTGCTAGGCAGGCAGCTTGTCGTTCCTCAGGGGTATCATGAGCAGTTGCTGAAGACTGCACATGATATTCCCTTGTCGGGTCATCTGGGAATCGTACGCACTATGCAGTTGTTGGCCCAGAATTTCTATTAGCCTAACTTCACCCAGCAGGTGAAGGTCTTGTCACCAGTGCCAAGAAACAGGGAAGGTGGACAAGAAAACCCAAGCCGCCTGATTCCATTGCCCACAGTGGAGGAGCCATTCCAGAGGATGGGAATGGATATTGTGGGGCCTTTAAATACCCCAGCTCCTCAGGAAAGAGATTCATCCTGACTGTGGTGGATTATGCCACCGGTACCGGAGGTAGTCACCCTATCCCCACTGAGGACAGACAAAGTGGCAGATGCCTACTTGGGATTTTCTCCGTGCTGGGTTTCCACAGGAGGTTATCACTGATCGAGGGGTTCTTCATGTCGGACCTGATGAAATGTTTATGGGAGAAGTGTGGGTGGTGCAGAGATGCACGACACCATATCACCTACAAGCCAATGGGGCTTGTGGAAGGATTCAATGGTACCCTGAAGTCAATTCTCTGGGTGTTTGATGAACAGCGTGGGAGGGACTGGGAAATACCTTCCCACCTGTTTGCATACAGGGAGTGCCTCAAGAGTCAGCAGGATTTTCCCCTTGAACTCTTATATGGATGGCAGTCGTGGGCCCTAGACTTGATCCGGGAGGACTGGGAAGGCAAGCACGCCACCCAGGGAACTCCCATAGTGAATTACGTCCTTAAGTTTGGGGAAGGCTGAAGGAGCTTATAGGGACAGCCAGGGCAACCTGGCATTTACCCAACAGAAACAAAAGTGTGGTACGACTGCAGAGCCAGAGCCTCGCTGTACATGGTGGTAGGTCAGGAAGTCATGGTCCTTATTCTGGTCTGGAAAGACAAGCTGCAGGCTGAGTGGGCAGGACTGTACAAAGTGGTTAGGAAGGTAAATGACATGAACTATATTATAGTTACCTGACAGAAGACAGACAGAAAAGATGTACCATGTCAACATGATGAAGCCATATGCAAATAGGGCTGACATTGTGTTTGCAGTGTGTAGTCCTGGAGAGGAGGACGAAGACGAGGACCCCTTCTGGACTTGCTGGAAAAAAGTAAGCAGGAGTTCTCTGTGGAGGCAGTTAAATTGTCTCCCCAGCTGACCCCGGACAAGAGCCAGGAAGTAAGGAGGTTTTAGCAAACTTTGCCCCATTGTTTAGCACCAAGCCTGTACTAACCCCTTAGCGACTCACGATGTGGAGACAGGGACACAGACGCCCATACAGTGGACAGCATATCGGTGCCAGAGGCTGTCCAAAAGGACATTAGGAGGGAAGTGGAGGAGATGCTGGATTTGGGGTAATCCAGAGATCCCACAGCCCTGGGCCTCACCCGTAGTCCTTGTGCCCAAGCCAGATGGCTCTACTCGTTTCTGTGTGGACTATCGTGGACTGAATGCAGTCACGAGTCAGGCAGCCCACCAGATGCGGGACAGATGAACTCCTGGACAAGTTGGGAGGGCGACCTACCTTACGACCACTGACCTGACCAAGGGGCACTGGCAGGTAGAGTTGACGGACACAGCTAGGAGAGATTGGCCTTCATCACTCTCGATAGGCTTATTTGAATATAAAGTAACGCCTTTCAGAATGACGAATGTCCCGCCACTTTCCAAAGGTTGGTGAACCAAGTGTTAAATGGTACTGAGGAGTACGCTGTGGCATACCTGGATGACACTGCCATCTTAGTATCAGCTGGGAGGAACACCTATCCCACCTTAGGGAAGTGCTGGGCAGGATACAGAGGGCGGGCTCACTGTCAAAGCCGGGAAGTGCCAGGTGGCCATGGGAGAGGTGGCATACCTTGGGCATGTGGTGAGGCAGAGACAGCTCCGTCTAACCAAATAAAGATAGAGGTAATCGGGGCATGGCCCAGACCAGAGCAGAAGCAGGTCAGGAGTTTTCTTGGGACAGCAGGGTACTATAGAAAATCTGTACCCAATTACAGTGCCCTGGCTGCTCCCTATCTGACCTAGTAAAGAAAAGGATGCCAAAGAAAATTACCTGGGGACCAGCCTGAGAAGAAGCCTTTACCAGCTTGAAGGAGGCATTGTGCAGTGCTCCTGTTTTGACAAGTCCTGACTATAGCAGACCCTTTATAGTTCAGACTGATGCCTCCAACGTGGGTATTGAGGGCAGTACTGAGTCAGACATCCAGCCAAGGGAGGATCACCCAATATCATACCGAGTAAAAGTTACTTCCCAGGAGCAGGCATACTCCATGGTGGAAAGGAGTGTCTTGCCGTAGTGTGGACCCTAAAGAAATTAAAGTCATACTTGTATGTGCAGCATTTTGTGGTACAGACTGACCACAACCCCTGGTTTGGCTGTGCAGATGGGAAAAAACAACGGTAGATTGTTAAGATGGAGTCTTGCTTTGCAAGGTATTGATATGACAATATTACATAGGGCTGGAGCCATAAATCAGAACTCCGATGGTTGTCTAGTGTCTATGAGAGTGAACTGATTTGGAAGTCATTCCATGCAGGGATAGAGCCCCCAAATTTAGTCTAGGTGAGGAGGAATTGTGACACGCAGACAGATGGTTCTGCTTAATCTATGATTTTTGCAATATTCATAGATTTCATAGTTATACAGAGCTTTAAAAGACAAAGTCCATATGCTCTCGCTATAATTTAAGTACCCCAATATCTTATTATTAATTAGGAAAGTATCTCTTTTAAACCTTTCAGTATTACTACTGACAATTATTTCTACTGGCAATTTATTCCAGATCCTAGGTGCTCTCACTGTCAACCACTGCTTCCTTTTATTTGAACAAAATCTGTCTATTTTTATCTGAAGTGGATGTGCTCTAGTATTGAAATTATGATCTAGGGTTTCAAATCTAGCTGTTCCCATAATGTTGAATCACTTAGGGCCCTATAAATTAAACACATATCCCCTTAATCTCCTAAACTCCAGAGAATATAACCCCAGAGTACTGAGCCTCTGGTTATAATCCAACCTTTGTACTTCCTTAATTTTATGAGTAGCTCTTCTGAACCTCTCAAGTGAAGCTATATCCTTTTTACCTGGGGACCACAACTGGGAGCAATACTCTATATGGGGATGTATAAATGTGTTATTGAGTGTCTCTCATGAGACATGCTGAAACAGCCTGTGGAATGACCCCCAGGTTTTAGCTACAAGGTGTTACCTAGAAGGCCAGGAGAGAATTACAGGCTAGAAGAGGCATAAATTAAGCACCTCCTGTTTATCTAGTTAATTGTAGCTTGCCAGCTGACAAGATAGAAAATATCCATTTTATGACATTTAGAGGAGGAAAACCAGGTTATGTCACACTGGTGCGAAGTTATAAATGTTCCTCTGATGTCTGTAAAAGCAGGATGTTGCTCATGAATGAAAGAAGGACTTAGAAATTAACCTTAATTTACCTTCTGAGTGATGACACTCTGATTGTATAATTTTAACAAACAGAGGGAGCTAGGGACATCATGGAGTAGGCAGGCTCAAGACAGTCTTTAATTATGCTGTGAGTGACCTGTAAAGACACATGTTTGGACTCTCTTGACAACAACATCTGTCTATCAGCACTATTAGAAGAGATACATTAGATATACTGTATGTCTAATTGTCTGGTAGTAGGAATTTAGCACTTTTTTTAACCCTTGTTCTTTTAAATGATTGTATGTTTTTGTGATATATGGTTCTGTATTTACATTTTTATCTATTTTAAGTAAACCTCTACTTTAGAGACTACTTGGTGTGCCTTTGAAATTCTTTTCTTGACAAGTGAAGCATACACAGTTAAAGTTGACACTGTACAAAGCTTACTGGTTTTACCAAACTGGGAAAATG
The DNA here is from genome assembly GCA_016271365.2 of Neoceratodus forsteri. Lineage (NCBI taxonomy): Eukaryota > Metazoa > Chordata > Ceratodontiformes > Ceratodontidae > Neoceratodus > Neoceratodus forsteri. Next base: position 892,437,987 of record CM057452.1, on the reverse strand, counting down.
TAAGAGTTTATTCTGAGGTCTTTAATAGAGTTTTAAGGGTTCACTTTGTATGCCTGGTTAGGTGCCCGTGAGGCAAAAGATATCTGCCCCCAAGAGCAGAATTATCTGAGCCTGTACATTGGGTACGCTAGCAAGAGGTTCACAGTTTGAATCCTCCAGAACTTGAGATCAAAGTTTGATTGGAACCCATAAAACAGACAGGAGGGTTATCTTGTTCTGTTCACAAGACTGCACTGAGGTTGGCACTGTGGGAGCAGAGGGCCTGACCTGTTGAGTGGGTTTGTGACAGTACTGTGTTTTAAGTATTTCTGTTACCAAACTGTGCACAAAGAAACTGAATAGTTAATACTTAAATGTAGTCTTGTGCCAATTTTCCATATTTTACCAATGCAACATAACACACCTCTATTAGCTGCCAATAAGTTTGTGCGCCAAAGTTGGAAGATAATAGAGGTACACTGTAGTACTTACATTTTAATCCTTAGCTCATGACTTCTGTATGCTTGCAGTTACTGTATATACATAAATGGAGCTAATATATATTACAGCCCCATACAGGTATAATTTCAAGCAAAGATACTGTATGTATGTGGGGCTAATATACATTACAGCCCACACATGTATAACCTCAAGCAAAGATACTGTATACATGTTTAGAGAGCCCCTCCCCGATTCCACTGATTTCTATATAGAGTGTCTTAGTCTCGATCCCTACCTTGCATCATCAAACAGGTTTATTTTTGGTGTGGTGCTGCAACGCTGTTCACGCTCAGCTTGTACATGGAAGTTATGAACTGGGTATTAAATGTGAACAGTACTTTTAATCATTCACAAATAAATTCAAAAACATGCTAAATTAACTCCCGGCAAGGTAACTCCTTAGTATGAGTTACCTGCCTGAGACTCCATATCGTGTCAGCTGCTCTTTAAACTTGCACTTGAATCTATTAAACAAAAACTCAAGCACACCATAGCCAAAATAACACTGCTGGATGCCAAATCGTGTAAAACAACTGTTTCGTTTATTCAGAAAGTGTGCAAGAGCCTCCTTCCCATACTAATTCAGAAAGATACTGGCAGGACCTAAAAACTCCGACTGGTTTCGTTTACGCCTATAGCATCATCAGGAGCACTCCCTGATGATGCTGTAAGCGGACCTGGCTGAAGTTTGTGGGGCCCTGCGGCATCTTTCTGAATTAGTATGGTAAGAGGCTCTTTGCACACTTTCTGAATAAACTAAGCTGTTGTTTTACATGATTTGGCATCTAGCACTGTTGTTTTGGTGGTGGGTGGTTTGAGTTTTTGTTTGGTTACATGGTTCTCTGTAGCACACCCAGCTGTGGGCAGTCTTGGATGTCCTTTGACTTTAATCTGTTCCAAAAGTACCTGTGAAGTATTATACACTGTATCTGTGCCTGCACTTTACTTTTGTATCTTGAAATGTACTGTATTTTGTTTTATTGTACCTCCCATCGCCTGGGTCATACCTGGAAACAAGCGCCAGCTCAGTGTGCCTTTTCGCTCACCAATTTCCAAATAAATAAATAAAATGTGAAACAGCTACCAATGAGTCTGAAATGAGATGGGGAGGAATGTGCTCAATCTGGCAGGCTTTCTGAGATAACCTGCAGTGTATAGCGGCAGGCAGGGTTTTGTCTGTGGGCACTGCCATCAGTAACACCTGGGCTGGCAGGCAGGTAATTAGGTAGCTGCTCATTAGGGGTGGGGGTAGGCAAGTGAGTGTTCCCTACAGAGTAGGGACTTATGGCCAGAGGGTGGAGCACAGCCTATAAAACAGTAGTACTTGAGAGGTTATTCCTGTCTTGCTCCTCTCCCTCAGGTTAGAACCCACCGAACCTCACCTTTGTAAAAAAGGGGGTGATGGGGAAGTCACTGTCCCAAAAGAGGGGATCATCTTAGGTGTCAAGAAAGAATTTTCCTGTTTTCCTCCCACAGGTTTTCACCTTCTCTGCAAAGCCTTGATAAAGCTCCAAGTGTAGGAGTGAAATGCGTCTGGCTTTTTCGGTGGGGTGGCACTGTATTTATCTTGCTATTTGTGTTTTTACAGAAAGTTAATAAAGTCATAACTTTTTAAACGCACAATGTAGTGATTTGCACTCTCATTTTCACACTCTGAAGGGAGAGTTGCAAGGCTTTTCTGGTTGGCTCTTCAGATGCAGACCCTGCACCATTTTATTTGCCTTCCTCTGATATTCTCAACTCTATGTCCTTCTGGAGATGTGGTCTCCAGAACTGGACAGAGCACTCTAGGTGGGGGTCTTACTAGTACTCTATACACAGGCAATACCACCTCCTTTCTTTCTGCTGGTGATGCCCCACCCTATGCACCCCAGCATCCCAGTAGCACTCCCAACCGCCATGTCGCACTGCCTAGCTACCTTTAGGTCATCCGATATGATTACCCCAGGTCTCTTTCCTGCTCATTTATTTTATTTTGGTAACAGGTAGTCCCACTGGGACCATTACAGTCTCTTTTTCAGGAGCAACCCGGAATTAATTATAGATAATAAAACTTTTACAGAGTCACATAACGGTAAATTGTTCACATTACAACATGCACATATGGTGACTGTTCACAATTACAACGATCAACAATATTCAACATTTGTTAATCCATTCAAGAAATTGTAGGTAATCCATTCAAAAATTGTGGGTACATACACAGTCATAATAAAATCAACTGATACAATGAGGACTATTTAGTTGCATCATCGGTAACAAGTGCATTGGTTAAGTTCCAACAGGTGAGCCTTGAGACCCCTTTTAAATTCCCCAAGAGTTACATTCCTGGATATTTCTTGGGAGTGCATTCCAGAGGGAGGGATGTGAGGCAGAAAATGACCTCAACTCTTCAGAAGACCTAACTTTAGGCACTTTAAGGAGCAGATGGTTGGAGGATCTGAGAGTCCTGCTATTGTGTTTAGCTTTTAACATCTCAGCCAGGCTTGGTGGGGTGGGAGCATTCTCAGTCTGAGTTTAAAGGCCAAGCATAGAGATAGGTATTTTAGTCAGCCTTCTAATGAAGGCCAGGACAGGGTTTGAAGCACCAGACAGTGATGTTCCTGGACAGGGCACCTACTGTGAAATGGCTTACCCCACGGTACAAGGTTCTAAGCTTTTGCATCTCTGCACCTTTAACAGAATGCAGAACCAGGGAACCGAGTAGCAAGGCGGTAGTAGGGTGCCGCTTGCTACCTTAATGGGAGTCCTGTGTGAGGAAAGGGCTAAGGCGACATAGCAGACCTAGTTTCTGGTTCAGAGACTTGGTCAGCAGGTCATGCTCCACTAAGAAATGCAAGGGTCCGAGGTAACCACCTACCATGGGTCTCCACAGAACTCACTGCATGTCAATGTTCACGCAATCAGGTGTGGCCCCCACAAAGATCTTCTGTGCTACTGCTCACTCCATAATGGCTGCACTCGTACCATCCATCTCGCCAAGGTGGACTACTTCAATGCCTCCTTCAAAAAACAAACAACCCCTCCAAATTCTGGAAGGTTATTCACGCCTTGTTCTCCCTCCTCCAATCTCCAGTCCTAAAATGGCTCCTGTACAATAGATGACCAACCCTGTTGCTGAAGAATTCAATAACTTCTTTACTACTTGTGCCTACACCCTCCTTGCCTCCCTTCCCCCTACTGCCCCCTTCTGTCTCTACCACACCCCTCCACACTCAATCTCCCACCACTCTACACTTCTCCTTTAAACCTGTCCTCCTGTAAGACACCCTTTGGGTATTACTTGCTCTTAATCCCAACAAAGGTAAAAAGCCCTGATGGTCTCGACCCTAAACTCCTTCACCTCTTGCTTATGCCATTTGCCCTTCCTGACATGACTTCTCAATCTCTCCTTCGCACAAGCAGCGGTACCTTTAGCCTGAAAGCTAGCTATCATGGTCCCACTTCCCAAAGGTGGTGACCCTCCAACCCTAGTACTTTCGCTCCTATATACTTGCTCCCCATCCTTGCTAAGGTCCAAGAGCACTTGACTCTGGAGCAACTCTCCTACTTCCTTGATTTCTCCTCTTTCTTCACCCCTTTCAGTCTGGATTTTGAAAAGCACACTTACCACCACCTCCTCCTTGGCTCACTGACTTCGCCTCACTGGGATGGATCAGGGATGCATCACCTCTGCCATCTTTGCAACCTGGCCAAAGTCTTCGACACTGTCGCCCACTGCCTTCTCCTCCTTAAGCTGACCACGGCCGGTCTCTCTGATACTGCTACTGACTGGTTACAGTCCCACCTCACGGGCTGGACCCAGTCTGTCAGAGTCGGCAACTCCACACCCCTCCATTAACACAGGTGTCCCTCCAAGGCTTGGTACTTGGACCAATTCTGTTCTCAATCTTTCTTAACGACCTCCCTGATGTCTGCACTTCTGCTAATATCCACATGTATGCAGATGATACCATGTTATTCTCCATCAGGTGCTCTCCTGCGGATGTGACTACCAGCCTTCAACTGATTTCACAATGTACAACACTGGTTTCTCACTGACTCAACTCTCTCTGAGCGTCAAAAAGCGGTCTCTAGGACCTCTGGCTCCAGACAAAAGCCGTCCAGACTAGACTTCACCCCACCTTTCATACTTTGTCAGGTTCTAAACTGGATGATGTCCCTCATTTAAGTACCTTGGACTGTGTCTAGACAAAACTTTAGACTTGGGGTACACATTTGACACCATACACAAAAAGCTCCTCCCAGCTGACCGGGTTGGAAGCGGACTCGGGTAACCGGTGGGTCGGCGGGGGAGTCACGCTTGGCGTCCGGCGACAGCTCGCTACTCCGAGGAGGATCGCCACATTCCGGCCCTTAGCGACCCTCGAGCGGAGGCTCGAGGAAGCTTATGCCCTTTCAGGATTGGCCGGACGCCACCAATACAGAGCAGACGTCACGATGCGCCATGACGCCAGGGATTGCATCTGCAAAGGGAGGGAGGAAACAGGAAAAATGGAGCCTGACTTGTCCGGGAGAGCGGGGTCCTGGGATGTGCCGCTGATTGCCCGCGCCCACTCAGCAAGTCCCAGGGGCCGAAACTGTAAGTTACGGGGATGGCCCTACCTGGTCCCTCATTGGGGTAAACCGCGCTCCATGGGGGCCCGTGATTGTGTGAGCTGGCTCGAGGTGGGGATGTCTGAGGACAATGCCGAAGGGTCGGAGGAGGCAGAGGAGGAGGATAAAATACAATTTCAAAAAAAGCTCCTCCCAAGCTTGGTGCCCTGTACAGACACTGCAGCTGCCTGCCCATGCAAACTAGGTGCAAAACTGTCCAAAAGATGATTCTCAGTTTCGACTTTAGGGACACTGTTCACAACTCTGCCCCAAGACCACCCTTTCCAGACTGGACACGCTCTTCAATTCCTTCTGCTGTTATGTACTTGGTTGTTCTCCTCTCACTCACCACTGTAATCTATATAGAAACACAGAAGTTGATGGCAGATAAGGACTGCAAGGCCCATCCAGTCTGCCCATTTCTTTCTACCTTATGAATGTGCCACTGGCCTTTGCTCTGCCAATGGCCCATCTATTCATACTCATCAGTATTGTCCCTTATGCCTATCCCATGCCTGTTTGAAGCCCTGCACTGTATTCACATCCAACACTTCCTGAGGTAGGCCGCTCCATGCATTCACCACCCTTTCTGTGAAAAACAACTTCCTCACATTACCCCTTAATCGGCCTCCCTCTAGTAGTCTCATGCTGTGTCCTCTTCTCCTGCTATTTTTCTAATACTGAAACATGTTAGACTCTTTCACCTTGTTGATGCCCTTAAGGTGTGACAATGTTTCAATCATATCCACCTCTCCCTCCTTTGCTCTAGGGTATACATATTGAGCTCAGTTAATCTGTCCTCATATGTTTTCTGATGCAGTCCCTGCACCATTTGGTTGCCCTTCTCTGGACTGCCTCAATTTGGTTAATGTCCTTGTGAAGGTGTGGCCTCCAGTACTGCACGAGTACTCCAGATGGGCCTAACCAGTGTCTTGTAAAGAGGGATTATTACTTCCTCTTCTGACTTGTGATACCCCCTGCTAATACACCCTAACATCCTCTAGCCTTACCTAATGCTTCAGTGGTCTGCTTGGATGATTTCAGGATCATCGGTGATGATGACGCCCCAAGTCTCTTTCTTCCCTTGTGACTGCTAGCAACTCCCTCCCAGCCTATAGGTGGCTTTAGGGTTTCTTCTTCCCAATGTGCATGATCTTGCACTTTTTGCTAAACCCCAGCTGCCACTCTTCTGACCAATTTGCTAGTTTATCCAGATCTCTTCTCATTCTGCCCACCCCATCTGGATCACCTACTCTGTTGCAGATCTTGGTGTCATCTGCAAACAGACAAACCTTACTCTCCAGTCCATCTGCAATTTCACTGATGAAGATATTGAAGAGGACTGGCGCCAGAGACTGATCCCTGAGGTATCCCACTTGTGACTTGCATCTCTTCTGACTATATACCGTTTACCACCACTCTCTGTTTTCTGCCCGTCAACCAGTTTGCCACCCAGTTGACCAATGTTTGACCCACCGAGCCTACCCAGCTTATTAATCAATCTTCTATGTGGAACAGAATCGAAAGCTTTGCTGAAGTCAAGGTAGGCAACATACATGAAAATACTGTTGATTTACCTCTTACTGATGAACTTACTTAATTACCTAAAGTAGAACTTGACAAGTTAAGTAAACTAGATGTCAACAAATCACCAGGTCCTGATGAAATCCACCCTAGAGTGCTAAAAGAGCTTGCTAATAACATATCTCCTCCTTACTAATATCCTGCAACATTCACTTAACACGGAGAAGTTCTTCAAGATTAGCGGTAGCTACAGTGCTGCCTATCCACAAAAAAGGACCCAAACAAACCCTGAGAACTATAGGCCCATCAGTTTAACTTCCTAATGGGAAAAATACTTGAAAGTATCATTAAAGATTTCATACAGGAGTATCTTGATAAAGTTGGGCTAATTGACCCATTACAGCATGGGTTTATCAAAACTAGATCTTGTCAAACTAACTTACTGGTATTTTATGAGTTAGTAACCCAAGAAATTGACCAGGGTAAACCTGTTGACCTGGGTTTCTTAGATTTTGCTAAAGCGTTGACAAAGTGCCACATTTGAACTTATTAATACTTTGAGAAAAATACCACATAAACAACCTACACAGTCAACTGGGTGACCAACTGTTAAAAGGATGAAAGCAGAGGTCACCATAAATGAAAAGTATTCAAATTGGGCTCCTGTTACCAGCGACATCCCCAGGGGTCAGTGTTGGGACCATGCCTTTTAATATCTATGTCTCCACCTTAACTATTAGTGACCCCAACATATGGGTGTTAAAATTAGCTGATGACTGTCGAGTAGGGGCAGAATTAAATCACCCAGATAGTAGTGTAACACTTCAATCAGCTCTGGATAATATATTGACTTGGGCTAGTACCAATAAACGAATGTTAAATCCTACCAAGTGTAAAGTTATGCACTTAGGCATGCACAACAAACATCATAAATATAAATTAGGTAACATAGTCGTATTGGAAAACTGAACAGGAAAGAGATTTGGGGATAACTGTAAACCCTGACTTAAAATTTAGAACCCACTGTAAGGCCCAAATAAACAGAGCTAATCAAATTCTTAACTGTATACTTATGCATATGTCCAGTAGAAGGAATGACGATTACTCTCCTTGTATATTGTCTTAGTGAGACCACATCTCAAGTATTGTGCCCAGGTCTGGTCACCATACCACAAGGAGGACATAGTAAGATTGAGAGAGTCCAACTGAGAATTACTAAACCCTTATGGGTATGTCAAACAAGCCTTATGAGACTAGGCCAAAATCACTTAATTGATACACACTTCAATACAGAAGATTAAGGGGAGATATACGTTTATTATTTAGAGCATTAAATGATACTACTCTCATTGATGAACTAGGAATTGTTCAAGTTGATAAAAGTTTAACACCAGAGGGCATGCCAAACAATTAGATTTACCCAAATGGAAATCATTACGTAGGAAGCACTGGTTCAGCCACAGGGTTGTTTCATTTGGCACCAGCTCCCAGCAGAAGTTGTGGATAGCTCTAATATTGATTCATTTAAAATGAATCTAGATTTAGCAATCAGGGACAGGTTTAAGTTTCAGAATTATTAGACTGATTTGTTAATGGCAAGCTTCATGGGCATGTCCTTATAGCTTGATTTACCTATTAAAAAAAACATCAACTGCTCCTCTTGGTCCACCACTGGTTACTCAGCCAAAGAAATCTATGAGATTAGTTTGACAGGACCTTCCTTTTGTAAACCCATGCTGTCTTGGATCCTGTGCTCCTGTGGATTCCAAGTGTTGCACTATCCTTTCCTTAAGGTGTCTCCATAATCTTGCCCACTACTGAGGTAAGACTGACTGGTCTGTAGTTCCCTGCCTCCTCCCTGCTACCACTCTTGTGGGCGGGATCACGATAAGCCTTTCTTTAGTCTTCTGGGACCTCTCCTGTGCTCAGACACTCACTAAACAGTTCTGATAATGGCTCTGCTAGTTCCACCCTTAGCTCCTTTAGTACCCTGGGATGTATGCCATCAGGACCCACTGCCTCGTCCACCCTGAGCTTATCGAGCTCTTATAGGACCCTTTCTTTTGTGAAGGGACTAGTGCACACTCTCCTTCCTCCTGTGTCCATGGTGCTGAGCTGTAGGCCCTGCCCTACCTTCTCTTCAGTAAATACTGAGCAGAAGTATATATTTTGGATAGATGCTTTTACATGGTCCTCCTCCTCACCGTCTATCCCCTTTGATCTTAGCAATACCCCTCTGGACTTTCTCCTTTTACTAATGTATCTGTAGAAAGTCGTCACCTTCTTTACTGTTCGTGCTAGTGTTTCCTCGGTTTGGGCCTTTGTCTGCCTTCCTGCTTCCCTTAGGCAAGTTTGGTATGCCTCTCTATCTTCATCCTGCTGTGTTCCCTTATATATTTCCTGAAGGCCAGCCTTTTGGCTCTGACCTTTTGCTACTGTGTTTCAGAACCAAAGTGGTTTCCTTCTTCTTTGTACTTCCTTTTTCACTACCACAATGGGATGTTGCTTCAAGTATTGTATCTTTAATGACTGCCCACTTGCCTGTACCCCTCACCTGTATTTCTTTTTGCCTGGGCTAGCTTAACTCTGTTGGCCATCTTATCAAAGTCAGCTCCTCTGAAGTCCAATATTTTGCCTTGGAATGGGATGATTTTGTTCTAGGGCTCAAATTGAACCATACCATGTGATGCTCACTGGCACCCAGGTGACCTACCTGGAGATCTGTGATCCTTTCCGTTAGTCAGTACTAGATCTGAGGATAGCCCTGTCTCTTGTGGGTTGTTGTACCAGTTGTTTGAGGCCTTCCCCTGCAGAGAATCCACCATGTGTCTAGTTCTGGCAGATGTCCCTACTGCCTCCTTCCCTTCTCTCTGCCAGACGCCTGTCTCACACCGCTAATCTAGTTGGTAAATTGGATCTGCTCCCTTCCATCTTACTTGTCCTCCCTACTGTCAGTCCCTCCTCCCTCCTGCTACACCCTACATTCCTTCACCCACAGAACTCTTGCCTCCCCCTCGGCGTGCATTTGCTGGTTGTGCTGCCTTCTCACATAATTTCCGAGCACCTGGAACTCTCTCCACCGAAATTAGCCAGCTCAACCGCTGCTCCTTTACGCCTCCTCTGCAATCACTGTTCACAGGTGCAACTGCAATTAACTCCGTAATTAACCCAGCTGTCAACCACTAATTTACTCCCTTCCCTTTAATTTTAGGATCTCTTTTTTGATATTAGCTTGAAATGGAAATTCAGAGAGGGAGTTAGCAAGTATTGTCTAGTGAGGGTAAGGGTGTCTCAAGTGAGTGAGTCTTACATATTCGGATCAGTGAAGAATGAATGTATTGCCTTTGCTGCTCCTTGCGGTTCTTTTGGCGAACACCATTGGCTATTATGCTGCATTCACCCTGAGCGTGGCGACCCTTGTTAAGAGTGTTAACTTGTGATCAAAACGTTTGGGGTCTAAAGGTTTTTATTCTGTAAGTCTCAGAGATAGTTTTTTTTTGGCAATTTTTAGTTATTTCTTACATTTATTTCTTAGTTCTCTGAATTTCTGTCAAATCCTTGGTCAGACTTGTGGATCTGAAGCAGTGTTCCCATTAAGGCTGCAGATCTGGGGTGCACTGCACCCTCTCCAAAATGTTCAGGTACAAAATAAATTATAAGGGTTCATTCCACCATTTGTACAACATTTTGTGGGGTACATATACTTCAAACAGAATTATGGGGGTACAGTGTACCCCTTCACATAAAACTGTACTTGAATTTCATAATTTGTACTTGAATCAAGTACAGATGGGGTAAATAGAACACTGATCTGAAGCTGCCCCATGCCCTGTCTCTCTCCCTCATAAGTTTTTCTTGTCCCAGGACAGCCATCTACCTTCCTAACATACTAGACGCCAGCAGAGTGGGCCTATAAGTCTGCTTGTGCATCAGCACCTGACTGGGTACCATAGCCCTCTGTCTCCTTCCACTGTTCCTCCATCCCCAGTCCTGCCCCGGAAACCAGCCTCTGCTTCACCCCTTGCTTATACCTGTCCCACCCTCTGTTGAATCCCTCCACCGTAGCTACCTGTACCAGCTCTCCGGGCAGCGCATTCTATGGTTCCACCACTCTCTCGGTGAAGTACCTCCTCCTCCCCCCAATCCTACCACCCTCAATCTTCCAACAGTGTCCTCTGGTGCTTTTCTCCTGTCCTTGAACCAGAGATGTTTCAATGGGGCATGTTTATTTGCTGCTGACAGAAAATGATTACTAAAGAAATCTAGGTCTATGTCCAAGGTTGGAGCAAGTTTGATTTGTGACCAATTTACCTCGGCTAGAGTTTCAAGAAAGGAACCCGTGTCAAAGTTAGAGCAGTCTCGGGCCCAGAAAATTTTAAGGGGTGGGAAGTCATTTTTCCATATTCGAATGTGGAGAGTGGTCACTTAAGGAGTCTGAAGGTTCCCACCAGTTTGAATCTATGAGGTTTCAAGCCAGGATCCATTCCAGTGTGGTATGGTTACCTGTTTTGTATTCAGCTTAGCGGGCTCTTGGATTATCTGTGTTAGATCCGCTCTTGCAGGATGGACTTTAGTTCTCCATTAGTGTAGGCCCCCAGTGTATATTGAAATCTCCTAGTATTACCTTCTTCCCTGGGGACATCAGGTAGTACAGCTATTAAGAGATTTTAGGGCTTCAGTTGCTGCCTTGGGGGGTTAACACCATTACAGTCTAACAGCAGAGACTTGGCTCCATTCAGCAGCAGTTTTATGAATATAGCCTCACATTTCTATGTTGTCTAGGGCAGGTATTGTCACCAGGAAGCGTCTGAGGACCTGAAATACATCATAATGCCGCTCCTTTTTCCAAGTCTGTCCCATCTAAAGTCTTGAAACCATTACTATCAACCTCATGTCCTAGTATATGTGGTTACTGCCAGGTTTCAGAGATAGCAAGTATGCTTGGGGAGTAGAAACTCACCCAAATTTCCAGTTTGTGCATCGTGGGCCTTAGGCTATTAATGTTCACATGGGTAATTCTTAACCCTTTAGTAGTAGCCCATTTCGACTTACTGGATGAGGTAATGAATATTAGTATGGGGGGCAGGGATTATCTCACTGTGTCACCCCCAAGTAATAACTTTAGTTTCATCAAGATTTTGAGTTAAAGGAAAGTCCACTCAAACTATTTTATGTATACCTTCTTAGTTTGTAGGCATGAACAAGGATTCCTCTCTTGCATCCCCTAATGCATTCCTAATTTAAATATAAATTAGGCTGCTTCACTCTGTTTTGCCCTGGCATGAAAACTTGTTTGTCTCCATTCCAAAGGTCATGACCTCTCTCCTGCAAGGCATCATGGGAGTCGATGATGCATACATGCACAAGCCAGAAGTTATACTCTCATTCAGTTCTGTTACATCTTGTGAAGTCCCTGTATTCTCTAAAGGCATTTTTCCTAACTCAGATACACTTTAAACTACAGAAAACAGCAGTGAGCTTACTATGCCTTGAAACATTTCATGGCCAGCGTAAGACCAGAAGAAAAAATTACTCACCACAGTAATCTTCTTTCCTCCAAGGGGTCCTTTAGCATCAGTAACTTTTTGCAGTTAGCTGGCTAGGTGCAACTGCCCCAGAGGTGTGCCTTTAAGAGATATTTAAATGAGCTTAAGTCCAAGCCAATCAGAAGACAGGAAAGCGGATGAGCTGAGTAACAGCTGTTGAAGACTTCAGAATTTTGAGGAAAAACAAGGGCAACTGCCCAAAAAGAATCAACAGGATTCAAAAACATGCAAATGTCCACAAAACGTGGAAATAGAAACAACAGCAATACGAGCTAAAACTCAGCAATAAGAAACTCCAAATTTGGTAAAGGTGAATTAAAGAGTCCTCCGACAGGTGAACCGGGAGGAAAGGTGGGAGATACTGATGCTAAGGACCCCTTGGAAGAAAGATTACTGTGTGAGTAATTTTTCTCTTACCCCAGGAGTCCTTTAGTATGAGTAACTTTTTGCAGACTACCGAGCAGTACCAAGTGGGAGGTGGGCAGAGAACCTACTTAGGAAAGACGCTCTGCAGAACTGCCCTGCCAAATCTGGCATCAGATCTGGTCTGCACATCCAAACGGTAGTGTTTCACAAAGGTGTGCACAGATTTCCAGGTAGCTACTTTGCAGACATCCAGGAGGGGAATGTCCCTTGCTGCTGCAAGCGAGGCTACAGTGCCCTGGTAGAGTGGGCCCTGAGCCCCACTGGAGGTTGGTGACCAGCTTCTCATAGTAGAATCTAATACAAGAGAGCAACCAACGTGAAATAGTTCTCTTGGTAGCTGGTCTTCCTCTGCCACGTTCCCGTGGGTGAGAACAACTGAGTGGAATAGCCACTGGACTGTCTCGTATGCTCTAGGTAGTGAAAGATGGCTCTTTGACATCCAAGTCTGGAACTTTGCTCACCAGGAGTGTATTGCTCAGTAAAGAAGACAGGCAGAGCAATGAACTGGTTCAAGTGAAACTCTGAAACCACCTTGGGCAGAAATTTCCTATTTGTCCTGAGCTCAACTTTATCGCTTGTGAGGCATGATGTAATTTGGCTCAGTGCACAGGGCCTGTAGCTCTGAAATCCTCCTGGCAGAGGCAATGGCTACCAGGAAGACTGTCTTCCAAGTTACAAACTTGATGTGGGCTGTGGACATAGGCTCGAAGTGTGGTTCATGAGCCTGTCAATGCAAAGGTTCAGGCACCAAGGAGGAACGGGCTCCCTGACTGGAGGCTGGAGTGCAAGAGGCCTTTGAAAACTGTTTAAAATGGCTGGGAAAAAATAATTTTTCTTTCCCACCGAAAGGTAGGCCGAAATTGCCGCCAGGTGTAGCTTGAGGGAAGATGATTTTAAGCCTGACGCCTGTAAGTGTACCAGGTAATCTAGCAGCTGAGGGTCTGAAGCTAATAGGGTTCGACATTTTTGCTCTTGCACCAGAGGGAAAACCTTTCCAATTAGCTGCATAAGTCTTCTCAGTGTTCGGTTTTAGCCATGCTCAGTATCTTAAGGATCTGTTCAGAGTACTGTGAGGATGGAAACTAGCTCCTCAAGAACCAGGCCTAGAGGTGAAGAGATGTAGGTCTGGGTACTCCACTCCCATCTGAGGAAGGGTCAGCAGGGAGTGAGCTGGAGGCAGGTGAATGGGCCTGCTGCAGGACACTGAGAGAGAGGAGAGGTACCAGGTTTGCCTGGGCAGTTCGCAGTTACTAGGATATCGATTATCGATTAGCGAAACCCTGAATATCAGGGGAAAGGGAGGAAATGCGATAGTGACCTCCATGAGCCGGCCCGCCGCACAGTGGTTGGATTTCTGCTTGGACGCCAGTGACCTGGGTTCAGGAACGAGCCCAGGAGCTGGAGGGCCGGCTAGGAGGGGAGGACTTGAGCGCCTCAAGGACCGCCATCCTCTCTGGGGGTACCAGAGCTCGGCACTTGTCTGACCCCGGTGGAGACCCCAGGTACAGCAAGCCTGATGCTCCAAGAGGCGACATGCCAGATGTCGGCGCTTCAGCGCCTTGAGCGTCCGGGGACCTGGCACGTCGACAGAACATCAGGAAAAACCTTGCAGCCTCCCAGTAGATGGAGCACCAGGCCGACCTTCAATGCCCTACCTGCCCGCAGACAGCGTGTCGACGAAACACAGAGAAGCATCGGGGTAAGGGTTCCCACCTGTACCCCGCCCAGGGGTACAGCCACGGCTCCATGGGCACGGACTGCACCGGTCACCAGGCTAGGAGCGAGGGCCGATAAGGCCATAGGTGTCTCCCAAGAGGGAGAGCTGCGAGGAGGGGAGAATAAAGAGAAAGTAAAAAAAAAAAACTCTATGACCGTCCAGCATCAGGGCATCCAGAGAAAGTGTATTCTTGGGACTGGGGTCTGCAACAGTACTGAGAACGCTGAAAATTGAGGGAGAGCAAATGGTTGTGCCCCACTGCCTGAACACTGTGGCTGTACTTGCTTGTTCAGTGCCCATTCGCTTGGTCTTTGACTGATGCTGCTTACAGCATCTGCCAGAATATTTAGTTTGCTTGGGAAATGAATAGCTGAGAGGCTGACTCCCAGGAAGAATGCTAGACATCAGAGCTTCCGAACAGAGTATTCCTGATCTGGTACCACCCTGCTTGTTTACGAAAACATTGCAGTGGCTTTCCATTTGAATTTGAACCGCCTGCACTCCTATGCTGGGAGCAAAAGCTTTCAGAGCTAGGAAGACTGCTCTGAGTTCCAAAAGATTTATGTGCAACTCTGACTCTTTCGGGAGTCCAACTGATGCTTACTGAGGCACTGTTCAGGTGCGCCCCAGCCCAAAAGGGAGGCATCTGTGGTGATCACCTTTGTGGTACGAGGAACTTGAAAGGAACTCGTGCCTGCAGATTTGCAGGGTTCTTCCACCACAGCAGGTTTTGGGGACTGCTCCAACACAGGTATCAACTTTGAAAATGTGTTGCTTCTTTGAGACCAGCGAGTTCTGAGGTAGGCTTGCAGAAGTCGCATCCTGTAGCTGACCCTTGGGACTACTGTAGTCAAAGAGGCCATATGTCCCAGAAGAAGCGAGGAAATGTCTGGCTGGTCTTGGCTGTCCCTAGGCGAAAGAATTTGCCACTGAAGGAAACTCTGAATTCTTTCCTGCGGAGGAAAGCATATCACTTCTGAGTTTCCAGCTGGGCCCCTATGAAGGTGAGCAGCTGGGTGGGTTACATAGATACATAGACAGTGTCGGCAGATAAGGGCCTATGGCCCACCCAGTCTGCCCATTTGAGCTTGTAAGTTCAGTTTGTTTTCCTAGAAGTCTGTTGCCCCTTACCCCTGACCTCCAGAATTCCTTTATGTCTATCCCATGCATTCTTAAATCCCATGATTGTTTCAGCCCCCACCACTTCCTCTGGCAGGGTGTTCCACTTGTCCACCACCCGTTCTGTAAAGAAATTCTTTCTCATGTTTCCTCTGAATCGTCCTCCTCCAACTTCATCCCATGCCCTCTAGTCCTGGAACATCTTTTTTCGCTAAAAATAGTGTTTTCCTGCACCCTGTTCCTCCCTGTAAGATACCTGTATGTCTCTATCATATCCCTCTCCCTCCTCTCCTCCAGGGAGTACATGTTCAGTTCCTTCAACCTGTCTTCATAGGACTTGTGATGCAATTCATGCACCATCTTTGTTGCCCTCCTCTGAACCTTCTCTACCCTGTCTACTCCTTACGTAGGTATGGTCTCAGAACTGTACACTGTACTCCAGGTGGGGCCTCACCAGTGTCTTGTATAGCGGAATTATGACCTCCCTTTTCCTGCTGGTGATGCCCCTGCCTATACATCCCAGCATCCTATTTGCTTTACCTGCTGCGGTTCCGGGTGAGATTTCTTTACATTTACCAGGAAACCCAGAGACTACAGAGCAATGCTCTGAGAGAGAAAGATTCCTTGACCTGGCAAGGAGACTTTGCTACTATGAGCCAGTCATCCAGACAGGGGTGAGAGAGCGACACCCAGTCTCCTGAGATGTGCTGCTATCACTGCGAGACACTTGGTAAAGACCCTCGGGGCCAGGACAGACCGAAGGGCATTGCTGTGAACTGATAGCGACTCGAAGAAGTTTAAACCTGAGAAACTTCCTGTGAGATCTCCTTACAGATATGTGGAAGTAAGCTCCTTTAAGTCTAGGGAGGCTAAGCCAGTCTCTCTGCTGTAAGGACTGTATGACCAGTGACAAGAGTGACCATTTTGAATTTTTTTTTTTTAAATGTTTGTTTAAATATCTGAGATTTAGATGAGTCGCCACTCCCTCGATTTCTTCGCCACTCCCTCGTTTTTTTTGTGTCAGAAAATACCTGAATAGGAGGCCTCTGCGTAAGTGGGCACCCTCTCCACTGCTCGTAGAGAGTCAGAAGGTTTTATACCTCAATTCCAACAGCGGGATCTGTGTTGAGGACAGTGGTCTTGACACCTGGGTATGCTGAGGTCTGGCATCTGCTTGAACTGTAGTGGAGACCCTTCTCCACTATCTCCAGCACCCACTTGTCCGGCGTGATGAGGGACCAATGCTGAAGATAGTGGGAGATCTGCCTCCCACCCGAGGCGGGAGGCGACCTGGACACTCACATCAGGACTTACACTGAGAGGCAGATGGCTGAGTAGAGGTGGCTCTTCTTTGGCCTCTTCTGCCCCTGCCTCTGAAAGACTCCTGGACTGACCGAAGTCAGACTGGGGATAGGAATTGTAAGGCCTGAGAGCAAGACTTCTGCCCCTACTCCCTGATCTCTGAAGGGTGGTGGGCTTAGATTTGGACAAGTGGCTCTGCCAGGAGGCCTTGTAGTCATCTACTTTTTCTTGTAGTCAGTGGTTCTTTAATCAAACAACATATTTTGATCACAAGGAAAATCCATGGCCTTGTTCTGAGTGTCTGTGGTTAGACTGGTTGTTCTAAGCCAGGCGGCGTCTCAGAGAAGATGGCATGAGCCATCACCCTAGAGGCTGCATCACTGTTGTCTCTGCCATGTGGAATTGGTACATAGTAACTTACAGGGCAGTTTTGATATATCCACCAGCTTCTGCAGCACAGAATCTGATCCATTGTGGGTAACAGTCAGGACAGATTTCCAAAGGGCTTTCTAATATATGGCTGTAAATGCAATGTATGAAAAAGTTTGAGAAGCAGGAAGCTGTGGCATATGTTTTCTCTGCTATAAAGTCAATTCTCTTGGAATTCTTGTCCGGGGAAGAGGGGACAAGTAGACTCCAGCTTTCTCACAAGCTGCCTGCTGCAACTATACTCTCATGGCTAGGGTGTGCAGACAGGAACTTGGTACCACTTTTAGAAAATTTACATTTTCTCTCAAGCCGCCTATCAACTCCTGATACTGATGTGGAGTGCTGATGCAGCTTCATGGTATTTTTCTCACGCATTATAGATAGGGACGACCAGGGTCTTTGGGGTTCTGAAACCTCATCTCCCTATAATCTTCAACGACATCCTGATTGGACTCCTGCATAGGGAGGTCCATGATGTCCAGCATACGTTGTATAAAAGTAAAAATAGAGGAGGATACTCCTGGTCACCTGGGGATCCCCGAGATGAGGGTCCAGTGATTCCTGGGCTCAAGGCCCTCAAAATCCATGTCAGGGCGCATAAAATTGTTCTCCATCATCTGCGTCACCCTCACAGTCTACAGAAGAGAGAACTGTGGAAGAGTGCCTGCTAGCTCCAGTAAACGGAGGACCCATCTTTTGAAGGGTCTGAAACAGCTGCCATGCTTTTTCCATACCTTGCACCGACGGAAGAACCTCGAGACTTGGTTTGTAAGTGTTTTGTTTTTTCTGTATGCTTCAACCTACCTGCTGTCTCCCTATTGGCTTTCCCAGAACAACGGGAGCATTTTGTCTTGACAGTTTCTTGTTAGCCACTTCATCAGAGGCTTGATCAAGCTTCCTTTTTCGTCATTTTTATTAGTTTTAATTTGTGAAGAACTTCACCTCTGGAAGCTTTATTTTTTGGATGGGATCTGGAGGGTTCCTCAGCACCTCTGCTTTTATTATTGGTACTTTTGGATGGCCCTCATCGGAAGCCTTTGATTTATCCTCAGCCATAAAAATCAAAGGTTTTTCTACTATGTTTTGCCAATTTAAGCAAAGAAAACCAGTCCGGACCTACAAACTGAGTGCAGGGTTCTGTGAAACGCCACTGGTTAGTCCTGTCCCAGTTAATGCACGCTGTCAATTACTAGTGCCTTTTTTAGAACTGGGATTTATACCAGTGCCAATCTTAAAAGAAACCCAGTAGTATTGGTCAACTGCACACAGGTGGCTGCTGGACCCTTATGGACAGTCCTGTGACAGATGATATCAAGGTCCAGTAATATAATAAAAAGATTCCTTATAATTGCCAATCTAGAGAGAAACCCCACAGGCACTGTGTAGATTTGAAATCCACTGCAAGTGCCTCATGGTAAACCCAGTGAGGTCGGAGGTAAAAAATAAGGCAACTGCCCCTAATTTGACAGTTCCCACAAGA
Source organism: Neoceratodus forsteri (assembly GCA_016271365.2). Taxonomy (NCBI): domain Eukaryota; kingdom Metazoa; phylum Chordata; order Ceratodontiformes; family Ceratodontidae; genus Neoceratodus; species Neoceratodus forsteri. The sequence continues at coordinate 892,419,368 of CM057452.1, read as the reverse complement.
ATTTGCCCAAAATGAAGGGAACCATCGAAAATAAGCACCAGCGATAAAATTAGGGTTTAAAATGAATAGTCGCAGTAAAAAGTCAAAATAGCGTGGTTCGCTTAAAATAAAAATTTTGCACAGCTCTAAAGAAAAACTTTCACTCAGCATACTTTTAGAAATAAAATATGAGGAAAACTTTAACCAGATAAGACTAGGAGGCTGTCAACAAGGAATGTTGACAGACCCCTCGAAGCAATGTTGCTCAGTCTAGCAGAGAAAAACTACAGAAGCCTTCAACAGCTCTCACTCAGCTCACTCCCTTTCCTGTCTTCTGACTGGCTGGCCTAAGCTCATTTAAATACCTCTTAGGTACACCTCCGGGCAGTTGCACCCTAGCCAGGCACGCTGCAAAAATGTTACTGGTGCTAAAGGACCTGTGGGGTAAGAACATAAGGACTACAGAGCACAGCAACAGCACTGCCTAATACAGTGTAACTACTGCAGCCTTTAGGACTAAAACATCATAAAACTGCAGGATGTCTTACAAAGTAAGGTCATGACCTTTGCACTGGAGTTAAGCAGCTTTTCACACAGACATAAGTATAGTCATTTGCATTTAAATACTAATGAAATTAGGAGAGTGCAATAGAGGCAATCATTGTGCATGCCTACAAACTACACAAGGAAACAGAATAAAAGGCTAAGGGACCTTCCCTTTAATGACCCATGTATTGGGAGGGGATCTTTGTTTCTAATATAGACCAATAAATTGTAGTGGTTCCCTATTTGTCTAAGACCCTGCATGTTAATTATGTAAGGACTGAATTCATCGGGAGGGACATGCATTAAGGTATTGGTGGTGAATCGGGTCAGTAGGCCACCAGTTTCCTGATGTGTAAGAAACAAGATGTAGTCTGAGCCTAAAATCACCAAGACATACGTAACAAAAAAGACATGTCCACAAGGCATCTTACTTTAGGATGGAATTATACCTTATAAGTGTGAGGAATTAGGTAGCACCACTAATAATAAACAATATTCCTATCACATCCCTTAATAAAGAAACAATATCCCTATCATGATCCCTATAACTATTGGTAACAAGCAGCAACCTACAGTTAGCTTTAGCCCAATTAGAACTCGGGTGCTCAGGCTCTCAGGAGTCCTTTCCAGCTTAACTCAGGGAGAGGCAGCAGGAGGCAAGCTTAATTAATATTGTTACAGCTCCACCCATATCTACAACCTAGAGCAAAGAGAGTGGGAGGTTATTAGTATTTTCCCTGCCAGAACACTTGTTGGCAGTATAGCCTAATGTTTAGGGCACCATGCTGTGGATAGGTCAGTTGTCTGCAGACTTGGGTTTTGATTCCCACAGTCTCGGACAATCATGTAACTTGGGTCTGGTCATGTCTAACTGAAAAGAATGAAACTAAAATTTAAGCATTCAGTGCTTCTAAGAGGTGGGGAGAGTGGAAGGAATCTAAGATCAGTTCCAGGAGGGTAATCCCTAAGGGTGGGGAAAAGGAGAGTGGAAGAATCCAAGATCATCTACAAGTGGGCGTGCAAAACTGGGCAGATTGGTTGTGTCTGTAGCACCACCCTGGGTGGACGGTGTCTAGGATGGCAGGGACAAGCAGTACCAGTACCTGCTGCTGACGAAGTTAACAAGTCCCCTCGGGTGGAGCATTTAGCTCCATGGCGCAGTGAGCTGCTGAGGAGAGGGCCATAAACTAGCCTGCTTGGTGCTCATCAGTACCACCTCCCATTTTGCACTCTGCCCCGGGTTTCTGTGCCCCAAGTGTATTACTCTGCATTTTTTGTGTTGAAACCCAGCTGCCATACCTTTCACCACTCCTCAGGTTCTCTCAGGTCTCTGCTCATTCTGATTCCACCCACTGCAGATTTTGGTGCCATCTGCAAAGGAGCACACCTCTCCTTCCAGCTCCCTCTGTAATGTCAATTTATATGACATTAAACATACCCTTCCCAGCACTGATCCCTGAGGCACCCCACTGGTCACTCCCTTCCGAGTGAATTCAGCTTATCACCACCCTCTGCTGCTTTTTCCTAACCAATTTATTACCCAGTTTGCCACCTTGCTTGCTTCGAGCCTTTTATGTGGAATGGTGTTAAAAGCTTTACTGAAATCTAGGTAGGCTACATCCACTGCTCTACCCTGATCCAATTCTTTGGTCACCCAGTCAAAGAAACTGTCAGATTCATGGGACACCCCAGCGAATCCATGCTGCCTTGGATCATATAACCCACTGGATTGAAGATATTTCACAATCCTTTCCTTCAGCAGTGACTCCATTAATTTTCCCACCACTGATGCTTGGCTGAGTGGCCTATAACTGCCAGCCTCTTCCCTGCTACCACTTTTGTGCAACGAGACTACATTTGCCCTCCTCCGGAATCACTCCCACTTTCTAACAAGCTGTTAAATAGGACTGTCAGAGCTTCAGCCAGAGCCTCCCTGAGCTTTCTCAACACCCTGGATGCACCCAATTTATTTGTCCACTCTCAGATTAGCAAGTCCTTTAATGGACTAGTGTCCACCTCCCTCCAGTGCTCCTGTTACTTTTCATGGCCTCTCCACCTTCTTCCTCTGTGAACACTGTACGAAAGTTATTTGTTCAGGATGTCTGTCTTTTCCTGGTCCCCCTATGCACAGTCTCCCCTTCCTTTTTAATCTTATGATCCCACCCTGGTCTTCCTCCTTTCTTACATACCTAAAAAGTCCTCCTTCATCACTAGCTGGGCTAGTCGCTCTTCAGACTTTGTGCTCCTTACTGCTCTCCTGCTTCCCTCCATTCCCCGATTACACCTCCCTATCCTCTGATCATACCTTCTGAATCGACCCTTTACCTTTTCTGCCATGTCTTTGAGAAACCACTGCAGCGTGTTCTTCCTCTTGCTTTACTCAACTGCTTGACACAGTGGTTTGCTGCCTTCACTATGACCATTCTTAGCGCTGCCCACTGTTCTTTCATCCCACCCATCTTTTCAAATCTGGGGGTGGGCAGTTGAATGGGCAGCCTCTTCAGGGCCCGGGTGTAGCCAATGATTTCAGAACTGCACACCAAGTGGATTCTCTGCTAGCTCTCAAACGTGGGTGTAGCCAGACAATAGACAAATGTACACTATGACCGTGTTTGTTGCCTCATTTGGCACCATAATCAACAACTTTTGTATCTCATAACAATGGTTGTTGCCATGCATGGGTAAATACAAATGCCATGAATTGTTTCTAAGAAATCCTCAAGGGAATCAACAAAGTCCAAGAGGATAGCATCTTTCAAAAACGCAGGTGTGCAAGAACAAGAGGGCACAATTTGAAGATGATATGGGGGCGGCTCAGAGGTAATTTAATAAGTATTTTTCACAGAGAGGGTTGTGGATGCATGAGGCGGCCTTCTCTCCGGAGATTGTGGAGTCAAAACAGTGGTGGAATTCAAGCATGCATGGGACAGTCATAAGGCTATTCTAGGGGTGGGGGTAGGAAGAAGTAGGCTGCTGGTTAACTAGGATCTGCAGCTTATCCAGTAGGTAGGGAAATGGGCAGACTTGGTGGCCAAGCGGTCCTTAGCTGCCGTCAAATTCAAATTCTCTATCCACATACCAGCCCAGAGCCTGTAAAGTTGTATTGTCCTTTCGATGCAAACAGAGTATTAGTGCCCAATCCTTCTAGTTTTGCCTCTTATGAATAAAATTACAGAAAGGTTCAGTATTTTCTGTGTTAGTTGTCATGGAAAAGGAAGCAGTTCAGAGCCTATTTGCTACCTTAAATAAAACAGCACACCATGGAGTGCCTGCCTACACCTATGCTTCGGGCACTTGCCTATGGCACTGCAGCATCCCTGACAGGAGGGGACGCGTTGATGCTTTAATCATGGTCAATAGGTTAATAAATACATGGTTGTGGCCATTTTTTCCAATGCCTCATTCTCCGTCTCAGTCCATTCAGGCGGAATAAAGAGTGTGTGCTGTATAAGGCAATACTGAGGTGTGCATCCAGTAGAGGTAGTGACTCCATCGATGTAGTATCCCGTGAGGAGTGAACACAGGCGGGATGCTTTAAAAGATGGGCGATATGATCATAGAAATGCTAGGAAACAGTTCTACAGTCTCATTTCAGTACTCTACTGTTGTACTTTACGACGAATTGCTTTACGACGCGACTGGCTTGTCTACTTCCGGGCTGCGCGCTGTTCTGTAACAACCAATAATCGTGCGCGGCGAGGACGGTTGCCAGCCAATCAGGAGTAAGGTGAATTTAAACAGAACCGCGAGAGACCGGGAGGGAGAGGATCTGGTAATGAATAGTTTTATGTTTTACTTGGCCGTTATAAACACAATATTTTGTCAGGGTCGGTTTTAGATGACAGCTGTGATGGTACAAAAGTTATTTCTGCAGGTAGCCAGCGAGCGCGATCTGCAGACTAATTCGTCCAGAAATGGTTTAATTGCTGTTGCCAGTATGTATTGAGATGGTTTTGTACTTTGGTCTAATCGTGTCTATCATCAACTTCACCCGTATACCTGGTGGGCGAGGTGGATTACAGGACAAGTGATGTCTTGCTACTCGAATGTAAATGAGACCCTCATAACAAACTGGTTAGCCACTCATGTATTTGCTTTGTTTGCCAAATGAGTGCACTAGGCAAACAGACGTCTATTTGGGCACTTACACTGGAAGACTTACAGAGCATCAGAAACCTAAAATATAGAGTGTAAATCAGTAAAGTAAAAGTGTATAGAATATTGTGTTTATGTTCTTAACAAATATGCGCGCATAAATGTAGAGCAGAGCATACATGATGCGAGCACAGATTACACATTGAAATGGTTTCGGAAAAACAACATACATGATTGTCTACATGACAGCGTACTAGCACAGATAATTGTTGGCCTGGAAAGGAGGTACGTAAGTAGGGCAGTGGTGTGTCATGGAAGAAGGGGCTCTGTGACAGGTCCTACTGTATGATCATCGTCCTTGGTAGAGTGTAAGTAGTGGTGGATATGTACTCTACAGAACTTGGACGTGTGTTTTATGCCGTTCGTTGTGTAATGTCTCTTTAAGCTGAGTGGCAACCATAACACGAGAGGGCACAGTCTTAAGCTGGAGGATGGGAGGTTTAGAAGGGAGGTCAAGAACCCGCTGGTGGCACTTTCATTAATGAGTGGTACTCATCTGTCAAATCAAGGAAAATGGTATGTTTAAAATTAGCAGCAATATGGGATAAATAAGGGAAAACAAGCAATAGGGGTACTTATTTTCAAAAAGTGCAGATTAGCATGGGCACCACTTTATATTTTAAGTGCCAACAATGGAATCAAGAGCACTTCTTCACAGAAAGGTGCTGGACACTTGGAATGCGTGCCAGAGGAGGTCATCTTGTTGAAGACAGTGGGCTGGTTTAAGAGAGGCTGGGGTAGACATAGGGGGACGGTAAAGATCATGGGTAGGGAGGATGGGAGGAGTGGAGGAGTGGGAGAGGGGGCAGGGACAGTAGCTTAAGCTGTGGACCCTGCAATACAGCAGACTCGAGAGACCAAATGGCCTTCTTCTGCTGGCTTCTTCATATGTATGTATGTAATGTGCCCCCTCCTGGGTTTCTCACCCCAGTGTGCAAAACTGCACCTATGCATGCTAGTTACTGTTGATGTGGCATTGTTTTCTGATTCTTTAAAGGGGACACTGCCAACCCCTAAGGCCTCAAAGTGCCTGTAGTTTAAAAAGTTCTTGATTGGTCAAATTCTTTAGTGATTGCTGATGTAGCTGGTAGTTTGATTCTGACTGAAAAACTGCCTAGCATACTGGTGTTACCGCACAAAACATTGTTTATTTTATAGTCCTTGATCAAGTTCCACTGCATCTTTCCTGAGGTCTATTACAAGGGTAGAGATGACTTGCATTGGTGCAGGTCATACCATACAAACTGCTGGGAAGGTTGCAGGCAGCTCTGTTGCAGTGCAGGACTTTCCCTGTTTTATTGGGTTTGTCTGCTGGTGCAGGTTATATGTCTGTGTTTTTTTTTTTTCCTTTTCACTCTGGTGTAAACACCGTGCTGTGCCTGCACCAGTACAGTCCTGTGCCACATTGCCACTGCCTTCCTCCCTCCCTTATACAGCTGACTACAAGGCTGTGCTTGAATACATGAATTGGCTAGGTCTAGAAAGACTCACTCTACTCACTCTATCTGTGTAATTATCTTGAAATATAAAAAATAATTTTAGATTATCACTTAACAGTTTGAATCAGAGCAAACATTAACTTTTCACTAACAGTTTGTCCGAATTGGTGTGGTATTTCCTTTTATGTTTTTTTTTTTTTTTTTGGTCTTGTTACGTATGTAGTTTGCCTGCTGGAAGGAGGCAGGGCCCTTATCAGTATCTCAGAGTAGTTGGGGCCTGGTTGTAAATTTACAATGTCAAAGGTGTCCAGTTGGGACCTCTAAAATATGGTTGAACCCTATGACTGTTTTTTTTTTTTTTTTTTGATGTCAGGGCTCACTCAAACATTTCTGTGAGGGTGCGCATTAGTGATCTCTGAGACTGGGACTGTCTGGTTCCCAATGGCTGCTCCAGATAAAGGATTTAAAATCTGTAATGTCAGAGTGATATACTGGATGATGTGTCATGGGGTGGCATATAGAGGGGTTTAGGTCTGATAGGACCTCATGGAGCCAGTCAGTCTTGGGATTTCTGACAAATTCCAAGTGAAAAGTTCTAGTCTGCTCTGATTGAAACTGTTGGTGGTAAGCTTTCTTTTCTTTTTTCCCTTGCTCCTCTAGTTGACCCCTTCAGCTCTCACAATCCCCAATCCCATCACCTGCCGTCTCTGGGACTTACCTTTGGGGCTGCCGATTCCTCCACAGGTTGCCCTTGTGGTGGGCCATTGAGGACCCCTCAAACCCCTTCCGTGCCATGCTGATTTCTGGCGGTCTTTGGAGACCAGAAGGCAGTGTGGGGTCTGCTGAGGATTCGGGGGCATCCTGCCACCGGAGGTGTTTTTCCGTTGTTCTTCCTGTGACCCACAGACACTCCGTGGGGACGACTGCTTGAATGCAGGCATGTCAAGGATGTGCTAGGAGTCCTTCCATCAGGAGTGTCCTCCTCCTGGAACTGCTGCTCCTGCCTTGCGTCACCACCTATGGTCACCTAGATGTTGCAGTGAAGCAGACATCCCTTGGGCGTTCAGTCCTCCTCCCCCGATCTGACCCCTGAGCACCCTAGGCTCGCACCGAACCTGGTTGCTTTCTTTCTTTTGAAAATTGAAACCGGAAGGGCACACTGAGCTTTGCTTGTTTCCAGGTGTGACCTGGGGAAAGGGTTACAGTACAGTACTTACATGACACAGATGAAATGTTGTGCTGACAGTAGCAAGATTGCATGACTGGTACAGACATGGAACTGGCTAAAGTGCAAAATATGTTGTACAAGCACAAGTTGGAAATTGAGATTGGCATCAGGCAATGAAAGTGTCTGTCAGAACATTGCAGGTAGGTGGAGTAAGGAGTTTCAGCTGACTGCTGAGGGCTAAGGAGGTGGAGTGACGAATGTGGAGCTGGTTCCAGAGTAATGGCAATGACAGGAGAAGGCAGATAGTCCAGCAGAGGAGCAGGGTGAGAAGTAGGGAAGGTTTGCTGGTCCCCGCTGAGCAGCGTAATCATGGAGCTGGAGGGACTGGAGAAAGGAGTGACGTGAGATAAGATGACAGGGAGCCAAACCAGTACTTGGAGATGAAGAGGGTGATCTGGGGGGTTTCTTTTCATCTCTGCAGAATTAGTGTTCTCTGTAGTTTTGTTGTAATATCCTGTAGAATCTGTGTAATTGGCTTGAAATATTTAAAAATATTTTTATATTTCATGTTTCTGTGATCGAATTCTTTTGAGGCACAGCTAACCAGTTTATTACTGACAGTTACTGTAGTTATGCCACTGAGGAGAAGGCTACAGTTACCATACCCTATTTTTAAACTAAGGTGTTCTCAGCTGTGACAGAAGGGTGGGTCGTGTGACCTTGAGCAAGGAGCACTGTGCTCTGTGGGCAGTGGCTCTGATGGGACATGAACCAGGAGAGTCCCCAACAGAATGTCTTAGCTGAGTGGTGGCAGCTACTGGAATATTGAGAAAGCTGGTAAGAGTGGTACAGGCTGTCTGTCACGAAGGCTTTTCAAACATGTATTTTCTCCATCATGCAGCAATTTGAGACTTGGGTGCGTTTATACTACTTAAACCTGATGCCGATACAGAGTTAAGTTATCGCTAGCCGTGGTTGTTCCCAAGTTGAAAAGCCTGTCTGATGGATTAACATTCTAAGACTAGGATAACAAAAATGACCCATCATTTGTTCTATTTATTTTTTATTTACAAAAGTCAATCTGCTAATCCCTCCCTCAGTGGAAATGCAGGGCACAATGCCGAAGTCAGAAACTGACCATCCACCGATATACTACGAGTGTAAAGCGGGAGTCGGGAGCAGTGCAGGTGGAGTGGAGGCTAAACGGAGGAGACTGCAGTGCAATGGGTAAGATAGTATAAGCATGCCTGTGGACTTGTGGACACCCCAACAGGTCTAGCCTCAAATGATGTAGTGGGAGGAGAGGCGACTATTGCGTCATGAGTGACTGCACTGTTAGGGGTGTTCCACATGTTCAGGAAGTATGCAAAAGGAGTAGATCCAAGGATTTGAAACAAAACAAGACTAAGTATAATTTCACCATAGCATGCATTTTGGCTTTGCTAAGAAAGGAAGCAGATATCTGCAAAATCAATGATTTCAAGAGTTAAGCAATCGTAAACTTGGGCAATAATCCACGATGGGGTGTGGGATTTATCCACACCTGGCATGGTTTGGCCATAGGGCCTGTGGGATAACAGATGGACCAGACACAGAACCTCAGGTTCAACACACAGTCTCTGTGTGATGTTTATTTAAAACATAGGAATAACCTTAGCGATGGCACATCCCTTCTCCAATACATCAGTTTGCAGCAACAGACTATGCATGTCTTTCCTCTGCACTTAGTCAGCATCTACTGATCTATCTCTCCTGAGGAATTAAGTATCCCCTATGTTGGTCTTGTGTGTTTGAGTGATGGGAGCCCAAATAAAAAACAGAAACCAAAACAAGCTAAAGACAAAGAAACTCTGTGCAGAAGCACTGAAGCAAGGGTTACCCCAAAGGACATTGGCAATAAAGTCAAGTTTCAAAGAAACACATCATCACACATACCCCTATAATGCAATGGGATCACCATGAAATTTTAGGCCCTGTCCACCTAGCATACTCTGTAGCGTTACAGAGTGCCCAAACGTTACTCCAGCGGTTTGCGTTTACACCTGTAGCGTTACAGAAGGCGTTAGAACTCATTGTTGAAACCACATATGCGGTGGTTTCAATAACGTTATGAAAACCGTCCCGCTCGTAACGCTACCGCGGTAGTGTGGACAGGCGGTAACAGTCCCCCGCAGGGTCCGTAGCGCAGCACGAGCTGCATTGTGGGATTGCGCCGCAGTAACGGTCACCCAGTTCCCGAGGTGTGGACTGGCGGTGTACCGTCACTGCTGCAGTGTGGACACACTGTACCGCTTCCGGCTGTAACGGTTTCTGTCCGCTACGGGTTTAAGCAGTGTAGTGGACGGAGCCTTAGCTTGTTCAACTTAAAGCAGGAATGCAGTGTGATAAAGGGCCTCTCAAACAATCTAGTGTAATTTACACGCATTTCAAATAACACAACTAACTATTTTTATAATACAGTCTCATAGTAACTTTTACCTTTATCAAAAACACCTAGTGCCGTGGTATTTTCAACATTTTGCAGGTTTCATACACGTAAGGCATATACATCAAGGTATTTTATGACATAGTGCTATTGCGTACTAAATCCAACAACGAGGAATGCAGCCTGTTACTGTACATCAGCTCAGAGGTCACCACAAAAACCTCCCTGTACGAGGACCTGAGAGGGAAAAGGAAAATTAGAGGACACTATAGCATAGTCAAGAAAGGGAGGAGGTGGCCAACCTTATGGACTAGAAATTGTAAAGGATAGATTAGACTAAGAAATAGAAGAACTGTTGCAACAGATTTAAGAAAAGGTCGGTCCTTGAGAATCGCAGGATCTCCCTGTCACAGGGCCGCATGTCTGGGCCGAATATCGAGGTATCTGCTTTGAGGACGGGTAGTGTCCCTAGTAAGTACCAGCTCCTTTTTGTAGAAATAGTCAAAAACTGTTTTAAAAGTTTTCTAAATAATACATGTGCTTGATTATTTTAAAATTGTGCTTTTATTTTGACAATGCTTGTTATATTGTTTGAGTTATGGGTGTTTTTGTTAATTACAAACTGCAGTGTTGGCAATAAATTACTTTCAGCCACCAGCCCACAGGGCTAGTGGCTGAAAATCGACTGCCCGCCATGATTTTCACTAGCCCGCACTGGGGAACGAGAAGCTGGGGTTTAAAAAATAAAACCGCTTTTATTGCAGTTGATGTTTCTTTTAAACAATTATTAAACTGCGACTGTAAAAACTGAAGTGTGTTGTATTTTTTACTGGCAAGGATTTTGCTGCAGGAACACATTATACAAACACAAAGTATAATGGCACAGAGTATTTGTGGATCCTAACCTGTCAGCACGTAAGAATCATAGCAATGGTCTTCACAGTCGGCTCAGTTCAAATGAGTGTTTGTACCAGACAACAAACTCACAATATAGTAGCAGACCAGATTAGAAGCAGCACTTTACCATAATTGAGTCGGCTACTTACGGACTCTCACAGCCCAGTATATGTAGACATTTAATTGTTTGAAATACAAAACAAATGCTACACATTCATGCTGGCCGCTTGCTATGATTTGAGTGCTGTCTCGTGATTTTTAAGCTGACTGGCAGGTTGAGAGTACGACTCCTGCTTATTCTCTCCCTGCAGAGCATCCATTCACAGGCAGCCCACTTGTAAGCAGCACTTTACTTATCTGCCTGACTCAGGCTACTTACAGACAGTGAAAGTACACAAAAGTCGGTGCGCTCTCTGGGTTGCTAAGTCTGGCGGTCTGCTAAAATCATCAGCAAAATACTTTAAGCGCAAACTTGAATAGCGACATGTACAGAAATATGAATTCGAGAAAATGTTTGTTAAATTAAAAACACAAAGGTGTGTTCTTTTTAATTTAATAAACATTTTTCTCGAGATTCATATTTCTGCGGTGTCGCTATTCAATTTTGTGTTTTAAAATACTTACAGACAGCCCAGTATTTGTAGACATACTTGTTTAATATGAAACAAGTACTACACATTCATTATGGCCATTTCTTGCTATGATTTGAGACTGGTGCAACAACAACTCGTCCAATCTTTGTGCTGTGTTAGGTTTGTTTCCCAACAGACTGCAGACCCTTTCAGAACTGGGAAAATATTCATACCATCTCATGATTTTAAGAGGTGTTTTGTATCACTGCTTATTATTCCTTCCCACTACAGACATTCAGTGAGCCCATTCACAACTAAGGCCCTGTCCACACTCGCCTCTGTAACGTTACAGAGTGCCCAAACTGTTACCGCAATGGTTTGCGCTTACACCTGTAACGTTACAGAAAGCTTTTAAGTAGCTTGTTTTCACAAGCGCCCCACCAGGCACACAGTGATCACAGTTTCACCTGCCTGACCTGAAATTTACCCATTTGGCGGTTGGTGAGTGCCAATTTTGACCTCTGTGGTTGTGTATATGTAACTTGCATGGTTTTCAAGATATTTATATTTGTTTGGCATGTGTACTACAGTGATCACTAAGGAAAAATAAGTGTCTGCTGTTTGCAATCACATTTGCACATATGCAAAGAAATCCAAATATCCTGAAAAACTATACAAGCTCCACAAAAGCAACCAGCAGCAAAGTTGTTCAGGACAAAAAGACCTTGAGGGTAGTCACTAAGCTGAACTCCGTATAGTTTTTAAAATATAGCCTTGCAAATTGGGACATTTGGTAAAAACAAAAACAAAAAAAAAAAAAACATGGAAATGTGGTTCATTAGATTGCTATAGTTTAAAAACTATGGTTTGCAAGTGGGTCATGTTATAACTCGATTTTGATGATAGGAAATCGCCATGCAAGGTTTTGTAGTAATTTTTCCTGATTGTAATTAAAACATTCTACGCTTTAATTGAATATACAGTTTGCTGATATTATTTCAAATAGTTTATTAGGAAGTGTGTTGTATGAATCTGCAGTCTAGAATCTGCAAAATAGTGTGAAGTCAGTTTCACTCCTGTGTGTGTTATGGCATGAAAGCAACAGGATGCCAAACTGACAGTGACTGTTTCTGCTACACACTTGATTCCATTCCATGATGGTTCTGCACTACAAAAGTAGTGCATCACTCTTTTCAAATAATAAAACATCTAAATAACTCATACATACACACTTATTTTTAGTAAGAAATATACTTTGTTAAAAAGACTTCACCATTTGTTAAAAAAAAAAATTAGAAAATCTTGTCACTGAGCAAAATCAGCACTAACTGCCAGTTCTATCTAATAGAATGCTGGTACCGACCTCGGGGACAGGGAACATGTCAATTCATCCTGGTAATTTAGCTGCGACAGAACTCACCACGGACTGTTAACTCCAGTGTCAATCGGCTCTCACATCAATTTGTCCCGGACAATTTGCTCCCCACTACATATCGTACTGTACTCCAACAACAATTGCAGTATGACTTCCACTTCTGCAACCCTCAAGGCACATTGCCTCATCTGGTGGATGAATTGTGCCAACCTAGAGTTTATTTTATAATATTTATGCTGAGGCGAACTGTCTTGGGACGAACTGATGTGGAGTTGATTGATGTTGGAGCGAGTTGCTGCACAGCAAAATGACCGGGATGAATTGTGATGTAGCTGGCACAATGGTAGTGCTACTGCTAGCGATGCAGCGACCTGGGTTCAGGAACCAGCTGGGGAGCTGGAAGGCCGTTCGGTGAGGGAAGCTTGAGCGTCTTACTGACAGCTGGCTTCCCTAGGAGGAAGGAGGGTAGCAGGCTGGTGCTGGTCTGACCTCTGAAGGCCAGAGGTGCAGCAGCCCGATGCCTCACAATGGGGGAGTAGCATGGTAGGACACTGGCATACGTGCCTTGGCGTCATGGTGCAACCACGACTCTGGGAGAAAAGGAAACATGGAGCTGACTGGAGCTCCTTCAGCAGAAGTGGCACCCTTCACCACTCGACTTGCAAGACCACAATGGGGGCTCACGAAACATGAAGGATTTGGGGGTCCCTCCACCTCATCCCCACCTGGGAGCACATTGCCAAGGCTACATGGGAATGCCTGACTGGTGGATCGCAGTCGAGCGGGGTTGGGGAAGCCAGTCGGATGCAGGGGGTAAAAACGCAAGTTTAAAACAAAAAAAAAAAATTGTGATGTAGCCCGTAGGACACTAGGTGTCTGCTCCACCTGTGTCCAGAGGTGGTAATTTGTATAGGAAGCCATGTTCCCATTCATTAAATTGTCATGGTGGGCTGCCACACTATTTAAATTCACTGCCTCGCATTTTGTTTGCCACCACCCTTTGAATGCTGCCACCGTGCTTAGTAGCCCCTCTCTCTTTAAATGATGGACTGAGTTTGCGTGTGCATGTCTGCAAGGGAAACCAAAAACATCCTTGCCAGAGAGCCTGCTCATCATGTGACCAAACAAGTTCTCACACCTGCAGTTCCCCATGCAACACGTGAAGGAGCTCTGATGTGGCAAGCTGACTGGCAAGTGCGAAACGGGAGCCGTGAATGGGGTGATCGCAAGATGGACAGCCAAGCAGCCCTAGGAGCAGAGCAGCCACTGTAGTGGGTAAGTGGCAATCTTGTCTGCTGCCACTGAAGATCTGCTTCTAGACTGTCGGTTGTTCTGTACAGTGCTTGTCGTGACTTGGCGTCTCGGACACTGCATCCTTATTAGACACGATCTCTGTAGGGACAAATAGGGAGCGAAATAATAAGGGAAAATATTTTTTTAAAGAAGTGGAATTACTGCAGCTTTGTGTGTGTGTGTGTGTGTGTGTGTGTGTGGCGTGCTGGGGGCAGAGATTGCAGCAGTCTTGTAGCCCAGGCAGCTCTGAGCAAATGCATCTTTAATTACAGAGGCAGCAAAAAGAGGGGAGGCATGGCAGAAAAGATACCTGAATGGCATCTTTTGATTATCTTTATAAAAAAAAAAATAGCTAATTGCTTTGTGGTGCGGACTGCAAGGATCTCTCACAGGGATCAAGCCTGGTACTGAGTTGCCTTGTGTAGTAAACAGGGCTCCAGATAAGGGAGTATCGACTATTTTACTCATCTCATTTTAGGAAATACTCTTCGGAAATTTTTTTTTTTTTTTAATGAAAGTACCAGTATCGCCTAACATTTGTAAATACTCCACACCAAAGAATAGTGCTGCATAATGTAACTGGTGATTCAAAAGGAGCAGGTTTTACAGATTTACAACACTGTATGCATCCAATATTGTTTTACTCACTGTATTTTAAAACTGGTGAGTAAATTACCCTACCTGCCAACATTATCTGGAGCATTGTTGGCACTTAATTCTTATCTATAAAAAAACTACATTGTTTTTAAAAATGTTCTTCTCAGTCCACTCTGTGCAGACATTTGAATGCATCTGAATTTGGCTTTACCGCCTCACTTTGAAAAATGGAGAGTACAGTACTCGCCCAAAAAATCTTCTCTGGAGCCATGGTAGTAAAGCCACCAAAAATATTTTTGTCGGGAGTTTCAGCAGTTTGGAAAGAAATAAAATACTTATTTTGGAAAACATGACTTGCAGATAGCAAGCTTACTTTTTGTGTTGTGTGCAAGGGTGGGAGAGATTGAGAGCCTAAGGCTAGGCCACCAGGAGGCTCTGCCACGTGCAGACAGAAGAGGCTGCAGAAAAGAAAAATAGCCCGGGCTTCAAGCAGTGCCACCATCGGACCTGTCCCTGTCCTGCCAGTAAAGGCGTGCTTCCTAAGTGTGTGAACTTGTTTTCTTCAGCAACTGTCATATTTATCTCTCTGTTATCAGGGCTCCAGATAAAATTTTGGGGATGAGTACTTGTACTCCTCATTTTGAAAGTGAGGTGAGTAAACCCGAATTCAGATGCGTACAAATGTCTGGATGGTGTGGAGCAAGGAGTACCTTTAAAAACAATGGATTGTTTTTCTAGATAAGAATTGATCAGGTGCCAGCAATGCTCCAGATAATGTTGGCAGGTAGAAGTAATTTACTCACCAGTTTTAAAATATAGTGAGTGAAACAAAATTGGGATATCAAGTGCTGTAAATCTGGAAAAATGCTCCTTTTGAATCACCAAATATGTTATGAAGCACTATTCTTTGGAGTGTGGAGAATTTACAAAGGTTGGGTGAGTATCAGTATTCATTAAAACAAAATTCTGAAGAGTATTTCCTAAAATGAGGTGAGTAAAATAGGTAGGTACCCCCTTATCTGGAGCCCTGCCTGCTATAGTTTTGAAAGAAAATAACTTGTGTGAGGGGGATAAGCCGGGCTCCAAGCGGGCCACCACTGGACTGGGTCCTGTCCTGCAAGTAAAGGCGCGTTTTTTTTTTTTTTTTAACTTTTTGTTTATCCACCTTTCTAACGCCGGAGCTACGCTTCTTTGGGAGACACCAGATACCACCTCGCGACCTGCCTTCCCTGATGCCCCAGGAGTTCCCCACAGAGCCGTGGCTATACTCCCAGGCGGTATGGGACAGGACCCCTACGTCCCGATGCTTCAATGTGCGTCGGGTCCCCCGTGGTCAGGCAGGCAGTTGCCATTAGAATCGTACTTTGGTGCTCTGTCTACCGATGCTCCAGTGGTGTTTTTTTTTTTCCTCTTTCTGAGGAAGTGGCCATTGCCCTGGCGTCAAGGAGTTGCGCACGGCAACGCCACTCCCAGCCCTCTCATCACGTGCTCCTCGCTTGCTGTTCCTCTGGCCTCCGCCATAGGTCAGCCAAGCACCGGGTGAATCCCCTCCCTCCGGGACAGGACAGCTGTCCCACGGATGCTCAATCCTCTCCACCCCTGCCAACCCCGATGACCCAGGCTCGCTCCCGAACCCGGTCGCGGCATGATGTGAGTGTGGCGTCCAGCACTTCAACCTTCAGCACCACCATGCCGCCCTCGTGCTTCTTCCTAAGTATCTGAACTAAATGTTCTATCCTTTCCTCTCAGCAACTGTCTATCATGTATAAATCTCTACTGTATACCTCTCCACTGTCCCTTCCCCAGGATGCATCTGGAATCGGCGGTATTCCGCTCAGTATGCCTTCCTGGTAAAACTGTTAAATAAATAAATCATGTCTCTCTCTCCTGTTAAGCAAAGAATGCACAGGGCTCAACGCAGAGCCACCCCTGACCTGCCCTGCTAACAAAGGTCTGTTCTTAGTAACTGCAGTGTTGTTTTCCTTCCAGCATCTATTCTAGTGAAAACAAATAATTTATGGGTGAAAAGTCCAGCTTTTGTGTCGCCTCATTTGCCAGTGGATGTCCGTATTTTCTGTGGGCTAGCTTACACCTGTAGCTTGGCTGCATTTCTCACAATCTGTTGCCAAAAACAAACTTAGCCTTGTGTGCCACCAGCCAGTGAGGTGTCCACTTTAGCTTCTAAGGGCAGCAGTTGATAGCTGCATTTTAGTTAAACAAAAAAAAAACCATAAAAACTTAGGAGTCTTATTTATTTATAAGTTTGAACAGGTAAGCATACTGAGCAGGGTTGCTCGTTTCAGATGTGTCCTGGGAGAGGAGAAGGGTTAAAACAGTACAAAACAATAACAGTTTGCAATGAATAAAGTAGAATAGCTGCAGCACTGGCACTCACTTGTGCAAGAGAACTTATTACACCTGTCATATACAGTAAGCATAACTAATACACTTATTATATGCAGTAAGCATAACAGTAACAATTTATGTACAACAGTAAGGTAGTAATACCCATGGGTTACAAAAGATACAGAGTACTACCTGTAATGGGTGGCCACCTAGGTTACAGATATCCGTAACTACTGGCAAACTGGCAGTATTGGATGTAATAGTGCGAACTTGCAGTGCGAGTCCCCGGAACACAGAAGGTAGATACAGAAGGTTTGTGGTGGAGGCGGTAGATATACCTAGAGCTGAAATGTATGGAGAGGAATTAAGGTAGCTAGCTGGAGGGGGAGGCTGCTGTGAGATCTTAGAGGTAGACTGAGCTAGGCAGGCAGTGGTAGGTTGTATAGTGCAGATCCACCTTGAGGTGGGAAAGTGACCCAGAGTGTAGCTGAGTTAAGAAGGGAGAGTTATAAAACGTGTCTGTGTATAAGGGGTGAAGGTACCTGAGTGAGGCAAGGGAGGCAGACCTTGTGTGCCACCAGCCAGTGAAGGTGTCTGCTGTAGTTTGTAAGGTCAGCAGTTGTGTAACTGCATTTTAATTAACAACAACAAAAAAAAAAAAACAATGTAGGGCCACCTAACTGTTGTATGTTAGTTAAAACTTTATATTTAGACAGGACGTAACTTTAGATCCTAGGACCTATTTTCAGAGTTTTCCTGTTCCATAGAAAACATACATATGTTACAGTAACAATACATTTCATAAATATGACATTATGGGGCAATTACAACTGTCATTCATCCTAACCTAACTAACATGACATCTGTTACTAATTAAGTTAACACTATACCCACTTCTTTTAAGATTCAAACTATTAAGACTACATAAGTGTACATTTACACACATTTATGTATTAGTACATTCCTGAATAAAACACTTTCCATTTTTCATTTAAATACAAATGTTCTTGTTAAATTCATTCCACATTGTAGGAGGGATCTCGTTTCAGATTTTTGCTGCTTGAAATTGTAGTGTCATACAACCATACCTTGTGTTGATTTTTGGTATATTTATGCCCCAGTGAGCTACCTCCTAAACTCATATCGTTGTGTCTGCATCCAGATTGGATGTTTAGATTACCCTTAACCAACCCCTTATTTATCTTAAATATTAGCACTGAGTATTGTTTTTTTTTTAGCTGTACCACCGCTGTACGCCATTTCAGTTCTTTATACATTAAACAATGATGAGTCTTAAAGGGGCATCTCAACATTGTGAAGGTAGATTCTATTTCATTAGCCCGGCAGTCTCTATCACCGTCCAACTCTCGAAATCGGGCAACCAGCATTTGCAAGGTCCATGTCAAATAGACAAAACTACAACAAACTTTAAAGGAAAAACTTTTATTGAGTACAGTGCAGAAACTAACAAGCTTTAATTTCAAATTAACTCTGAAATGGAAACATTTTGATAATCAAGCTATTACATTAGAGATCACAACACCAGCCAGACCAGATACTGTTGTCCAGGAGACTCCCAGCACCTCCTGTAATAAAGGTAAAACACCTCTTAGCACAGAGCAACAGGTTTTATACTGGCTGGCTTAGCAAATACAGTTGGCTACAGTATAAAGCAAATGATGGCATGTTTTGTGCATTTTGCATAAAATAAACAGAGGCCCAAATCGAAAACCATTTGAGTAATGATTGGGTGTGAAACATTCAGAGAAGATGCTATAAAGCGATATCAGAACAGTTCTGTTCATGTCATTGCTTCAGAACTGGAAGTTAACAGCAGGATTTCAGCTGAAAAAGCTGGCATAGAGCAGGCAATGCAGCAGGCCCTGACCCTGTAACAAGAAGCTTTTGTGGCATCCCTTTGTTTCATGTACTGGCTAATAAAAAGCGAGATGCCTCACACAGTGAAATATGGCTCACTGCAGGATCTTGCCAAATCGTTGGGGTGCAAATACTAACATACATGCTGACATACTAAAATGCCAGCAGAACAGGCCTAACAGTCTCTAATCTGCTCGATTTTAGCACTTGCACTGAGGGCCGATTTTAGTGTCCTTCCCCTCCCTTTGGGTTATACTGTCCCCAGTTCCCAGAATGTTCCACCTGTATTGGACCTGGTCAGATTTACCCGCCCCTGTACCTGTCCCATCCCTCTTAAACCTGTCCACAGTCTCCACCTCTGCCAGCTCCCTGGGCAGTGCATTCCATGGCTCCACCACCCTTTCAGTGAAATAACATCTCCTCCTCTTCTCCCTGTGAGCCTGCCCCTTCCAGCTTACACCGTGACCTCTCGCTTGCCCACCCTCCTTCCTTTGGAGCACCCTGACTGGGCCTCCCTTATTGATCTCTTTCATGTACTTAAAGATCTCTGTCATGCCCCCGTTCCTCCTCTCCTCCAGGGTGCACATGTCGCACTCCTTGAGTCTCTCCTCTTAGGTCCTGTCCCCAGATCATTTTGGATGCCCTCCTTTGGACCTTCTCTAGGAGTGTAATGTCCCTCTTTAAATGTGGTCTCCAAAACTGCACACAATACTCGAGGTGTGGCCTAACCTAGCAATTGTACAGTGGAAGGATCACTTCTGCCTTTCTGGAGGTAATCCCCTGGCGATGCATCCCAGTATCCTATTGCCCTTGCTGCTGCCCTAAATACCTGGACATTATATATAATATATTTTATTGCTGTAAGACATTATTCTGACCGAACAATCGGGAAATGGTCCTCTCGCTGGGTGAGGTGGTCAGGAGGTCAATTCTTACAGATTTGAAGTTTGCAAAATTCTTATTTGGTGACGAAACAACCAACATTGCCGTTCTGAACCAGCTCATTTTATTTGGCATGTATTGCATAGAAGGAAAGCTAGGGTTTCTTTCCTGGGACTTGAGGAGCTATTTAATGCAAAGACAGATACATTGTTTAAAAAAAAACACTGGAGTTCTCTGAAAATAGTGGAGTCTCGATTATTGTAGTACAAATTTATTGTTCAGCTAAAAAACATTGCAATATATGGGATCACAACAAGTACAAACCTTCCAGTACAAATACACAGTATAAAATATCATTAATAACGCATTTTAAATGTACTCTAAATGGATATACCTTTCCAGTCAAAACAAATTATTGTCCAAATTAATTCTCAAGTTCTAAACCAACATACATATTACATTAGGTCCCATTATTCATTTTCTTGTCTCCAAGGGACTATTCTAGCCATTCTGAAAATTCTAAACCTAAACAAATATTAAACCAGGTTATCATTCTAGAAGTGGGACCAAATATAGCAATTATAGCAAATGACACTGTCAGATTATTCTGTCCCACAAGTTCACCCCACCAGATCATCGGCATCCCAACAACACCTAGCTGGAAACCAGCTGGACACCCTGACACAAAGGCAAATCCTCAGCAGTGTCATGCAGAGCATACTGCTCCATACCCCTTGGACCACTTCCTAACCTGCTGGTCCAGTTGGCCATACCTGAGGTGCCTAATGTGACTACACGGTGTGGAAAGGACCAGTCCATTTTGCACCATGCTCCAGTTGTGCTTACTTTGTTACCAACAGGACACACTGGCCTTGGGGACATTTGGGACACCGTGCAGTGCATGCTGCTCCGTGACCCAATGACCCTCCCATCTGGTCACTCCTGTTAGCCACTGTTAAAGCACTAGTGGGGCTACATGTCACAGTCTCAGTCCAACCATTCCCATCATGTCTTACTGACACCTACCTGATGGCCTATCAGACATACTGGCAATACAGCTCATCCATAGGGCACCATGTGACTCATGCTGCCCGTGCCCCTAGAATTAGCTTTAATCCAGTCACTCCAACTAGCTACTCCTGGTGCATATATGGCGCCAATGTTACAAGTAGGAGCTCTCATTTGGGCATTTTACCTTGACAAAGTTATGCCATGTAATTACAAGGAACTTAAGCTTTTAAGTGTATCCCAGAAAAAAGTAAAACTTAGAAAATACTTTAAAATATTAGAAGCACCATAGGGCTGCCAGTAACAACTGGCAATATTTAACTAAGTTCAATATAATTCAGTATGCCTAATTAGATCTATGGCCCAATCAGGCTTCAATGAACCAAATTCAATGGAGACAACCAGCAAACAATTTCACAAAATATGTGAACTAAATTAGTTATCTCATAATATAAACATATGTTCTAGAATCTACAAACTGTGAATCAAATATACAAAACATGTAAACTTACATAAGCACAACATCATTTCCTCAAACGGGCAAAGGATGTGCACCTGTCATAGCAGAAGCAGACATCCAGGAACGGTGACTGCTGTCTCAGTGGAAGGGAAGTAACTGCAAATCTAGGAGCTTTCATTGTTACTTCTTTGCATTGCTATTGCATTGTGGAAAGGAGGAGTAGGAGTTTGAAGAAGGTTGTGCAATAGCTACTTAAAGTCTCTTTTGAGTGTGGATAGGAAGGATCGAATATAAAAAGCAGTTGCTCAATCTATCTAAATGTGTACAACAAAGGGGTAAGAAATTAAGAAAGTAATGTTTTGCACTGATAGAGGGAGAGGGAGACTTGGGGAGTGTTTGGTATCCTGCATCTGGAAGGGTGGGGGTCGCTGGTGGGCAATGACAGCAATGGGTAGGGTGGTAGGCTGCAACAACTCGTGTGCACCAATCTTTCTAAACATTGCCTGGAGTGTGGGAGGATGTTTAGTGTGCAACCACATAGAGAAACTCAGAAAGGAGATTGAGGGTCTGCAGGAGGAACTAAGACAGGCAAGGCAGACGGGGTGGGTTTAGCCCAGTACTAGAGGGAGGAAGAATAGGAGATGAGGGAGGGTGATTTAAGCCAACAGTGGTGAGGAGAGGGTCAGAAGAAGGAAAGCAGGGACAAGGGGCCCAGGCCAGGAAGAGTTGCCAGGGAAACCAGGTCAGGAGACAAAAGACCAATGGAAGGAGGAGATAGGGACTTGTGAGGGAGGCAAGAAGTGGCAAAAGTCATGGAGTGGAAAGGAGAGAACAGGTTATTATGAAGAGAGAGGAGCGGCATTTGTGAAGAGTCTTCAGAAAATAGTTTTGCACCGCTAGAGAGGAAGAAGGTGAGGATGGAAATGATGAAATTAGAGAAGTAATTGATAAATGCCTGGACCAAACCGGAGCGGGGGAGTTCTGCTGGGAGAATTGCAGCAGAGGCAAAGGGAAGTAATGTGCAGGAGGAAGAAGAGGCCGAAATGAGAGGGAGATGAATGGAAGCAAGCAGGGAGTAAGAGTGGTGGAATCTTAGTGCTGGGGACTCGATACTAAGAGGAGTCAGGTGGGTAGCAAGGAAGAGGCATAGTCTCATTTGGGTGAAGGTCATGCCAGGAATGACAGCGAAAGAGTGGGACAATCTGTTCTGAAATATGCTAGAAGGGGTAGGGACAAGTCTTATTTAATTATACATCTTGGGATGAGCGATCTGGCTGACAAGACAGTAGATATAGTCCGGAGGAGGTTTGAGGAACTAGGACAATTATGTGAGGGCAGGAAAATCAGTAACTTTTTCGGAGATACTTCCAGTGCCCAAGGCAAGCACAACAAGAAAGCTGAGAATAGAGGAATTTAACAGATGGCTAAGAATCTGGTGTTGTGCTAAAGGGTATGAGCTGTTGGGGGTAGGGTGGGAGGGACCTGGGAGGACAGTAGTCTCTATGCCAAGGACAGACTACACTTGAGTGAGGAGGGAAAGAAAGTGTTGAAACAGTGGATGGAGGAGTACATAGAGGCAGTAGGGAATTTAAACTAGAGCGGGAGGTGGCAATTGGGCAAAAGACATGCAGAGACCACAGGTTGGGAAACCATATGAGCTTACCCCCAAAACAGTGACAAAGGACAAATGGCAAGTACTATTGGTGATACTAGTAAAGGAGGGCAGGATGGGAGGGGAAAAGGGTGGAAGGTGGTTACCCTTAATGCTAGGCGCTTTTGGGAGGAGAACTGCAGAGTTACAGGTGCTCATGGCAGAGGAGAGGTGGACATTGTAGCCATCACAGAAACATGGGCCACCCAATACAATGACTGGGACCTGTCTGTACCAGGGTACAGGTTATTTCAGGGACAGTGTGATTGGGAAAGGAGGCGTGGCACTATATGTGAAAAGGAAGGACTGAAGTGTGTGGGGAGGAAGGGAGGAGGGTAATGGGAGTTGATTTGACGCGAACTGGGATTCCAAGAATAGACTTAGAATGGGAGTGGTGGCAGGCCGCCATCTCAGACGGAGGAGTTAGACAGGAACTAGTGGGACAGATCAGGAGGACCTGCAAGAAGAGTAGTGGGTGATTGTGGGGACTCAACATGCCAGGAGTGGACTGGACTGGACTACTCCAACAACCAGGAACAGAAGGAGCAGGTACTGTTGGATGCCTTCCAGGACATCTTCCTGCTGCAAATGGTCAGTGAACAAACCAGGTTGGGGAATACCTTTACCTTGTGCTAGCAAATTGGGACTTTGTGAGAGAACATACAGTGGAGGAACCGCTGTCAGGGAGTTACCACCACTCAGTATGGCTCACATTGATATGGGCAAGGAAGGAGGGAATCCGCACAAGAGTGCTGGACTTAAGGAGGGCCAACTTTGGGAGGATGGGGAAGTAGTAAAAGGGTACCTGGCCAGAATTCAATCTAGTATGGACACTAACCAGAGGTGGGAGCTCATAAAGCTGGGGATAGTGGAGGCAACCAAAGCCTGCTGCAAGGCCCAGAGCAAGAAGGCTAGGGCTAAGAAACTGAGCTGGTTAAGCAAGGAGGTCATGGAAAAGGTAAGGAGGAAAAGAGCTGCCTTGGGAAGTACAAGAAAACATTGAGAGGGAGGACAGGAGGAGTACTTGATGGAATCAAGGAGGTGACAAGGGCAGTAAGGGAGCCAAGGCATCTATGGAACTCAGGCTGGCATAAGGCGCAGAAGGGGGAGAAGGACTCTTTAGGTACATCAGGGAGAAAAGGAACTGTAAGGACCACATAGTTAGGATTAGGAAGGAGAGGGGTTGGGTTGGGTGGAAGCAGGGTGCGATAAGGCAGAAGCACTAAATGAGTACTTCTGCTCAGTATTTACTAAAGAGAAGAGGGGAGTGACACCCAAGGGGGAGAAATGGCAGAAACGGGGGAGGGGGTGACAGATGGGGAAATCATGGAGGGCAGAGTTTGGGAGGGTTTGAAGGCACTGAGGGTGGATAAGGCGCCAAGCCAGATGGCATCCACCCCAGGGTACTGAAGGAGCTGGCAGAGGTCCTTGCAGGACCTTGGCAGACCTATTAAATGCCTCACTACATTTGGGGTGTGTACCTCAGGACTGGAGGATGGCTCATGGTGCCCCTCCACAAGAGTGCCCAAGGATGAACCGAAACTACAGACCAGTAATCCTCACATCCATCGTGGGTAAGCTAATGGAGACTATCCTGAAGGAAAGGCTGGTGGCCTCCTAGAGGCCAAAGGATTACAGGACAACAGACAGCATGGCTTCATCACGGGCTGATCCTGCCAAATCAACCTGGTGGAGTTCTGTGACTGGGTAACTAGGCAACTGGACAGGGGCCAAGCAGTGGATGTCCTGTATCTGGACTTCAGTAAGGCATTCGACTCAGTGCCGCATGGAAGGCTGGGAAGTAAGTTAGTAGGCACAGGGGCAGGTGCAAAGCTGGTGAGATGGGTAGGAAACTGGCTTCAGGGAAGGCAACAGAGGGTGGTGGTGGGTGGGGAGCTCTCACACCCAAGGGTAGTGACGAGTGGTGTTCCACAGGGCTTGGTGTTTGGACCAGTGTTGTTTGGGATATTCATTGCAGACATATCATTGGACATCAAGAGCAAGATCAATCTGTGCTGATGATACCAAGGTAGGAGCAGTGGTGGATGACCTAGGGGGATGCAGGATGATCTGGCAAAGCTTGAAACCTGGTCAGACACCTGGCAACTGGGGTTTAATGCCAAAAGTGCAAGGTGTTGCATTTTGGGATGAAGAACCCAAGGAGGAGTTACCAGCTGGGGAGTGCAGCTAGCCCAGACAGAGGAGGAGAAGGATCTGGGGTGCTCATTACAGGATCAATGAACAACTCGGCACAATGTAGGAAGGCAGCTGCAAAGGCCAACGAAATGCTGGGTTGTGTTGCAGAGGTATATCCTCGAGGAGGTGATTCTGCCACTGTATGGGTCATTAGTTAGAACCGTACCTGGAGTACTGCGTGCAGTACTGGCGCCGTATCTGAAGAGGGACATTAAATTACTGGAGGGTGCAGCACAGGCGACAAAGATGATCAAGGGGCTGGGGGACTTGTCGAGAGGAGGCTGAGGGAGTTGAACATGTACTCACTGGAGGAGAGGAGGGACATGATTGAAACCTTTAAGTACATGAAAGGAATAAACAAGACAGGTACAGAGGGGCTGTTCAAAGTAGGGGAGAGGAGGACACCAGGGCCATGATATGAGACTGGAGGAGGAAAGTTCAGGAGGGAGATGAGGAGACACTTTTTACAGAGAGGGTGGTGGCTGGGTGGAATGCATTACCTGCAGAAGTGGTATCCAGTAGAACAGTTGACTGCTTCAAAAGGGGATGGGACAGGACAAGCTGGAGGGTCAATGAAGGGAAAGGGTGGAAGGGAGGGAGCTGCAGAATAAGGGCGCTTAGCTGCACATTCAAGCAGACTTGATAGACCTCAAGGCCTTTATCTGCTGGCAAATTTTGTATGTTCGTATGTATAAGGCCTCTTAATGATGTTTATAGTTAAGATAAACATTTTATAGGTTTCAAACAATAAGAAGTCATTCCATCTAGTAACACATCCCATATGCCAAGCTTTCACTTCTAAAACCAGATTCCTTCAGTGGTCGTTTTATACTAGAGGCTTAACACACCTCCAGCCACTGGACTCGAAACAAATTGCCCTTCATAAAAGAATCAGGGATGTCCTACTCGCCCTCTGGGTCCATTAATTTAGCCAGCATAAATCTTAAATATTCATGTCGACTTCTACTCTTTCACACACTTCGAGCTTAAAATTCGGTATTATACCATTATACAGTTTCTTCAGTGGTCTTCTGTATCATTCACTGAGGATTCGAAAATAATGTTTGCATTCCAAAATTTCAGAGTACACATCAGTACCTTTTGGGGCAATACTACCCCAGTAGTCTAACTCTTTAAATCACAGCCCCAACATCTTTTACTTTGGCTCAGTAATTCTCTTTTCTTTAATTCATAGCCCAAATTGGTGAGAGGCAAACTAAATCCTGTGGACAGCACAGCAAGCATCAACCAACATTCACTGTCGCTAATACAATTTCTTCATCTCATCTCATCATTGTGGCACACCTGGAAAAACAAAAAGAAGTCGCACTCCTCTGAGTGCAGTGCATTTTAAATTAAAAGTACTTTGTATAGACCCTCCGCAATGTTGGCATTCCTGTTGTAGGTTTAAAATAGCTTGTCGGCAGAATATGCCACCATGTCTAAGGCAAACGTCCACTTTTGCTCTCTTCTCCTTGCAATTCAGCAGGAAATCATCAGGTCTAAAGCCTGGATGCTGCAGATTATCAGCAATACAGCAATGCCCAGGACAAACAGTACAAATAATTTAAGCACTCAGAACAGCAGTTAACGCCACCGTCTGCTATGGGTAGATTACTATACAGAGTAAAATGCCATCCGTTAGCACCAAAACCATATTCCCTACACACATTCTGGTAGTTAGAGAAAACAAAGACGGCGATAAGACAAATTGGGATTAATTTAAAACTAACTTTCATTCATCAGTTCGCCACAAAATAAGACTCAAGGTGTTAAAAGGAACATGAACTTCAAGCGCTACAGCAAACACTACGACAAACGGAGCAGAGTTACATGGAGCGGGATGGCACAGCAACCATCTTGCCGCCTGCATTTGTCGTAGATCACATTTAAGTTCAGGATATTATTCATAGGGAGTATACTATATTATGTATTCAATCCATGTGATTCACAACACCAAGTTTATCATAGGATTAATTCACTGGCTAGATAATAATGTAGGCTGTAACACTCTCACCTATATATATTCCACCACCAATTTGCCACTATTTCTGCCCCTTGTAGGATGCCTAAATAATAGTGGAGGGCTGAAACATCCTAATGAGTGGAAACTCAAACAGATGACATACAGATTGCCTTGGCTCAATCAAGTGCATATCACCCTGCCCTTATCAGCCCAGCTAACTGACAGGAGACAGGTTATCAATAGGAAAATTCAAACAGTTCACAAATTGAGTGGGGTAAAAATCCCTAAAGATAAGGTATCCTCACTAGGCAGGTGAATCAATAACAGGCTGAAACTTTAAGATCACCAACATGGCTGACACAGCATGGTAAACATTCTTGATGGTAAGTCCCAACCAGAAACACCATTTAGTCTCTGTAAGTTAAGCACAGGGAAAGGAAAATCCCTTAGATACATCACAATTAGTCATTTGTGTCTGATTCAGAACCTGAGTCCAGAGCGGTTGCTTGTTTGGTGGTTGTTTTTCCTTGGCCTCTATCTGAGTGTTCGCGACGATGCAGCCGCACCTCGGGTTCAGTAAATACATGATGCTTACCTGCATGCTTAACCTGAAGCTCTCGCCGAAATAATAACTGGGCCTCAATACCGCTCTCAAGGAGCAATTTCTTTGTGACCTGCAAGGCCTTTTCTTTATTTGGGATTGCGAAAAATGTCCGGAAAGAACGCTATCCTGCTGCCTTCCCAGATTGTGTCACCCTAAGTCTCGCAGCACGTAGTAGGGCTATACGGACCTCGAATCGGACAGAGTAACAATAGCTGTTAGAGGGCTGCTCCTGGGCCTCTTCTAGATCGCGATAGAGATGGCGAAGGCCTTTATTACCTGCAGATTCCGGATTTACCGCTGTTGAGTTAAGTCTGAAAAGATCATTCTACTAACAGCTGGCAGAATCTCTGCAGTAGATGCCGACCTCGGTGGGAAGCCCACTATAGGAACGTTAGATTGCCTCTGGACGTTTTCAAGCACTTCAACTTTGGCCCTTAAGAAGGTAAGATCTTGACCAAACTTAGCATTCCTAGTGCACTGGAGCTCTCTCTCGATTTCAGCTCCGGAATATCCGCACCATTAGCTTGCACCCTGTCATCCATTTCAGTAAACCGAGCCTCACTGCAGCTAATCGGTGATTTGTTTCTTCTCTGGTGGCCTGTATTTTTGAAGCAGAGCCATAATCTGGGGATTCTGGGCTTCTCTTGTCTTTGCGTTTGTAGAGGAGGATGGCCCCAGTCCTGTCCCTCTCAAGTTTCGGGAGGAAAGAAAGACATCCAGATTTTGAGTAGCGTGCCTGTGATCCTTTTTAGGACTCATATTGTAGTTCCCGGACTTCCAAAAGCTGACTACGTTATTTTGGGCTTCTGATCTGAAGATTGTATATAAAATTAAGACTTTTAATTTCCAACCAGACAGGAGCTAAAAATTAAGCAGCCGCTATGTTGGTGCTCAGTAGTGCCCCTCCCCTTCCCCATTCTGAAATGAATCCAGACTCATCTCGAGTATTGTCTTGCAGGATTGGGCAGTGATGTAGCAGCTGTTTTGCTGGGCATACAAAATGGAGTGGCCACAAAATTAGAAGTAGTCAGTCTCATAGTGGTTGAAAACCACTGTATGGTTCATCGGAGGCCTTGGCTGTAAAGGCAGCAGCAAATGAACTGAACGTCATTAAAAGTTTAATCAAACTCTTGATCATTTATATAAATACTATGAAAATTTTGCTGTTTGCATGGCATCCCTGAAGAAATTCAGCAGGTAATGGAAAACCCTGTTTTAAAACCAAAACAGGCAAAGTTGTTAGGTGGCTGTCGCGATGCTATCTGTGACACACTAAGGAAAAGTCTTCCCTCAGTCATTACATCCTTGCATAAAAAGCCTCAAAAGGAATTCTCCATAAGCCTGGGCCTAGAGTGGTAGAAAGCTGGAGTTTGTTTTCTATTCTGTGCATGATGTGTGACATACTTTCCACACCTCAACATTTTATCTAAATGCTTTCAAACCTCAGTTTTGACTCTTACAGATATAAAGAAGCATATTAATTCAACTATAGAGATTCTTGGAGCATGACTGCTTGTACCTGGTCAGTATTTGTCCTGATCTATCTGCTGAAGTCGTACTCCTGAATGACAGTGGGCTCAACATGTGATTTACAAAAACACAGGTAAATAGCTTCAAGCAACTGCATACATGATGGTGAGAATTTTAACCTACACTTTTTGTTCTATTTTGATTGCCCTTATCTCCTTACTTGTATGATGCCCTTCCTTCTCCATTTTTAATGTTCTTTAGCAGTTATTTCACATCTGAAATAATAAAAGAGTGCCTTTTTTTTTTAAACCATGTAGTTATGCTCCCAACTGCCTCCTCTCCACTCTCTCAGACATCCTCTTACTGCACCATCCAGTCACATCGTGGTCTTCCCTAGAGTACATGGTTCCACTAGCCTAGGTGCCTGGTTAACCCCTGGGTGTGGTGAGGAGGGCCCTCATACTTACCTCCTTAGAGCCACGATACTGTGTCATGGATCCAGTACAGCAGAGTCTGCCTCGATGAGCCGAAGATGTGCAATGAGGTGTCGTCACCTAGGGAGAGACTGAGGGTTTTCCTTGTTCGTCTCCCCAGATGTCAGCATACAATGAGGGCCAATGAGCTAGGAGGCGGCTAAGACATGCCTCCTGCTCTGCCCCTCTGCCGACATCTGCCCAATGCCCTTGCTGCTACCCCCAACCATACCTGATCTGCTATCTCCGGCCCCCCAGATGGTGGTATTGCGAAGGGAGCTGCAGATGGCTCTCCCCGAGAAGGAGAGCAGCCGCTCGGTGCTCCATCCTTCCTCCCTGGCCAACCCCTGGTGGTCCATGCTCGCTCCCGAACACGGGTCGCCAGTGGGCGTGATATGCGGCAAGGCCAGCACTCAGCGCCATCGATTGGCAGGAGTGCTCCTTTTTTCATATGGCAAGAGACTAGGTTTTCATCAATATTTGCAGCTGTTTTGAATACTTATTGTCCCATAAGGTCAGAGAGCACTGCCTGCTGCGTAATAGTTCATTTTAGTCACAACAGACATGATCTTAAACAAGTGATGTACAAAATAGCTGAGAATATTGATGAAAACCTGGTCCGAGCTATATTAAAAGGAGCACTCCTTTATTAAATCAGATGTGGAAAAAGTACTAAGGCAGACTGAAATTGTGGAAAGACGGATATCATTCAAATCAGTAGATAGAAATAAAACAAAAAGTATAGATCAAAATTTTCACCACATTGATGTATTGCTGCTTCCAGAACCTCTGTGCATGTCCCATTTATATGGGCCCTAATTGTTCAAAGGTTTCCAAACACAGAACTTTTGGATGCTTTCAGTACCTTTGACCCAAACATGATACCAGATGGGGATATTGAGGAGCTGGAAGGGTATGGTAGGGACAGTCTTGACATTATTGTGGGTCATTATGCTACGGTTGTGGATGAAGATGCTTCTAGGTTGAAACTGGCTTCTGCACAGTCTCATGTACACTGAAAAGGAAGGATGTCCTGCACTAAGTACTAAATCTGTAGAACATCCAAACAGATCTACTTTGGCAGAACTAGCAATGATAATACCAATGTCAACTGCCAGATTGCAGAGAGGGAATCTCGGCACTAAATCGAATAAAGACTGAGGAAATCAGTAAATTGGGTACCAGTGTGCTAAATGCACTCATGATTATCACACTGAGGGTCCTGAGGTTGACAAATTCCCTTACTTGGAAGCTGCTGCTCATTGGGCAGGACTACAAACTGTAGATCAGATCTTAGCCTTGCAGGCACAAGTAAAGACTAAGATGTATGCTACCCAGAATAGTGTCAAGACTGTCACAACTTTTGCCTGACCTCTAAAAAGAATGCTGAGGTGCTCAAGTATGTCCTACATAATGTTATACCACTTCATTTGCTGTTCTTACACAACCAAGGCCTCCCAATCAGTCACATTATTATCCTATTTTTAGCTCCATTTATGAATTCTGTGTCCCTAGCTGACTCTGCCCCATGTTGACTCCACCACCATGGTGATTCCACCCCAATTTACCACAGCTTTATGTTTTTGGGCAGTGGGGAACACTGAGAAAGAGATGGTCTCAAACATACTATCAATCCCAGAAACTGTGGGTCTACCCGGGAGTGGTGTGCATTGTTATGGATCTTTGGGATCCTGTAGAAAACTGGGGTTTTGGGAATGCAGAGTATATTGCTCTCCCATTCTCTGAGCCAGTTGCTTTCATTCATCTCCTCTGTGAGGACTGTGAGCACCCTGTGTGGGTGGGGTCTGGTCACATACTTAGCTGAACATAGATTTTGGGTCTTCCAGAAGTTTGGGACACATGTTTTGTAGTGCGCATACTTCATCACAACTATTCCACCCCTTGTCTGCCTGTTTTTATGATGATGCTGGAATCCTTCAGTTTATTAACACGTTCTGTCCTGGGTGGCCATTTTGTGTTGGGTTAGCAATGAATGCAGGGCTGGAACGGCCCACTAGCCAAATTTTGGTAGATTTTGTATCTGGCTGGTAAAATTTTCATTTAATTAGCCCTCGGACTTGTACTGAGAAGACAACATTTCAGTATGTACACCAGCTAGGCCAGTGGAAATGTCTGTGGTGCTAGTGCATTTTCCCAGTCACTAGCCCTGCTGGCTAGTGGCTGCAAAACTAATTTCGACTCCTGGAATGGTTGGACTTTCATATAAAGTTATTGTAAGTAGTAAGGGCCCTTTCACTCCTGGTTAGGTGATTATTGTTGTTAACTGGTTTGTTAGTGAACAGATTCATGATTTCTTTTTTTATATAAAATTGTATCTACCAGCAGAGGGTTATACCTAGATTTGACCTTGAGAGCCTGTTTAAAGGAGTTACAGTCACATTTTGCAAAAGCTTATGTTGAGCAGTGTGGTTTTGATTTGTGTGTGTAGTCCTGCTCAGAGTCTCAGTTTACATTTCAGACACTGATTTTAACAGGTTATATTGCTTGTTTTAGCACCACTCTTTATTTTGTCATGTTCAAGGAACTGTCTTTAGAAATCACTTTGTAGCATGTTTGAAAAATCAAAACTCATACATACCGAGTTTACATGAACTGTGGCGCCATGTTTGCAAGGCATGCGTGGGAGGAGGAGCAGATGGCCAGAGATTCGGTCAGGTGTGGGAACTATGATAAAAAATGGTAATAACGCCTAAAAGAAAATTAAAGAGCTAATGGAGCCAAAACAGACATACAAGAAAATGTTATACAAATTTGAAGTAGTATCGGTTGTAACTTTTATTTCTGAAGTATTTTATTTTTCCTGTTGTTCATCAGAAAGTCTTCTATGTGATAACATTGTGCTGGATGTGTGGAACAGCTGTTAGCCTGGCAACTGACATATCTAAATCTACAGCCCGTGCTACATCATCAGTAGCATGAACTCACCACTGACATCTTAGGTGAATGATCTGGCAATCAGTCACTTGCTATTCCTAAGTAGCAGTGATGTCACTGACAGTGAGGTCACAATGCTGATGTAGTGGGGCAGCACAGAAGATG
Organism: Neoceratodus forsteri; assembly: GCA_016271365.2. Taxonomy (NCBI): domain Eukaryota; kingdom Metazoa; phylum Chordata; order Ceratodontiformes; family Ceratodontidae; genus Neoceratodus; species Neoceratodus forsteri. The sequence goes on along the minus strand of CM057452.1, from coordinate 892,386,928 downwards.
TCACTGCCAGGCTAATAGCTGTTTCACACATCATACCTACTAACATCAGGTAAACAATCTTCTAATTAAACAAGGGAAAAGAAAAGGTACCTCAGATACAAAAGGTAATGGTTGGCTGCTATTAAAATCTAATATTATATCCCATACCAGGCACTTAGGTTAATATCCCAGTATTGACACTGTAGTGCAGCATGAGGGGGTGCTGCACTCTGAGGTGCTGTCTTCAGATGAGACGTTAAACCGAGGTCCAGTCTACCTGTTCTGGTGGTTGTTCAGGTGGACGTTAAAGATCCCATGGTACTTCTTGAAAAGAGTAGGAAATTTCCCGGTGTCCTGGCCAAATTTCCTCCATTCACTGAAATATCACCAACAGCTTAATCTGGTTTGGTTTCAGTTGGTTACCATCTGTATCCCATCCCCGGTCATCCCTGAAGAAGGGACTTCTAGTCTCAGTGGGCTTACTCGGTCAACAAAATTCAATAAATAAATGAATAAATATTAGTTTTAGGCAGTACATTAACTCTTTAAATGTTAAGCATGAATTGGGTATTGCAGTTTAAATAATAGAGGTGCCTGCAGGTATTGTTTTTAAGAGGGTCAAAAACTACGTAACTGACAGTGTCCCTTTAAAGCTTTTATTTGATTAATTGACTACAGCAATATAATGCACACAAATAACCCAGGTTATCAGTACTATAATTAGTAAAGATTTTAGCTGTTTTCTACAGAATAACCCACCCGTTACCTCTCAAGTGTTTTCTAAACTGTAAATGAAGCTTTTAGTGCTCACTGGATAGGAAAGTTGTTTAAAGTCACACCTGCTGCTGTCAAATTGACTTTAAACCAGTACTTACTGCTGCCTGGGGAACCATAGATTCAGTATCACATGGGACAGAAAGCACTGTAGGACAAAGAACCATAAAACAAATGCTGACACGGAGAGTCCCAGGGCCATAAAACTAGCAGACAAATTTAGAAAAAACTAATAACAAAGGAAAGGCACACAAATACAAAACTCTCTGCACAACACATGTTTCTACATTTTGACTATATATTCCTTTAAAGGACACTGTCAACTTTTTCTCATTATTTTTTCCAAGTGTCACAGGGTATTAAATGAGCCAAAAGTATTGATTAGCACTTTCACGGAGAACTGCTAATCAGTTGTGATAATGTATAGCACATGGCACACATCGATTTTATCAAATGAAACGTGCTTCATTATTTTGAATGCACAAACCTGAATTAAAACATCAAAATGTTTAGCAGTCCAGTGCTGTGCAGTTCAGAAAATGGTTAACATTACCCTCTGATATGTGTAGCTTTTACTATGCTATATAATACCTGGTGTTAAAATCTGGTGCCTCTTGCCATCTAAATGTGAACTGATGGCATATGTGGGCAGTCGGAGAAAAAAATAATAGGATCAAAATACTTTTAATAAAAATGTATATCAAGTGTTCCTACTGTAACTCCTGCAGTCCACTCCTCCTGCACGCCCAAGGGAATACTCCTTCATAAACAAGTTCGGATTTTTTCAGGGCATACGCTTTTGATAAAAAAAAAAAAATTTTATGATCTACCCTGAACTTGCCAGTGTTAGCAATCTTGCATACTAACATACTAAATTGCCAGCAGAGTAGGCCTAATGGTCTTCATGTCTGCTCATTTGGTCAGCCCCAGCCTGGGAGCTGACCTTGCTGTCCCCCACCCCTTGGATTCTCCATTCCCAGTCCAAGATATTCCCTTGTATTGGACTTTGCCAGTTCAGCTCTTCCTATACCTGTCCGACTCTTCTTGAACCCCTCTGCAGTCTCTGCTCCACTAGTTCCCTGGGCAGCGCATTCCAGGGTTCCACCACCCTCTCAGTGAAGTAGCACCTCCTCCTCCCCAAGCCCCCACATTTCCACCCGTGCCCTCCTATTGCCCCTCCCTTTGGAACACCATGACTGAGCTTCCCTATTATCCTCTTCATAAATGTGAGGACCTCATCATATCCCCTGCCCCTCCTCTCCTCCGTCGAGTACATGTTGAACTCCTCGAACCTTTCCCCATAGGTCCTTTCCCCAAGCCCAAGATCATTTTGTTGCCTTCTCTGGACCCTCTCCAGGATTGCGGTGTTCCTTTTAAGTGCACACAGTACTTGGGTGTGGCCTAACCAAGCAGTTGTACAGAGGGATTATCACTTCCCTCCTTTTGAGGTAATTCCCCAGCGATGCATTCCAGCATCCTTTTCGGCTTGGCCGCTGCCCTCCTACAAGTCTCAGAGTTGTTCATTTTGACATCACCACCATCACCCCAGGTCCTTGTCAGTCATCGAGACTTGTAGCATTTCCCCCAAGGTATACACTTGGTCTGGGGTTTCTGGCACCCAGGTGCAGAACCCTGCATTGAACTTCAGCCTCCACTTTCTTGACCACCTCTCCAGAGCATCCAGGTCCTTCTGCAGGTTCACTCTCCCTCCTCCACCGCTCCAAGCTTCAGGTTGTCATAAAGACTCATTTCACTCCTGATACCCTTCCTTATGTCAGAGACATAGGCGTTAAACAGGAGGGCTCTGGACCGATCCTGAGGGACCCCACTGATGACCCTCCTTGGAGATGAGACTAGCTCCCCAACCAACACCCTCTGGGCACGCTCTGAGAGCAAATTTCCTATCCATCTGATTATCTGTTTCCCACCCCATTTCCCAGCTTATCCAACAGGCCCCGTGAGGAATAGAGTCAAATGCTTGCTGAAGTCAAGAAAGAGGATGTCCACTGGCCAGCCCTGGTCCAGGGTGCTAGATCACCCAATCATAGAACTCACAAGGTTTATCTGACATGACTTTCCCAGGATGAAACCCTGCTGTCTATCGTCGAGGTACCCAACTTCTCCAGTAGCCCTCCTAGCGTTTTCCTTGCTAATACCCTCCATCACCTTGCCCACCACCGATATCGGGTTGATGGGACTGTACTTCCCGCCTCCTCTTTTGATTCTCCCTTGTGGATCGGCCACGATATGGGCCACCCTGCAGTCTTGGGGCATCCACCCTGTCTTTGAGAGAGATGTTGAAAAGCTCTGTCAGGGTGCTGCAGGACATCTGCTAGTTTTCCTCAGTACCTTGGGATGTAATTCATCGGCCCTAGTGCTGTCTGTGTCCTAAAGGGACCTGAGGGCTTCCCTCACTCTCTCTGCAGGATTTCCACCCTTCCTCCCCATAGCCCCTGTTCTGCCTCCCCCGACCCATCAGGGCTCCTGATCTGTAGAGGTCTCACCCCTCCGCATTTTCATGTCCCCTCTCTGAGTGACGCAGCCCCCAAAATTCTTATTGGTAAAAACTGAGGCAAAATACTCATTTAGTACCTTGGCCTCCCCTGGGCCCAACCTCCCCTGTCCTAATCCTGCTAATCTGCCCCTTCCTTCCTTTTTTTCCCCAATATATCTAAAGAACATCCTTGTTTTCCTCCAATTTCCTGGCCAAATTCTGCTGCTTCCTTGCCTTGCCTTAGCTGACCTCATCATCCTAGTGAGACCCTTCTGGCCATCAGCTCATACTTCCTCTGATCCCTTTCGGCCCTTGAGCGCTTTGACGGCCTAAGGCAGCCTTCTTTTCCTCACCACCTCCTGAACATCCCAGGTCCACCAACAGGTTTTTCTGGGATTACCTATTTCTGCCTCACTCTTGCACAGGTCTTGGTAGCCTCCTGCACCCCTCCCAATAATTTCCCACTTAGTGTCAGTGTCCATGTCCGGTCATATCTCATCCAAATGATCCTTCCCATCCCCTTGAAATCCACACCCTGAAGTCAATAACCACCGTCTTTGTGCTGCCTCCCCCTCGGGTCCAGGCAGAACCAGACCGTGGCATGATCACTCCCGCCTTCAGGTCCCTAATCTGATCACTGTCTGCCAAGACTATGTCCAGTATCCGGGCCTCCCTAGTCTGCTTGCCCACCTGCTGGGTCAGGAACACGTCCTGGAAGACATCCAGCAACCTCTGCTCCCTGGCCACTGAGGATGTCGTGTCCCCGGTCTGTCCCTTGCATGTTTAGGTCACCCATCACCACTACACTACCCTTCCCAGTCCACAGTGTCTCATAACATTTGCCACCAGACTCTCATCCAGATCCTCCACCAGCGCAGGGGTCTGTATACCACTCCTATATTTTACTCTCTTACCTCCTTCATTTTTAGGATGACCCAAATCGCCTCCACGCTTCCCTCCGCCTCCTCCACCCTCCTATACCAATGCCATTTTGACTATCAGTGCTACCCCTCCCTTTCTCTACCCTGTCCTTCCTGAACATAGTGTAGCCCTCCAGGTTTATGTCTCAGTCAGTGCCCTTGGGTGGTCCAAGTCTCAGTGACAGCTGCGACATCTACTGCCTCCTCAGCTAGCATCTCTTGGAGCTCAGGCATCTTATTTCCCAAGCTCCTGGCATTTAGCAGGACCAACCTCCACCCCTTCCTCCCCTCCCATTCCTCCCTCGTGCTCTCGTAGACCGCATGCCTCTCCTCCTGCACCCTACCTGTTGGCCTTTTCCATATTTTTCCAGCTCCTGGAGGGAGATACCATCACTATTATTTAAACATGTCTTTGAAAAAGTAAAGCTGTGACTCTGGGCATGTGCATTAGCACCGATGCTGTGGCGCTTATGCCCAGTGTCATAGCTTTACTTTTCAGAACCAAGTTTAAATATCAAATAGCGCTCAGTACATAATAATGTAATTATTTTGTTTTCAATGTCTTGAAAAATCTGATTGAGTATTCCCTTGTGGGCGGCATAAGTGGAGCGGACTGCAGGAGTTATGGTAGGGACACTTGATACACATTTTTAATAAACATACTTTGATCTATTATGATTTTGTCACCAATTGCTCACATATGTCATCAACGCACATTTAGATGCAAGAGGCACCAGATTTTAACACTTTGATAAGTAGTGAGAAACAGCTGACAGTGCCCCATTAACGCCACTTATGTTAAGGGAAAAGAAACTTGTTTAACCAGGAAAGGCACACTCAAGTCGGAGCTTGTTTCCAGGTGCGATCTGGGAGCACAACAGCTATCTTTCATTTAATTTAATTTAATTTTATTTTATTTTTATACTTGTTAGCTGATGCACAAAATGCTTGTTTTCACTTGCAACAAAGGCAGGAATACAGATAATACAGATAACAAAACAATAAATACAATACATAAACATAATTTACAATGTACAATACACACAATTAAACGTTAAATATGGGTGCATTTGTTCTTTAAAATAAGCCATTGTTTTAACCTGATTTTAAAGGATTTGATCATTGACTTGTACAGTTAATTTCATCACATAGGGAACTGTAAAAGTAATAAAGATTTCAAACAACATGAAGTCTTGCTGTATTCTGACTATATACAGTTAGCCCCAGCACTTGAACTGCTCCAGAGAGGAAAGGGTAACTCCATGCCAGAGCATAGAACATTGAGCTCTAGCTCGGTTTTCAAACCTCTGTCTCTGGTACATCTCAGTGTAACCGTCAGATTCTTTACTCCGCCTAACTGTGAAGACGCCCGGAGAATTCTCCTTTGCCGCTTCGGTTCAGTGAAAGTAAAATTAGTTGGTTTCATCTGTCTTTTAATTTATTTTTGGTATCGGATCTCTGTCTATGGTACAGGTAGTGTTATAGATAGATAGTGAGGTATTTCTGTTAAGAAACTGTTTTCCTTCGGTTTCTTTCGGTCGGTCTGGTAGGGAACCGAAATGATTCTTGTTTCTGTTTTTATTGTGATATTTGGTGTGGTGTACCTATCGATTCCTTTTTTTTTTTAATCGACCCGTGATACGGTTGGAACCAATAGGCTGTTACCTAGCTTGAAGGCTAAAATGGGTAACTTAAAATTTTAGGCATGTCTGAGAAACCCAAAAGAAAACGGTCCCATTGGGTTTCAGCACTATACTGTGTGTGGGGATGCTTGCCAAGGCTGATCCTTACTCTGCCTGTGTGTATATTGTCTGGGCTCTGACCACCCCAAAGAAGACTGCCAAATCTAGAAAATGTTCCCAAAGCTACTTTGGAAAAACGCTTAAGTAGGCTGTAGGAAAGACAGGCCGAAAAGTCCACTGATCTGGATGGCCAGCCCTGTTCGGTTCGACGACCTGAGGTGCCCACTGATCTGGCGATACCTCCTTGGGCAAAGGAGAGCTGATTCTGCAGAATCGGTTCCTTGTAAAGAAAAGCTAAACTCAGCTGGTTCAGATCCTGGTTCCCATGTTCCAACACGCTGAGGAGATTGCTAAGGTGATCACTGTCGTCCAGTCACTTTGCCTGGTTCCCAAACCAGCTCCGCACATAGACGCTTGGTTGAGTCTACTCCTCTGATTACAATCCGGAGGCATTTTATGAGGGCAAATGGGAAGGAAAGAGGAATATCATGATGATGAAGAGGAACAAGAACAACAACTCTCCCCAGACAGGCTTTCTAATGTTTCTCCTCCCAGACTTTCTGAATACCTTCCCACTTCTTGTTTTACAAGAAGGTGGCTGAGTCTCTCCAGCGTCCTGTGGAAGAAGCTGAGCAGGATCAGGAGGAGCCTGACTATAGGGAATGATAGGCGTCCAGAAGAGTGTCTGTCCTCTGCACAAATCCCTGGGGAAACGGACACAAAAACTGTTACAATTTCCACATCTACACCTCCTGTAGACAGGAAAATGGACAGAGGTATACTTTGTCAGGCCCTGGTACGGAATTCTTAACTACCATTGCAGCCATGTTGGGGTAGTGTTGCAGCTCAGACAAGGCTAATATTCCTTTGGCATCTCACCCCCTGATAAGGATTCCAGGAAAGTGGATGCTATCGCCAAAAAACAATACTTGGCATCCTCTTTGGTACTCAGGCAGGCTACCTATTTGGCAAACACAGCCAGGTACCAGAAATCTAGGTGGGATACGGTTCTGGAACTGGCTAAGAATTCCTTCTCCAGCTAGCCTAAGGAGCTGCAGCAGGTGGCTGCAGATGGTATTGAGGCATCAAAGGTCCAGTTTCATGCTGCTGCGGACTCAAATGATGTGCATTCCCGAGTTATGGCTACATATGTCTCCATGTGGAGATTTGCTTGACTCAGATGTACCAGTTTGTCTCAGGATACCCAGACTAAGTATATGGATTTTCCTGTTATGAGTAATTCTCTGTTTGGAGAACAAAGAGAGGCTTACCTGAGAAAGATGGAAGAGTATGGACCACCTACAGGAGTACTGCAGCTAAAGAGAAGCAGACCACTCCTAAAAGCAGCAATCTAGGGCTGGCAGGGGCAGGCATTTTCACAGGCCTTTCTACCAAGCTCAGGCCTCCTCTTCTTTCAGCAGAGGGGTTCTTTAGGGAAGAGGTAGAAGCGGATGAGCAGAGCTGCATCCTCCTCTCAGTCCAAGTCCCTTGCCGCGGACACCCTGATGTGTCGGCCAGGGCGCCACCTCAGTCCCAGTGTGTGGCAGGCTGGCTTACTATTTCCAGGCCTGAAATCTATCACTTCAGACAAATGGGTCCTGGAAGTGGTAAGCCAGGGATTTACTCTCAGTTTCAAAAGGTTCTTCAAAATGAGAGTAAAGTCTTCCAGTCCTCCTACTCCCTTGGAAACAGAGGCGTTAGAAGCAGAAGTCTCCTCTCTACTCTTTCTGCAGGCAGTGGAGAGGGTACCTCATCAGCACAGAGGAAAGGACTGTATTCCAGGTACTTTCTTACCCCAAAAAGACAGGGGAATGGTGACCCATCCTAGATCTGCGATATCTGAACAGACATATCACAAAACCAAAGTTCAAAATGGTGACTCGGGATAATTCTTCCTTCTGAGACCGAGACTGGCTAACCTCTCTGGATCTCAAGGATGCCTACTTCACATACCCAGGGCCAGGGATCGACAAATTTCAAAATAAAGTACTTGTCCAGGATAATTGGCCTTACCAAAAATGGTAGTCCCATTGTTGGGAGTGGTAGTCCATGATTGGAAGGCTGTATTTTGAGGAAATTACAAAGACTTAATGTAGCAATAAAAGACTTGGTGTGGGATTGTATTATTAATACTAGCAGATACAGAACATTAGAAACAGGAAAAACATTTTGGAGTGAAATGTTTAATATATTCTTTCTCTGTTTTCTTCTCTCACTCACCATACTACAACCCATCCCACCCTTTTCAGAGATAGCAGTGAAGTAAATAGGTTTTATATTGTGTGTGTGTGTGTGTGTGTGTGTGTGTGTGTGTGTATGTATGTGTGTGTATATATATATATATATATATATATATATATATATATATATATATATATACATATATTCAATTATTTTTTTTCAGTTTTCAACTTTGTTGTATTCTATATGGTCAAATTGATCTGACAACCCTACAGTCTGACCCCCAAAAGATCTCCTCATCCCTCCCTCTTAGAGTCACTTTTCTTTTCCTTTTAAATTAAATGCGTTTGTGCTTGCTTCTTTTAAGTTCTTTTACTAGGTGTCACTGAGGACAGACTAAAATAAAGGTAGAGATCTGCTCCCTAAATGTACCTTTGCTTCAAAATGTAGTCACTTCAGTAGTGTGGTGCAAGACAAGTCCCTCTCTACACAACTACCCACTGACAAGCTGTCTTCACGTGTACCACTCCCACAGTGCAGTTCCACTCATGAGCAGCTCACCACCGCAATCAACTGCCATAAAACTGGCAAAATACCTTTGCGTTACAGGCAATATAGTTTGCAATATGCAGACTGATCTGTCACTCCAAGTAGTGCGGCCCTTTCTGATGGCTGGGTAGGAGGTACTGGGAAGGCTGAGACCCTGTCTAAACCGCTCACTTCAATGCTGCTCCAGAATGGCAGCTCCTGAAAAACATGAGGTGCATGTCTTCTCCAGTTTGTCACACATGTGAACTCCATGGCAGCAAGCAACCCAACTCCCTACCTGACAACACCTAGTGGCAACAACTGAACACTGCAGAACCTCGATAGAAACAAAACAAAACAGAGTAAATTAATTTGGTTGTCCGTGGGACAACCTCTGGCTCAGTTGATGCTTGTCCCTGTCAGTAGACTGGTAGCCCCGGACAAGGGACTACTGGTTTGTCGATCCTGCCCAGGGCTCCAGATAAGGGAGTACTGATCTATTTTACTCACGTCATTTTAGGAAATACTCTTCAGAATTTAGTTTTAATGAGTACCGATACTCACCCAACATTTGTAAATACTCCACACTCCAAAGAATAGTGTTTCATAACATATTTGGTGATTCAAAAGAGTGTTTTTCCATGATTTACAGCACTTGTACCCATCCCACTTTTGTTTCACTCACTATATTTTAAAACTGGTGAGTAAATTACTTCTACCTGTCAGCATTATCTGGAGTATTGCTGGCACCTGATCAGTTCTTATCTAGAAAAACACTCCATTGTTTTTAAAATGTACTCCTTGCTCCACACCATCCAGACATTTGTATGCATCTGAATTTGGTTTTACTCACCTCACTTTCAAAATGAGGAGTACAAGTACTCATCCCAAAAAAATTTATCTGGAGCCTTGCACATACCTATCAGAGATTTCCATAGAAAGTACCTTTGGTAGAGTTGCCCTCGGTCATTATCAGTTCAGAGCAATGCCCTTCGGCCTAACATCTACCCTAAGGGTGTTCACAAAATGCCTATAAGTAGTAGTGACCTTCCTCAGGAGACAAGGCATTTCTGTGTTCCCTTATCTGGATGACTGGCTCATAGTAGGTCAGTCCTCAGACCAAGTCAAGTCAGCTTTAGGAACCACTCAGAAGCATCTGGAATCTCTAGGGTTCATCCTAAACCTAGCTGAGTCCATTCTCAAACAGTCAGCTTCTCACTTTCATAGGGGTAGAGCTGGACACTGTTAAGTCAAAGGCCTTTCTTTCCCTCTAGAGGTAAAGGCCCTCACAGCTCTGGCTTGTTCTTTTGACCACTGGTGTCTCGACCAGCCAGGCACTTCCTACAACTATTGGGCCACATGGCAGCTTCCACTGCAGTGGTGCAAGGTTCCAGATGAGGACATTCAATTCCATTTTGGTCCAAAAGAAAGGACCCTCTTACCAAGTTAGTTCCAGTGACTCAGACACTTGTCCAGGCTCTCCACTGGTGACTGGATGAGGACAACCTGAGGCAGGGCCCTTTCCTCAGTCAGACCCTTCAGTGATTCTCATGACAGATGCTTCCCTACTGGGATGAGGAGCTCATCTAGATAACCTTTCTGCCCAAGGGACATGGTCTCATCAGGAGTCCCTTTTGCACATAATCTTCTGGAACTCAGAGCTGTCTTTTTAGCTCTTCAGGCATTCTCACAATTAAGTCAAGGGAAAGTGGTGCAGATTAGGACATAAAGCAAGCAAGAGGGCACATGGTCCATGGCCTTGTGCACAGAAGGCATGGAAACCGGTCGTTGACTTACTCTCTTCAAGCTTCACTGATCGCAGTGCATCTTCCAGGGAAGGACAATGTGCTGGCAGATGCACTGGGAGAATTTCAGGTCACCACGGTGGTCCCTGAATACCCAAATTCTTCAGGCCATTTTCAAGAGATGGGCACCCCAGAGATGGATCTCTTGCAGCCCCAGACAATCACCAACTTCACCTGTTCTGTTGCAGGCCCCTCTCTTGGGGTCTGTTCCTCAGGATGCTCTCCTGTTGGATTGGACAAACAGGTTTCTGTATGCATTCCTCCCTTTCCTCTGATTCTCGGTGCTAATAAACATCAGGTCTCAGCCCTGCAAAGTGATTGTAGTGGCTCCAGACTGGGCCAGCAACCATGGTACCTCCTGTTGTCACTATCGGTGACAATTCCTCTTGTCTCCCAGGAGGTACAATCTACTGACATCCTCTCAGGGAGGATACTGTACCCCAACCTCCAGTCTCTCAGGCTCAAAGCCTGGCTGTTGAGGAGCTATAATATGCAGGCTTGCATCTCTCTGTCAGTTCTGGATATCCTTAAGGTTAGTAGAAACCTTCTACTAGGAAAACTTACAATTCCAAATGGAGATTTGGCATTTAGTGTTCTCAAGAGGCACATTCAGCTAGATTCAGCTGATGTTGCCACTGCCTTGGATTATCTGGTTCATCTTAACAGCTTGGGCCTTAGGCCTACTACTCTTAAGGTTCCTCTGGCGGCTGTGTCTGCATTCATTTGGCTGGGAAGGACTCTTCTTTAGCTTCTCATCCAGTATTCAAGAATTCTTCAAAGGTCTGGCTCATATCAACCCTCCCTTTAGGAAGCCTACTCCTTTTGGGACCTGAATATCTGTATTGCACAGCTGAAGCAGCCCCCTTGAACCATTATCTTCAGCTGAAGCTTAAATACTTGACTTGGAAGACTGTGTCCCTAGTAACCATTACTTCTGCGAGGAGAATCAGTGAAATGCAGGCCTTGTCAGTGGAACCTGATTTTATCTCATTCCACAGGGATAAGGTGAGCCTTGGACAAATAGAAAGTTTCTTCCCAAGGTGGTATCAGACTTTCATTTGAATCAATCTGTGTCATTGCCTGTCTTTTTCAAAGACCATTCTTCTTCTAGGGAATGAAGATTACAGGTCTAGATGTAAAAGGGCCCTCGGTTACTACATAGAGCACACTAAGGCCCATAGAAATGACTGTTCACAAGTGTTTCTCACTTATGGAGAAGTGGAAAAGGTAAACCTGCCACCGAAGAACCATTGCCAGGTGGATTGTCTCCAGTATCCAATTTTGCTATTCAAAGTTGAGAAATGACTACCTTCAGACATGAGGGTCTCACTCCACCAGAGAGGTGCAGCAGCTGGAGATATTCCTTTGCTGGAAATTTGTAAAGCAGCGACCTGGAAAACTGTTCCATACATTTATCAGGCATTACTCTCTTGACATCCAGTCCAGAAGTGATGCTAGGTTTAATACAACAGTACTGCAGAACTTGTTCCCAAAATAGGTTCTGTAGCCCCTCCTCATGGGGGACTGCTTAGTAGTCTGCACACAGTCAGAATACAGCAAGACTTCATGTTGTTTGAAGAAAACATTACTCACCAAAGTAATGTTGTTTCTTCTAATGGAGTCTTGCTGTATTCTGACCTCCTCTGCCTTCCTCTCAGAACCTAGTCTTGTTTTGGGATGTGGGATGGCAGGAACAGTGCTGCACCCCAGAGGTGTAACTTTGCACCCTTCCTTTCTAGGAGGGGTTTTGTTCTTGCTTTATGCTTTTTGTTATTTACCACAATCTACATAGATTCTTTTGGAGTTCTTGACTTGAGTCTTATGGGACACAAGCTGTTATTGCCTTTGGCTTAAAATTTCAAAACAATTTGTATACTTGGTAGTTAGATTTTAAGAGTACTATACTGACTGACTGTTACACTGAGATGTACCAGAGACAGAAGTTTGAAAACTGAGCTCGAGCTCAATGTTCTGTGCTCCGCATAGAGTTAACCCTTTCCTCTCCGGAACAGTTCAAGTACTGGGGCTAACTGCATATAGTCAGAATACAGCAAGACCCCATTAGAAGAAACAGTATTACTTCAGTGAGTAATTTTTTCTTTTGTCCTATTGATTTTTGAAAACGTAATTTTAAAAACATACTTACTTTGTGGCCTTGTTCCTTGGGTATTAATGGCCCTAGGGAACAATGATATAAGGAAGCAAGCCAAGTATTCCCTTGGGAGGCATAAGCATATCTTGGTCAGATGCATTACTGAACTGTGCTTTAGCTTCAGTTGTCTTACAAATTTTGGATGTTACACTTAAGTTGAAACAAATCAGTTGTTTTCTTGGAGCAAAGGAAAGGCCTTTAGAGAACACATCCATTTCCTCTTGGTTGCTGAGGTTAACATGCATTTGTTAGTGTCAAATGTTTGCTTGCAATGTTGAGACAACTGAGGAACATAATATCTAAACACAGTTTAGCTTAAATTTTGCTCTTATTTGTTTGTTACTAAGGACATCTGCATGGAAACAGTTGCAATTCTATTCATGATCTCCAAATCTGTTGCTGTGGAGATAATTATGGTGTCATAAATGGGGCATTATGATGTCATGTGTAGGCAAGCAACCAAAGCTAATAAAGCCCAAGGGACAGTAATCTTGTGTTTCTAACCCCAGGTATTCATAACTATATGCAGTCGTCCTCCCAAGTAGAACTGCCCGAGAGAATTGGAACATATGCAAATGATGGAATCTTTTTGCGTGAGTTACTTTTCAAAATGCTACCTTATACTAACTGCCTTAGTTCTAAACCCTTTGGATTCTCTCTCTGCCTGATAAATCTAGATGCTCAGAGATTCTCCTCTTCATCATCTTGTTCTGGCATGAAAACCTTACAGAATACAGTAAGTATTCTTTAACATTTTTGCTGCCCTTTACTTTTGTAATTTGAGTAAACCCCGTAGTTTTAGAGTTTAAAATTGTTAGGTTCTTGGTTTCTCTCGGTTCGGGATAACGGGGTAAACGAGGTTTATTTACAGTTATCAGAGTTTCTGACTAAAAACTCCGCTAGTTATGTTTAATTGTTATTAAATTAGTTTGTTTTAAGAACCGCTAACTGATAGTCTTGGTTCATTTTCCTCGATTCCTGGGACCCGATTAGTACTTAGTGGTTCTGGAACTGACCATAACTGCTAAATAAACTTTAAATTAAAATACTTTTTAGCGGTTGCAACTTTTATTGGTTTTACATTCAAAATGTCATTAAAATGAATAAGAAAACTGGTGATCCGGTTTCAAACTATGTATTCTATTGGTTGAAATTCTGTTAAGTTCCTTTTTATCTACCTGTCTGGACATGAACATTAAAAGCAGAGTGAAATCTGCATTTCATGACCTGTGAAAACTATTGAAAAATACCTGGATAAGGCTAAAAAAAATAAATAAAAGGGAAAACTTTCACGATCTAAAGGTCCTCCAGCTCTGACCAGCTGACACCCTAAATTACTGTGGGTGAAACCACAACAACTAATGTAAACTGCTACCGGTAAACAAGCAGTTCTTGAGAGGCTTGCTGAACTGGCTGACTACCTGGCCTGGTTCCTCTAAGAAATCAAATAAAACTAAGCACACAGAATCCCCTGCTAGACAGCATATGGGCGAAAGCCTGCCAATTCCTGCAGATTGTTACCAACGGTGAAGCCCACCAGGATGAGGTACAGTGTCTCAGGTTTACTGTATCACAAAAGGATTAATTCTAATTGAAATGGTATCCTTTTACTGAAGAATTTTGTAGCACTGTGCTTCATTCTAGGGTTTTTCACCGTGAATGAAGGGTGAAAATTGTAACACTTCCTTAAAAAAAAAAAAAAAAAAAAGTGTACAGATATGCCTGAATGGCTAAAGAAAACACTTTTAGGCTTACAAGTGCTACCTACTTCTCAGCAGCAGACCTCTGCACAGCAGCTTGTCTTCTCTGATCAGTCTTCCCATTATCTGGAGGAAAACTATGTGATTTGGAATGTTTGGGTTTACACCAGAAATAAAGATTATCCCTCACTCTTCACATTTGTGAGAAATGATTGAGCTGACACCGCTAAAAGCTTCCTCTTCCTGTGAATAAATTCAGCAGGAGAAGACCCTTTAAAGGTTTAAAATCTCTAAGCTCTGTTTCTCCTCTTGATAAAGAGGATGTATAAGAAACATCAGCTAGACAGGAGAGAACTCAAAGTTTGTTCCCTCATCCAATACATCAAGGAGTAGTTGAAGTAACAGCCTGTGACAAAGCAAAGAGATCCCTGGCATCCTACTCTCCTAACACTGATTCCAGGAAACGGACATACATTCAAGTCCATGTGACTCCCTGTCAGATGACCTAGCTGAAACCACTAAATTTGGTTTGGAAGCAGCCAAATAAGTTTAAATAGCTGCTGCTAGATGGATAATAAATACAGTGGTTCAAAGGTGGTTTGCCTGGTTGTGAGTCACCAACCTAACTCAGTATTCCTAAACCAAGGCTATGGATTCCAAGTTGAGGGTAATTCCTCTTCTTCATCTATTTTATTGTAATCCATATCAATGTTACATCTAGTTCCACATCACATCTTAGTAAGCTCATCTATACATTACTTACATTCTATTCTTATTCATTCTTTCCCATATCTTATTCTACTACTATTTAAACTTTCTGATATTTAACACTTTTCAGTCTCTTATCTCATCAGTCCATAGAGTGGAATTATCGGCACACATTATCAGGCCTTAGGCCTTTAGTTGATATGTTGGTTCATCATAACGTGGCCCATTGTGATGTCCCAGATCCGATTATAAGTCTTCTTCACTTTTTCTATCTTAATGTTTTCTTTTCTTTCCTGGGGATTCCACTTCCACATTTAACTACACATCTTATCATATTCTCACTACTTTTTATCTGTTCTTTTAACCAAACCATTTGTAACCATATCAACTCATATTTATCTAAACCAATGCACTACAACTGATGTTTTAGTTCTATCTTCAGATTATATTTATATTTGTGTGTACTTGTGTGTCTGTGTGTCCCCATCCCCATTTTTTAAGGAAGACCATCTTTCCAGGCACTCTTTGCCTCCCTGTCTATTGATTTCTCCCTTTGCCTTTTACACCATCTCGCCCTTCCCTATAGTGTTTTATCCTTCCTCCTCCTCCCTCTAGTGGATAATTCCTCTTTAGAGAAAAGATAAAAGTTAAAATGGATGAATGCACCACAGTAAGCTCCTTTTGTTGTATCAGACTAGGGCTGTTCTTTAGTATTGGCAATGCCTACAAGCAGGGTATTTCAGACACCACAGACAAGTGTTCATGGATGTAGTAATCAGGGATTGTCTCTGGGTTCAAATCTCTTCAAAACCAAAATGTTTTCAATGCATCTACAGATGTAGAAAAGAAAATTTTGAGAAAAGAGGTTTAAAACCTGTTATTGTCAAAGACAGAGGAGTCTGCCTTAGTATAGCAAAAGGTACTACAAAAGGATGGGAAGTGGTAACCTGTCTTAGAGGGTACTAAACAGGCATCTGACAGAGTCAAAGTTCAAAATGGTGCTTTTGGCACTGATTCTGCCAACACTCCAAAGAAAGGAAAGGTTTGGCATCACTGGACTTAAAGTATTTACACATCCCCATAAGCACAGAAAGTACCTCACATTCAGACCCCATTAGGTCATTCTATAACAGTGTGCACATTGGTTGTAGCACCTTCAAAGACAAGGTGTCACAAGTTCTTCCTATATCTAGGATTGGCTGTGGTTGCAAAGTCACCCCAGCAAGTGGATCTGCAACTTGCCTAGGGGCTCATGGAGTCTTAAGGTTTTCTGATAAGTCTAGAGGCAGTTTGTCTCTGTCTGCTTGGGCACTACAGTTCATAGGAGCAGAGCTTAATACCCTGTGAGACAGCCAGGCCCACTTGCCTACAAGCAGGGCAAGAAGTATTCCACTGATGGTGGTTTTATTCATCCTGGATGAATTGAATAAATATGTAACCCCTAGGTGGCGCTATCCCAAGGGCTAGTACCCCTGCCTGCTTGGCTAGTAGCAGGTTAAGGGGCCTGAGTTCTGAAGCAGGTACCTCCACCCGGAGGTCAGGGCTGGTAGTGGTTAAGGTGACCTGGGCACAGCCCTCTGGGACACTAACCTCCCTCTTTCCTTACTAGTGGCGGAGCGATACACAATAATCACTTTCACAATACCCTGATACACCACACAAGTATTCACACTGTTTGCCCTTACCACCAGGGCTTTCCTCTGGCCGGCCCTGGGGACCCCTGTAAAACAAGGTTATACACAGAAAATAACAGCAGTACAGTACTCTTGCACAAACTGGAACCACAGTCAAGGTAAATGCAAAAAGTTAGATCTGATTTATTTAAGGGACTTGAACAAGGAGGCGTAATCAGGTTAATTTGCTTAAAGGCTATAACAATCAAACAGTTATGCATGCACTCAGGGTCCATAAACAGTTGCACACCCTGGGTACCCAGATGGAGAAGCGGTGGGCTAGCTAGGAGCGTTGCAGCTGGTTGGGGCCCTGTGATGAAAAAGAAAAACAACATGCACAACACACACTATTTATAATCTAGAGCTGGAGGGCTCCGTTCATGAAAATAAAACAACAAGACAATCAGATAACACACTTTTAGATT
The DNA here is from genome assembly GCA_016271365.2 of Neoceratodus forsteri. Lineage (NCBI taxonomy): Eukaryota > Metazoa > Chordata > Ceratodontiformes > Ceratodontidae > Neoceratodus > Neoceratodus forsteri. The sequence continues at coordinate 892,369,847 of CM057452.1, read as the reverse complement.
AGGCTGTTGTTGAAGAGACTACCTGATGATTACTCACGATACCCAAGACTGGACACAGGCCGGACGAAAATCGAGACAGCAGGAGGTTAATCTGGAATGCTAGGAGAAGCAGGGCCCACACGAATCGCTGAAGCGTCGTTCCTATTCAAGCGTGGAGCAGGGGCTGATCCCCAGGCAGGCCTCTCGTCAATGGCTTTCTCTGTGCAGCAGCTAGTCTGGCTGGGCCAGTGTGGCAAGTCCAGGCCAACTGTAGACAAATTTGGATACAGTCTGTTTTGGAGCTGGATACAGCTTCCAGCAAGCAGAACACAGTTCACACAGTGGGGAACCAAATCATGACCCTCTTTAAATACACAGCACATTTACATATAAAAGATTCTATGGTACCAGCAAGCAGAACATAGTTCACACAGTGGGAACCAAATCACGATCCACTTTCAATACAGAGCACATTTACATGTAAGGAAATTCTACTGTATCAGGCAAACGCTCTCCGGTCATGATCGCAAAGTCTTTGCACAAACGAGGATTCAAAACAGCTGGAAATCCTGACAGGCTGATCGCATTCAGTAAAATCTTCAGTCTTCTTCAGGTTGATCCTGGTCACAGTCCAGTGGCTTAAATAATCCTCACAACTTGGATTCAATCCGAATAAACTCTATTTTCCCTCTCAGGGACAGAAGGCAGACAGACAGGCCAAAACTCAGCCTTTTCACATGTAACCGGGGTTACTAGAATCCCAGTAAGACCTAGTGGTAGGCAGCTTGTGAAACTCCAGTTAAATGGTTCACATTGTCTCACTTTGTTCTCTGTCTCAGCTGAGACTGAGGGATGACATCACCATAGAACTCCGAGCTGCATAAGCCACACTGGAATGCTGCAGTTGGAAGTTAGGATAGAATGTTGGGGATTTTGAACAGTCTGTGTGCAGTCTTGGGAGAGACAGCAGCACAGCAGTCATTGTGCAGGCTCTCAGAGTCTTAAGCTCTGTTTTAGAGCTACTGTTAAGAAGGTGTGTGTTTTCACCATAAGAGGGACACAGAAACTTATTGCTGAAGTGGTGGAGACCGCTGTCACTGGTCCAAGTGCCCTCCCCTGAGGGTTGAGGGAAGGTTTGCCTGTCTTCCAGGGGCAACCCTCCTGGTTTCGGCTAAGGGAAAAAGCTGCTTATTTCAAGTTGTGCTGCGGCACCAGAAGCTGTGTGAGAGAGATTCCTGTGGGGGAATCACCTGTGGGGCACCTGCAACAAAGGGTGAGTTTGCTCTGACAGAGGGCCAGTGTTTTCACCTGAACTGTTGGAGCGTGGAGATTGGACTGCTTAATCTGTAGGAGGTCTAGTGTAATATAGGCGTTGCGGCTAATTCAAGTGAGGTTCAAGTCCAGCACAAAGAGTGAAGTAAAGTGGGGATTGGACTGCTTCATCAGTGGGGCCTAGAGCAATGGGCTATGCCAAGTAAAGTATGTTCAAGTCCAGCACAATGGGAAAGCAAGACAAGTAGAGGAAATGTGACATACATTTAGCCTTAATCTACATTGCCAAGCTTTTACAGTATGAGGTGTTTACTGTCCAGAGAAATGGCGGGTATGAATTGTGGAAGCGAGGTGGGAAGCTCCCGATCAGTAGTGACCAAATTCACCCTCACGGACTTGTTGTGTGGCAACCTTACTTTCTCTCTCAGGTACTCTGGCCAGTGCCTGAGGAAAGTACCCAGACGTGGGATTAAAAGGAAGTTTCCTGAGAGAGCTGAGGTGCTTTTAGGTGGGTTAGGAGCCACCAGAAAATATTTCCATGACATATGGAAGGTGTCAGTGGAGGCAAGGGAGCCGAGTCAGGAAAAACCAGATCAGTATACAGTTCGGTTGTGTACCCAAAGCTGTAAAAGTCCGGGCTGTGTGCCCGTGGGTTCAGAGCCTGAGAGCTGAAGTGTTTAGGAAGTGTTGTTGATTCCCTTAATCTGCATTACCAGGAGTGTAGCCCTGTGGGGTCCATCTATGCTTTGTTTATTCTGTTGGATGTGAATAAAGCCACACTTTAGAATCCCATTCCTGGTATTGGACATTACAATTATTGCTTCCTGTGTTCGGAGTTACTTGGGGGCCCTGTGCAGAGTAGCCAAACCTAGCCTTTGTGCCGATGACCTATTCCTCCCAACCCAGTCCCCACCTGGTACTGCTGTCAGATTCAAACAGCATACCACCTGTCATTTGCAAAATGATGGGGTGGGGTTACACACAGTTCTCCCATGCAAAACTACACAGAACTGCTGCTCAGAGTCACTTCAGCTGTTACTTCTTCACTTTTCAGCTCAAAACTGAAACTAGCTGCAGCAGCCTGGGAAATTCTCCAAGATCCAAAGGTTCGGTTGGCTGATCCTCCTGTCAGTCAAAACAAAGGCTCCCCCTTCAGGTGCAAAAGGCACAAAGCCCCAAACTACAATTCCTACAGATTTTAACTCCAGACAGTAGCTGTAGTCGGCTGCATTTGGTCCCACCAGAACTGATTGGTCCAATTAGCAGTCCAGGACCAAGACAGTGGAGATAAACAAAACAGTGCTTGCTGTAAAGAAGGCAGGTTAGACAAACTACATTATCATTATCACTCTAAATAATTTTCAGCAAATAGTTACATCTTCAACAGAGCTCCCTCTCAGATTACTTATGACTGCAATCCAGGCAACTCTTAGAGACAGTACACAGAGGCTATACAGGCACTCTCTGGCAATCACATTTAAACTGCTAAAGCACGGGACACCAGCCTGGCAGTGAGCATGGAGGCAAGCTCGAGGAAGACTTTTGGGAACCCCATTTTTGTGTGTGTGGGGAGGGTTACAAATAAATTTAAGAAACAAACTGCAGAACAGTTTCTTCAACTGCTGCACATGGCACCTGTCACTGGCGCAGTCTTGGAATCCAGGTTACAAATTACTATTCAGTTTCACCTCAGGATTCACTGGTGTCAGAGAAAGGACCCTCTGTAACAATTTAGTAACAGAAATATTGTTACAGGTCTCCGATGGAGAAAAAACGAAACCAGTGTAATGGAAGGCGTTTTATTTTTCAGCAAAAACTCCATCAATTGTCTGATAACAGAGGCATCTTGACTGGAATGTGGCCCCACCTGAGGGTTCACACCTCCCACAGCACATAAACCTGCTGGGGCTAAGAGTAGTGTTACTGGCACTAAAGGTTTTACATTACTACAAGGAGGTGGGGTATAGGTTAGAACAGACAGTACCACCACAATGTACTACATAAACATTTCAGGAAGGACAAGGTTTAGCCCTCCCTGTATAGGATTAGTGAAAATATGGGATCTATCATGCTCAGTGGGCCCTTTCAGGATATTCATATGCCACTGCCAGGTAAGGACAGTACCTTGGCAGATACTTCAGCTCAAATCAGCCAGCCCCATCGAGAATGGGCATTAAACAGTCAGGTGGTGCAAGTTATCTTCAAGAGTGGGCCACCACAGAGGTTGATTGCATCCCCCACAACCACCACCTGCCACAGTACTATGACAGATAGCCAGATCTGGGAACAATTCCCCTCGATGCTCTGACTTTGAGTTGGCAAGGGAAGCAAGTGCATCTTTTTTCCTTCTGGTATACAGAGGAATTTTCTCAAGCTCAGGTCCCAGTCAGCATCAATAATCTTGATAGCACTAGAATGGGCCAGACAGACATGTCTCTCTGCTACCCTCCATGCCTGGGCCAGAACCAATATACCTTCCCGTGGAGGCACAATCTGCTGACCTCCTATCAGGAGGCTCCTGTAGCTAAACCTCGGATCACTCACGTTCAAGGCATGGCTCTTGAGTACATTTGGTATAATATGTAGGTTTGAATTTTTGTCAAAGTGTCTTAAGCATGTGATGTGGTTACAGGAAGCTTTCCACTAAGAAAATCTACGCTTCAGAATGGAGGAAAAAGTTTTATGATTGGTGTTCAACCAGGAAATTGGTCCCAGCTGTCTGACTGTTTTATCTATTTACAGTCATTGGACTGGCTGTCCTGTACCCTCAAGGTCCACCTGGTTGCAGCATCTGCTGGCATATTAGTTGGACAAAATGTTTTATTGTTTCAGATCCTAGCTACAAAAGGCTCTTTCTGGGCTAGCACATGTCAGCACAGGCTGGTGGTCCTGTTGTGCTGGACTATCTTACCTATTTGCTCTTACTGGCTTGCAGTCCAGTACCTTAAGCGTGCACCTGGCACGCAGCATCTACTAACACTTTAGTTGGACAGAATGTTTTTCAGGCCTCGGACCCTATCTTCAAAGGGTTCTTTAAAGGTCTGTCCATTTGCAGCCCCTCACAAGGGACCAGTGCCAGCATGTGGCCTAGATGTGTGTATAGTTTGGCTCATGGGTTCCTATTTGATCCTATGTCATCAATTTATTTGAAATATGTCAAAACAAATATATAAATGTGTTTTTCCTGTGGTAATTGTCACAAGCGCACTCAGCAGGTCAGGCCCTCTGCTTCCACAGTGCCAACCTCAGAGCACAATAGTGTGAACAGGTAACAGACAGGTAACCCTCCTGTCTGCTTTTGGGTCCGAATCACCTTTAATCTCAAGTTTGGGGGATTCAAACTGTGAACCTTATGCTAAGCGTACCCAATGTACAGGCTCAGATACATACCTCTTGAGGATTGCGGTATAATCTTTTGCCAGGGGCACCAAGCCAGGCTTCCAAAATGAACCCTTAAAACTCTGTAAGAGACCTTGGGTATATTCTTATCTTTTCCCAGTTTGGTAACACCATCAATCCCTTGAACAGTTGTCAGTCTTAAAAATACGTTGCTCCACATGCAAAAATGCGGAGGAGACCCAGGCAGAATCTTAAAGAATATGTTTACTAAAATGGATAAAAACAGTAAGATAAAATACAGAACAAATATCAGAGCATCATAATCACGTAAAAGAAAAACAAGGAAACTATAGAACAAACTCCACCAAAATACAGTTAGATCTTTCTATCTAATGTATTACTTCTGTAAGTGTGGTTAAATTACAGAACTGTCTCTCTCTAGAGTCCCAAAATGATATGACCTTCATCTCAGACACAAGTATCAGTTTAAACTGTCTCCACGCCTCTTCTGTGAGTCATCTAGCTCCTCCTTTAGAATTAAAAAATACAAACATTATGTCCTATCAGGAGGTATATTAAAGTGACATCTGCAAAAACTCATTTCCCAAATCATGAGTCTTTGATCAAGCCTTTCCTTTGAACTGGAGGCTGGTTCCTGTCTTTCCAAGGAGATCAAAGGGTTTATGACATTTAACACATGTTGGTATCAATGGCCTGTTCCTCTTAAAGCGTCATAAAAGTTTATTAGGCTCATCTCTGGCAGACTCATAAAGTTACATTTGGTTTTCAACTTCAAAGCAGCAAGAGGCCGTAAAAGATAATAAAATGCCTTCTGGAAGGAAGGTAATTAATTAACTGGTTTCTGGTCAGTTTATATATCCTGTAGCTTCACTGAAATCTGGGGAGGGGGCACTGTGGAGGCACAGGCTCACATACTATATCTTTATATTACAACTATCATACAACAATCATAACCAATTGACCAAGCATCACAATCCTCCCGCCTAGACTGAATTTGGGGCTCTATCCCTGCATGGGATAAGCTTCCCAAGTTATTCACTCCTCAAATAGACACGATAAGCCATCTGCGTTCTGTTTGGTTGCTCCAGCCCTATGTAAGATTGTCATGTCATACCCTTGCAAGGCAAGACTCTATCTTAATAGTCTACCCTTAGTTTTTCCCATTTGTGTCCAGCCAAACCAGGGGTTGTAGCCAGTTTGTACCTCCAAAATGCTGCCCATATAAGTATGACTGTAACTTCTTTGGGGCCCACACTAGCAAGACACTCTTTTTTTCCACAGTGGAGTTAGCCTGTTCCTAGGAAGTAACTTTTTACTGGGTACACCACAGGGTGATCTTTCTCTTGGTTGGATGGCTGACTCAGTACTGCTCCCAATACCACGTCTGGATTATAAAGGGTCTGCTGTAGTCAGGACTTGTCAATACAGGAGCACTGCACAGTGCCTCTTTCAGTCTGGTAAAAGGCTTTTTCACAGGCTGATTCCCAGGTAATTTTCTTGGGCATCTTTTTCTTTACCAGGTCCTGGCAATTTCCCTCATTCACTAAAAAAAAAAAATACTAACAGCTTAATCTGGTTTGCTTAATCGGTTCAATTTCAGTTGCTTGCCATCTGTATCGTCCCCCAGGTCACCCTGAAAGGGGACTTCTAGACCAGTGGGCTTATTGGGTCAACAAAATTCAGCAAAAACAAAACTAAATAGGGTAAAACAGATGCATGAGCAGGTTGCTATACATAGGATTCTAGTGGTGCAGTGAAAGACAGTGTGAACCTCCTGACTAGTTTTTCGTCCAACTTATTTTCCAAGGGATTAAAAGTATAGTTGGAAACTGGTGGGTAGATTTACATGTCTTTATTACCACACTGCTAGAATCTATTTATAACACCCGTCTATTATCTGTACTACCCATCTAGTGACAGCGTTTTGCTTAAGTTTAAAAAGGTGGACTAAATCAGCTTTTACTGTGGTCTCTTTTCGCCTCCCTCTGCCCCTGACTAGGGATGCCATGATAACATGGTATGATGATATATCACGATAATTGCCACTGGCGATAACTTATCGTTGTAAAAAAAACATTATGCGGTTATCGTGCAGCACAATGCTCACCACGATATACAGTGGTAAAGCACCTCATCTTGGTTTACCACGCGACATCCCTTTCCAGTTGCAACCATGATTCCCGATTCCCCACTATCCTTCTATCAGATTTTTAGTATTTTCCTTAAAATAAGAAATGCAGTGCTGGCCATGTGGAGTGGAGTTTGGGGCCTGAGCTCCTCACCTGTCACTATGCTGGTAAACCAGGCTCAGGGATTGACCTGGGTTGCTTGAGTGCAGGACTGCATGAAGGAGGACTGAGCATCCACTGACTGCTCCCCTTTTTCATTCAGATTTTTTTATCCCTCTGGGGGGCTCCTGGCTGGAGCTGCAGCCTCCCCTCATGAGGAGATTCACCACTCTGGCTCCCGATATCCCTGTATCGCCAGCCTGGCCAGATCCCCACAGATTACCCCCGCAGCGGGGAGCCAGGAGAGGCAGGAATGGTACTCCCGCCACTGAGAGACAATTCAGATCACCAGGGCTGACCGCCACAGAGACTGCGAGGCATCATTGAGCCTGCCAGGGCTCCCTTTTCCTGTTTTCCTGTTATCGCCCGTACCCCTCCCCAGATGTCATGACATGGGCGTGTGCCTCCTGACCCATACTGCCCTCCTGCCATCACCAGAGGGCAGTCAATGAACTGGATGACATGTCCTCCCGAGAGAGGAGGCAGTCCTCTGGATGCTCGATCCTCTCTTGCCCCTACCGACCCCTAGTGACCCGAGCTCATTCCTAAATCTGGGTCACTAGTGTGACATTCAGTGCCTCAGCCTTCCGTCCACCAGACCAGCAATGGCTCTCCTTTGAGGAGAGTGGACAGAGCAAGCCACTGCTTGATCACAGTCTAGAGAGGCTGGTTGATGCAGCAATAACAGCCTATTGACTGGGTTCGAGGGCCGAGTCCATATGTCGCATACCGCACCATCACCGTGTCAGCCGAGGATGGGGAAAAAAGTGATGACTGGGGGAGAGAGATGTGCACCAGTCGACTTGGTACATAAGGACTACTTGGCCCAACTAGTCTGCACATTTTCCCTACCTAATATGATATTGCAGACCCTACTTGACCTCCCTTTCCTAAACAATAAGGTTCCCTTATGCCTGTCCCATGAGTTCTTTAATCCTGTTACAGTTTTGCCCGACCACCTCTACTGGGAGGCTTTTCCAAGTATTCACCTCTCTTTCTGTAAAGTACTTCTTCACATTTTCCCTGAATTTACCCCCTCCCCAAGCATCGAACATGACCCCTTTTTCTTGAGCACCTTTTTTTCTGAAAAATGCTTCCCTCGTGTACCTTATTTTTTATCTGTGAGGCATTTGAAAGCATCTGTCATACCCCCTTTTCTCCAGGGTGTACATATTGAGGTCCTTTAGCCTCACCTCATAGGGCTTTTTCTATTTTTTGCTCCCCCACCCACACTGGTGGTCTCTCCTTGGGCCCGTCATGGACAGATTCCTGCCCGGTAGTCCTCCGACCACCCCATCACAGTCAGCCCCAGAGTACCCCGATGTGTCCCTTCATCGGTGAGGTCCTACTTTCACAGAACAATGCTCTTCTTCTGTTCCTGGGTGCTGCTGAGGTGGCTGAGGAGGGCTCGGGTAATCTAGTGGCGAGGATCTGGGGCCGCCACCCGATGGACCAGCGACATTCTCCTCTTTTCTCCCGCAGCGTGATGTCCATGATGCAAGGCCAGTGCAAGCGCCAGTGTCAGTCACGCTCCTTGATTAGTGGCACCAGGTGTGCTGCTGTACCCTGGCCTCCCTTGGGGTCAGTAGGCACTGGTCCTCACCTCACCTCCCCGAGAGAAGGCGAGCTGTCTGTGGATCGCCCAACCTTCTCTCCCCTGGCCAGCCTCCCATGCCCAAGTCCATTGCCGAACCCGAGTCGCTGGTGTAGCAGTGGTAAATCTTTCCACTGTGCCGCAGGCTGTGATATAGGGCTTCTGATGCAGGCCCTGCATTATTTTAGTTCCCTCCTCTTGACTGCCTCTACTGTATGTCCTTCTGGAGATGTGGTCTCCAGAACTGGACACAATATTCTAGGTGAGGTCTCACAGAATGATTTATACTACAGTAGCAACATCTCCCTTTTCTGCTGGTGATGCCCCTCCGTATGCACTATAGCATCCACTAGCTCTCCCCACTGCCTTGTGTCACACTGTTTGGCTACCTTTAGGTGGTCATATACTGTATGATTACCCGGTCTCTTTTATTCTTGGTGGTCATCAGTACCACTAACCCCCAATCTTGTATTCCGCCTTTGGTTTCTATGCTCCAAGTGCATTATTTTGCACTTCTTAGCACAGAATCTGGTTGCCACACTTCTGACCACTCCTCTTGCTTTCTTCAAGCTCTGTTCATTTTTTTTTAACACACAAACACCTGCACCAGATTGTCTACCCTACTGCAGATCTTTGTTCATCTGCAAAAGTCATACCTTCCCTTCTAGCCCCTCTGAAATGTTGCCATTAAAACAGAGGACCAGTCCCAGTACTGATCCTTGTTGAACACCGCTAGTCTTCCTTGGAGGAGCTCAGTTTACCAGTTGTCTATTCCATAGCCGATTTCTAACCTAGTTTACAACCTTTGGACCTACTCCCAGGCTACACAGCTTGTTTGAGTCTCCTATGTGGAATTGTGTTGGTGGCCTACTGAAATCTAGGCAGGCTACTTCAAGGCACCACCCTGATCTAACAAAATTAACAAGGCTCGTGTTACTTGAACACTGACTCTGATTTGTACTACCAGTCAGGTTAAAATCGTAAAACAAATACATTTTAAAATGCCACGCCATAGACTTCCACTGAGCCAGTGCATCCCCACACTAGAAGAAAATAACCTCACAAAATAGGTACAAGGATGGCACTGGTGATCAGGAAGTGAAAGGGATCGAGCTGCTATCCCCGTGGGCAAATACAATCCTTTACCTTCCTTAGGGGCTAAGAGAAACATTTTCAACTAATATGGAGGAACTCCCAGCCAGGAAAGGGAGTCTATGGATGATTTTGCAGGCAAGGAGAACAGTCTGTGAAAGGCACTTTTAAATAATCAAGTAACAATACTTGCTCATTCACATTTTACAATGCATTGTACTCTGTATAACACATGTACTAACTGTGTATTTGAATTTTAATGTAGAAGAATGCAATCAATTTTATGAAACAGACTCTGATGGCAGATAAGTGTAACCCCCCTGCAAATGGGGGTTCCCAAAAGACTTCCAGGAGCTTGCTTGAATGCTCCAAGCCTGAATGGTGTTTGGCATTTAAGCCATTTATCAGTGAGTGTTTTTAGAACCTCTGGTACTGTCTCTTTAAGAGCTGTCTGCTTGCAGACATAATTAGTTGTATGGGGGACTGTGTGTTTCTTTGATTGAGTACCACTCAAGCTGCTGCCAATTCACTTCATTTTGCAGTCACTAAGAGTGCAAAGGAACCTATCTGAAAGATGTGACTGTTTGCCAGAATTATTTAGAGTAATAATGAAATTACAGTTTGTCTAACCTACTTTCTTTTGCAGTCAGAACTGTGTCTGCTAGTTCCCCATTCTAGTTTTGAACTGCTGAACTGGACCAATCAGTGTGGGGTAAGCTAGCTCTAAAATGGTGCCTTGACGAATCAGAACTTGGACTCATAATCTGAGCCAGCCACAAGAGGATTGTATGGGCAGTGACTCTGGGAGATGTAGTTTAGACTTCAGCACCTTTTTGGACCAACAGCAGCAGTCTATTGTGGTGACAGCCAATCCAGTCAAGAACTGGGAGGAACTCAAAGGAAGTGCCGGTTTTGTCAGTTGGAGTTTCAGTTGAGCTTTGGCAGTGAAGAAGGAAGGAGCCCTGTGCTTTTCAGTGTGCAGTTTTAGTCAAAAAATGTGTGTAAGGCCCAGAGTTCCGGTCTGCAGCTTGTGTAACTGCTTGTTAGGACTGAATCTGTCCTGTGAAAAGAATCAAAGGATCTCTGAAGAGTAGAAACCAGGCTCACCCTGTAGAAGACTGGAGAAATTGTTGAATTACACTCGGTCTGTCAGGAACTGAATCTGCTGTGTGTTCTCCCGGTATTGTGCAGTAATTGCGATCGGGATAGAAAGCAGCCTGCCTGGTATAGTACTTTCTTTTTTTTTTTACCATATAAATGTGTGAAGAGTCTCTTGGAGCTCAAGAGTAGCCCTGCTGATATTGAAGGGACCCTATCTTATTTGGAGGTCGTGAGTACTAATTCAGGGTCACTCCCTGTTGAATTGCCACATTGAATCCAAATAGAATTACTGTACTGCTGACTGTTTAACTGATTTTCTCTTCTCTGTGTGAAAGGGCCCTACCAGCTGCCACGGTTTGGACTAGCCACTAGGGCTTGGGTACCCAGGGACAGTAACTGATAGGGATAGGCCTGTGCACAGAGCCATAAAGTAGATGATTAGAGTGATAAGCTAATTAACCTGATTTCCCCTGTCCTTGTTATATCCCCTAAATAAATCAGAGCTGCTTGTTTCAGCAAAGTTATACTGCCTGAGGTATTTGTCTATGTTAAAGTACTGTACTGTGATTGTTGCACTGTATCTCATTTCACAGGAGGTCCCAGTGCGGAACCAGACCTGGGGTAAGTGTATACTGTGAAGGTAATTCTGATATATTGTGTGGGCCACTAGTGGGAAGAAAGGGGTTGCAGTGTCCCAGAGGGCTGTGACCAAGTTAGTTAACTATTGCAAACCCTGACCTCTGGGTGGAGGCACCCGCCATTGGATCCAGGCCCCTCAACCTGTTAGTGGCAAATCAGGCAGGGGTAGTAGCCCCTGGGATAGCCATCTAGGGGTTACATAAGGACCGCTTGGCCCACCCAGTCAGCCCATTTCCTACCTACTGGATAAGCTGTAGATCTATCCTAGTTTAACCAACCGTTTACTTCTTCCTACCCCCCACCAGAATTGCCTATGTCTGTCCTATGCATTCTTGAATTCCCTTACTGTTTTGACCCCAACATCTCAGCAAGGCTGCTATATGCTTCCACCACCTTCTCCGTATAAAGTTCAGAGATTTTATTGTGAAAAAAATTTTTTTTTTAAACGTTTTACTCTTTGGATTATTTTACAACAGACTTCAAAATAATGTTCATAAATGCATAGCATTGCTTGAAAAAGAGTCAAATCGTAAATTATGCAAAAAATAGAATTTAAATAGTTTTGCTAACATTGTTGCACAAGTGGCAAAATTATCGCGATAACATGTTATCACGATAATTTCATCATGGTTATCGTATAGTCAAAATATTATTATCGTGGCACCCCTACCCCGACCCAAACCACTTACCCCCCAACTCAAAATAATAGTTTAATGTGTTTGCAGTACCTGCGCCCTCCTCATTTAGAGCATGCTGCTAAGTGTGCCAGTCCCACTCCTCCAGCCAGAGCTCATCTAATAGTCCAGGCTGCAATAGGGCCAGTACATAATAGGAAGCGGGCACCACCACAAGTGATCGGCCAGTGGCGATTAGGTATGAGACCAGGCAGGCTATAGCATACTTGCGATCCTGATGGAATCAGTGTCGTAGTAAAATAATGCTATGCCTGCTCGTGTGGCAGCTTTCAGTAATGTGCAACCGTATGGTGGCTTTTGTGTATTACGCCCATGTGGCGGATTTCAGTAATGCAGTGACAAAATAAAAGAAATTTGTTTTTTACTGTTTAGTCGCAATCGCTGTTTAAAGGAGCAAAGCAGTGTTACGTCAATCAAGATGCACTGATGTAGAAATACTGCACCAAAATGCACATTTCCTCATAGCAGGATGTCACTAGTGTGTTAACGCAAGTCCTGTTGTTCAGTCAAGCCCAGATTCATAAAACAGCTGTTTAAAACCTTCTAACATTGAGCAGGTTGTCCCCAAAGTAGAAGAAAAGGTGGGTCAAAAATTAAAACTGTGTGCTTGTTGTCCCATTCCCTCACCCAAAAATGAACCTTGAGTGCTTGATCACTGGGTGGGTTAGCAGCTGAAGTAGGTGGGTGGATGGGGGGCAATTATGGAGAATGCAAGGAGGTAGAGAAATTAAACAATAGTTTTAAGTTCACTAACGACTCTAAATAACTTCAGGCAGGTCTACACAGTTTAAACCTTACAAAAATGGCTGTACCACTGTACAATATTCAAACAGTAGAAGCTACAGTCTTTAGAAGTTAGGACTTGGCCTTGGCCAGTAGGCGGCTTCAACAAGAGCAAGCGGTCCAATCAGGGAAGAACAGAAAAAGCCTCAAAATTCAGTGGTAACGCAGCTAAGCTACCATACCTGGAAGTGTTGCTGGTTAGGCAAGGTGCCGGAAGGCTTTTCGACCATGGTTCTAGTGGCTTGGCAGGTCTTGGGGGCAGGCGGCAGCAGGAGAAGATGATGCACTGCTGGTCAGAGTGAGCACCTGGTCTGGGGCCTCACTGCTAGAGGGCCACTGTATAATTTGAGTTTATTAATTTTAAGTTATCTAGATGTTACAGTACATATTCTAGCCTCTGCATTTATGTTTTCTGTGTGTTATTGAGATTGTAAGGTCACTTCATGTCCTGGTCTGGTGGGGCTGGGGGTGGAAAAGATGTTTACCTCAGTGGGTTCCTTTACTTGGATAAAGGTTTTATTAGTGGTGTTCCCTCCACTTGGCCCAGGGTTACTGTGTGACAAGCTGAGGCGTCCAGAAGGTGGGTAGAGTGACTGAAGAGTTGATAGAAAAGAGTCGGTGTGGTGGGGAATATTTATTTATTGTTGTTAAACAGGTAAGTACACTGGTACTGGGAATTGAAACCAGATTGAAGCCACTGGGAAGTGAAACAAAATATGTCAAGCTTTCACAACTTATTACTTAAAATAGTAAATGGAATAACACTGGTAAAAAGATTTTGATTGCAAATTCTAAATAGAAACCTAGATAGCTGGAATTGGAACAGATAGGGCTACACTCCCTTAAATATTTAGAACTGTAAATATAAAACTAGTTCTGATCCCTTCAGAACCTTTAATATACCAACACAGCACATGCATAAAATGGGTCTGGGGGTACCTAACTGTAACTGGTGTGAAGAAACTCGGGGAATCTGGTACACAGCTGTGGAACCTACAAACCTTATGGAACAGTTTTAAAGACTATTCAGGAAGCACAAGCAGGGGTTCGAGACTGGCACCAGCCCACTAGCTAAATGCTAGTAGATTTTTGTATTGGGTTAGTAAAAAGTAACCTTGTGGGCTTGTACTGGAGAAGGTAATGTTTCAATAAGTACAACAGCTGGGCCAGTAGAAAAGTCTTTGGGGCTGGTGGATTTTCCTAGTCACTAGCCTGCTGGATAATGACTGTAAATTTAACTTTGACCCTGATAAGTAGGTTAGATGGTACTTTAAATCTAGAAACCTGTATCATAGGCTACTTTGATGAGGGGGATATATGGTCAGGTAACAAATGCATAACATAGAGTGACTTGGAGAAAACAGAGGTTCTAAACTTATTTTGCTCTGTTTTACAGTGGAGTGGGAAGGAACTGAGTTAAAGAGGAAGGGAGGAGAAGAATGTTGGATGGATCAAAACCCATTAAGTGAGGAAAGAGTAAAGAAAGCACTTGGCAAATTAAAGGTAGATATGGCAATGGGGCCTGATGGTTTGCATCCAAGACTTCATGGAGAGTTGAGGGATGATGAGCTAGCATCACATCTGACAGTTATTTAATTTATCCCTGGATATTGGGGGGTTCTGAGTGACTGGAGGGTGGTGAACATAGTACCAATTTATATGGGGGCTGCAAGGAGGAGGCGGGAATTACTCCCTGTCAGCCTCACATCAGTGGTGGTAAAGGTAATGGAGATGTTAAAGGAAAGAATGGTAAACTACTTAATGGACAGTAAACTATTAGATGAAAAGCGACATGGCTTCTCGCTGTAGACTAGTAAATAAAACAGAGAGCTTGAGGGTGGGACAGAAAATAACTAGATAGGTGGAAAACTGGCTGAAGGATTTAGGGTGGCGGTAAATGGTGTACATTCTAGGATGATGAGGGTGACAAGTGGTATTCCCAGGGTCAGTACTGGGACTAATCCTTTTAACATATAGGAGAGTGGAGTGGAGGAGGGAGTGGTCGATTGAGGTCAAAGGCCTTAGTCAGATCCATGAACATAGCACCAGTGGCCTTACCAGCGTCCATGTTTCTGAGGACATAGTTTGAGAAATGGGCTAAGACTGATGTGGTGTTATGGAAGCTATGCTGTTGGGGCACAGCAGATTATACTTTCCAGGATGCTCAGAGAGATGGAAGTGCACATTTTTTCCAGTAACTTGCTCAGGTGGAGCTCAGGGAGGAGGAGATAGGCCTATAATTATCAGGAGAAGGGATTACCTGCTTTGAAAATAGGCACAATGTTGGCATGTTTCAAGAGTCCTGCATTGTGGATGAGGAGAGAGCAAGATTAAATAGGAAGATGAGTTCAATGATTGCGGAGAGATGAGCATAAGGAATAGAGGAAGCCCATCACTGCCAGGGCTACCCCTGGCAGGAGGGACTTCAGGAGCTTGGCAGTAACATCTGGGTCAATGGCTCTAAAGTAGAAGGGGGTGTTGGAAGGGAGTAGTTAGACTGACTACCAGGGCTAGGGGGTGGCTGGGAGGGTAGTTTGGTAAGCTAGGTGGAGAGGTCAGAAAAGTTTTGTTAAAAATCTGCAGAATCTCAGAGGATCAGTCAGGGGACCCAGGGGTGTCTGTGAGCTGAGTAACTTGGTTGTGGATCTTGGGGTTGAGCAAGGACCCGATTGAGGCCGAAGTTATGGTGATCACCAAAGTTGTTCCTTTGAAGGTTTAGGTAGAAATTGCGTCTTAGAGATTTGGCAGTTTGCTTACATGTGTTGCGTAAGCACCTATAGCGTTCAGAGTTGGGGGAAGGGGATGTTTTATAAGCTTTCCATTTACTGTTCCTCTCTTTCATTAGGGACAGTAACTCTTTGGATATCCATCAGGTGCAGCCCCTCTCTACCTTTGATTAATGAGAGAAATGGAGTTCTTGCATCCAAGTGAGGACATTTGTGGGGCGCTAACTGTATCTGACACTTTGTTGATGAGGTAGAGGGCAGATCAGTTCACTGCTCTTATATCCTCAAAGAGACTTGTAAGATCCAGGCAGTTAAAATTTCTGAAAGACATTTTACTTTGTTGTGTGTGTGTGTGTGTGTGTGTGTGTGTGTGTGTGTGTGTGTGTGTGATTTTGGTGGTCAATATGACATAAGTAGGAGTGGTCACTTTTAGAGTCAGCGGTGTACCCTTGTAGGACCATGTCCACCTGATTTGTGGCTATCCAGTTGAGCAGCGGTGGTTGAGCATATGGGCATTGTACCTGGTGGGGTATGAGATGATTTGCTCGAGGTGTGTGTTTCAGAAGGTTTTCATAGTCTGATTCTAGGCGCTTAACCAATTAAAGTTAAAGTCCCTGAGCAATATGGTGTTCCTGGTAGGAGAGAGCAGTTCTAGGCTGCCTAAGGGTGGATAATCCAGGGATACCTCCAGTAGGTGGTTGCAGCAGCAGCAGCCCAAGTAAAACTTTTTTGAGGAACTCAGGGTCAATTCTGCAAGTAGCCATTCACAAGGGAGAGGGATCATAGCTGCTAACAGTGGTGGCCTAGATATGTTCCTGGACATACAGTGCTACTGCCCCCCCTTTTGTCTTCCTGGTCTATTCAGGCGAAGGAGGGAGTAACCTGGAAGATGGTAAGAGGGGTCGGAGTTGTAGGGTTTCAGCCAGGTCTCAGAAAGCTCTAGCACATTAGGCTTACAGAGAGACACCCAGGTCTCAAAGTCTGGGAACCTGGATGGGAGGCTGCAAACATTTAAATGTGCAGTTCTTAGATCAATCTGCCTTGCCCAGGTGACATTAGAGTGGTCAATGGAGTGGTAGCAGGGCCTGGGTTGCTTTCAGTGTTGCCGGCAAGTAGAAGGAGGAAGAAAAAAAAGAGCAGAGGTGGGAGTCAGGGGTGGGTGAGAATGAGGGAGTACTACAGGAAGAGGCCAAGTAGTCGACGCCCAGGGTCGAGGAGGAAGGCAAAGAGATCCCAAGCAGGGGAGTTGATTCATATCTAACAATAGTAGGGGAGGCACATCGGGTCTATGGGGTTGAGTAAATGAGGATAAATGTTGCTGTTCTGCAGCAAGCACAGAGCACAAAAATCTGACACTAATAACAGACCAGTCATAGAGGTGGCCAGAAGGGGGAGCAATGATAGCTTCATTTGAGGTGCTATAAGAGTTAGTGACCAGAAACACTTTATGGCAGTGTTTGCCAAATGGTTAGGGTTTCACACTGTAGCAGAGAAGGGTTGAATCCCATAACCCCACAGAAAGGGTGATTTCCTCAGATAAGTACTTGGGAAGGATAAAATGGTGGGAAGAGGAGAGAGCGTTGTTGTAGAGGGAGACTGATCCAGTCCAGAAGTTGTTTAGAGAAAAAAAAATTTTGGGGGTGGGGTGGGGCAGAAGGAGTGACTTCGGTGTTACTCCACAGGCTGAGTGGGCTGAACCAAATGGTAGTGAGAGGTAGGAGGCAAAAGTGGGCTGACAGGGTCTGGCAAGTATAAAGTTCAACCACCTCTCGGTGGAAGAGCCAAACAATGAAATCTCTCCAAAGAACAGCTGTAAAGTCTCTACCTTCTGGGGAGGGAGGTTTGCCCTGCAGCAGCTGCAGGGGTCTTGATTGGGGGTGGGGAAGAGGCACAAAATCAAGTAAATGCAGTTGGGATTACAATGTCACTGAAGCTACACAAAATGATCTAAAAGGGTACAGATCTAGAATTTCTTCTTTAATGCAGTCAATAAAGTTGTATATGGTTTTAGAATATGATATAGTGAAACTATAAAGTGCAATGAATTGACAATTCTATATTTTTATGTTGAAATGTGATTAGTTTGTATTGTTAATCGTTTACTATATGTGTTTAATGTGATGTAGTTATCAGAAATTCATTTATTGCAATAAAAATTTAATTGGGTGGAAACACACTGGGACCTACTCACTTTTACTGAGCCCCCAGCCCACCACAGGACACTGCTGCAAAATAAACATTAGTTTAAACTGCTTTACATACTACAGACCAGTTGTTTATCTTGTTCTGCATGTGTTTTTCTCAGTATTTTAAGATGTCAAACTGATACAATTAAACGGAGGGCGAGACATGAGCATACTTGGCCTGAAACTCAAAAATGTTGGAACTGGAATGATTAAAACGTCGGCAAACGTAATGTAAGAAAGTGGAGATTCAGCCCTGGTTTCGGCCATTCCAGAGACCGAATTTTCTCCAGCACCTCCTCTTCTCTGAAGTTTCTGCTAGCCATGGATCTTCTGAAGTTTCTGCTAGCCATGGAGACAGCTGTGACTCTGATTTTCTTCCGACTAAAAGGTGGGTACTCGACTTTAGTTCAAGAAAGGAAACTCATGTATCAACTGTGTAAACAGCCTCTGATGTCAGCAAGAAATCTTTGCATAAATATAATTTATTTAGTTGGTTTTGATTACCAGGTAGGTACACTATACAGCTGAATGCATTTTTCAAGGTACAACCCAGGAGAATACAAAAGAACAACAGACTTGAGTAACAATAAACAAGCCAGGAGTGGATTTCAGGTAACAATAAGCCAGTAAGAATTACACACTGCACAGGTACAGATAATTGGATCAGAGCTGATTCAGCACATGATAAATAGGTTAACTAATGCATTACCAAACAGTATAAATACATTCAGGGCCAGATATTCAAAAGGGTTGCGCCATGCAAGTCTAAATTGCGCCATTCTGCGATATTCAGCAGGAGGCAGTTCGCCCACTGAAAACAGGCTGAGCAACAGCGCAATGCAAATGAATGCATGCTCAACTGGAGGGAGGAACCATGCATAAACTGCACAGCCGATATTCAGCCGGGCTGTGCAGAGTTGTCTGGCGCAACCCCAACCTGCGCCTGCACAACTTTGAAAAAAAAAAAGGCTAGAGTCGAGGGCCACCCACAGGTGAGCTGCTGTATTGCAGGGGCGCAACACAGCAGCTGCCACCTGTGGCTGGCTAACCCAATCCTGTGCCCCCGCGCAGCCCGATCGCGGGCATAGTGTACTCCCCACCAGCCCGATCACGGGCAGCAATATGGCACGCCCCGAACATCTCTCTGGTGGTCCTGTGGACTGAAATGCCCGATCAGCGGGCAGAAAGTAAACAGACCCCGAACATCTCCCTGGTGGTCAGTGGACGGAAATGCCCGATCGCGGGCAGTAAGTAATTGAACCCCCAAACATCTCCCTGGTGGCTAGTGTCCCCCACCCACCCACCCACAGAGCCGGCGGGCGGCAGCATCCCACCTGCCTGCGCCCGCCGACTGACTGCCGGTAGGGCTGCCGCCCGTGGCTCTTGCTCTGCACCAATGTGCGTGCAGCCCCTACCGAGGCAGTCAGCAGCGGGGGCAGTGGGGAGGCGCAATGGTGGGGTGGGACACCAGCCACCAGGGAGATGTTTGGAGAAAGTGGCTACTGCCTGCGATCGGGCATTCGCTCCAGCCTGATGTTCGGGGTTCAGTTACTTTCTGCCCGCGATCAGGAATTTGGTCCACTGGACCACCAGGGAGATGTTCGGGAGGCGGGGCCACATTGCTGCCCGTGATCGGGCTTGTGGGGGAGGAGTACACTATGCCGCAATTCGGGCTGCAGAGCGTCGGTCCCCGGCGGCTGCTGCCTGGCAGGGCGCCAGGTGCAAGTCCTCGGGATCGGGCGCACCTACATGCTAATGGCATGCAAATGGGGGCTATAATCAGATGCAAATGGCCCCACTCGCGCTTGCATGAATTATGGGCCCCATTTGCATGTCACCCTTGAATATCGTGATTTTACGCATGGCGCTAATGGTACTAGCATGCACCGCAGTTGAATACTCCACTCTGACAACTTGCGGTGGTGCAAGTTCCACTTCTTGCGATGCACAGTGGCTGTGGCTGGGGTGATATTCAAAGGAGTTGCTCAATAGCGCAACTCCTTGAATATCTGCCCACCAGCCCTAACTATTTTGCAGCAAGGGCCTGCGCCTCAGAATGGCGCAGTTTGAATATCCAGCCCTCAGTGTTTAAGATTATGTCATCAGGATTAGGTATGTACATTGTAATGTAAGAAGTATACCACATTCTGTCGCGAGTGTTTACAGGACAATGATAGAAAATGGATAAGGATGAAACAAGCGGCATCAAGTCACTGAATGTCAAATCAGTGATATCACCTACTTGCATCACTCCGGTGATCATGAAGCTGGGCCTGGGGAAGAAAGACCCAATAGCCAGTGGAGGCTGAATATTTTCATCTGATGTCGATGACCTCCCGAGCCTGATGTGGAGAAACTGGAAGAAATCCAAACCGGTAATAGAAACTCCCAGGTCACAGAGAGAAAGTCATGGGGACCCCATAAAACTTATGAGAGGACATGTCATTGTTTTGGCCACCTGAAAGAAAAGATGGAAAGGTGCACCAAAGGCAATTGAGGAAACCTTGCACTTTCTACAAATGGCACACAAGCAGGGGACAACTCTGTATTGCCACAGTTATATAGAACCCACGGAGACCTTGATGAATACAGTCTTAAGCAGAGATTGCCCTAATATATTTAAGACAGACATATATGAACTGGGCCTATGGGTAACAAAGCTGTTAGCCTCACAACTACGACATCAAGAGAGCAAAGGCCACGGTGGCAGGACTCTAGAACCTCATTGGGGCACTCTGCAGTGCAAAGCTTCCAAAATATCTGATGGCTTCCTGGATTATTATGAAGTATTGCATACTCTGGTATGGGACAGGGAGGGCTTAGAAAGACCGATTTCCTCAGAAGAGGTTCTGCAAGTATTACAAAAAGCTAAGACACAAAGCACTGGGGCCAGATGGCTACCCAGTAGAAATATTACATAGTATTTAAGGGAGGACTGTCTCCCACTCTCGACTCACACATTCAGTGCAGTACTGGCAGGTGAGCCCATCCTCAGACACCTGGTGTTAGCTACAATCTCCACCATCCCTGAACCAGGACAAAATTCTCTTGAGTGGGGGCTCATACTGGGCTATATCAATACTAAATCACGGACTACAAAATATGAATGTCCATCCTGGCACATACTGCTACTGGATTTACTACATACTGACTTAACATGGTTCGTATGATCGCAGCAGGCGTTGGATAATTGAAAATACCTCCAGGTTATGGCGCTTGTGGAAGAGGGTGGACTGCCTTGAAACTGATAAGACTGGAGGCAGAGAGGGCACTCGATTGCATCTCATGGCCATACCTGTTCCGGGCTTAGGGCATGTTTGGGTTTCCCATCCTTTTAGATGACTTCTAAGAAACCTATACTCCTCTCCCATGGCTACCTTTAAGGTGAATGGCTGCCTTTCACTTGGCGCAGGCAATCAGAGATGAGACCACAATATTAGGGGAGTGGAGGTTGAGGCGGGAGTGTTGCCTGGCACTGTGATGATGATAATATCTTATATCTAAGTGACTCAGAACAATCCCTCCTGTCTGTGACTGACATTCTGAATAAATTCAGTACCACTAAACTCTCCTGATGTCCTATGTGTATCAGAATCCTGGCTGTCATCAAAATCCCCATCTCTGCCGTGGACCTTCCAGGTTACAGTCTGTCTAGACAAGACCAAGGGACAAGAGGTGGCAGCATAGTGGCCTATGTACTGGATTCTCCCCAACAGTACTCCAGCAAGTCACCCACCTCTCTCACGAGCTACTGCTCTTCAAACTACCTTTCCATTGATCCCCCTACCTTCATAGGAGTTTGCTATTTCTCCCAAAGCCCTGCCCTTTGCCTAATCACCACCCTGAGTCCCTCACCTCTCTTCCAAAAGGAGAACGACTACTTTTGGGGATTATAAAGTGAACTGGCTCTCTGCACAAGCCAGATCCATCATCCAAGAAATCGAGGCCCCAAACCTGGTCCAACTTCTATCGGAACCAACCAGACTGAACCCACACTCCTCCAACCACTCCTTAATCGACTGGATTTTCATGTCCCACCTTCTGAAATACGCATCTGCCAGCGCTCTACCTGGCGCTTTTAGCGACCACTGCATGACCTACAGTTGTATAGAATCCCGTCTCCCTACTCTCCCCAAAGTATCCATGATTCCGCACACTCAAATCTCTAAACCCTAGAGCCTCCTATCTGACCTCCACCTGGCTGATTGGTCAGTTGTTTTTCACTGCCCGATGTAGACTCTGCTCTCACATCCTTCACTTCCATGCCCCTCTCAAAAGACTGTGGCTACACTGCAAGCATCTACCTTGGATCTCTGACAAGCTAATATCCCTTTTCAAATCCAGAGACCTGGCTTGGCTCACATACAAGTCGTCCTCTCTGGTCAAGTGGATCTGCAACACTACAGAACACTCATGATACCTGCACAAAGGCTATGCTGCTTTGTAAAGCCAATTTTTTAGAAATAAGTTGACGATAATAGGACAACACCCACTGAATTCTGAAAACCCTCAGTCCACTTCTAGGATCCACCCTATTCTACTCCTGCATTTCCCAACTCTGCCAACACTGATCCTTCTTTGGTTGCCTCTGTCATCAATCTCTTCTTTACCATGTGCCCTTTCCCTGGCCCACCCCCTTCTATGCCCTCGCCTTCATCGGCTCCACCCCCACTCCACTAAGCGGGTTCTCCTCCTCCCCCCATCACCATCACAGAAGTTCTCCACACTCTAAAAGATTTAAACCCCTCCAAATACAGCCTTGATGGCCTCGATTCTAGATTACTCAAAATCTCCGGCTCCTGCCATAGCCCCCACTCAGTCTGCACCTTCTCAACCTATCTATAACTCTGTGCACTGTCCCAAAGCCTGGAAGCAGGCAAGTTATCCCCCCCTCCACAAAAGGCGGGGATCCCTCACTACTGGGAAACTTATAGGCCCATCTTGCTTCTCCCTGCTCTCTCTCAAAATCCAGAAGCTCCTATCATCCAGACTGAACTCCTTCCTAGACTCTGCCAACTCTCTAACACCCTTCCAATCCGGTTTTAGATGTGCCCACTGCACCTCCTCTTCCCTGCTCCGCCCACAAACCATATACAGTCTGCCATGGACAAAGGTCACCTCACCTTGGCGATCTTCGTAGATCTTGCTAAGGTGTTTGATTCAATCTCCCAGTACCTCCTCCTGAGCAAGTTCTCTTCCTTAGGTATCTTCCCCCACCTCCACAGAATGGTTCAAATCTGTGTCTCTGGTAGAAACCAGTATGTGCAGTTAGCCAAGCCAAGTCCACCGCCCTCCCTATCCTTTCTGGTGTCCCTCAAGGCTCTATATTTGGTCCCATTCTCTTCTCTATCTTTGTCAACAAACTCAACTCTATCTGTTCGCCAGCACTGCAGCATTACCACACACACACACACACACACACACACGCACTATGGTACTGTCATCTTTGCTTCAGAGCCCCTCATTTACCATTACCCAGGTATCTCTGCAAGAGACCTTTATAAAAAACCCTCAAGTGGTTTGGGGCCAATGACAGAAGTACAATATTAAAAAAAAAAAATGTTGCCATGGCCTTTGGCTCCCCCAGCGATTGGCCATACTCTCAACTCCCCTGCTTTCTTTCCCTGCACACGTTGATAGATGCTGTAGAGTCTTAAGTACCTAGGGGTCTAGCTGGACCGAAGCTAGACTTCTCCGAACACATCGACTCCATCCACACTAAACTCCGGCCTAAACTGGGAGTTTATACAGAATCAAAGACTGTCTCTTACCCCGATCCACAAAGAATTATTCACCAAATGAATTCTCCCCATTTGACTATGCTGATGTTGTATATAGTTCGCCCCCAGTCATTCCTCTCCAAACTAGACCCTCTGCAACACTTTCTGTGCTTTTCCTCAAGCCTTCCTACAAACCCATCACTGTTCCCTGTACTCCTCGCCCTTCTCTCCCTTGCCACCCCGCATGCTGCGCTGTGTTTATTGCAAGTACTGATTCAGTGCTCTCTCCTCCTATCTCTTCTCCCTCCTCCCCTTCTCCCTTGTTGGACTACAGTCTCAGATCCTGGTACTCTCACCTTCAAACTCCCGCTCTTGCACTCCCAAGTTGGCAAGGCTGCTTACAGACTCCCAGACATATGGGATCAACTCTCCTAATCCATCTGCCTTGCCCCAACTCTAACCACGCTCAAAACATCAGCTGAAGCTTCTCCCTCCACCACCCTCCCGAGTGTTTCCCCCCTTCGGACCACCTTGGCGCCTTACCCTACTCCCCACTCCCTAACCTAATTTGTCTCCCCTCCTTCTTCCTCTTCTATACCTACCTGACCCCTCACTTGTGCCTGCCACCCTCGGGTACTGTCTCCTCCCTCCTCTCCTATACTTACTCTCATGACCCCTCACTTGTGCCAGCCGCCCTCAGGTGCAGGTATCCCTTGCTAGCTGGATTCACTATCTCTTTTTTCTCTGCATGTTATCATGCTCATTGTAAACTTTGGTTCCTATTTTGATTAATTGCCACTTGCACCTGTACATACGATTCCTAAGTCAATCTGTATCCCAAATTGTATATATTGTAATTACTGGTTGATTTTTGTATTTACTGCATCTAAATTGTGTATATGGTCAGTACTGCACCTTGTTTTGCTCCACACTGTAACTGTTTTGCTTCCTTACTATACATGTGCAATGTTTGCTACTAACTTTTGTGTATCCCTCCCCTTTCTCACAAGTCGCACCTGGAAATGAGCCCTGGCTCAGTATGTGTTTCCCAGTAACCAAAATGTTAAATAAATATAAATAAATAAATACATTTCAGGATACAAGATTAATACTGGGAAAATGGAGGTCCTCGCTTTTAATTTTGGGCATTTCCCATTCAGATGGATGTTGTACTCCCTGAAACATTTAGGAGTTGTCCTTACAGAATTGTTAGATCTCTATGACTCTTAACTACCACACTCTTCAGCAAATGAGGAAGACATTGTCAGATGGGGCACCTGCCACTGGGATTCATTAGATGGGTGGATTAGGTCTCACTAGTCACGCTTGGTTCAATACCTGTTCCAAAACCCACACCTGGTTTGTGAAACTGACTGGAAAAACAGCACAAGATCATATATCACAGCATATATGGTAGGGAAGAAAAACAAGGGTTTGCTACAAACATTACCTCTCTTGTAGAACAGAGGCGTGTAGTCCCTGCCAGAGTTCTGCCTTTACCTTGTGGCAGCTCACAGCAAACCCATCTGGTTATGGCAGCACCCATCTTCAGAAGTGCAATGCATTGAGATGGAGCAATCCATCTTAACGGAAAGCCCTGGGGCTGCAACTTGTTTTGCACATCCACAGAGACCCAGACACCTGGTAGCACCAAAACCCATAGGATCACCACATGGTGAAGACCTAAGAATGGCTGATGCACTATATGCCACTCTGGTAGTAACTATTTATTTTTTATTTATTTATTTAGCTTTTGTTGACCGGGTAAGTGCACTAGACAAATCCTGCCTATTTTCAGGCACGACCGGGGAAGGGATACAGATGAATGCCAACTGACCTTGAACCAGATTAAGCTGTTGGTGGTATTTTTAGTGAATGAGGCTGGCCCAGGACACCAGGAAATTCCTACTCTTTTCGATAAGTGCCATGGGATCTTTAACATCCACCTGAACTACCACCAATCCGGGCAGATGGGACTTGGTTTAACGTCTCATCTGAAAGGCGGCACCTCAGAAGTGCAGCACCCCTCTCATGCTGCACTACAGTGTCAGTACTGGGATATTAACCAAGTGCCAGATGTGGAACTGAACCCACAGCCCTCTGATCTCGGCCTCAGAGGTGAGTGTGCAACCTGCTGAGCCACTGACACTGACACTAGTACTCATGTACCCCATCTCATGGATTACAAACATTCCCCACCTCCCTTACCCACAGATCTAGAGCATGGGCTAGGCTAGACATGTTCGTTTTCCAACTTTTACAGGATGGGATAGTTCCAACCTTCCAGTACCTTCAAGAAAAATATGGTCTGCAACAGCCTGACTGTTTTAGGTTCCTGGAGATACGCAGTGATCATGTAAACATAGACATGTAGAATTTCTTGGCAGATAAGGACTGCTTAGCTTACCTAGTCTACCCTTTCATCTCTGCCTATACTATCACCATAGAGCCTACCTGATCTCTGGCTCGCCCCTCTGCTTCCCTACAAAGATTCCTTTGCCTATCCAATGCGTGATTGAAGCCACCATTGTTTTCACCACCACTACCTCTGCTGGAAGACAAGGTATCTACCACTCTTTCAGTGAAGAAGTACCGCCTCACATCCCTTCCTAAATTTCTCCCTTCCAGCTTCATTGCATGCCCTCTGTTCTCATGCACATTCTCCTCTGAAAATAACCCCTTCTGTACCTTATTTACCCCTGAGGTATTTAAAAGTCTCTGTTGTGTCCCCTCTCCATTCTCTCTTCCAGAGTGAACAGAATGAGATCCCTTAGCCTCTCTTCTTAGGGCTTCAATGCAGCTCCTGCACCATTTTAGTTGCCATTCTCTGGACAGCCTCCACCCTGTCTTTCCTGAGATATGGTCTCCAGAACTGGACACAGCACTATAAGTGGTGTCTCATCAATAATCTACACAGTGGTAACACCACCTCACGCCATATCTGCTCTGATGCCCGCCAGATAGCTCCTTAGCACTTGACCATTTTCTTGAAGTCCGCCCTCCTGAAATCCAAGATTTTGGTCTTAGTCAGGATGCTTTCCTGCCCATATCCAACTGGAACACTTCTGTGCAATGGTCACTTCCACCCAGTAGCTCCCTGACCTTTATTTCCTGTACATGCTCCGGCCTAGGTACCAGATCAAGAATTGCCTCAGCTTTTGTTGGTTCAGTGACGCCTGAGTCAGGAACCCACTCTGCAGTCCTTCCAGGATCACCTGACTCCTAGCACATGTTGTGGATGGTGTACTCCAGTCCACCTTGGGCAGATTGAAGTCCTCCACATTACCACCTCTCCTTTCCCAGTAGCTTCCAATATTTTTAAGGTCAGCTCCTGTCCCTCTCCTCATCCTGATTGGGTGGTCTGTAAATCACCCCCAACCTCACCTTCCTCCCTCTACTGGACCTTAACTGAACCCACTAATGCCTCTACCTCCCTTCCTCTGGCTCCTCCCTGTGCAAGTTATTCCTTTCCAATATAAACTGCCACCCCTCCCTCCTTCCGAGCTACTCTCTGTCCCTCCTGTATAGTTTATATCCAGGGATGCATAAGATCCAGTCATGGTGTGATGTTGCCCAAGTCTCGGTTACTGCAGCTATGTCCACCTTCCAGTCTGCTAATAGTCCTGCAGGTTTTCCATCTTGTTTCACAGACTCTGTGCATTCAGGACACCACCCTCCACCTAGAATCTGACCTTCCTTCTCTTCCCTCTATTCTTCTACTCACATTTTATCCCTCTGTGTGTACCCCTCACGTACCCTTGGTATGTGTTCTTCCACCATTCACCCTTTGCTGTGTTCTCGCCTTCCATCTAAACAAATGTTCAGTAAGATCAAAAATGATTGAGAAAATGTTGTGCTTATGTATCTATTCGTATGTGTGTGTGTATATACTGTATGAATATGTATACAATATATTTTTTATTCACCTGCACTTTAAGAATGTTTTTAATTAACATGGCGATTTGTTATGACATCACAGTTTTTAATGTGTAAATATTGAGCTGTTTTACCATTACACAGATCCTTTGAAAAGGAAATTTGTTTTTCCAAAATGTGTTAGGGCGCTGTGTGTTTAGCACTGGCACTTAATAAATATTTACACTGGGCTACATCTTGAGCAGCTTCTGAATTATTGGATGGTGAGTGCATGACTTTTGAATGACTGTCTACTGGATTTTGTCCATTTGCACCCCACCCCTATCACGGTGTCTACCCAGCCTTCAATGCTACAAAACTTGCTGAAAATAAAATGATAGCAATTAAACCAGCAGACAAGGGTGGTAATATTGTGATCCAAGATGGGGATCAGTATTCAACTATGGTTTATGATTTGTTGAATGTGAAACAAATGATAAAAGGCTACCTAGCAACCCAACATTGAATTTTAAAATATATTTACTGCATCTTTACAAGAGGCTGTGGTGATGATTCTATTATTAAGGGAACTAGCGGGACAGATCAGGAGGACCTGCGAGAAGGGTAGTGTGGTGATTGTAGGGGACTTCAACATGCCAGGAGTGGACTGGAGCACCCCAACAACCAGGCACAGAAGGGGCAGGTACTGCTGGATGCCTTCCAGGACAGCTTCCTGCAGCAATGGTCAGTGAACCAACCAGGTTAGGGAATACCCTTGACCTTGTGCTGGCAAATGGGGACTTTGTGAGAGAACTTACAGTGGAGAAACCGCTGTCAGGGAGTGACCACCACTCAGTATGGCTCACATTGAATATGGGCAAGGAAGGAGTGGAATCTGGCACAATAGTGTGCTAGACTTCAGGAGGGCGACTTTGGGAGGATGGGGAAGTGGTAAAAGGGTACCTGGCCAGAATTCAGTCTAGTATGGACACTAACCAGAGGTGGGAGCTCATAAAGCTGGGGATAGTGGAGGCAACCAAAACCTGCTGCAAAGCCCAGAGCAAGAAGGCTGAGGCTAGAAACCGATCTGGTTGAGCAAGGAGGTCATGAAAAAGGTAAGGAGGAAAAGAGCTGCCTTTAGGAAGTACAAGAAAACAGGGAGGGAGGACAGGGAGGAGTACTTGACAGAATCAAAGGAGTTGACAAAGGGCAGTAAGGGAGCCAAAGCATCTATGGAACCAGGCTGGCACAAGGCATTAAGAAGGGAGAAGGACTTATTTAAGTACATCAGGAGAAAGGAGCTGTAAGGACCACAAGTAAGGATTAGGAAGGAGGGGGTTGGGTGGAAGCAGGGTGCGATAAGGCAGAAGCGCTAAATGAGTACTTCTGCTCAGTATTTACTAAAGAGAAGAGGGGTGACACCAAGGTGGGAGAAATGGCAGAAGCAGGGTGGGAAGTGGTGACAGATGGGAAATCATGGAGAGCAGAGTTCGAGAGAGTTTGAAGGCACTGAGGGTGGACAAGGCGCCAGGCCCAGATGGCATCCACCCAGGGTACTGAAGGAGCTGGCAGAGGTCCTTGCAGGACCTTTGGCAGACCTATTTAATGCCTCACTACATTGGTGTGTACCTCAGGACTGGAGGATGGCTCATGTGGTGCCCTCCACAAGAGTGGCCCCAAGGATGAACCAGGAAACTACAGACCAGTGAGCCTCACATCCATCGTGGGTAAGCTAATGGAGACTATCCTGAAGGAGAGGCTGGTGGCCCCTTAGAGGCCAAGGACTACAGGACAGCAGACAGCATGGCTTCACGTGACAGATCCTGCCAAATCAACCTGGTGAGGTTCTGTGACTAGGTAACTAGCAACTGGACAGGGCCATGCAGTGGATGTCCTGTATCTGGACTTCAGTAAGGCATTCGACCCAGTGCCACATGGAAGGCTGGGAAGGAAGTTAGTAGGCACGAGGCGGTGCAAAGCTGGTGAGATGGGTAGGAAACTGGATGCAGGGAAGGCAACAGAGGGTGGTGGTGGGTGGGGGAGCTCACACCCAAGGGCAGGGACGAGCGGTGTTCCACAGGGCTCGTGTTGGGACCAGTGCTGTTTGGGATATTCATTGCAGACATATCATGGGACATCAAGAGCAAGATCAGTCTGTTTGCTGATGATACCAAGGTAGGCGCGGTGGTGGATGATCTAGGGGATGGCAGGGGTTGCAGGATGATCTGGCAAAGCTTGAAACCTGGTCAGACACCTGGCAACTGGGCTCATGCCAAAAAGTGCAAGGTGCTGCATTTTGGGATGAAGAACCCAAGGAGGAGTTACCAGCTAGGGGAGTGCAGCTAGCCCAGACAGAGGAGGAGAAGGATCTGGGTATGCTCATTACAGGGTCAATGAACAACTCGGCACAATGTGGAAGGCAGCTGCAAGGCCAGCAAATGATGGGTTGTATTCCAAGGGGTATATCCTCGAGCTGAGGAGGTGATTCTGCCACTGTATAGGTCATTAGTTAGACCACACCTGGAGTGCTGCGTGCAGTACTGGCGTCCGTATCTGAAGAGGGACATTAAGTTACTGGAGGGTGCAGGCGAGCGACAAAGATGATCAAGGGCTGGGGACTTATCATAACGAGAGGAGGTTGAAGGAGTTGAACATGTACTCACTGGAGGAGAGGAGAGACAGGGTGACATGATTGAAACCTTTAAATACATGAAAGGAATAAACAAGACAGGTACAGAGGGGCTGTTCAAAGTAAGGAGGCGGGACACCAGGGCCATGATATGAGACTGGAGGCGAGGAAGGTTCAGGAGGAGATGAGGAGACACTTTACAGAGAGGGTGGTGGCTGGGTGGAATCGTTACCTGCTGAAGTGGTATGCAGTAGAACAGTGGACTGCTTTAAATGAGGATGGGACAGGACAGGGGAGGGTTAATGAAGGGGAAGGGTGGAAGGGAGGGCAGCTGCAGAATAAGGGGTGCTAGCTACACATTTGAGCAGACTTGATAGACCTCTAGGCCTTTATCTGCTGGCAAATTTCGTATGTTCATATTACTGATGAAGAATTTGTGTTTCAAACAACATGAAGTCTTGCTATATTATGACAGGTGCAGTTTGTCCCACCATTAGAACTGCTCCAGAGGTGAAAGAGTTAACTTCCATGCAGAGCATGGAGCTAAGCCGAGCTTCGGTTAAAGAAACTCTGTTAGGTGGTTTCAAACGAAACCATCAGATTCTTTACTCCGCCTCACTGAACAGTCGCTCTCGAGATTCCTCCTGTTGCTTGGTTCATTTCCTCGGTTTAAACGTCTTTTCTCGGTTGAATTTAACCGCGATATTATTTATTTTAACCGCAAACCGATCGGTTCAAGCTCTGTCTATGGTATTGTAAGTAATAGATAGATTTTCTGTGTGGAACTTGTAAATTTATCGGTTCGGTTTGAACCGATCGAATTATATTTAAACTTGGTTTTAAAGCCTTTTAAGGCTTGTTAGAGTGCAGTTCCGGTTCTTATCGGTTCTAAAAACCGGATTTCATTACGGTTTTTCCACGACCGTGACACGATTGGGAACCGATAAGGTGTCTTAGCCTGGCACTGCCGTTAAAGAAGGCAAGTTTGTTGGTTAGGCTGGCATCACGCCTGAGAAACCCAAAAGAAAACCGGGCCCACTGGTTTCAACACTGTAGTGTCTGTGGGGAAGCCTTTGCCAGGCTGACCCACACACTACATGTGTCTATTGTCTGGGGTTTGACCACCTCAATTCAGACTGCCAGATTTGTAAAATTTCCTGCAGCCACCCTGGACAAGAGAGGTGGGCAGGCTCAGGAACGAGAGGCCAAAAAGTCCGCTGACCCGGATGGCCAGCCGAACGGAGGGAGTGCCCTCGACCAGGCGAGACTTCCTCGGCAATGAAAAGCTGGCTCTGAGGAGCCAGTTCCAGCAAAGAAAACTAAAAATCAGCAGGTTTGAGTCCAAAATTCTTCTCCAACTGCTGCAGAGATAGCCAGGGCAATACAGATTGTCCAGTCACTGTCCTCAGTTCCCTCCGAACCGCCGCTATCTGGCAAAAGGTCGGTTCGGTCGGTTCCACCAGTTCAAGAATATGACATAGAAGAGTTTTATGAACCAGAGGAGGGAGAGGATGATTAGGATCAGTGTGAATGTGACTTTGAAAGTCTGGATGTGCCCATTGAACGGACATCTCCCAGACAGACCTTTAGGTGAATCTCCCCTAGGCTTTCTGAGTCCCCTCTCATTTTTGTTTTATAAAAAGTTGCTGAGACCCTCCAGCTTCCTTAGAGGAGGCTTTGGATGAGCAGAGGAGCCTGACTATGTAGAGATGATGGATATCCCAGAGTCCAGGAGATTGTCCATCCCTTGCATAAATCTTTAGGAAACAAACAATAAAAATTTTAAAAGCTCTAATTCTGTGCCTCCTGTAGATAAAAAGATGGACAGGAGGTACACTTGTCAGGTCCTGATACAGATTTTCTTTCACAGCAATGCAGTCATGTTGGGAGTAGTTCAGGCTGTAGCCTGTGATAAAGCTAATATTCCCTGGCTTCACATTCTCCTGACAAGGACTCCAGGAAGATTGATGCCATGGCTAAAAAACAATACATGGCAGCATCTTTGGGACTCAGACAAGCAAACTATATGGCTTATGTCAGAGATACCAGAAATCTAGATGGGATACTGTCATGGCCTTTAGCCAAACAGGTCCTGGCCAGCTTGCAAAGGAGCTGGAGCAGGTGGCTCTTGATGGTATTGAGGCATCTAAGGTGCAGTTCCATGCTGCAGTGGATTTTAATGATGTATCCTCTAGAGTCATGGCTACATCTGTGGCTTTTAGTAGATTGGCCTGGCTCAGGTGTACTACTTTGTCACAGGATACCCAGTCTAAGGCTATGGATTTTCCTGTGGTGGGAAATTCTCTGTTTGGGAGCAGACAGAGAATTATATGAAGAAAAATGGATGAATATAGAACCACTTATAGGAGTGCACAAGCCAAGGAACGGCAAGCCACTCCTCAGAGGCAGCCCCCAGGGTAGGGGCAGGCCTTTCACAGGCCTTTTACCAGACCCAGGCCTCCTCCTCTTCAGCCTATGCTCAGAGGGGGTTCTTCAGAGGAGAGGCAGACAGGTGCAGGCAGGCCTGCTCCCACCCCTCAGCCTAAAGCCCCTGCCAAACAGGCACCCTGATGGGATGCCCAGGGTCGCTCTCCATTACCTGTAGGGGCAGGCTGGCTTACTTCGCTCCAGGACTGGGAGTCTTTAACATCAGACAGGTGGGTCCTGGAAGTAGTGAGCCAGGGTCTGGTTCTCAGCTTCAAAAATTTCCAAAGATGAGAGCCAGATCTTTTCCACCTGCAAACCCTTTAGAGACTCTTGCTTTGAAACAGAAGTCTCAACCCTCCTGGCTCTCAGAGCTGTAGAAAGGGTTTCTCCCCACACCAGGGCAAGGGTCTGTACTCCAGGTACTTCCTTACCCCAAAAAGACAGGAGAGTGGCGGCCTATCCTGGATCTAAGATATCTAAACAAGCACCTTTTAAAACCAAAGTTCAAAATGGTGACTCTGGGAATGATTTTACCCTCCCTAAGGCCAGGGACTGGCTAGCTTCCCTGGACCTCAAGGATGCCTACTTCCATGTTCTTATCAGAAGCTCCCATCGAAAGTACCTCAGATTCGAACTTGCCCTCAGGCCATTATCAGTTCAGAGCAATGCCTGCGGCCTCACTTCTGCCCCAAGGGTGTTCACAAAATGTCTGGCAGTAGCAGTTGCTCATCTAAGAAGGCAAAAGATTGCCATTTTCCCTACCTGGACGACTGGCTCATTGTGGGTCAGTCTCCAGACCAGGTCAGATCACACCTGCTAGTTACCCAGCAGCTGCTTACCTCTCTGGGCTTTCTTCTCAGTCTTCTAAAGTCAGTTTTGGAACCTGTCCAGGTACTCACCTTTATAGGCGCAGAACTGGACACAAAGCAGGCCAGAGCCTTCCTTCCCCTGGAAAGGGTAAGGACCTTAGTGGCCCTGGCCTCGTCCTTCACTCTGCAGGTCTCTCTCACCAGCAAGGCATTTCCTGCAGCTCCTAGGACACATGGATGCTTCCACAGCTGTAGTGCAAGGAGCAAGATTTCAGATGAGGGACATTCAGTTCCATTTGAGAGCTTTCTGGTCTCAAAGAAGAGATCCCTATCCAAGTTAATCCCAGTGACTCGAACCCTGATCCAGGCGCTTCAGTGGTGGCAGGATCAGAGCAATCTGAGACAAGGGTGCCTTTATCCCTCTGTCCCACCTTGACCCTTACTACAGATGCATCCCTCTTGGGATGGGGAGCTCACATGGGCGACCTCTCCACCCAGGGGTTATGGTCCCTCAGGAATCTCTGCTCCACATCAATCTGTTGGAACAGAGCTGTTTTTCTAGCACTTCAGGTTTTTCTGCATCTGTTCAGAACAAGTGGTACAGGTCAGAACAGACAACACCACTACAATGTGGTACATCAACAAACAAAGGGGCACTCGGTCTTCGGCCTTGTGCACGAGCGATGAAGTTGTGGTCTCTGGCTTATTCCCTGAACACTTCCCTCATAGCAGTTCACCTCCCAGGCAAGGACAATGTCCTGGCAGATGCTCTCAGCAGGATTTCCCAGGGCCATCACGAATGGTCACTGGATCCCTAGTACTGGGGATAGTGTTTGCCAGATGGGGCACTCCTCAGATAGATCTTTTGCAGCCCCAGAGAATCATCAACTTCCACTTTTTGTTGCAGGCCCCCAGTGTTGGGCTCCAGTCCCCTTGGATGCCTTTCTCCTCGATTGGGAAGGGAAGTTCTTTATGCCTTTCCCTCTTCCTCTCCTGTTCAAAGTACTAATCAAAATCGGGTCTCAGCCCTGCAAGATGATCCTGATTGCTCCAGACTGGGCCAGGCAGCCCTGGTACCCACTCCTCCTGTCCTTAGCAGTCCATCTTCCCCTGTGTCTCCCCAGGAACCACAATCTGTTAACCTGTGCTCAGGGAGAGTTTGGTATCCAATCTCAAATCCTCAACCTCAAGGCTTGGCTCTTGAGCAGTTAGAGTTTGCTGATCTACAACTTTCTCAAAGTGTTCTCAAAATCCTGAAGGCTGCTAGGAAGCCTACCACCAGGGCTACCTATAACTCCAAGTGGAAAATGTTTTCCATATGGTGTTCTGGGAAGCATATTTCCCCGAATCTGCTGATCTACCCACTGTATTGGACTATATGGTCCATCTTAATTCTTTTGGGACTGAGACCAGCTACCCTGAAAGTGCACTTGGCAGCTGTCTCTGCCTTCATTTCAACAGGAAGCCATCTTCTCTTTCTGCTCACCCTGTATTTTCCAAATTTTTTAAGGGATTGCTTCATACCAATCCTCCATTCAGGGACCCTGCCCTGCTTGGGATCTTAATGTTTGCATTGCTCAGCTGATGCAACCCCTTTGAGCCTCTGTCTTCGGCAGAGCTAAGTCATTTGACTTGGAAAACTGTATTTCTAGTAGCCATCTCTTCTGCCAGGCGTAAGTGAGTTACAGGCTTTATCAGTGGAGACTGACTTTATTTCCTTTCACAGGGATAAAGTAGTCCTCAGGACTAACAGGAAGTTTTTGCCTAAGGTGGTTTCGATTTCCACCTTAACCAGTCTATTTCACTTCCAGTGTTCTTCACTGACCATTCCTCCTCTGGTGAGAGGAGGCTGCACAGCTAGATGTTAAGAGGGCCCTAAGTTACTACATAGAGCTGCACAAGGGTCACAGGTTTGACTCCTCCAACTATTTCTCAGTTATGGTGAGGTTGGGAAAGGAGACCTGCCACTAAGAGATCCATTGCCAGGTGGATCGTCTCTTGTATCAATTTTGCTATCAAAAGCTGGTAAGTTCCCCTCAGGCCTGAGGGCTCACTCTACCAGAGGTAGCTGCATCTCTAGCTGCTGCTAGAGACATCCCTATCTTGGAGATATGTCAAGCAGCTACTTGGAAAACAGTACACACTTTCACCAAGCATTACTCCCTGGATATCCAGGCCAGGAGGGATGCTCGGTTTGGCACAGCCGTTTCCAGAGCCTATTCCCTAAGTAGGTTCTGTCCCTCCTCCATGGAGGTACTGCTGTGTAGTCTGCACCTGTCATAATATAGCAAGACTTCATGTTGTTTGAAGAACAAATTACTCACCTAGTAATGTTGTTTCTTCTAATGGAGTCTTGCTATATTATGACCTCTCCCAGCCTGCCCCTCTCAGAACTTCTACTTTGGGTATGGGATGGGCAGTCCACTGTTGGTATTTATTGATGCCCTCTTTCATGTTTGGGTGTTGTGTTTTACTTAGTTATTTTATCTTATTTTCTGGTCCACTGACTTGATTCTTGGTGTTGGGACCAGGAAAATGTGTGAATATGTTAGTAGCCAGTTGGCTAGTGTAGGTTACAGCTACACAGAGCCTTAGTGAGTTTTGCTTTCGTAAAGATCTGACGGTTTCGGCTTGAAACCACCGTAACAGAACTTCTTTAACCGAGCTCGCTCTAAGCTCCATGCTCTGCATGGAAGTTAACTCTCTCACCTCGGAGCAGTTCTAATGGTGGGACAAACTGCACCTGTCATATTATAGCAAGACTCCATTAGAAGAAACAACATTACTAAGGTGAGTAATTTTTTCTTATGGAATCAACATCCTAAAATGCTCACATTTTATGCACTGCCTAAAGTGCATAAAAATGCTGACAACACTCGGGAGATCAGTAGTCTCAGGAATCGGGTTCCTAACTGAAAAATGTAGGTGGATTTGTATACTTTTTCTTTTTTGTACAAAAAGTAGTGAGCACGCTACCCTCATTTTTGAAAATAGTGGTGACACTATAAGGAAGGTGGTTGATTTGGAATGGAGTGGTGAATATTTCAAACAACATGAAGTCTTGCTGTTTTCTGACTTATTGCAGTTAGCCCCAGCACTTGAACTGCTCCGGAGAAAGAGATTAAATTCTATGCAGAGCATAGAACGTTGAGCTTCGAACTCTGTTCAGACTTCTGTCTGCAGCACTTCAAAGTGTAACCGTCAGATTTTTTCCGCCTAACTGAACAGTCGCTCTGGAGATTTCTCCTCTGCTCCACAGTTCATCAGTCGTTAAAGTCATCGGTTTTACCGATCTGTTCGTTATATTTCGGTTCAGATCTCTGTCTGTGGTACAGTAAGTACTTAGGTAGTGGACTGGCAGAGGATACTTGTGGAAATTGTAAATTTTGAACTTTAACTAGTTCGGCTGAACGGTTATCTTGTATGTTGAGTATTTGTATTTTTTCTTCAGGTTTAGTGTAGTTACCGGTCCTTATCGGTTTAAAAAAAAACGTGTTTCTTGGCGCTTTTTCAAATACGTAACACGTTAGAAACCGATAAGGGGTCTTATCTGGCTTTTGCCGAGTAAAGGGTAAGTTTGAGTTATAGGATGGCTACGCAGAGAAACCCAAAAGAAAAACGGGCCTCGCTGTGTTTCAACACTGTAGTGTGTGTGGGGAAGTCTTTCCAAGGCTGATCCCCACACCACCTGTGTTTATTGTCTGGGGTTTGATCACCTCGATTCAGACTGCCAAATATGCAAAATTTCCTAAATCCATCCTTGACAAGAGATTGGGCAGGCTTAGGGATGAGGAGGCTGAAAAGTCCACTGACCTGGATGGCCAGCCTGGTTCGGTTTGGCTGAACCAGAAGGAGTGCCCTCTGACCAGAGGCGATATTTCTTCCGGCAAAAGAGAGCCAATTCAGAGGATCGGTTCCGTCAAAAGAAAAGAAAAGACAAATCGGTCTGTTCGGATCCAGAGTCGTATGTTCCGACCACGAGGAGATTGCCCAAGTGATTAGGATTGTTGAATCGCTTTGTAAGGTTCCAACCGAACCGGCGCCCTGGCAGGCGCTCGTCCGGGTCGGATTCCTCCGGTTCAGGATTATGCCCTGAAGATTTTTATGAACTGGATTTGGAGGGGACTATGGTGGTGGTGATGATGATGGTGATGGTGATTGGATGGATGGATGGATTGATGATGATGATGATGATGATGATGATGATGATGATGATGATGATTGACTGATTGATGATGGATGATGATATGGAAGGTCTGGATGAGCCCATTGAACTGGACATCTCCCGACAGGCTTTCGCGAGTCCCTTCCCACTTTATGTTTTACAGAAAAGTGGCAGAAAACCTCCAGCTCCCTTTGGAAGAAGCTGTGGAGGAACAAGAGGAGCCTGATTACGTTGAAATGATGGACATCCCAGAGTCCAAGAGGTTGTCTATTCCCTTCATAAGTCCTTTGGGAAATAGACACAAAATATTGACAACTCCTAATTCTTTACCTCCTGTTGACAGAAGGATGGACAAAACATACATGTTGTCAGGCTCTGGTACAGAGTACTTGTACCAGCAATGCAGCCATGTTAGGTTGTGCAGGCTGCGGCACCTGTGATAAGGCTAACATAGTCTTGGCATCACACCCCCTGGATAAAGACTCCAGGAAGCTGGATGCCATGGCAAAGAAATAGTACATGGCATCCTCCTTGGGACTAGGCAGGCTAATTACATGGCCTATACAGCCAGGTGCCAGAAGTCCAGGTGGGACACTGCACTGGCACTGGCTAAGCAGGCCTCAACCCAGCTGGCCAGGGAGCTGGGGAGGTGGCTTCTGATGGGACTGAGGCATCAAAATTCAATTTCATGCTGCTGTGGACTCCAATTATGTGTCATCACGAGTCATGGCTACATCTGTGGCTCTTCTGAGAATGGCGTGGCTCAGATGTACTAGCCTTTCACAGGACTCCAGGCTAAGGCCATGGATTTCCTTGTGGTGTGTAATTTTTGTTTGGGGAGCAGACAGAGAATTACTTGAAAAGATGGATGAATATAGGACCACCGACAGGAGTGCTCACGCCAAGGAAAGGCAGGCAACTCCTCAAAGGCAGCAAGCTAGGGCAGGCCTTTTCACCAAGCACAGGCATCCTCTCCCTTTTCTCAGAGGGGGTTCTTTAGAGGAGAGGCAGAAGGGGATGAGCAGGGCTGCATCCACTCCTCAGCCTAAGGCTCCTGCCAAGCAGACACCCTGATGTGTTAGCCCAGGTCAACTCCCCAATTCCTGTAGGAGGCAGTGGCTTACTACTTCCAGGACTGGCAGTCTGTTACCTCAGACAAGTGGGTCCTGGAGGTAGTAAGCCGAGGACTGATTCTCAGCTTCAAAATGTTCCCAAAGCTAAGAGCCAGATCCTTTCCACTCCGCGCCGCATCTCCGAAACCATTGCCCTAGAGGCAGAGATTTCATCTCTGCTGGCATTAAGGCCATAGAGAGAGTTCCTACAATACACACAGGGGTAAATGTCTGTACTCCAAGTACTTCCTTTCCCTGAAAAGACAGGGAGTGGCGACCCATCCTAGATTTAAGATACTTGAACAAACATCTTTAAAACCAAAATTCAGAATGGTGACTCTGGGAATAATCCTTCCTCTCTCTAAGGCCAGGGGACTGGCTAGCTTCTTGGACCTAAAAGATGCCTACTTTCACATTCCATCAGGTGCTCCCACAGAAAGTACCTCGAGTTCGAATTGCCTTCAGGCCATTATCAGTTCAAAGCAATGCCCTTGGCCTAACATCAGCTCCAAGGGTGTTTACAAAATGCCTAGCAGTAGTAGTGGCCTTTCTGAGGAGAAAAGTATCTCCATATTCCCATACCTGGATGACTGGCTCATTGTGGGTCAGTCTCCAGACCAAGGCAAGTCAGATCTGCAGGTGACCCAGCAAGTGTTTACTTCTCTAGCATTTCTGCCAGTTTATCTTCTGACTTTCATAGGGTAGAGCTGGATACTGTCAAAGCAAGAGCCTTTCTTCCTTGGAAAGAGTAAGAGTCATCAGAGCTGGCTTCCTCCTTCCACCTTCTGGTTTCTTGAACAGCAAGGCACTTCCTTCAGCTTCTGGGCCACATGGCAGCTTCCACTGCAGTGGTCCAAGGGGCCAGATTTCAGATGAGACATTCAGTTTCATCTCAGGTCTTTTGGTCTCAGAAAAGATTCTCTAACCAAACTTGTTCCAGTAGCTCAGACCCTAATCCAGGCCCTTCAGTGGTGGCAGGATCAGGACAATCTCAGGCAAGGAGTCCCATTCACACTAGTCTCATTCTGTGGTTCTGACCACAGATGCTTCTCTCCTGGGGTGGGAGCCCACCTGGGGACCCTCACGGCCCAGGGAGTGTGGTCCACTCAGGAGTCTCTTCTCCACATAAACCTTCTGGAACTCAGGGTGGTTTTTCTAGCCTTGCAAGCCTCCTCTCAATCAGTACAGAACAAGGCGGTTCAGGTCAGGACAGACATCACCACCACCATGTGGTATATCAACAAGCAGGGAGGCACTCTGTCTATGGCCTTGTTCACGGAAGCCATGAAGTTATGGTCCCTGGCTTATTCTCTACAGACCTCTCTGGTAGCAGTCCACCTTCCAGGAAAGGACAATGTGCTAGCAGATGCATTGAGTAGGATTTCCAGGGCCATCACGAATGGTCCCTGGATCCCCTAGTGTTGAAAGTGATTTTTTCAAGGTGGGGCACTCCAGAGAGGATCTCTTGCAGCCCCAGACAATCACCAACTTCCTCTTTTGTTGCAGACCCCCAGTCTTGGGCTCAGTCCCTCTGGATGCTCTGATTCTAGATTGGGAGGGGAAATTTCTATATACCTTCCCTCACTTTCCTCTAATGTTCAAGGCCCTGGTCAAGATGAGGTCACAGTCCTGCAAAGTGATCCTGACTGCTCCAGATTGGGCCAGGCAGCCTTGGTACCCCTTGTTGCTGTCCCTAACAGTACATCTTCCCTGTCTCTTCCCAGGAATCATAATCTGCAACCTCCTCTCAGGGAGGATTTGGTGTCCCAACCTTCGATCTCTCAATCTCAAGGCATGGCTCTTGAAGAGTCAGAGTATGCAAAATTGCATCTGTCTCGAGGGGTTCTGGACATTCTCAAAGCCTCTAAAAACCTGCCACCAGAAAACTTTTAACTCAAATGGAAGAGATTTAGTATTTGGTGTTCCAAGAAGCACATATCCCCAGATGCTGCTAAATTGTCTACAGTTCTGGATTACATGGTTCATCTTAATGGCCTAGGCCTTAGACCAGCTACCCTCAAGGTACACTTGTCAGCTGTTTCTGCTTTTCTGTCAGTGGGAAAGCCCTCCTCACTGGCATCCCATCCTGTTTTCTGTAAAATTTTCAAGCGGTTGTTTCACTACCACCCCTTAGGGATCCTACTGATTGGGACCTTAATGTTTGCATTGCTCAGCTTATGCAACTCCCTTGAGCCCCTTGTCTTCAGCAGAGCTCAAGTACTTGACTTGGAAAACTGTGTTTCTGGTAGCTATTCCTCTGCCAGATGTATCAGTGAATTACAGGTCCTGCCAGTGGAGCCTAATTTCATTTCATTTCATAGAGATGAGGTGGTCCTTAGAACCAATAGGAGGTTTTACCTAAAGTGGTTTCAGATTTTCATCTGAACCAAGCCATGTCTCTCCTGTGTTCTTCACTGACCATTCTTCTTCAGGGAGAGAGAAGATTACACAGTTTAGATGTTAAAAGGGCCTTAGCTACTACATCAAGCGTGCTAAGGCACATATGTTTGATTCCCTCCAGTTGTTCCTCACTTATGGGGAAGTGGAAAGGGCAAACCTGCCACTAAGAGAACTATTGCCAGGTGGATTGTCTCTTGTATGCAATTCTGCTATGAAAAGCTGGGTAAAATACCACCCTCAGGCCTGAGGGCTCATTCGACTAGAGGTACAGCTGCTTTGCTGGCTGCTGCCAGGGATATTCCTTGCTAGAGATCTGTAAAGCAGCCACCTGGAAAACAGTCCATACATTCACTAAGCATTACTCTGGATATCCAAGCTAGGAGTGATGCTCGGTTTGGTACAGCAGCACTGCAGAGCCTATTCCTAAAGTAGGTTCAGTTCCTCCTCCATGGAGGTACTGCATGGTAGTTTGCAATAAGTCAGAATACAGCCAGACTTCATGTTGTTTGAAGAAAAATGACTCACCTTAGTAATTGTTTCTCCTAATGGAGTCTTGTTGTATTCTGATCTCCTCCCTGCCTCCCCTCTCAGAACCTGGTTTTTGGGAAGTGGGTTGGCAGTGATAGTTGCACCCTGGGTGCATTTGAGCACCCTTTAGAGAGGAGGAGGGTTATGTTTGTTATTTTAATAGTCATAAGTGTTTATTACCTGGGTTTTCATTTTGGATTTCTTGACTTGAGTCTTTTGAGGATCCAAAATATTTGGTTAGCCGTTTGGCTAGTAAAAATGTTTACAATTTCCACATAGTGGGTTTAGTTAGTTAGTATTGGCTCATAAGAATCTGGCAGTTACACTTTGAAGTGCAGCAGACCGAGGTTTGAACCAAGCTCGAGCTCAACGCTCTATGCTTTGCATAGAATTTAACTCTTTCCTTCATGGAGCAGTTCAAGCGCTTGGGCTAACTGCAGTAAGTCAGAAGACAGCAAGACTCCATTAGAAGAAACACAATTACTAAGGTCAGTAATTTTTCTTGTGGCTGAGAATAGGCGAGGGTTTCTATATACATCCATCAGACAGGATGATGGAATTGAGGCATGCATGTGTTTCTTAAGAAACAGTAAATATCAGTGTTACATCAGCTGAATTCTTGAAGCATGCTTTAAGATTTATTCTTACTCACAATTGTTTCATTTGATAATTACTACCTCAACTATGCGGGACAGCAATGGGGGCGCGATGGCACCATTGTATGCAAATTTGTTCTTAGGATATTGGGAATTATTACAATTCTACAAGCCTGAGACAAACCCCTACTTTAACAACATCAAGAAATGGCTGAGATACATAGATGATTGTTTGTGTGTGTGGGAAGGGCGAGGAATCTGCTTGACACTTCATAGAACGGCGAACAACAATAATAACATGAACCTTATGTTCACTTGTACTATAGGCAAGCAAAGCATTGACTTTTTAGATTTAACTTTGACGGGATGGTAGCTCACATAAAGTTACTACTAAAGGATTCAGAAAATCCATGCTACAAATGCACTGCTTCACAATAATAGTGCACACCTTCTAGCCTTAAGAACTCCATCCCATTTAGTCAAATGCTACAAATGCAACGTAATTGTACAAATGATGATGAATTTGAAGAACAGGCAGATGAACTGAAAAGCGTTTCATGCAGAGGAGATATAAACATGAGGTAATTGGAAAAGCCTATAAGGATGTGAAAGAGAAAACACAAAGGAACTTATAGAAATATAAAATGGAGGGTAATACTAAAGAATGGGGTCCCATCACCTTTCCACAGAGTTTAATTCCACTGCAGGGGAAATTGGGAGTCTTATCTGGAAGAACTGGCCAATTCTGCTGGCTGACCAATCAGTTGTGGAAGCAGTAGGCCAGATACCTTGGGTTAACTTTTGTAAAGCACCTAGCTTACCTGATAAAGTTGTTCCCAGCCATTTTGAACCCAGTCGACTCCTAGCCATACTTTGGTTACTCCCAAACCACCAGGCAATCACAGGTGCATGAAATGCAATGTGTCAGTATTTAAATACAGAAAGAGATTTGAGAGCCTACAAAAATAATTCTAGATAAATATGAGATTTTATAACCTGCAGCATTACCTTTGTGGTTTACTTTACTTTATTTGGTGTACTTGTGGGATGGGGTATGTAGGTAGAACAGTTCACTCATTGAGAAGAAAGAATGCAGGAGCACATCACATATATCTTAAATGAAAGACTTGACAAGGCAGTGGGACGACGCTTTAAAGAGAAACATAACTCGGACCAAAAGATTTTTAAAGTATGGGTTTAGAAATATGCAGTGTGGAAGAGGGAGGTGATAGAACATACTGTTGCAAAGAGAGGGATATTGGATTTATAAATTAAATACTTTAAATCCACATGGAATGAATGAGATTTTGATTTAAAATCCTACTTACAGGTAGTAAACAGAATGATGGGGATCTGTCCTTAATCCCACAGTGCAAAATCCTGAAACATCATTCAATTTTCAAAAGACAGTTCACTTGTAATCCCGAAAATCACAATCCCGAATAGAGTAACATCAAGTATCTACATCTACATCTACATCTGTAGCTACAGCTTCCAGTAATCCATTTACAGCTTGCGGTATTACCACACACGCATAATGACAGCATCAAACACTGCCCAGACCCAGGGATAGAGCAGCAGTGACCACCTGAAGATAACAGCATCTCCACCAGCAACAGGAATAACGATGTTGACTGACTCTCTCTTCAAGCCAAGGACACTGCAGCCATGACTGAAGCTCCTTTTCTGTCTTTGCCCTCTCCCTTTTCCTTTCACCTGCAACCCCCAGGGTAGACTGCGATTCCCGTTCTGCTTCCCCATTGTCTGCTATCCCAACCCCGTGAGCTCGGCGCTGACCCATCCTGCCCTCTGCTCTGTCCTGTTCTCTTTCAACCACTGTGTAACCTGCCCCTGATTAATTCTTATTGTTCCTGGTGCCTCCGCCCCCTCTGCTCCTCCGTAACATTAAGTTTGTCAGTGTGTCATGAATTCTGGAAATAGTACAAGAAAGACAGAACCATTACAGCTGCGTATTATGAGACACGCATAATGACAACAGGTGGTATTTTAAAGAAACGGAATATTTTATTTCAGTAACATAGAGAAGCGGGATAATAGTTCACGTGATTAGACTAGGCAGGATTTTTGACCGCAGGATTTAGTACTCTAACCCGAATGTCCTTGTGAACTCTTCCCCTCCCATCCCCAAAATCCTTCCCTCCTCCTTCTTCCCTTAACCCCATTCTCTAATTTTAATTTTAAACATACAGAATTATTTAGGAGTCCCATAATATGGTATGAAGTATTTGCTTTTGCCTCTTTGAATTTAATTTATGTATTTAAAGTAGCAGTGAACGAAAATGGGTTAAAATTTGACCCACCTTTTTTTTTTCTGGGATGCATAGGGAGAGGCATCACCAGTGGAAAACAGGAAGTTATTATCCCTCTGTACAGACAGCTGGTGAGACCCCATCTGGAGTACTGTGTGCAGTTCTGGAGACCCAATCTCCACAAAGACATAGACAGGATGGAAGCTGTCCAGAGGAGAAACTAAAATGGTGCAGGGTCTGCACGGAAGACATATGAAGAGACTTAGGAGCTTAATATGTATAGCCTCGAGGAAAG
Source organism: Neoceratodus forsteri (assembly GCA_016271365.2). Classification (NCBI taxonomy): domain Eukaryota; kingdom Metazoa; phylum Chordata; order Ceratodontiformes; family Ceratodontidae; genus Neoceratodus; species Neoceratodus forsteri. The sequence goes on along the minus strand of CM057452.1, from coordinate 892,325,326 downwards.
GAGGAGAGTGGGGACATGATAGAAGCGTTCAGGTACCTCAAGGGAATCAACAAAGTCCAAGAGGGTAGCATCTTTCAAAAAAAAGTGTGTAAGAACAAGAGGGCACAATTTGAAGATAGAGAGGTGGCTCAGAGGTAATTTAAGGAGTATTTTTCACAGAGGGTTGTGGATGCATGGAGCGGCCTTCCGGAGGAAGTGTGGAGTCAAAATCAGTGGCGAATTCAAGCATGCATGGGATAGTCATAAAAGGCAATTCTGGGGGTGGGGGTAGGAAGAAGTAGGCTGCTGGTTAACCAGGATCTGCAGCTTATCCAGTAGGTAGGGAAATGGGCAGACTGGGTGGCGTGTCCTTATCTGCCGTCAAATGCTATGTTTCTATGTATGTTTCTATGTAATTGATGCTAGACATCTTCCCGTTTGGTTTGGTGGTAAAATTTTGAGTTTTCATTATCATTTAAGAATTTTATGAAAGTTTTCAAATAATTATTTCTCAAGAAAAAAATGGCTGCCTCATTTTACACAGAAATAATAGAGGACCCAAGGAGGGTAAGAGTCCAGACAAAATGCAAATGTACAGTACACAGCATAGAAAGTATTTAGAAACCAAAATCAACAGTTCTGCCAATATTTTTTATAACCAAAGGAGAAAATTAACTTTTTGGAATAACTTTTTCATTCGCTGCTGCTTTAAGCATGTAAAAGCCACATTTGATACACTTGATTTAAGCGGCCTGCATTTAGTGATGTAATTTATTTCACTTCTTTTTATGTTGGCTTGCAAGCAACCTCTTGTGGTAGTAGCACATTTAGAGATGTGTCAATGTTGTGAAATGCAGGGGCGTTTTCATGGGTGCGTCCCTCAGCCGTAATCAGTGAGTATGCTGGCGATGACAGAAAACTTCAAAGAGCCAGAAAGTTGAAGAAATCTGCTGCTGCAGTCGGTGCAGTTTCATCATTGCACGGCGAAGATGACAAGACTCAGCCATGCGCATTACAGTGGACAGTAATGCGCATGGCTGGAAGTCATGCAACATGTTTGCTCTGTGTGCCTTTCCTGGTGAAACATTTCAATAAATAATGTAGCCGCTGGCGCGTTCCACAATGGTGGCTTCTACGTCTGCCACACAGTCCATAAAGCCGACGCCGAAGTGCCCGTCGATAGTCATCATGTATCCCCAATTAAATGTGGCACACTGGGAGCCCACCCCAGTGTGCCGGATACATGGCGACTTCTGCCGCATGCCACACATTCCTGAAAAGCCGACATCGGAGTGCCTAAACCCCATGTTGGCATGTCCCCCGTAATGTGGCACACTGGGAGCCCACCCCAGTCGCCAAAATGTTTATTTTCTTCCCAAACCGGGACGCCACTCCGGTGTCGGATGAACCCCCCAAAACCCTCTACATGATTTGTTGACATCAGGGTGCCCAATCCTCATATCGGCATCCCCACTGTTGTGGTACACTGGGAGCCCACCCAGTGTGCCCACATGCCCACATTAATAGAAAAAATAGTCCCAGTGAAAGAAGAAAACCGTCCTTTGCTTGTGGATTTTTTATTTTTTATTTTGTACCTGTAAAAACGAACTGTCCATCACTGTGTTGCTGTCCCTCCCCCATCCCAACCCGACCTCTGCACACCCACCTCCCTGCAGCCCCTCACCCCATACTTGTCTCCAGAGGTCAGGTGTTGTCATCTTCTGTGGACTGGGATCGTCTGCACTCTGCAAGACCGAACTGCAAAATGAAGAATCGAGGTAATCTGTATAATGGGAGTCAATGTGGGGGTGGGGACAACTTACTGTATGTTGATATCGCAGCCTTTTTTGGAATTTTGGCTAAATTTACAACATGGGGTTTTGGGACCCCCCGTGAACACTGACACTGTAATTTCATTTCTCAGTCCCGAAAGGTGATTTAGTGGTCTCTGCGCATAATCACCTTTTGGGACCATCAACAACAGTGCCACTGTTAATGAGAGAAGGTCCCAAAGCCCATGTTGCAAATTTGGTGAAAAAATTCAAACAATGACTGTGTTACGCTTGCTGCTATTTACAGTTTCACGCGATGTTCGTGAATTTCTTAATATTTTCACTCCAAATTTTCAACACTGCCATTTGTTCACACCTCCTTATGAATAGTACAGCTGTCATTTTTCACATGCTTCCCAAAACGTGTTTTCGCACCTGTGGAGCAGAGTGGCGAGTCGCTGTGGGAAATCAACATTTGGGACAGATTAACACAATCACAGTGTCACTGTTCATGAGGAGAGGTCCCAAAAATACCCATGTTGAAAATCGGTGGAAAAATTCCAAAACATGATTGTGTTACGGGTTTGTGTTGCAGTTTCTATGCACACCTTAACTTCACCAATTTTTCGGATTACGCAGATTTTCAAGATTCCTATTTTGTCACACCTCCTCATGAACAGTACGGCTGTCATTTTCACATCCTGCTCAAAATGTGTGTCTGCACCTGTGGCACCAAATGGCGCAGATCACTAGAGTGAAATCACCTTTCAGGGTTGAATAACGAAATGATAGTGATACTGTTCATTCGGTGGGGTCCCAAAAAGCCCATGCTGAAAATCTGGGTGAAAATACCAACAGACGCCTGGGCGTTTGGGTTCATTACAGCTGGAAACTCCGCCCCACCCTGCAGAAACTGACAGGCGTCAGGGTGTGACTTGGGCTCATTGGCTGTAATGCTCATTGCATTCTACCCCACCACAGCCATTGACAGGCATCAGGGTGTGCCTTGGGGGTCTTCGGCCCGTAATGTTCACCATTCTCTCTATGCTGCACCCATCTTGGCTTATTTCCTTATGGAATGGGGTGATTGTAGGGCTGAAGATCCCAAGGCACGCCCGTGACACCTGTTGCTGTCTGCATGCGGGTAAGGGGTGGAATGGCATAAGCACTACGTTTACTTGACCAGGCACACCCCAATGCCTTTCAGTCTTGGGGGCGAGGAGTTACGTTACTTCAATATTTTACTGCCATTCCTATTATGCATCTCTCAAACTCCTGCACTACCAATGCCAGAAAGTCAGCATTCAGCATTGACAAATGCTTGTTTACTTATGTTGTGCTCTTCTGCCTTGTGGGCAATTTGCCTGCAAGCTAGTCATAGAGGACCATCAGTGTGTTCCAAAAATGAGGATTGATTTGAAAATGGATCCCCAAGACTGCCTGGACATAGTGAGATCACAGTTAATTCAACCAGGAATACTGATAAAAATATGATATGTAGACCAAAATGTGTCAGTTTATTAAATGAAAGTTTAGGTAGCTTAAATTTAAAGGCATATATCCCAAATATGCTGTTTTTGATAATTTATTTTAAATCACTTTTCAAAGTTCTTTAGTCTAAATACTGAGTTTATTGTGCACTTTTGAATATGGGGATATTTATAGTATTTAAATTTTAAAGAAAAATAGTATAAAAATGATGATAAATCAAAAATGATTAGAGGCTATGACTAAGAATGATGATGTCATAATTCAGTGACTTTATAAACTCTAAATGTTTCCAAACTTAGCCCTAATGAAGCCTCATTTATGACGCAAGCACTGGGTGGAGGTCAACTTATTCTTACTGTGGTGAATTTAGTTAGCAGCTATTTGCCATTTCCAAAATAAATTTATTTTGAACTGGAACAATTTCTGGAGTCTCGGATGCAGGGTGTCTGGCATTTTCATAATCCCTGCTGGGGTGCAGGCTGCCTGGCATTATCTTAGTCCCTGCTGGGGTGCAGGCTTTATGGCATTATCTTAGTCCCTGCTGGGGTGCAGGTTGCCTGGCATTCTCATAATCCTTTCTGGGGTGCAGGCTGCCTGGCATTCTCATAATCCCTGCTGGGGTGCAGGCTGCCTGGCAATCTCATAATCCCTGCTGGGGATGCAGGCTGTCTAGTATTCTCATAGTACCTGCTGGGGATGCCTGGTAGTCATGCAGTTCCTGCTGGGAAGGGTAATGTGCAGGCCAGCTGGCATTCTTGTAGTCCTGCTGGGGTGCAGGTCATTGGGTTTGTTGGTCTCCTGGTATACACCCCCTGCTGTGGGTGCAGAACCCTTGGCAGTTACACACTGTCTCTGTCATTTTGAATCATTGTCTTTTGTGAGACAAATAAAACCTCACATCTTTTTTCATTAAAGCTGTAGAGTTTCTGTCTCCATGGTGATCACAGCCTAAGAGGGTATTACCACCTCCCTTAGTGTGCCACATATCTGGTCTGGTCGAGCGATTACAGGGCTTATGCCCCTCAGTGGCACTAGATTGCCTTCATTGCTACGCAGCATGGATCCAGTCTTTGTACTGGCAGTCACACAGCTCCCTGCTGGTGGGCAGACTGCTTGGCATTCATGCAACCCTTCCCATCCGCTGGGGCTGCAGGCTGCCTGGTGTTTATGCATCTCTTCGGGGTTGCAGGTCACCTGACATTCACACAGTCTTCAGTGAGGGTGCAGTCAGCCTGACAGTCACACAGCTCCAGAGAAGTGCAGCACCTGCGGTCAAGGAATGAGGGTTGTGTGCTGCTGGAGTGGTAGCCAGCCAGTAACCAATTTTCAAAAGCTACACTCAAAAGTCAGAAAGAAAATGTAACAACAAAATATTTAAGCAATTGCAGTTGAAATTTATTCCACCTTTTTGGTGCTTGGTCCTAGCACTAAAGGTGGAATCTATGTCAACAGTGGTTGCTTTATTTATTGCTGCATTTTTCTTCGAGTCCTATACTTCGCTGCTTGGGGAATGTAGGCTACCTGGCATTCCTGGGGGGTGCAGGAAATACTCCAGCATTCCTGCAGGTGGAAGCCACTTGCCTGCCCTCCTGACCAAAGAAAGTGTACAGTTGTGGTGTACCTGATAATTGGGGCATGGTATAGGAAGATCTGGTGAAGAAATACATAAAAAAAAAAAAAAAGCGCACACACCAATACCCAGTGCTATAATGCACATCTGATGACTAAAAATTAATGTGAACTGCTTAGGCTAGGGGAATTGCTGGGGTATTTCAAGTTAGTTTATTTGACTCGGATGCATTTTTCAAATTTATTTTGTTACAGGGCAAGAAAAAACTGTTGCCTTCTCAAGGGCATTGAAACCGTCACAAAACAAAAGAAAACTCAGTGAAGAAGAAACAAGCTAAGCGTGCAAAATTTGAGCATAACCCGCAGAGTTTTAAGAGCAAAGAAATAACAACAAAAGAAAACCTACAGCAAGGAAGCAGAGACACTGCAGCTGTCTGGCTAGAAAAAGGACATAACGATGGCCCATTGCAAGGTGCTGTATCACTACTATATTCTGCATTACTGGGCAGCTACAGTAGGCACTTTACTTTCAGAACAACTGAACTGTGTCCCTACACTGTGTTTTAGCTTTCCATTTTAAAGAGGTCAAAATGAGGGTGAGCTGGGAGCTGATTTTGCTCCTGCTGGAACCCCTTCTTCTTCATTCTGGAACTGATAGGAATAGAATTTCAGACTTCCTGTGTGAGCAGAGTTTGCTGCTTGTGGTCACATTCTGAAATGCTGCAGAAGCTGAAAATTAATAGAACAAGAGATGGAAAACCATCTGGTGCAGAGCTGCAATTTCATCAAGGTGTTCTGGTGACATCCTAACCTGAGCAAAGCTCGAATGGTTCTATGATGCCACCTGAATCCTCAATGTAAGCCTTTCATCTGAAAGTTTGTCATTTGTTATTTCTTTTAATATACAGGCAGCCCTTTTTTGAGGAGGGGCCTCTGAAATGGAAAAAAGCTTGAACTAATCTGAGGCATTAATTTAATGCCCCTTTCCTGATTTTGTTTTATTTTAAATGTGTAGCCTTTGTAGTTCTTTTTTTTTTGGGGGGTGGGTGGGCAGATGGGCTATTTGTTAAAAAAAAAGAAATCCCAATGTGCCTCCAAAGAGTCATGTTCACTGGCAGTAATGATATTTACTCAAAACCCACCCAACCACCATGCTGAGCACATTCCTTTCCTTGGGTAGAAACATATTTTTTATAGAATTTTCCTTTTGTTTACACACAGGCTTGTAGGCATACATATGAGCAGGGTACAAGCAGGATTAACAGTATGGTCGTCCTGCTATTGATATTACAGAATACATAAATCTAGTAGACTGATACAAATCCTGACACTCAGGGTTTCAGATAAGATTTTTGGGGATGAGTACTGTATTCCTCATTTTGAAAGTAAGGTGAGTAAAACCAAGTTCAGATGCGTACAAATGTCTGGACAGAGTGGAGTGAGGAGTACATTTTAAAAACAAATAGTATTTTCTAGATAAGAACCGATTAGGTGCCAACAGTGCTCAGATAATGTTGGCAAGTAGAAGTAATTTACTCATCAGTTTAAAATATAGTGAGTAATATAGTGAGTAAATCAAAATTGTGATGCATATGAGTGCTGTACATCTGGAAAAGCTGCTCCTTTGAATCACCAGTTATGTTATGAAGCTGCCACTATTCTTTGGAGTGTGGAGTATTTACAAATGTTGAGTGAGTACTGGTACTCATGAAAAACATTCTGAGGAGTATTTCCTAAAATGAGGTGAGTAAAATAGGTCAGTACTCCCTTATCTGGAGCCCTGATGACATTTCTTCTCCCTAGGGCTCCCTTCTCCCCATGCCTCCTGTAGAGGATAGCTAGCTTGATGACATAGGCCTCAGGCAGGAATGTAGAATGGCTGCCAGACATTTTCATATATCACCAGCCTGTTTAGTGGCATGGTTTTGTCTAGCAGGTCTTTCCGTTGAGCACTAGATTGGAGGAGGATGGTGATGCACATATTTTTGATATGTTGCTGGGCCATCACCTGTATAATTGAAATGCCCGTGGGGTATGGGGCCCCAGCCCATCCCTCGCCTTCAGCATCCCCTCCCACCCCAAAGCATTGACAACTGCTCATGGGCTATTGTTACTTTACATATCTCAAATACCACCAGTGGCCAGAAGGCATAACTCTCTCTCTTTTCCCCCAAGTAGTGATGGCATATGCCAATTGCAGTGTTTCACCTCCACACATTGGTGAAATGTTATTACATTTTGGGGGAAGGTGGAGCCCGAGCTAACAAGCAGCAACTTTAATTAGCTCCGCATTAAAGGCTTTAAAATAGTTCAAATTTACTATTTTGTTTACTCAACTAAGAACCAAACCCAACAGACACAACAGGGAACCCCAAAAGTTAATATAGAATCCCAGAAAAGACAGAGGTGGCGGTACAAGGGTTAAATCGACTTGAACTGCAGATGCAACTGGGCATGGGTCGGAGAAGCAGGCCGCACCCCACGTGGAACCGGAGGAGACCATGTCCTCTATTGGTTTCAAGCTACAAAAATTAATAACATCTGTGGGGATTTAAGCACCAAAATGGACACTTTACAACTCGGATCACTCTGGTGGAGAATTCAATGACAGATGTGCAGGACGGAGATAGGAGATGCGAGGTGGCAAGCAGAATCTGCAGCGGCTGCAACCACACTCCTGGTGAAGGAGAACCAGCATCTGAGAGCCAGGCTCGAAACCCTAGAAAATCAAGCCTGCTTGCATGTCCGAATACTGAGGCTTCCTGAGGGATAGAGGAGACCATCCTCTTATGTTCCTATGGAATGGCTGGACTCTAAATTATTGCCAGAGGGCCAGAGTTTAAATATCCCACTGCAGAAGGCTTATTGCATCACCAAGAGGATCCCGAAAAATGCAGAGAAACCCAGGACTTTGCTGCTAGTCACGGACGGAGTCGGCTCATGATAGAATATTGCACCTCGCAAGACAAGCCACTCCTATAATACAAGACGATCGGAATATTTTCCTCTTCCTGACCTAAGCTATGCTACACGACTAGGAGAAAGAAATCGATGGAGTTAGGAAAGTGCGGGAGGCCTCAATAATTAATTTGATGATTTTCCCGCCAGACTGCGAATCGTGACGAAGAGAAGGTATGGGCCTTCTCCGATCCCATCGAAGCTGGGAAATGGGCCTCAAGATTTGCTTCAAGTCAAGACCGTCGAGAGAACCTGGAGAGGTTGATTCCGATATAGAGGACTGAATTCCAACACACTGTAATGTACTACAGTAGATTTCCTCAAGTTACAGTTTTAATTTTAACTTGAAGTAATGCCGCTTTGATGAGAGGATGTCCTGATCTCATATATAATTTTTGACTTTCAAGTATTGTAATATTAACAGCCCGCATGTGGAAGCAAGGAGACCTGTTGTATGGGAAAGTTTAACAAATGCTGAGTTTTGCTCTTTGAAGGGAAATATAAGTTGTTTGGAGGAGCTAAGCTTGAACCATATATTTAAAGTAAGGGGTTGGGTGGTGGTCTTAAGACGTTGCTGCCTCAGGTAGATACAAATCTAGTTCTAAACTTTCAGTTTATATAGTATGACACTAATAACCCACAGGTTGGGTATGGATTTTTCGGGACTTTTACGGACTTAAGTTCACAGGATTTAGTCATACTGCTCATGGGCCCGTATCACAGCTTAAATTGCTATTGATACATAATGATGTAATATTGTTTAGTTACCCTCCATGTGGTATCAATATATCTAGGACATTTATTCCTAAATATTAAGGGGAAATATGGCTACTTCCTTAAATGGAGAATTATTATAGTACTATGGTCTGTCCTAGATATGGATTTTTATGTATGTATACATGTATACTAATAATAAAAACAAAATTTCAAAAAAAAAAAAAAAAAGAAATGTTATTACATTTTGAACCACACTTAATAAATTTGTGCTAGTGTTTCCTTGTGCCTGTTTCATATGTAAGGCCAAATCCTTCCCTGTGTCTAGGCATCTAGGGATCTGTCCTTAATCCCACCCACCGTAATCCCATGGAGCAAAATCCTGAAAAATAATCCCGATTTTCAAAGACAGTTCATCAGTAATCCCGAAAATCACAATCCCGAATAGAACAACATCAAGTAGCTACATCTATATCTGTATCTACAGCTTCAGTAATCCATTTACAACTTGCGGTATTACCAGACATGCATAATAACAGCATCAGACATTTACCAGTGTAAAAGCCACATTACAGCACCGTGGTTGGGACTTTGCCCTGCCCAGACCCAGGGATAGAGCATCAGCGACCACCTGAAGATAACAGCATCTCCACCAGCAACAGGAATAATGCATGTTGACTGGCTCCTCTTCAAGCCAAGGACACTGCAGCCATGACTGAAGCTCCTTTTCTGTCTTTTGCCTAACTCTGTCCCTTTTCCTTTCACCTGCAACCCCCGTAGCTTGATGATTCCGCTCTGCTTCCTCCATTGTCTGCTATCCCAAACCCACCGTGAGCTTCGGGCGCTGACCCATCCTGCCCCCTGCTCTGTATTGTTCTCTTTCAACCACTGTGTAACCCGCCCCTGATTAATCCTTATTATTCCTGGTGCCTCCGTCCCCGCTGCTCCTCCGTAACATTAAGTTTGTGAGTGTGTCGTGAATTCTGGAAATAGTACAAGAAAAGACCGAACCATTACAGCTTGCAGTATTACCAGACACGCATAATGACAACAGGCGGTATTTAAAGAAACGGAATATTTTATTTTAGTAACAGAGAGAAATGGGATAATAGTGCAGGATTAGACTAGGTAGGATTTTTCACAGCAGGTTTAGTACCTTACCTGGCATGGGATGGTACTTCACATCAGAAGGCCTGGTTACACCAGAGACGCATATACGTGGAGAACCACCACGGTTCTGGGAAGCGGTGGCCAGGGCACCAGTAAAGGAGAGAACTCAGAAACAGATTGTCCTGAACAGGTGCTAAGATCAAGCAGTTCAGTGTTTATTCGACCAGTTCGCTGTTTCACATGGTCCAGACAAGATCAAGATATCCTTACCAGCCCCACTCCCCTTAGTTCACTGGGAGGACTACACACAGATTCCTAGGCCCTCTGCTTAGGGACGTCAGTGCATCACAGCATCAATTTAATTCAAGTCTATCTACAGTTCCGGGGTCCCATAGATATTACTTTACACAGGATGGGTATGTGGTGGCATTCTCCCAGAGAAAGTGAGACAGCACCCGGGGGCTACTTATGCCTGTGCATAGTATTCCTGCCAGCTTTGACACCAGAACATTATTGGAACCAGCTTATGGTTTGCTTAACTTTCACACCAGTCAGCACTACTTCCTAGTGCCTCTCAAGTTGGACTAGATCACATATTCCCATTCCCACCCCACCCCGATCAGGACAGGGTTACACAGATTTTCTCTTTTGGGCTACTGGGGTTCAGGAAGGCCTCTACCCTTCGAGTGGTGAGGAGAAGCAGGGCTCCCTCAGGTGTTTCTCCCTTCTCTCTTATGGTACTACTCTCTGCTGCAAACTCCTTAGCTTGCTAGGCCCAACTAGCCTCCTTCCTTTATAGAATAAAGAGGAAGGACACAGCCATAGATAATCATGTCTGGACCCCAGAGGCTGAGCCAGGAAGCACAGCACACCAACATCCAGGCCACCAGTCTCCTATAGCCACCCAGGTCTCTTTCCCATTGTGCCCTAGTGTAAAGTTACATGTCTGGTTTGAAGGCTGTAACCTGCCAAAGCAGAGATCGTACTCTAAGGAGACAAGTATTTGTTTAAAGGACACGTAAACAAGATTATTTGGCCAATAAACAGTTTTTGTAGGAATGTGGATATGGTATACTTATCCGCTATTATGGCAGTGTTCCTTTCCCTTTAATTTCTTCTGGAACATCTTCAAACTGGCTTCTCCCACCCACCTGGGTGGTAACTCCCTCTCGCCGCCCTGTGACATCAGATCTTCCTTTCCATTGGAAGAAGTTTCCTCCTTATCGCTTTGTGCTGAGTAGGCCCTTTGCTTTCAAAAATAAAAACTTCTTTCAACTTGAGTGTTCAAGCGATTTTGACTCGTTCGAACTCTCCATCATGGACAACTCTGAAGTTGGTGCCTGGTTTTAAATTGTGACTATGGGTAGAAGACATACTGACGGACCTCCACACCTTGGCGTCTACTGCCTGGCCATGATCACGATCCTGATCCCCAGGCTTGTGGCCTGTGCAGCACTTTGCATCCAAGGACCTGGGAGGACCGGCATGCTCGATGGCTTCTTGGATGACCAAATGAATATGACCCTCCCGTTCGATCAAAAGATGCCCATCGAGCGGTTTCTGTGGCTGTGGGGTCCAATCAGCAGCTTGTGGGGTTTGATGAGGCGGTGGCTCAGGACGCTGGACATGCCTCTTTAGCTTCTGCTTTTGTGCCATTTTCTTTTGGTGCCATTTTTTGTGGGGCGTTTAGGGATTTGTATCAGTCCCAACCCCCGAGCAGGGCCCATCTATGGTCACTGAATCCTGAAATTGTCTAGAAAAGAGAAGAATGTGATTGCAAGCACTCTTGGGCCTCGGTTTCCCATGTTTCCTAGGAAGTTTTCACCATAGCTGATAGTTAGGTCCGGGCCACTGGCTCCATGATCTCCCCATCAGGCCAGTTGGCTGAGAAGCCCATCGACTAACTTGGAGATTTTTCTCCAGCTAAACAACGCGTTGTCGCAGGACAAGGTGGATACCTCACTTGTAGGACTTCGGTCCTACCCATTATCTCTCAAGAGTGTCGAACCAGCATGCCGATCCGGTCCCTAACCCTCAGGATCTTTGCACCTTGTAGGATTCTCAGCTTTAGCTGCTTTCCTCCCTTTCTTGTGTCTGGCCCTCCCCGATGGTGTAGAGATGCCATAGTCTGGAGTCGAACAGCCCTTGCTAACATCGCATTCCCCTTCAAACAACATGAAGTCTTGCTGTATTCAGACATAATGCAGTTAGCCGCAGCACTTGAACTGCCCTGGGAGGAAAGAGTTAACTCTATGCAAAGCATGGAAAGTTGAGCTTGAGCTCGTTTTCAAACCTCTGTCTGTGGTACTTCCCAGTATAAGTGTCAGATTCTTTACTCCGCTAACAGTGAAGTTGCTCGGAGATTCCTCTGCTCGGTTCGGGTAAAAGTAAAGCGTTCGGTTTAAACACATTTTTTGTTATTTTGGTTCCAGCCTCTGTCTACGTACAGGTAGTGTGTAGATAGGTAGTGACTGTGTTTTGTTTTGGTGAAAAGTGGAAATTGTCTTTTTCTTGTTTCTCCCGGTCAGTCCGGTTTGGAACTGACTTTGTTAAATTTAATTTCTGGGATTAGTGTGGTGTTCCAGTACCAATCGGTTTCAAAAGAACCTGACTTTTGCTGGTTCTTTTAAAAAGCCTGTGACACTGTTTGTAACTGATCGGTTGTTATATTACCTGGCTTGAAAGCTGCAATAGGGTAATTTGTTAGGTTGGCCATGTCTGGAAACCCAGAGAAAACCAGTCCCACTGGGTTTCAACACTGTACTGAGTGTGGGAGGCCTTGCTAAGGCCGACCCCACCTCATCTGTGTTTATTGTCTGAGTTTGACCACCTCAAGTCAGACTGCCAAATCTGTAAAACTTTCCTAAATCCACTCTAGATAAAAGACTGAGTAGGCTGAAGAAAGGGAGGCCAAGAAGTCCGTAGATCCGATGGCCAGCCCAGTTCGGTTGGCGGCCGAACCTGAGAAGGTGCCTACTGACCCAGGCGATACCTCCTTGGGCAAAAGGAGAGCCAACCCTGAGGGGTCGATCTGTCAAAGAAAAGCGCAGTCTGCCAGTTCAGATCCTGTATCCCACTCTAACTCCGGACGAAATAGCCAAAGAGATTAGTATTGTCCAGTCGGCTTAGATACACTTGATTCGGCCAGTCGGGTCGATTGGATCTGTCTCCTCTGGATTATGACCCAGATGCTTATTATGAGGAGTGGGAGGAGGCGAAGATGATGATGATTATGACGACGACGGGGTCTGATGTGCCCATTGATTGGACATCTCCCCAGACAGGCCCTCAGATGTCTCTCCTCCCAGGCTCTCTGAGTCCTTCACACTTTTGTTCTACAAAAGGGTGGCACAAACCCTGCAGCTTCCTTGGTTGAAGCCGCAGAGGAGGATGAAGAGCCTGATTTTGTGGAAATGATGGACATCCCAGAGTCCAAAAAGCTGTCTATCCTCTTCATAAACTTGGGTAAACAGACACACAAATGTTACTCCTAATTCAGTATCTCCTGTGGATAAGAGAATGGACAGGAGGTATTCATTATCAGGCTCAGCTATGGAGTTCCTTTATAGCCATTGCAGCCATGTTGAGTAGTGCAGGCTGCAGCCTGTGACAGGGCTAACATTTCTTTGGCTTCACACCTCCCAGATAAGGACTCCAGGAAAGTGGATGCCATGGCCAAAAAACAGTATTTGGCATCCTCTTTGGAACTCAGGCAGGCTACTTATATGGCCTACACAGTGAGTACCAGAAATCCAGATGGGATACGGTTCTGGGACTGGCTAAACAGGCCTCTCCCAGCTAACCAAGGAGCTGGAGGTGGTGGCTGCTGATGGAATTGAGTCACCCAAAATGCAGTTTCATGCTGCTGTGGACTCCAGTGATGTGGCATCTAGAGTCATGGCTACATCTGTGTGTCTCAGAAGACATGCTTGGCTCAGATGTACTAGCCTTTCACAGGATCGCAGACTAAGGCCATGGATTTTCCTGTAGAAGGTAACTCTCTGTTTGGGAGCAGACAGAGACTTACGTGAAGAAAATGAATGAATACAGGACCACGTACAGTAGTGCACAGGCCAAGGAAAGGCAAGCCACTCCGACAAGCAGCAGTCTAGGAGCAGGGCAGGCCTTTCAAAGGCCTTTGCTCAAGCCCAGGCCTCCTCTCCCTTCCCACAGAGGGGGATCAGAGGGAGGGTAGGAGGGGATGAGCAGGGCTGCTCCCTCCTCCTCTCAGTCTAAGGCTCCTGCCAAGCAGACACCGTGATGTGTCAGCCGAATTACTCCCGTTTCCAGTAGGAGGCAGGCTGGCTTACTACTTCCAGGCTTGAAGTCTGTGACCTCAGACAAGTGGTTCCTGGAAGTAGTAGCTCAGGACTGGCCCTCAGCTTCAAAAATTTCAAAAGAGGGCTAAGCCTTTTCCACCTGCATCAGTCTCAGAAACCCTTGCCCTAGAGGCAGAGGTTTCTCTCTTCTAGCTCTCAGAGCTATAGAGAAGGTTCCTACTCAGCACAAGGGAAAAGGACTGTATTCCAGGTACTTCCTTACCACAAAGAAAACAGGGAGTGGTGACCCATCCTAGACCTAAGGTATCTGAACAAATGCATTTCAAAGCCCAAATTCAAAATGGTAACTCTGGAATAATCCTTCCCTCTCTAAGGCCAGGGATTGGCTAGCATCTCTGGACCTCAAGGATGCCCACTTCATATTCCTATCAGGTGCTCCCACAGAAAATACCTCAGGTTCGAGTTGCCTTTAGGCCATTACCAATTCAGAGCCATGCCATTCGGCTAACATCAGCTCCAAGGGTGTTCACAAAGTGCCTTGCAGTAGTGGTGGCTTACCTCAGAAGACAGGGCATCACCATCTTCCCGATATCTGGGCGACTAGCTTTTAGTGGGTCAGTCACCTTTACAGGTCAAGTCAGCTCTTCAAACTACTCAGGACCTACTCAGCTCCTGGGATTTCTTCTCAGTCTTCCAAAGTCTGTACTCCAACCAGTTCAGCTTCTCACCTTTTATAGGCATAGAGTTGGACACTGTACAAGCAAAAGCTTTCCTTCCCTGGCAAGGGTAAAGGCCATAGTGTATCTCGCCTCCTTTCGACCTCAGGTCTGCCGCCAACGAGACAGTTCCTCCAGCTCCTGGGCCACATGGCAGCTTCCACGGCAATGGTGCAGGAGCAAGGTTCAGATGAGGGACATTCAGTTTCATCTGAGGTCTTTTGGTCTCAAAAGGATTCACTTACCAAACTGATTCCAGTGACTCAGACTCTGGTCCAAGCTCTCCAGTGGTGGCTGGACCAGGGCAACCTCAGACAAGGAGTTCCATTTCTTCCTCAAGTCCCATCAGTAGTTCTAACTATGGATGCTTCTCTCCTAGTGTGGGAGCCCACCTGGGAGCCCTGACAGCTCAGGGCTCTGGTCTCCACAGGAGTCTCTCCTTCATATCAATCTCCTGGAACTCAGGGCAGTTTTCCTAGCCCTGTAGGCTCTCAGTTCAGTCAAGGGCAAGATGGTCCAAGTCAGAGCAGACAACACCACCACAGTATGGTACATCAACAAGCAGGGAGGCACTCTGTCCTCGGCCTTGTGCACAGAAGCCATGAAGCTGTGGTCTCTGGCCTGTTCTCTTCAGACTTCTCTGGTAGCAGTTCACCTTCCAGGGAAGGACAATATACTAGCAGATGCTCTGAGCAGAATTTCACAGGGACACCACGAATGGTCCCTGGATCCTCACATCCTGAAGGTCATCTTCTCCAGGTGGGGCACTCCAGAGATAGATCTCTTTGCAGCGCCAGACAATCATCAGCTTCCTCTGTTTTGTTGCAGACCTCCAGTCCTGGGGATGGTTCCCCAGGATGCTCTCTTCTGGACTTGAAGGCAGGTTTCTCTATGCCTGCCCTCCCTCCCTCTGCTGTTCAGAGTTCTGATCAAGATCAGGACTTAACCCTGCACAGTGATACTGGTGGCTCCAGATTGGGCCAGACAGCCTTGGTATCCTTTACTGCTGTCCTTGTCAGTGTCACGTCCCTGTCTCTGCCCAGGACATACAATCTCTGTCTTCCTCCCGGGCGGATCTGGTATCCCAATCTCAAGGCCTGGTTCTTGAAGAGTTAGAATATGCAGCTCTACATCTTTCTCAGGAGTTCTGGATATTCTGAAGGTATCCAGGAAAACTTCCACTAGAAAACTTACAACTCCAAATGGAAAAGGTTCAGTATTTGGTGCTCAGAAAGGCATCATGCTCGATTCTGCAGACATTTCCACAACTTTAGACTATCTAGTTCATCTCAATGGTTTAGGCCTTAGGCCTGCCACTCTGAAGGTTCATCTAGCAGTTGTCTCTGCATTCCTCTCAGCAGGAAGGCATCTTCCTGGCATCTCATCCTGTTTTCAGAATGTTTTTCAAAGGTCTGGATCACATTAACCTTCCTTTAGGAGCCCACTCTGCCTTGGGATCTTAATGTCTGCATAGCTCAGCCAATGCAGCCGCCTTTGAACCTCTGGCTTTGGCCAAATTGAAGTACTTGACCTGGAAAACTGTGTTCCTGGTAGCTATTACTTCTGCCAGGTGGATTAGTGAGTTACAGGCTCTGTCAGTGGAACCTGACTTCATCTCCTTCCATAGGGACAAAGTGGTCCTAAGAACCAATAGGAGGTTCTTGCCCAAATTGGTATCAGATTTTCATCTGAACCAGTCTATATCTCTCCTGTGTTTTTCACTGACCATTCTTTTTCAGATGAAATAGGTTACACAGTTTGGATGTTAAGAGGGCCCTTAGCTACTACAGTACATTGAGCATACTAAGGCACGTAGAAATGACTGTCTTCAATTGTTTCTCACTTATGGTGAAGTGGGGAAAGGTAAGCCTGCCACTAAGAGAACTATTGCCAGGTGGATTGTTTCTTGTATGCAATTTTGTTATAACAAGTTGGGTGGGACGCCCTTCAGGCTTGAGAGCTTACTCGACTAGGTACAGCTGCTTCTCTAGCTGCAGATAGAGATATACCTTTGTTAGAGATCTGTAAAGCAGCCACTTGGAAAATAGTACATACTTTAACCAAGCATTACTCCCTGGACATAAGGGCTAGGAGTGATGCTACAGGTTTGGTACAGCAGTACTCGAGAGCCGCTCCCAAAGTAGGTTCTGCATTCCTCCTCAAAGGGAACTGCTTGGTAGTCTGCATTATGTCTGAATACAGCAAGACTTCATGTTGTTTGAAGAAAAAGTTACTCACTATAGTAATGTTGTTTCTTTAATGGAGTCTTGCTGTATTCAGACCTCCTCCCTCTCAGAACCTGGTTTTGGGAAGTGGCTGGCAGGTACAGTGTTGCACCTCAGGGTTTACCTTGTAGCCTCCCTCTTGGGTGGGGTAGATGTTATTATTTTTCTGGTGTTTTACTTAAATATTGTCATTACCTTTCCTTCTTGGGTTCTCAACTTGAGTCTTTTGGGACCCAGAAAGAAATCTTTGCCGTTGGCTATATTTTGAACAATTTCCATACTATAGTATATTAGTTAGTTTGCTCCTAAGAATCTGACGGTTACACTGGGAAGTACCACAGACAGAGGTTTGAAAACCGAGCTCGAGCTCAACGGTCTATGCTTCTGCATAGAGTTAACTCTTTCCTCTCCAGGGCAGTTCAAGTGCTGGGGCTAACTGCATTATGTCTGAAATACAGCAAGACTCCATTAGAAGAAACAACATTACTATGGTGAGTAATTTTTCTTTGACTCATGGGCAAGTGGCGTCGCTGCTATTCTTCCTCTTCGTCCTTCTCAGGTGAGGAGAGGATCCAGCATAAGATGCGCCGTGCCACAAAGAGCTTATGTGGCAGCAGTTCATGCTCTCCGGGCTTGAGCGTCCCGGCTCCCACCCCGGCTCTTCCATGGCCTCTGCAGCGGAAGCCATAGCCTACTCCGGCTTGATGGGTTCTGGCTTCTCCGCCCATCCAGGTGGAGCTGCTTCCCAAGCAGCGAAGGAGGGTCCCCTACTAAGGATGCTTATACCACTCCAGGCTTCTGTGTTGGCTGTCCGTCACTGTTATTCTGATTGTCCCCACCAGTCAGGGTGGGAGCCCTCGGCAGTTGACTGCTTTTGTCGAATCCTCGAGTCTGAGGACTGCTCCCTGCATTCCTGTCCATTGGACGCTGAGTCGGGGTGGGGTGGGGGACTTGTCTATGGATCACTGTTCCTTCCCACTTCCTTCAGAGGTCTGCTCTGTTTAACCTTGGAATTTATGGGACTCAGATGGAGCCTGTCCAAATACAGGTCAAGTACCCTTTGACCCTGATTCTTGACCAGGTTGACTCCCTGGTGATGGCCTTCCAGTCGCTGAAGGCCATTCTTGGCCACCTTTGGCAGCACCCTGCCTCTTGCCTGCACAGTCGGCACAGATGGCCCGTAGTACCCTGTCCCTACTGATTCCCTGTCTGGTTTCAGCGGCATCCCTTGGCCAAGGTTCTGGTGGCAGACTCGGTCTTGCAGGGTACAGCAAAAGGTCGGGGAGTCGTGGATAAGCCTTCAACATAGAATCCAAGAGATTGGATCACATGGCCAAAAGGTCTACAGCCTCCACTCTGCCTTCGGTAGGCGAGTTCGGCCTTTTGATGGCCCACTTTGCTCATGCCCTTTTCGCACTCTTGATGAGGTGCTTTTCCAGCTTCTGGCTGGCTTGCAGAACACGGTCAAGGAAGTCTGGGACCAGGGCCAAGCAGTGCCTAAACAGCAGCTCCAGATGGACATTGGCGATTCCTGTGCCCAGTCCATTTCTGCTGCAGTGGCCATGCACTGCAGGGCTTGGCTGTGGATTTCTACCTTTACGGCAGATACCCAGCATAAGTTGGCGGATGTCCTCTTCTTGAGCCGACCTATTTGGGCCAGCGGTGAAAAGGCACCTCATTAGTATTGAGAAGTCCAGTGCCACACTGGATTCTGTTACCTTCACCAAAGGGATCCCAAGGACTCAAGATTCAAAGGAAGAAGCCCTTTCGTGCTCTCTCTGCCCCTATGGCCAAGTCATCCCAATTCCCGGCTGGGTAGCAGGCACAGGCTTGCTGTCCGGAATCAGTGACTGTTGCTTTGGTCATCCATAAACCAGGGGGTCGTGGTCACGCTGCTTCATCAGCTGGTCCCTCCTCCAAGCCTGCCCAGTGATGGGCTGGGGTGCCTCCCCATGCCCATCCAATCTCCCCTGGGTCCTCCCATTGGGGCTGGCTCCGCCACTTCCTTTTCACCTGGTCTGCTGTCACCATGAACAGGTGGGTCCTCGAAGTGGTTGGTCAGGTCTGCCTCTAGAGTTCGAGATGTACCTGCCATGCCGAGCTCATGCCCCACAGGAGGGCATGATGTCCATGATCATGCTGTCAGCCCTTCAGGAAGACCTTGCCCACCTCCTTCAGAAGGAGGTAGTGTCTCAAATCCCTGATCTTCCTGTAATCTTAGGGTTTGTTTCCAGGTACTGTACTTCCTGGTCCCAAGGAGGACAGGGGGCTGGTGTCCCATCTTAGATCTGCACACCTGAACAAATTCCTTAGGCTGCACACCTTCAGGATAGTCAGTCTGTCTCAGATCATTCCATCCTTGGAGAAGAACATGTGGTTCTGCTCTCTGGATCTTCAGGATTTCTTCCACATTCCCATCCATCCATCGCACTGCCAGTTCCTTCGATTCAGTGGAGGATTCTTTATGAGTTCAGGCCATGCCCTTCGGCCTCTCCTCAACTCCCAGGGTTTTCGCCTAGTGCATTGCATTGTTGGTAGCCTACCTGAGACATCGAGGGTCCAGGTGTATCCCTACCTGGACAACTGGCTGATAACGGTCCCTCAAGGGAGGAGATGTAGCGGTCTAGGGACCTGGCTCTCCGGATCTTCTTGTTCTTTGGCCTCCTGGTGAGACGAGGCCAGAGTTGGAGCTCTTACCTTCGCAGATGATGCACTTCATTGGGGCTGAGCTAGACTCTTGCAGAGCCAAGCCTCGACTTCTGGTAGACTGGTGCAGGTTCTCTCCTCGTTTGTCTGATCATTTCAGGTTGGCAGTTGGCTTTCATGGGAATTTTCTGTACCTCCTGGCTTCATGGCAGCATGCACCAGCGTGGTCCGTTGGGCCTGGAGGACAATGCAATCTCTGCAGGTGGGCTCACCTGTCAGTGGTCTCTGTGCAAGGGCCACTGACCAGCCGGTCAATGTAACCCAGCTGATGTGGGACACCCTCCAATGGAGGTCAGTCTCTGAACATATTCAGTTCAATTCACTTTATTAACTGGGTAAGCACACTGGGCTAAAGCCGTTTCAGGAACTACCAGAGCTTCAAACAAAGTGGAAGCTAAGATGATCTATGCAATAGTACAAATACAAATATATATATTTATTTATTATTGTTTTTTAATTTTAGTCTTTTGGTTACTGGGTAAGGCCCACTAGGCACAAGTACCTGTTTTCAGGGGCGACCTGGGAGCACTGGGCTGTTAAGTGACTTGCTCAGAGCCACACAGTATGCAAGTGGATGATGTGAGAATCAAACTCAGGTCTGGTCTGCTGGATGTATCAAGCTTGTTCACACCTTGTTCCTCTAACCTCTAGGCTATACTGCCAGCCTATATGTATACATATTTAAAAACATTACATAAGGCAAGAGATTGCAGGTGACTAAATAAGACTTTCTTAAATAGTACACTGGAAGGGCATTCACACAATTAAAAGGCAAGGAATTCCAAACATTTTAACTCTGTAAAGAAAAGCCTGTTCTCATACAAGTAGAAAATTTAGACAGACAGGTGTAAAACAGTGGAGGAGCAAGCAGTCTAGGTTCATCCTTAATTTTAGCAAAATAGAGGAGATTTACAACCTTGGACAAGTGCACTATTAATCATGCAACCCAGGTTATGATGATGAATGTGCTTGGGGCAACCAGCCAAGGGTATCATATAGAATACAATGGTGCATTTTAAATGGCTTAGCCAGGCCAAATCTGCATATTGAACTGAAAGTTCTTTTAACTAAATCCAGATCATTTTTTCACTATTTTAGTAAACAAAAAGAATTGTAATATAGTGTAGACAGTAACACACTTTTAGATGTGGTTTCTCTGGCTTCTCTAGTTAAGCAGTCTAATTCGATACAAAGCACAAGGTTTCTGATTCACAGCCTTTCTAGGGACATGGATATGTTGTTCATCCACACTTATTGGCGGGTTCCTTGCCGCTTTAAATCTTGCGGAAGGTCTTCAAGCTGGCTTCTCCCACCCACCGGGTGGTAAAACTCGGCTTAGCCCCATGGCGCAGATCTTCCTTACGCTTGGAGCTCAGGTTCCCTCCTTAGCGTCTGCGTTTCAACTGGTTCCTGGAAATTTGTCTTCTAAATCAATTGGAAGTTTTCTGAAACTGATCTTTTCTTCTCCGCTGTGGCGATGGCCCGATACGTCTTCTGGCTCTGGAGCGCCGAGTTATTTCCTCCAGGAGGGCCGCACTCCCGCGTCGTTTACTGCCTTGACTTGGATCCACGATCCTCAACTGCGAATTTTGTTGTGCCCTTTTGGCCAGCTCTCTGGAGGTTCGCGCGCCCGTTCGGGGTCCGGCGACGGTGATTTCCCCGCCTCGAAAATTCCTCGGAGACTTGTCGGGCAGTGTCCGCGATCGGCTGTCTCAGCTGAGCAGCTCAATCTTCTTTCCTCCGGAGGGGCGGCTGCCCCTCCCTCTTCCTCGGTTGCAGCACTTATCCGCCCTCTTTGAGTTCTCCTCATACAGCTTCGTTCAAGGAGCTTGACAGTCCCTTTCCTTGAAGGGAGAGGGACCTTTGGGACCTGCCTCTCGCCCAAGTCCAAGGTACTTGCAGGCTAAGTCCCTGCGTCGGCACCGGAGGAGGCGGGAGGTTCCCCTCCCCTGCCGGCCGATGTTCGACTTGATCGAGAATGCGGCTTGCCGCTGGCCTCACGGTACCCCGTCAGGTCAGCTGGCGGGACTCCGTCGGCGTTGTCTAGTCTCTCGACCCGTCATCTGGGATGTCTCCTGCTGGTGCCACCATCCCTCGCGGTTCCCCTACAGAGGCTGAGGTTCTGCCTGTACCTTCGGTCGACAGTCCTCGGCCCTTTCTTCTGTGAGCCAAAAGGAGGCGGGCGCATCCGCTCCTTCCCAGGCCCGCCCTCGGTTCCCCCGAGGATTCTGGTCTCGGTCTCGGTCCTCCTCTCGGGCTAGCCACTCACACCGACCTCGGCGTTCTTGGTCGGGGCACCGAGTCAAGTGGCTTTGCTGTTCTTCCTCGTCCCCCTCCTCGGATGAGGTAAGCTATACCGTTGGCGTCGGCGTTACGAGGAGTTTATGTGACAGCAGCTTTGCTGTCCGGGAATCAATCGACCCCAATTCATTCTCCGGCTAGTAAGCAGCCGCCGCCCGGTCGGCCGGCGCGGCCGCTCGAGGCAGTCGAGTGCCCTCTCCGGGGACGGTTGCTCGTTCGATCCCTGCTGCCCCATGCGTCACCGGTGGAACCCAGGCCGGGCCATGACCTGTCCGCAGGTTATCTGTTCCCCTCACTTCCGCCCGCCCTCCGTGACGAAGAGTGACCTGACTGCAGCTGTTGCAGACCCCTTGAGCCCCAAATCACCCTCTATGTTTCTAGCAGGAGGACCCATGGTCTTCCCGAACATTCTGTGGACGACAGCTCATCGTCCTTTATGGGTCTGCTCCAGCTCATCTCGAATTCAGCGGATGCAGCTCGAGCCCATTTCCAAACGGCCCCTACCCCTTACGGAGATTCTAGACCGAGGGGTTCATCCTCGGAGGCCTTCCCGGTGGCTGAGACAATCGTGGGTCCATCTTTGGAGCTCTGGCGGCCTACTTCCTGCCCTGCGCCTTCGGCCAGGGTGGCCAGAAGTACTCTGTCCTGTCGGTTCTCTGCCCGTTTCTGAACACCCCGGCTGAGGGGTTGTCACCGACAATGTTTTCCAATGTTCTGGAAACGCTAGGGATGTGGATAGGCCCCTGACAAGGAGTCCAAAGGATGGACTATGTCGGGCGAAGGTTTACGCTAGCCCCTCCCTAGGCCTCCGGCAGGCCAGCTCGGTGGCACTGATGGCACATTTCTCCCACACCCTCTTGGGCTCCCTGGATGAGGTCCTCCCTCATCTCCCGGCCGACCTGCGGACCATGGTCCGGCGGTTCTGGGACCAGGAGGGAGGCGGTGGCGAAACAGCAGCTCAGGCGGCTCTGGATCGGGCGACTCCTGTGCCAGATCGGTGGCAGCCACGGTGGCCATGCGCGCCGAGTGTGTGGCTGAGGTTATCCTCCTTCTCTTTGGAACCCCAGCACGAGTTGGCGGACATCCCTTTTGGGGACTGACCTTTTTGGCCCTGGAGCGGAGGGACACCTCAGGGGTCGAGAAGTCCAATGCCACTCCGGACTTGGTCACTCCTGCCCAGAGGGTCAAGGGCAGCCGGCAGCCCTGCGTAAGCCCTTGCCCCGGCCCCTGCGGCTCGACCGGCCCAACACGAGGGCTAGCAGGCATGCGCTGGGTGGCCTGTTGCCAGACCAGTGTCTTCCTCCAAAAGGAAGCAGGGAGGTAAGGATTTGACGCCACCTACCCAGGGAGCATAGGGCTGAAGTTCAGGAGAGGTTCACCAGCTGTTTGTCATCTACGCCAAGCCGCACCTGGCAGACCTGCAGCCAAGCGGAGTCGAGTGGGTGGGTCACCTCCTGTATAGGTCTCCACTATGGGTGGGTGAGCATGGAGCCTCCCAGAGGATAAGTGCTCTTTTACCCGCTCTTCCGCTGCATCGGTGGCTGCTTCGAGGATACTCCTGTCCAGGATATCACGGGGCTCCTGCCTGGAAGCAGTCCTATACCAATTCCCCTTCCACATCGACCTTGGGTCACGCCGGGATGTTGGTGGGTTCTTCAGTCTGTATACCTAAGTAGGAGGTGCGCCTTGCCTCCCTCCTCCCGGAGAACTGCTAGGAGTCTGCCAATAAGTGTGGATGAACAACATATCCATGTCCCTAGAAATACAGGTTCTGGGGACATGGATATGTTCATCCACATAACGGAGTTCCTGCCACTTTAAATCTTGCGGAAGGTCTTCAAGCTGGCTCCTCCACTCACCTGGGTGGTAAAACTCTCGGCTCCACCTCTTGGCTAGATCTTCCTTGCGCTTGGAGCTCAGGTTCCCTCCTTAGCCGCTGCGTTTAAGACTGTTCCTAATTCTTGAAAGTTCGAAATCAAAAGTTTTTGCTAAAAGACTTGGTCTTCTTCTCCTCGCGGCTCGCGGTGGACCGTCGACTCCCGGTTTCGGAGGTGCCTTGCGGAGCAGAACATGTCTGGGAGCGGATCCGCACTCCCCGTGCGTCTACTGCCTGGGCCTTGAGCACGACCGCAGGCCTGCGACTTGTGCTCTTCCTTTCTGACCTCGTCCTTGAAGACCATGCTGCCCGATTACAACTGGGCGCCGAGAAAAGAATTCCACCAGTGAAATCTAAAGAGGCCCGATTGGCGATGTTGCGGCGGTGGGCTGGCGCGGATCAGCTCGAGCAGATGATGCGTCCTCGAAGAGGAGGCGGCGGGCGCTTCTACCTCAGCTGCGGCATTTGTCCGCTCTCTTCGGTGCCTCATACTGGCTTCTTTTAGGAGCTTTGTCTGACCCTCTCGACCAAGGTGAGGGTCCAACTTCTTCGGGACCTTTTCCAGGTCCAAAAGAGCAAAGTAAGTCTCTCCGTCGGCGCTCTTGGGAGCAGGAAAGATCCCCTCCCTTGTCGACAGTCGACCCGGTGCGACCCCTCAGCTCGGCCACTGGCTTCACGGTGTCCCCGTCCAGGCCAGTTGACTGAGACTCCCGTCGGCAGCGGTCGAGATTTTTCGACCCGTTAGGCGGGTTATCGCTGGAGAAGCTGAAATCCCCTCTCCAGTTCCCCGGTGGGAGTTGAGGATCCCGTCGGCTGGTCTGTGCCTCGGTTCCGGAGCCCTGGTGGGATACGTCCGAGCCAAGGGGTGCCGATTTCCGACACTTCTCCTCGCCTTCCTCCGGCCTAGTGAGACTCTCAGTCTCGGACATCCTCGCGGTCAACCGATCCCGCCGCCATGGTCTCGGTCTCGGCACTGCGGCAAGTGCGCCCGCCGCTCTTCCTCTTCCTCGGACGAGGGAGCTTGGCGCAAGTTATGCGTTGGAAATCTGAGGAACTCATGTGGCAACAGCTCCTTTTGACCGGGAATAAGCCGACCCAGTCGTCTTCCCGGCCATTAAGTAGCTGTCACCGAACGCGAAACAACTCCTCGTTGTAGTCGAGGAGCCTGTTCTCAGGCGGTTGTTCGGCCAATTCCAGCTCCCCACCGATTCTGGTGAACCTCCGCCTCCACAGCCATTGGTTGGGGCTCCGACCAAAAATTCTCGGTCGGCCTTGGGTTTGCCCATAGGCTGTCTGTCACCCTCACTCGATAAACCTTGGCAGGTGGAGGGTGGCTCAGGCCGAGGCAACTCTTTGAGGACTCTTCCGAGTCCGATGATGGTTCCTCCTCTTCTCCAAGCACATAGACTTGGAGTCCTCGGGAGGAGCAGTCAATGGCGATAGCCTACGTCCTTCTTAGGGTTAGCCGACTCATCAAGGAGTCCACGGGATGAAGCTCGAACCCGTTTCTAAGCGGGCCAGGTATCCCCTCACGGAGATTCTGGACGGGGGATTCTCCTCAGGAGGCCTTTCCGGTGGCGAAGCCATAGTGGGTCGGCCTTGGAACTTTTGCAGTGTCCTGCTTCCTGCCCTCGTCTTGACCAGGTTGGCCAGGAAGTATCACGGTCCCTACGGTTCCCTGTCTGGTTTTCGGAACACCCCTTGGCCGGGGTTGGTTACCGACAGCGTTTTCCGGCATGCCGGGAAGCATGAGGGATGTGGACAAACCTCCCGACAAGGAATCCAAGAAATTGGATTATGCCGGGCGAAAAGTCTATGCTACGTCCTCTCGCGCCTTCGTCCAGGCTAGTTCGGCCGTCCTCATGGCACGTTTTCTCACGCCTGTTGGGCTCCCTGGATGAGGTTGTCCCTCATCTTCCCGCCAGATCTGCAGACTACGGTCAGGCAGGTGCGGGACCAGGAGCAGGGCAGTGGCCAAACAGCAGCTCCAGACTGCCGTAGGCGTCGAGGACTCATGTGCCAGGTCTGTGGCGGCCGCAGTGGCCATGCGTCGTCGGGCTTGGCTGAGGATATCCACCTTTACCTCGGATACCCAAAGTTGGTGGATGTTCCCTTTTGGGGACTGACCTCTTGACCCTGGGGTGGAAGGTCACCTGCAGAGGATCGAGAAGTCCAATGCTACTTGGACTCTGTCTCTTCCGCTCCAGAAGGAGCGAAGGCCACCAAGCCACAGCCTAAGCCCTTTCGTCCTTCTGCCCAGCACGCCCGGCCCAACAGCGTCAGGGCCAGCAGGCTCGAGCTTGGTATCCCAAACCCAAGCCGTCGGCTTCCTCCAACAGGAAGCAGGGAGGTAAAGGCCAGGAGGTCCCTCGGCTGGTCCCTCCTCAAGCCTGCCCAGTGGCGGACTGAGGTGTCGCCCCCATCCCTGTCACCTCACCAACATTGGCAGGTTCCTTGCCGCTTTAAATCTTGCGGAAGGTCTTCAAGCAGGCTCCTTCCACCCACCGGGTGGTAAAACTCTAGGCTCGCCCCATGGCGCCAGATCTTCCTTACCGCTGGAAGCTCAGGTTCCCTCCTTACGCTCAGCGTATAAGACTGGTTCCTAACTCTTGGTTTTCGAAATTAATCTTTAGGTTTTCTAGACTTTGGTCAACTATTTCCCTCGCGGCTGCGATGGACAAATCGACTCCGGTTTTGGAGATGCCCATGCGGGCAGAAGATGTCTCGGACGGATCCGCACTCCTGTGTGTCTATTGCTTGGGCCTTGAGCACGACCTGCAGGCTTGTGACGGTGCTCTTCTTTCTCGGCCTCGTCCTGGAAGACCGTGCCGCCCGTCTGCAACTGGGCGACCCGGCATACCCTCTGGTAAAGTCGAAAGAGGCCCGGTTGGCGGTCTCCCGGCAGTGAGCTCAGCGGATCAGCTAGAGCAGATGATCGCCCTCCGAAGAGGAGGCGGCGCGCAGACGCATCGTCCTCGGCCGCTGCATTTATCCTGCTGTCCCTGGGATCCTCATATTCTGCTTCCTTTAAGGAGCTTTGTCTGCTCTCTCTCCAGCAAGGGAGAGGACCTTCATCTTCGGGACCTTCCTCTCGGTCCAAAGCGAAGAAGGACAAGGAGAATCCGTCCGTCGATGCTCTTGGGGAGCGGAAGGTTCCCCTCCTGGCAGTCGACCATTGACTTCGGTCGATCCTTTGGCCTTTGGCCACTGGCTTCCACGGTGTCCCGTCAGGTCAGTTGACCGAGACTCCTGTCGACGCAGTCGAAATCTTTCTCGACCGTTAGACGGGTTGTCGACCATGACTGAAAATCCTCTCCCGGTTCCCCGGTGGTGGTTGAGGATCCGTGGAACGCCAGTGCCTCGGTTCCGGAGCCCTTGAGTGTTCCTTCGAGCCAAAGGGAGGCGGGTTTTCAGCGCTCCTTCCCTGCACCCTTCTTGGAAAAGCGAGGTTAGCGGTCTCGGACTTCTTCCATGGTCCAGCCAATCCCGCCACCAGAAGCGGTGTCGGTCTCGGCACGCGGCAAGCGGCGCCGCGCTCGTCAAATCCTCTTCTTCGACCGAGGAGGCTTGACGCCAAGTTGCGTCGACGATACTGAGGACCTCGTGGCAACAGCTTCTGCTGGCTGGGAACAAGCCGACCACGTCGCCTTCCCGGCCATTAGTGGCTGTCACGGGCGGCGGCAACCCTCGCTTTGACGGCGCCTGTTTCAGGCCTGCTGCTCAGCGAAACCAGCTGCTCCACCGATTAGGGTGGAACCTCCGCCTCCACAGCCGTTGTTTGGGGCCTCAACCAAGAACTCTCGGTCGGCTCAGGGTTTACCCATAGGCTGTCGGTCCCCTTCCCCAACAGCCTCGGCAGGTAGAAGGTGGCTCAGGCTTGAGGCAGCTCGCTGCGGACTCTTCTGAGTCCGACGGCGATTCCTCCCTCTTCTCCAGGCAAGTGGACTTGAGGTCCTCTGGAGGTCAGTCGCTGGATGATAGCTTCGTCCTTTCTGGGTTTGCTTAGGCTCATCTCGGAGTCACGGAATGCAGCTTGAGCCTGTATCCAAGCGGACCAAGTATCCCTCACAGAGATATTGGACCGAGGATTCTCCTCGGGGCCTTTCCTGTGGCGAGGCCATTTGTCGGGCCGACCTTGGAGCTCTGGCAGTGCCGTGCTTCCTGCCCCTCGCCTTCCGGCCAGGATGGCCAGGAAGTATACGGTCCCTACTGGTTCCCTGTCCGGTTTCTGGAACACCCCTCAGCCGAGGTTTAGTTACCGACAGCGTTTTCGGCGTGCTGGCGCTGGGACACGGACAAACCTCCCGACAAGGAGTCCAAGAAATTGGACTATGCAGGGCGAAAAGTGTACGCTGTGTCCTCCCTTGCCTTCGCCAGGCCAGCTCGGCCGTGCTTATGGCACATTTCTCCCATGCCCTTTTGGGCTCCCTGGACGAGTAGTCCCTCATCTCCCAGCTGACCTGCAGACTACGGTTAGGCAGGTGCGGGACCAGGGCAGGGCAGTGGCAAAGCAGCAACTTCAGACTGCTTAGACATTGGAGACTCTTGCGCCAGGTCAGTCACGGCCGCAGTGGCTATCGCGCGTCGGGCATGGCTGAGGATATCCACCTTCAGGCGGATACCCAGCACAAATTGGCGGATGTCCTTCCTGGGGACCAACCTCTTGGCCCTGGAGTGCAAGGCCACCTCACAGGATTGAAAAGTCCAATGCCACCTTGGACTCGGTCTCATCCGCTCAGAGGGACAAGGGCCAGACCCCTAACCCAAGCCCTTTCATCCATCTGCCCCTGGCACGTCCGGCCCAGCAACACCAGGGCCAGCAGGCTCGCTTGGCGTCCCAAACCCAAGCCCCGGCTTCCTCCTCCAGGAAGCAGGGAGGTAAAGGCCAGGTGGTCCCTCGGCGGTCCCTCCTCCAAGCCTGCACAGTGGCGGGTTGAGGGTGTCGCCCCAACCTCGTCACTTGGCTCCAGGTTCCCCCATGGGGAACAGCTTTAGTACTTCCTTTCTGCCTGGTCTGCTATTACCACAGACCAGTGGGTGTTCAGAGTGGTAGGAAAGGCCTGCCCCTGGAGTTCGAGCAGGCCCCGCGCCCGTCAGGCGTTGCCCCAGTGGAGCCTCGGGGTCCACGGCCTTGCTGTCGGCTCGTTGAGCCGACATCGCTCTGCTCCTCGAAAGAGGTGATCGAGAGGGGTGACCCTCCCTCAGACCGGGTTTGTGTCCAGGTACTTCCTGGTCCCAAAGCGGACAGGGGCTGGCGCCCGATTCTCGACTACTACGACCTAAACAAGTTCCTAGGGTTTGAACCTTCAGGATGGTTACTCTGGCTCAGATAATACCATCCTTGGAGCGGCAGTGTGGTTCTGCTCTCTGGACCTGCGGGCAGTATTTTTCATGTCCCTATCTGTCCGTCTCACGAAGATTCCTTCACTTCGAGGAGGGATCCTTTCTGAGTTCCTAGCCATGCCTTCGCCTTTCTCTTGCTCCCAGGGTCTTCACCAAATGCATGGCAGTGGTGACAGCATTCCCTGAGGCTCTGAGGGGTCCGGGTGTACCCTTACCTGGATGACTGGCTGATAGCAGCCCCTCCAGACAGGAGGTGGAGTGGTCCAGAGATCTGGCCCTCCAGGTCCTCTCAGATCGGCCTCCTCATCAACGCAGGCCAAGTCGGAACTCGAACCAGGCAGGTGATTCTCTTGATCGGGGCAGAGCTCGACTCTCTTCGAGCCAGAGCATGGCTCCCGGTGGACAGGGCCGAGGTTCTTTCCTCCTTTGCCCGATCATTTCTGGTTGGGCAGTTACGCCTACCGGGACTTCCTCGCCTACTGGGTCTCATGGCGGCCTGCACCAGTGTGGTCTGTTGGGCCCGCTGGAACATGCCCCCCTCCAATGGGGGCTGGCCAGCCCAGTGGTCTCTCGCTGCGATCCATTGGACCAGTGGTGGCGGTGACCCAGGGGATGTGGAGCAGCTCTCCAGTGGTGGGCGTTGCAGCTCATCTGCAGGAGGGCATCCCGTTTGTCCCCCGAGCCGACGGTATCTCTATCGACCGACGCCTCTCGATGGATTGGGGTGCCCATCTGGGGGAACACAGAGTGACAGCCTCTGGTCCCTCGGAGTCGATGCCATATCAACCTGCTGGAGCTCTGAGCGGTCCGCTCAGCTCTCACCACCTTGCGCTCCGTTTTCTACGGGGTCAAGTGGTTCGGTCCAGACAGACAATGCCACGACCATGTACTACCTGAACTGCCAGAGGCGGGGCGACTCCATGCCCTTGTGCAAGGAAGCTCTCCGCATTTGGTCACTCGTGTGCAGCCTGGAGGCGGATCTCCTAGCCATTCATGTGGCAGGAGCCTCCAATACCCTGGCCGATGCCCTAAGCCGGATAGGGGCTGTGTCCCACAGTGGTCTCTCCTGCCGGAGGTAGTACAAGATCTGTTCTCCCATTGGGGCACACCGCAGGTCGATCTGTTTGCCTCCAGGGAGACGTGAAGCTGAGGCTGTTCCATGCCCGCCTCCTCAGCAGGGCTCGCTGCAGGGGATGCCTTCTCGAGGCCGTGGACCCGGGCCTCTTCTACGCCTTTCCCCATTTCCCTTGATCCACAAGGTGCTTCTCAGGCGAGGAGGGACAAGGCGCAGGTGATTCTGGTAGCCCCAGACTGGCCCGCCAATGCTGGTATCCAGATCTCCTCAGCCTCAACTCCAGGCTCCCGAGGCAGCTTCAGCTACGCCCGGACATGCTTTCAGTCAATCGGGAAGGTGTTCCATCGGACCTTCAATCCCTGCACCTGGCGCCTGGTTCCTGCGGCTAGAGTTCCAGGCCTTGGGTCTTTCGACGAGGTCCTCAATGTGATTGCTGGCGTCCGTGAGATCGACCAGAAAATGCTATGCCTTCAAATGGAAAAGGTTTTCCATTTTGGTGTCAGAACAAGGGCTTTGACCCTTCCTCCTGTTCCTTGGCAAGCATTTTGGACTATTTATGGTCCCTTCTCAGCAAGGGCTCAGGTCGGCGACCCTAAGGGTGCACCTGGCAGCCAGCTCTGCTTACGGGAAGCGGGCCGGAAGCAGTTGAGTGACGCAGGAGAAGGTGGTCTAAGCGCTTTCTAAGGCCTTGATCACATTTCCCTCGGTCGAGAACCTCCACCACCGTGGGATCTACTGCTGGTACTGGCAAAGCTCATGGGCAAGCCATTGAACCAATGCACAGGTGTGATCTCTCTCACCTGTCGTGCAAGACCGCCTTCTTGGTGGCTATTCGTCAGCCAGAAGGATGAGAGAGCTCCAGGCGCTGTCTATCGAGTCTCCTTACCTGGTCTTCCACAGGGACAAGGTTGTCCTCGTCCCCACCGAAATTCCTTCGAAGGTGGTGTCGGAGTTTCACCTTAATCAGGTGTTGACTTTACGGTGTTCTCCGAATCACACCTCGGAGGCCGAATATAGGCTCCATACTTTGGACCCTAGAAGGGCTAAGCTTACTATAAGGAGCGCCGGCTGAAATTTAGAGAGGTTCGCCAGCTGTTTGTCACCTATGCTGAAGCCGCACTTGGCAGACCTGCAGCCAAGCGGACGATAAGCAGGTGGGTCACCTCCTGCATAGATCTCTGCTACAAGTTGGCGGGCATGGAGTCTCCCAGAGGATAGCGCTCATTCTACCCGCCATACTGCTGCATCGATTGCTGCTTCAGGGGCGTCCCTATCCAGGAAATGTGCAGGGCTGCTACCTGGAAGTCAGCACACCTTCATCACCCATTACCACATCGACCTAGGTCACGCGGGATGCTGGTTTTGGGGCCTCAGTTCTCCAGTCTCTATTCCCTAAGTAGGGGTGTGGCCTTGCCTCCCTCCTCCCAGAGAACTGCTAGGAGTCTGCCAATAAGTGTGGATGAACAACATATCCATGTCCTAGAAATACAGGTTACTCACCTGTAACAGGAGTTCTAGGAATGGTATATGTTGTTCATCCACTTTCCGACCTCCCGACCCTGGCTTGACGCTTTAACCTGAGCTTCCAAGCGGCCAGATCTGGCGCCATGGGCGGAGCCGAGTTTTATCACCCGGTGGTGAGAGGAGCCAGCTTGAAGACCTTCCGCAAGATTTCAAGCGCAAGGAACATGCCAATAAGTGTGGATGAACAACATATACCATTCCTGGAACTCCTGTTACAGGTAAGTAACCTGTATTTAGGGTCTAATAACACTCCAAGATTTGGTCTCAAAACGTTTATCAGAGATCCAGCTATATCAAGAACTAGTAATGGTTTAGCATTATGCAATTTAGGTATCGAACCAAATAAAATACTTTGTGGTTTTTTTTTTGTGTTTTAATATTAATCTATGTTGCAAAAGCCATTTATTTAATGCAGTGAAATCTTGGTTTAATGAAATATTGATTTTGTCTACTTTTGCAGAACTTTTAAATAAATTGATGTCATTAATAAGCAACATTCTGGGTATTAGGAACTTTAGAAATTGGATCAATGAATAATGAGAATGGGGTCCCAAAATGGATCCTGTGGAACTCCTTGGCGAAGCATATGTCTCTTGAGTCAACCTCCTACATTTACTTTTACAGGATGATTAGTTAAATAACTGTCAAACCATTCACAAGAGCCTATCTGTCATGCCAGAGTTCCTCAGTCTCCGAGAGCAGCATGGCATGATTGACCAACTCAAGCTTTGGGGTCAATAAATACTGCACCTGTCAACATCCCATATCCATTGATCTTAAGGTATGGTTGTTAAATGTGCCAATGCAGTACCAGTACTATAACACTTTCGAAGCCATGCAGCTCTGGAGAGTGAAGTCCTTCAGTCTCTTAAGTATTCAACCAACTGGCTATTAATCATTTTTCAAATATTTTACTTAAAGAGAAAGAATAGATATTGGCGATAATTATCTAAGTCATGAGGTGAGCCAGATTTGGGTATTAGCTTAACAATTGTTTGTTTCCAAACTTCAGAAACTCCCAGTAATCAATGATAAATTTTATATTTGTGTTAGTGGCCAACATATGAAATTAGATATAAGTTTAAGAACAGGGTTCTAACCCCAGTATTCTTCAATACAACTAACTGTAGCAGTCCGCCTCCTGGATTGCACTCCGGAGAGGAATGGAGCGTTGTGCTAATAGTGGATTACTGATTGGCCCATACCACCATTCAAACCTGCTGCCCTGTCAACTGTAGGTGTTCTAAGATGCTCGGATTTCTTCCTTCACCTGCCTAGTTGGTTGCCTCAGAGAATGCTCCTCAGGTGTTTACTGAGAGAACTTGGCTTTGTCCAAAACCATAAGTAGTTTTTTGTTTTACTTCACAAAGCACATTTTCTTGAACTGAAGGAAACTACTACTTTACCCAGCTGTGAGCTGTGTGGGAGAGTCTATATTGCACTTGATATCTGCAACCTGAGCACTCTTGCTCAGTTCTGTGGGAGGTGAGACCAACTACCCTTGGTAATTGCTTTTGTTTATATATTTATTTAGTGTTCAAGAAGAGGCTTGCGAACTCGGCTTATCTTGTGAGTAACTTCAGAAGTATTGAAATACTGCATTTGGGTTGCCCTTTGGAGGTAGCTAGATTGTCTACTAAGTTTTGTGACAGTTAAACTATTTTTAAATAAATTACAGGTGGCTGAGGAGTTGAATAAAGGTCTTGCAAACTCTGCTTATCTTGGAAGTAACTTCAGAAGGGTTTAAATACTGCATTTTGGTTGTCCTTGGGGTAGCTGGATTGACTATTAGGATTTTATGACAGATGAACTATTTTTAAATAATTTACTGGTGGTTAAAGAGTTGTTATAGCAAAAGCTTTAGTGTGGATTGAAACACAGATAGCCTCGGGTGCAGGAGTCTGTGTTTCCCTGATTGTTATGCGAGTTGTTTTGCTTGAAAGAAGGTTAACACTCATCCTAGTGGTGGGTCAGAGCTTGTAGCTGATTGTTCCTGAGGGCACAGCTTGGGCCCAACCCCACCTTCCACATTCCACCCTGGGGTTGTAACATCATATCCTCCAGGGGGTTAGTGACATACAGCACGTTTCTTTACCAACACAGCACACTGCATTGAAGGTAATAGCACACTCAATAACTATATGCAGCAAAAAAAGGGGTTAACAAGAGAATCAGGAAAGACAGGCATGTGGGAGTAGTGGAATGCACTGGCTGTGGGGCAACAGTCTTCGGAGACTTTCTAGAGGCTGCGATGCTGCCTTATTTGTGGCACCTCTCTGGTCTGAGGAAGGAGGTTGCTCGTCTCTGGGCTGACTTGGCTAGAGTAGTGAAACCTCCTCCTCTATCCAGGGACCACCACGGCCACTGCCGCTACCTCAGAGGTTGCCAAGAAAGAGGAGCAGTTGGACCAAGGTGGGCTCAAGCAGGGAGAAGGTGGTGGAACAGACGGCATTCCTCCAGCTGTACCTCTCCACAATTCATATGGTCTTGTGGTGGAGAGTCCAGCAGTGGAGACCAAAGAGGATGCTGGGAACCTCCACAAGGAGTCCCACAGGAGGGTGGCATGGGATCCCAAGGGAAGGAAATAATTCCTGGTGGGGACTCAATTATTAGGGGGTAGATCTGGGGAACGAAGGGAGGGGAGGTAGGTGCCTGCCTGGGCCACGGCTTGGAGGAACAGGGAACGAATCCTCAGGATTGTGGAAGGAGCGCATGAGGGAGGGAGCTGGATATCATTGTCCACCTAGGGACAAATGACCTGGCTATGAATGGGATCACAGCAGTACAAGAGGAGTTTGAAGAGTTGGGGCCCTTAGACAAGTAGCACATACAGTAACCTTCTAAGATGTGCTGCCTGTCTATGGCAAGGGTGATGCTAGAGTATTCCACACCATGGGGATTTAATGAGTGGTTGAAAACTGGTGCAGAGCTCAGGATTTGGCTTTACTGGGGACTGGGGTCCACCTGGAGGGATGCAGGCCTATACTAGCATGATGGTCTGGATCTGTCCAGGAGGGAACCAGAATCTAGGTGATAGGTTTAAATGCATAATTGCGCAGTTTAAGCTAGCCAAGGGGAGGCACTGAAAGAAGCAGGGAAAACCCAGCCTCCCCACAAAACACAGTAGTTAGAGAGGTAAACACCAAGGTAGAGAAGTCGTTAGGGAGCAGGACAGAGGTAAATGTAAAAAAAAGGCAAAGGCAGTAAGGACAGAAATGGGGCAGAAAGGGTAAGACCATCAAAAATTGGAGGGTGATGAGTACCAATGCCCATAGTCTGTGTAGCAAGCTCCCTAAACTAGTGGCCTTGATGGAAGAGGGATGCCTGGATATTGTGGCAGTCACAGAAACATGGTACACAGAGAACCATGACTGAGATGTCAACATACCAGGATACACAATCTACAGGAGGGACAGGGAGGGTAAAGAGGAGGAGGAGTAGCTCTCTATATAAAGGAAGGGATCAAAGCAACAGAACTAAAGAGTAAACGGGGAACAGATGAGGCACTCTGGGTCACCCTGGAGACAGGAAATGGCACCACAATCCGCGTGGGGTTGTATACAGACCCTATCTCGGGAGGGAATGGACAAGGAAATGATAGGCGGCATCCTTAGAATGTCAGAAAAAGAGGAGATATTGTTGATGGGGGACCTCTACCAGCACAAAAATCCTCCCCACAAACTCACTCCGCTTGGCTGTCACCTCCTCGGTGCTTTCCTAATTGACACGGCCTTCCTGTATATGGCGGCAGACCAGACCGGCCTCCCAAGAAGGTATATGCCTGGATGTTACCTGGAGCACGCTTGCTGCAGGCACATCAAAGAGCGGGTCATTCTTGATGCCAAACAAGGGAACCCACTCGAGGGAGCAGTCCTAGACCTGGTACTCAAAAGGGGACGGAGAAGGAATCTCAGATTTAGAAGTGGGTAGCCATCTGGGAACAAGCTACCACCAAACAGTGTGGTTCACGATAAACATAGCCATAGAGTCAAGCCATACAAAAAGCAAGAGTATTGGACTTTAGGAGGGCTGACTTTGGGAAAACGAGAGTGCCTCAGAAAGCACTAGCAAACAGGCAAGAAGGTGGGTTGGAGGAGCAATGGGAGTAATCAAACAGCCATCACAGAGGCAACAAGCCTTTGTGTGAAGCAAATCAACAAAACACAAGAAGGAAAAAAAACACTATGGTTCTCAAAAGAGGTGGCAGGGAAGGTTAAGGAGAAAGGATAGCATTCAGGAAATAAGGAAACACAGAAGGAGCAGGACAGAGAACGTTATCAGTTAAAGCATAAATAGGCAGGGAAGGTAGTCAGAATAGCAAAGGCGAAACTCAGGAAAGGATAGCCAACTCTATTTAAAAGGGGATAAGACCTTTTATAGGTACATTAGGAGTGAAGAAAGACCAAAGGAGGGATACTGATGCTTGATAAAGGGAAAAGAATGTGGGCAGAGGGTGACAGTGAAAAGTAGGGATACTGAACCGATATTTCTGCTCAGTATTCTAAAGGAAGAGGAGGAGAGGTACCTAAACCAAACGAGAGAAAAACTCTGGAGGAGGGGTGATACCAGTCCATTTACAGAAGAAAGGGTTCTGAAAGAACTAGTAAAATTGAAGGTGGACAAAGCAATGGGGCCTGGTGGGATTCACCCAAGAATTCTAAAAGAACTAAGGGTAGAACTAGTGACACCGCTGACTACTCTCTGTAATAAATCATGGGAGGATGGGGTGGTACCCGAGGACTGGAGGGTCAGATGTGATTCCTCTTCACAAAAGTGGGAGCAGGGCAGAGGCAGGAAACTACAGACCAGTTAGTTTGCCCTCAGTGGTAGGGAAAATGATGGACTCATTTCTGAAGGAAAGAATTGTTGAGTACCTAGAGGCCAGTGGGGCACAGGACCCAAGGCATCATGGATTCACAGTGGGAAGGTCGTGTCAGACGAATCTAGTAGGTCTTCCTGGACATGAGTCTCACCACTCATTCACACTATTGGGATCTGCTCGAGGCACTAGGACCCATCGGAGCAAACTTTTGTTGGGAGCTCGACGCCCAGGAGATGGCGCTCACAGGAATGCATGCCGTCAACCCCAGCTCATGCGGCACTGACTGTCTCGGTGTCGACTCCCAACCGCCTCTAGTTCCTTTTTCCTGCCGTCGAGTGCGCTTCAGTGACGACGTCGCTCGCCTGTCGAAGTCAAACTTCAAACTAGCAGCATAGTTTTCAGTTTTTATTAATTTGTAGTATTATCTCGATACAGTATCAGCTAAGTTATTCTTATTTTTAATCAAAAGCGATAAAGAAGTCTCAGCCTACACTGGCGGAATCGACCCATGAGCAGGTCGGGTGGCGGTAGGGAGACTCGTATGAAAGCTGTTCAGTCAGTCGGGCTGGGTCCGGGTCCCCGCCTTCTCGGAAGGGGTCTGACAATGGTCAGTCAATGCCCAGGGATGGGCGGTCCCACGGAAGCACAAAGCCAAATGGTCGCATTCTCGGCACCGCTCGCCTCGAGCTCTTCTTCGCCCGCGGTCTGAAAACAGAAGGCATCACTTGAGTAGCCCTCTGATCGTCTGCGTAGACACGTTCGGTTATCGGGGCTAGTTGCGGTCTCCTCGCCGAGTCGCCAACAGCGCTTCTGGTAGCCAGCGTCTTCGACCTCGAGTCCTACCCGCCCTTGCGTAGGTCTTCAGATGAGCAGTTTCATCAGTGGGCGTGCTGCTCTTATGAGCAATGGGCTCGGAGGTTGGTTCGGCTACCTGACTTGGTCGCTCGTGGCCTTGGGCTCTCTGGGCGACCAGGTAGAGGCGGTTGGACTTTCCTGGTCGCGTCGGCACCTTCGACTCCATGCTTAGGTGTCTCCCCCTCACATGGCTTCGGCGCCAGAGGGCCACACCGATGCCTTATCTCCTCTCTTTTCCTTCAAAACCTGTTTTTGGGTCTCGGGGGTGCCTTGGTGCTGTGTGGCCTCGCGTCGACCTACCGGTGTCGCCTGTAAACCATGTGGCCGTTCGGTGCTGTCTTGGCGCCACGGTGCCGTCCTCGGTGCCATGTGGCTTCTCGGCACCATTTTCAGTGCGCGTGGTTCATCGGCGCCGTTCCCGGCGCCATGGGCTCTCGGGACTTCCCTTTTGTGTCTTTTCCTCCTTCCTCTTCTGGCTTTCATCCCTTTCCTGTCCATACAGTCCCTCCTGGACTGTCAGGAGATGACGTTGAGCCTGACCAGACCTTCAGCCGGGCGATGAGGTGGGCAGAAGCATGATCTTTTACTGATGCAGAGCCTGTGGTCGAGGACCTGTCTTTTAAGTCTTTGCTGAAGAATATGATTTCACACTTTCTCTCCAGACTACAGACATCGATCCTGGGAAATTGTTAAGACTGCAATACCTTCACGCCCGGAGATCCCTCTGGATTTGACTCCTCCGATTCAGCCTTCCTTGAACGCTTTGTCTCAAATGGTATGGAATAATCCTGCTCTCTCTTCATCGGTGGCTAAATCCATTGATAGAAAATATTTAGCTCCAAGGATCGTCCCATTCAAACACCATGAAGTCTTGCTATATTATGACAATTAGCAGTTAGCCACAGCACTTGAACTGCCCGGAGAGGAAGGTTAACTCCAGGCTGACTGGAGTTCCAAGCGCGAGCGCTTTGCTGAAAGCTCTATCTGGCTAGTTTCAAACTGAAACTGTCAGATTCTTTCTCGCTTCACTGAACAGTCGCTCCGGAGATCTGCTCCTTCAGCTCGGTTCATTTCTCAGTTCAAACAGTGTTTTCGGTTCATTTTAACCGGCAATAAGTATTTATTTTACCGCATTTCGGTTCAAAGCTCTAGCTGGTAAACCGTAAGTACAGGATTTTAAAGCCTGTGTGGAAATTCGGTTCGGTTTTGAACCGATCGGTTTTGCTAAAAAACAATTTTAAATAATAAGCTTGGGCTTTTAGAGTGCGGTTCCGGTTCTTATCGGTTCTAAAAACCTATCTCTTAAATTGGGTTTTTCAAATACCGTGACACGGTTAGGAACCGATAAGGTGTCTTGCCTGGCACTGCCATAAAAAGAGGCAAGTTTTGGATGAGCTGGCATTATGTCTGAGAAACCCAAAGAAAAACCGGCCCACTGGGTTTCAACACTGTGATGTTTGTGGGGAAGCCTTGCCAAGGCTGACCCACACCACATGTGTTTATTGTCTGGAGGCTGACCACCTCCTGTCAGACTGCCGGTGTGTAGGAATTTCCTGCAGCCACCCTGGAGAAAGATTGGGCGGCTCAGGGAACGAGAGGCCAAAAGTCCGCTGACCCGGATGGCCAGCCTGGTCCAGCACCCACTGGACCAGAGGGTGCCCTCTGACCAGGCGAGACTTCCTCGGGCAAAAGGAAGGCTGGTTCTGAGGAACCAGTCCCAGTAAAAAATCTAAGAAATCAGCAGGTCTGGAGTGCAAGATTGCCTCTCCAACTGCTGCAGAGATAACTAAAGCCATACAGATTGTCCAGTCACTGTCTCAGGGACCGGCCAACCACCAACAGTTGGCAAAGGTTGGTTCGTTCGGTTCCAGTGGTTCAAGAGTATGATGTTGAGAATTTTATGAACCACAGGAGGGAGGAAGATTTTGATCATTATATGTGGCTGGGAGGGTCTGGACATGCCCATTGAACGGACATTTCTCCAGACAGACCATTAGAATCTCCCCTATGCTGTCTGAGTCCCTTCTCATTTTATGTTTTACAAAAGGTTGCAGAAACCCTCCAGCTTCCTTGGAAGAGGCTGTGGATGAGCAAGAGGAGCCTGATTATGTTGAGATGATGGATATCCCAGAGTCTAGGAGGTTGTCTATTCCTTTGCATAAGTCATTTAGAAGCAAACAACAAAATTTAAAAAATCCTCATTCTGTCCCTCCTGTAGATAAAAAAAATGGACAGAAGGTATACTTTATCAGGCCCTGATACAGACTTCCTCACTGAGCAGTGTAGTCATGTAGGTGTGGTACAAGCTGCAGCCTGTGACAAGGCTAATATCCCCTGGCCTCACATCCTCCTGATAAGGATTCCAGGAAGATTGATGCCATGGCGAAAAAACAGTATATGGCAGCTTCTTTGGGACTCAGGCAGGCAAATTATATATGGCTTATGTGGCTAGATATCAGAAATCTAGATGGGATACAGTGTTGCAGTTAGCCAAGCAGGCCCATGGCCAGCTGGCTGGTGAATTGAACAGGTGGCTGCTGATGGCATTGAAGCCTCTAAAGTTCAATTTCATACTGCTGTAGGCGTTAATGATGTTTCCTCTAGGGTCATGGCCACTTCTGTAGCTTTCTGTAGGTTGGCATGGCTCAGGTGCCTAATCTGTCACAGGATACTTGAGTCAAAGGCTATGGATTTTCCTGTGGTGGGAAATTCTCTGTTTGGAGAGCAAGCGGAAAATATATGAAAAGATGGATGAATACAGAACTACCTACAAAAGTGCCCAGGCCAAGGGCGGCATGCCACTCCACAGAGGCACACTCCCAGAGGCGAGGGCAGGCCTTTCCACAGGCCTTTTATCAATCAAGCCTCCTCTGCTTTTGCACAGGGGTTTTTCAGAGGCAGAGGTAGGAGCGCAGGTAAACCGCCCCCACCCCTCAGCCTAAGGCTACTGCCAAGCAGGCACCCTGATGGGGTGCCCAGGGCCAGTCTCCTGTACCAGTTGGAGGCAGGTTGAGCTCAGCCAGAACTGGTGTCCCTAACCCTGGACAAATGGGTTCTGGATGTAGGAAGCCAGGGTCTGTTCTCAGCTTCAAACAGTTTCCAAAGATGAGAACCAGACATTTTCCACCTGCAAGCTCCTTTAGAGGCCCTTGCTTGTTGGAAGCAGAGGTTTCTTCCTCCTAGACTGCAAAGCAGTGGAAGGGTTCCTCCTTGTCACCAGGGCAAGGGGCTGTACTCCAGATACTTTCTTACCCCAAAAGACAGGAGAATGGCGGGCCATTCTAGACTTAAGGTACCTGAACAAGCATCTTTTGAGACCAAAGTTCAAAATGTTAACTCTGGCAATGATTTTGCCCTCCCTCAGGCCAGGGACTGGCTAGCCTCTCTGGACCTCAAGGATGCCTATTTTCATGTCCTGATCAGGCCTTCTCACCAAAAAATACCTCAGGTTCGAACTGCCCTCAGGTCACTACCAGTTCAGAGCAATGCCTTCGGTCTTACCTCTGCTCAAGGGTATTCACAAAATGTCTAGCTGGTGGTAGTGGCTCATTTAAGAAGGCAAGGGGCTGTGTTTCCCTACCTGGACGACTGGCTCATTGTGGGTCAGTCCCCAGATCAGGTAAAATCCCACTTGTAAGTCACCCATCAACTTCTCACTTCCTGGGATTCCTGCTGAGATTTACCAAAGTCAGTTCTGAACCAGTTCAGGTACTAACTTTCATAGGTGCGGAATTGGACACAAAGTTGGCCAGGGCATTTCTCCCCTCGGAAAGGGTAAGAAGCTGATTGCCCTGGCATCCTCTTTCACCCTGCAGGTCTCTCGACCAGCAAGGCACTTTCTGCAACTTCTAGGGCACATGGCTGCCTCCACAGCTGTAGTGCAAGGAGCAAGATTCCAGATGAGAGACATTCAGTTTCATTTGAGGGCCTATTGGTCCCAAGGAGGGACCCCCCTACCAAATTGGTCCCAGTGACCTCAACTCTGATTCTAGCTCTTCAGTGGTGGCAGGATCAGAGCAATCTAAGACAAGGGTCCCCTTCATTCCCTCACCCTCACCACGGATGCCTCCTTGCTGGGGTGGGGCGCGCATGGGCGACCTTTCCACTCAGGAGTGTGGTCCCCAGGATCTCTGCTCCACATCAACCTATTGGAACTCAGAGCTGTCTTTTTAGCTCTTCAGGTTTTCTCAGCATCTGTCCAGAACAAAGTAGTTCAGGACAGACAATACCTAACAATGTGGTACATCAACAAGCAAGGGGCACTCGGTCATCAGCCTTGTGCACGAAGCAATGAAGTTGTGGTCTCTGACTTACTCCCTGAACACCTCCCTAGTAGCAGTTCACCTTCCAGGGAAGGACAATGTCCTAGCGGATGCCCTCAGCAGGATTTCTCAGGGTCATCACGAATGGTCTTTGAATCCCTAGTGCTGGGGTCAGTCCTTGCCAGATGGGGCACTCCTCAGATAGATCTTTTCACAGCCCCAGACAACCACCAACTTCCTCTGTTCTGTTGCAGGCCTCCCAGTAATGGGCTCAGTCCCCCTGGACGCCTTTTCTGTTGGATTGGGAAGGAAGTTCCTGTATGCCTTTCCCCCTTCCCCTTCTCTTCAGGGGTGTTAGTAAAAATCAGATCCCAGCCTGCAAAGTGATTCTGGTTGCACCAGACTGGGCCAGGCAACCGTGGTACCCACTGCTTCTGTCCCTGACAGTCCACCCTCCCTGGACCTTCCCAGGGTCCACAACCTGCTGACTGTGCCCGGGAGAGTTTGGTATCAGGACCTCAAATCCCTCCACCTCAAGGGCTCCTTCAGGAGTTAGAATTGCTGATTTACACCTTTCTCAAGGTGTCCTTGATATTTTAAAGGCCTCGAGGCTTCCCACTAGGGCACTTATAATTCCAAATGGAAGAGGTTCTCCATCTGGTGTTCTGGGAAGCAAATTGTCCCAGAATCTGCTGATTTGCCCATTTTGCTGGACTACTTGGTCCATCTTAATTCCTTAGGCCTCAGAACTAGCTACCTTAAGGTTCATCTGGCAGCTGTCTCTGCTTTTATATCAGCAGGAAGCCTGCCTCCCTTTCTTCTCACCCTGTGTTTTCCAAGTTTTTAAGGGGTTACTTCACACTAACCCTCCTTTTTAGGGACCGGCCCCTGCCTGGGCCTTAATGTTTCACATTGCTCCAGTTAATGCAACCCCCTTAGAACCTCTATCTTCAGCAGACCTTAAGTTCTAACTTGGAAAACTGTTTTCCTAGTGGCCATCACTTCTGCCAACACATAAGTGAGTAACAAGCCCTGTCAGTGGAAAAGTTTTATTTCTTTTCACAGAGATAACAGTCCCCAGGACTAACAGAAAGTTTTACCTAAAGTGGTTTCAGATTTCCATCTTAACCAATCCATCTCTCTCCAGTATTTTTCACTGAGCATTCTTCCTCGGGTGAGAGGAGATTGCCACAGTTTGGACGATCAAAGAGCTTTAGCTACTATTTGGAGCGCACCAAGGGTCACAGGTTCGAATCCCTCCAACTCTTGCTTACCTATGGCGGAGGTTGGCAAGGGAAACCTGCCACTAAGAGGACAATTGCCAGGTGGATTGTCTCTTGTATCAAATTTTGCTACCAAAACTAGGTGAGAACCCCCTCAGGACTGAGGCCCATTCCACCAGGGGTACAGCTGCATCTCAGCGGCTGCTAGAGATATTCCATTCTGGAAATCTGTCAACTGCTACCTGGAAAACAGATTCACACCTTTACCAAGCATTACTCCCTGGATGTCCAGTCCAGGAGAGATGCTTTCAGTTTAGCACAACCGTGCTTCACAGAGCCTATTTCCTAAGTAGGTTCTGGCCCTCCTCCATGGAGGTACTGCTGTGTAATCTGCTAACTGTCATAATATAGCAAGACTTCATGGTGTTTGAAGAAAAAAATTACTCACCTTAGTAATTGCTTTTCTTCTCATGAGTCTTACTATCTATTTAACCCAACCTGCCCCTCTCAGAACTTCTACTTGGGTAAGGGTTGGCAAATTAGTGCAAACACTGTGTCATGCGCTATAACTCTTTTTCCCTTTCCTTTTCTTTAGGATTAGGAAAACTAGGTATTTCTGTTTTGGTTATGTTTGGCCCCCTCTTGGACTTCTGTCTTTTGGGGAGGGGGCCTAATAGTGCTTGTTAGGGTGATATTGTTGTTGTTGTTGTTTCTGTTATTGTTATTCTGCTAGTAGGTAGCCATTTGGCTAGTGTAGGGTTTTCCACACAGACTTTTGCTTAGTGTTGGCTCCATAAGATCTGACAGTTTCAGTTTGAAACTAGCCAGACAAGACTTTCACAGTAAGCGCTCGTGCTTGGAACTCAGTCAGCTTGGAGTTAACTCCCTTCTTCCGGGCAGTTCAAGTGCTGTGGATCCTATTGTAGTCCTGGCGAGAGAATGATAAGGTCATCCTTCCTCAAACCACTACGAAACGACCTATTAACAAGGGAATATCGTAGAATAGACACCTTAGAGTAAGAAAGTCTTTGCTGCTTCTACCTAAAGTATGCGTGTTGCCAGTTACCAAGGCTGTTTTCTAGCACAGACAGTATATCCTGTGGCACTCTCTTAAGCAAATGGTTGAAGCTCTTCCAGAGTCGGATTCAGAACCAGAGCTTCTTCAAACCACTACTGGGGTATTGAATCTAACAACCAACAGGTTAAAGCAAGCCATGGGCGCTTCGACTCCGCTTCCCGTTCAGCAGCTGCTGGTATTTGCACCCGCCCGCCATTCCCTGGCTGCGCGCCTTCAGACTTCACCAATGATGCGCAACAGCAGGTAATGGCTTTGCCCCTGATGGTGCATATCTTTTTGGTCCTCAGGTCGAGCAAGCTGTAGAAGCTACACAAAAGACTAGGTCAGCCATTAAGTTGGCTAGAACCCTCTGTCCCTCTCGGTGGCACCCAGTAAATGTCAGTTTCACCAACCGTCTGTCCTTTCGGGCAGAGGAAGTTTCCATGAGAACTCAACTGCCCAACCTCAAAAGAAGGTGCAATAAAGCGCCAGGGGGCTCAAAAGCGCCCAGCGCTA
Source organism: Neoceratodus forsteri (assembly GCA_016271365.2). Lineage (NCBI taxonomy): Eukaryota > Metazoa > Chordata > Ceratodontiformes > Ceratodontidae > Neoceratodus > Neoceratodus forsteri. Next base: position 892,280,952 of record CM057452.1, on the reverse strand, counting down.
CCTTATGAATTACTGGCCCAAGTCCCACCTCAACTGCCGAGGTGGACTTTTTCTCTCTCCGTGGGAGGTCGCTGATGCACTTCTACAGCCAGTGGAAGTCCACAACCTCAGACAAATGGGTCGCTTCGGATAATCAGCGAGGGTACTCACTCAATTTTGTAGGAAACCCTCCGGATCGCTCCTCTAATGACAGCCCAGGCTGTCTGCCTTTCAGTCAGACCTTCTCACCTGACATTCAGAGCCTTCTAAACAACAGAACAGTAGAACTTGTGCACGCTGCATCAGCGAAACACGGGGTTCTCTCATTACTTTCTGTTCCAAAGAAGTCTGGGGAATCGCCCCATTCTAGATCTCAGAAAGCTAAACACATTTCCCCAAGGAGAAATTCAAAATGATTTCTCTAGGAACCTGTTACCCTTGCTTCATCAACACGACTGGTTAGCCTCCTAGACATGCAGGATGCTTACCAGCACATTCCCATTCACCAGGCATCACAAATTCCCTGAGGTTTGTGACTCTGGGACAACATTATCAGTTCAAGTCCTGCCTTTTGCAGGCTATCCTCGGCGCCATGAAGTTTTACAAAAGTGTTGTGCAGTCCTGCGCACCTCAGAAACTTCGGAACCACAGGTGTTCCCTTATCTGGACAATTGGCTTCTGGCAAGTCCTTCCAGGCAAGGGACTCTGGATGCCGTGGAGATGACCTCTCGCCTCCTTATGTCCATGGGAGTCCTGCTAAACCTCAAGAAATCGCAGCTGCAGCCCTCCCAGAGGCTCCTTTTCATAGGGACCCTTCTGGACACATCCTGTCAGAGGCTTTTCTCCCAGAGGACAGAAGGAATGATATCCTTCAGATGGCCCGTTACATTGGAGAGAACAGGTCAGTTACAGCGCCTCGATGCAACGGATGCTGGGCCTCATGGCATCCTCGGTGTTCACTGTACCTCTGGCCCGTCTGCACATGAGAACCACCCAGGGATGCTCAGTACTCAGTGGTCTCCAACCACTCACCCATGAGTCCTATCTCATCAAAGTGACAGAACCCTTAAGAGTCTCTCACCTGGTGGTCTCGAGGATAATCTCCTGCAAGGATACCCCTTTGCCCTCTGGACCATCAGGTCTCCATTACCCAGGCGCTTCACTAATGGGGTGGGGAGCTCACTGTCAGGCTGTCCACACTCAGGGTGTGTGGACTCAACTCGAGTCCCAGCTTCACATAAATGTCCTAGAAATGAGAGCCGTCCTTTATGCGGTCCGAACTTTGAAGGACATTCTCTTTCTCAAGAATATTCTCCTCAGGCGGACAACAAAGCAGTGATGTATTACATCAACAAGCAGAGGCGGTGCTCATTCTTACCCCTTATGCAGGGAAGCGATGAGGGTCTGGGAATGGTGCTTGGAGCACAAGGCTCTAATTCAAGCAATCTACCTGCCAGGTGTACAGAACGACTTGGCAGACCGTCTCAGCAGAACAGAGACAGATCCTCACGAGTGGTCTCTCAACTCAACCATAGTTCAGTCACTATTGAAGAGTGGGAACTCCGGTCCTGGACCTTTTGCGTCCCCACTCAGCATAAAACTGCCTCTCTTCTGCTCCAGAAGTCCAGGGCCTGGCATTTTTGTCAGGATGCGTTCAGGCTCGGTGGACAAAAGCCTTCTTTCCGCCTTTCCGCCTCTTCCTCTAATTCAGAGAGTACTCCTTAAGTTCGAGTCTCAGGAGGCGAGATGATTCTCATTGCTCTCTTTTGGCCTTGACAACTGTGGTTTCCACTTCTCAACAGTATGTTGGCAGTTCCTCGAGACCACTTCCTGCAGATGAACCTTTTAACTCAGGGACGGTGGTCTATCCCAATCTGAGATCTCTTCACCTTCAGCTTGGCTCCTGAAGAGGTAGAAGTAAATCGGTTCAATGTCTGTCGAAGAGTTTCTGATATCCTCCTGGCTCTTGTGAAGCCAGCCACTCTGAAAACTGCGGCTAAGTGGGCGTTTTTAAACTCTGGTGTGCAAAGTCCTCTTTGAATCCCTTTTCCTGCCCTCAGATAAAGTTTTAGAGTACCTTTGGACCTCTCAAATTCAGGTCTCAGTACTCTACAGTTAAGGTTCACCTTAGTGCCATTTCAGTATCATGGCCGTTTTTCTCTTTCACTGGCTCAGTTACCTATGGTTAAGAGATTTCTTAAGGGCATTCTGCACACAGACCCCCTACAAGGCGTCCTGTTGCAGTCTGGGACATTAATCTTGTGCTAGACATGCTCACTCGAAACCTTTTGAGCCTCTAGCTACATGTGAACTAAAGTTCCTCACCTGGAAGACTGCCTTCCCTAGTGGCCATTACCTCAGCCCGTAGGGTCTCTGAGATACATGCCCTGGTCACAGACCCTCCGTATACTGTGTTCCATACGGACAAAGTAGTCCTTCATTACTCATCCTAAATTTCTTCCTAAGGTTGTGTCAGAATTTCATCTTAACCAACCTTTGGTCCTTCCCTCTTATTTTGCGGACTTCCAAAATGAAGGGGCAGCTCTCTTCATTCTCTGGATGTTAAGAGGGCCTTGCGTTTCTACTTAGATAGAACCAAGGATTTTCGTAAAGCCCAGCAACTGTTCGTTTCCTTCAGTGAGGCCCAGCTGGGTCAACCTGTCGTTATTAGATGTATCTCAGCATGGCTAGTGGCGTGCCTTCGTCACTGCTATTCCATGGCGCCAGGTTAAGTTGGAGGTAGAGTTCGCCACTCTACCAGGGTGTGACATCCCTAGCGGAATCCATAGCGTGCCCATTGCAGACATCTGCAATGCGATCACCTGGAGCTTAGTGCATACTTCCAGTTAAGCATTATGCACTCGATGTCCATGCCAGGCGACATTCTTCTTTTGGCAGAGCCATCCTTAATGGACTTCTGTCTTAAGAAGCGTGAGCTCTTGGTTTCTCCTGCCGCCTTCTTGGGGATTATTAGCTCTATGCGCTCCCAATAGTGTGAATGAGTGGTGGAGACTTATGTCCAGGAAGATATGAAAATTACGCACCTACTGTAATTCTTGATCTTCTTGGCCAGTCTCTACCACTGATTCCACGCCCACCTCCATCCCCGAGCTCACCTCTCTTGTTGGTCTTCACTCCCTCAAATCTTTAGGCCTTGAAGACTTCTTTGTTGACCCTTCTTACAGGGTTGTCCGAACTATCTTATGTCCGGTTTTAGGTTAGGCTACCCTTCTAGGTTAGTTACACTGCACCTCCTTGGTAAAAAGGTACTGAGGCGGTTGGGAGTCGACTCGAGATAGTCATTGCCGTGCGAGCTGGGGCTCGTGGTGCCGTTCCTGGCGGAGCCATCTCTGGCGTCGACTCCCCAGCAAAAAGTTTGCTCCCGATGGGTCCTAGTGCCTCGGCGCAGATCCCAATAGTGTGAATGAGTGGTGGAGACTCGTCCAAGAAGATCAAGAATTACGGTAGGTACGTAATTTTCATATTTCTTTGACTGGGTGACCAAAGTAGTAGCCTAGTGAGGGGCTGTGGATATGGCCTACCTAGATTTTAGCAAGGCATTTGATACAGTCCCACACAAAGATTAATAAACAAGTTAGCCAGCCTTGGGTGGGTCCCAAGATGGTAGCCTGGATAAAAAATTGGCTGGACAACAGGACAAGGGTAGTAGTAAGCAGAGTCCACAGTGAAGAAAGGAGGGTTACTAGCGGGGTACCGCAGGGTTCAGTGCTGGGACTGGTCCTTTTAATGTCTTTGTAAGTGACATTGCAGAGGAACTGGAAGGAAAAGTATGTTCTTTGCAGACACAATGATCTGCAACATGGTTGATACACAGGATGGAGTGGAAAGGATGAGAAGGGACTTGGCAAGGTTGGAGGAATGGTCAAATGTATGGCAACTTAGATTCAGTGCAAAGAAGAGGTAATGCAGCTGGCTGGGAAACAAAACCCAGAGGAAGAGTACACAATGAGCGGTGAGATACTGACAACAATAAAATGGAAAGGGACTTGGGGTAATTATCAGATGACCTAAAGGTGGGCAAGCAAGATGAGAAGGCAGTAAGGAAGGCTGAGGGATTCTGGGATGCACAGGAGAGGCATCAGCAGTAGAAAACAGGAAGTTCTAGGGACATGGATATGTTGTTCTATCCACACTTACTGGCAGGTTCTTTGCGCTTTAAATCTTGCAGGAAGGTCTTCAGGCTGGCTCCTCCCACCCACCGGGTGGTAAAACTCTTAGCTCCGCCCCATGACGCCAGATTTTCCTTACCACTTGGAGCTCAGGTTCCCTCCTTAGCGCTCGCGTTTAAGGCCTGGATTCACACTCTTTGGTTAAACCAAAACTTATTCTAAAGTTTAAAAGACTTGACCTTTTTCTTCCTTAGCGACTACGATGGACAAAATTGACTCCAGTTTGGCGGTGCCTTGTGGGCAGAAGATGTCTGGACGATCCGCACTCCATGTGCATTTACTGCCTTGGGATCGATCAAGATATGAGCCTACCGGTGTGCAAGTCCTTCTCGGTCAACGTTCTTGAGGCCGTGCTGCCAGACTTCAACTTGGGCGCCGAGAGACGATTCTCCAGTAAAGTTGAAGGAGGTCTGGCGCAGCCCCCGCAGTGGGCTCGACTGAGCAACTTGAGCAAATGATCACCCTCGAGGAGGAGGTGGCCCAGGCCGCATCTTCTTCTTCCTCGGTCGCAGCATTTATCCCGCCTCCTTGGGCTCCTCCTACTCTGCTTCTTTCAAGGAGATTTGTCAGTCCCTCTCTTCTAAGGGAGAGGGCCATGGAACATTCCTTTCGGTCCAAGAAAAAGGACTCTAGGGTAAGTCCCACCATCGGCGTTATGGGAGCAGTTGAGGTCCCCTTCCCTGGAGAGCCGACAATCGACCTGGTCAAGGTTGCGGCTAAGGCCGCTGGCTTCACAGTGTCCTGTCAGGTCAGCCGGCCGAGACACCCATTCACGCGGGTCGAGATTTTTCTTGACCCATCAGACGGGCTGTCGACTGGAGAAGCTGAGAACCCTTCACGGTTCCCCGGTGGAAATGGAGGACTTGTCTGTGCCTCCTGTGCGGAGTCCCTGGTTAAGGTTCCTGAGCCGGGGAGGCAGGTTTCCCCGCTCCCTCCCAGACCCACTCTTGGAAACACCAAGGGTTTTGGTCTCGGACCTCCTCTTGGTCCAGCCGAACCGCCGACATCGATGGTCTGGTCTCGGCACCGAGGAGAGGCGGCGCGCCATCCCTCGTCCTGCTCGGAGGATAGGCTCGGGGCAAGTTGCGCGGTGCTACGAGGATCTGATGTGGCAGCAGTTCCTTTTATCCGGGAGCAAGCGACTCGTCGCCTTCCCGCCATTAAGTGGCTGTCACCTGAACGGCTGAAACAACCCTCGTGGTCATCGAGGAGCGAAACGGTGCTGGTTGTTTGGCCAAAACCAGCTGCATTACCCATTGTGGTGGAACCCCACCTCCACAACCAAAATCCGGGCTTCGACCTAGGATTCTCGGTCTGGTCATGGGTTGCCCCATCGGTTGTCGGTCACCCTCACTCCAGATCGTTCTCAGCAGGTTGAGGGTGGCGATTCCCTTGGCAGCTATTTGCAGACTCCTCGGAGTCTGATGATGACTCTTCCCTGTTCTCCAGGCCTTTCGACCTGGAGTCCTCTGGGGACAGTCGGTGGACGAGGCCCATCCTCTTTATAGGATTGCTTCAGCTCATCTCAGAATCTACTGGGATGAATCTCAAACCCGTATCAAAGCGGGCCAAGTATCCCCTCACGGAGATACTGGACCGAGGATTCTCTCTCGGAGGCCTTTTCTGTGGCGAAGCCATTGTTGGTCCGGCCCTGGAGCTATGGCAGCGGCCGGCTTCTTGTCCAGCTCCTCGGCCAGGATGGCCAGGAAGTATCACCGTTCCACTGGCTCACTCTCCAGTTCTCGGAGCACCCCTCTGTGGAGGGGTTGGTGACCGACAGTGTTTTCCGGAGCTCGGGACGCTCAGGGCGTGGACAAGCCACCCGATAAAGAGTCAAGAAACTGGACTATTCCGGTGTAAAGTTCACGCTCCAAGGCTCCTCCTTAGGCCTCTCGTCCAGGCCAGTTCGGCCGCACTGATGGCACACTTTTCCCACGCCTTTGGGCTCCCTGGATGAGGGGATTCCTCATCTCCGGCTGACCTCCAGACTACAGTCAAGCAGGTGTGGGATCAGGGAAGGGTAGTGGCAAAGCAACAGCTCAAACTGCTTTTGACATTGGAGACTCTTGTGCTCGGTCAGTAGTGGCTGCAGTGGCCATGCGCCGCAGAGCTTGGCTGCGGATCTCCACCTTCATGGCGGATACCCAAGCTAGCAGATGTTCCTTCCTGGGGACCGACTTGTTCAGTCCCGGGTGGAGGGTCATTTGCAGAGGATCGAGAAGTCCAATGCCACCTTGGACTCTGTTACTTCTGCCCAGAAGGACAAAGGCCGCCAGCAACAGCATAAGCCCTTTCAGCCTTCTGCTCCTGCGGCACGTCCGCCCAGCAACACCAGCATCAGGGCCAGCAGGCTCGCACTTGACACCCCAAAGCCAAGCCTGCAGCTTTCTTCAGCAGGAAGCTGGGAGAAAAAGACCCAGGAGGTTCCTCGGCTGGTCCTTCCTCCAAGCCTGCCCAGTGACTGGTTGAGGTGTCACCCCAGCCTCGTCACTCCCCGGGTTCCCACATGGGGGACAGCTCCGCCACTTCCTTTCCGCCTGGTCCGCTATCACCGTGGACCGCTTGGTGTTGGAGGTGGTAGGAAAGGTCTGCCTCTGGAATTCGAGCAGGTCCCACCCTATCGAGCCGTCTCCCCACGGGGGCTATGGGGTCTGAAGCTCTCTCTGTCGGCTCGTCGGGCCGACATTGCTCTGCTCCTCCAAAAGGAGGTGATCAGGAGGTGGCGGATCCTCCACCAGACCCAGGGTTTGTGTCCAGGTATTTCCTGGTCCAGAAACAGCGGAGCTGGCGCCCATTTTAGACCTACAGACCTGAACAAGTTCCTAAGGTCTCGAACCTTCAGGATGGTGACTCTGGCTCAGATCATTCCATCCTTGGAACGAGCATGAGGTTTTCTCTGGACCTCCAGGGACGCGTTCTTTCATGTCCCAATCCATCCGTCACCAGAGATTCCTCCGCTTCAGAGCGGAGGGCCATGCCTCGGCCTTCCTCCTGCTCCCAGGCTCTTCATCAAATGCATGGCAGTGGTGACAGCATTCCTCACGGCTGAAGGGTCCAGGTGTACCCTCACCTGGACGACTGACTGATTGCAGCCCCTCCAGCCTGGAGATGGAGAGGTCCAGGAATCTGGCCCTCCAGGTCTGCTCTCAGATTGGCCTCCTCATCAAGGCCAAGTGGAATTCCGTGCCAAGCGGGTGATTCAATTCATCGGGGCAGAGCTCGCTCTCTTCAAGCCAGAGCATGGCTCCCGGTGGAGAGGGCCAAGGTTCTTTCCTCCTTTGCCCAATCATTTCGGTTGGGCAATTGTGCCCTTCCGGGACTTCCTGCGCCTCATGGCGGCCTGCACCAACATGGTCCGTTGGGCCTGCTGGCATGTCCCCTTCAATGGGGACTGGCATCAATGGTCATGCGCTCTGGTCCGCTGGACCAGCCAGTGGCTGTGACCCAGGAGATGTGGAACGGTCTCAGTTGGTGGATCGTTCCATCTCACCTGCAGGAGGGCATCCCGCTTGTCCGCCCCAAGCCAACAATCATTCTAACGACAGATGCCTCTCTGATGGGTTGGGGTGCCCATCTGGGGAGCACAGCAGCATGGCCTCTGGTCCCTCAGGAGTCTCGATGCCACATCAACCTGCTGGAGCTTGGTGATCGACTATCCTCACCGCCTTGCTCTGTTTGTGCGAGTCAAGTGGTCAGGTCAGGCGCGCACAATACACGCCCATGTACTACCCTAAACTGCCAGGCGGGATCGCTCCTTGCCCCGTGCAGGAAGCTCCGCACTTGGTCCCTTGTGAGCAGACTGAGGCGGATCTCCTAGCCATCCATGTGGCGGGAGCCTCAACACTCTGGCCGATGCCTAAGCCGGATAGGTGCTGCATCTCAGGGTGGTCTCTCCTGCGGAGGCAGTACACGATCTGTTCTCCCACTGGGGCACTCCTCAGGTGGACCTGTTTGCCTCCAGGGAGAATCTGAAGCTGAGGCTCTTTCATGCCCACCCCTCAGCAGGGCTTGCAGCAGGAATACCTTCTCGAGGCCGTGGACCCCGGCCTTCTTCACTTTTCCCCATTTCCCTGATCCACAAGGTGCTTCCAAGGCGAGGAGGGACAAGGCGCAGGTGATTCTGGTAGCCCCAGACTGGCCCTGCCAGTTCTAGTATCCAGATCTCCTCCGCCTCAGCTCCAGGCTCCCGATGCGGCTTCTAGCCCGCCTGGACCTGATCTCAGTCAACCAGGGAAGGTACTTCACCTGGACCTTCAATCCTGCACGTGATGGCCTGGTTCCTGAACAGCTAGAGTTCTAGGCCTTGGGTCTTTCCGACGAGGTCCTCAACGTTGTTGAGGCATCCCGTAAAAGTCGATCAGAAAATGCTATGCCTTCAAATGGAAGAGATTCTCCATTTGGTGTCAGGATAAAGGGTTCGACCCTTCCTCCTGTTCCTAGGCCAGCATTCTGGACTACCTATGGTCCCTTTCTCAGCTAGGGCTTGATCGATGACCCTTAAGGTGCACCTGGCAGCCATCTCTGCTTACTGGGCGCGGGGCCGGGAAAGCAGTCAGTGGCGCAGGAGAGGTGGTGAGGCGCTTTTCAAAGCCTTGATCACATATCCTCTCCGGTGCGAGAACCTCCACCTCCGTGGGATCTACTACTGGTATTGGCTAGCTCATGGGCAAGCCATTCGAACCGATGCACAGGTGTGATATCTCTCACCGGTCGTGGAAGACTGCCTTCTTGGTGGCTATCACGTCCGCCAGAAGGATGGGAGAGCTCCAGGCGCTTTCCATTGAGTCTCCTTATCTGGTCTTCCACAGGGACAAGGTTGTCCTCGCCTCCACCGAAATTCCTTCTGAAGGTGGTGTTGGAGTTCCACCTTAATCAGGTGTTGACTCTGCTGGTGTTCTACCCAAATCACACCTGGAGGCGAATATAGGCTCCATACTTGGACCCTAGAAGAGCTCTCTTTTATAAGGAGCGGACGGCTGAAGTTTGGGGAGAGGTTCGCCAGTTGTTTGTCACCACGCTGAAGCCGCACCTGGCAGACCTGCAGCAAAGCGGACGATAGGCAGGTGGGTCACCTCCTGCATAGATCTCTGCTATAGGTTGGTGGGCATGGAGCCTCCCAAAGGGATAAGAGCTCATTCTATCTGCCATACTGCTGCTTGGTGGCTGCTTCCGGACGTCCCTATCCAGGAAATCTGCAGGACTGCTACCTGAAGTCAGCACACACCTTCATTATCCACTACCACATCGACCTAGAGTCACGCGGGATGCTGGTTTTGGGACCTCAGTTCTCCAGTCCTTATTTCCCAAGTAGGGGTGTGTCCTTGCCTCCCTCCTCCCAGAGAACTGCTAGGAGTCTGTCAAGTGTGGATGAACAACATATCCATGTCCCTAGAAATGCAGGTTACTCACCTGTAACAGGAGTTCTAGGAATGGTGTTTGTTGTTCATCCACACAACCCACACGGACTCCCGACTGCAACGCACAACCTGGCTTCCAGCGGGCTAGATCTGGTGCCATGGGGCAGAGACGAGAGTTTTACCACCTGGGTGGGTGGGAGGAGCCAGCTTGAAGAGCTTCCAGCAAGATTTAAAGTGGCAAGGAACCTGCCAGTAAGTGTGGATGAACAACATTTACCATTCCTAAAACTCCTGTTACAGGTGAGTAACCTGTATTTGTTATCCCTCTGTTCAGACAGTTGGTGAGACCCCATCTGGAGTACTGTGTGCAGTTCTGGAGACCCCATCTCCAAAAGGCGTAGACAGAGTGGAGGCTGTCCAGAGGAGGGCAACAAAATGGTGCAGGGTCTGCACCAGAAGACAAATGAAGAGAGACTAAATGAGCTTAGTATGTATACCCTTAAGGAAAGAAGGAGAGGGGGACATGATAGAAACTTTCAAGTACCTCAAGAGAATCAAAGTCCAAGATGGTAGCATTTTTCAGAAAATGAGATGTGGAAGAACAAAGGGCACGATTTGAAGATAGAGGGCGGCTCAGAGGTAATGTGAGGAAATATTTTTCACAGAGAAGGTTGTGGATGCATGGAACAGCCTTCCTGAGGAGATACGTGGAGTCAAGAACAGTGGGGAATTCAAGAATGCATGGGACAGAGGTAAGGCAGTTCTAGTGGGGGGCAGGAGGAAGTAGGCTGTTGGTTAACTAGGATCTGCAGTTTATCTGTTAGGTAATAAAATTGGCAGACTGGGCGGGCCAGCGGTCCTTATCTGCCATCAAATTCTATGTTTCTAAGCCAGACTCCCAATTACCTCTCCCCTTCTACTGATTTAGCAACTAAGTTGATACAGTACCCTTCCCCAACACAGAAGCACATACTGACTTTCAAGAGTCGCCAGAGATTTCATTGTCGATCTGGCATTGGGAGCCAGATGGCTGATCCTGAGCAATTTCAGTGCCTGGGTTGACGATGAACTCTCACAGTTTGGTCAAGATTTCCTCCAGCTAATGAGTTCTCTGGGCCTTACAGGTGGTTACCTCCTCCACCCATATTGGTGGTGATTCATTGAACTTGGTATTGCTCCTGGGATAGAGATATCCGACTTGGTGATGGAGCCAGTCAGGTGGTGTGACCATCCATACCACTGGGTTCTGTTTCGTGGCTCCCCAATAGAGTCTGCCCCTACGGAGATGGTCTGGTACCGTCCTTTGAGGGGAGCTTCCTCAGATGACCTTATGGCGGTGTTGGACCTATCGGGCATTCAGGGCGATAGCATGGATCCAGGGATCTAGTACTTGCCTATAATGAGGTGGTGGTGGTGGTGGTGCTGGCCCTGGCCCTGGATTCCACAGCACCTGTTCATGTTTGTCCCTCACTATTCGTCCAGGGTCTCCTTGGTTTGATGAGACCTTGAAGGAATTGAAGAGAGGGATGAAGGCTAGAGAGGAGCTGGCAAAATCTGGTCTGGAGTTTGACAGACTTAGATTGATGGACCATTATGAACTATCAATCAGCAATCACCTGTATAAGGCAGAATTCCTGTCCAGTGAGATTGCTGCTGCAAGAGAACTGACCAGCTCATCTCTTCAGGACTGTGGACAGATTGTGTAATCTAATCTGTCTCCAGTCTGGGAGAGCTTTTCACAAGATTGATATGATGAGTTTGCTCGGTATTTGCAGATAAAGTTGCCACAGTCAGATTTGTCATCTGTCTGACCCCTCTAATGGGAATTGCAGTGGTCGGCAGGAGATGTCTGGCCCTCGGTTTGCTTGATCTGAATTCAGCCGACCTGCAATCACGGACATTGTGATGGTCATCCAGATGTTGCCTCCAACCTGCTGTATGTGGATCCTGCCCTATACGCCTTTTAGTAGGTTGCGTGGGAAATCTGATCGGTCCTAGCCGAGATAGTCTGGAGGTCCTTGGAGGGGGATCTTTCTAGATCCCCTGAAGGAGACGCTATTTGGCCCCTCCTTAAAAACCCTCTTGGACCTGGACTGTCTGGCTAACTATCACCGGACTCTAAGCTGCCTTTTGTGGGTAAGGTTATTGAGAAGGTGGTTGCGTCACAATTGGATGATCATTTGACCAGCAACGTTGTCTATGATTCTCCAGTCAGGATTTAGGAAGAGACATAGCACTGAGACAGCTCTTGTCTGGGTACTAAATGACCTCCTGATAGCAGAGATCGTAAGACCCATTCTATCTTGGTCTTGCTTGATCTGTCTGCAGCATTTGACACAGTAGACCATGGTGTGTTGATGGCTGCTCTGGCTCATCTGTGGACTGTCTGGGACATTCCTCTGATGGTTTCGATCTTTTCTCTAGGGTAGGACTCAGAGAGTGGGCCTGGGATTTTTCCTCGCCCTCTCTCCTTATCCTGTGGGGTGCTGCAGGGTTCCATCTTATCCCCGATGTTGTTTGCAGTGTATATGCTGCCTTTGGGAGAGATTATTAGGCTGTACGGTTGAGTTTTCACTGTTATGCAGATGATACTCAGCTGTACATGCCCTTTGTATCTGGTCAGGATGCATGTATTTCAGTGTTTAGCAACTGTCTGGCCGAGATCCCGGACTGGATGAGTCTCAGCTGGCTGAGATTGACCCAACTAAAACCGAGGGCTGGTTGTGGACCCAAATCGCCGGGAGGCGGTTGCGTCGGCTGGATTACCCTCTGGGCTGTGGCTTGGGGTGTTCAGCTGACTACCTCAGACCAGGTGCATAACCCATGCGTTATTTGACAAGATCCTATCCTGAAATCTCAGAAGTGGCGGCAGTAGTCAAAACCTCCTTTACCTTCTGAGGAATATCGCCCAGGTAAAACATCTGGTTTCTCCTGGCGATCTTCCAACTGTGGTCAACGCCTTCATTGCCTCGCGTTGACTACTGCAGTCCCTTTACTTAGGGCTACCGGGGTTGATATCTGCCACTTGCAGCTAGTGCAAACGCGCAGCCAGGCTGTTGACTGGTACTTAGACCAGTCAATAATGCCTGTGCTCCGCGAGTTGCACTGGCTGCCAGTTCAGTGGCGGATCACCTTCAAGGTTGGTTTTGCTTGACCTATAACGCCCTACATGATCAGGGACCGAATTACTTGCAAGATCTCCTTCGCCTTACTGTCCCTCTGCCTCTCCCATCCACCGATGAGGGATTGCTAGAGATTCCTAGAGTCCCTTAAAGACATCAGGGGCTTGGTCTTTAGTTTTGCAGCCCAGACCCTGTGGAATTCTCTACCCCGCCGGGTACCTAGACTGCTTGACTGTCCAGAGTTTTAAAAATGCACTTAATGCACACCTATTTAGCTTAGCCTACCCTAGTTTTTAAGCCATTATTGAATTGTAATTTATTGCTGGATTTTATTTAATGTTTTTAAATTTCTTTATTGTTCTCATATTTTGTACAGGCGCCTTGGATTTGGAAAGGCGCTTTTGAAAGAAATTTTGATTTGATTACAACAAGGAGACTGGCTAGCATCACTGGACCTAAAAGTTGTCTACTTCCACATCCCCATAAGGGAATCCCACAGAAAGTACCTGAGGTTCAGACTACCATCAGGCCACTATCAATTTGCAGCTCTGTCTTTCGGCCTGACCTCTGCTCCAAGGGTATTCACAAAGTGCTTGGCAGCAGTGGTGGCACACTGAGAAGACAAGGCATCTCTGGATTCCGATATCTGGACGAGTGGCTAGAGGTGGGAAAAAACCCACAACAAGTAGAGATGCTTTGAGTCTCACACAGGAGACACTGGAGCCTCTGGGATTCCTCATAAACGTCCAAAGTCTGTACTGCAACCTGTTCAGGTACTGCACTTCACAGGAGCAGAACTGGACACTGTACAGGGAAGGGCCTTCCTTCCCAAGACAGAGCAGACAGTATCGTGAGCATAGCAGGGTCTTTTGTCTTAAACAGGCCAAGACCAGCAAGATACTTTCTGCAGCTGCTGGGACACATAGCCGCAGCTACAGGCACAGTGCAGGGATGTCTGTTTCAGATGAAACATCAATTTCACCTAAGGGCCCACTGGTGCCAGAAAAGGGACCCTGTTTCAAAGTTGGTGCCAGTATCAGGGACCCTGATACATGCCCTGCAATGATGGCAGGACAAAAGCAACTTGAGGGAAGGAATACCATTTGAGATTGTCTCCTACCATGGTACTGCAACAGATGCTTCTCTGCTAGGTGGGGGGCTCATCTAGAGGAATACACAGTGCATGGTACTTGGTCCCAAGGAGTCACTGCTACACATAAATCTATTGGAGCTCAGGGTAGTGCTTCTAGCACTTCAGTCCTTGCATCCCTGATAAAGGGAAAAGTGGTACAGGTCAGAACAGACAATACCACCACCATGTATTATGTCAGTAAGCAGGAGGGACAAGGTCCGACCTGTTCTGCACAAGCAATGAAAATCTGGGGCCTGGCATACTCTTTGAAAGTATCTTTGGTGGCAGTGCACCTTCCGTGGAAAGACAATACTTTGGCGGATGCCCTATGCAGACTCAGCCAGAGCCATCACAACTGGTGTCTCAGACAGGTTCTGGAGATATTGTTCAGAAGGTGGGGTACTCCAGAGATCGATCTCTTTGCCTCAGAATAGAATCTACAGTTACCAGAGTTTTGTTGCAGACCACCAGCCAAGGGACAATCCTGGTGGATGCCATGGTGCTGAATTGGGTAGGGAAGACCCCATATGTTCCCTCCATTCCCCTTATTGCTTGAGGTCCTGATCAAGCTCAGGTACTAGTCAGCCACAATAATTCTGATAGCTCCAGATTGGCGGGTCAGCCTTGGTACTCACTGCTGCTTTTCCCTGTCAGTGGCACAACCGATACACATTCCATGCAGACACAATCTCCTAACATCCTCCCAAGGCAGGATTCTGTACCAGAACCTTGTGTCTCTCTCGGCTCAAGGCATGGCTCTTGAAGACCTAGAATATGCTGACTTGTACCGCTCAGAGGATGTTTTACAGGTGCTCAGGGTTCTAGGAAACCTTCAACTAGGAAACCTATACTTCCAGATGGAAGAGATTTTCCATCTGGTGTGCTTCACAAGGCGGTTCCCACAGAGGCTGGGTTGTCAGTCTTACTGGAATACCCGACATATCTAAATACTCTGGGACTTCAGTCAGCCACACTCAAAGTCCATCTTGCATACGTTTCTGCATAGCTGTCAGCTGGGAAGGAGCTTCCTTAGCAGCTAACCTTATTTTTAGAAAATTCTTTAAGGGTTTGCCCATCAACATCCCCTCACGGTGAGCCAGCTCTGGCCTGTAATCTAAATATATGTATTGCCAAGCTCATGGAGCCTCTTTTGAGCCATTGGCCAATGCCCTTCTGAAGTCTGTCACTTGGAAGACTGTCTTCCTAGTAGCCAACACATCTGCAAGAACAATAAGTGAGTTACAAGCTCTGTGTCTGGAGCCAAGAATACATTTCATTGCATAGAGACAAGGTGGTGCTCAGAACGAACAGGAAATTCCTTCTTGAAGTAGTTTCTTTCACCTGAATCAATCTATTACTTTGCTAGTCTTCTTCACCGAGCACTCGAGATCTGAGAGCGCCAATTGCATAGTCTCGATGTAAAGAGAGCCCTGACCTATTACGTCGAAGCATACAAAGGATCATAGACTGGAAAAGCAACAGCTGTTCCTGATGTATGGTGATGTGGGTAAAGGTATGCCAGCTTCAGAAAGGACAATTGCACGCTGAATTGTGGCATGCATACAATTATGTTGCACTAAAGCTGGCAAGAAACCTCCAGCAGGCTTGAAGGCACATTTCACTAGGATACAGCTGCTACAGCAGCAGCAGATAGGATATTCCCTTGCTGGAAATCTGCAAAGCAGCCACATGGAAATCTTACATACCTTTACAAAGCACTACAGTCTGGATACTCGGTCCAGGAGTGATGTCAGGTTTGGCTCAGCAGTGCTGCAGAGTTGTTTCCTAAATAGGGTTCTGGACCTCCTCCAAAGGTGTACTGCTTTACAGTCTGCTAGAGTTAATGATATTGAAAAATACCTGGGTTTAGAAGAAAAAAATTACTCACCGTAGTAATCTTCTTTCTTCCAGGGTATTCTTCAATATCATTAACTCTCCCCCCTCCCTTCCAGAACCTATCAGTATAAGAGTACAATTATTACTGTCTGTCTGTTGGCCTTCACTGGCACAAAATCTTTTTAAAACCAGTTGGCCCAGTTTCTGTTTCATATGGTCTTTTTGGACATTGCCAGTTGACTTAGGGATAAAAAAAAAAGTGGGGATAATCAGACTAAAATATTATTATTGCTTTATTGTCAACTGTTAGGATAGCATAGTATGAGATTTAGGTATAGGCTTATTCAAAATCTGAGTGTCTTAGAATGCCTACAGTTGACAGGGCAGCAGGTTTGAATGGTGGCACAAGCCAATCAGTGTTCCACTATTAGCATAAAGTTCCATTCATCTCGGGGCAGTGCAATCCAGGAGGCTGACAGCTAGAGTTAATGATATTGAAGAATACCCTGGAAGAAAGAAGATTACTCAGTGAGTAATTTTTCTTCAAGACCATCAAATCCCTTTTTTTATTAATAGGCGTGTGTTAATAATTTATGAACTTGCTGCTGTCTAATAATACGAAAATAAAAGAACCTAAGGGGAACCAGTCATTAAACTGTTTAAGATGCAAGACAGGCGAAATTAGTTAGAGATTTGTAAATTTGTTAAAAAGAGATCACATGTCTCTTTAGTGTTAGTTACTGTAACCCCATTTAGAGTAATGGTACCAGCACCTATATTTTTCCTGTATCTGTCAATGTTTTGATAGATGTCCATAACTTTTAGAATTACCTAGAGAATCTGTTTGTAGTCTTTGAAAAAAATCACGACATTTTACGTGCTAGAAGTTTGCATTTATTTTAAGCGTGCAATAATTATTTAAAGCCTCATTGTTTCGGATAATTTTGTAAGTTTTCCAAAGCCTGTCTGTCCCTCTCCTCACTAATTTGAATAGCTCAGGTGTAATCCATTTATTGTTCATACTTTTACCCTTCTTTTAATTGGGGAAAATGTTTTGTTGCATTCTCAGTGTTTTAAGAAAAATCCACTGCTGCATTGGGATCGGGATGACATCTATAAATGATCAAGCTAGCATTTAAATCAGCATGTAAGGCATTACAATCATAATTACTGTAATTCCTATAAGTAATAATTTAGATGGAGATTTTAATTTAGCACATTTCCAAACACAGTATATGGGTGTGTGATCACTAATGCTATTGTAGAATGTTCCACACTCTATTACTTTCTCTGCCTTCCTTGTTAAGATCCAGTCAATCACTGAGTGTTGATTGCTACGGATATTCATACGGGTGAAACTGTAACCAACTGATTGAGCCCTGCATTTGAAATCATCAGTTCAGGCTCAGAATGAGCTTCCCGCCCCATTTAAGTTAAAATCCCCAATTACCAAAACATGTTTATTTAAAACATATTGCTGAGAATAATCCAGGTATTCAGCAAAACGCTTTTTACCAGCTTTAGGGATTATACACAGTACAAAGTCTCGGCTTGATACAGGTGGCTAATTGTAGATCTAAGTGTAACCATTCGCAAAGAGGTGGAAGGCTCACTAAAGACATCTTTAACCACTACTGATGTTCTCCTAATAATAAAAACCATGATTCCCTTTCTTCTTACCAACCCTGTCTCTTCTAAATACATTATAACTGTCTATCAAACATAAAACATCTTTAGTTGAAGGTTTTAACCAAGTCTCTGTTGTTATACTAAGCACATCTGGCTTGTGGAGTCCAATCCAGGCCTCAGTTTCAGCTTTTTACTTAAAAAAAACTCCTGGACTTGATATGAGCAATTTTCAGTCCAGCTGAGCTCCAAAATGAGCATCTCTATGTACAATATTAGTAGACCATGGATTGGGCTCCACATCTCCAGATATAAATAACAAGAATCTAATAATCAGGGAAGTAAAGTCACCTGAGCTAATAGACCCAGCATGGGAATTGTAGTCCTTTTGGTGTAGCATACACTTCCCAGATCAACCACAGCCTGTCTTGATAGCAGCCCAGAATAACTACACTGATCTTACTTTGAGAGTAAGCTCTTGCAGCAGGTAACACATGTAGAACTGACGCCCTGGCAGCAGATCATGGCAGTTTTTTTTTTTTTCCAGCAGTACCTAAGGGACTGCCTTCCTGACATCGCCCAACCCCGACATCACCCAGTATAAAGGGAGGAGACTGTCTCATGTGCTCCAGTTCTTTCCCGTCTGCTCACATTAGTCATCTCTCAGCTTTCTAGCTTGTACTGTTTGCTCTTTGAAGAACCTCTCCACCTTCGGTTTCACTGAATTCGACGTATGTCAGCTTCATCAGCCGGGTACTTTAACAAGTGCTCTTGTGGGAGACAGATTCCCTCAAAAGATGGCCACTCTGCTTGCCTTTACTGCCTGGGCCCAGACCATGACTTGCACCTATTCCACTGTCAGGCCTTCAACAACAGGACCTGTATTAGGCGCCAAAAATCACTTCAGGCTTTTCTTGCCCAGCAGCGTTGCTGAAATGCAGCGGAGTCTTCGCCTGGGAGGGAATCTCTTCATTCAAACAACATGAAGTCTTGCTATATTCTGACATATTGCAGTTAGCCTTAGCACTAAACTGCTCCAGAGAGGAAAGAGTTAAATTCTATGCTGCACTTTGAAGTGTAACTGTCAGATTCTTTACTCTACCTACTTGAATAGTCGCTCCGGAGATTTCTCCTCTGCTCTCGGTTCTCAGTTGGTTAAAGTTGTCGGTTGTGTACCGATAAGTTCTTTGTTTTTTTCGGTTCAGATCCCTGTCTGTGGTACAGTAAGTATGTAGGTAGTGGACTAAAGTTGGAAAACTTGTGGAAATTGTAAAATTGATATCTGTCAACCGTTCGGCTGAACCTGCTGTCTAGAGTGTGTTTGATTTTATTTCTTCCTGAGTTTACTGTGGTACCAGTCTTATCGTTAAAAAAACATGTTTTTGCTTTTCAAATACCTGTGATACGTTAGGAAACCAATAAGGTGTCTTGCCTGGCTTAAGATGAGTAAAGGTAAGTTTTTGATTTAGGATGCCTACGCCTGAGAAAACCCAGAAAGAAAACTGGCCCACTAGGTTTCAACACTGCAGTGTGTGGGGAGGCCTTTGCTAAGGCTGATCCCCACACCACCTGTGTTTAGTGTCTGGGGTTTGATCACCTCGAGTCAGACTGCCAATTTGCAAGAATTCCTAAAGCCACCCTGGACAAAAAGATTGGGCAGGCTTAGGGAAAGAGAGGCTGAGAAGTCCGTTGACCTGGACGGGCCAGCCTGGTTAGTTTCTGACTGAACCAGAAGGAGTGCCTCTGACCAGGGCAAGACTCCTTTGGGCAAAGGAGAGCCGATTCGAGGGATCGGTTCTGTTGAAGAGAAAAGAAAAGACAAATCGGCTGGTTCGGATCCAGAACCTCATCATTTGACCACCGAGGAGATTGCTGAAGCGATTCGTATAGTGGCATTGCTTCGCTCGTTCCGAACCGATCCGGCGCCTTCTGGGAGGTGTTCAGTCGGTTCCTCGTTCAAGATTATGCCCCTGAAGATTTTTATGAACCGGACCTGAGGGTGATGATGATTAAGATGATAACGAATACGAGGTCTGGATGAGCCTATAGAACCGGACATCTCCCCAGACAGGCTTCTGGTGTTTCTCCTAGGCTTTCTGAGTCCCTTCCCAGTTTATGTTTTACAGAAAGTGGCAGAAACCCTCCAGCTTCCTATGGAGGAAGCTGTTGAACAAGAGGAGCCTGACTTTGTGGAGATGATGGACATCCCAGAGTCCAAGAGGTTGTCTATTCCCTTCACAAGTCCTTTGGGAAACGGACACAAAAGTTGTTAAACTCAGATTCATTACCTCCTGTGGACAGATGGATGGACAAGAGTACATGCTGTTAGGCTCAGGTACGGTGTACTTGTACCAGAAATGGAGCCATATTGGGGTTGTGCAGGTTGCAGCCTGTGATAAGGCTAACATACCCTTAGCTTCACACCCCCAGAGAAAGACTCAGGAAGCTGGATGCCATGGCATCCTCCTTGGGACTCAGGCAGGCTAATTACATGGTCTATATAGCCAGGTACCAGAAGTCCAGGTGGGACACTGTACTGGCACTGGCTACAGACTCCCCAGCTTGCCAAGGAGCTGGAGGAGGTGGCTGCTGAAGGGATTGAGGCATCAAAGATCCAGTTTCATGCTGCTGTAGACCCAATGATGTATCATCTAGAGTCATGGCTACATCTGTGGCTCTTCGGAGACTAGCTTGGCTCAGGTGTACTAGCCTATCTCAGGATACCCAGGCTAAGGCTATGGATTTTCCTGTAATTAATAATTCTCTGTTTGGGGAGCAGACAGAGAATTATATGAAGAAGATGGAAGAGTATAGGGCCACCTATAGGAGTGCACAGGCTTAGGAAAGGCAGGCAACTCCACAAAGACAGCAGCTAGGGGCAGGCCTTTTCAAAGGCCTTTTACCAAGCATAGGCCTCCTCTCCTTTTTCCCAGAGGGGTTCTTCAGAGGGAAAGGCAGAAGGGGATGAGAAGGGCTGCATCCACTTCTCAGCCTAAGGCCCTGCCAAGCAGATACCCTGATGTGTCAGCCCGAGACTCCCATTCAAACACCATGAAGTCTTGCTATATTATAACATTAGCAGTCAGCCACTGCAGCTGAACTGCCCCGGAGAGGAAGGAGTTAACTCCAGAGGATCTGAGTTCTACAGCCGAGGGCGCTGTGCCTAAAGTTTATCTGGCAGTTTCAATGAAACTGTCAGATTCTTTACTCCGCTTCACTGAACAGTCGCCCGAGATCAGCTCCTTCAGCTCGTTCATTCTCGGTTCAAGCGAGTATTTTCGGTTCATTTGAACCGCAAAAGTCATTATTTTTACCGCATTTCGGGTTTTAAAGCTCTATCTGGTAACCGTAAGTACTAAATTTTAAGTCTGTGTGGAAAATTAATTATCGGTTCGGTTTTGAACCGATCGGTTTGTTATTTCTACATTTTAAAAGTGTACAGTGGGTTTTAGAGTGGGTTCCCGGTTCTTATCGGTTCTAAAAAACAGAATTATAACGGTTTTTCAAATACCCGTGACACGTTAGGAACCGATAAGGGTGTCTTGCCTGGCACTGCCATCAAAAGGGCAAGTTTTGGTTAGGCTGGCATTATGTCTGAGAAACCCAAAAGAAAACCGTCCACTGGGTTTCAACACTGTGATGTCTGTGGGGAGGCCTTTGCCAAGGCTGACCCACACACCACTTGTGTTTATTGTCTGGGCTGACCACCTCCGTCAGACTGCCAGGTGTGTAAAAATTTCCCTGCAGCCACCCTGGAAAGAGATTGGGCCGGCTCAGGGAACAGAGAGGCCAAAAGTCCGCTGACCCGGATGGCCAGCCCGGTCCAGTACCCACTGGACCAGAGGGAGCCCCTGACCAGGGCAGACTTCCGGACAAAGGAAGGCTGGTTCAGAGGAACCAGTCCCAGTAAAAGACAAGGAAATCAGTAGGTTTGGGGTCCAAAATTGTGTCTCCAACTGCTGCAGAGATAGCTAAAGCCATTCAGATTGTCCAGTCACTGTCTCAGGGATCTGTAGAACCATCAACAGTTGGTAAAAGGTTGGCTCGTTCAGTCCCAGTGGTTCAGGATTTTGAATTTGAGGATTTTATGAACCACAGGAGGGGAGGAGGAATTTGATCAATATATGTGTGGCTGGGGGGTCTGGACGTGCCCATTGAACCGGACATTTCTCCAGACAGACCTTTAGAATCTCCTCCTATTCTGTCTGAGTCCCTTCTTTCTTTATTTTTACAAAAGGTTGCAGAAACCCTCCAGCTTCCTTTAGAGGAGGCTGTGGATGAGCAAGAGGAGCCTGATTATGTGGAAATGATGGATATTCCAGAGTCTAGGAGGTTGTCTATTCCTTTGCATAAGTCATTTAGGAAGCAAACAACAAAGATTTTAAAAATCCTCATTCTGTCCCTCCTGTAGATAAAAAATGGACAGAAGGTATACTTTGTCAGGCTGGATACAGACTTCCTTACTGAACAGTGTAGTCATGTAGGTGTGGTACAAGCTGCAGCCTGTGACAAGGCTAATTATTCCTCTGGCCTCACATCCTCCTGATAAGGATTCCAGGAAGATTGATGCCATGGCGAAGAAACAGTATATGGCAGCTTCTTTGGGACTCAGGCAGGCAAATTATATGGCTTTATGGCTAGATATCAGAAATCTAGGTGGGACACAGTAGTTGTGCTAGCCAAGCAGGCCCATGGCCAGCTGGCTAGTGAGTTGGAACAGGTGGCTGCTGATGGCATTGAAGCCTCTAAAGTTCAGTTTCATACTGCTGTTGATGTTAATGATGTTTCCTCTAGGGTCATGGCCACTTCTGTAGCTTTCTGTAGGTTGGCATGGCTCAGATGCACTAATCTGTCCCAAGATACCCAGTCAAAGGCTATGGATTTTCCTGAGTGGAAATTCTCTGTTTGGGGAGCAAACAGAAAACTATATGAAAAGATGGATGAATACAGAACTACCTACAAAAGTGCCCAGGCTAAGGAGAAGCATGCCATGCCACAAAGGCATGCTCCCAGAGGTAGGGGCAGGCCTTTTCCAGGCCTTTTACCAACTTCAAGCCTCCTCTGCTGTCTCGAGAGGGTTTCTTCAGAGGCAGGGTAGACGAGGCACAAGTAGACCGTCCCCTCCCCTCAGCCTAAGGCTGCTGCTAAGCAGGCACCTGATGGGGGTGCCCAGGGCCGGTCTCCTGTACCAGTGGGGCAGGTTGGCCTATTTCAGCCGGAACTGGCTGTCCCTAACTATGGACAGATGGGTTCTGGAGGTAATAGGCCAGGGTCTAGTTCTCAGCTTCAAACACTTTCCAAAGATGAGAGCCAGACATTTTCCACTCTAAATCCTTCAGAAGCCCTTTGCTTTGGAAGCAGAGGTTTCTTCTTCTTCTGACTGCAAAGCAGTGGAAAGGGTTCCTCCTTGCCATCAGGGCAAGGGCTTTATTCAAGATACTTTCTTACCCCAAAGACAGGAGAATGGAGGCCCATTCTAGATTTAAGGTACCTGAACAAGCATCTTTTGAAACCAAAGTTCAAAATGTTGACTCTGGCAATGATATTGCCTTCCCTAAGGCCAGGGGACTGGCTAGCTTCCCTGGACCTCAAGGATGCCTATTTTCATGTTCTGATCAGGCCTTCTCACCGAAAGTACCTCAGGTTCGAACTGCCCTCAGGCCACTACAGTTCAGGGCAATGCCCCTGCGGCCTGACCTCTGCGCCAAGGGTATTCACAAAATGTCTCGCTGTAGTAGTGGCTCACTTAAGAAGCAAGGGTTGCTGTGTTTCCCTACCTGGATGACTGGCTCATTGTGGGTCAGTCTCCAGGTCAGGTAGAACCATTTGCAAGTCACCCAGCAGCTTCTCACTTCCTGGGATTCCTAAACTTACCAAAGTCAGTTCTGGAACCGTTCAGGTCCTAACTTTCATAGGCGAGAATTGAACACAAGGTTAGCCAGGGCTTTTCTTCCCTCGGAAAGGGTGGACAGACTCATCGCCCTGGCATCCTCCCTTTACCCTAGGTCTCTCGACCAGCAAGGCATTTTCTGCAACTCCTTGGGCACATGGCTGCTTCCACAGCTGTCGTGGCAGGGAGCAAGATTCCAGATGAGGGACATTCAGTTCCATTTGAGGGCCTATTGGTCTCAAAGGAAGGACCCCTACCAAGCTGGTTCCAGTTACTCAAACTCTGATCCTAGCCTCCACTGGTGGCAGGTCCAGAGCAATTTAAGACAGGGGTTCTCTTCATTCCCATTTCTCACTCCCTCACCCTCACCACGGATGCCTCCCTGTTAGGGTGGGGGCTCACCTAGGCGATCTTGCCACCCAGGGGTGTGTGTCTCCTCAGGAATCTCTGCTCCACATCAATCTGTTGGAACTCAGAGCTGTCTTTTTAGCTCTTGGTGTTTTCAGATTCTGTCCAGAACAAAGTGATTCAAGTCAGGACAGACAATACCACCACAATGTGGTACATCAACAAGCAAAGGGGGCACTCGGTCTTCAGCCTTGTGCACCGAAGCAATGAAGTTGTGGTCTCTGGCCTACCCCTGAACACCTCCCTGATAGCGATTCACCTCCCAGGGAAGGACAATGTCTCATGGACGCCTCAGCAGAATTTGAGGGCCATCACGACGGGGCTCTGAATCCACAAGTGCTGGGGTCCGTTTTGCCAGATGGGCACCTCCTCAGATAGATCTTTCGCAGAGCCCCAGACAACCCATCAACTTCCTCTTCTTTTTTCGTTGCAGGCCTCAGTACTGGGCTCAGTCCTCTGGACCTTTCTGTTGGACTGGAAAGGGAAGTTCCTGTATGCCTTTCCTCCCTTTCCTCTTCTTTTTCAGGGTACTAGTAAAATCAGATCTCAACCTTGCAGAGTGATTCTGATTGCCCCAGATTGGGCCAGACAGCCCTGGTACCCTCTGCTTCTGTCCTTGGCAGTCCACCCTGCCCTGAGCCACCCAGAGTCCACGACTTACTGGCCTGTGCACAGGGGAGAGTGTGGTATCCGTACCTCAAATCCCTCCACCTCAAGGCTTGGCTCTTGAGGAGCTAGAATTTGCTGACTTACACCTTTCTCAAGGTGTCATGGATATTTTAAAGGCTTCTAGGAAGCCTTCCACTAGGACCACTTATAATTCTAAGTGGAAGAGGTTTTCCATCTGGTGCTCTGAGGCAGATTATCCCAGAATCTGCTGATCTTCCCATTCTTCTGGAATATTTGGTCCATCTGAATTCCCTAGGCCTTAGACCAGCTACCCAAGGTTCATCTGGCAGCTGTCTCTGCTTTTGTGTCAGCAGGAAGCCTGCCTCCCTTTCTTCTCACCCTGTGTTCTCCAAGTTTTTAAAGGGTTACTTCATACTAACCCTCCTTTTAGGAACCAGCTCCCGCCTGGGACTTGAATATTTGCATTGCTCGGTTAATGCAACCCCTTTGAGCCTCTGTCTTCAAGAGCTCAAGTATTTAACTTGAAAACCGTTTCCTAGTAGCTATCACCTCTGCCAGACATAAGTGAGTTACAGGCCCTGTCAGTGGAAGAAGATTTTATCTCTTTCCACAGAGATAAGGTAGTCCTTAGGACTAATAGAAAGTTTTTGCCTAAGGTGGTTTCTGATTTCCACCTGAATCATTCTATCTCTCCCAGTATTTTTCACTGAGCATTCTTCCTCAGGTGAGAGGAGACTGCACAGCTTGGATGTCAAAAGAGCCTTAAGCTACTATTTAGAGCGCACCAGAGGTCATAGGTTGAATCCCTCCAACTGTTTCTTACCTATGGCGAGGTTGGCAAAGGAAAACCTGCCACTAAGAGAACAATTGCAAGGTGGATTGTTTCTTGTATCCAATTCTGTTATCAGAAACTAGGTAGAGTACCCCCTCAGGATTGAGGGCCCACTCCACCGGGGTACAGCTGCGTCTCTAGCGGCTGCTAGGGACATTACCATTCTGGAGATTTGTCAAGCTGCTACCTGGAAGACAGTTCACACCTTTACCAAGCATTATCCCTGGATGTCCAGTCCAGAGATGCGCTGTTTGGCACAGCTATGCTTCAGAGCCTATTTCCTATGTAGGTTCTGACCTCCATGGAGGTACTGCTGTGTAATCTGTTAACGTTATAATATAGCAAGACTTCATGGTGTTTGAAGAAAAATTACTCACCTTAGTAATTGCTTTTCTTCTCATGGAGTCTTGCTTATATAACCACCCTCCCTCTGCCCCTCTCAGAACCTCTACTTGGGTAGGGGTGGCGGATTAGTGCAAGCACTGTGTCATGCCATTGTAGTTATCCCTTTACCCTCTTTCCTTTGGGTTAGGGATCTGGTTGCTTTCATTTAGGTTATTTATATTGCCCCTTCCTGGACTTGAGTCTTGAGGGAAGGGGGTTCATAATGTGCTTGTCAAGGGTGGTAAAATGAACCATAATACCATCAATTTTTTTATTATGGTTCTGGGTGTTCTTTGTTGTTTATATTGTTGTTACTACTACTAGTAGGTAGCCATGGGCTAGTGTAGTTTTTCCACACAGACTTTCTGTTCTTTGATGTTAGCTTAAAAGATCTGACAGTTTCATTTGAAACTGCCAGATAGAGCTTTGGGCACAGCGCCTCCGGCTGTAGAACTCCAGATCCTCTGGAGTTAACTCCTTCCTCTCCGGGCAGTTCAGCTGCAGTGGCTGACTGCTAATGTTATAATATAGCAAGACTCCATGAGAAGAAAAGCAATTACTAAGGTGAGTAATTTTTTCTTCCTGTGGAGAGCAGGCTAGCTTCTTGTCCAGGACTGGATATCTATTACATCAGACAAGTGGGTCTTGAAACTAGTAAGCCAGGGACTGGTTCTCCGCTCAAAAATTTCCAAAGATGAGAGACAGATCTTTTCCACCTGCAAATCTCTCGAAACCCTTGCCCTAGAGGCAGAGGTTTCTTCTCTGCTAGCTTTAAGAGCTATAGAGAGAGTACCTACCCTACTCTGGGGCAAAGTACTGTACTCCAGGTACTTCCTGACCCCCAAAAGACAGGGAGTGGCAGCCCATCCTAGACCTAAGATATCTAAAGAAACATCTTTTAAAACCAAAGTTCAAGATGATAACTCTAGGAATAATCCTTCCCTCTCTAAGGCCAGGGACTGGCTAGCCTCCTTGGACCTCAAAGATACCTACTTTCACATTCCCATCAGGTGCTCCCACAGAAAGTACCTCAGGTTTGAGTTGCCCTCAGGCCACTATCAGTTCAGAGCAATACCCTTTGGCTAACCTCAGCCCCAAGGGTTTTCACAAAGTGCCTGGCAGTAGTAGTTGCCTTTCTAAGAAGGCAAAGATTTCCATATTTCCTTATCTGGACGATTGGCTAATAGTGGGTCAGTCTCCAGACCAAGTCAAGTCTCACCTGCAAGTGACCCAGCAAGTGCTAGCTTCTCTAGGTTTCTTCTCAACCTTCACAAGTCAGTTCTCGAACCAGTCCAGCTTCTTACCTTCATAGGGGCAGAACTGGACACACTCAGAAACAAAAGAGCCTTTCTTCCTCTAGCAAAGGGCAAAGGCGCTTATGGAACTAGCTTCTTCCTTGATCTTGGGTATCTCGACCAGCAAGGCATTCCTCCAGCTCTTGGGCCACATGGCAGCTTCAACAGCAGTGGTCCAAGGGGCAAGATTCAGATGAGGATATTCAGTTCCACCTGAGAGCTTTCTGGTCTCAGAGAAGGACTCCTTACCAAACTGATTCCACTTACTCTGACTTTGATCCAAGCCCTCCAGTGGTGGCAGGATCGGGACAATTAAGGCAAGGTGTTCCTTTTGTTGCTCAGCCTTGTTCAGTGGTCCTTACCACAGATGCTTCTCTCCTGGGCTGGGAGCCCAGCCTGGGGTCCTTACTGCCCAGGGGCTGTGTCCCCCAGGAATCCCTTCTCACATCAATCTTCTAGAGCTCAGGGCAGTTTTACTGCCTCTAAAAGCGTTCTCACAGTCAGTTCAGAACAAGGTGGTTCAAGTCGGAACAGACAACACCACCACCATGTGGTACATCAACAAGCAGGGAGGCACTTGGTCCATGGCCTTGTGCACAGAAGCCATGAAGTTGTGGTCCCTGGCTTATCCCTGCAAGCCTCTCTTGTAGCAGTTCACCTTCCAGACGAGGACAATGTGCTAGCAGATGCCCTGAGCAGGATTTCTCAGAGCCATTATGAATGGTCCCTGGACCCTCAGGTTTTGAAAGTGATTTTTTTCAAGGTGGGGCACTCCAGAGATATATCTATGTGCAGCCCCAGACAATCACCAACTCCTTTCTTTTGTTGCAGACCTCCAGTCCTGGGCTCTCTCCTCTGGACGCCTGATCCTCAATTGGGAGGGAAGTTTCTGTATGCCTTTTCCCCTTCCTCTCCTGTTCAAAGTTTTGGTAAAAATAAGGTCTCAACCATGCAAGGTGATTCTGATTGCTCCAGATTGGGCCAGACAGCCCTGGTACCCTTGTTGCTGTCCCTAGCAGTCCATCTTCTCCTGTCTCTTCCCAGGAATTACAACCTGTTAACATCCTCTCAGGGAAGGATTTGGTACCCCAGTCTTTAGTCTCTCAATCTCAAAGCCTGGCTCTTGAAGAGTTAGAGTTTGCAGATCTGCATCTTTCCCAAGGTGTTCTGGATAACCTCAAGGCTTCTCAAAGCCCTCCACCAGAAAGACTTACAACTCCAAATGGAAAGGATTCAGCAGTTGGTGTTCTGAGAAGCATATTTCTCCAGACACTGCTGAATTGCCTCTCGATTCTGGATTATATGGTCCATCTTAATGGCCTAGGCCTCAGACCAGCTACTCTCAAGGTACACTTGTCAGCTGTTTCTGCATTTTTGTCTGTGGGGAAGCCTTCCTCTCTATCTTCCCATCCTGTGTTCTGTAAATTTTTAAAGGATTGTTTCACACCAATCCCCTTTTAGAGACCCTGCCCCTGCCTGGGATTTGAATGTTTGCATTGCTCAACTTATACAGCCCCTTTGAGCCTATGTCTTCAGCAGAGCTTAAGTACTTGACTTGGAAAACTGTGTTCCTGGTAGCCATTACCTCTGCCAGGCGTATCAGTGGTGCAAGCCCTGTCAGTGGAACCTGATTTTATCTCCTTTCACAGGGATAGAGTGGTCCCTAGAACCAATAGAAGGTTCTTGCCAGTGGTTTCAGACTTCCATTTAAACCAGTCTGTATGTCTCCCTGTTTTCTTCACTGATCATTCTTCCTCAGAGAGAGGAGGCTACACAGTTTACATGTCAAAGAGCCCTTAGTTGCTACATAGAGTGTACCAAGGTCACAGGTTTGACTCCTCCAGTTGTTCCTCACTTATGGAGAAGTGGGAAAGGGCAAACCTACCACCAAAGATCTATTGCCAGGTGGATTGTGTCTTGTATACAATTCTGCTATGAAAACTGATAAAAACTCCACCCTCAGGCCTGAGGGCTCATTACACAAGAGGTACAGCTGCTTTCCTGGCTGTGGCCAGGATATCCCTCTCTTAGAAATTTGTCAGGCAGCCACCTGGAAAACAGTCCATACCTTTACCAAGCATTACTCTCTGGATATCCAGGCTAGGAGTGATGCTTGGTTTAACACAACAGTACTTCAGAGCCTATTCCCAAAGTAGGTTCTGTCCCTCCTCCTTGGAGGTACTGCAGTAGTCTGCAATTGTCATAATATAGCAAGACTTCATTTTGTTTGAAGAAAAAGTTACTCACCTTAGTAATTATATTTCTTCTAATGGAGTCTTGCTGTATTCTGACCTTCCTCCCTCTCAGAACCTGTTTTTGGGAAGTGGGTGGGCAGGTGCAGTGTTGCACTCCAGGGGTGTTTTTGCTTGCACCCTCCTCCCTTTTGTTTGGGTGCTTATTTATTATTATTTTTAGTACATTGGGTTTTGTTTTTGGGTTTCCTGACTTGGAGTCTTCCTTGGGAATCCAAAACTTTTCAACAAGTTGGCTAGTAGAATTTTACAATTTCACATAGAATCTTTAGTTTAGTTGGGCTCGTAAGAATCTGACGTATAAGTTCAAAACACTCCAGACAGAGACTTGACCGAGCGACTCAGCTTTCCATGCCCTGCATGGAAAGTTAACTCTGTGTTCTCTGGGGCAGCTCAAGGTTGGGAATCACTGCAATTGTCAGAATACAGCAAGACTCCATTAGGAGAAATATAATTACTAAGGTAATTTTTTCTTCCAACCGTTCTCCACGTTTGGCTGCCAAGGGGCGTCTGTTGGATCCGGGCTCTGGCCGGCGCCGGACAAATGCCCTACAGCCTCTGTTCCGGCACCGACTAAGCCGTCGGCGAACCACCACCGCTGTCAGCACCCCCAACTCGGGCTGATGCCAGTTCCGGCATCATCTTTCCCAAAAGACCTGGCGCCGGCTCACCCAACATCGGACCCAGATGACAGTTCTACTGAATTACCGCCGTCGTCACCTGTCAGACCGGCGCGGTCTTGCCCGAACAGTGCACGGCGCAGGCCTACCGATGCCTCCTCCCAAACTGAGTCTCCTAAATTGGGCATGTCCCAAGTGAAGGAGCTGTTTTGTTACTGGTGGGAGACAGTGAAGCAGGATTTGGCACCCACACCTGCTCCCACTCCTCAGCTGCCCAACACCATCCCTAATCCGGACGGGAGGAGGTCCCTGTTCCATCCGGGGAGGATGTGGCAAAATCTCCCACTAGTCCCAGGAAGCATAAAGAAAAATCTAAGCGCAGGAGAACTAGATCTCCAAGTTCCTCCCACTCATCTTCTCCTGACTGAACCAAGAGGCGGAGGAAGAGGCATCGTATTTCTTCTTCTTCCTCAGCTGATGGCTATGGCAATTCGGATCCTTCCATCCCAGTTCTGATCCTGAACCACTTCCTGGGGATACAGGATCAGCCAAATCTCCACCAGATGACCCCAGCTTTATAGAGGTCATCACGGCACATACAGGAGAACGTGGGTTGGGATATGGAGGCCATGGACCCCGAGCGCTGCGCCTGGCAAATACCTCGCCAGAAGTATCCCAAGTTGGTGGTCATCCTTCCAAGATGTCACCTATGCCACTTGGAGGCATCCACATGCATCCTCTGCTGTGCTGAAGAAGACACATCAACTTTAGTGGGCTCCCAAGGACCATCCCTTTTAGCTGAGCAACCCATTGCTGGCCTGGTGATGATCTTGACTGCACCGCGATGCTTTGCAGAGGTCAAAACACCTAAGTATCCAGCCCGCGACAGGGAGTCGAAGCAGCTGGATTCCTTGGGTCGTGGGTGTACTTTTCTGCCACCTGCAGTATTCGTAGCCTCAATTTTTGACGCACATGGTCCAGTTCCAGAACGCCTTTTGGGACCAAGGACTGGACATCATGAAAGGTATGCCCGACTGCCCTCAAAGGCAGAGCTTGCTAGCTGTTACAAACTGGCTTGGGCGTGGGGACCCATGTCCTGAGGGCAGCCATTTAATTCTGCAGACACTTTGAGGGCGGCCGCACCGACATTTGTGTTTGGCGCCATTCCTGGTCTCGGTTCGACCAGATGTGCAATCCAACCTTCTGAATGCCCCATTCAAAGCTCTATGCCTCTGGAGAAGTAATGGAGAAGGTCATTTCGAGATTACAAGACTCCGGTAAGGCGGTCGGACTGTGCAGTCCGTGTATTACCTGAAGTGGGAACGTTTTGCAAGTGCCGTTTTGGCGGGGAGTCATCAGCTCCAGCAACCTTTCAGCCCCAGCCTCAGCGGGAGGCTTTGGCTGCAGAGGTGGCACTAGAGGATCTTCTTCGATCCACCTCTTGACAGGCTAGACCTGCCGCTCCCCTCCCACCCTCCCTCTCCTACCGCCTGACTATCCAGGTGACTCTCCTCTTCCAGACTTCGCCGGAAAGCCAGTGGAGGCTGCTTTTCTCTTTCGCCAATGCTTGCAGAGAAGTGACCTCTGACAAGTGGGTCCTCGACTTCGTGGAGTTAGGGCACTCCATCGAGTTCGATTCCATACCACTGGACAGACCTCCGCCCGTTCCGTTACCACGAGACCACAGAGCTCCTATCTGACAGGAGATTGGGTCTCTTCTGGCCAAGGAAGCCATAGAGGTTCCTCTGGCAGAGACTGATTCAGGGTTTACTCCTGCATCTTCTTGGTTCCAAAGAAGATGGGGACTTAAGACCCATCCGGGATCTCAGCGACCTGAACCAGTGGATCTTATACAAGAGATTCCGAATGGTTTCCTTAATCTCCTTCCCTGATTTCAACAGGAAATTGGATGGCACCTCTGGACATGCAGGATGCTTATCTGCATTCCAATTTCCAGAGGCCATTGGCAGTTCCTGAGATTCAGGTTCGAGGGAAAGTCCTTCCAGTACAAGATCCTTCCCTTGGTCTTTCCTCTGCGCTGAGGGTCTTCACCAAGTGTCTCGGTAGTTGCCGTGGCACTGTGCAGAAGGGTCACTTTCTGTTTCCTTACCTGGACAATTGGCTACTACTAGCTCCTTCAAGGTCCCAGTACTGGAGACCATTCATGACACCTTGTCGCTCTGTCAGCACCTGGGTGTCACTGTCAACCCAGAAGTGGCATCTATTCTCATCCCAGAGGCTCCAGTTTGTAGGAGCACTCTTAGATATTTCCTTAGGAAGAACCTTTCTTCCTTCCCACAGATAAATGACGCTTCGGGATTGGCGCTCGGGTCTGTTCAGCCTCTACAGTCCTGGCCAGGACCATGCCCGACTGCTGGGCCACATGGCTGCAGCAATCGTTCCGTCCTTCGCCCGATTAGTGTCGCGACAATCCAGTGGACACTCCGTGTTCAATGGGACCGAAACCAGGGACAATCTAGAGATGCCCATAGCGGTCACAGAGCCAATTCGCGGTGAACTTTATTGGTGGATGTCTCCACAGGACCTTCTGCAGGGTCTCCCTTTGACCCGATATGCCTGTCCAAATCCTTACCACGAGCAGCGTCTGGAATTGGATGGGCGCGCATCAAAGGGAACCACAAGACTCTAGGTTTGTGGTCCCAATCAAGGAGAATCTTCACATCAATGTGCTAGAACTGAGAGCAGTCCATATTCACTTCAGGTCTTGTCCCCAGTGTTAATCCCTGGCCACCTCCGTTTACAGACGGACAACACCTCCAGTAGTGTTGTCGCCCAACAAACAGGAAGTACTCACTCTTATCCTCTGTCGGGAGGCTATGAGGTGTAGGATTGAGCTATAGCACATCATGTCAGCAAATCAGCAGTTCACGTTCCATGCTCATTGAACATGCTAGCGAACACTCTCGGCCGATCAAAGCCTCTACTCCATGAGTGGGCTATACTGCAAAGTGTAGCAGACAGCTTGTTCGACAAGTGGGGAGACCAAATTAGGCCTATTTGCGTCTTGAGTCAATGCAAAACTGCCCAGTTTTTGCTCACTCTGTCCAGAGCCTGGAGCTTTCTGGCAAAGACACATCGTCCCTTTCTTGGAGGGAAGGTTCCTTTACGCCTTTTCCCATTTCCGCTGATTCAGAAGGTGCTCCTCAAAGCTCAATCAGAGAGGGTTATCATGATCCTGATAGCTCCCCTGTGGCCCAGACAGATTTAGCTCCCTTACTATGGTGTTTGGGTGGAGCCTCCTGTTCCTCTTCAATATCGACCCAGCTACTTTCACAGGACAACAGGGCCTTGGATCATCCCAACCTGCACTCCTTCACCTGAATGCTTGGCTCCTCGGACCTGGCCAAGGTCAGATTTGGGGTTTCAGATAAGTAGCGCAAGTTCTGGTCAGACACGTAAGCCCCACCTCTAGGGCCACTTACCATGAAATGGAAACTTTCTGTCTCTGGGCTACATCCAGGAAAGTGGATCCTTGTCTGTCTGGTTAATACTGTCTTTGAATATCTGCTATCCCTTTTGAGTCAGGTTTAAGTTACTCCTCCGTTAAAGAACACCTGGCTGCTGTTTCTGCATATCATCAGCTCATACACAACAAGACTGATGTGGCTCAATTGAGTGTCCAAAGCCTTTCTTGGGGCATTTTACATATATACCACCCCATTCGGAATCCAGTTCCTCCTTGGGATCTGCTTTTTTCTGGAAAAGCTTACACTTCCTTCCTTGAACTAGCCATGAGCTGTGATTTCCATTTCTTTTCTTGTAAAACAGTGCTATAGTGGCGTGACCTCGGCAAGATGCATCTCGGAGCTTCACGCCCTTATGTGCAAGAGCCCTATTTGATTTTTCATAAAGATAGGGTGGACCTTTGCACCAATCCAAAATTTTGCTGAAGGTGGTGTCGAACTCGTGCTCAACCAGTTTGTTCTGCTACGGTTTATTACCCAGAGTATTCTAGCAAGGGGAAGCACTGCTCGCACTTTAGATATGCACAGAGCTACGTTGTTACCTGTCCAGAACAAGGAGGTCAGGACATCCGATTAATTGTTCATGTCCTTTGCGGACAGGTCCTTGGGGTGCCAGTAACCAAACAAGCGCTCTTGCATTGGTTGGTGAACTGCATTCTTTCGGTTACCAGAAGTATGGTAAATCACTTCTGGGCTCTTTTAAGGTACATTCCACCAGGGCTGTCACCACTTTTGCAGCTATGAAACTGGTGTCACAGCAGACATCTGCGCTGCTGCCACTTGGCACTCTGTCCATACTTTCATCAGGCACTACCAGCCTCGACATCATCTCCAGGCTGACGAGCAGGGTTTGGCCTTGCAGTCCTGCAGGGCCTGATCTCATGAAGGGTTTACCCTGTTTCCTGTGTGTTGGTTTTTCCTTCCTCCTCCTGAGGGTTGTAGTGAGTTTTTTACTGCTTGGAAATCAGTCCTACGTGTTACCTGCTGCAAGAGCTTACTCTTGGAAGCAAGATAAATACAGATTAGTGAAATTACCTGTAACAGTAGGTCTTTGAGAGAAGCTCTTGCAGCAGGTATGACTCCCCGGAACCAGTCTCTCCGCTTTGGCCATGACCTTTTTGTTGCTGCATGGGTAAGATTAGCCTTTTCAGGACCAGTTTATGTCTGCACATTGCCTCATGCGGGCCTGCCTTGGGTGCAAGAACTGGAGCATGTGGGGACTGTCTCTTCCTTTATACTGGGTGACGCCGGGGGTAAAGCAGGCGTCGGGGAGGTCCCCTAGGTACTGCTTGAAAAAGAATTGCCATGATCTGCCGCCAACTGGCGTCAGTCCTACGTGTTACCTGCTGCAAGAACTTCTCTCAAAGATCTACTGTTACAGTAAGTTCTTACATAACTGTACTTCTTCAATTGTATAGCAAGACTAGAACCAAAAGGTTAGAAAAGCTGAATAACTCAGTTGGGCCATTCTGTTTCCCCATCGCAACAGGAATAGAAATGCTCCAACATCCAGAAAGACTAATCCATGAATATAAGCAGTAAATTAACCTGTACTTTCACCGTATTAATAAAACAACCAATAAGTTATTAAGAATAAGAAAATTCTTTAGCTAAATAAAATGCCTAAAAATCATAAGCATAGATTTAAACCACATAAAATATGTTCAATGTAGAAGTAGAGAAAAATGAAACATGCTCCACTAAATGCTGATCATAAGCATAGACTGTCTAAACCTATGTAAAATATTCAATGTAAGGGAAGGGAGTAAGGCATACCTCAAATATTATTCACTGTGTTCAAATCACAAATACTTGTGGTTATTTGCGTGGGCGCAAAGGAGCACAACAACCCTCTAACTAAATATCAAACTGAAATTCAAGTAAGGCTAAACAGTGTCTAACTTACCAATGCGCCAGGCAGAACACAAGAAAACAACCACCGGTTACTATAATTTTTTCTTAGGAGTAGTGCTCGCCACTCACGCTCGCCTCTGCTTGTGCTCGGTGAGTGACACGGGCTTTAAAATGTAAGTTGCCTGTACAAGAAGGAACCCCATTTTTCCTCCGAGCCGATGGTTACCGTCATGACTGATGCCTCCGTGATGGACTGAGGTGCTCACCTGAGGGAGCACAAAGTCCATAGACTCTGGAGCCCGAGGAGTCCTGATGCCATATCAACCTGCTGGAGCTTTGGGTAGTTGGACTGGCACTGATGGCCTTTGCTGCACACATTCGCGGTCAGGTCGTTCGGGTCCAGATGGACACACTACGACCATGCACTGCCTCAACAAACTGGGCGGGACACACCCCCTTCCTCTGGCATGGAAGCTCTTCACATCTGGACCCTCGAGCTCAGCCTGAATGCTCATCTCATGGCCATCCACATGGCCGGCATGTCCAGTTAGCTGGTGGATGCCCTCAGCTGGGTGGGCGAGGCATCTCATGAGTGGTCTCTCCATCAGAGGTAGTGCACAGTTTGTTCTCTCGTTGGTGCATCCCTCTGGTGGATCTGTTTGCCCCAGGGAGAATGCAAAACTGAGGCAGTATTGTGCCCAACCCCTCAGTAGGGAATGCTATAGAAACATAGAAACATAGAATTTGATTTGCAGATAAGGACCGCTTGGCCCACCCGGTCTGCCCATTTTCCTATTGATGGATAAGCTGCAGATTCTAGTTAATCAACAGCTTACTTCCTCCTGCCCCCCACTGAATTGCCTTATGCCTGTCCCATGCATTCTTGAATTCTCCCACTGTTCCTGACTCCACAACCTCCTCAGGAAGGCTGTTCCATGCATCAACAACTCTCTCTGTGAAAAAATGCTCTAACATTACCTCTGAGCACCGTCCTCTCTATCTTCAAATTGTGCCCCCTTGTTCTTGCACATCTCTTCTTCTGAAAGATACTACCCTCTTGTACCTTGTTAATTCCTTGAGATACTTGAAAGTTTCTATCATGTCCCCCTCTCCTTCCTTTCCTCAAGGGTATACATATTAAGCTGCTTTAGTCTCTCCTCGTATGTCTTCTGGTGCAGACCTTGCACCATTTGGTTGCCCTCCTCTGAACAGTCTCCACTCTGTCTATGCTGCTTGGAGATGGTGTGCCAGAACTGCACGCAGTACTCCAGATGGGTTCTCACTAACTGTCTGTAGAGAGGGATAACAACTTCCTGTTTTCTACTGTTGATGCCTCTCCCTATGCATCCCAGTATCCCCCCAGCCCTCCTTACTGCCTTCTCACATTGTTTGCCCGCCTTTAGGTCATCTGATATAATTGTTCCTAGGTCTCTTTCGATTTTGTTGTTGTTATTAACTCACCCCCCATTTATGTACTCTTCCCTGGATTTTTGTTTCCCAGATGCATTACCTTGCACTTCTTTGCATTGAATCCGAGCTGCCATGTATTTGACCATTCCTCCAATGTTGCCAAGTCCCTTTCATTCTTTCCACCCCACCTTGTGTATCAACCCTGTTGCAGATCTTTGTGTCATCTGCAAAGAGGCATACCTTTCCTTCCAGGTGCTCTCCAATGTCACTTATAAAGATATTAAAGAGGACTGGTCCCAGTACAGACCCTGTGGTACCCCACTAGTTACTCTCCTTTCTTCACTGTGGACTCAGTTTTACTATTTACCTTTTCGTCCTGTTGTCCAGCCAGTTTTATCCAGGCTACCACCTTGGGACCCACTCCAAGGCTGGCTAACTTGTATATTAATCTTTTGTGTGAGACTGTGCTCGAATGCCTTGCTAAAATCTAAGTAGGCCATATTCACAGCCCCTCCCTGGTCTACTACTTTGGTCACCCAGTCAAAGAAATCTATTAGGTTCGGTCTGACATGACCTTCCTGCTGTGAAACCATGCTGCCTTGGGTCCTGTGCCCCACTGGCTTCTAGGTACTCAAAATTCTTTCCTTCATAAACCATTCCATCATTTCCCTACCACTGAAGTCAAACTAACTGGTCTGTAGTTCCTGCCTCTGCCCTGCTCCCACTTTTGTGACGTGGAATCACATTTGCCCACCTCCAGTCCTCAGGTACCCTCCATCCTCCCATGATTTGTTAAAGAGAGTAGTCGGTGGTGTTACTAATTCTACCCTTAGTTCTTTTAGTATTCTTGTGTGAATCCCATCAAGCCCCATTGCTTTGTCAACCCTCTGTTTCAAGAGTTCTTTCAAAACCCTTTCTTCTGTGAATGAACTGGTATCGACCCCCCATTCAGGTTTCTCCCTTGTTTGGTTTAGGCACCTCCCTCCTCATCTGTTGTGAATACTGAGCAGAAATATTACGTTCAGTATCCCTGCTTTTCACTGTCACCTCTGCCCACATTCCCTCCCCTTTATTAAGTCTCTGTATCCTCCTTGGTCTTTCTTCGCTCCCTAATGTACCTATAAAAAGTTTTATCCCCTTCTTAACAAAGTTGGCTATCTTTTCCTCAGTTTGTGCCTTTGCTATTCTGACTGCATTCCTGCCTCCTTCTGCTTTAACTGATAAAGTTATCTGTCCTGCTCCTTCTGTGTTTTTATATTTCCTGAATGCTATCCTTTTCTCCTTAACCGTCCCTGCCACCTCTTTTGAGAACCATAATGTTTTTCCTTTGTTTTGTTTTATTGATTTGCTTTACACAAGGCTTGTTGCCTCTCACGATGGCTGTTTTGATTATTCCCCACTGTTTCTCCACCCTTCTTCTTGCCCATTTGCTAGTGCTTTTCAAGGCGCCTCTCATTTTCCCAAAGTCAGCCTTCCTAAAGTCCATTACTCTTGTTTTTGTATGGCTTGACTCTATGGCTGTGTTTATTGTGAACCACACTGTTTGGTGGTCACTTGTTCCCAGATGGCTACCCACTTCTAAATCTGAGATCCTTTCTCCATCCCCATTTGAGAGTACCAGGTCTAAGATTGCTCCCTCCAGTGGGTTCCAACACTAGCTGTCTGAGGCATGCCCCTGTAGGGCATCATGAATGACCATGCTCTTGGATGTGCCTGCAGCAAAGGTACTCTAGTTAACATCTGGCATATTCAGGTCCCCATCAACAATATCTCCTTTTTCTACCATTTTAAGGATGCTTTCTATTATTTTCTTGTCCATTTCCTCCCCTGAGATGGGGGTCTGTACACAACCCCATGCGGATTGTAGTGCCATTTCCTGTCTCCAGGGTGACCCATAGTGACTCATCAACTTCCTGTTTACTTTCTAGTTCTGTTGCTTTACTGCCTTCCCTTATATAGAGAGCTACTTCTCCTCCTCTTTTACCCACCCTATCCCTCCTGTAGACTGTCTATCCTGGTATGTTGACTTCCCACTCACGGTTCTCTGTGTACCATGTTTCAGTGACTGCCACAATATCCAGGCATCCCTCTTCCATTAAGGCCAATAGTTCAGGAGCTTGTTGCACAGACTATGGGCATTGGTACTCATCACCGTCCATTTATTTTTATGGCCTTACCCTTTAGCCCCATCCCTGTCCTTAACACCTTTCTGCATTTATCCTTGTCCTGCTCTCCTACTGACTTCTCTGCCTTGGTGTTTACCTCTCTAACTACTGTGCTTTGTGGGGAGGCTGGGATTTCCCTGCTCCTTCCTTCTCCTTTCCCTTCCTGCTACAGAGGAATGCCTTTTGAGGCTGTGAACCCTGGGCGTCATGTATGCCTTCCCTCCTTTTCTGATGATCTACAAAGAGCTGCTCAAAGCCACGAGGGACAAGGCACAGATGATCTGTTCTGGCACCCGATCTCCTCAGCCTCCAGCAGCAGGCTCCCATGGCATCTTCTTGTATGCCCAGACCTGCTTATTTGGCCCGGCAGTTCTGGCACTCTGATCTCCTCAGCCTCAGCAGCAGGCTCCCGTGGCGTCTTCCTCTCAGCTCAGACCTGTTCTAATGCAATCAGGAAAGGTGTTCCATCCGGACCATCAATCTCTGCACCTGACAGCTTGGTTCCTCAACAGCTGAGTTCCAGGCTTTGGGTCTCTCTGACGATGTCCTCACTGTGGTCAAGGCTTCTCGAAAGGAGTTGACTCAAAAATGCTATACCTTCAAATGACAGTTTCTCTATTTGGTGCTAGGGCAAGGGCTTCACTTGTTATCTTGCCCAGTGGCTAGCGTTTTCTATTACCTTCGTCTCTCTCCCAGTTGGGCCTTTGTTCGTGACGTATAAGGTGCACTTGGCAGCCATCTCTGCATACTGAGTATGGGCTGGTATGCTGTTGGTGGTACAGAAGAAGGTGGTCTGTGCTTTTTAAAGGCTTTGACCACATTTCCCCACCTGTGCGTGAACCACCACCACCGCTTTGGACTTGTTGCTGGTGTTGAAAAGGCCATGGCGAGCCATTGCACATGTGTGAACTGTCCCACCTCTCGTGGAAGACTGCCTTCTTAGTGGCTATCACATCTGCCAGAATGTTCAGTGAGCTGTATGCTCTCTCAGTGGAGTCTCCTTATTTGGTCTTCAACAGGGACAAGGTTGTCCTTAGCCTCAGCCTGAAGTTCCTCCTGAAGATTGTGTCAGAGTTTCACCTTAATGAGGTGATGAATCTCCTGGTGTTCTTTACCAGCCACACCTGGGAGGCCGAGCACAGGCTCTATACTCTGGACCTGTGACAAACACTTTTCCGCTATAAGAGCGCATGGCTGGAGTTTGGGAGAGGTTCGCCAGCTATTTGTCACCTATGCTGAAGCCACACCTGGCAGACTGGTAGCTAAGTGGACGATTGGCAGGTGGATTGTGTCCTGCATCGACCTCTGCTATAGGTTGGCTGGTAGGGAGCCTCCTGTAGGGCTAAAGGCTCATTCCACCAGACATATCGCTGCCTCAGTGGTTGCTTCCAGGGATATCCCTATCCAGAAGACCTGCAGGGCTCCTGCCTGACGTCAGCACACATCTTCATTTCCAATTACCACACTGACCTTGTGTCACACCAGGATGCTGGGTCCTCGGTTCTCCAGTCTTGTTTCCCTGAATAGAGTGCACCTGCCCCTCCTCCTCCTTTAGAACTGCT
This sequence comes from Neoceratodus forsteri, assembly GCA_016271365.2. NCBI lineage: Eukaryota > Metazoa > Chordata > Ceratodontiformes > Ceratodontidae > Neoceratodus > Neoceratodus forsteri. The sequence goes on along the minus strand of CM057452.1, from coordinate 892,240,923 downwards.
AGAGTCTGCCAGAAGTGTGGATAGTACACCATATACTACTCTTAGAACTACTGTTACAGGTGAGTAACCTATTTTTGTAAGGCAGTCAAAATTCTGAAACGGTTACTACATCAAACCCACAGCTGCTGACCCTGGCCCAAAACTCATCAATCCTGGGCACAATGCTCTGCATGTTAACGGCAACAAAAGTATTAGCATGTTTAACACCAACCTGTGAAGCATCCATATACAAATTGGTACCAATAGGTCCTGGATTAGGCTGTACATTTTCAGCTAGCAGCAGAACCAGCAATCATTTGCTAATCAACATATTTAACCTTAAAGGTCTTTCCTAGATAACACAAGTTTCCCTAAAGAATCCTGCAGGAAAAAATCTGTCTTTGCAAACATTCAAATAGTAGGTTACAATTGTAGGCCTATGACTGCTTCCCGCTGGTAGCATGAATTAAAACCGGATATGTTTATTGATGAAATTTGGAAGATTGCGTCTGTGGGACAAAGCCAGTTAAGGTAAACTACAAACATGCAGCGATGATGATGCCAAGATAATTAAGAAAGTCGTAATTAACAAAGTATTCACCTACAAATACATACAGAGTATCATGCCCCAGCTGCACTGCTTCCAGAAACTCAAAGCACTTGACCCACACTTTGCCCACAGCATTTCCGCTGCTGTAGATGCCACTGTGTCTGGCCAGCTGATGATTTAAACCACCAAACCCCACCCAGTTGGCCGCACAACCAATTGGGGTGGGGTGTTCAGGTCTTTAAATTAGTGTGAATGCAAGACGATGAATATGTACCGGGTCTGCAGAGCACTTGAAAACAGGGAAGTACAGAAAGACAAATGAAGCTCATGGTAGTATGAACAGCTCACATTTAATTCATAAACATGTGTGGTCACCACTACTGCGTTGCTAGAGTTTACCGTTATATTCACAGTTCTCTGATCATGGCTCGCTGGTCAGTGCCACTTTCATCAACCTGTCAAAGCCAAAACGGTTAATCATGACCTTCTAGTGGAACAGCTTGCATCTAACAGTTACCTGGTTTAAGAGCTACCTCACGAATCGCTCTCAACAAGTTAGGATTGATACTGTCCTATCTGATAGTAGACCTGTTTGCTCGGTGTACCCTTCTACACTGCACAAACTCTGATGCCCATGACCTGCTGTTTGGCGCGCTGTAGACACCTTGTTCCACCAGTTCCCGTTATAAGGTCAGGTTGTCCTGAAACTTTCTGTTCTTGATGGCGATGTTTGGGAAGACAATATAGCCATTGAGGCTGCTTCAGACAACCTTTACCCAGTATTTTCAATAAGATTTTTAAATCGTATCTAATGTGTTAATGGCATATTTTGTAATATCTCCTTCTACCCTTTTTGTGCAAAAGCACCCGTGATGCCGTGGATGAAAGTGAATCCTGATAATTGACTCCCTAAGACAGCATATACATGTCTGCCAAAAGTTAACCTAAATCTACTTTAAAAATGTATATGACTTCGGTTGTGAGGCCATCACTGCCTGGAGCCATATTATTAGATAAACACCTTGCCTTAGTCCGTCTGAGGTGCAAATCGAACATATGAACATACGAAATTGCCAGCAGATAAAGGCCTTATGGTCTATCAAGTCTGCTTTCGATAGTGCAGCTAGCAGCCTTTATACTGCAGCTGCCCCTCCTCCATATTTGTTTTAATACTGTTCGGTATTCTTAGCAACTGCAGTTTTGCCAAAAAGACTAATCCTGAGACACTGGCACCTTTGTCCCAAATGTTCTAAGGACATAGTCATCCACTACTTTGAAAATGACCTTCAGATCTGTGTGCACTACCCCTACATTGTCTTTTAAAGCAGATAGAACCCTTTTGTTCACCTTCTCTTGACAATCATCAAAATAATTAACTTGAGATTTTTGACCCTGTGTGCCAAACTTCTGATCCTGGAGCAGAACACGAGAGTTTTATATTGAAGTTTACACATTTCAGACTTTAGATGGGAAATCTGTGTGGAAAAATCTTGCTTAATGGTTGCTGTCTAAGTTAGCACCTTCTGCAACTGAAACCTCAAGTCGAGGTATTTGAAATCCTTTTGCACTACTTTTTTAGAGTGCAATACATTAATTTTTTAAATTCACTTTAAAAATCTTTCCACCAGTCAAGATGATTGTTAAAAAATCAATTCTAGGGACATGGATATGTTGTTCATCCACACTTGCTGGCAGGTTCCTTGCCGCTTTAAATCTTGCGGGAAGGTCTTCAAGCTGGCTCCTCCCACCCACCGGTTGGTAAAACTCTGGGCTCCGCCCCATGGCATCATATCTTCCTTACCGCTTGGAAGCTCAGGTTCCCTTCTTAGTGATCTGTGTTTTAGGCACTGGATCCAAACTCTTCGGTTAACCGAAACTAATTTTAAAGTTTACAAGACTTGGTCTTTATCTTCCCTCGCGGACTCACGATGGACCATCACAATCAGATTTCGTCGGTGCCCTGTGGATGAAGATATCCGGACCGATCCGCACTCCACGTCGTTTACTGCCTGGGTTTGGCACGATTCGCAGGCCTGCGACTTGTGCAAGTCCTTTTCGCTACAGTCTTGGAGGACCGCGCTGCCAGATTACAACTTGGGCACCCGAGAAACGTTATCCTCCGGTCAAGTCGAAAGAGGCCTGTTGGGCAGTGTCCGCGGCTGGGGCTCAGCTGAACAGCTCGAACAGATGATTGCCCTCGAGGAAGAGGCGGCCCAGGCCGCAGCAGCATCATCCTCGGTTGCAGCATTTATCCCAAACTCCTTGGGCTCCTCCTACACAGCTTCTTTAAGAGCTTTGCCAAGCCCTCTCCACCAATGGAGAAGGGCCTTGGGGTATTCCTCTTGTTCCAAAGAAGGACTCCAAGGTAAGTCCCACTGTCGGTTAGTGGGACTGGGAAAGTTCCCCTTTCCCGGATAGTCGACACTCTACTTGATCGAGGTTGCGGCTAAGGCTGCTGGCTTCATGGTGTCCCTGTCAGATCAGCGGCGGACACCCGTCGGCGTGGTGAGATTTTTCTCGACCGATCAGAGGTCTGTCAACTGGAGAGCGAGAACCCTTCTTCACCAGTTCCCTGGTGGAAACCGAGGACTTGCCTGTGCCTCCTGTGCTGGAGTCCCGGTTAAGGTCTCTGAACTGAGGGAGGAGCAGGTTTCCCGCCCCACTCTGATCCACCCTCTGAACCCCGAAGGTCTCGGACCTCTTCCAGGTCCAGCCGGTCATGCCGATGATGGCGGTCGTGGTCACCGGCACCATGAAAGCGGCGGCTACTCATCTCGTCGTCTGCTTCGGAGGATAGGCTCCGGCGCAAGTGCGTTGGCACTATGAGAATCTAATGTGGCAGCACTCCTTTTGTCCGAAATAAGCCAACACCGTCGCCTTCCCGGCTATTAAGTGGCTGTCACTGGAGTGGCGAAACAACCCCTCGTAGTCGAGGGCGAAGCTGGCACGGTTGTTCGGCGAAACCAGCTTAGTGCCACCCATTGTGGTGGAACCTCTGCCTTCACAACCTAAAACTGGGGCCCCGACCTCGGATTCTCGGTCGGGTCAGGGCTCCCCATCAGTTGTCGGTCACCCTCACTCCGATCCACCTCAGCAGGTGGAGGAGTCTTAGACACTCTGCAGCTGTTCGCAGACTCCTCGGAGTCTGGCGGCGACGACTCCTTGTTCTCCAGGCCGCTTGACCTGGAGTCCACTGAGGGTCAGTTGGTGGGCGAGAGCCCATCCTCATTCCCTGGAATGCTTGACTCATCTCAGAATCCACTGGGATGAAGCTTGAACCGTTTCAAAATGGGCCAAGTATCCCTCACGGAGATACTGGACCGAGGATTCCTGGGAGTCTTCCAGTAGCCAAAGCCATTGTTGGCCGACCCCTAGAGCTATGGCACCGGCCAGCCACTTCTTGTCCAGCACGTTCGGCCAGGATAACTCTGAAGTATGCTGTTCCCACCAGTTCGCTCTCCAGTTTCTCGGAGCAACCCTCTGCGGAGGGGCAATTGACCAACAGCATTTTCCGGCATTCCGGGAATGCTCGGGACGTGGACAAGCCTCCGACAAAGAGTCAAGAAATTGGACTACTCCAGGCGGAAAGTTTATGCTGCTTCCTCCCTAGGCCTTCTTCAGGCCAGCTCGGCCGTCCTGATGGCACACTTTTCACGCCCTTTTTGGGCTCCTGGATGAGGTGATTCCTCATCTCCGGCTGACCTGCAAGCGGCGGTCAAGCAGGTGCAGGATCGGGGAAGAGGCGGTAGCCAACAGCAGCTCTAGACTTCCCTGGACATCGCTGACTCTTGTGCCAGGTCAGTAGCGGCCGCAGTGGCCATGCCGCAGAGCCTGGCTGCGGATCTGCTTCTACGGAAGATACCAGCACAAGCTGGCAGATGTTCCTTCTTGGGTACCGACTTGTTTGGTCCGGGGTGGAGGTCATCTGCAACTGATCAAAATCCAACACCACCTTGGACTCTGTCCGTCTGCCCAGAAGGACAAAGGCCGCCAGCAGCAGTGTAAGCCCTTTCGTCCTTCAGCCCCTGCGCTTGTCCGACCCAACAACGCCAGCATCAGGGCCAGCAGGCTCGCACTTGGCACCCCAAAGCCAAGCCTGCCTGCTTCTCAGCAGGAAGCCGGGAGGGAAAGGTCCAGGCGGCTCCTTGGCGGCCCTTCCCAAGCCTGCCCAGTGGCGGGTTGAGGGGTGTAGCCCCAACTCGTCCTCCTCCTTAGGTTCCCCGTTGGGGGTGGCTCTACCACTTCCTTTCCGCCTGGTCGATATCACCACGGACTGCTGGGTGTTGGAAGTGGTAGGCAGAGGTCTGCCTCTGGAATTGAGGCAGTCCCCACCCTATCGAGCCGTAGCCCCACGGGGGCTATGGGGTCTGCAGCCTCTCTGTCTGCTTGTAGGAGCCGACATTGCCCTGCTCCTCAGAAGGAGGTGATCAGGAGGTGGCGGATCCTCCTCGAGACCAGGGTTTGTGTCCAGGTACTTCCTGGTCTCCAAGAAGGGCGGGGCTGGCACCCCATTCTAGACCTACACGACCTGAACAAGTTCCTAAGGTCTCGTACCTTCAGGATGGTCACTCTGGCTCAGATCGTCTCATCCTTGGAGCGAGGTTTGTGGTTCTGTTCTCTGGACCTCCAGGGCAGCGTTCTTTCCGTCCCAATCCGTCCATCTCACCAGCGATTCCCTTCGGCTTTAGGGCAGAGGATCCCTTCTGGGTTCAGGCCATGCCCTTCGGCCTCTCCAGCTCCCAGGGTATTCACCAAATGCATGGCAGTGGTGACAGCATTCCTCTGGCCTGAAGGGTCCGGGTTTAGCCTTACCTGGACGACTGGCTGATTGCAGCCCCTCCAAGTTGGAGGTGGGCGGTCCAGGGATCTGGCCCTCCAAGTCTGCTCTCAGATTGGCCTCCTCATCAGCGAAGCCAAATCGAGACTCGTGCCAACACCGTGATTCAGTTCATCAGGGCAGGCTCGACTCTCTTGAGGCCAGAGCACGACTCAGCGGACAGGGCCGGGGTCCTTTTCTCCTTTGCCCAGTCATTTCTGGTTGGGCAATTGCGCCCTACTCGGGACTTCCTGTGCCTCCTGGGCCTCATGGCGGCCTGCATCAGGTGGTTCGTTGGGCCTGCTGGCACATGTGTCCCCTGCAATGGGGCTGGCCCGCCAATGGTCACGCTCCGGTCCTCTGGACCAGCCAGTGATAGTGATCCAGGAGATGTGGAGCGGTCTCCAGTGGTGGCTCGTTCCAGCTCATCTGCAGGAGGGTATCCCGTTCGTCCGCCCAGAGCCGACAGTCACTCTGACGACCGGCGCCTCTCTGATGGGTTGGGGTGTCCATCTGGGGAGCTCAGGCGCATGGCCTCTGGTCCCCTCAGTCTCGATGCCACATCAACCTGCTGGAGCTTGAGTGGTCCGACTAGCCCTCACCGCCTTCACTCCGTTATGCCGGGTCAAGTGGTCCAGGTCCAGACGGACAACACCACAACCATGTACTACCGGAACCGCCAGGGCGGAACGCACTCCTTCCTCTGTGCAGGAGGCTCTCCGCACTTGGTCTCTCGTGAGCAGACTTGGCGGACCTCCTAGCCATCCATGTGCAGGAGCCTCCAACACTCTGGCCGATGCCCTCAGCTGGATAGCGCTGCATTTCACGCAGTGGTCTCTCCTGCTGGAGGTAGTACTAGATCTGTTCTCCCACTGGGGCACACCTCAGGTGGACCTGTTTGCCTCCAGGAGAATGCGAAGCTGAGGCTGTTTCATGCCCGCCCCCCTCAGCGGGCTCGCTTCCGAGATGCCTTCTCGAGCCCGTGGACCCCGGCCCTGTTCCTTGCCTTCCCTCCATTTCCCTTGATCCACAAGGTGCTTCTCAAGCGAGGAGGGACAAGGCGCAGGTGATTCTGGCAGCCCCAGACTGGCCCGCCAGTTCTGGTATCCAGATCTCCTCAGCCTCAGCTCCAGGTTCCGAGGCAGCTTCCAGTCCATGGTCCTGATCTCAGTCAACAGGGACGGTACTCCACCCGGACCTTCAATCCCTGCACTTGACGGCCTGGTTCCTGCGGCTAGAGTTCCAGGCCTTGGGTCTTTCCGATGAGGTCCTCAGCGTTGTTGAGGCATCCGTCAGAGTCGACCAGAAAATGCTATGCCTTCAAATGGAAGAGATTCTCCGTTTGGTGTCAGGATAAGGGTTGGACCCTTCCTCCTGTTCTTTGGTTAGCATTCTGGACTACCTGTGGTCCCTTTCTCAGCTAGGGCTTGGTCAGCGACCCTAAAGGTGCACCTGGCAGCCATCTCTGCTTACGGACACGGGCCGAAACGGTAAGTAGCGTGAGAAAGTGGTTAGGCGCTTTTCAAAGGTCTTGATCACATATCCTCTCCGGTCGCGAGAACCTCCACCTCCGTGGGATCTACTGCTGAGTACTGGCTAAGCTCATGGGCAACCATTCGAACCGATGCACAGGTGTATTATCTCTCTCACCTGTGTCATTGGAAGACACGCCTTCTTGGTGGCTATCACATCCGCCAGAAGGATGAGAAGCGCCAGGCACTTTCCATCGAGTCTCCTTATCTGGTCTTCCACAGGGACAAGGTTGTCCTGTGCCCCCACCCAAATTCCTTCCGAAGGTGGTGTCGGAGTTTCTCCTTAACCAGGTGTTGACTCTGCTGGTGTTCTACACGAATCACACCTGGAGGCGAATACAGGCTCCATACTTTGGACCCAGAGCTCTCTTATTACAAGGGCTGACGGCTGAAGATTCGGGAGAGGTTAGCCAGCTGTTGTCACCTACGCTGAAGCTGCACCTGGCAGACCTGCAGCCTAGCGGATTTCGATAGGCAGGTGGGTCACCTCCCACAGATCTCTGCTATAGGTTGGCAGGCACGGAGCCCTCCAAAGGGATAAGAGCTCATTCTACCCGCCATACCGCTGCTTCCAGGGATGTCCCTATCCAGGAAATCTGCAGGGCTACTACCTGGAAGTCAGCACACCTTCATTACCCACTACTACATCGAGCCTTGAGTCACGCCGGGATGCTGGTTTTGGGACCTCGGTTCTCAGTCCTTATTCCCCAAGTAGGGAGTTATCGCCTTGCCTCCCTCCTCCCAGAGAACTGCTAGGAGTCTGCCAGTAGTGTGGAATGAACAAATATCACGTCCCTAGAAATACAGGTTACTCACCTGTAACAGAGTGGTATATGTTGTTCATCCACATAACCCACTGACCTCCCGGCTGATGCGCAACCTGGCTTCCAGTGAGCTAGATCTGGCATCATGGGTGGAGCAGAGTTTTACCACCCGGTGGGTGGGAAGAGCCAGCTTGAAGACCTTCGGCAAGATTTAAGCGCAGGAACCTGCCAGTAAGTGTGGATGAACAACATATACAGTACCACTCCTAGAACTCCTGTTACAGGTGAGTAATCTGTTTCTCTGCAACACTGACATTGTGATTATCAGTTTTTTCATACAGCACATGCTATTAATATTTAGAGAGGCAACAGAAAAGTCTGATTAACTGAGACTGCACATGTGGAATTAAAAAATTAAAAGCATCATGTCTGTCTCCCTCCTGTCTTCCTGCTTTTTGTCATACATACACTTTTCCATTTTTAGGTACACTTGCAAATGGGTCAGGTTCCTCTGCTCCACAGGAGAGTTTTAATTGAGATGAGGGAAGAATAGGTTACTAGCCTGTAACCTTATTCTAGGAGTCCACACTCTGGTGGACTCTTAGCAGTTCTCAGAGGAGGTGCAAGGTGCCCACCCTACTTGGCAAACAAAGATTGGAGAAGGTCCCAAAATGCATCCCAGTGTGACTCGAGTTTGATGTGGTAGTGGAAATTAAGGTGTGTGTTGACTTTCAGATAGCAGCTCTACAGAATCTCCTGTGAGGATATCCTAGAGTAATCATAATGCAAGCGTATGTCTGGAGGAATGAACCCTAACCCCTATGGAAGGCTTCCAACCAGCCAACCTATAGCAGAGGTCGATGCAAGATGTGATTCACCTTGCAATCATCCACTTTGTTGCTGGCTCTGCCAGATGCGGCTGATAGCGTATGGTGACAAGCAGCTGGCGAGCCTATCCTGAATCCCAGCTGTAAGCTTCACATAATAGAACACGTTCTCCATGGGTCCAGGATGTGGACCTTTGATTGGCCTCTGAAGAGGGTTGGTAGGTACGGTAAGTTAATCACCTGGTTGGGTGAAACTACGATACCACCCTATGAGAGGAACCCGGGTTGGGGCAAGGGCTGACCTTGTCCCTGTGGAATACCAGGTACGGAGACTCCATTGAGAATGCCTGGAGCTCCCCTAGTCATTCTGGTAGATGGATGGCCACCAGAAGACAGTCCTCCACAACAGGTATGACATTTCACACCTTGCATAATCTCAAACAGCTTGCCTTAGAGCAAAGCCAGGACCAGCAGTAAGTCCCATGGGGGTGGATCTTGCACTGGAGGGAGAAGTGGTCAAGGTCCTTGAAAAGTACCTGACCACCTTCTCCTGGAGCCCTGTTGCATATGAACTGCACCCAGTAAATAGAGATGGCTGCCAGGTACACATCAAGGGCCGTCGCTCCCATTCCCTGCTGGAAGGGACTCGAGGTAGTGCAAGATGCAGCCACAGGGCAGGTAAGAGGATCAAGCTCCTTGCCTTGACACCATATGGAAAATCTATTCCATATAAAGGCATAGTATGTACAAGTCAACTCCTTCCTGGATGCTTGACAGCGTGGAGGATATCCTGGATGAACCCAAGGCCTGGAACTCTAGCCCCTCAGGAACATGGCTGTAAAGGGATAGACTGAAGGTCTGGGTGCAGGACCCATCTCCGCCCCACTCCCAGTCTGGTCAGCAGGTGTGGGTGGAGAGGCAGTCGCTGCAGAGGCGAGTTGCTGAGGCTGAGGAGATCCAGGTGCCTGAACTGCCTTGGCTAGTCTGGAGCTATCAGGATCATCCGCCCTTATCTTTCCTGATCTTGAACAGAACTGTGTGAATCAAGGAAGGCATACACAAGGCATGGGTACATGGCCTGCAGAGGCATCCCATATCAGTGTCCGGACTGTTGTGGGATGGGTGGACACTAAAACAAGATCAGTTTGGTGTTCTTCTAGGAGAGCAAACAGATCCACTGAGGGTGAGCCCACAGGAGAACAGGTGGTTCACTACCTCCTGATTCAGAGACCACTCGTGACATCTCTTCTACCTGGCTGAGCATCTTCCAGCTGATTTTCTCCCATGTAACATGACTACATCAGGAAATGGGTGCCCAGGCTGCGCATGAGGGTCTGGGTGTGGAGTGCCTCCTGACACACAGGGGAGTGTATGTGCCACCTTGTCTGTTCAGATAAAACATGGTTGTGGTATTGTCTGTCTGAACTTCAATAACCTGACCCCGGACTACCCACTGTGTTTCCGACTGCATTGCCAACCCTGAGGTTCACCCAGTACAGTCTGTGATGTAGCAGTGTGGCAGACGCACCACCCTCCCCAGAGAGAGGAGAGCTGCGCTAGGCTCAATCCCTCTCCCCCTAACTGCCTGAGTCCTTCACCGAACCGGATCGCCGTTGTGGAGCAAGGTGTGGCGTCCAGCGCCTCAACCTTCAGTGCCACTGGGCCGACCCACTGTCCTTGGTTTTAGGTAGTAATTGTTTAGATTTTAGTTTGTAAGGGAAGTAATCTTTGTCTCCCAGTTTTCTTAACCGAGGGAAACCGACAGTTCCTTATTTTGTTTTAATATTGTTTTAGTTAGTTTGAAATTGCTTCGACTTGGTTTAGTCTGTTAGCTAGTTTAAAACTTACTCCAGAGTAATTCCCGGTTAGTGGGTCTCTTTTTCAACGGGGTAACTTCTGGATTTATATCTCTGAACCTGGTTTCATTTTTACGGTGTAACAACCGACAAAAACTTCTATTTGGGTTTTTATTCTATTTGCTATGTCACAGAAACCAAAAGAGAACAGGACCCACAGAGTGCAGGGATCTATTTACAAAGGCTGATCCTCATTTGATTTGCTTGTTCTGTCTGGGGTTTGACCACCTTCAGACAGACTGTGAAATCTGTGCTAATTTCCCTCAGTCCACTCTTGAAAGGTGGTTGAAGAGGCTAAGGAAAAATGACTGCTAAGGCTGCTAACCCAGCCACTGAACAGTCCACTGAACCAGAGTTCTTGCCCTGTGACAGGGCGATAGTTCCACAAAGAAAAGAACTGCGGATAAGGCTGCTGAACTGGCCAGCGGTTAGAAAAACAAAAAGAAAAGCACCAGGAATCGCACCAGTACCAACAGCGGTTCCTTCTGCTGAAAAGATTGTGAATGCTATCCAGGATTATTCAATCACTGCAGTCTCAGTTCAGTTGAAAAACAAGGCCGGTTCTCGAACTCCTGGTTCACAAGTCCCAGTTTAACAGACCAAGGTGGGGAACAGTTTGAGGATCCTGGTCTTGGTGAAGAACCAGAAGAGGATTATGGAGACAATGATTATGATGAGCCTATACAGCCAGACATCTCTCTGATTCCCCTAATAAGGAAATGAAGATTTTTCTTCATACTTTGCTTTATGAAGCAAGTGGCCCAGTCTGTTGACCTCCCATCCCAGGAGTCTCTGGAAGATGAGGAGGAAGAAGACTATAAAGAAATGATGGACGTCCCTCCATCAAAAGGCTGCTTCTCCTTTACACAAGTCTTTGAGGAGGCAGACCGTGAAAATATTAGGGAACCCCACTTCTGTTCCTCCTACTGATAAGAAAGTGGACAGGAAGTACTGGGTGGATAAGTCTGGGGATGAATTTTGTTTGGTCACCCCAGTCATGAAAAGTGTAGTACAGGCTGCAGCTTGTGACAAAGCTGGCATCCCTCTGGCCTCCACCCTCTTGAGAAAGATTCCAGGAGAATGGATTCAGTAGCAAAAGAAGGTTTATTTGGGATCCTCTGTAGCCGTTAGGCAGGCATCCTATATGGTATATCTAGCCAGATATCAAAATTCAGTGGTCCACTATACTGGAAATTGCCAAGTCAGTTTCCCCTCCAATGGCTGCTGACCTGGAAGAAGTGGTTAAGAGGGGCATTGAAGCTTCTGAGACCCAATTTATGATGGCAGTGGATGCAAATGACAATGCATCCAGGCAGATGGCTTCAGCAGTGTCTCTGAGAAGGTTTGAGTGGCTTAGAACCACTAACCTCTCACAGGATACAAAAACAAGGCCTTGGATTTTCCCTGTGTCTCTGTTTGGAGATCAGAGGCATACTTGAAAAAATGGATGACTACAAAGCTGCCTACAAAAGTGTAGCAGTAAAGGAAGAACAGCCAACCCCAAAAGACACCACTCTAGGGGTGGCAGGGGCAGGACTTCTTACAGGCCTTATTTTCAGCCCCAAGTCTTTCCCAGTATCAGCCCAGGGATACTTTGGGGCAGGGGCAGGAGGGTCACTGGCCACTAGCCCCACTGTCCAGCTGGTAAATCAATCAAAGCAGACTCTCTGAGCAGAATGTCCGGGTCACCTCCCCATTACCAGTGGGGGCAGACTGGCCACTACTTCCAGGAATGGAAAACATCACTACAGACAAGGGGTTCTGGAAGGAGTAGTGGGCCAGGTCTGGTTCTGAGCTTCAAAACCAGGCCAAGGCTAAGAAAGTCAAGGAGCCTTCAAGCCAGCGGCCCGGTGGCGCTGAGGGCTGAGACATTGGATGCCACACCTTGCGCCACGGGCGACTCCAAGTCTGAGCGAGCCTCGGGTGCCGAGGGTCTGGCAGGGAGGATTGGATTGAGTGCTCGGGGACTGCCTCCCATCCCAGGGGAGGGTACTGGGGAGTCTAGCATCTGCCCATCTGGTGGAGATCGGGGATGCCACAGAGCTAGGTGAGCATTATCTGGCGTGGCCGGCCTTGGTACGTGTTGCCATGCTTCAATGCGGGGTATACCCACGCAGGGGGTGGGGACAGAAGCGCAGAACAAGGGAAACAACGGCTCGTGGAGCAGGCGACGGCACCGGTCCCCCATGCCCACCTCCGGTATCTCCTCGGCTGGCCTTCCAGCTCCTCCCATGGGGCCGACCAGCAGTCTGAGTCTGTCTAAAGGCAAGCCCAAAGAGGCGAAGGGCTTCCTCCCCGGGCGGTGAAACCTGGGGTGCCGGCTGGGGGGTTGGAGAGAGGAGGCTCAGTCTGAGGGATCCACTGGCGGGCAGGATAAAGGACTAGATGCCTGAGAAAGCCCACAAGCTGTGACCGGAGTGAAAGAAATTAAAAAAAAAAAAGGCCTTCAAGCTCTCGCCCCATCAGAAACAACCCTACTGGAAGAGGAAGTGTCATCTCTTCTGCTACTTCAGGTGCTAGAACCAGTCCTTGCCATTCAAAAGGGCAAGGGTCTGTACTCAAGATACTTCCTTACATTAAAGGAAACGGAGTGGCATCCCATTCTGGATCTCAGCTACTTGAACAAGCACCTAGCAAAACCAAAAGTCAAGATGGTCATTCTATTTACTGTATTCAAACACCATGAAGTCTTGCTTATTATGACTAATGCAGTTAGCCACTGCACTTGAACTGCCCAGGAGAGGAAAGGTTAACTCCAGGAGTCTGGAGTTCTACAGCCAGCAGCGCTGCCAAAGCTCTATCTGGGCAGTTTCAAATGAAACTGTCAGATTCTTTACTCCGCTTCACTGAACAGTCGCCCGGAGATCAGCTCCTCTGCTCGGTTCATTTCTCGTTCAAGCAGTATTTTCAGTTCATTTGAACTGGCAAAAGTATTTATTTTACCGCATTTAGGTTAAAGCTCTATCTGATAAACCGTAAGTACAAAATTAAAGTCTTTGTGGAAATTCAATTATCGGTTCGGTTTTGAACCGATCGGTTTGCTAAATTAACGTTTAAAGTGTTGGTTGGCTTTTAGAGTGCGGTTCCCGGTTCTATCGGTTCTAAAAACCGTGCTTTAAAATTAGGTTTTTCAACACCCGTGACACGTGTTAGGGAACCCGATAACGGTGTCTTGCCTGGCACTGCCATCAAAGGGCAAGTTTTTGGTTAGGCTGGCATTATGTCTGAGAAACCCAAAAGAAAAACCGGCCCACTGGGTTCAACACTGTGATGTCTGTGGGAAGCCTTTGCCAAGGCTGACCCCACACCACTTGTGTTTATTGTCTGGGGCTGACCACCTCCTGTCAGACTGCCAGGTGTGAAAAATTTCCCTGCAGCCACCCCTGAAAAGAGATTGGGCCGGCTCCAGGGAAATCTAGAGGCCAAAAGTCCGCTGACCCGGATGGCCAGCCCGTCCAGTACCCACTGGACCAGAGGGAGGGCCTCTGACCAGGGCGTAGACTTCCTGGACAAAGGAAGGCTGGTTCAGAGGAACCAGTCCGAGTAAAAGACAAGGAAATCAGTAGGTTTGGGGTCCAAAATTGTGTCTCCAACTGCTGCAGAGATAGCTAAAGCCATTCAGATTGTCCAGTCACTGTCTCAGGGATCTGTAGAACCACCAACAGTTGGTAAAGGTTGGCATTTGATCAATATATGTGTGTGGCTGGGAGGGTCTGGACGTGCCATTGAACGGACATTTCTCCAGACAGACCTTAAATCTCCTCCTATTCTGTCTGAGTCCCTTCTCATTTTATGTTTTACAAAAGGTTGCAGAAACCCTCCAGCTTCCTTTAGAGGAGGCTGTGGATGACAAGAGGAGCCTGATTACGTAGAAATGATGGATATACCAGAGTCTAGGAGGTTGTCTATTCCTTTGCATAAGTCATTTAGGAAGCAAACAACAAAGATTTAAAAATCCTCATTCTGTCCCTCCTGTAGATAAAAAATGGACAGAAGGTATACTTTGTCAGGCTCTGATACAGACTTCCTCACTGAGTAGTGTAGTCATGTAGGTGTGGTTCAAGCTGCAGCCTGTGACACAGCTAATATTCCTCTGGCCTCACATCCTCCTGATAAGGATTCCAGGAGGATTGATGCCATGTAAAAAACAGTATATGGCAGCTTCTTTTGGGACTCAGGCAGGCAAATTATATGGCTTGATGTAGCTAGATATCAGAAATCTAGATGGGACACAGTATTGGTGTTAGCCAAGCAGGCACATGGCCAGCTGGCTAGTGAGTTGGAACAGGTGGCTGCTGATGGCATTGAAGCCTCTAAAGTTCAATTTCATACTGCTGTTGATGTTAATGATGTTTCCTCTAGGGTCATGGCCACTTCTGTAGCTATGTAGGTTGGCATGGCTCAGATGCACTAATCTGTCCCAAGATACTCAGTCAAAGGCTATGGATTTTCCTGTAGTGGGTAATTCTCTGTTTGGGGAACAAACAGAAAACTATATGAAAAAGATGGATGAATACAGAACTACCTACAAAAGTGCCCAGGTTAAGAGAGGCATGCCACTCACAGAGGCACGCTCCCAGAGGTAGGGGCAGGCCTTTCCACAGGCCTTTTACCAATCTCAGGCCTCCTCATGCTTGCACAGAGGGGTTTTTCAGAGGCAGAGGTAGACGGGCACAAGTAAACCGCCCTCCCTCAGCCTAAGGCTACTGCCAAGCAGGCACCCTGATGGGGTGCCCAGGGCTGATTCTCCTGTACCAGTGGGGGCAGGTTGGTTTATTTCAGCCAGAACTGGGTGTCCCTAACTCGGACAGATGGGTTCTGAGGTAATAAGCCAGGGTCTGGTTCTCAGCTTCAAACAGTTTCCAAAGATGAGAGCCAGACATTTTCCTGCAAATCCTACAGAAGCCCTTGCTTTGGAAGCAGAGGTTTCTTCTCTTCTGGACTGCAAGCAGTGAAAGGTCCTCCTTGCCATCAGGGCAAGGGGCTGTACTCAAGATACTTTCTTACCCCAAAAGACAGGAGAATGGCGGCCCATCCTAGATTTAAGGTACCTGAACAAGCATCTTTTGAAACCAAAGTTCAAAATGTTAACTCTGGCAATGATTTTGCTTTCCCTGAGGCCAGGGACTGGCTGGCTTCCCTGGACCTCAAGGATGCCTATTTTCATGTTCTGATCAGGCCTTCTCCCAAAAGTACCTCAGGTTCGAACTGCCCTCAGGCCACTACCAGTTCAGGGCAATGCCCTTGGCCTTACCTCTGCGTCAAGGGTATTCACAAAATGTCTAGCTGTGGTAGTGGCTCATTTAAGAAAGCAAGGATTGCTGTGTTTCCCTACCTGGACGACTGGCTCATAGTGGGTCAGTCCCCAGATCAGGTAAAATCCCACTTGCAGTCACCCAGCAGCTTCTCACTTCCCTGGGATTCCTGCTGAATTTACAAAGTCAGTTCTGGAACCAGTTCAGGTACTAACTTTCATAGTTGCAGAATTGAATACAAAGTAGTGAGGCATTTCTTCCCTCGGAAAGGGTAGATCAGGCCCATTGCCCTGGCATCCTCCTTTACCCTCGGGTTTCTCGACCAGCAAGGCATTTTCTGCAACTCCTAGGGCACATGGCTGCTTCCACAGCCGTAGTGCAAGGAGCAAGATTCCAGATGAGGGACATTCAGTTCCATTTGAGGGCCTATTGGTCTCAAAGGAGGACCTCCTTTCCAAATTGGTTCCAGTGACCCAAACTCTGATCCTGGCTCTACACTGGTGGCAGGATCAAAGCAATCTAAAACAAGGGGTTCCTTTCATTCCCCGCTCCCACTCCCTCACCACGGATGCCTTCCTGTTAGGGTGGGAGCTCACTTAGGCGACCTGTCCACTCAGGGAGTGTGGTCTCCTCAGGAATCTCTGCTCCACATCACCCTTTTGGAACTCAGAGCTGTCTTTCTAGCTCTTCAGGCGTTTTCAGCTTCTGTCCAGAACAAAGTAGTTATAGTCAGGACAGACAACACCACAGCAATGTGGTACATCAGCAAGCAAAGGGCACTCGGTCATCAGCCTTGTGCACCAAGCAATGAAGTTGTGGTCTCTGGCTTACTCCCTGAACACCTCCCTGATAGCAGTTCACCTTCCAGGAAGGACAATGTCCTGGCGGATGCCCTCAGCAGGATTTCTCAGGGCCATCATGAATGGGCTCTGAATCCTCAGGTGCTGGGGTCGGTCTTTGCCAGATGGGGCACCCCTCAGATAGATCTTTTCGCAGTCCCAGACAACCACCAACTTCCTCTGTTTTGTTGCAGGCCTCCAGTGCTGGGCTCAGTCCCCTGGATGCCTTTCAGTTGGATTGGAAAGGGAAGTTCCTGTATGCCTTTCCCCCTTTCCTCTTCTTTTCAGGGTACTAGTAAAAATCAGATCTCAGCCCTGCAAAGTGATTCTGATTGCCCCAGATTGGGCCAGACAGCCCTGGTACCCACTGCTTCTGTCCTGACAGTCCACCTGCCCTGAGCTTGCCCAGAGTCCACGACTTGCTGGCCTGTGCACAGGGAGAGTGTGGTATCCGGACTTCAATCCCTCCATCTCAAAGGCATGGCTCTTGAGGAGTTAGAATTACTGACTTACCTTTCTCAAGGTGTTCTGGATATTTTAAAGGCTTCAGGAAACCTTCCACTAGGCCACTTACAATTCTAAGTGGAAAAGGTTTTCCATCTGGTGCTCTGAGAAGCAGATTATCCCAGAATCTGCTGATCTGTCCATTTTACTGGACTATTTGGTCCATTTAAATTCCTTAGCCTTAGGGCCAGCTACCTTAAAGGTTCATCTGGCAGCTGTCTCTGTTTTGTGTCAGCAGGAAGCCTGCTTCCCTTCTTCTCACCCTGTGTTTTCCAAGTTTTGAGGGTTACTTCACACTAACCCTCTTCGAGAACCAGCTCCCGCCTGGGACCTGAATGTTTGCATTGCTCAGTTAATGCAACCTCCTTTGAGCCTCTGTCCTCAGCAGAGCTCAAGTTTCTAACTTGGAAAACTGTTTTCCTAGGTTATCACTTCTGCCAGACGCAGAAGTGAACTAAAGCCCTGTCAGTGGAAGAAGATTTTATCTCTTTCCACAGAGATAAGATAGTCCTCAGGACTAACAGAAAGTTTTGCCTAAAGTGGTTTCAGATTTCCACCTGAACCAATCCATATCTCTTCCAGTATTTTTCACTGAGCATTCTTCCTCAGGTGAGAGGAGACTGCACAGCTTGGAGTCAAAAAGAGCCTTAAGCTACTATTTGGAACGCACCAAGGGTCACAGGTTGAATCCTTCAACTCTTCCTTACCTATGGCGAGGTTGGCAAAGGAAACCTGCCACTAAGAGGACAGTTGCAAGGTGGATTGTCTCTTGTATCCAATTTGTTATCAAAAACTGGGTAGAGAACCCCCTCAGGACTGAGGGCTCACTCCACCAGGGGTACAGCTGTATCTCTAGCGGCTGCTAGAGATATTCCCATTCTGAAATCTGTCAAGCTGCTACTTGAAAACAGTTCACACTTTTACCAAGCATTATTCCCTGGATATTCAGTCCAGGAGAGATGCTCGCTTTGGCACAGCTGTGCTTCAGAGCCTATTTCCTAAGTAGGTTCTGACCCTCCTCCATGGAGGTACTGCTGTGTAATCTGCATTAGTCATTATATAGCAAGACTTCATGGTGTTTGAAGAAAAATTACTCACCTTAGTAATTGCTTGTCTTCTCATGGAGTCTTGCTATATTGACCACCCTCCTCCTGCCCCTCTCAGAACTTCTACTTGGGTAGGGTGGCAAATTAGTGCAAGCACTGTGTCATGCCATTGTAGTTTTTTTCCCTTACCTTCTTTTATTTAGGTTAGGGAACTAGGTTATTTTATTTAGGTATATATTGGCCCCCTTCCTGGACTTGAGTCTTTGGGGAAGGGGGTCTAATTAGTGCTTGTCAGGGGTAACTAATAATACTATTATTCATTGTTATTATTGTTATTGTTGTTTATATTGTTGTTATTTCTACTAGTAGGTAGCCATTTGGCTAGTGTAGAGCTTTCCACACAGGCGTGTTGCTTAGTATTAACCGTAAAGATCTGACAGTTTCATTTGAAACTGCCCAGATAAACTTTAGCATAAGCTCTCGCTGTAGAACTCAGACTCCCTGGAGTTAACTCTTTCTCTCTCCGGGGCAGTTCAAGTGCAGTGGCTAACTGCATTAGTCATAATATAGCAAGACTCCATGAGAAGAAAAGCAATTACTAAGGTGAGTAATTTTTTCTACCTACTGTAAGGCAGGGAGACTGACTAGCATCTCTAGACCTAAAAGATGCTTACTCCGCATCCCAATCAGAAGATCACACAGAAAGTACCTCAGATTCAGATTGCCATCAGGCCATTATCAATTCAGGCAATGCCCTTCGGACTAACATCTGCTCCAAGGGTATTCACAAAATGCCTAGTTGTCGTGGTGGCACACCTAAGGAGGCTAGGAGTATCAGTGTTCCTCTGTCTGGATGACTGGCTCATTGTAGGCCAGTCACTGCAACAAGTAAGAGAGGCACTATCTGTCACCAGAACACCTTGTCCTCCCTGGGATTCTTAGTGAATCAAAGAAGTCTGTCCTAGAACCGCTGCAGTTGCTCAAGTTCATAGGGGCAGAATTGGATACAAAGACAGGAATGGCCTATCTTCCCAGGACAGGTGGACAGCCTTATTCAAATAGCCAGGTCTTTTCACTGCATGCTCCCAGACCAGCAAGGCATTTCCTGCAATTGTTAGGTCACATGGCTGCCTCCACTGTAACCGTCCCAGGAGCCAAGTTTCAGATGAGAGACATCCAGTTTCATCTCCGGAAGTCCTGGTTCCAAAAGATAGACTCTCTATCAAAGCTGGTCCCAGTCATAGCCACCTTTATTCAAGCTCTGCAGTGGTGGCAGGTAAGGGAACATCTCAGACAAGGGGTACCTTTCCTACAGCAGCCCCTTCTCTGATATTTCTTACCACAGATGCTTCCTCCCAGGGTGGGGAGCACATTTGGGGGATCATGCTGCTCACGGCACATGGGGGAAAGCAGGAATCCTCCCTGCACATCAAATCTATTAGAGCTCAGAGCAGTTCCTTCTGGCCTTCAGTCTTTTGCCACTCAGGTGGTAGGGAAGGTGGTGCAGGTTAGAACAGACAATACCCACCATGTATTACATAAACAAGCAGGGGTTAGGTGGGCCCCTCTTTGCACAGAAGCTATGAAAATTTGGGCCCTTTCAGCTGTTCATCTCCGGGCAAGGACAATGTCTAGCGGATGCCCTCAGCAGGATAAACCAGAATCACCACGAATGGTCACTGAACAGACGGGTCTTACAGACCATTTTCAGGTGGTTGGGCACCCCAGTAGTTGATCTGTTTGCAGCCCCAGACAATTACCAGCTTCCAGAATATTGTTGCAGACTCCCAGCAGGGGCACAATTCTTTGGATGCACTTCTGTTAGATTGGACAGGGAGTTTCCTGTATGTTTTCTCCATTCCTCTGCTGCTGAAAGTATTGAAAAGCTCAGGCTTCAACCAGCCTCAATGATTCTCATTGCCCAGATTGGGCCAGGCAGCCCTGGTACTCCATACTCCTATCAGTGTCAGTAGCCAAGCCAATCAGTCTTCGCAGGAGGTACAACCTATTGACCTTCTCTCAGGGAGAATCTTGTACCCCAACTTATTCTCCTCAGACTCAAAGCATGGCTCTTGAGGACCTAGAGTATTGAACTTGCATATTTCAGAGGGGTTATGGACATATTGAGAGTTTCCAGAAAACCTCCACTAAGAAAACATATGCCTCTAAATGGAAAAGTTGTTTTTTGGTGTCAGGGCAGAGACCTGGATCATTCCCAAGCTAACATTTCTTAGTCCTGGACTATATGACTCATTTGCACTCCTCAGGTTTAACTATTTCCACTTTGAGGGTGCACTTGACAGCTGTTTCAGCTTATTTATCAGCAGGTAAAGCTTCTTCCTCCTTGGCTTCAAAGCCAGTGTTCAAAAATCTCTTTACAGGCCTACTACATTTACACTCCACCACACTGGGAGCCCACTCCCATGTGGGATCTGAACATTTGCATTGCTCAGCTCATGCAACTCCATTTGAGCCCATGTCATCAGCGGATCTCAAATATGTGACTTGAAAACTGTATTCTGGTTGCCATTACCTCTGCCAGGAGGATCAGTGAACTCAGGCACTAGCCACAGAGCCAGGGTATATCGCAGTTCATAGGGACAAGGTAGTCCTGAGAACTAACAGAAAGTTTTTGCCTAAGGTGATATCACATTTCCACCTTTATTCAGTCTGTTACCTTGCCAGTCTTCTTTACAGACCATTACACTTCAGGTGAACGTGAGGTTGCACAGCCTGATGTAAAGGGCAGTCAGCTACTATCTTGACCACACAAAGGGTCACAGACCGGATCGAACCCAGCTCTTCCTTACCTTTGGAGAGGTGGAGCAAGGAAAACCTGCCACAAAGCGATCCAGTGCCAGAAGGATTGTAGCTTGTATCCAGTTATGTTATAGCTAGGTAGGTAAGGAACCACCTGCAGGCCTCAGGGCCCATTCAACTAGGGAGTATTGTAGCTCTCTACCAGCTGCTAGAGATATCCCCTAGAATCTCTGCAAAGCTGCAACTTGGAAGACAGTCCACACATTTACAAAGCATTATTGTTTGGACGTCCAGGCCAGAGGTGATGCCAGGTTTGGCACAGCAGTCCTGCAGAGCCTGTTTCCTAAATAGGTTATAGGCCCACCTCCAAAGGCACTGCTTGGTAATCTGTTTAGTCAGAATACAGTAAGATTCCTTGGTTTGGAAGAAAAAATTACTCACCTTAGTAATTTTGTTTCTTCTAACGAATCTTACTGTATTCTGAGCTCCCTCCCTTCCTTCCTGCTAGAACCAATGGTCACTACATTATAGCTGTGCTGGAGTTGTTGCAAACCTGGGGAATATATACTGTTTTTATTTTTTGGGCATCTGTGACTTGAGTCTTCAAGGATGCCAGGTTTTGGAGTATTTGAAAGAAGTGTAATTCCCTAATATTTTTCTTAGTATTTACAAACGAAGAGGGGAGGCACCTAAAACAAACAATAGAAACACTCTGGATACAGAAGTTGATACCAACCCATTTACAGAAGAAAGGGTCCTGAAATAACTCTTAAACTGAAGGTGGACAAAGCAATGGGGCCTGATGGGATTCATCCCAGAATTCTAAAAGAACTAAGGGTAGAACTAGTGACACCACTGACTACCCTTTTAACAAATCATGGGAGGATGGGGTGGTACCTGAGGACTGGAGGAGGGCCGATGTGATTCCCCTTCACAAAAGTGGGAGCAGGGCAGAAGTGGGAAACTACAGACCAGTTAGTTTAACCTCAGTGATAGGGAAAATGATGAAATCACTCTGAAGGAAAGAATTGTCAAGTACCTAGAGGCTAGAGGGCACAGGACCCAAGAGCATGGATTCACAGCAGGAAGATCATGCCAGATGAATCTAATATATTTCTTTGACTGGGTGACCAAAGTAGTAGATCAGGGAGGGCTGTGGACATGGCCTACCTAGACTTTAGCAAGGCATTTGACTCAGTCCCACACAAAAGATTAATATACAAGTTAGCCAGCCTGGGAGTGGGTCCCAAGATGATAGCCTAGGTAAAGAATTGGCTGGAGAATAGGACACAGAGGGTAATAGTAAAATGGAGTCCACTCTGAAGAAAGGGGTTACTAGTGGGTACCGTGAGGGTTCAGTATTAGGACCGGTCCTCTTCAATGTCTTTGTAATCGACATTGCAGACGGACTGAAGAGAAAAGTCTGTCTCTTTGCAGATGACACAAAGATCTGCAACAGAGTTGATGCACAAGGTGGGGTGGAAAGGATGAGAAGGGACTTGGCAAGGTTAGAGGAATGGTCAAATGTATGGCAGCTTAGATTTAATGCTAAGAAGTGAAGGTAATGCACCTGGGAAACAAAACCCAGGGAAGAGTACACAATGGGGGTGAGATACTAACAACAACAAAATGGAAAGGGACCTGGGTAGTCATATCAGATGACTTAAAGGTGGGCAAGCAATGTGAGGAGGCAAGAAGGAGGGCTGGGGGATACTGGGATGCATAGGGAGGCATCACCAGTAGAAAACAAGAAGTTGTTATCCCTCTGTACAGACAGCTGGTGAGACCCCATCTGGAGTACTGTGTGCAGTTCTGGAGACCCAATCTCCGCAAGGACATAGACAAGATGGAAGCTGTCCAGAGGAGGGCAACTAAATGGTGCAGGGTCTACACCGGAAGACACATGAAGAGAGACTAAAGGAGCTTAATATGTATAGCCTCGAGGAAAGGAGGGAGGGGGACATGATAGAAACGTCCAAGTACCTCAAGAAAATCAACAAAGTCCAAGAGGGTAGCATCTTTCAAAAAAAGTGTGCAAGAACAAGGGGCACAATTTGAAGATGGGGGGGGCGCTCAGAGGTAAATGTAAGGAAGTATTTTTTTCACAGAGAGGGTTGTGATGCATGGAACGGCCTCCGGAGGAGGTTGTGGAGTCAAAAACAGTGATTGAATTCAAGCATGCATGGGGCAGCCATAAAGGCAATTCTAGGGGTGGGGTAGAAAGAAAGTAGGCTGCTGGTTAACTAGGATCTGCAGCTTATCCATTAGGTAGGAAATGGGCAGACTGTGTGGGCCAAGCGTGTCCTTATCTGTCAAATTCTATGTTTCTCCTGCCATTTCTGGTTTAGGGAGAGTTTTATGGTTATGTAGTAGTATTATTATTATTATTATTGTTATTGTTATTATTATTATTATCCTTCCATCAGTTGGAAACTGCTTAGTGCATGCTTAGTAAGAATCTAACAGTTAGAGTTGTTTACTAGGGGCAGTAGTTTGAAATCTGAGCTTGGGCCTAGTATTCCATCATTTGCATAGGTTCTGTTAACCATTTCGGCTCTAGGGCAGTCCTATGGTGAGACCATACTGCATAAGTCAGAATACAGTAAGATTCCCTTAGAAGAAACACAATTACTAAGGTGAGTATTTTTTCTTCTTGAATTTGGTAGCTGTAAACCTTATTTCTACATTTTTATAATATGCTGAGTATTTCTACAGTTTTAGCGTTCCTCTGTTCCCGTGAACCTGATTTTTTTTCTCTGTTCCACGTTTCCATTTTTCTTTATTTTCTATAAGTTTTAGTAATCGCTACTAGTATTTCCGTGGTTCCTTTTTACTTTATTTATATGGCGTTCCTTTTAAGCGGAACTGACAATTTTCTTTATTTTTACCTCAAAAAAGTTGCAGTTCTTTACTGCAAGGAAACTGACTGCTAGCCTGTGCATTCTACCTTTTGAACATTACCAATACAGGGTTTTCTGTAAATTGGCATGTCCGAGATCCCAAGAAAAGGACTGGACCCAGAGGTTTTAAAATTGCTTAAATTGTCTAAGAATACTAGCTAAAGCTGATACTGACTCTGTGTTTAGGTCCAGACCATTACTACTGTTCTTTGCTCTAAATTTTGTCCAAAAACTTCAAGAAACAGAGCTAAAAGGCTTAGAGAATGGCAGAAGAAGGGCCTTCATCTGGTCCCAAATACAGACCCAAGGCTACCGATGAGCGGTCTTTTAAAGAATAAAAATAATCAAGGTGTTGATGAAGCATCTTCTAAATCTAAGCCTGTTGCAGGTGCTGATGAAGTGCCTTTGAAAGCAAAGAACACTAAATCAGGTGCTGATGAAGTGCCTGTTAAAAATAAGGCTTGAGAGGGACTGATGAAGTTCCTAGTTCAAAGAGGAAGCCTGAACAAGTCACTGATGAAGTGGCTGCAAAAAGATCTGTAAAGAGAAAATACCAGTACATCTCCGAGTGGTGCTAAGGGCGAGGCTGCAGTTGGTAAAAAACAAACAAAAAAAAAAAACATAAAGATAAATCTAAAAGCATTGAACCCCAGGAAGGTATACCAGAAGACACACAGAGAGTTTACCTTCTATGGAGGATATAAGCAAAAGCCTGGCATGTATACCAAACTATACAAGGCATGGGGTCTTTTTTTGATGCCTCGGCCTTTCCCAAACAGGTTCCCTCAGCACCACCCTCTGATTCAGGACCCTGTGAGACCCTGTCTCACTCCAGAACTCCCTTCAGCTTGCCTACAACTCAGTAGAAACATGGTTCTCTGAGCATCGTCTCAAATCATCAACCTTAAAAGCTAAAACCATGCTCTTTTCACACCCCAAAATAAGTCAGCAACTTTCCTCTCACGGTCCACTCCACCTGTAATCTCTATAGAACTTGTACACTCCTATAAATACCTTGTATAATCTTTGACTCTGCCTCTCTTTTCATGACCATATCTCTGCCCTGACCTCTGCCTCCAATGCTCGGTTGGGTATCCTCTACCGACACAAAAATGCCTTCCACATGAGACACCCCTCCGCCTGGCAGTCACCTCCTCGGTTCTGTCCCTAATTGACTGTGGCCTTCCTGTCTATGGTGCAGCAGACCCGACTGCCCTCCCATAGGTGCGCCTAACGCTCAGCAAAGCATGCCGACTTATTACCAGTGTCCATAGACTCACCCACACCTGTCTTCTGTACCCCATGGCCTCCCTA
Organism: Neoceratodus forsteri; assembly: GCA_016271365.2. Taxonomy (NCBI): domain Eukaryota; kingdom Metazoa; phylum Chordata; order Ceratodontiformes; family Ceratodontidae; genus Neoceratodus; species Neoceratodus forsteri. Next base: position 892,215,981 of record CM057452.1, on the reverse strand, counting down.
CTCAACCTTGATAGGCACCTCGTGTTCCAAACCTGCCAACTAACTTATAAAGCTCTCCATGGTCTTTCCGTCCCCTGGCCTAGCTAACTCTATCCATGAACTAATCCCACAGTGCGCACACGCAGCTTCTCCAAAACTGCACTGGTCGTTCCAAGAGCCAGGACCTCCCAGGGCCAAGGGCATTCCCTATAGAGCCCAGCTGTTACAACTCCCTCCTGCTGGCATCACTGAGGCTCCCTCACTAGCGTGTTTTAAATACAGCCTCAGAGTCACTTGCTCAACTCTCACACCTGCCGCTGCCCTTGACCTCCCCCTCCCCTACTGACAAATGCTAACCCCTAGATGGGCTATCCCAGGGGCTACTACCCCTGCCTGATTTCACTACTAACAGGCTGAGGGCCTGGATCCAATGGGGTGCCTCCACCCAGAGGTCAGGGTTTGCAATAGTTAAACTAACTTGGTCACAGCCCTCTGGGACACTGCAACCCTTTCTTCCACTAGTGGCCCACACAATATATCAAATTACCTTCACAGTATACACTTACCCCCAGGTCTGGTTCCGGCACTGGGACCTCCTGTGAAATGAGATACAGTGCAACAATCACAGTACAGTACTTTAACATAGACAAATACCTCAGGCAGTATAACTTTGCTGAAACAAGCAGCTCTGATTTATTTAGGGGATATAACAAGGACAGGGGAAATCAGGTTAATTAGCTTATCACTCTAATAATCTACCTATGGCTCTGTGCACAGGCCTATCCCTATCAGTTACTGTCCCTGGGTACCCAAGCCCTAGTGGCTAGTCCAAACCGTGGCAGCTGGTAGGGCCCTTTCACACAGAGAAAAGGAGAATTAAACAGTCAGCAGTACAGTAATTCCATTTGGATTTAATGTGGCAATTCAACAAGGAGCAACCCTGAATTAGTACTCACGACCTCCAAATAAGATAGGGTCCTTCAATGTCAGCAGGGCTCACTTGAGGTACACAAACCTCTTCACACATCCATATAAAAGAAAGCACTATACCAGGCAGGCTGCATCTGTATCCCGATCGCAATTACTGCACAATAACCAGGAGAACACACAGCAGATTCAGTTCCTGACAGACCGAGTGTAATTCAACAATTTCTTCAGTCTTCTACAGGGTGAGCCTGGTTTCTACTCTTCAGAGATCCTTTGATTCTTTTCACAGGACGGATTCAGTCCTAACAAGCAGTTACACAAGTTGTAGACGGAACTCTGGGCCTTGCACACGTTTTGACTGAAACTGTGCACTGAAGGAGCACAGGGTTTCTTTCCCTTCACTTTCAGATCTCAAACTGAAACTCCCAACAGACAAAACCGGCACTTCCTTTGAGTTCCTCCCAGTTCTTGACTGGATTGGCTGTCCTCACAATAGACTGCTGCTGTTGGTCCAAAAGGCACGAAGTCTAAACTTCATCTCCAGAGTCACTGCCCATACAATCCTCTTGTGGCTGGCTCAGATTATGAGTCCCAAGTTCTGATTCGTCAAGGCATCATTTTAGAGCTAGTTTACCCCACACTGATTGGTCCAGTTCAGCAGTTCAAAACCAGAATGGGGAACTAGGCAGACAGTTCTGACTGCAAAGAAAGCAGGTTAGACAAACTGTAATTTTATTATTACTGTAAATGATTTCTGGCAATCAGTTACATCTTTCAGACAGGTTCCTTTGCACTCCTAGTGACTGCAAAATGGGGTGAATTGGCAGCAGCTTGAGTGGTACTCAATCAAAGAAACACACAGTCCCCATACAAACTAATTATGTCTGCAAGCAGACAGCTCTTAAAGAGACAGTACCAGAGGTTCTAAAACACTCACTGATAAATGGCTTAAACGCCAAACACCATTCAGGCTTGGAGCATTCAAGCAAGCTCCTGGAAGTCTTTTTGGGAACCCCATTTGCAGGGGGTTACACAAAACTCACTGAGCTGCTCTTCCTCCTTATCTCAACCCACTCTCCCCTGCTGGACCTCCCTTCAACGCCATAGTTGCTTATCTGAGCTTGCATATCTGAATCTGCTGTTAACAGTGTTATGTCCCTCAATACTTGTAACCTGACTGTATCCCTTTTTTTTTTTTTTTTGCTGAACTGTACTGCTGGTCTGCTATTGTCTCATGTATGTATGTCATTGTTTTCCTTGTGACGAGGTACCTTTGTAAATGAGCCACCGGCTCAAGGTTATTAAACTGATGTTAAAATAAATAAATAAAATAAATACAGGGGCTGATGAGGGGATCATAATGATGACTTTTATGATGCCCCAGGTAACATTTAAGAAGGTAAGGCCCAAGAACCTGATGTGTCAGCTAACCCTAATTTTGGAGCATCCCCTACAGACCAGGAGGATACCTCCTCATGTATACTTTTGCAGCACATGGTGGACACTCTTGTCCTCCCTTCTCAAGAGTCCAACCAGGAAGAGGAAGAAGACCAGGACTACAGAGAAATGAAAGGTTTTCCCCTCCCAAGGCGTTAGTTGTTTCTCTCTATAAACCTTTCAGAAAGAACACTATGAAGCTTCTCCAGATTCCCACATCTGTGTCGGGTCGAGAAGAAATTGGATAGAAATACCAATTGTCTAAAACAGATATAGAGATCTTACTTGAGGTGGGAGCTCTTGTAGCAGGCTACACCATAGGACTATGTCGCCAGGCACAGGACCCCACAGAAAAATTCTTAGCTAGCAGTACCCAGTGGAACTCCCCCCCGATGTTGGACTGCTTCTGGCGTCCACCAGTGGTATAAAGAGGCATTCCCAGCCATACCCAGTTCTTTTCTGCCGTTGACCTGTTCACATTGGCTCCATGGACGCCTTCTGCTAACATTTGACCACCATTTTCACTAACTTTTCTACAAACTTCCTAAACTAAAATTCGTTATTGTTTAACCACTGTTCGGTGCATGTCTTCTCTGTGGTCCTCCAGCCAGTGACGAAATCCAGCTGCCGTCGCGGAGGCAGTTCCGGCCGAGATGGTCACTCGACCTGCCTCATCTGCCTGGGTCCCGACCACGATGCCAACTTCTGCTCGCACTGTCGAGGTTTCAACCACCACACCCGCATCTGTCGACTGAAGGCGTTGAAGACCTATCTCCTAGAACAGCAGCTGGCCAGCCATACAAAAGACCCCATCAGGCCTATGATCCCCTTCTTGGGTCAGGGACTTCTCACAAATCTAAGGAGAAAAGTCCAGTGGAAAACACCATCATCACGAGAAGGACAGGACCCGTTTGGACTCCCCTTTCAGGTCTCGGATAGGAAAATGGCCAGCTCAGTCCTTCCTGCCGTGGAAGGTTAGACTCTGCCCCAAACAACCCAAGATTCCTCTGGGTTGCTGACCTTGAAACCCCGGCATTGGTACATACGTCAGGTGGTGTTTTCATTTATTAATTTATTCATTACAAATCTGGTTTACAACCTTTAAGTCAGAGACTCATTTACAAAGGCACCTGCCGGAATGGACGGACATCAAGACAGTTACTACAGTGCAGATTAAAACAGAGGATAACATTACAAGTGCAGTAAAGGAACATTTAACATAGATACACTTAGGTTACATAATGTAGTAGTTTGTATGTTACTTAGGTTACATAATGTTACAAAATTGTGAGTTACACTCATAGATATAGTAGGTCCTCGAGAAGACAGTGGGTTACATCCCTGTTTGGACCTAGTAGGGAAGGGTAGTTCTGGGGAGGAGAGGCTGTCCAGTGGATGTTGTCGAGCCAGGGGCAAGGTGGTAGGAACCACAGGTTACAACAGGGGTTAGTTGCACCTACAACAGCGGGTATTAAAGATATGGTTCCAAAGGGCTGTTTTGAAGGAGCCAATTTTGGCAAGTTGGAGATGCAGCTAGGGAGGGAGTTGAACCAGGTCGGGGCTCGGTAGAGGAAGGATCTCTGGGCAAGAGAGGTTCTAGGCACCTTGAAAGTGGCCTTAACAGAGCCACGGGTGGTGATGGACGAAGATGGCTGCTATAGTGAGGTGGGTGAAGACTCCTGGGGAGTCTTAGCAGAGATTTCTTAAGCGAGAAGGCAGGTCTGGTAGAGCAGTCACTCCTCAAAAATGAGAAGATTGGTGGTAGTATAGAAGGCAGGTGTGAGTATGGCTGGGGCACTGGTCAGGAGCCTACAGGCCTTATTGATGGAGAGTTGGATTTTGGAGAGGGCAGTGTTGTCAGCTGCAGCATAGCTGGGCAAGCCATAGTCCACAAGGGACAAGATGGAGGAGGTGATGGCCAGCCTGAGGGCAACCTGAGGCAGGCAGTCCCTGTGCCGGTATAGCAGGTCAAACCGAGAGTTAATGGCTGGCGGCATTAATGTGGGTGTGGAAGGAGAGGCATATCGAACGTGATGCCTAGGTACTTGTATGTGGTCACTTGTTCTAGCGGGTGCAGAGTGCTGGGATAATCAAGAGGAAGGGTATTTTAGCTTTATTTTGGTGGTGGGAGAAGAGCATTGATTTGGTTTTCTTTAGGTTAATGACCAATCTACGGTCTCCGAACCACCTTTAAGCTTGGTTGTAAGCTTGCTGGAGGGATAATTGGATGGAGGTGGGATTGGGATGTGAGGCAATGAGGACTGCCCTGTGTAGAGGAGCATTTTACTGGTATATGAACTGGGGAGGTGTTGAGGTAGAGACTAAAAGTATTGGACTCAGGATGGAGCCCTGAGGGACCCCAGGCGAATGGGAAGAGTGCTGGAGAGGAGCCATGATCTTGACACACTGGGATCTAGCAGAGAGGTAGTTAGAGAACCAGGAAATGGGACCACCAAGAAGCCAAGTTGGTGGAGAGAGTTGAGTAGAAGGGGATAACAGACAGTGTCAAAGGCCTTGGAGAGGTCAATGAACACTGCTCCTGCAAGGCTGCCAGAGTCGAGAGCAGCATGCAGGTGTTGGGAGAATTCCAGGAGAGCCATGGTTGTACTGTGTCCTGGGCGGAAACCGTGCTGCTCTGGGCACATAAAGTCATACTTGGTTAGTTATTCAGAGACTGGATCAACACCACTTTTCAAGGGCTTTAGAGTGGGGGAGGATGGAGATGGGCGGTAATTGTTGGGGTGGATCGGTCCCCACTCTTATGTAAGGTGTGATTTCAGCAGTTTTCAAAGCTGGGAACTGACCCAGGCATAGAGACTGGTTTAGAAGGTCAGTCAGGGGGACTAGGACTTCGCCCAAGACCATACGGAGGATCCTGCAGTCGAGGGGGTCACTGCTGGGGTTATTGCTGCCTAAGGCTTTTAGCAGGTGCGCCTGGCTTTGGGGGATAGGGTGCGAGGTAGAATGGTGGGCGATGCAGGACTGAAGGAAGAGAGGTGGGGATTGGGTCAAAGAAGCTGCTGGGAGGACCCGAGCTTAGGTCAGAGAAGGCAGTGTTAAGGCAGTTGGCTATGAGGTGGATCTGTAGTGGGGGTGCCATTGATGGAGAGCTGAGATGGTTGGGGGGGCGGGACTTCCCATTTAGCTCTTTCATATTATCCCAGATGGTCCGGCTGAACCCCAGGTGGAAGTGAGGGTGGTCTGGTAGTGCTCTGCCTTGGCCCGCCTAATGGCCCAAGTGCACTTATTGGTTCTGCGTTGTAGGCCTATCTGTCAGATGCCTTTCCAGATTCTACAACAATGTGCCAGAGATTCTCTGTTTTGAGTCTCTGGAGGAGGGGTTTCTTGAGGCAAGGGCCTTGGCTCCCTCTCTTAGTCTTAGGCCCTACAGCCATGCCTCTGGGTCCAAGTCCAAAGGATTCTGCAGGTCAAGGGGTGGCTGACAGCCTCCTGCCGCTCCTCACCAAGTGAAGGCTTCCTCCTCCTCATTGGATTGTCGGTTGGACCTGACAACAGGAAGTGGCGTTTGGAACGAGTCTCACCCTGACACCAGCTCTCCGAAGCATGAAGTCAGACTCCTGGTGCTTGACCCAGACGTCTTCACCTTGAGGTCTTCCTTGCCGCCACCCTAAGCTACCCGTCAAGGAGAGGTGCAGCTGCCAGAAAAGGAGATGCCTCCCCGGCCCGACTCATTGATGTCGGGCGGTCGGCGATCAGGTCAGCCAGTCAACCTGCTGTCTGCACTGACACCACCCTAGGACCAGACACCAGTGAAACCTAAGTCACCAGGAGCGTGCCCCTGCACCCGACAAGCCGTCAGCTCTGCCACTCGAGAAGTCTGACAGGTCTGAGACGCCAGGCCCATCGACCCCAGCCATAGTCTCTCTGTCCAGTCAAGGACCTTTTCAGTTCCTGGTGGGACACAGTCAGAAAGACATCATCCCCAAGAAACCCCAGGTTCCCACGCACAACCTCTCCCCATAGACTCCCTGCAGTGGCCTCCACCCCAGGGAAAGGTCTCCTGCTCAGTCGGATGACAGGTCTTCCGAATGACCGACATCGTTCGAGATTGTCCTCCAGGCATTGGAGGAGGAGGCACCGGCATTCCCACTCCAAATCTGGGAGGCAGTATAGCGCAGTGGTCTAAGGCTCTGAGCTGCAAATCTGGTGACATCCAACAGACCAGACTTGGGTTTGAATCCACAGCTTCCACTTGCATACTGTGTGGCCCTGAGCAAGTCACTTAACCTCCTTGTGCTCCCAGATTCGCTCCTGTAAAAAGCTTCCAGCTTAGTGTGCTATACCTGGTTAAACAACTAAATAAAAAAATAAAAAATCTTCCTTGAGGTCATCCACTTCAATTCTTCTGCCTCCTCCAGATCCTCAGGGGTTTTCTCCTCTACCTTCCTGACCCTCAGGGGATTTGTCCCTTCTCCCTGGATGATCTCACGTTCTTGGGCGTGATGCGTTACATCAATTTTTGAACCAGTGGGAAACTGAGGAGCTTGATCCAGAGATAAAAGGCTGGCTTGTTTCTTGGTTATGAATGAGCCCAAACCTTTAGTTGTACCACCCTTGGTGGCTCCCTTTCAGGATTGCTACCAGGCTAGCTTGGGCACCCTTGACAGCGTTTGCCATACCTGAAAGCGGACAGGCTGTATGCATTTGACGAGCGAGCCATTCCTTGGTGAACAGCCCAAGGTGGACTCCATTATGCTGATGGCTGCCCATGGAAGGACCAAACAGCCCCAGCACATGAGCTCCCAGCCCGGACAAGGAATCCAAACGTCTGGGTCAGTTCTTCTGGAAGGTCTAGTCATCAGCCACCTGCACCATTCGCTTGCTTTAACCTCTTGGCGCACATGGAGCAGTATCAGAAACCACTCTAGAACAAGGCCATCAAGCTGGTAAAAGACAGCCTGATTCCAAACACAAAACTGAGCTCTTGGACGTGCTCCAGTCTGGTCTGGACATGGAGAAGCAAGTCTTGAGATACTCGTACTATTCGGTGGACATGACAGCTAGGCATCCGCCATAGGGATTGTTATGGAAGTACTTGGCTCCGGGTTTCTGGATTTAGGCAGGACCTATAGGATGCCATCGTTGATGCCCTGTTCCATGGATCTGTGTTCTTTAGTCCAGACATTGAAAAATCGTCGGCAGTTTTTGTCGCGGGTGGGGGACAGAAGCTAAAGGACAGCAACAGAGAGCAACTTTTGCCATAAAGCTCCCTCTCAACCTGGTGGAGCACAGGGACCTCTGAACACCAAACCCTCCCAGGTCTCCCTGCCCACCCTGGCTCCATCACCTGACTCCTTGCCCAACCCCCACCCCTTGCCGAGTCCAGGACAGATGTAGTAGGGGATCGGTTCTCGCTTTACCTCGGCCGGGTGGGCCACCATCACTGCTGATGCATGGGTCCTCCAGTTAATACAGCATGGTCATGTGCTGGAATTCATGCAGATTCCTCCGGACAATCCCCGGTCAGCAGCCCCCATCCCTCCATGCCAAGCTAATCTGGGAGGAGGTAGTACAGCCCCTGCTGAACAAGAAGGCCATAGAACTCGTTCCAGCCCCACAGTGGTGGAAAGGGTTCTACTCCGTTCTTCTTGGTTCCCAAGAAAACATGGAGACTTGCTCCTGATTCTGGGCGTGGGTCTCTTGGACAATTACATAGAGTACAAAAGTTCAGGATGATCACCTTGCCAAGCATTCTTCCCATGTTGCATCAAGGGGACTGGCTTTGCTCCCTGGACATGCAAGATACCTACCTTCATGTTCTGGTGCTTCCAGCATGCAGTAGGTTCCTGAGGTTCTCCTTTCAGGAAGGCATTTCCAGTTTTGGGCCTTGGCCTTCGTCCTTTCCTCGGCATTTCGCGTGTTCACGAAGTGCCTAGCAGTGGTGGCAGCAGCCCTAAGGAGGCAGGGACACTTCATTTATCCCTACCTCAGCATTTGGCTTCTGACCGCCACAAGAAATCGGCCTCTGGCGGCTTTAGAGGATACCTTCAGCCTGTTCAGCTCCTTGGGGATCACCCTAAACATGGCGAGTCATTCCCAAAGCCATGTCAGAGGTTACAGTACATAAGGGCAGTCCTGAACATGGAGCAAGGGAAGACTTTCCTTCTGCCAGACAGGGCAGTATGCCTTTGCTCTTGGTCCAGAAGTTTCAGCTGCTCGCCAGGTCCCAGTTCGGACCATGCTCCAGCTCCTGTGCCATATGGCTGCGGCCATAGTGACCGTTCCCTCAACACGCCTGTTTATGAAGGTCCCTCAGTGGACCCTCAGAGTGCAATGGGATCAGAAGGAGGATGTTCTCGACCAGCAGGTCTTGATCTCCAAAGCAGTGGTACAGACCCTTTCTTGGTGGCTCTCTCCCCAGAATCTGAGTCCAGAGTCCCCTTTCAGAGGAGCCCTTCACTAGTTCTCACAACCAATACCTTGGGCCTAGGTTGGGAGCTTATTTTCAGACTTGTCAGATGCAAGGTGCATGGTCTTCTTTGGAACTGACCCTCCACATCAGTATTCTGGAGATGAGGGCAGTTCTGTACACTCTACATGCGTTTCTCCCGGACCTCCGTCCAGATCCCATATTAGTGCAGATGGACAACATGTCAGTCGTTTACTACATCAACAAGCAGGGGGACTCACTCCTATCCTCTTTGTCGGGGAAGCTATGAGTGTGGTTCTGGGCTCTAGACCATGGCCTATAAGCTCACCGCAGTGCATGTTCTAGGGTCCAAAACACCTGGCCGATGCCTTAAGCGGTCTCAGTTGAGGACTCATGAATGGGAATTCCTGTAGTCTGTAGGGGACGACCTGTTCAAAGATGGGGTCTTCCAGAGCTGGACCTTTTCACGTCCCCATACCATGTAAAACTGTCCAGTTTCTGCTCGCTAGATCACGGGCTTGGTGTTTTCTGGTGAGGCGCACTGTCCCTCTGCTGGACAGGTTAGTTTCTGTATGCCTTCCTCCCTTTTCTGCAAAAGGTCCTGCTCAAACTCCAAGCGGAAGGAGCAGAGATGATTCTCATAGCTCTGCTTTGGCCTCGCAGCTATGGTTCCTGCTACTGCAGCAGCTGACAGTGGAACCTCCAATCCCCTGCCCTTATCCTCCTGCTTACTGCCGCAAGAGCAGGGCAGGCTGGTCACCGGACCTCTGGTCCCTACATCTACATGCCTGGCACCTGCAGACATAGCCACTCTCGTTTAGAGTGTTTCCTAGAGTGGCTGAGGTCTTGGTGGCAGCCAGGAAACCTTTCAATAGGGCTACCTGTGCCATGAAGTGGAAGCGCTTTTGCTTGTCGGCCTCCAATTGGGGTCTGGAACCTCTCTATGCCCTCTGAATGCTGTCCTCAGTACCTCTTCTCCCTCTCAGACTCGGGCCTCTGCTATTCTTCCATCAAGGTGCACCTTTCTTTTTTATTTAGTTGTTTAACCAGGAGTAGCACACTGAGCTGAAAGCTTTTTACAGAGTGCGACCTGGGAGCACAGAGGAAGTTAAGTGACTTGCTCAGGGTCACACAGCATGCAAGTGGAAGCTGTGGGATTCAAACCCAGGTCTGGTCTGCGGATGTCACCAGATTTGCAGCTCAGAGCCTTAAACCACTGCGCTATACTGCCTCCCTTCTATCTCCGCTTATCATGCACCGGTGGATGGCAAATATGTTGCCCAGACTGATCTGGCCTGAACATTTTGAGAGAATCCTTCATCTTAAACCTCCATTGGGGACCCCATCCTTCCTTGGGATATTTTGTTTTTGTTAGAAAAGCTTACATTGCCTCCCTTGAGGGCAGCGTGTTATGAGCTATGTTTTCTGTCGTGGAAAGCATTGTTTTAGTTGCTGTTACTTCTGCTCGGAGGATTTCCGAAGCTTCAGGCTCTGGAGGCTAAGAGCCATATTTGATTTTCCACAAGGACGGGTGTCCTTGAGGACCAATCCTAAGTTCCTTCCTAAAGTGGTGTCCCAGTTTACCCTTAATCAGGACATCAACCTTACGGTCTATTATCTGGAGTAGGCTAATTGAGGGAGGCCCTTCTTCATACTCTGGATGTGCTTAGGTATTGCATTAACCACACTCAGACTTTCAGAAGATCTGACCAACTATTTGTTTCCTTTGCCCTAGAACCCTGGAGGCCCCTGTGGCAAAGCGGACTCTGTCCAGATGGCTAGTCTATTGCATCACCTTCTGCTACAATAAGTACAACAAACCCATTCGGGCTCAGTTAAGGGTCATTCCACCAGGGGTGTTTCCACATCTTTTGTGGTATTTCAGAATGTTTCTGTGGCAGATATCTGTGCAGCAGCTATGTGGGCTTGCTGCACACCTTTGTGAAGCACTACAGCTTGGACGCTGCTTCCTGTCAGAGAGCTGGGTTTGATTTAGCAGTACTTAAGGGCCTTTTGTCTTGAAGCTTCACGCTACTAAGTTTCCACCTCCCAGTCTGTCCGGGATCCTTTTAGTACTGTTTGGTACTCTGTCCTTATGGTGTAGCCTGCTGCAAGAGCTCCACTCGAAGTAAGATAGTACAGTTACTTAAGAATTACTGTAACAGTGGATCTTTGAGAGGAACTTTTACAGCAGGCGTTATTTCCCTCCCTCCTTCCCCTGGTCCTTTTCTCCTTTCTTTCCTTGCCCTAGGCTAAATATTCCTTTTACCCTTGGGTTCTCTGTTATTTGTCAGCCTGGTCTCCGGGCGGAGAACTGGGTGTGGCAGTGACCGCCCTTTATACAACTGGCGCATGTCGGAGGCAAGTCCCTGCTGGGCACTGCTAGTTAAGAATTTTTCCATGGGGTCCTAGTGCCTGGTGGCATAGTCTTTATGGTGTAGCCTGCTGCAAGAGCTCCTCTCGAGATCTACTGTTACGGTGAAGTTCTTACATAACTGTACTTTTCTGTTTGTGCACGAATCATGAGGGAGTGGTGCAACCAGGCAGGATGTGACAAAGCAGGGGTTCTTCTTTCGTCCAGCCTCCTGAAAAGGTTTGTAAAGACTGGACTTTATGGCCAGAAAGAGCGATACTCTCGCCCTTCTCCTCTGCCTGGCTTCATACATGGCTACACAGCCAAGCATTGGAAGGCTCTTTGGAACTCAGTCCTAGCCATAGTTAAACAGGGCTCTGACTCTATGGCAAAGGATTTGGTGGAAACTGCTGAAACTGCCTTGAAAGCTACAAAAATACCAGTTCCATATGGCAGATGACAGTAATGATGCAGCCTCAGGGTTATGGCCCAGGCTTGCTCCCAAGTCGGTTTGCTTGGCTAAGAACAACAAATCTGAAGCAGGACACTCAGTCCAAAGCCATGGACTCACCATGTGACAGAAATGTACTATTTCATTCCAGAACTGAGGAATACATAAAAAGATTAATGAATACAAATCAACCTATCAGAGCAATAGTTGAAAGTGAAGTCTTCTGTTCCTCAAAAGACTCAACATAGGGATAATAGGCAGGGGTTACTACCCTGGCCTATTATCCCTTCCTCCTCAATTTGACCACTCTCAGTTTAATGGTTATTTCAGAGGAAGAGGCAGGAGAGGCCAGAAAGAGCTACTTCTACCCTGCTCTGCTACCCAGCAAAAGCCCTGACTCCTCAGTACAGGCTGCCTCCCTACCACGCCTGTAGGGGCAGGCTCTCCCTCACCTCCATTCCTGGACCTTTATTGCAACAGACATGTGGGTCATGGAGGTAGTGGAAAAGAACCTGTCCCTTCAGTTCAAAAGATGCCAGCCCTCTCGGGCACCTAGCCTTCCAAATCTCTAACTCCAACAGAAAGAATCTTATTGGAATTGGAGGTAAAGCACCTTTGGAAGCAAGGTGATAGAGAGAGTACCTACCCATCAAAGGACACAAGTCTCTACTCCAGATACTTCCTGACACACAAGAAAACGGGAGTGGCGACCTGTTTTAGATCTCAGACACTTGAGCAAGCATCTTCTGAAGCCCAAATTCAAAATGGTCACCCTAAAAATAGTGATTCAGTCTCTGCAGCTGGGAGACTGGCTAGCCTCCTAAACCTCAAAGATGCCTACTTTTACATCCCAATAAGGCAGTCTCACTGGAAGTTTCTGAGGTTCAAACTTCCTTCAGGACACTAACAGTTTGCAGCCATGCCCTTGACCTGACATCTGCACCAAGGGTGTTCACAAAATGGCTGTAGTGGCAGCGCATTTAAGAAAGAAGGAATTTCAGTTTATCCTTATCAGGATGACCGCTTATAGTGGGGAAACCCCTCTACAAGTGGAAGAGGCCCTCTCCTAACAAGGGACACACTGTACTCCTAGAGGTTCTTATAAACCAAAGAAATCCCATCTGAGCCAGCACAGCTCCTTAAGTTCATAGGAGCACAGTTGGATACCTTACAAGCAGAGCTTTTCTTCTTTCGAAAGAATTCAGAACTTGTTGTCGGTGGCAAGTTCTTTAAGCCTGGTCAGCCCAGGACAGCCAGGCACTTCCTAAGGCTCCTGGGACACATGGCATCAATGACAGCTGTAGTTCCAGGGTCAGATTCAGACTGAGGGACATTCAGCAGCACCTAAGGTCTCACTGGTCCCAAATCAAAAATTCACTGTCAAACTGGTTCCAGTCACAAAGAATCTCCTTTAGTGTCTGGACTGGTGGAAGAAATTACCAACCTCTCAGTAGGAATTTCCTTGCAAGCTCACTCCCTTCAAGAATCATTACTACAGATGCTTCTCTGCTTGAATGGGAGCTCACATGAACAGTACTTCCGTCAATGGCTCCTGGACTCCACAGGAGTCACAGGCCCCATCAACTTGCTGGAACTCTGGGTCATTTATCTGGCTCTCAAGGCATTTGCCTCACAAATAAAGGGCTGGACAATACTTGGCCTGGTACTCACTAACAGGGACAGTGTTGCAAATGTCAGGGTAGGAGGCCACCTGGGAACAGCTATCACGGTACAGTGTAGTTCAGTATAAGGACAACTGGAACTAAACCTCACAAGGACAAGGGTCCTGGACTTCAGGAGGGCAGATTTTAAAAAGATGGGCGAATGCCTCAGGGATGACCTGGGTGTGGTTGAGGAACAGTGGGCGAAGCTAAAAAGGGGCCATAGTGAAGGCAACAAACCTTAAGGTCAAGCAAGTGAGCAAAAGGAAGAGGAAAAGAGACCGATGTGGTTCTCAAAGAGGTGGAGAAAAGGTAAGGGCTAAAATGGTAGCGTTCAGAAGGCATAAGGAGATGCAGAGGGAGGAGGATAGGGAGGTGTATCAGGTGAAGCAGGAGAAGGAGGGAAAGTGGTAAGGAGCATGAAGCTGCAGTCTGAAGAGAGAATAGCCCAGGTGGTGACAAAGGGGGCAAGACAATTTTTAGGTTGGTAATCGAAAGGAGGAAGACCAAGGATGGGATCATGAGATTAAAAGGGAAGGGGGGACTGTGCACAGGGAGACCAGGAAAGAGCGAGACATCCTGAGCAAATGCTTTTGCTCAGTGTTCCTGAAACGAAGGAGAAGGAGGGCCACAAAAAGTAACAGATGTATTGGAGGGAGGGAGGTGGACACTAGTCCATTTTCAGAAGAAAGTAGCTTGCAAATCTGAGAATGGATAAGTCAATGGGGCCAGATGGGGTGCATCCAGAAGTGTCGAGGGAGCTCAGGAGGTACTGGCTGCGCCTCGGACAGCCCACTTAACAGCTAACTGAAAACAGGAGTAGTTTCAGAGGTTTGGAGGAGGGTGAATATAGTCCCACTTCACAAAAGGGGTAGCAGGGAAGAGGCTGGCAGTTTTAGGCCAGTTGCCTGACCTCAGTGGTGGAAAAGTTAATGGAGTCACTGCTGAAGGAAAGGATTGTGAAATATCTTGAATGCACTGGGTTATAAGACCTGGGGCAGCAAAGATTCACGGGGTGGAAAGGTTATGTCAGAGCCAGATCTGATAGATTTCTTTGACTGGGTGACCAAGGAATTAAATCAGGGTGGAGCAGTGGACATGGCCTACTTATGTTTCAGTTAATATTTTAAACACCATTCCACACAGCAGGGTTTGAAATACACTGCTTAAATTGATTAGCAGTTTTGCACATGAAAGTGCTAATCAATTGTGAAAATGTATAGCACCTGCCTCAATTTGATTAGCACAATTAAAATGCTAAAAAAATGTATCCATACGTAAAACCTGAATAAAATTAGCACTGTCTTTGCTTTATCTGTTTCAGTACACACACACACACTGATGACAGCCCCATCCCATCTATGGCAAAACCTCCCCCACCTATTGATTACCACCACCCTAACCACTCATGTCCCCTGCCCTCTCAGCCTTTTGTCACTGAAATGAGTGGCATGGACCCTCTAAATGAGGGACACATCTCAGAAATGAAGATACAAGCTCAGAACAGTGTGGAAACCTTTTGTTCACTTGTAGCATATGAATAAACAAACTTTTTCGTGTCTGTTTCTGGTGGCCATTGTCATTCTCTCCTCAGCCTTTTTTTCTTTTCTCTTTCTCTCACTACAACCTCTGTACCCATCTGCTCTATTTTCCTTGTTAACTGCCTCACGGTATATTTCTCTACATTCTTTCAGCCTGTCTCTGCACTTTTGCTATTACACTCTGTCCACTCTTTGCTTCTTTTAATAATAATACCCTCCCTCCATTGTGCTTCACTACTGCAAAGATTAACTATATGTAACCCTAGATGGCGCTATCCCAGGGCTACTACCCCTGCCTGATTTGCCACTAACAGGTTGAGGGGCCTGGATCCAATGGCGGGTGCCTCCACCCAGAGGTCAGGGTTTGCAATATTAAACTAATCTGGTCACAGCCCTCTGGGACACTGCAACCCCTTCTTCCCACTAGTGGCCCACACAATATATCAGAATTACCTTCACAGTATACACTTACCCCCAGGTCTGGTTCCGCACTGGGACCTCCTGTGAAATGAGATACAGTGCAACAATCACAGTACAGTACTTTAACATAGACAAATACCTCAGGCAGTATAACTTTGCTGAAACAAGCAGCTCTGATTTATTTAGGGGATATAACAAGGACGGGGAAATCAGGTTAATTAGCTTATCACTCTAATAATCTACCTATGGCTCTGTGCACAGGCCTATCCCTATCAGTTACTGTCCCTGGGTACCCAAGCCCTAGTGGCTAGTCCAAACCGTGGCAGCTGGTAGGGCCCTTTCACACAGAGAAAAGGAGAATTAAACAGTCAGCAGTACAGTAATTCCATTTGGATTTAATGTGGCAATTCCAACAGGAGCGACTCCTGAATTAGTACTCACGACCTCCAAATAAGATAGGGTCCTTCAATGTCAGCAGGGCTCACTTGAGGTACACAAACCTCTTCACACATCCATATAAAAGAAAGCACTATACAAGGCAGGCTGCATCTGTATCCCGATCGCAATTACTGCACAATACCCGGAGAACACACAGCAGATTCAGTTCCTGACAGACCGAGGTGCAATTTTCAGCAATTCCTCCAGTCTTCTACAGGGTGAGCCTGGTTTCTACTCTTCAGAGATCCTTGATTCTTTTCACAGGACGGATTCAGTCCTAACAAGCTGTTACACAAGCTGCAGACCGGAACTCTGGGCCTTACACACGCTTTTTTGACTAAAACTGCACACTGAAAAAGCACAGGGCTCCTTCCTTCTTCACTGCCAAAGCTCAACTGAAACTCCAACCGACAAAACCGGCACTTCCTTTGAGTTCCTCCCAGTTCTTGACTGGATTGGCTGTCACCACAATAGACTGCTGCTGTTGGTCCAAAAGGCACTGAAGTCTAAACTACATCTCCCAGAGTCACTGCCCATACAATCCTCTTGTGGCTGGCTCAGATTATGAGTCCAAGTTCTGATTCGTCCAAGGCACCATTTTAGAGCTAGCTTACCCCACACTGATTGGTCCAGTTCAGCAGTTCAAAACTAGAATGGGGAACTAGCAGACACAGTTCTGACTGCAAAGAAAGCAGGTTAGACAAACTGTAATTTCATTATTACTCTAAATAATTTCTGGCAAACAGTTACATCTTTCAGATAGGTTCCCTTTGCACTCCTAGTGACTGCAAAATGAAGTGAATTGGCAGCAGCTCGAGTGGTACTCAGAGAAGCACACAGTCCCCCATACAACTAATTATGTCTGCAAGCAGACAGCTCTTAAAGAGACAGTACCAGAGGCTCTAAAACACTCACTGATAAATGGCTTAAATGCCAAACACCATTCAGGCTTGGAGCATCTGCAAGCTCCTGGAAGTCTTTTGGGAACCCCCATTTGCAGGGGGTTACATATATAAAAATGTTTGCTGTCTGGCTTGCCTAGTGCTCACTCTTGCTCATCCTCTCATCAGATGAGGCCACTGGCTCCTATCTCAGCCTTCCTCACAACCCCTGCAACTCTGCAACCATGTGTATTCCTCCAGGCTCCAACTTTACATACACTTACTGTTTCTCTCTCTCTCTCTCTCTCATCCCAGAATGCCATCATGGTGCAATCTATTCTTCCTTGTGACTTCAGCTGCAGCCTTCCTTTTAGAAACATAGAAACATAGAATTTGACTGCAGATAAGGACCACTTGGCCCACCTAGTCTGCCCATTACCCTATCTAACGGATAAGCTGCAGATCTAGTTAACCAACAGCCTACTTCCTCCTACCCCCACAAGAATTGCCTTATGTCTGTCCCATGTGTTCTTGAATTCCCCACTGTTTTGACTCTATTACCTCCTCAGGAAGGCTGTTCCATGCATCCACAACCCTCTCTGTGAAGAAATACTTCCTCACATTACCTCTGAGCCGTCCCCTCTATCTTCAAATTGTGCTCCTTGTTCTTGCACATCTCTTTTGAAAGATGCTACCCTCTTGGACTTTGTTGATTCCCTTGGGGTATCTGAAAATTTCTATTATGTCCCCCTTCTCCCTCCTTTCCTCGAGGCTATACATCTTAAGCTCCTTTAGTCTTTCTTCATATGTCTTCTGGTGCAGACCCTGCACCATTTTGGTTGCCCTCCTCTGTTTTAAGCCCTGCACGGTATTCATATCCATCACTTTCTGAGATAGGCCGTTCGATGCATCCACCGCCTTTCTGTGAAAAATAACTTCCTCACATTACTCTTTAATCGGTCTCCGTCTAATCTCATGCTGTGTCCTCTTGTCCTGCTATTTTTCTTGTATTGAAACATTAAGACTCTTTTATCTCGTTAATGCCCTTAAGATGTTTGAATGTTTCGATCATATCACCTCTCTCCCTTCTTGGTTTAGGTATACATATTGAGCTCCGTTAATCTGTCCTCGTGTTTTCTGATGCAGTCCCTACACCATTTTGGTTGCCTTCTCTGGACTGCCTCCATTTTGTTAATCTCCTTGTGCAGGTGTGGCCTCCAGTACTGCCGCAGTACTCAGATGGGGCTAACCAGGTATATTGTAAAGAGATGTTACAACTTGTACATACCCCTGCTAATACACCCCAACATACTTCTAGCCTTACCTACTGCTTTAGTGGTCTGCTTGATGATTTCAGGTCATCTATGATGATGACGATGCCCAAGTCTCTTTCTTCCCTTGTGATTGCTGGCAACTCCCTCCCCCAACCTATAGGTAGCTTCAGGGTTTCTTTCTTATGTGCATGATCTTGCACTTTTTGCATTAAACCCAGTTGCCACTCTTCAGACCATTTTTCCAATTTTCCAGATCGCTTCTCATTCTGCCCACCCATCTGGATCATCTACTCTGTTTCAGATCTTGGTGTCATCTGCAAACAGACAAACCTTACCCTCCAGTCCATCTGCAATGTCACTGATGAAGACATTGAAGAGGACTGGCCCCAGGACTGATCCCTGAGGTACCCCATTGGTGACTTGCATGTCTCTGCTCACTGTATACCGTTTGCCACCACTCTCTGTTTTCTGCCCACTAACCAGTTTGCCACCCAGTTGACTAACTTCTGACCCACTCCAAGCCTACCCAGCTTATTAATCAATATTCTGTGTGGAACAGTATCAAAACTTTGCTGAAGTCAAGGTAGGTGACATCAACTGCACCCCTTCTGTCCACCACTCTGGTTACCCAGTCAAAGAAATCTATGAGATTACTTTGACAGGACCTTCCTGTTGTAAACCCATGCTGTCTTGGATCCTGTGCTACTATGGATTCCAGGTGTTGCACTGTCTTTTCCTTAAGGAGTGCCTCCATAATCTTGCCCACTACTGAGGTAAGACTGACTGGTCTGTAGTTCCCTGCCTTCTCCTGCTGCTGCTGCTCTTGTGGAGTGGGATCACATGAGCCCTTCTCCAGTCTTCTGGGATCTCCTGTGCTCATAGACTCACTGAACAGTTCTGCTAGTGGCTCTTTAGTTCCACCCTTAGCTCCTTTAGTACCCTAGGATGTATGCCATCGGGTCCCATTGCCTTGTCCACCCTGAGCTTGAGGAGCTCTTGTAGGACCCTTTCTTTTGTGAAGGGACTTGTGCACACCTCCCTCCCCTGTGTCTATGGTGCTGAGCTGTGTGCCCTGCCCTACCTTCTCCTCAGTAAATACTGAGCAGAAGTATCTATTTAGGATAGATGTTTTCCTTGGTCCTCCTCCACACACCCCCTTATCCCTTTGATCTTTGCAGTACCCCTCTGGACTTTCTCCTTTCACTAATGTTTCTATAGAAGGTCTTGTCCCTCTTTTACTGTTCGAGCTAGTGTTTCTTCGGTTTGGGCCTTTGTCTGCCTTACTGCTTTTCCTGTTTCCCTTTGGGAAGTTTAGTATGCTTCCTATGTCCGTCCCGCTCGTTCCCTTATATTTCCTGAAGGCCAACCTTTTGGCTCTGAACTTTTCTGCTACTGTTTTGAGAACCAAAGTGATTTCTCCTCTTTTGCTCTTGCCTTTCTCCCTAACACAATGGGATGTTGCTTCAAGTATTGCATCCTTAATGCTTGCCACTTTGCCTGTACCCCTCACCTGTATTTCTTCTTGCCAGAGCTAGCTTAACTCTGTTGGCCATCTTATCAAAGTCACCCTCTGAAGTCCCATATTTTTGCCTTGAAAGGGATGATTTAGTTCTAGTGGCCAAACTGAACCATACCATGTGATGGTCACTGGCCCCAGGTGACCTTCTACCTGGATATCTGTGATCCTTTCCCGTTAGTCAGCACTAGGTCCCCTAGGTCCAGGATAGCCCTATCTCTTGTGAGTTGTTGTACCAACTGTTTAAGGCCCTCGCCCTGCAGGAATCCACTATGTGTTTAGTTCTGGTGGATGTTCCGCTGGTATTGACCAATCTGTATCTGGCACGTTGAAGTCTCCCATTAGCAGAACATCCCTTTAGCTGTCATGTTTTGTATGTCCTTTAACAGTAATGTGTCAATGAGCAGATGCGAAACCGGGGGTAATTTTTGATGAAGGGTTGACCCTGTATTCCCAGGTGTCGGCTGTCTCAGTCTTCCTTTTACCACCTAAGGAATATCTCAGGATTATGCACCTGGTTCCGTCCGTGACCTTCCTACTCTGGTTCATGCCTTTGTGTCCTCGCTTAGATTATTGCAACTCCCTTTACCTAGGGCTACCAAGGGTGGAATCCGCCGCTTGCAGCTGGTGCAGAACGCCGCGGTCCGGCTTTTGACGGGATCGCTTCAGTCCTGTCATATGTTGCCGGTGCTGCACGGACTGCACTGGCTGCCTGTACAGTGGCGAATCACCTTTAAAGTCGGTCTTTTGACTTTTAAAGCCCTACGGACTGGGCCTGGACTACCTGAAAGAGCTTCTGGTTCCTTACTGCCCGGGCGATCGCTCTTCTCAGCTGACAAGGGGTTGCTAGAGATTCCAGGGTGTGTTTGAAATCCTCTGGGGCCAGAGCATTTATGCATGTGGCCCCGACCCTTTGGAATTCTTTATCCTGTTGGTTACGGAGTGCACAACCGTGGAGAATTTAAGCAAGCCTTGAACACTTTTTATGGCACCAGACATTTGGTGATTGATGGAATGATAATACTGCTGATTTTATATGATGTGCTGTTGATGTTTGATTTGTGATTTTAATTTGTTCGGTGCCTTGGTATTTGAAAGGCCTAAAATAAAGTTGATTATTATTATCTATGTCCTCCCTGGTCTGGAGGACTGTAGACAACCCAGTGTGTATGGCTGTCCCATTTCCTATTTCCAAGATGACCCACAGATCTTCTGGCTCCATCGTGTATTCTGAATTTCTGTAGCTTGATATTTTCATTGACGTAAAAGGCCACTCCCTCTCCTTTTTTTCACCTTAGTTCTCTTTTGAACAGTGCATGGCCGGTACTGTAGTCTCCCAAGTGTGGTTACTGGTGAACCATGTCTTGCTAATGGCTTCTATGTCCAGTTTAGCCTCTGTCATTGTTGCCTCCAGGTCTGGGATCTTGTTCCCAGACTGCAGGCATTTGTGTACATGATTTTCTATTGGCCAGATTTCAGTTGAAGTTGTGGGGTGAGGTCCGGCTTTTCCCTGTGCATCTTATGGCGAGACTGACCTTTTCCACACCTGGTGATGCAAATGAACTACAAACATGCTGAACACCTGTTAGATCACTAGCTGAGGGGAGGTGCTCTTCCCTGTTGATGTATCGGGTGCTGCACACCTTGTGCACATGTCCACTCATCAGGGTAACTCAGCAATGCTCACTAGTGATGAGAGCAAGCCGCAGTTAAACTCCAAGTGCTGGGGGCTCTCAGCTGCCGAAGCTGAGAGCAGCATTTCAGTACAGCTCTGTAATCTTGCGCTGTTAAATTGATCAGAATAGCAATTTAATTACCTCTAGACTATCAGCAAGTACTATCTTGAGATACAATGACTACTGCAGATCTTGGAAATATTAAGACAATTGCCATCCCTAAAATGGGTCGACGAAAACTTTGACAGGAGGAGACGGGGCCAAGCCAAAACACACGAGGTTAGGCCTAGAGAATGAGAGAGACAATGCGAGTCTCATCCTATCCAACCGTCTAATGCAGCTTTATTAAAAGCCATCCAGGCCATAGATCGTAAAATGGATTATTTTACTTCTCATCTAACAGTAGTGGAAACTAAAATGATACAGGTGGAAGAAGCGTGCAGGAGCCAGCAAATTGGCAGAGAAAACCTCAGCAGTTACATCGGGCCTGATAAAAGAAAATATTCTTCTATGCAGGCGGCTGGAGAATTTGGAGAATGGGGCATGGGAGTCCCACATCCGGATAATAGGTTTGCGGAGGCAGAGGAGGAGAAGACCTGGCAGACTTCCTAGAGAGCTGGCTTCCCGAGCATCTTTAACTCGATTCACCGATCTCAATACAACAGGCTTATAGAGTAAATATGAGAGGGCCGGCTTAGCATGTGAATGCAGCCCACCTAGCGTATCAGCACAATTTTGGCGGTGCTTGGCTCCATGAAGGAAATAGATCTGGTCCTACAGATGGCGAGGAGAAGAGGATCTACTCAATGGCAGGGGTTCCTATACATGTCTATCCGGACCTTGGCTATGCCACGAGACAGCGAGCAAAGACTTTGATGGGACCAGGCTAAACTTGGCAACTTGGTGGGTACACCACGTCCTTTGATGCTGGCTAGCCTTAAAATTGTATATGGCACCAAGACATTTAATTTTTGGATCCCACTGATGCGGGAAATTTTTGGGCATAATTAAAAGGACTGTACCTCCTGGTCTAGATTCAGATTCCAAAGAGGAACAAGAAACCTGACTTACAGAGCTTTTTGTGTATTAAGTTGCTATGTGGCAATGGTGTAACAAACAAACTAATAACTTGATCTATTAGTTTTACGATCTCTCCAGTTTGTTGATACAAATGCCCTCTTGTTGAGTATCCTTTTATTCTTTTTCTTAGTAATTTTTGGATTTCTAAAAGGAGAGTAATTTGTGTGTCTTTCAAGACGCAGTTTTCTTGTACACCAACAGACATACTGGTTCCATTTTGATAACCCAGTACAAAATTACTTATTTAACAAGTATATTGCCTTTGAGCTGTTTAAAAGTCACACTGCAGTGGTTAAAGTATGGCAAGGGTACCTGATTAGTTCATAAAGGCATAGGTCTCAAAAGTTATTGGGTTTTTAATTTGTAATTTGTTTTGGAAAGCTATTAATCTGCTGCAAGATGTTAATATAATGAGGTTGTGGTGCTGGAAAAAGTGTCTGCTGTTCTGATTACACTGTTTTGTTTTACTATGCTTGAGTAATGGGAGGTTTCACCTATTAAAGGGGTGGTTGATGATAAGTTTTGTTAGTTACTGGATTTTCCCCACTCATGGCAGCATTAGCCTATGGTTATTTTCATTTATTATTATAACTATATAATGCTATCCCCACTTGATGTAACAAGATAGGAATGCTAATAATACTTATGAACAGATCTTATAATTTTTAAAATTCAAGTGCATTGTCCTACGGGAGATATTTGTATCTATTGTATTATAAAATCAATAAATATAAGTTTAAAAAAATACATAAAAATTTATCAAAACTACAAGTGCCAGAATGCAGGGTGGTGGCTAACTATGGCTAGAGGTATGGCAGCAAAACAAACAAACAAAAAAAAACCACACGCAGTCCCCTGCCCACTGTATGCAAGCATGCTCCTTGTGTCCCTGCCCCGCTAATTCATGATTTCCTGCCAAGATTCCATTTCAGGGGCGCTCCAATCTCCGCTGTCTTCTCCGTCCTTTCCCGTCCTCAAACTAGTAGCGCTGACTTTCAGCACCGCAAGTAGTGCCTCTGCTTCTCAATGAATGGGAGAAGCAGGCGCTGAACTGGAAGCGTTGCTGGAGTCGGGGCGCGGCAGTGAGCCTGTTACAGTATTACTGGCAGAAACATAGAAACATAGAATTTGACGGCAGATAAGGACCGCTTGGCCCACCAGTCTGCCCATTTCCCTACCTGATGGATAAGCTGCAGATCCTAGTTAACCAGCAGTCTACTTCTTCCTACCCCACCCTCTAGAATTGCCTTATGACTGTCCATGCATGCTTGAATTCCACCACTGTTTTGACTCCACAACCTCCTCTGGAAGGCTGTTTCATGCATCCACAACCCTCTCTGTGAAAAAAATACTTCCTTAAATTACCTCTGAGCCGCCCCCTTCTTTCTTCAAATTGTGCCCCTTGTTCTTGCACACCTCTTTTTTGCAAGATGCTACCCTCTTGGACTTTGTTGATTCCCTTGAGGTACTTGAAAGTTTCTATCATGTCCCCCTCTCCCTCCTTTCCTCGAGGCTATACATATTAAGCTCCTTAAGTCTCACTTCATATGTCTTCCGGTGCAGACCCTGCACCATTTTAGTGCCCTCCTCTGGACAGCTTCCATCCTGTCTATGTCTTTGCAGAGATTGGGTCTCCAGAACTGCACGCAGTACTCCAGATGGTCTCACCAGCTGTCTGTACAGAGGATAGTAACTTCTTGTTTTCTGCTGGTGATGCCTCTCCCTATGCATCCCAGTATCCCCCAACCCTCCTTGCTGCCCTCTCACATTGCTTGCCCACCTTTAGGTCATCTGCTATGACTACCCCCAGGTCCCTTTCCATTTTGTTGTTGTTAGTATCTCACCCCCATTGTGTACTTTCTTCCCTGGGTTTTGTTTCCCAGGTGCATTACCTTGCACTTCTTAGCATTGAATCTAGGCTGCCATACATTTGACCATTCCTCTAACCTTGCCAAGTCCTTCTCATCCTTTCCACTCCACCTTGTGCATCAACTCTGTTGCAGATCTTTGTGTCATACTGCAAAGAGACATCTTTTCCTTCAGTCCCTCTGCAATGCTCAAGCTTATAAAGACATTGAGAGGACCCGATCTAATACTGAACCCTGTGGTACCCCCTGCTAACCCCCTTTTTTCAGAGTGGACTCCATTTACTATTACTCTCTGTGTCCTATTCTCCAGCCAATTCTTTACCCAGGCTGTCATCTTGGGACCCACTCCCAGGCTGGCTAACTTGTATATTAATCAGCATCACAGAATGCATCAAATTTATTTGTGATGTAGAAGTACAAGTGGATTGCACGAGCAGCTGGCTCACATTGCAAAATGTGATGCAATACTGACTATTTAAACCCTGCATAGGAGGCTAGTAAGCAAATTGGGTAGTTTAGGAGTGGGTCCAGAGGTGGTAAACTGAGTAAGAAATTAGTTAGAAGATAGGCGACAGAGGGTGGTGGTAAACAGAGAGGAAGGAGTGTGACCAGCGGCATGCCTCTGGGATCAGTGCTGGGGACTGGTCCTCTTTGATATCTTTTATAAGTGACATTGCAGAGGAGCTGCAAGGGAAGGTCTGCCTCTTTTGGATGATGCCAAACTCTGCAATAGGGTTGACACTCAGGGGAGTGGAAAGAATTATCATTGACCTGAGAAAACTCGAGGAGTGGTGAAGGGTATGGCAGCTGGATTTCAATGTAAAAATGTGCAAAGTAATGCATTTAGGGCACAGAAACCCAGGGCAGGGTAAAAATGGGAGGAGGGTACTGATGATTACTAAGCCGGAAAGAGACCTAGGGGTGATCTATCAGATGACCTAAAGGTGGCCAGGCAGTGCACAAGGCAGTTGGGAGGGCTAGTTGGATACTGGAGTGCATAGAGGAGTATCATCAGCAGAAAGCGAGAGTGGTATGCCCTGTATAGATCACTAGTAAGACCCCACACAGAGTGCTGTATCCAGTTCTGGAGACCACATTTCCGGAAGTACATAGAGAGAGCGGAGGTGGTCCAGAGGGTTGGGCAGTTAAAATGATGCAGGGTCTGTATCAGAAGCCCATGAGGAGAGACCCAAGGACCTAAATACGTACACCCTGAAGGTGGGGATATGATGGAGACCTTTAATACTTCACAAGGGTAAATAAGATACAGTATGAAAGTATTTTTCAGAAAACAGGGTGCTTAGAAACAAAGGGCATGATTAAGAAGCCAGAGGGGTAGATTCAGGAGAGATGTGAGAAAGTACAGCACTTCTTCATAGAAGGAGTGGTGGATTCCTAGATCAGTCTTCCAGCAGAGGTGGTGGGGTCAAAAACAGTGGTGGGTTCAAGAATCCATGTGATATAAGATAAGGGAATCTTAGGGAAAGGAGTTTAGGAAAGGGGTGGGTGGGTGGGTAGGTGAATGGGTCGGAGATCAAGTGCATTCTGGTGATGCTGTAGGCAGGAAAATGATCAGATTAGGTGGGCCAGCGGTCTTTATCCACCTGCAAATTCTATTTTCCTAGCCAATGTGTGTCCACTGACCAGTTTTCCACATCTGTGTTTGTCCTTCCAAGATTCAGCTGCATCTTAGCAGACTCTACTGCTCTCTTTGACAATTATGGGTTAGCACTGTGAAGCAGAAATGACAGGTCTTTGATGTTGATTGCAGGTGCCCCACTGTCTTCATCTCCATCCGCTGTTCTGTCTTTCAACTGTCAGCCATGTCAGCAGGCTGTAGCAGTGCACTCAGCTGTGCACAGTCCCTTACATTCTCCTGGTCCTTTCCTATGCAGTTTCCACTCTTGGCATGCAAACTGGATAAATGTCTTTGTTCAGCAGGTTTTCTACAGGAACTGCAGCAGAAGCAGAAATGGTAGCAGTCTGTAGTAGTTGATGGAGACCAGTGGGTCTGCTGTGCCTGGAACATCTTCTTCAGCTAGGATCAGCAGCAAATGCTCCTTTTAGTCTGTATGCCTCTCTTACTCATTTTCTTCAGTAACTCAGACTACAGTGGCCTCATCCCTTTCACCTGCAAGGACCACGAGACCACCAAGGTCTCTTACACAAATATTCTTTGGTACGGCAGGGCTGCCAGCAAGGCTACCAGTAGCAGCTGTTTTGCCTTCAGTCACAACGCCTTCAAAATTCATCTGTATCCCTATGTTTCAGAGATGGGCGCCTCCTTAGTAGCTTGGGTGGGAGGCAAGCAGGCTTCTTCTGCCCTGGCAGCCATGCTGCCTCCTCCTCTCTTCACCAAGCTCCAGGCTCACAAACCAAACGGAAACCACCAGCTCTCTCTACCAGGAGCAGGGGAATTTCCTGTGTCGTGGGCCCACATTCCCGGAGCACGTATATTCGCCTTTGCCATTACACTCTTGCGCCATTATTCTCCTGACAGTTCACGCCTGTTCATTTCCTCCATGTAAATTCACTCCCACGCATTTCGCTCAGCAACACTGAATTAGTTTCCAACCCACAGCAGCATGAATCAACAAGAGTGAATTGTACTAAATTGACCGCATTCCTAGCATAAGTGTCTACTTGAATCAGCAAGAGTAATATTGGCCAGAGCAGCATAAGTGTTTACTTGAATCAGCAAGATGGTAATATTGACCAGAATTGCACTTATTTTAACCAATACAGTATAAGTTAATTTGTGTGGTCTTGTCTTGGCTGTCTCTAAAAGTCATGTGATGTGTTGCTTAGCAATGCCAACTGTTGCCACGGAATGCAGTCATGTGGATAGTTTTCCGTTATAGTAAACCAGGAAGTGCTTATGTCCACATCCAAAAGGATTAAAACGACTGTTAACTCTTTTAGATCGGGTGCCAAGTATACTTGGGGATTGGAGGGGACTCCACTTTAGAGCAACACGGTGCCAAATATACTGTGTGTAAAGGAACTTTGTTTTGTTTGTTTCCATGGTGCAGTTTCAGTGTCACAGCTTTACTGTGACACATGGCCTATGTGATCTGTCAAAGTAATGTCATGTGGCCATGTGTTCATGTAACCTAGCCTTTGTAGTGACATCTACAAAAGGCATAGGTTATAGGCTGTCAAACCAGATTTCGCGCCTGCTTCTGTCTGACTGAGCATCTGCTCAGTGCCCCTTGCTGCACTTCAGATTCTGCATCAGTAGTGATTAAAAGTCACTAATTCATCAAGTAGTTACAAGTCCTCACAATAAAATAGTGCTATTACTTGTATGGGCCACAAAAGAATAAAATAAATATTACTTCGAGAAACAGCTCTTGCAGCAGGTTACACCATTAGGACTGAAGCCGACAGGCGCCAGGACCCCACGGAAATTTTCTAGCTAGTAGCTGATGTCGGCCTCGCCGACGTCCAGTCATCATACAAAAGGGCGGTCCCCCAGAATCCCAGTTCTTTTCTCGCCGCTGACTTGCCAGCATCGGCCTCACGGTCCCGCCCAGTGAACGATGACCAGAAATTCCAGCTTTACTCTAAATGTCGCATCTTCTACTCCTTCCTCAGAAGGACACCCCTCAAGTGTGTGTGGAAAACAGATACCTTTTAGGATCTGCACTCGTCCTGGTTGTGGTGCCTAGGCCCAGAACACGACACCAAGGCCCTGCCCTTTTGCCAGTGGTTCAACAGTCGCACCAGGATCCGCCGCCAGAAGGCACTTCAAGGGTTCCTCTTGGAAGAACAATTAAAACTTATGGAGAAAGACCCTGCCTCCGGAGGTGAGTCCACCTCTAAGACCCATAAGCACCGGGAGAAGGCCAGGTTCAGATCCCGAACCGGGCCTCGAACTCGCGTCTAGCTCCGGCTCTATGCGTTCAGACCGCTCTCCCTCCAGGGCCCGCCTCAGCCTCCTCCCGTGAAGGTTAGGACTTCTGGCAGCTCTTGGCTTCCTTACATCCCATTGACTTCCAGGACCTCGGACCCTTGCCAGCGCTTTCCTGGTCTTCCACTAAGTCTTCTGACCGTCACGGTCCAAGTCCTCTTCAAAGTCACCCATACCTCGGATAAGCGCTGTGAGCCTGGCGCCAGATCTACATCCCAGCCTCCTGGGGACCAGACCCCCTCCCAGGAAGACTAAGGACCTGGCGTCCCTTAGCGGACGACTGACACAGAACAGGCTGCCGACCTATCACCGATTAAGCGCTGAGTCGACCAGACGTCGGGCAGATACCGACGTCAGCCTCACGCTTCTAAGGAGCCCAACGACTGCCTCTCCATCACCGGTGGACACCGGTTGCCAGGAGTCTCGGAGGAAGATACAACATTGCCTGATGACCAGGCAGGTGGCACGAGGGCGTTGGGCTTCCACAGGAGCTCGCCCTGACCCGCGACACCCGATAACCTCGACGCTTGATACCGTGACAGGCCAACCCCGAGGCCAGGACCGCTATCCAGTATGAATATTCAGGAGGTTAAAGACCTCTTCACTTTTGGTGGGACACAATAAAGAGGGCGTGGTCCCAGTAAAAGCTCCTCCTCCTCCACCACAGGGGCGGTAGGAAGACCACCGACCCCAAGAGCCTACCCGCCTCCTAGGGACAGGTCCGAGAAAGGAGAAGGCCCCCTTCAGGATCTTCCTCAGGGTCTCCCAGTCCCAAGCAACTCAGACTTGACGGTCCACTTTGCAGGGGACGACTCTTGACCTGACACCTCATATACCTCCAGGTCTCCTTCTCCAATCAGCATCCCATCGCCTGACCCACAAGACCTTCCCAGGTCACCTCCAGATGATCCATCTTTCTCCGAAATCATGAGGCACATCCAGGAGAACATGGGATGGGAAACGGAAGAGTCAGACCCCAAATGACAGTGCCTAGCCCGTTATCTTGACAGAAGGACCCTAAGCCTGTGGTGGTCCCACCCTTGGTGGACACCTTTGCGGGCGTCACCAAGGCAGCGTGGAAGCGTCCGCCTCCACCCCTGCGGTGCCGAGGAGGCTGATTGCCTGTACAGGGCCCCTGCATAGGGCCCGTGCCTTACACGACAACCCTGGCTGATTCCCTGGTCATTACGGCCTCCCATGATAGGTCTCAATGACCACAACCTTGAATACACAACCTCCGACCAGGAGTCAAGCAATTGACTCACTGGGTAGGCGCATGTATGTGGCTACTACATGCTGCATTAGGTCACTGAACTATCTGACACACATGGTTCAGTTTCAGAATGCCCTGTGGGAACAGGGTCAAGACCTGGTTAAGATACTCCCGGATGGCGAACAGATGGAGGAGCTTCTCAACTTCCTCCGCACTGGGTCAGACGTAGGAACCCAGGTTTTGAGAGCCGCCTCGACTCGGCGGACTCCGCGCAAGGGGCAGCCTCAGGCATCTGTCTCTGGAGACATTCATGGCTTCGTGTCTCCGGATTTACCCCGACGTCCAGAAAACATCCTGGACGTCTCCTATAACGGCAAAGTCCTATTTGGTGAAGATTCAAAAGGTGATCACCAAATTACAGGACGCGGGAAGACAGTAAGGACTGTACAGGCCATGTACAGACCAAATCTGGTTTCTTTGTAAGAACCAGAACTGTTTTCATGACCGACAACAGCGGTAGCAGCCACGTTCGACCAGCAACAAAGGGCACCTTCCACCGTAAGGCCCAACTTAAGTCTTCCCCAGGCCGAGGTCAGAGGTATACCAAACCGGCCCAGCCTGTGTGGGGTAATGCCGCCACAGCATGACTCCTTCCGGCCCGCTCCTCCTCTGGATCAACGGGCAGAAAAGGTTGGGGGTCGTGACGCCGCCATTTATTAGGATGGCAGTCGATAACCACCGACCAGTGGGTTCTTCAACTGGTCAAGAGAGACACTTTATAGAATTTCTTGACCACCCACCGTCAAGACCGCCCTGCTTTCCGTTATTGGGCAGCATACTGCTCGCTACAGCAGGGCGTGCTCGCGCTTCTGAAAGTAGGCTATAGGAAACTGCGTACCGAGGAGCCAGAGGTGCAGGTTACTATTCCACTTCTTTCTGGTTCCCAAAGCGGCGGGGACCTCCGTCCGATCTCGGCAATCTCAACGCTTGATCTTTTACAAACGCTCGCATGGTGACCCTTCCGGTTTGATACCCATGCTCAAGCAGGGCGCCTTCCTAGTGTCTTTGGACATGCAGGATGCCTACCTGCACATACCCATAGCTCGGCGCACAGGAAGTTCTTGCGGCGGAGTTTCTCGATCGCCATTATCAGTTCGAGCCCTCCCCTTGGACTGTCCTTGGCACCTCGGTATTCTGAAGTGCATGGCTGTCGTGGCGGCGGCTCTAAGGAGACAAAGGCCACTCGTGTTCCCATACCTGAATGACTGGCTCCTCATGGCCCCCTCTTGGGAGGCTCTGATGTCCGCAATCCACTGTACTCAGTCCCTATTCGGGTGGTGGCATCATCATCAATCAGGAGAAGTCACACCTGGTTCCGTCCACAGAATCTGCAGTTCATAGGTGCAGTTCTGGACCCGGTCAGGGAGAGCTTTTCTGCCCCAGGACAGAGCGAACACATCAGATCCCTCATCAGGGACATCTTGGCAAAGAAGACAGTCCCAGCCAGACTGGTCCTTTGCCTGCTTGGACACATGGCTGCGGCCATTGTGACAGTCCTGCTAGCCCGTCTCCACATGCGGGTGACCCAGTGGATGTTACGGTACAATGGGATCAGGCGTAAGACCATTTGCAGCTTCCAGTTCGGATCACGAAGCCGTCATCTGGGATTGGCAATGGTGGCTAGATTCAAAGCACCTGTCGGTGGGGTTCCCTTCATTGCGCCGTCTCCAAATGTGACACTCTCCATGGATGCTTCAGGGTTCAGTTGGGGAGCACACGAGCGGGTCAGGTCTCAGGGCTCATGGACGCCCAGAAGCGCATCTCCACATAAATATTTTGGAAATGAGAGCAGTTCTTTATGCCTTGCAGGCCTTCCAGTCGGAGATCCCACGGGTACTCTCCTGTTACAAACAGACAATACGCGTTAATGTTTTACCTCAACAAACAAGGGGCACCTATTCCTACCCG
This sequence comes from Neoceratodus forsteri, assembly GCA_016271365.2. Classification (NCBI taxonomy): domain Eukaryota; kingdom Metazoa; phylum Chordata; order Ceratodontiformes; family Ceratodontidae; genus Neoceratodus; species Neoceratodus forsteri. Next base: position 892,184,994 of record CM057452.1, on the reverse strand, counting down.
CTTTGCAGGAGGCCATGAGGGTATGGAATTGGGTTCTGCAGCACGGTGCAAACCTCATTGCTGTTCATGTCCCAGGAGTGGACAACGTCATCGAGACAGTCTGAGTCGCTCTCAGGCCAGAGTCCACAGTGGGAACTACTCCAGGAGGTCGTGAGGATCTGTTTCACAGATGGGGTACTCCAGAGTTAGACCTTTCGCGTCCCCATCCAACTAAAACTGCCCAATTTCTGCTCGCTAGATCCAGGGCCTGGTGTTTTCTGGTGAGACGCGTTGTCCCTCTCCTGGATGGGCAGATTTCTCTACACATTTCCTCCCTTCCCGTTGATTGAGGGTCCTTTGAAACTCCATGAGAGCAGGCGACGCTGATACTAATCGCGCCCTTTGGCCCAGACAGATTTGGTTCCCTCTGCTGCACCAGCTGTCCCAGGAACCTCCGTGCCTCTGCCAATCAGCTGTCACTTATTGTCCCAGGAGGCAGGTTCTTGGTCCATCCGGACCTCGCTCTCTGAACCTGCACTCCTGGCTCCTAGAGACATAGCTATCATGCGCGGCACGGGTCTCGCAAGAGGTAGCAGATGTTCTAGCGGCTGCTGAAAAACCGCCACGATGCCACATACGCCATGAAATGGTGCAGATTTTGCCTCTGGGCTCAGGCACGAGGGCTTTCCCGATGGATTGTCCGGAAAGGTTGGTTCTTGACTACCTTCTGTCTCTTTTCCAGGCAGGCTTGGCCTATTCCTCTATTAAAGTACACCTCTGTGCCATTTCAGCCTATCATAGACCTATAGGCCTCGGCCCATAGCTCAGTTGGACACCATCGAGCCTTTCTGAGAGGCGTTCTCCACCTTAGACCTCCGATTAAGGATCCTATTTCTCCATGGGATTTGTCATTTGTCCTGGAGCAGCTCACACTGCCACCTTTTGAACCAGCCGCGGATTAAGCTACGTCTCCTGACATGGAAGACGTTATTTTAGTTGCTGTTACTTCAGCCAGAAGGATTTCTGAGCTTCACGCTTATGTACAAAGAACCTTATTTGGTTTTTCACCAGGACAGGGTGTCCCTGAAGACAAATCCAAAGTTTCTACCTAAGGTGGTCTCAGCTCTCACCCTCAATCAGGACATCGACCTGCCAGTGTATTTTCTAAATACTCGAATAGAGGAGAGGCCCTGCTGCACACTCTAGATGTGCATAGGTGTCTAAGACACTATCTGACCAGAACCAGGCACCACCGTAAATCTGATCAGCTTTTGTCTCCTTCGTCGATAGGATGATGGGAGCTCGGTTTCTAAACAATCGGTGTCCAGGTGGCTCATCCATTGTATCACGTTCTGTTACCAGAGCGTAACAAACCCCTACCGGGCTCGGTTAAGGACATTCCACAAGGGGTGGCTGCCTCCTTTGTGGCTATAAACGTGTCCACTTCAGCCATCTGCAGCAACTTCTTGGAGCACCGTGCACACCTTTATCAGGCATTATAGCCTGGATGTTGCATCACGGCGAAGAGCTGGTTTTGGTCTAGCAGTCCTTCAGGGACTTCTATCCTGGGCTTGGTCCAACTCATGATCTCTACCTAGCCTCCTCCCATCTGCGAGGGATTTCCAGTATAGCTTGGGAATCGGTCCTAATGGTGTAACCTGCTGCAAGAGCTGTTTCTCGAGTAAGATAGTACAGTTATGTAAGAACTTACCGTAACAGCAGATCTTAGAGACAGCTCTTGCAGTAGGTAGTTTCCTCCACCATCCCCTCTGGAGGTAGAGTTGTTCCGTTATCTCTACCTGAGTTCAGTGTTCTAACACTGCTCTGAATACCTTTTAATGGCGGATCCTCGGTCTCCACTTCTGATGTCATCTAGCCCGGGAGTCTCCGGCGGGAGGAACTGGGGAATTCTAGGGGCCTCCTTTTTGTATGATGACTGATGTCGGGGCGGGGCACGTCGGGGTGGTCCCGCTGGATACTAGCTAGAAAATTTCCATTGGGGTCCTGGCGCCTGCTGGCTTCAGTCCTAATGGTGTAACCTGCTGCAAGAGCTGTTCTTGAAGATCTACAGTTACAGTAATTTCTTACGCAACTGTACTTTCCAGTACAAGTAAAAGAAATGGTTTTCTGACAGACTGTCTAATGCTAGTCAGAACCATGAGGTGACGTCTGATTTTACCTCATCGATGAGCACTGACGTTTCCTTGCAGTTTCTCTTTATTTCTCAAGCGGTCATTCACAGTAATAATAATAAAAGCAAACCTGTTTAGATGGTCATAAAACAAGCTGCATAACCTAACCAAGCAACAGATGTTCTGTGACAGATTGTCTGACTGCTGTGTGTAATAAAAGAAGCTGTCCAAACTAACAACTGATGGTTATCTGATAGACTGTCAGACGGCAGTCAGAACTGCTAGGTGATTCCTTGTTTTACGTCGACAATCACAGAGCACTGACATTTCACTGAAGTTTCTCTGCACTGACATTTCAGTAAAGTTTCCATCAGCCTGCTGCAGCATTCATTCACAAAACCATTAGATAAAAACAGCATTTTGTATAGAGGGGCAAAAAGCAACAGTATAAAATTAAAAAAAAAAAAAAAAAGGGTTCCCTGATAGAAAGTCAGACGGCAGTGAAAACCATGAGGTGACTTCTGTTTTTATCTTCTGGAGGAACACAGAGCACTGAACTATCCTTGTAGTGTCTGTGGAGTTCAGATAATGTTTCTGTAAGCTTGCTGCATCATTCATTTACACTAACAAAAGGAAAATATACAATAAAAAGCAGTATAAAGGGGCAAAAAAAGTGTTCTATCTAATCCTGTAAGAGAAGAGTCAGAACCAAGGGTCTCTCCTGTTCCTCTTGATTTCTTGAGGGAAAACTGCCCTTGCAACATATCTAATAAAAAGAGAATAAACCTTAGTGTAGTTTCCTAACAGACTTTAGTCAGGACAACCAGGAAGCAACATAATTTCATCTGACTGCATCTCCCAGTTATACAGTACTGTGTGTGGGATGCTGTCAGAGCAAAGCAGATGCTTTGTTAGTGCCCATTTGTTTGTTTTCACAAAATAAAATTACATCTTGCAGCATAAATAATAAAAGGAATAGGCTTTTGTATTTTCCTGACAGACTTTAGTCAGAATCACCAGAAACAGCAGTATTTCATCTTGCTGCATTTATCATGTTTACTTTAAACTGAAGTGGCTCAGTTTTGTGTTGTTCCGTGTGGGATGCTGTCAGAACAAGGCAGAGGCTTGTTATTGCCTGGTAAAATCTCCAATTTCCAACCTTGCAGCTTGCATTTATGACAGGAAAACTGTCCTCATTTGCATAAAGTCACTCTGAGCACACAGATAATTTCTGGTGTTTATCTTGTTGGCATAAGCCAGTAGACACAGCAGCATTTGCAGATTTTACTTGGACAGGGAAAAGTGTCCCTATTTTACAAAGTCACTCGAGCTAAAATAAATATTTAGTCTGGTGTTTATCTTGTTGGCATAAGCCAGCAGACACTGCACCATTTACAGATTTTGCTTCGGACAAAGTCACTTGGAGCAAATAAATATCTAGTCTGGTGTTTATCTTGTTGGCATGACTCCCATAAGAATGAAGACAAGGAAAAGCAGTGAGATCGTGATCGGTCTCCTTCCTTCCAGTGGCCTACTTCAGGGCTATGGGTGACGAGCCCCTCGCTGGCACGGGTACTGCTCCTCTGACCAAGCCTGCCCCTCCTTGCAGGAGCAGCCCTGCTGCCCGCCTGAGCTGGTCACAGTTCAGGTGGCGCCTCGATCTGTCGGAGAGCTCCTCCACCCTAGACCCTCAAAACTCCAGGGCCTAAGTCTGGTGGCGCTGCCGACAATCGGTAGTCAGCCCCTCTGACAAACACTCAGCCCGGATGATAAATCATATGCCAGCTCCTCTTGCGTGGCCCAGCCACTGCGTTTCCATCAGTCCGATAACAAGCCTGACACCGATCCTCTGAATCAGCGCATGCTGCTACTCCGACCGCAGCCCTCCCAGAAGGTTCTCCCTTTGGGGTCCTCCTTACCACCTCCTGATGGTGACTCCTGGCTCTCCTGCACACTCTGAGCTGGGAGGCGTCCGCCTGGCCCAACCCTGGTGCTGGAGCTGGAATGCTCGATGTTGGACCTCTCTTGGGAGCCGGTGTCCACTGCACCGCAGGCTTCCTTCTGGGCCAGCCCCCATGTCCCAGACTTCGTGAGACACTCTGCCCCTCGGGCTGACGCTGGAACATCTTTGCGACGTTCCGGTGCAGACCTGTCGTTACCAGGCCCTTCTAACCCTCCGTCAGGTCCTCTGGGGCCTACGCCTGGCTATTCGCTGTCAGGGCCCCTGATAGGATCTTCAGCTCCTCTGGGTCCTATACCATGTTATCTGCTGTCATGGCCTCTGGCAGGTCCCTCGACTCCGTTGTCTGGTCCCTTGTAGGGCCTTCAGATGCCAGGCTTCCCTGTACCTCACTACCCTTCGCCAGGATATCTACCGCCAGTGTATTCACACCAGGGTACCACGCATGGGGTATCGACACCAGGCTATTTGCCCCACGGGACACCGAGCTACCATTACCAGCGCCAGGCTGTGCGGCGGGGTTTATCTTCAAGGATACCCCTCATCTCTCAGCCTCCTCCTCCACCTCGGCCTCGTGTGGATTTTAGGAAGCATTACAGTCTTGGTGGTCAGTAACCAAGACACAGTTGGTCGCTGAACTGGACCAGCAGCAACCGTCCGTAGCTTTCCTCCAGCCGCTTGGGCCCTATTCTGAGATCCCATTCCCCAGTGGAGTCTGCCCCTCTACCTCAGGACAGACCCTCGTGTCTACCGCGGTAGCCAGCATTGGCAGGGGCCTTGTGTTTTCTCCATGAGGGCGTTCTCTTCCACGGCTCTGTCTCCGGACAGAAGCCGTCGTTGGAATCGGACTCCTCCGACTCCTCTGCCTTGGGATTTTAGCCCCCTCTCTGGAGGATCCAAAACCTAAAGACACTCAAATCCCCTCAAGAGGACCCTTCTTTACAGAGATTCTCTGGAAGATAAAGGAGGTCAAACTGGTGGAAAACGGAGGAGGTTGGTGGAACACCTGGATATGCCAGAATTGTCCCTCTGCTCATTTCTCCGTGGATCAGACCACATGAGGACCTGGCCTCCACGGACTGGCAACAGCCTTTGTCGGTGGTCTCAGTTGCCAAGAAGGCGATAGACTGTATCGAGCCCCCGAAAGTAAAGACCACCTTCATTCTCACCCTAAAGCGGACTCGGTGGTCATTAATGTGGCCCATAACCGTACAGCTAAACCTAAACACATAAGCACTTCTCCTCCAGACAAGGAGTCACGGCAAATAGACCAGTTTGGACGCGAGGTTTATTCCTCCTCCACTTTGGCCCTCAGAGCTTTGAACTATCTGGCACACATGATTGTATACCAGAAATCTGTCCTGGGACAGTTGAGTTGAAATGGAGGCTTTGCCCCATTCCGAGGCTAAAATCAAAATTTCCAGGATTGTCAGGACAGCAGAAATCTCGTGCCCTCAGAGTGACATATATGATGTGACCCCTCTTCCTGGAGTACCGCCACTGCTATTAGCATGCGCTGGTACTCCTACTGCAGGTATCTGGATTGGCCCAAAATGTCCAGTCGACCATCCAGGGTGCCCTTTCAGAGGACCAGTCCTTTCGGAGGTGACGTCAAGGACATATAATCACTGAGCTTCAGGACAGTGGCAAGGCACAGCACTCTGTCCAGACTATGTATCGCTCTAACACCAAGCCAAAACAGCCATTTCATCACCAGCAGCGGTGCCAGAATAGGCAACAGCCAGCGGATGTCGGAACAAATGTCTGGCCCTGTCGGCGGAGCACACCTCCAGCCAAGTCCCAAAGGGCTGTAGGTGGCGCCCCCACCCCCACCCCGCCTCCTGACTTGTGGCAGGGCCTCAGCCTCCGCCCCCACCTCAGGAGGGAACCAGTAGGGGCAGATTTGCCAACCACCTGCCTGGGTGGGAGGATCACTTCAAAGCGTGGGTCCGTCAATTCATCGGCTCAGCACACCATCGACTCACAGAGAGACTCCAAGAAATCTTCCAGGTCTCTCTCACTACCCAAGAAGCCACATTCCTCTCATAAGGGAAGAGATCCAGGCTCTTCTGACAAAATCAGCTTTATAGCCGTTCCTTGGATCCAGGAAGGAAAAGGATATTACTCCCACTTCTTCCTGGTCCCCAAACAGGGGACCTCAATTTGATCCTGGACCTCAGCACGCTAAACCAGTATGCAAAGTACAAGAGGTTTTGCATGCTGACCCTACCGAGTCTGCTGACTCTTCTGCACCATTGGTTTTGTGCTCTGGATATGCAGGATGCATACGTGCATATCCCAATTTTTCCCTCCTACCGCCGCTTCCTATGCTTTATCTTCCAGGCGTAACAGTTCCAGTTTAAGCGCTCCCTTTGGCCTCCTCCTTGGCACCCAGAGTGTTTACCAAGTGCCTAGTGGTTGTGCAGGTGGCTCGTGCCGCCAGGGAATATATGTGTTCCTGTACTCAATGACTGGCTCCTGTCAGCACTGTCAGAGGACAGCCTGGTGGCCTCCTGACTACTACTTCCTGAATCTATTCAGGCAAGTGGGGATCACGGTGAATTACCCCAAATCCCACCTTGTTCCTTCTACGTCTCCAATTTATTGGGGCATTGCTAGATACTGCTAAGGGTGAAGCTTTCCTCCCTCTGGACCAGGTGGAAACCTTGTGTCAGCAGGCTATCCAAGTGGCAACCAGCCAAAGGACCATGTGCTCGGTCTTACGCCTTCTGGGCCTGATGGCAGTGGCTATTCCCACAGTTCCCTAGCCAGGTTCCACATACAGATTATGCAGTGTACCCTTCCGGTCCACTGGGACCAGAAATCAGATGACCTGAATCATAGGATTCTGGTGTCCAGCCCCATGCGTTGGGATCTCCTGTGGTGGCAGGATCTTTCCAGTCTCACCAGAGGGTTCCTTTCAGGCAGCGCTCCACCGGCTGAGACCCTGACAACCAGTTGCTTCTGGTGGGGCTGGGACGCCTATCTGGGCAACCACAAGACACAGGGATCCTGGTCTCAGCAGAAGCTATCTCTGCACATCAGTGTGCAAGAGATGCAGGCTGTACTATACTCAGGCTTTTCAGACAACATGCACGTGGTCTGTGCACGTGAACAAACAGGAGGCACGTGGCTTCGCATACGCTGCGGGAAGCGATGCACGTATGGCATTGGGCGATACAGCACAGCCTGTAGCTCATGGCAGTGCATATTCCAGGCATTCAGAATATCCTGGTGGACACCCTCAGCTGCACTCGGGCAAGGGCACACAAGTGGAACTGGACAGTCAGTAGTTGAAGACATCTTCGATCGATAGGGTCGCCAGATCTCCTCCCCATCCAACCCAAAACTACCCAGTTTACCTGGGGTGGTGTTTTCTGGTGAGATGTGCTGTCTCTCTGCTGGACAGGGAGGTTCTTGTACGCCTTCCTCCCTTTCCACTGCTGCAGAGGGCGCTCTGAAACTACGGAAAGAAGGAGCCTCATGATCCTCCTAGCTCCTTATTGGCCTCGCCAAGTGTGGTTCTTGCTTCTGCAGTTGAGTAGAAGCTCCAGTTCCCCTGCTCATCTGCCAGAATCTGTTGACTCAGGACCAGGGCAAGCTGGTCTATCCGGGCATCAGATCCCTTCACCTTCATGCGTGGCACCTGCTGGACGAACTGTTGCACGCTTTAGGGTCTCTTCCAGAGTGGCGAAGTCCTTGTGCTGGCCCAAAAGCCATCCACAATAACTATATATGCTATGAAATGGACGAGGTTCTCCATTTGGGCAACCAACAAGGATGAGATCCTTTCTCTTGCCCTGTCCCACAGGTCATGGAATACCTGCTGTATCTCTCTGACCTCTGCCTTAGCTATTCTTTGCTGAAGGTCCGTTCGTCTGCCATTTCTGCCTGACATTCTTCAGTGGGTGGCAAACTTTGGGCGCAGTTGGAGGTTTCGAAACCTTTCGGAAAGGAATTCTCAATCTGAAAGCCCAAGTCAGGAACCCTGTTCCTCCGTGGGATTCAAACTTCATCCTTGACAAACTCACTTTGCCTCCTTTGAACTGGCTGCGAGTTGTAACCTGTGCTACCTTTCCTAGAAAGTGCTCTTTTAGTTGCCATTACTTTGGCTCAAGGATTTCCAAGCTTCAGGCCCTGATGGGCAAGGAGCCTTATTTTTTGTTGTTGTTAATTTATGTGTATTGAGAAATTTTAAAACACACAATTTGACAGCAGTAAATATGTCTCAGTACAGCAGCTCATATGGTAAAAGTGGTTATTTTTGTAAGGATACAGTTAATATTTACTATGAAGTGTATTGTATTTTCTCCTGTTTCTATATCAAGATATATATCAAAGAGATAATGATATCATTTTATTTCTCCCTGAGAAACACCACTGGCACCAAATAGAAGTGTATAATATATATGTTGTTCCTTAGATATATAGAAAAGAAAAGTCCCTTCACCCTCGATATCCCAATACTGCTCAGGGAGAAAACTCTGGGTCTACCCCTGACTGGTGAAGCATCCATCTCTGCCATTTCGTCTGAAATGTTGGGGCATGATCCTGTAAAGCAGCTGCAAGGCTCTCCAGTTGGTAAATTCTCATCGTGATGGCACTCCAGTCTTGCATGGATGGCACTACCTGTGTCATCCTTTTCTGGTGAATGTGTTGGCAAGGAGCCTTATTTGATTTTTACAGAGACTGGGTGGCTCTGCGTGACAAATCCTAAGCTTCTATTTAAGATGGTGTTTGAAATCTCTTTGAATCAGACTATACACTTTCCAGTGTATTACCCGAGCATTCTAATCAAGGGGAGGCCATACTCGCACCCTCTGTGCACAAACGGCTGCATGTCATAAAGGCGATGAAGTATCTGCGAAGTCCTAAACAGCGAAACCTAAATAGCACATATATTAACTGTGCACCAGAATTTCGTGACGAGCATTATTTTGTGAATTTTAAACAACTGTTACATGTCCATTGCAATATAACCCACTATATTCAAACATAAAACTACACATTATAGGCTCTCCACACATCACTGGTAGACCTTTGGCGGGACAACTTTATCACGCCGATACAATAAACTGGTATGGGACAACAGAGGACACCCTTCTGGCTCACGGGTATGTGTTTATGATGGAATCCATACTTGCACCTGCGCACCTGGTGGCCTTTTTGTGCAGTGGGGGACTCTGCCCCCACACCCTCCATGGGCGGCTGTGCCCCTGAACCCACTTACTATCTGTAATAATACTCGAGGTGCACCTGCACACAGAGGCAGGTTAGCATCGAGTCGCCATTTAATCCCTATCGCCTTGTTCAGGTTCACCGTTATTACTTTCGGCCATTATTCATTCATTGTTATTGAATCGCCTTTAAATGTTGCATTATGACGTGCTACCGCACAGAACCTTACGTTATTATATGCACCGGACAAAGTCAGTCCGTAGAAACGGATTAGCTTTTTTGTTTATGCGCGACAAAGAGAGGGCGCGGCAGTTTCCAAACAATGCTTTTCCAAATGGTTAGTAAACTGCATTTTGTTTTGTTATCAGAAGTATAACAAAGCCGCTTCTGGGAAGTCAAGGGACATTCAGCCAGAGGCATGGCTGCATCTACTGCTTGTTACAGGTATGTTTCTGCCACGGACATTTGTGTGGCAGCCACTTGAGCTCTGTCCACACCTTTACCAACCACAACAGTCTTGACATTGCCCCTAGGTGCAGGGCAGGCTTTCAACTAGCTGTCCTTCAGGGCCTCCTGCCTTAATCTGGTACCTACTGCACACCTTCCCGCCTCCCGTGCTTCAGACTTTGTCTGAATTATTTATTTATTTTATTTATTTAGCTTTTGTTTACCGGGTAAGTACACTAGACAAGTATTATGCCTATTTTCAGGAACGACCCGGTAGAATACAATATGAGGAACAACAGTCTAGGAGACATGGCAAAGAGAGTACAGTTTTTGTCACAGTAAACTAACATGTGGGAAATACATCATTTGGCGCTATGGAAACATAGTAGTAAGTACATTTCAGATTATACACTCTAGACTAGCTAGTTCAACTGACAGATATATACAGGTCATCATACATAGGAGTGGAGCATAGTTCAAGGACTGGATTGGTCATAATATAATTTATAACATTGGGACTAAGTCGTAATGGTTATTACCTACTGGAAGAGCCCTCTTGAAGTAAGATAGTACAGTTACATAAGAACTTACCATAACAGTAGATATTTGAGAAAGGCTCTTTGCTGTAGTCAGTTGTTCCACACCACAATCCATACACCATTCTGGGGGAGCATAGCTCCCTATGGATGCACCCAGAGAGAGACTAAGGAGGCCGAGGACAACTGTCACAAGGGAGGCCCACAGGAAGGAGGCAGAGGACACCACAAGGAAAGGAAGCAGCTCCTGGTGGGGACTCAATTATTAGGGGGATAGAACTGGGGAGCAGGGAAACTGAAGTAAGGTGCCTGCCTGGTGCCGTGGCTTGAGAGACAGGAAGCGATCCTCAGGATCATGAGAACAGCTGCACGGGAGTCTGAGCTGGACGTCATTGTCCACCTAGGGACAAATGACTTGGCTAATCATGAGATTAGAGCAGTGTAGAAGGACTTTGTAGAATTGGGAGGGCCTAAGACAAGTAGCACACAATATCCTTCTCTGAGGTGCTGCCTGTCAATGGCATGAGTGAGGCGAGGTACTTTGCACCATGTAGTTTAATGAATGGTTGAAAAAATGGTGTGGAGCACAGGGGTTTGGCTTCATTGGGGACTGGGTTCCACTTGAGGAAATCCAGCCTATACTGGCAGGATGGTCTGCATCTGTCCAGGAAGGAACAAGTCTTTTGAGCAATCGGTTTAAATGCTTCATTGGCAATCTTTTAAACTAGTCAAGGGAGGCACTGATAAGCAGCAGGAAAATCCCAGCCTCTCCCTACAAAACAGGGTACTAAATGAGAAAAAGACCGAGGTAGACAGGTCAGTGGGGGATGCTGCAAAAGAAGGTAAAGCCATCAAAAATGGAGAGCAATGAGTACCAATGCCCGTAGTCTGCGAATAAGCTTCCTGAATTAGTGGCCTTGATGGAGGAGGAACATCTGGATATCGTGGCAGTCACAGAAACATGGTAACACAAAACCATGACTGGGACATAAACATACCAGGATACACCATCTACAGGAGGGAGAGGGAGGGTAAAAGAGGAGGAGGAGTAGCTCACATAAGGGAAGGAATCAAAGCAACAGAACAAAATGGAAAACAAGGAGGAGAAGAAGCACTGTGGGTAAATTTGGAGACCGGCAATGGCACCACAATCCGCTACAGGGTTAGGAGCACAGACCTTCTTCTCAGGGGAGGAAATGACAAGGAAATGATAGAAAGAATAGTTAGAATGGCAGAAAAGGGAGATATTGCTGATGGGTGATCTGAATATGCCAGATGTTAACTGGAGTGCAGTTGCAGCAGCCACTCCAAAGAGTGGGTTATTCTAGATGCCCTACAAGGGCATGCCTTAGACAACTAGTATTGGAGCCCACTTGAGAGGGAGCAATCTTAGACCTGGTTCTCTCAAATGGAGATGGAGAGGATCACAGATGTAGAAGTGGGTAGCCATCTGGGAACTAGCAACCATCGAACAGTATGGTTCACAATAAACACAGCAATAGAGTCAAGCCATACAAAGGCAAAAGTACTGGACTTTAGGAGGCTGACTTTGCTAAAATGGGTAAGTGCCTGAGAATGCACTAGCAAATGGGCAGGAAGAAGGGCGGAAGAACAATGGGGAATAATAAAACTGCCATCACAGAGGTAACAAGCCTTTGTGTGAAGCAAATTAACAAAACGAAGCGATGTAAGAAACCACTATGGTTCTCAAAGGAAGTGGCAGTGAAGGTTCAAGAGAAAAGAAAGCATTCAAGAAGTACAAGGAATCACAGAAGGAGCAGGACAGGAACTGTATCAGTTAAAGCAAAAGGAAGCTGGGAAGGCAGTCAGAACAGCAAAGGCCCAAACCGAGGAAAAGATAGCCAACTCAGTTAAGAAGGGGATAAACCTTTATAGGTACATCAGGAGCAAAGAAGACCAAGGGAGGGCTAGTGAGGCTTAATAAAGAGGAGGAGGGTGGGCAGAGGGTGACTGTGAAAAGGCAGCGATACTAAACAAATATTTTGCTCAGTATTTACAAAGGAAGTGGGAGAGGTACCTAAAACAAACAGTAGAAACACTCTGGATACAGAAGTTGATACCAGCCCATTTACAGAAGAAAGGGTTCTGAAAGAACTCTTAAACTGAAGGTGGACAAAGCAATGGGGCCTGATGGATTCATCCCAGAATTCTAAAAGAACTAAGGGTAGAACTAGTGACACCACTGACTACCATCTTTAACAAATCAGGTGAGGATGGGGTGGTACCCGAGGACTGGAGAAGGGCAGATGTGATTCCCTTCACAAAAGTGGGAGCAAGGCAGAAGCAGAAAACTACAGACCTGTTAGTTTAACCTCAGTGGTAGGGAAAATGATGGAATCACTTCTGAAGGAAAGAATTGTTGAGTATCTAGAGGCCAGAGGGCACAGGACCCAAGGCAGCATGGATTCACAGCGGAAGGTCATGCCAGACAAATCTGATAGATTTCTTTGACTGGGTGACCAAAGTAGTAGATCAGGGAGGGCTGTGGACATAGCCTACCTAGACTTTAGCAAGGCATTTGACACAGTCCCACACAAAAGATTAATATACAAGTTAGCCAGCCTGGGAGTGGGTCCCAAGATGACAGCCTGGGTAAAGAATTGGCTGGAGAATAGGACAGAGAGTAATAGTAAATGGAGTCCACTCTGAAGAAAGGGGTTACTAGTGGGCACCGCAGGGTTCAGTATTAGATCTGTCCTCTTCAATGTCTTTATAAGCGACATTGCAGAGGGACTGGAAGGAAAGTATGTCTCTTTGCAGATGACACAAAGATCTGCAACAGAGTTGATGCACAAGGTGGGTGGAAAAGATGAAAAGGGACTTGGCAAGGTTAGAGGAATGGTCAAATGTATGGCAGCTTAGATTCAGTGCTAAGAAGTGCAAGGTAATGCACCTGGGAAACAAAACCCAGGGAAGAGTACACAGTGGGGGTGAGATACTAACAACAACAAAAATGGAAAGGGGCCTGGGGGTAGTCATATCAGATGACCTAAAAGTGGGCAAGCAATGAGAGGGCAGCAAGGAGGGCTGGGGATACTGGGATGCATAGGGAGAGGCATCACCAGTAGAAAACAGGAAGTTATTATCCCTCTGTACAGACAGTTGGTGAGACCCCATCTGGAGTACTGTGGCAGTTCTGGAGACCCAATCTCCGCAAGAACATAGACAGGATGGAGGCTGTCCAGAGGAGGGCAACTAAAATGGTGCAGGGTCTGCACCAGAAGACATATGAAGAGAGACTTAAGGAGCTGAATATGTATAGCCTCGAGGAAAGGAGGGAGAGGGGACATGATAGAAACTTTCAAGTATCTCAAGGAATCAACAAAGTCCAAGAGGGTAGCATCTTTCAAAAAAAGAGGTGTGCAAGAACAAGGCACAATTTGAAGATAGAAGGGGCTGCTCAGAGGTAATTTAAGGAAGTATTTTCACAGAGAGGATTGTGGATGCATGGAATGGCTTTCTGGAGGAGGTTGTGGAGTCAAAAACAGTGGTGGAATTCAAGCATGCATGGGACAGTCATAAGGCAATTCTAGGGTGGGTAGGAACAAGTAGGCTGCTGGTTAACTAGGATCTGCAGCTTATCCATTAGGTAGGGAAATGGGCAGACTGTGGGCCATGCGGTCCTTATCTGCCGTCAAAATCTATGTTTCTACCTTTCCTCCCACCTTTCCCCAGCTTTACTGCTATTTCTTTCCTAGCCTTTCTTGTGGTTCCAGGAGCCCATTCCTTTCTTCTGTTGCACCTTCTTAGGTCTCTGGTGGGAGAACTGAGAGCAGGCGTGGGGACCACCCACTATATAGTGTCACGCTGACATCGTCATGTGACGCTAGGTGGGAGGCCCCCGCCAGACACTGCTAGCTTAAAGTTTTCCGTGTGGTCCTAGTGCCTGATGGAATTAGTTCTAATGGTTATTACCTATAGCAAGAGCCTCTGTCAAAGATCTACTGTTAAGGTAAGTTCTTACATAACTGTACTTTCTTCTAAGGGCTGAAGCATGTAATCCTCACAAATGCAGCTATACCTTCCTTTGATACTTAGTCAAAGGTTATTTGGAATCAGTTGGTTAAGTTTTATGTTTGAAAATGTAGAAGTTTCTGTCTTTAGAAATGCTTTGACAAGTAAAGCAGTTTCTAAAATTAACATTTATGAAAAATAATTTTGGTAAGGCACTGCTGACATATTGTCTCTTCAGCCATAGATCTGTAGGTTAGACAGCTGACGTGAACACGAGATAACCACTCAGTGCTTTAAGTGGAGTTATTGTGGTGTTTAGTGTGAGCAGCTGTTTGTGAGGATTACGATAGAATTTCATCCTTATGAGAACTTTTTAAATATCATTGTTCTCCCAGTTGGCAAGGTATACCCGACATCGGTCTGCTGACCGCCCGAGGACCCCAGACTTCATGCATGTTAGTCCTCTGTGTGTGGTTTCCTGGCCCCACTTGTCAGAGGCTGCCATGCAGTGACCTCCGATGTCTCTGCCAGTTTGGCCTCAGTGCTGGTCCAAGGCTCACCCACCCCTAGCCATCACCAGGGGTTCGTGATTGGCCTGGTGCCAGATCCCTCCCTCACTTAACGGAGAAGGCGATCAGTCCAACGGATGGTCAGCCTTTCTCCCCTGGCCTGCTTACTGACAGCCTCTTCTGGTCAGCTTCTGAACGTGGTCATCAGCATCGCAACTGCTACGCTTAGCAGGCCTGACAGAAGAACTGTTGTTACTATGTGGCATACTTTTCTTCTGTCCTATGTTCTTGACTGCTTGTCTGCACCGGACTTGTAGTTCACTTTATGACATCACAATTTGTTGCTGTGGCGGTAAGTGGAATGTCATAAATCGGTATGATGTCAGGTGTAGAAGCCACCAGATAGAATAAAATCTAGGGGACAATGATTTTGTTTTCATGGAACTGTCCTTCGTAGTAAAGAAAAAGGGGTTACGGAAAATATGAGAAGTATAATGTAAACTGTGTGTAAATCGAATGTTTTCAAAGTTTTCCAGTTGAGTCAGGTCCTTTCCTGTCATCAATTCATTTTATTTTATTTTTATTATAGAATTGAGCCACCTATTTTCATCCCTCCAACACCTCTTGGAAAATTTATCACTCAACATAGAAAACCTCAAAATCATGACCTCGCCAGCTCCAGTTGTCGCCAGTAAGAGGCGGCTTACAAGGAAAAGTAAAAGGTGAAACACTGAAAGACAATGCTATGCTGGGGCTAGAGAGAGACACACACACCTGTTGTTTTTTTTGGTTGCCATTAGAGAGCTGATTCATACTATATGGCCTCCTCACATACACTGCAAAGGTTTAAAACAGAAGACTTAGACATGTGCCCCATTTCAGGACTCATCGGGTGTGTCATATGTATCTGAACCTTGGGGAAAATGAATTGGCCCTTATTAAGGTCTTGTGGCCATTGCTGTTTCTGTGACATTGATGGCAGGAAAACACCCAGAGGACTGCCTAGTCCATTCAGTATTCAGCTAAGGGAAGCTATAAATTCAAGTTTATTGCATATTTAGGCACAGATAGAAAAAAGAAAATCATTTCCATCGCATATAACTGCGAAAATACATACATTTCATAATAAAGAGATCTTCATACATAGTCATATTTCATCAGTTAAGACACTTTTCAGTTCCAATAATTTGTCCTTAGTTTACACAGAGATGTCTCTTTATATCATCTTCAGTATCTTTTAGTATCACCCTGTTGTCCCTGAGTCCCTCCCCAACCTTTCCTCCATCCCATTCCTCCCCATTTCCACCCCTGTGTCAAAGGGACGCTATAAGAAGCTTCTTTCTTCAGTTATGGTCGGCTTGTAGCTTTGGGCATTTCTTCTTTCCACAGGGTCCCCTGTTATCCCTTGTGTATTTTTTTTGCCACCTGCATGCTTCTTGGGCACATAATTAGGAAATACAGAATTTTTTGTGTGTAATCTTTTATTAGTATATTCTTCTCTTCTTTTTTCCCCAATAGAGGATACAGACAATGCATAGGTACAGATAGATAATCATTACACAGATAAAAACTCCACCCCTTTATGGTCTTTACATCTTCACAATTACTTACAGTATGTTAGAAAAATGCAATTCTCTAATCTCCTATTTCCACTCCAATATTCAGCATACCTCAGGGATTACATATTTCGAACCTTATTTAGTCAAAAGAGAAATATAGAAAAGAAGAACAAGAAAAAGAGAGCAAGTAGAATTGATAGAAACTAATATTTCTCTGTTATTACATTTACTCTTATAAGGCATCTTTGACCCCTGAACCCATTATATATATTCAAGCTCATTAGGATCCAGGTCCTTGGTCAAGTCGTCTTCTCCTCCTTCATAGTTTACCTTTTACCGATTACATATAGCATGCACTCTACTGGACTCAGAGACGCCATAAGCATTGTCCATTCTCGTGAGAAATGTTCTTCCCTTTCCTTCCCTTTAGGGTGTGTGTTAACCTGTCTGTGGCCAGTGTGGTCAGTAGGAGCGTCCTCCACATTACAGAGTAGGGGCAGCACTTGATACCCACATATGAAGGATAAATTGCTTTGCCCCCCTATCATTACTCTAATCCATCTGGGGTATAGGCTCCAGTCCTCCCCTCTGTTGTCTCTATTACCCAAAGCATCAAAGAGGGTGTAACAACCATCTGTCTTCCCCATCCTCTCTATCTCTTTCCAGCTGCCTTTCAGTACTTCTTTAGCACTGGGTATCCCCAGAAACTATATGAAAGTATCCCTTATGGCCTGGCATCTCCCACATTGGTCTGTGATTCCTGGGTGGAATTTACTGACTACACTCAGTGGGTAATATAGTCTATGGATACATTTATACTGTGCTTCTTAAATCTGTTGCCTAAGTGTGAGGTAATCAAGATCTTCCAATTATCATCAGAGATATATATGCCCAGATCCTCCTACCACTGTTTCCGAGTCGTCATCATGTAATCTGGGAAGGTCTCCCTATCTAGCCGTGGCCCTGCCTATCAGCCCTCGCTCACTAATTTTAGCCCCTAGAGTAGCCTCTCTATCCCATCTAGTTTGGAATTACCTCTGGGGCTTCTATTCAGACTGTTAGAATGATTCTGGACCTGAAAGTATCTGAACAAGTGTTCATTGGGAATTGCTAAGTTCTGTTAAGTTGTGTGGAAATGAGAGAAAGCTATGTCTATCTTGTAACTCTCCCATACAACGCACTTCCACTCCATGAATCCCGGATCTTCCAGGCCCGGCAGGAATTCAGTTTTTTGCCACCGTAATAAGATTAGTTCTAGGGACATGGATATGTTGTTCATCCACACTCATTGGCAGGTATCCTTGCCGCTTTAAATCTTGCTGGAAGGTCTTCAAGCTTGCTCCTCCCACCCACCGGGTGGTATAACTCGGCTCCGCGCCTTGGCATGATCTTCCTTACCGCTTGAGGCTCAGGTTCCCTCCTTAGCGCTCTGCGTTTGAGACTGGTTCCTATTTCTCCTTTATGGATTTAAAATAAATTTTATGGAAAAGACTTCAGTCTTCTATCCTCGGGCCGCGATGGACAACCGCACCGGATTTCGAGATGCCATGCGGGCAGAAGATGTCTCGGACGGATCCACACTCCACGCGGTGTCTACTGCTTAGGCCTTGAGCACAACCCGCAGGCTTGCGACCTGTGCTCATCTTTCTCGACCCTCGTCCTCGAGAACCGTGCTGCCGATTACAACTGGGCGTCGGCGTTCCCTCGGTGAAGTCCAAGGAGGCCGGTTAGCGGTGTCAGCGGCGGGCGCGGTTCACGGATCAGCTCGAGCGGATGGTCGCCTCGAAGAGGAGGCGCGGTCAGATCTTCCTCGGCCGCGGCATTTATCCCGCCTCTCTGGGTTCTTCCTACACGGCTTCTTTAAGGAGCTTTGTCTGTCCCTCTCCACTAAGGGAGAAGGGCCTCGCGCCTGCTGGACCTTATTCTCGGTCCAAAAAGAGGGACAGGGGTAAGTCCCTCCGTCGCGCCTTGGGAGCGGGAAAGGTCCCTCTCCCGGGCCGCCGACTGTCGGCTTCGGTCGACTGGCCGCTTCGCCACTGGCCTCACGGTGTCCCCTGCCAGGTCAGTTGACCGAGACTCCCACCGATGAAGTCGAGATTTTCTAATCCATTGACCTGGCTGTCGCCTTTAGCAGCCGAGATAACCCTCCCCGGTTCCCCCGGGAGGAGTTGAGGATCCCGTGGCTCGCCCTGCCTCCGAGTCCCGGAGCCCTCGGATGGACCATCCGAGCCGAAGGGAGTGCCGGTTCCGCCGACACCTCCCCGCACCGACTCGGAAATTCCGGGACTCTCGGTCTCGGTCTCGGACCTCTTCGGCGTCCAGCCGATCCCACCGGCCAGGCGGTCTCGGTCTTGGCATCATGTAAGCGGGCAGCCGCTGCCCCGCCCTCCTCCTCGGATGAGGGAGGCCCGCGAAATTACGCCGACGGCACGAGACCTTATGTTGCAACAGCTCCTCCTGGCCGGGAGTAAGCCGACCTCTCGCCTTCCCCGCCATTAAGTGGTTGTCACCGAGCGGCCGACACAACCCCCGACTTATCCGAGGAGCCTATACCCAGGCCGGTTGTTCGGCCAAACCAGCTGCTCCACCGATTCGGTGGAACCTCCGCCTCCACAGCCACCACTGGGGCTCCACCAAGGATTCTCGGTCGGCTAAGGGTCTACCCCATCGGCTGTCAGTTACCCTCACTCCCGACCGACCTCGGCAGGTGAAGGGTGGCTCAGGCCAGAGGCAGTTTCTTCGAGGACTCTTCCGAGTCCAAGATGATTCCTCCTTTCTCCAAGCGACTGGACTTGGAGTCTTCAGGAGGTCAGTCAATGGATGATAGCCCGTCGTCCTTCCTAGGACTGCTTCGCTCATCTCGGAGTCCACCGGGATGGAGCTCGAACCCGCTTCCAAATGGGCCAGGTATCCCTCACGGAGATTCTGGACCGAGGGATTCTCCGACGGAGGCCTTTCCGTGGCCGAGGCCATAGTGGGTCCGGCACTGGAGCTTTGGCAGCGCCCTGCTTCCTGCCCTGCGCCGGCCAGGATGGCCAGGAAGTATGCGGTCCCTACCGTTCCTTTGTCCGTGCTGAACACCCTCTGCTGAGGGGTTGGTTACCGACAGCTTTCCGCGCACCGGCAACGCCAGGGATGTGGACAAACCTCCTGACAAGGAGTCCAAGAAATTGACTCATGTCGGGCTTAAAAGTCTCACGCTGGCCCTCTCTCGGCTCTTCGCAGGCCAGTTCGGCCGTCCTCATGGCACATTTTTCTCATGCCCTGTTGGGCTCCCTGGATGAGGTCATCCTCATCTTCCCGCCCGATCTGCAGACTACGGTTAAGCAGGTGCGGACCAGGGCAGTGGCCAAACAGCAGCTCCAGACTGCTTTGGATATAGGGGACTCATGTGCCAGATCGGTGGCGGCCTCAGTGGCTATCAAGGGCGGTGGTTGGCTGAGGATATCCACCTTACTGGATACCCAGCACAAGTTGGCGGATGTTCCCTTTTGGGACTGACCTCTTGGCCCTGGGGTGGAAGGTCACCTGCAGAGGATCGAGAAGTCCAATGCTACCTTGGACTCGGTCTCTTCCGCTCAGAAGGACAAAGGCCGCAAACCACAGCCTAAGCCCCTTCGTCCTTCTGTGCCCCGGCGCCCGGCCCAGCAACGCCAGGGCCAGCAGGCTCGGCCTGGCATCCCAAACCCAAGCCGGCTGCCTCTAACAGGAGGCAGGGAGGAAAGGCCCAGGAGGTCCCTCGGCCGGTCCCTCCTCCAAGCCTGCCCAGTGACGGGCTGAGGGTGTCGCCCCCATTCCCGCCACCTTACCCCTGGGTCCCCGTGGGGACGGCCCGCACTTCCTGCTCCGCCTGGTCCGCTGTTTCCACGGACAGGTGGGTCTTGAGGTGGTGGGAGAGGCCTGCCTCTGGAATTCGAGCAGGCACCACCTTCAGAGCCGCCCTCGGGGCTTCGGGATCCCCAGCTCACTGGCGGCTCTGCCGAGCCGACATCGCCTCCTCCTCCAGAAGGAGGTGATAAGAGAGTTGGTGGACCCTCCTTCAGACCCAGGGTTTGTGTCCAGGTACTTCCTGGTTCCGAAGCGGACGGGGCTGGCGCCCATTCTCGACCTCACACGACCTAAACAAGTTCCTAAGGTCTCGAACCTTCAGGATGGTCACTCTGGCTCAGATAATACCATCCTTGGAACGCGTGCGAGTGGTTCTGTCTCTGGACTTGCAGGACGCGTTTTTCACGTCCCTATCCGTCCGCCTCCACCAGAGATTCCTTCGCCCGAGCGGAAGAATCCCTTTTCGAGTTCCAAGCCATGCCCTTCCGCTTGTCTCCAGCTCCCAGGGTCTTCACCAAATGCATGGCAGTGGTGACAGCATTCTGCGCGCCGCAGGGGTCCGGGTGTACCTTACCTGGACGACTGGCTGATAGCAGCTCCCTCCAGGAAGGAGGCGAGTGGTCCAGAGATCTGGCCTCCAGGTCTGCTCTCAACTGGGCCTCCTTATCAACGAGGCCAAGTCGGAACTCGAGCCAAGCAGGTGATTCTATTCATCGGGCGCAGCTCGACTCTCTTGAGCCAGAGCGGCTCCCGGCGGACAGGGCCGAGGTTCTTTCCTCCTTTGCCCGATCATTTCTGGTTGGGCAATTCGCCCTGCCGGGACTTCCTGCGCCTCCTGGGTCTCATGGCGGCCTGCACCAGCGTGGTCCGTTGGGCCCGCTGGAACATCGTCCCCTTCAGTGGGGACTGGCCAGCCAGTGGTCCAACGGCTGCATCCTTGACCAGCTTAGGTGTCGGTGACACAGGGATGTGGAACGCCTCCAGTGGTGGACCATTCCAGATCATTTGCAGGAGGGCATCCTGTCGTCCGCCTCGAGCCGACGGTCTCTATCGACCGATGCCTCTCTGATGGGTTGGGGTGCCCATCTGGGGAACACGGCTCATGGCCTCTGGTCCCCAAGGAGTCCCGATGCCATTATCAACCTGTTGAGCCCGAGCCACCGCCGGCTCTCACCGCCTTTTGCTCCGCTCCTCCGTCAAGTGGTCCGAGTCCAGACGGACAATACCACGACCATGTACTATCTAAACCGCCAGGGCGGCCGCTGCATGCTGCTATGCAAGGAAGCTCTCCGCATTTGGTCACTCGTGCGCAGCCTGGAGGCGGATCTCCTAGCCATTCATGTGCAGGAGCCTCCAACACCCTGGCCGATGCCCTGAGCCGGATAGGGGCTGCATCCCACGAGTGGTCTCTCCTGCCGGAGGTAGTACAGCATCTGTTCTCCCATTGGGGCACACCTCAGGTGGACCTGTTTGCCTCCAGGAGAACGCAGGTTGAGTCTGTTCCATGCCCGCCCCCTCAGCAGGGCTCGCTGCAGGGGATGCCTTCTCGAGGCAGTGGACCCCGGCCTCTTTTACGCCTTTTCCCCATTTCCCTTGATCCACAAGGTGCTTCTCAGGAGGAGGGACAAGGCGCAGGTGATTCTGATAGCCCCAGACTGGCCTCGCCAGTTCTGGTACCCAGATCTCCTCAGTCTCAGCTCCAGGACTCGCGCAGCTTCCAGCTCGCCCGGACCTGCTCTCAGTCAATCAGGGAAGGTGTTCCATCCGGACCTTCAATCCCTGCACCTGACGGCCTGGTTCCTGAGCTGCCAGAGTTCCAGGCCTTGGGTCTTTCCGACGAGGTCCTCAATGTAGTTGAGGCGTCCCGTAAGAAGTCGACCAGAAAATGCTATGCCTTCAAATGGAAAAGGTTTTCCATTTGGTGTCAGGGCAAGGGCTTGGACCCTTCCTCCTGTTCCTTGGCAAGCATCTTGGACTATTTATGGTCCCTTTCTAGTCAAGGGCTTAGGTCGGCGACCTTAAGGGTGCACCTGGCAGCCATCTCTGTTCACCGGGCGCGGGCCGGAAGCAGTCGGTGGCGCAGGAGAAGGTGGTCTGGCGCTTTTCAAAGGCCTTGATCACATTTCCTCCAGTGCGGGAACCCCCACCTCCGGTGATCTACTGCTGGTACTGGCAAAGCTCATGGGCAAGCTATTCGAACCTATGCACAGGTGTGCTCTCTCTCACCTGTCGTGGAAGACCGCCTTCTTGGTGGCTATCACGCCAGCCAGAAGGATGGGAGAGCTCCAGGCGCTTCCATCGAGTCTCCTTACCTGGTCTTCCACAGGGACAGGTTGTCCTGCGCCCCCACCCGAAATTCCTTCCGAAGGTGGTGTCGGAGTTTCACCTTAACCAGGTGTTGACTCTGCCGGTGTTCTACCCCAATCACACCGAGGTCAATATAGGCTCCATACTGGACCCTAGAAGGGCGCTCGCTATTATAAGGAGCGCACGGCTGAAATTCGGGAGAGGTTCGCCAGCTGTTTGTCACCTACGCTGAAGCCGCTCTGGCAGACCTGCAGCCAAGCGGACGATAAGCAGGTGGGTAACCTCCTGCATAGATCTCTGCTATAAGTTGGCGGGCATGGAGCCTCCCAGAGGATAAGAGCTCATTCCCACCCGGCCATACTGCTGCAACGGTGGCTGCTTCCAGGGATCGCCCTTATCCAGGAAATCTGCAGGGCTGCTACCTGAAGTCGGCAACACCTTCATTACCCATTACCACATCGACCTTGAGTCACCCCGGGATGCTGGTTTTGGGGCCTCGGTTCTCAGTCTCTCTTCCCAAGTAAGTATTGGGGGTGTGTCTTGCCTCCTCCTCCGGAGAACTGCTAGGAGACTGCCAATGAGTGTGGATGAACAACATATCCATGTCCCTAGAAATACAGGTTACTCACCTGTAACAGGAGTTCTAGGAATGGTATATGTTGTTCATCCCTACATTCTCGACCTCCTGGCTTCGGACAGCACAACCTGAGCTTCCAGCGGGCCAGATCTGGCGCGCCATGGGGCGGAGAGCGAGTTATACCACCCGGGTGGGTGGAGGAGCAAGCTTGAAGACCTTCCGCAAGATTTAAAGCGGCAAGGATACCTGCCAATGAGTGTGGATGAACAACATATACCATTCCTAGAACTCCTGTTACAGGTGAGTAACCTGTATTTTGACCCCCGTCCCCATTCTCTGTTTAATTGCCTCCCATGCGTCCAGTACAGCGAATACTAAGGGGTTTGGGTCGGTAGCTTCCTGTACATCCTCTGGCCTTGATGTGTAAGATGCAACGTCAATGTTCCCGGCACCCGTCTCTTCTAGATCCACCTAAGTAGCTGAGTCCCTTTATTTATCCAGCTGTGTAGGTATCTGTACTGGATCGCCAGAAAATATCCCCAACATCAGGGAAATCCAACCCCCAGTTGTGGCTTTCAGTCTATTGAGTTTCATTCTAGTCCGTCCCACTCCGCCAGATGAAATTGGCCAACCTCTTCGAGCTTATTGATATCTTCCTTTGGGGCACTGTGGAATCATCTGCATAGGATATAGAATCCTACCACGGATGTTCATTTTGATCAGATTAGTACTGACCCAACCAAGAGATCGAAGTGCCCTCCACCTGACAAACCAGCCAATATAGTATTAAACAGGGTCTGTAATTCAGTTTATAGAGAGTGCCCAGGGATCTACCTATTTTTATGCCTAAATATGTGAAGTGATCCGCTACCTGCTTCAGGTCCCAGGCATAAGCTGAACATCTGCTGTCCTTTTGCCTAAGAACAGTATGTCTGATTTCGAGATATTGAGCTTATACCCGAGAAGCTAGCAAATTCTGTTATTATCTGTAGTAGTGAATTATTGCTTTGGCTGTCATGAACAGTAGGAGGTCATCAGCATATAAGGCCAGTTTGTGCTGCCCTGCATTGTTCCCCTGAACTCCCATATGCCCGGCGCTGTCCGGATCTTAATCACTAGTGGTTCAACAGCCAAGGTAAACAACAGAGAGAGAGAGGACATTCCTGCCTAGTGCCCCAAAAGAGTTCAATTCTCTGACAGTGAACTGTTTACCATCGCCTTGCTCCTGGCATAGTATATAGAATTTTTACCAGATGTAATTTTTCTCCGAGCTCAAACTCCTCAATACTCTAAACAGGTAACCCCACTTAATCGGTCAAATGCTTTTCTGCATCCATGGTTAGCACACAGGTCTGATCCTCTGTTTTGGAGCCCTGCCAGATTACATTCAGAAGCTTCCACACATTGTTAGATTTATTTGCTTTTGGTAACTGGGTGAGTGCACTAGACATAATCATGCCTATTTTCAGGCCCGCCCGGAGAGTACAATTTGAAATACATGAGTATGCATGTGACGTAGCACATGAAATATGTAACACAGTTAGGAAGGAAATCACAAACGTCTCAAACTCAAGTGAAGAGAAACATTGTTCGGTATAATACCATCAATACATTTTGGACGAATAACAGTTCAATCAGATAACAATGTGAGAGAAATAATATACAGACAAGTACAATAAGTGCTATTTGAGATGAATAAGGAGGAAGAAAAGAAAAGGGGTAAGAAAAGGGTAAAGGATAAGAGAGGAAAATGTAGGAGGATTAGGAGAAAATGGATGAAGTGATATGAAGTGGATTTCTAGAGTAAACAGAGGGCAGGAGAACAGATGTTCTAAGCGGGTGAAAACAAGTGCAGGGGTT
Organism: Neoceratodus forsteri; assembly: GCA_016271365.2. NCBI lineage: Eukaryota > Metazoa > Chordata > Ceratodontiformes > Ceratodontidae > Neoceratodus > Neoceratodus forsteri. The sequence continues at coordinate 892,160,147 of CM057452.1, read as the reverse complement.
GGCGGCACGTAGATGATCACGTGAAGTTTCTTAAAACTAACATGGGTGGGAGCTTGGCGTATGGTTTGGGGAATGGAATTCTAGTACATTGGTGCCGTGTATGAGAAAGCACACGTACCCTTATTAATTTGCACCTAGGTATGTAAAGAGGGTTTTGGTCAGCAGACCGGAGCCCATAGTTGAGAGGTTGTGTGGTAGAGAGGCAGGGATAGGGGAGGTCTGATCTGGTAATGCAGTCAATCAGAGGGCCATAGGACTGAAGTCAATGGGTAGAAGGGCAGGGCCAATTTAGGTCAGCAGAGGCATAACGGCAGATGCTGTTATAGGTGTGTCCCATTTAAGCAGGAGGATGTAGAGGCAGATATGTAAGTGATTGAGCCATAGGCCAAGGCTGGGAGCAGAAAGCCTTGAGCCACAGCTAGTCTAGCCGATGGAGTGAGGGCATAACTGGCGGTATGCACCTCTTATCTTAGCATTAACAGACTTACAGGTGGTGGAAATGTGTAGGTCAAAATCCAGAGATGGATCAAGAGTAATGCCCAGATATTTGAAGGAACTAGCACTGTCCAGTGGAGAGCCATCTGCACATGAGATTTTTAGGGTATGTTGGTTCGCTGAGTCTGGCAGGTGAGTCAAAGAGCATGGAATATGTCTTGCTAGTATTGAGAACAAGTTTGTTCTCAGCTAACCAGGATTGAATGCTAGCGAAGTCAGAGGCAAGGGGTAGTTTATGTCAGCAATGTGTCTTTCACAATGGTAGATAACAAGGTCATCTCATGAGAGCAGGGTTGAACAGGAGGAGCAAGCAAAGGGTTGTCATTAATAAAGATAGAGAAGAGCAAGGCCAAGTATAGAGCTCTCAGGAACCCCAACATGTATAGATGAAAGGTCTGACATGGCTGAGTTAGACTACTGCTTGCTTTCTGTCAGACAGATAGCTGTTGAACCAGGCCACAACATCGGTGGAGAAGCCTAAGGAGCGTGGTTTAGAAAGAAGAAGGAGTGGTTAACCAGGTCAAAAGCCTTTTAAATCGATGAAAACTGTGCCTGTCATAAGGCCTGAGTCCATGGAAGCATAGATATCATTAGTGAGTTTAAGAAGGGCAGTGGAAGTACTATGGTTCGTAAGTCATGCTGGGAACAGGAGAGAAGGTTATACTTCTGAAGATATTCAATGGATTGGTGGCCACTAGTTTTTCCAAGATCTTGCTGAGCACAGAGAGAATTGCTATGGACGGTAGTTCTTAATATCTTTCGAGCACCCTTTTAAGGATAGGTGAGACTCTTGCTATTTTCCAAATATTAGGAACTAGACTATGACATAGAGATAGGTTAAAGATTTTGGTTAGGGTCTTCCTTCACAAAACCGTCTGATCTGGATGGATTATATTGGGGAGTATCTGTTCTAAGCGGAGCGCAGGATCTTAGCTATGATCTTGCAATCGCAATTGAGGAGTGAAATTGGCCTATAACAGGTGCACTCTAATGCATCCTTTCCTGGTTTCAATATTACCGTTATGCCCGCTTCTAGGCAAGATTTAGGATCCCTCTCCCTCTGGACTCTTGCACCAAGTCTCTTAAAACTGTTGCTACGCTACTTTTCAATATCTTGTAATATTCTATCCCAAAGCCATCTGGGCCTGCAGCCTTCCCAGACTGAAGGCTCTCTACAGCCTGGTGTACCTCAGTTGTGGTGATCTCCGCCCCTAGTGCTTCCCTCTGGGCTCCTGTTGTTTTAGGAGCTGGATACCCTGTAAAATTAGCTAGTCTTCTCCATCTCTCCACATTCCTCCCGATACAATTTCTCGTAGAATTGCTTGAAGCACTCCCTTATTCCCTGGTCTGTCCCTACCATTCTGCCCTGATTATTATATTGCTTGCACGCATGTGCAAGAAACATAGTGCCATCATCCGAGTTTTCGGAGGTGTGGCAGCTGTCTTCCAATTTAGTCAGTGTGTTTGCAGGCACCTACGCAGTTCTCCATCGCTGCTGGAGCTGTCTATGACAGCAGTCTAAAGTGCAGTGGTGTACAGTTGAAAGGGGAGCTATATTTCAGTGAGCAGCGATAAGATATCGCCTGCTCATGCAACACACCCCACACACACACACACACACACACACACACACATGCTGCCGCCCCCACAAACTGTATAGCCGGCGGGGTGCCCAATCCCCCGTCGGCTCGCAAAAAACTGAGTTGCACACGCTGGGTGTCCACCCCAGCGTGGCAACAGATGGTATAGCCGATGGGGTGCCCAATCCCCCGTCGGCTCCACTGTCCCCCCCGAGAGACTGTGCCACGCTGGGAGCCCACCCCAGCGCAAGGCAACAGATGTTGAGTCACGACGGGGTGCCCAATCCTCGCCGCCCACGCCCCCAAAACAGTGTCTTGGGACACGCTAGAGCCCACCCCAGCGTGGCAAACGTCTCTGTCTGTCTCTCCTGTTTTTTTTTAAAAACAAACAACTTGCTACGCAAAATGGTCCTCGCTGTCTGGGCCCCACCCGGCTTCCACCCACTGCATACCCCGCCTCCCCACACCCCCCACACCATACTTACCTCTGACCTCGCGTGACCATCTTCGTGGACCAGGAACACGTCTGCACTCTTCAAAGCCGACCGTAACTGAGGAAATGCTGGTAAGCTGTATAATGTAATAAATAGGGTTTTTAAACTTTGCTGCATATCTCGGGCATTTTGGAATTTTGCACCAAATTTTCAACATGGGGTTTTGGGACCCCTTCTCATGAATGCTCTCACTGTCATGGCGTTAATCTGGCCCGAAGGGTGATTTGCAGTCACTGCACAAAATAACCTTCGGCACCGATTAATGAAACGACACTGCCAGTGTTCATAAGGGGCTCTCAAAAAGCCTATGTTGAAAATTTGTGGAAAATTCCTAAAGTGACTGTTTTATTTAGGCAGGCTATGCAGTTCCCACGCACGCCTTAAGTTCGCAAATTTTCAATATTTCACTCCAGATTTTCAACATTGTCAGTTTACCACACCTCCTATTAGCAGTACAGCTGTCATTTTCACATCTCGCCCTAAAGCGTGTTTCCGTCCATGTAGCGTACAGTGGCGCAGTCGGTGTGCTGAAATCACTGTATGGGACACATTAAGACAATCACAATGACACTGTTCATGAGCAGAGGTCTTAAATGGCTATGTTGAAAATTTTGTAAAAAATCTTTAAAATGACTGTTTTACTTGAGCTTTCGTTAAGTAGTTCACGTCAGAAGTTTGTGAATTTCAATATTTGCACTAGACTGACTTCCAAATACCTACACAGCACATACAAGCAAGCAAATATTCGGCATTGACAAATGCTTGTTTTAACAGCCAGTACTCTCTGTTGGACCCTCCTCCTTTCATCAGCCTAACCAGCAGTGGTCCAGGTTTGTTCCCCACTCATAGATTTTTGGCTGGCAAAAATTATTTTGTCCTGGCTTTTCCTGTCAGCTGGCTTAATGCCTCCTTGCCAGCCTCAATTGTCTTTTGTCCTCCTCTTCTCACTCTCTTTGACCTTCCGCTCTAACTCTTTAATGGTATTCTCCAGAGCTTCCACTTTCTGCTGACCTTCCTTTTGTTTCTTGCTACATAATTAATAATTATCCTCTCATGAATGCTTGCCCGCCTCCCAGAGGTGTCAAAGTTCGCTCCACTGTCACTTTATTCACTGACAGGAACTCCTCCCATTGCTCCTTTAAGAACGCCTTAAACTCTTCCCTGGCTAGTAAACACGAGGAATCGCCAGGCACCTCTTTCTTGATTCGATCCCCATTCGATACTCAGTTCCACCATAGCATGGTCTGATAGCCCAATTGGGCCATGTGACACCTCTCCAATCCTACCATACAATGCCCTTGAAACATACATACAGTCTAATCTAGACCATGTATCATGTGGAGTGAGTGAACGCATTCCCTAGCTCCAGGGTAGCTTGCCGCCAGCTATCCACAAGATCTAACTCCACTAAGCCTCTCGCCATGTTTTAGTAGCCCTATTTACTCTTCGCCTATACCTGAGTAATCTAATCCTATGTCCATTAGGTGGTTAAACTCTCCCCTAGTATCAAGTTGGGGAATTGATCCTTATGCATCACCTCCATGAGTTGACTGTAGAAACCTGGCACAAAGACTGATCGGAGCATACACCGCCAGCGTGATTGTCTGTCCTCCCACTAGGCCCTGCACAAAATGTACCTTCCCCTTCCCCATCTTTCACAACTCTGTCTACCTGCATAGGAAAATTGCAACGCAAAAGAATGGCCACCCTCTCTGTGGGAGGAGAAGGAGGTCGATAGCAGTCCCCAACCCAGCCCCCTACTAGCTTTTTGTGCTCCTCGAGGTGAGGTGGGTATCTTGCAAAAGGGCAACCATTGCATTCCTTCTTTTATTAGCAGTTAGTATCTTTGTTGGTTTGGCTGGTGATGCAAAACCTTTAATATTCCAGGATACAGTACAGTCCTTTTACTTTTCTCATGTCTGCTGTGTTTTAGATTCATAACACATTTATCGCTGGGGACCTGGTCCTTCTCATAGCCTTTAGAATATGCATGCATAAAATCAGTAACAGGAGGTCATTAACTAGAAGTGTGTCTAAATGTAACTGTTTAACCTCGGCATAACCGTCACCGATAATATTATGAACAATAAGAATAACAAACTTGTCCCCCCTCGCTTCATCCCCCTCTCCCGCCCCAAGTATTCCTTCACAGTCCTCTCTCTCTCCATCATTCTCGCCATCAGTGATAGCACCAAAATGAAAATGATTTCCTCGCCCTCCCCACATTCCTTTTCCTCATTAGCAACGGAGAGATTGAAGCCCTCTCTTCACTCTTCCTCTTCTGTTCATTTCTTCTCGGTTACCTCCTGCCCTTCTCTAATGATCTATTCATAAGCAGTGCCCTCGATCCCTTCAGCCACCACATACCATGTCCCCTGAATCCTCCCTTGACCGCATCCCTCAATGTCAGCTCCTCCATTTATATGCCCATTTTTCTTTTTCCTTCTAAGCTCCCCAGTGTCCTCTCACCCCATATGTCCATACTTCTCCTCTAGGCCCAGGGCCTTGGGGGAGTGGGCCCCACCCTTCTTCACGTGCTGGCCTGCACCCCCAGCTCCACTGACCTGGTGTAGTCTTCCTCTCAGATGATCAGCAGTCCATCAAATTCATCGCCATGGGCCATTCGTCCCAAAACCGTCATGCAGCAGCAGTTCGTTGTCGCTCAGTTGCCGCCTTCAGGATTCAGCAGCCGGGTGGTGGGGTGGGGTTCTCTTTTACATTCGTGACCAGTGGTTTTGTTTTTTTTCCTCCGCTGTAATTTTCTGTATTTATGCATTCTGTCCACCACAGCATGCCCAAAGGATCCCCAATGTTTTCTTGCAGCATAATCCACACAGAGCAATCTAAATACCTCCCATCCGGTTCACTGGTTTCTTAAGGTTCCTTTATTTATTTTTATTCTCATTTCTGGGGTGTTGTCTGTCCCACTCCTCGATAAAGCTCTTTACTTTCTCTGGTTGCAGGAAGGAATACGAGCCCTTCAGATTTCACTTTCAGTACCGCTGGGAACATCATAAAAACTCCACACCCCTCTCTTGGCATGTCCATACTGGGGTTAAATTGTTGCCTTTGTTTTGCACTCTCATCGACAGGACTTGTTGGATGGTTAATTTGGCACCTTTATACATAATCTCCCGCTTTTCCAATATGCAGCCATAATTGCTTGGCGGTCTGCAAAGTTGTGCATTCGAAGATAACTTGGTACGTGTGGTTGGCCCGGTGAATGCCTAGGTGCCAGCATCATGTGCCTTTCAATCTTGAGTTTCTCCTTCACCAACATGCCCAAAAGATGCGGAGCTCTCTGCACAAAAGTTGCTAACATTGCACCTTCATGTCCTCAGACAGTCCCCTGATCCTTAAATTGTTGTGACGGTTGTAGTTCTCCTGATAATCTAAGGTCTCCGTATGGCTTCAATTCCGCTCCAGCTGCGCCATCCGCCTCCTATTTGGTGCTGCTGCGCCCTCCAGGTCAGAGAATCGTCTTTGCAGCTCGGCCGATTTCTTTTCCCATGCTGTACGATTCCAGAAGTCAATGAGTTAATCTTGTCCTCAAATTGATCCAGGCGGGACTTAAGCCCTTGAGTACTTGTTCGCGTGAACGTCTCTGCCGAGTAGTGCTAGCTCTGTCACGATAGGGAGATAGGGCCTGCAACACTCGCCTCCCCACCTTCCGACTGAGGGTTTTGCTTGGAGGTTTTAGTGCTTGTCATGCATGCGTAGCCGGTGCGAGGTAGTCATCCATTTCTCTGAGTCTTCCCCTACAGGAAAATATAACTTTGCTGAAAAATATAATAACGGAAGAGATTTAAAACCTTTAGAATCACAGACCTCGGAGGATTGTGTCTTCTCCCTTTAGTGGCTCATCACGCCCCAAAATACAGAATTTGATTGCACTGCTATGCGGATGGTGCTGTTGATCCCTCTTGGCCTTGAGCTCTCCATAGCCATCACTTATGTCTTATTGCTAATGTAGGTTAATTTTTGGTGGTCCATGTGGCTCAACCTGAATCCAAAAACAAAGCCCTTTTGCTAGTCTCTGACCTCATGCAGATTTCCTTTGAATTTCCTGACATTTGACAGTACTCTAAAGTCAAAAATGTAGGGTTCTTTTGTGAAGAATTAAGTTAGATATAGAACATTTAATTAGTCAAAGGATATTCTTTTTATTAAAAGAAACATTTGTCACTCCTTAAATTGGTTCCCACCTAACTAAACCTCATTGATGTTGGTCACCATCATCACTGCCTACCTAGATTATTATAATGCTTTTTACTTTGGTCGTCCCTAGCACCAGCCACAGTGCTTTTCAAAACTCATCTGCTCTGAGGTGGCCTATGTTGCATTAAGGTTAAGCAGGGAGTCTTGCTTTCTAAAACGCTGGTGGAGGGAGAATAAGAGATTTCAAAATGCAGGCGCAAGACATTTTCTCAACGGCCCACTGAGCATATTAGTAAAAAAGAACCAGTGTGCAAAGGTCTGATGGATGGGTTTACACATAAGGTATATAGATAGCAATGCCACATTTTAATAACGTATAGAATTATACACATTTTCCCCTAATGCAATGCAGCATGAGTAATATACTACTAATGGCTGGCTGAGCCGAATTGTAAGGCACCACTTCCACAAGCAGTCCACAAAGGCTGTAAACAGCAAACCACAGATACTGTACATGATTTTTCTTCTTGGGCTGCAGATTATAACAATTTCTTTAAGTAATTCTTTCAACCACTTCATAATAAATGGGTCAGGCACATTTCTGATGGCAAAGGGCTCGGCACATCAAGATGTTTTATTTTTCATGCTGGGCATGGCATCCATTTGATTCAGCATTCTGGAAATTCAGGAAAGCCAGCCACACATCTCATGTAACAAAAGTTATTGATTGTAGTTTTGCTTTAACACAATGACCCCCAATCAATAATCTTTGACCATGAGAAGTGTGGCTCTCTTTCATGAATTTCCGAATGCTAAACTTTCCATTTACCAGCCCCAAAACGACATAAGAATTTATACTTATTAAAGGGTACGCACAGATTCTTCTGTCTGGTTTGTATCCATTTGATTCAGACTGACCCCGTGACCATAATGCCCTCTCAAAACTGAAGTTCTAGATTTCGAAGAGCAGACTTAGGTCTGATGAGAGAGGTGGTCCGAGAACATTAACCAGGATGGATAGTGCTGGAGGGGTAGAGGAAAGATGAGGCTATTAAGAAGCCTGTTCATGAAGCAACGGAAGCCTATTCTTGAGGCAAAGTAATGCACGAGACTGATACAAAATAAAACTGCTACAAGAGACCAATATGGTTCTCGGAAAGGGTCAGAGAAGTAGTGAAGGCCAAGAAGAAAAATTACTCACCGCAGTAATCTTCTTTTCTTCCAAGGGGTCCTTTAGCATCAGTAACTTTTTGCACTTAGCTGGCTAGGTGCATTGGCCCCGGAAGTGTGCCTTTAAGAAATATTTAAATGAGCTTAGGGCCAAGCCAATCAAAGACAGGAAGGGGTGTGAGCTGAGTGACAGCTGTTGAAGGCTTCAGAAGTTTTTCGAGGAAAAATGAGGGCAAATGCCCCAAAAAGAATCAACAGGATTTAAAAACCTGCAAATGTCACAAATGTGGAAATATAAACAACAGCAACATGAGCTAAAATTCATCAATAAGAAACTCCAAATTTGGTAAAGGTGACACAAAGAGCCCTTCTCCAACAGGAGAACCGGGAGGCAGGGTGGGAGCTTACTGATGCTAATGGACCCTTGAACTGTGGTGAGTAATTTTTCTTCAAACATGAAGTCTTGCTGTATTCAGACATAATGCAGTTAGCCCCAGCACTTGAACTGCCCCGAGAGGAAAGAGTTAACTCTGTGCAAGCATAGAACGTTGAGCTCGAGCTCGGTTTTCAAACCTCTGTCTGTGGTACTTCTAGTAACTGGTCAGATTCTTTACTTACTTAACAGTGAAGTCGCTCCGAGATTTCCTTTGCTTGGTTCGGTAAAAGTAAAGTGTTCAGTTTAAACTGTATAATTTTTGTTATTTTCGGATTTTCAGCCTCTGTCTACGGTACAGGTAGTGTGTAGATAGGTAGTGACTGTGTTTTATTCTGTGAAAAGTTGGAAATTGTTCTTTTCTTTGGTTTCTTTCCTGTCGGGTCCAGTTTGGAACTGACCCATTCTGTTTAAATTTATTTCTGGGATTAGAGTGGTGTTCGCACCGATCGATTTCAAAAGAACCGAGGTTTTGCCAGTTCTTTAAAAGCCTGTGACACGGTTTGTAACCGATTGGTTATTGTATTACCTGGCTTGAAAGCTGCAATAGGGTTATTTGTTAGGTTGGCCATGTCTGAGAAACCAAGAAGAAAACCGTCCCACTGGTTTCAACACTGTACTGAGTGTGGGGAGGCCTTTGCTAAGTCTGACCCCACCTCATCTGTGTTTATTGTCTGGGGTTTGACCACCTCAAGTCAGACTGCACAACTCTGTAAAACTTTCCTAAATCCACTCTACATAAAAGACTGAGTAGGCTGAAGGAAAGTAGATCCGGATGGCTAGCCTGGTTCTGCTATGGTGAACCTGAGGAGGTGCCTACTGACCTAGGGCGATACTCGGCAAAGGAGAGCCGATCCCGAGGGGTCGGTTCCATCAAAAAGAAGCGTAAGTCTGCCGGTTCGATCCAGTATCGCATCTCAAACCGCGGGAAGAAATAGCCAAAGTGATCAGCATTGTTCAAATTTTAGACCGGTTCCGTCTGAACGGTACTGCCGTTAGGCGGTCGGTTCGGTCGGATCAGTCTCCTCCGAATTATGATCCAGATGCTTTCTATGAGGAGTGGGAGGGAGAGGAAGACTATCCCGAGGATGATGATGATGACTGGGGGTCTGATGTGCCAGTTGAACTGGACATCTCCTCAGACAGGCCCTCAGGTGTCTCTCCTCCCAGGCTCTCTGAGCCCCTTCACATTTTTGTTCTACAAAAGGTAGAGAAACCCTGCAGCTTCCTTGGTTGAAACTGCAGAGGAGGATGAAGAGCCTGATTTTATGGAAATGATGGACATCCCAGAGTCCATAAGGCTGTCTATCCTCTTCATAAATCCTTGGGAAACAGACACACAAAATTTTACAAACCCCTAATTCAATACCTCCTGTGGATAAGAGAATGGACAGGAGGTATTTATCAGGCTCAGCTGCGGAGTTCCTTTATAGTCATTGCAGCCATGTTGGGGTAGTGCAGGCTGCAGCCTGTGATAGGGCTAACATTCCTTTGGCTTCACACACTCCAGGAAAGTGGATGCCATGGCCAATAAACAATATTTGGCATCCTCTTTGGGACTCAGGCAGGCTACTTATATGGCCACAGCCAGGTACCAGAAACCAGATGGTTACGGTTCTGGAACTGGCTAAACAGGCTTCTCCCCAGCTAGCCAAGGAGTTGACTGCTGATGGAATTGAGGTATCCAAAATGCAATGTCATGCTGCTGTAGACTCCAATGATGTGGCATCTAGAGTCATGGCTACATCTGTGTCTCTCAGAATACATGCTTGGCTCAGATGTACTAGCCATTCACAGGATACCCAGACTAAGGCTATGGATTTTCCTGTAGTAGGTAACTTTCTGTTTGGGGAGCAGACAGAGGCTTACATGAAGAAAATGGATGAATACAGGACCATGTACAGGGTGCACAGGCCAAAGAAAGGCATGCCACTCTGCACAAGCAGCAGTCTAGGGGCAGGGGCGGTCCTTTCAAAGGCCTTTTACCAAGCCCAGGCCTCCTCTCCTTCCCACAGAGGGGGTTCTTCAGAGGGAGGGGCAGGAGGGGATGAGCAGGGCTGCTTCCTCCTCCTCTCGGTCTCAAGGCTCCTGCCAAGCAGACACCCTGATGTGTCAGCCAGGGTCGACTCCCATTTCCAGTAGGAGGCAGGCTGGCTTACTACTTGAAGGCCTGGAAGTCTGTGACCTCAGACAAGTGGGTCCTGGAAGTAGTAAGCCAGGGACTGTCCCTCGCTTCAAAAATGTCCCAAAAGAGGGCAAAGTCTCTTCCACCTGCATCACTCTCAGAAACCATTGCCCTAGAGGCAGAGGTTCTCTTCTAGCTCTCAGAGCTATAGAGGGTTCATCAGCACAAGGGGAAAGGACTGTACTGCTGGTACTTCCTTACCCCAAAGAAAACAGGGAGTGGCAACCCATCCTAGACCTAAGCTATTTGAACGAACACATTTGAAAGCCCAAATTCAAAATGGTAACTCTGGGAATAATCCTTCCTTCTCTAAGACCAGGGATTGGCTAGCATCTCTGGACCTCAAGGATGCCTACTTCCATATTCCTATCAGGTGCTTCCACAAAAATAACTCTGGTCTCGAATTGCCTTCAGGCCATTACCTATTTAGAGCTATGCCATTCTGCCTAACATCAGCTCCAAGGGTGTTCACAAAGTGCCTTGCAGTAGTGGTGGCTCACCTCAGAAGACAGGGTATCACCATCTTCCCATATCTGGACGACTGGCTCTTAGTGGGTCAGTCACCTTACAGGTCAAGTCAGCTCTTCAAACTACCCAGGACCTACTCAGCTCCTTGGGGATTCTTTCTCAATCTTCCAAAGTCTGTCCTCGAACCAGTTCAACTTCTCACCTTTATAGGCATAGAGTTGGACACTGTACAGGCAAAGCCTTCCTTCCCTGGCAAGGTGAAGGCCCTGGTGATCTCTCGCCTCCCTTTCAACCTCAGGTCTCGCCCAGCAAGACAGCTCCTCCAGCTCCTGGGCCACATGGCAGCTTCCACGGCAGTGGTGCAGGAAGCAATGTTCCAGATAAGGGACATTCAGTTTCATCTAAGGTCTTTTTCGTCTCAAAAGAAGGATTCACTTACCAAACTGATCCTAGTGACTCAGACTCTGGTCCAAGCTTCCAGTGGTGGCTGGACCAAGACAACCTCAGGCAAGGGGTTCCATTTCTCCTCAAGTTCCATCAGTAGTTCTAACTACGATACTTTCTCCTAGAGTGGGGAGCCCACCTGGGAGCCCTGACAGCCCAAGGAGTCTGGTCCCCACAAGAGTCTCTCCTTCATGTCAATCTCCTGGAACTCAGGGCAGTTTTCTTAGCCCTTCAGAGCTTCTCGGATTCAGTCAAGGGCAATGTGGTCCAAGTCAGAACGGACAACAGCACCACCATGTGGTACATCAACAAGCAGGAGGCACTTAGTCCACGGCCTTGTGCACTGAAGCCATGAAATTGTGGTCCCTGGCTTATTCCCTGCAAACCTCTCTGGTAGCAGTCCACCTTCCAGGGAAGGACAATGTGCTAGCAGATGCACTGAGCAGGATTTCTCAGGGTCATCAAGAATGGTCCCTGGACCCTCAGGTGTTGAAAGTGATTTTTCAAGGTGGGGCACCCCAGAGATAGATCTCTTTGCAGCCCCAGACAATCATCAACGCCCTCTTTTTTGTTGCAGACCCCAGTGTTGGGCTCAGTCCCTTAGATGCCCTGTTTCTGAATTGGGAAGGAAATTCCTGTATGCCTTCCCACTCCTGTTCAAGGTTTTAGTCAAGATAAGGTCTCAACCTTGCAAAGTGATTCTGATTGCTCCAGACTGGGCCAGACAGCCCTGGTACCTCTGTTGTTGTCCCTAGCAGTCAGTCTTCCCCTGTCTCTCCCGAATTACAACCTGTTATCATCCTCTCGGGAGGATTCTGTACCCCAGTGTTCAGTCTCTCAAGCTCAAGGCATGGCTCTTGAAGAGTTAGTTTTGCAGATTTGCATCTGTCTCAGGGCTCTGGATATTCTCAAAGCTTCTCAAAGCCCTCCACAAGAAAGACTTATAACTCCAAATGGAAGAGATTCAGCATTTGGTGTTCTAAGGAGCATATTTCTCCAGACTCTGCTGAATTGCCTCACGGTCCTGGATTATATGGTCCATCTTAATGGCCTAGGCCTCAGACCAGCTACTCTCAGGGTACACTTGTCAGCTGTTTCATGCTTTTGTCTGTGGGGAAGTTTTCCTCACTATCTTCTCATCCTGTGTTCTGTAAATTATTTAAAGGATTGCTTCACATCAATCCTCCTTCTAGAGGCCCTGTCTGGGATTTGAATGTTTGCATTGCTCAATTTATGCAACTTCCTTTTGAGTCTATGTCCTCAGCAGAGCTTAAGTACTTGACTTGGAAAACTGTGTTCTTTGGTAGCCATTACCTCTGCCAGGCGATCAGTGAACTGCAAGCCCTATCAGTGGAACCTGACTTTATCTCCTTTCATAGGGATAAAGTGGTCCTTAGAACCAATAGAAGGTTCTTGCCCAAAGTGGTTTCAGACTTCCATTTAAATCAGTCTGTCTCTCTTCCTGTTTTCTTCACTGATCATTCTTCCTCAAGAGAGAGGAGGCTACACAGTCTGGATGTTAAAAGAGCCCTTAGTTACTACATAGAGCTGCACTGAGGGTCACAGGTTTGACTCCTCCAGTTGTTCCTCACTTATGCAGAAGTGGGAAAGGGCAAACCTGCCACCAAGAGATCTATTGCCAGGTGGATTGTGTCTTGTATATAATTCTGCTATGAAAAATTAGGAAATATTCCACCCTCAGGCCTGAGGGCTCATTCACAAGAGGTACAGTTGCTTCCCTGGCTGCTGCCAGGATATCCCTCTTAGAGATTTGTCAAGCAGCCACCTGGAAAACAGTCCATACCTTTACCTAGCATCACTCTGTGGATATCCAGGCTAGGAGTGATGCTCGGTCAAGGCAAGTACTTCAGAGCCTATTCCCAAAGTAGGTCCTGTCCTCCTCCATGGAGGTACTGCTTGGTACTCTGCACTTATCAGAATACAGCAAGACTTCAAGTTGTTTGAAGAAAAATTACTCACCTTAGTAATTATGTTTCTTCTATTGGAGTCTTGCTGTATTCTGGCCTCCCTCCTGCCTCTCTCTCAGAACCTGGTTTTGGGAAGTGGGTGGGCAGGTGCAGTGTGCACCTCAAGGGTGCTTTTTTACACCTCTTCCTTGTGTGGGGTTTAGTTTCTTATATTCCCCTTTGGTTTGGGTTTTGAGTTTTGGTTTCTGACTTGAGTCTTCTTTGGTAGTCCAAAACTTTTTGTTGCCAGTTGGCTATTTAAAAAATTTTTTTTTTTTTTACAATTTCAGATACAATACTATTAGAGTGTTGCTCAGAAGAATCTGATGGTTAGCTTCAAAGGAAACAGACAGAGACATAAACCGAGTTCGAGCTCAGCATTCTATGCTCTGCATAGAAATGTTAACCCTTTGTTCTCCGGGCAGTTTAAAAGCTGGGGCTAACTGCTTTGTCAGAATACAGCAAGACTCAATAAAAGAAACATAATTACTTAAGGTGAGTAATTTTTCATCTATCTTTATGAAAATTAGAAAATAAAACATATGTCGATAATATGAGAGGTTCAAACACCAGAAGCTTTGAATTCCTAAACTCAAGAATAAGTATAGTAATATGCGATTTCCCATAATCATGAATAGACTATGGAATTCTCTAAAATCCGTTACAGGAAAGCAATACAATAGCATCAAGGTGTTCTAAGCTACTTTGAAAATTGAACTGAAGTCAAGATGAGTGCTATGGGTAAAACTTTGTTTATTAAAAGTGTTTTTATAGTATTGGATTGTAGGACTAAATTTAAAACTTACCATTTGCTTGTTGGAGTGTAAAATGTCATGTGATATTTAAATGATTATATTTACAGTATCTTGTTGCGGACTGATTTTGGCTACTGTCCACTAGTCCGGTAGAAGTTGCGACTACATCGTTAGTCACTTTTGTTGCACTAATTTACGTTATGCGCTAAATCACAAACAAACGTAAAACTGAAGTTTATACAGAATGGTACACAACAGTACAGAACGATACAGTATTAAGACACTGCAGCAGTTAGTGATTTACAGCCCTTTTAGACTTTGTAGCTGCTGTCTGTGATGTTGGTTAAACTTTATTTTGAAAGTGATGCCTTAAAAGAATAAAAAAGATGCTGTACTTCAGAAGAAGCCAGAAGGGAAGGAAGGAAATATATTCAATTCAGTGCTTTAGAGTAACTGGTAATTGCTATTTTCTTTAAACTTAGATTGTGGGGTTAGTGACACTATACTTTCTTTGTTGTCTTTACTTATAATTGTTTTTGGGCTGTTGAAAATTTAAAACATAGTGGTGGTGTAATTCTGTGCTGTCTTTAATTGCTGCAAATTTTATCTTGGCTTGTCTGACTGCCCTGTAGTTGGGTGAAGGGTGTTAATTGTCTGGCCTCTGACCTCAGCTACGTGATAACTGGAGGTGGGGCTTAGTCAGAGTTAAAGTAGCAAGCAGAGGTTTATTTTCTCAGAAAAAGCCAGAAGGAAGGAAGGAAACATATTCAATTCAGTGCTTTAGAGTAACTGAAATTGCTATTTTTCTTTTAAACTTAGATTGTGGCTTAGTGACACTATACTTTCTTTGTTGTCTTTACTTATAATTGTTTTGGGCTGTTGAAAATTTAAAACATAGTGGTGGTGTAATTCTGTGCTGTCTTTAATTGCTGCAAATTTTATCTTGGCTTGTCTGACTGCCCTGTAGTTGGGTGAAGGTGTTAATTGTCTGGCCTCTGACCTCAGCTACGTGATAACTGGAGGTGGGGCTTAGTCAGAGTTAAAGTAGCAAGCAGAGGTTTATTTTCTCAGAAGAAGCCAGAGAGGGAAGGAAGGAAACCTATTCAATTCAGTGCTTTAGAGTAACTGGTAATTGCTATTTTCTTTAAACTTAGATTGTGGGCTTTAGTGACACTACACTTTGTTGTCTTTACTTATAATTGTTTTGGGCTGTTGAAAATTTAAAACATAGCGGTGGTGTAATTCTGTGCTGTCTTTAATTGCTGCAAATTTAGCTTCGCCTCCTCCCTTCCCCAACTCTTAATTATATGCCCTGATAAATCTGATTGACAGGAGCTAAACACAGGGAATAGTAAGGGGTGTGAAGTAGGAGGGGCATAAGGGGAAGAAGCCCACCCTCAGCACAACAAGTGTTTTGACTCATTTATTTATTTATTGGTTTTTTTCCTTTTAAAAAAAAATATCTGAGGATTAGTGACAGGATTTTTAGTACAGTAAATTAATAAAAGAGAACTAGGAGAGCTTCAGTAGCAGACAAGTAGTGGAACTGCAGTATAATGTGGGGTGGTGCAATGCAGTGGCTGTGGGGCAGCCATATTCAGACAGACCTTCTGGACACTGAGGTGCTGCCCTATCTGCGGCTTCTCTCTGGACTGCGGGATGAGGTAGCCAGACTCAGAGCAGAAGTAAACTGGGTCTGAGTACCATCACCCCATCCAGGGACCACCCAGTCCAATGCAGCTGCCTCAAAGGATACCGAGAACGAGGAGCACTTGGATGACAGTGGCTCAGGAGGGTTAGAGCAGTCAGGCAGAGGCACATCCCAGATCCTATTCCACTCAAGAACTCATGCCACACTGGCAAACGAGGACAACCAAATAGAGGTACCCAGAGAAGTGGAAGGAAAGGATGTGGAGGTTAGCCAAGGAGGTGACCTCCAGCGGGAAAGCAGTGGACCCCAGAGGAGGAAGAGGAAGCAATCCTGGTGGGGACTCCATCGTAAGAGGGATCCAGCTAGGAACACAGGAGGGGAGGACAGGAGGTGAGGTGCCTACCAGGTGCTACGGCATGGAGGGACGGAAGGAAGATCCTGGGGATCACTGGGAAGGCAAGACGGAGGGTGAGCTGGATGTCATTATCCACCTAGGTACTAATGACCTGGTAAATGGGGAGCCAAAGGAAGTTCAGGAAAAGTTTAAGAAACTGGGAGGGGTCTCAAGCAAGTAGCTACTTCTGTCACTTTCTCAGAAGTACTACCTGTGAGAGGCAAGGAGAGCATAGAGTGCATGCACCAGGAACTTTAACTCATGGTTGAAGAACTGGTGCTGTGAGGAAGGGTTTGGATTCATTGGTGACTGGGGACCCACCTGGAGGGATGGAGGTTTGTTCAAGCCTGACGGCCTGCATCCATCCTGGAGGGAATCCAAGCACTCAATGATAAGTTTAAATGCTACATTGACAAGCATTTAAACTAGCAAAGGGGTGGCAGGCCAGCAAAGAGGGTACCTACTTGCTCACCCCCCACAGCTAGCAGTGGAACCAGTGAACCAGAGGAGTGGCTATCTCTGCAAAGCAGTGTGCAAAAGATGGAGATTAGTGCCCAAGAGGTGGATAAGCAGAAAAGGGCAACATTCAGCAGAAGGGCAGACAGCAAGGAGAACCAGGGATAAATGACAACCAAGGAAGGGCTGGAGTAGAACAGTGAAGCAGTCTAGGGAGGTCAAATCATGAAAGCCATGTGCAAATGCCAGGAGCCTTAGCAACAAGATGGAAGATCTGAGGCTGTCATGGTACAGTCAGACCTGGACATTGTGGCCATCACTGAAACCTGGTGTAATGATAACCATGACTGGGAGATGGCCATACCTGGCTACAACATATTCAGAAGAGACAGAGCAGGCAGGAAGGGAGGAGGAGTGGCACTGTATGTGAAAAATGACATAAGGGCCACAGAGATCCAGGAGGAACAAAATGGGGAGAGATACTGTGGGTTAGCTGGAAAGGAAAATGGGGACAGCCATCCAGCACGGTGTGGTCTATAGACCACCAGCCCAGGAGGAAGAAACAGATAGGAGTTGATGCTAGCCATCCAAAGGATGGCAGACAAGGGTGAGGTAGTACTGGTTGGAGACTTCAATATTCCAGACGTGGACTGGAGCATCCCAGCAGCAGCATCAACTAGGAGCAGATTTATCCTGACTCTTTCAGGTGCCTTCCTCAAGCAACTGGTCATGGAACCAACTCTGCAGAAGGCAATACTGGACCTTGTGCTCACAAACAGGGACAGTGTGATGGGGGTAACAGTGGGGAGCACCTAGGTAACAGTGACCACCAGTCATTGTGGTTTGAAATCACAGAAAGAGCAGAACCAAACCACACAAAACACGTATCCTGGATTTTAGGGGGCAGACTTTGGAAAATGGGAAATACTTGAAAAGAGGCATTAAGGGAATGGGACAGGAATCAGGGGTTGAGGAACAGGCAAGTATTTAAAATGGGGATTACAAGAACAACAGAATTATGCATTAAGCAGGTTAGCAAGAGGAAAAGGAAGAGGAGACCATTATGGTTTTCCAAAGAGGTAGCAAAGAAAGTGAAAGCCAAAAGATTGCATTCAGGCAATACAAAAGACACAGGCAGAAGGGGATAGGGAGAAGTACCAGGAGAAGCAAAGGAGGCAGGGAGGTCAGTAAGGGAAGCCAAAGCTCAGACAGAAGAACACACTGCAAAATCAGTGGGTAGAGGGACAAAACCTTTTACAGGTACATAAGTGAAAAAAGAAAGACAAAGGGAGGGATAGTGAGACTGAAGGGGAGGATGGAGCGCGTGGAGGATGACAACAGTAAAGCTGACATATTGAACAGGTATTTCTGCTCAGTCTTTACTGAGGAAGAGGGGTAATGGGTCTGAAGGGAGCACAAGGGTGAGAATGGTGCAGAAATGGACACAAATCCCTTTACACGAGAAAGGGTCCTGAAGGAACTGGAAGTAATAAGAGTTGATAAAGCAGTGGGGCCAGACGGGTGCACCCCAGGGTCCTTAAAGAACTAAGAGAGGTGGTGGCTGAACCTCTGGCTATCCTGTTTAGCCGATCACTGGAAACAGGGAGGTACCCAAACACTGGAGGACAGCAGATGTAGTCCCCTTTATACAAAAGTGGGAACAAAGAGGAAGCAGGGAACTACAGACCAGTCAGCCTCACCTCGGTAGTGGGGAAGATCATGGAAGCACTACTGAAGGAGAGATTGGTGGAACATCTGGTTGTCAATGGACTACAGGACCCAAGGCAGCATGGTTTCACAGGGGAGGTCATGTCAGACCAACCTCATTGAATTTTTGACTGGTGACTAGGGAGGTGGATCAGGGAGGGCAGTGGACATGGCCTATCTGGACTTCAGCAAGGCCTTTTACACTGTGCCACATAGAAGACTATTACACAAACTGGGGAATATGGGTGTGGGCAGGACAGTAGTGTGGTGGGTAGGTAACTGGCTGGGTGGCAGGACACAGAGGGTGGTGGTAATGGCTGTCACTCCACAGAGGGAAGAGTGACCAGTGGGGTACCACAGGGATCAGTGCTGGGACCGGTCCTATTCAGCATTTTCATCAGTGACATTGCAGAGGATCTAGAAGGCAGAATTTCACTGTTCGCTGATGACACAAAGCTCTGTAACAGAGTAGACAGACCAGAGGTGTAGACAGAATGAGAAGCGACCTGCAGAAACTTGAAGAATGGTCAAGGTTTGGCAGTTGAAATTCAATGCAAAGAAGTGCAAGATAATGCATATGGGGCACAAAAACCCTGGCACAATATATCATTTGGGGGTGAGGATATAGCATGCACCAAGCAGGAAAGGGATCTTGGGGTTATCATCTCTGATGACCTCAAGGTAGGGAAACTGTGACAAGGCAGCAGGTAAAGCAAATAGGATGCTGGTATGTATAGGCAGGGCATCACCAGCAGGAAAAGGGAGGTCATAATTCGCTTATACAAGACACTAGTGAGGCCCCACCTGGAGTACAGTGTACAGTTCTGAGACCATACCTATGTAAGGACATAGACAGGGTAGAGAAGGTTCAGAGGAGGACAACAAAGATGGTGCATGGATTGCATCACAAGTCCTATGAAGACAGGTTGAAGGAACTGAACATGTACTCCTGGAGGAGAGGAGGAGAGAGGGGATGTGATAGAGACATACAAGTATCTTACAGGAGGAACAGGGTGCAGGAAAACACTATTTTAAGCGTAAAAAGATGTTCCAGGACTAGAGGGCATGGGATGAAGTTGGAGGGAGGACGATTCAGAGGAAACATGAGAAAGAATTTCTTCACAGAACGGGTGGTGGACAAGTGGAACACCCTGCCAGAGGAAGTGGTGGGGCTGAAACAATCACGGATTTAAGAATGCATGGGATAGACATAAAGGAATTCTAGAGGTCAGGGTAAGGGCAACAGACTTCTAGGAAAACAAACTGAACTTACAAGCTCAAATGGGCAGACTGGGTGGGCCATAGGCCCTCATCTGCCGACACTGTCTATGTATCTATGCTATGAACCACAGTAGAGCACTGTACCTCTCCTTCAGTCGGTGCTGCTCTGAGTGCTCGAGTGCCGCCTCTGAGTGAAGTAGCCCTCAATAGTCGCTTTGTTTTTTGTAGCCTTTAGTGTATTGGCTCCAGATTTCTTCTGTCTTCACAAGCTGCTCCCATTGTGGCACAATGTCTTCACGCTGCTCCATCGCCTCCTCAGCATAAGCAGTGCTGCACGGACATCTTGTGGAGCGAAGTTACTTCATCTGTCTCTTCATCAGTCTCCCCGGTCTTCCTGGTTCTCCTCTCTGGCTAGGACAGTGACTGCTTGCATGATGTCACAACCTGCTTTCGCTTCTTTTCCTTTGTTCCCAAGGTTACACAGCATATTCATATCCTCAGTACTGAGACCAATCTCCTCAGGTAGGTTTAGATCTTCCTCTTGTTCTGTGTCTCCAATTTTTGGGTCTGTGGTGAATCCACCTTTTTAAAGCAGCGCTGGATTGTTTCCACGGAAACCAAGTTCCAGGCTTGATGGAGGAGATGCACTGCATCTAACAAAGTGATGCAGGCGCATACAGGCAAATGCCGTGATTTCCTCATCTGCGCCTAAGATCTGGAGCAACCTGCCTCTCACTAGGGTGACGAGTGCTGCTTACAGCTATTGATTATTCCTTGGTCAAGAGGCTGCATAAGGCAGGTGGTGTTGGCGGGTAAGAAAACCAATTTTATTTTATGGAGACCATTTACTGGGGTGAGCGCTGCAATTGTCAAGAGCAGTGCTATTTTATGAGACCGCAAATGATGGTCCCAATCCTCAGCCATGCTTCAAAGATTACAGCGTCATCCAGGCACTTTTGTTGCTCCTGTAAATGACTGGCAGATTGTGGACACCCTAAAACACCTCGGGTTAGCTGACTTGCCGATGACCATTATGGTTCTTTTATCAGAACCGGTCATGTTGCTAGTCAGGACAGCAGTCAACGTTCTTTGGCTTTTTAAGCTAATGGGATCTCAGACTTGAACGTCAGTGTTCCATTATCCCACACAGCGGAAATACAGCCCAGTCTGCGTCAGTGTTGTAAATGTCATCGGGGCTGTAACCGTGGAGGATCTGTGGAGGACATCACGGAGTCAGGCCTCTGCAGCAGCAGTGTCTGCATTCTGTTTTTCACTGTGAATTTTCTTAAAGCTAATGTTATGCCGCTGTTTCCAGCGGCTTAACCACCCATCAGTCGCCTTGAAGCCAGGTTTGTTGAGAGGAAGGGTTATCTGCTCTGCTTTCTGGACCAAAAGTGGGCCACTAATCAAGGCTTCCTTCCCTGGCATTAAAGAACCAATGAAGCAACGCCTCTATATCATTGTCTTTTCCTCTCGCTTTTTTTCGACCTGGGTTCTGGTTGGAATGCCAGTCAGACAGTAGAGAGTCCTTGTTTTAATAAGATCACTGATTATGGACTTCGGATGCCAAATGAGCACTAAGATTGCGAATGCTTAATTTGGGGAGTTTGTCCAGTTCTTTGAGGATCTCAATTTTACGAGACAAGGTAAGGCAAGTGTGTTTACCCTGTGTTGGACCTGAGGCAGAACCAGAAGCAGGAGAGGACGCCATATTGTCAGAACAGCACTGAAGTTGGGGACATACAGGGTGATTTTATTACTGTATTGTTAAACAAGTTCATACTAGGTTCACATTAGGTGATAGCAGTGTGACAATTGACAGTTAAAGTGGACGCTACATCCAAATTTAAGGCCCATTTAAACAGTGATAAATAACATTGATTCCTATGCTAGTGGTTTTGAAAACAGATTTCATCTGCTATAAGCCTGTCCGTTACTTTTGGTGCATACTGTATATTGTATATTCTGTTGTCTAGTTAAATGTTGTTGTTTATAATCTTTGTGTTTTGGAAAACAAATTTCCTTTTAAATAACAGGACCATCTTGAAAATAGGACATACAGTCCTAATGATGTGAAAAAGTACCATCTTCTATCCTGTATAAAATAGAGGATCTTCCTGGACTAAGTCTCCATCACTCATTCACACTAGTGGGATAGCGCCGGAGGTGCTAGGACCAGCGGGAGCCTTACATTTTCTGAAGGGTTGGCGCCGAGACAGGACCACGCATGCGCTGGTACCGCGAGACTAGCTCAGCCTGTGTAGGCTATCTCAGCGCCGACCCTCCAACTGCCTCAGTTCCTTTCTCCGCCCGAGTGTGTTGGATGTCGACGCCGCTTATCTGCAGGAGTCTCAGTTTTCGCTCATATTGCAGCAGCTTTTAACGCTTAATATTTTAGTAGTAATTTCTTATTTTACTAACAAGAAGAAGATTATGAAGAAGAAGAAAATAAATTCTTTCCTGCTATCAACGGAGTCGCCCTTAGACGGTAGCGGTGACGGTAGGAGGACTTCGCTTGAAAGTTTTTATGGCATAGGGGCTGTGTCCAGTCTGCCACCCTTAATTAATGGGGGGTCCGACTGCAGACAGTCCTGTGCTGGGGCAGTCCTCAAGCACAAATCTAGTGGTTCCAGGATCCGGCTCCACCTAACCTCCAGCTCCTCTTCCTCGTCGGGGAAGAAGAATCGGTGTCGCTCGAGGCTGCCCGTTGGGTGCGTCTGCACGAGGATTGTTCGTCAGGAGGGCGATGGGCCTGAACTGACTTTGGTGGGTTCCTCTTGGCCCCGCTCCTAACGGCTGCATTCTCGACTCCGATCTCCATCTCTGTCCTCATTGGAGCTCCGTGGGCAGTTTCACTCTGGGCGCTCCTATGGAGCAGGGGTTTGACTTTCAGTTTTTCCTGGCTCTGTTCCTTATTTCGGGACCTCCTGGCCTTGGATCCGTTGGACCAGAGCCGGTCGATTGATCATGAATGGTGAGGTGCCCTCTTGATGCCTTTGCCATTGTGTGGACGCCCTCGTGCCTACCCCCTCTCCTTTTCCATGCAGGGGCTGGCACAGGCACCACCTTTCCTTCTCCCTTCTCAGGATTTCCATTGGCATTTTCCTTGATGGTAGTTCCGGTGCCTTGGTCAGCCCAAGCCTCAGTGCCTTGGTCGGTGCCATCACTCTGTGTGGTGCTGTGGGTGCTCTTGTTGCTGCCGTTGGTTGTCGGCGCCCGTCAGTGGTGCCGTGGGTGTCTGGGTGGGCGTGCACCCGTGGGCAGCGCCGTGCACCCGGGTGGCGGGTGGCGGTGCTGTGCACCGTGGCAGTGGCACCACGGCACCCACTGGTGCCATGGGTTGCGCCAGGAGCACCTGTGGGTGCTACGGTGGCGCCGTGTGTACCGGTGCCAGGCACCGGGGCACCCATGGGTGCTGCGGGTGCCCTCAGGTGCCATTCTTGTCATGGGTACCATGGTGTCGGGGGTACCCGGTGCCATTGCTACATGGGTGCCAGGGGTGCCTGTGGGTACTGCGACTTCTTGCCTAGGTATTACCCAGGTTGGCATAAGCACCGCTTGGTCCTCCTCTGCCACGAAGTGATGCTGGTGCTGCACGGGCACTGGTGCTGTATAACAGAATTAGTGACACATTTTTCCTTTTCGGACTTCTTTTCCACAGAACATGTGGCGGATGTTTATCGCAGAATGAACTCCTGTTCTGCGGATTGTTTTTCTACACATCTTAGTGAGTGGTGATCTTTGTGGGATCTTATGTCATCCAGCGGTTTTCTGCTGATGGAACTCTGCTGTACTGCTCTGCCAGTGGAATCTCATTCTGCTTAGCACTTTCTCGGCTCCCTATGTGGTTCCAAGCTCCCGACATCCTTCCTGATGGTGGAGTCTCTAGTGGCTCTGAAGTAGACCTCTTGGAGGTCCTTCTAGGTAGAAGTGCATCTAGATGGGTCTTTCCTGTCCTTCTGGTCAGTAATACAGCGGACTGACTCATTTTATATACTGAAGGGCACGCCTCCTATCATCAGAGTCTGTGATGGAAAATCTTTTCAGTAGTTCCTCAGTAATGGGGTCCACTATAGTATTTCACAGTGTGTCTGTGACCATACACTTCTGTGTCTAGACTTTTTCAATCGTCAAGACAGTTACACTCTGTGGAACATTCTAATTTAATGGTCGGAGCCGCTGTGGCTCTTCTGCTCCTTTGATAGGGTATATAGCCCTCTTGTGATATTGCCCTTCGGTGGCTTCTTCGCACAGGTGGCTAACATCTCTCCAGCTGTGATTATTAGTCCGGTCATGATTTCAGTATGGATGCTCAGACTTCTTCTGCACTCAGATGGAGAACATCTTCCATTTTGTATCAAGACAATTCTTATGAAATAGCAGCCTGAAAGCCTTGTTGGGTTCGGACTAAAAAAAAAAAATTTTATCACAGCACAGGGCCTAGCCGAAATTACCCGATACCCCACTTTTTGATCTGGTCAGGTTCGCCTCAGCCCCTGAGGCTGCCTCTCCAGAGTACTGTAAAGAGTACCTGACTTCTTCTTCCCTAGGGGAGTCCGATCCGTGATGTATGGGTCATCTCTTTCTAAGAGAGATTTCTCTCATTCAGAGACATTTCTGGACCTAGGCGACTGCTCAGTCTGTTAATCCCTTTCTTTTATCAGGCTTTCTTCTCTTGAGCAGAGCCTTGCAGCAGCAGAGGCGACTTCTCACCGAGTCGGAACTCAGGTTCCTACTTCCTTGCTTGCTTAACTTAACAGGCAATTTTCTCCTTCTAGACGGAAGGTCGAGTAGTGTTTTTTCTGAGGTAGCTTCTCAAATATTCACACCTTAGGTTGCTGCGACTGGTCCATGCCAGTCGCTCACAAAGCTATCCTCTTCAAGTGCGTGATGGAGTTCTGATGTTTGTTTTTCAGCAAACAAACTAGAATCCTTTCCTACTCCCTTCAGGGAGGCCAGAGTGGGTAGTGCCTCACCGCATTGAGTCCCTGCCTCTTTCAGTCATTTCAACAAATGGCTTAGCCCTAACTTGGTCCTGCTGTGTCCCTCCTTCACGCACATCTGCCTCTATTTGCCTTAGAAATCCAGCCCCTGTTTTTTTTTCTGTCGGAATGTTTTTTTCCGTAGTGGACACGCCCTCCTGTACACTTTTTCCTTTCTTCCCTAAGTTTAGAGACTGCTACTACAGTTGTACACACAGGGGCAGAATGATTCCTTTGAATATGTGGTGGTAGGACCTGGTTCTACTAGACCACCACGAGAGGCTTCTAAGTCGCTTGGCCTTCCATCAGGAAGGTTCCTGTGACTAAGTGGAGACCATCTTCCTTGATGGGCTAACCCCACTTGGACCCCTTGCTCACCAAGTAAGAGATTCAGTGCTCTTGGACCTGCTGTTTACAGGTCAGCCATACTTGATAGTGGGGGTTTCATCTGCACTTTCCGGTCTACCCTGAATCAGTAGACTTTACCTCCGACTCTTTCAGTTCCTGAGGTCCCTTTATGTTACATTAGTACATGTCTTTGACACTAATAATCTTGGTCCTAGACCAAATGTGGAAGCCAGGTTCTTGCCGCCTCCCACAGTGGTTGCAGCTTCCTGGCAGACTTTCATTTTGTGTCCATTGCAGTCGCCTGCAAAGTGGTGAGTTACAACTGGAGCGCTTATCTTGTAGGCACTATGTTCTAGTTGCTCTTTACAAGACAGCTCTTTTTATTAGCAGGACAGACCTTGGCTGCCCTTTCTGAGTGAACCCTTCTCCTACCACCTACTCAGGGTTGTTGGTTTTAGCAGTACTCTCTCACTAGTGTGAATGAGTGATGGAGACTTAGTCCAGGAAGATATGGAAGTACGTTACCATAATTATTGATCTTCTGGACAGTCTCCATCACGCATTCACACGCCCACCCACCACCCCTGGGTTCACTCTGCTTTCTTTCCTGGTCTTCATGGTCCTATGGTTCTAGACTGTGAGGACATTATTCTTTGAACTTTCTTGCAAAGGCCATCTGGGTCCTCTCAGGCATAGAAACTCAGGATGAGTTGTTCTCATTATTGTCTGCACCTCCTCGATTAGAAAGGTATTGGGCTGGGTGGGTCTCCGAGATAGCATACACAGGCACGAGCTAGTCTCGAGTGCCGCCAGCATGCATGGTCCTGTCTCGCGCCAACCCTTCAGAAAATTTTAGGCTCCCGCTGTGCCTAGCGCCTTCGTGCTATCCCACTAGTGTGAATGAGTGATGGAGACTGTCCAAGAAGATCAATAATTACGGTAAGTCCGTAATTTCCATTTTGTACCACTACTACTGCTTGCTACCTTATCCAGGCCTAACTAAGCCAATTGGATAATAATTTCTGTTTGGGCATAGCAACCAGACTAAATAAGTCACTGGGTTAAGCACTAAATTTTAAGGGTTATGTCACAGAAACCCAAGCAAAAAAACGGTCCCACTGGGTTTCAACGTTGGGAGCAATTTGCTAAAAGCCGACTCACACTTAATTTGTCTGTACTTCTTGGGTTTCGACCACTTTCAAGCAGACTGCGACATCTGCAACAGTTTTCCCAATCTACCCTAGATAGAAGACTGGGTAAGTGATGGGAAAGGATGGAGAAATCATCCCAGGATGCCGGGTTCCGGCGAACCAGCCGGTCGGTTACAGAACCTACTGACCAGGTGAGCCTTCATCCACTAAAAGACAGTCGACTCAATCCTGGATACTGTACCGTCCAAAAATCCAATAAGTCTGGTTCGAATTGTGCAAACAATCGGTCGCGGTTCCAACTGCTGAGGAATTCGCTAAAGCAACTCTGATTATCCAGTCTCTGCAGCCCGGTTTCGGCGAACCGACCCAGCGATCGTTGGCCAGTCACCGGTTCAGGTGCTTCTGCTCCTAATCCCTTCTGGTCCCTTGGACCCTGAGGAGTATTATGAATCAGATTATGAATATGATGCTGAAGATAAGGATGAAGGGGAACCTATTGAACCTGATGATTGTACTTGAGAGGGTTCCTTCTGTAGGTCATCAGATAATAGGACTAGCACCACCTAACGTCTTGCCACATGGCAGACTTTTTCTAGCAATACCTGATGAGGACTGCCCACATGGCGTCACGTGACCCGGCGTCGCGTGATGCTATATAGTGGGACGGTCCCCGCTGCCTGCTCTCCAGTTCTTTCCCGCTGTCTCTCGTGTTCAGTCAGTACAGACTTCTCAAGCGATCGCCGCTGAAAGAGCTTTTTCTCATTGGTTTTCACTCGTTTTTCCTTCTGTTTGTCAAATTTTCTTCTATGTCTTCACGAAGAAGATGTGTTCCACCTGTGGCTTGCATATTCCACACAAAGACTGCCACGTGAAGTATGTGATCTGCCTAGGCCCAGACCACCCAGTTTCCTCTTGCCTGGACTGGCAGCCTTTTAACCAGGCCACATGTAAAAGGAGGCAGCAGGCTTTGGGGCCCATCTTTTGAAGACCCGCTGGCATCTTTAGGAAAGCAGATGGGGGAGGGGACCCGATCTTCATCTCCTTCAAAAAGAACATAGGAAAGAAGAGGGAGCAGGAGCACTCATGGGTGTCCTATCCTGAGGCCTCTTGTCCCTCGACAAGCAAGGCTTCTTCCCAGCCAGTGCCTAAGGCCAAGCTGGCGTCGGGAAGGTAAGTCAGACAAGTCCTCCTCTCTCTGGGTAAGTTGGCGCCAGCTCCTCTGGCCAGCGCATCGTATCTGCCGTTAAGTCCATCACGTCTCCGAGGATCAGCCGGTCACTGGTAAGACTGCTACCCTGGCCTTGGGACCAAGACAGCACCAGCCGCTTGTTGGCAGGGGCTCTTACCCCTCCCCCGCCTGCCCGTCTGGGTCAGATGTCTGTCCCTGGCGGGCACTCAGACATGGCTTTTCCATCGGGACCTAACAGAGCTCAACCTAACGTCCGCAAGAGTCCGGGAGACTGGCCCTGTCCCCTTCTTCTTCGCGCCAGTGGCTTCTCTGTTCAGGCCGCTACTCGAACGACGACAGTGCCGAACCCTGGATGTTGTCCACCCCTGGGTCTGTTCCACACTCCCTGACGGGTCGCAGGGATGGAGGCTCCTCCACAGCCATCTGTCCCTACCCAGAGGCCCTCCTATCCCTTCTGGGGATCATTCCTGACCCGACGCCTGTCCCGGTCGAGATCCCTCTGCTGGATCCAGCGACAGTCCCTCCAACGCAGGACCCTCTACTATTGTCCTTGAGCCTCGGCCCAGTCGTCTGCCCCAACCTCTGCTCCAGTGCCAGACACGGTCCCGCCGTAGGAACCCCTTCGCCTGGCTCCGATGCAGGACTCCATTCCAGCGCCAGATCGGGTGGTGCCAGTCCGACGACGGTGGTCCTGACTCCGCCCCACACGCTGGACCCACCGCCCGACTTATACGATGGCGAGCCCAACGTGGGTTTCCTCCGTCAGATCTTTTGACATTGTGCCTTTACTCAAGACTTCAGACTGTCCCAGTACACTGGGTATCCTAGGACCACCTCCTGGCTGGTCCTCCTCCAGATTGGAGTGGCGCGGGTATTATTTCCGGATTATGGTCAATACCTGAGTTATGGCTATCCGGGTTACCAGGGTATCAGTATCCTCCTCCCGATAATCCCTCCACCCAACCTCAACCTCCTCCTCCTCCACAGGCTCTGGTTCAACTGGATTTCAAGACTCTTATTCAATCTTAGTGGCAGGGCATGCTCAGAGCTGGTATCTGACCTGAGAGCAGACTCCCACCTCCGAGCTCTCCCTGGGTCTCCGTCCCTGAGGAGCTTGTCCCTCTACAGTTCACATCCTGGGACATCTCCTAAGGATATCACTCTTCCCAACTTGGAGACCATCTGGATGTGGGGATGGTGATGATGGTGATGGTGGCGATGAGTCACCGGATGAGCCCTTGGATGGCCAAGTTCTTGCTCCCTAAGAGTAAGGTTTCCAGATCTCCTCCGGAGGACCCGCTTTTGGACCTCCTGAAATCCATGCAGAACTACCGAGTGGGAGTCGGAGGAACAGGATCCGATGCGAGAGACTCAACGAACACCTGGACCTGGAGTCTCTGTCCCATTCCTGTTCCCCATGGATAGGACCTCACCAGGATCTCACCTCTGTGGTGTGGCAGATGCTTCATTCCATCCTGGTTGTCCCAGAGAGGCGGACAGGGTTCACCGGCGCCAAGGATGCTCCATTTCTTAACGCTCACGAAGGTGGACTCTGTCGTGATTTCTGCTGCTCATGATCGCGCTCAGCACCCAAGACATGAGCACCTTCCTCCAAACAAGGAGTCGAGGCAGATGGACCATTTCAGTAAGAAGGATTATTCTTCGCCACATGTGCGCTTCGTCCCTTAATTATGGGCCTACATGGTGTTGCACCAAAAGCTACCTTGGCCAGGCTCGAGGTCCAAGTTCAATTTATGGAACCTTCGAGCTCAAGGAGGAGCTTCCAAAGAACTCCGCCTGTCTCGCTTTTCTTGTCAAGATGCATAGAGGGCTACTTACGACTCTGTCGATTCAGTAGCCCGCGCCTCGGTGACTGCTGTTGTTTTGAGATGACAGGCCTGGCTTTGCATCTCTGGCCTCACAAATGAGGTCCCATCTGCGATTCAGAGTGCCCCTTCGGGCTTGGTGCTCTTTGGCAGTGACAGCAAAGACATCATCACTGATCTCCGGGATAAAGGTCAGGCCCTGAGATCAGTGCGGTCCATGACCGATTGGGTGTCCAACAACAGCTGCAGCCCTTTCGGAAAAGGACCTGGAGGCAGAGGAAGCAGCCCAGCTCGTCACTAGGGTAAGCATAAGTCCACGGGTTCTGCCACCCCTCCCGCCTCAAGAATCAGAGACGCTCAGGAGGCCTCCTGACCATCCTGCTACCTCCTGACTCCCTCGCCCGCCTCTACTTAACCTCAGCACGAGGAGCCAGTGGAGAGGAGGTTCACCGCCACGCAGGAGTTGAAGGGCATTACCTCCAATGCATGGGTCCTGCAGTTGGTGTCCGCCGGACACACTATAGAGTTTCTAGAGAGTCCACCAGACTCTCCACCAATTCAGTCGTCCTACTCGAGACCAGGCTCTTCTCCTCAGAGAAGAAATCAACTCTCTCTCTCTTGCTCAAGGAAGGTATAGAGAGCATTCCCTCTGGCAAAGGGAAGGGGTTCTACTCCCACTTCTTCCTGGTTCCAAAAAGTCAGGCACATGAGACCCATTCTGACCTGGAGCAGTCTCAACCTGTTCGAGTACAAAAATTCAGAATGCTGACCCTCCAAAGCCTTCTCCCTCTCGTGCTGGAGAACCAGTGACTTTGTGCTCTGGATATGCAGGATGTGTACCTGCACTTCCAATTTTCCCAGCCACTGCCAGTTCGCTGTTTTGTTTCAGGGGAAGCATTTCCAGTTCCGGCCCTCCCTTTGGTCTGTCTTCGGCATCTCAGGTTTTTACCAAGTGCCTGGGTGGTGGCAGCCTTTCTGTGTCACCAGGCATAGCAGTTTTCCCTTACCTGGACGACTGGTTGATTTTCAGTCCCTTCCAGGGATGTTCTTTCGAAGCTCTGCATTTCATTCTGGATCTGTTCTCCAAGTTGGGGATTACTGTTGGTTTCCCAATCGTCTCTTTCCCAATCAGAGACTTCAGTTCATCGGGGCAGTCTTGGTCACGGTCCAGAGCAGGGCTCCTTCCTCTAGACAAGGTGGAAACTGTGGTCCGTCAAGCTTCAGTGGTGGCCTCATCCAGGACCATTCCAGCAAGGGAGATCCTTCGCCTTCTCGGCCTGATGGTGGCCTCCATCACTACGATTCCCTGGCGAGGCTCCACATGAGAATCACTCAGTGGTCCTTGCGGGTGTAATGGGATCAGCTCCTGGGTGACCTGGACCATTCGGGTCCTGGTATCGCTGGATGTTCAGAAAGACTTGCTGTGGTGCAGGGATCCCGCAACCTTTCCTTGGGTCTCCCATTCAGGAGCCCTGTCCCCTCAGCATCTCTGACTACAGATGCATCTAATATGGGCTTGGGGCACATTTGGAGGAACACCAAGCACAGGGACTTTGGTCCAGCTCGAGGCGTTGTTGCATATCAGTGTCCTGGAAATGAGAGCGGTCTTGTACGTGCTTCCAGGCGTGCCAGACCCTTCTCCCCAAGGGATCACTGCTTATCCAGATGGACAACATGTCAGTAGTCTGTTATCTCAACAAACAAGGAGGAACTCCCTGCACTGCCTCTGCAGGGAAGCGATGAGAGTGTGGAACTAGGCAGTCCAGCACGATCTGTCCTTATTGGCAGTACACGCTCCAGGCATCCAAAATGTCCTGGTAGACAGTCTCGCAGATCTCGAACCCTCAGTCACGAATGGGAACTAAGTCAGGAAGTGGCAGAGTCTCTCTTCCTAAGGTGGGGGCATCCGGATCTCGACCTTTTCGCATCCCCATTCAATGCAAAACTTCACAGTTTTGCTTGCTCGTTCTGGGCATGGTGCTTTCTGGCATGACGTTGCCTCTCTCTTGGACAGGGAAATTTTGTCTGCCTTCCTCTATTTCCCATTCTCCAGAGGGTTCTCCTCGAGCTTCAGGCAGAGAAGGCGTGGATAATCCTCATCCCCCTCTGGCCGAGACAGATTTGGTTCCTGCTTCTGCAACAGTTAGTGGAGGAACCACTGGTTCCATTTCCTGTGACTCACGACCTCTTGACACAGAATCAAGGCCGGTATGTCCATCCGAGCTCAGGACCCTGCATCTTCATGCATGGCTCCTGCAGACATAGCAGTCTTCCCCTTGGGGTCTCCTCTCGGGTTGCCCAGATAATTGCTGATGCTAGACACCGTCACTGTTGCACCTATGCTATGATGTGGAAACGTTTTCCATTTGGACGACTTACAAAGATTGGAACCCTTTCTCTTGTTCTGCCCCACAAATCATGGAATACCTCCTTATCTTTAAGATTTGGGCCTATCCTATTCCTCCTTGAAGGTTTGAAGGTCCATCTTTTGGCTATTTAGGCGTACTACGAGCTGGTGGATGGTAAACCCGTGGGTCAGTTGGAAGTCTCAAACTTTTCTGAAAGGGATACTCCATCTAAAACTCCCATCTACAGCTCCACACACCTTGGGATTTAAACTTTGTTTTGGAGAAGCTCACTCTCCGCTTTTGAACCAGGGATGAGCTGTGATTTATGATTTCTGTCCTGGAAGATGTTGTTTTTAGTTGCCGTTACCTCAGCTCAAGAATTTCAGAGCTTCAGGCTCTAGTTTGTAAGGAGCCCTATTTAATATTCTATAGGATCGGGTGGTCCGCAGGACAAATCCTAAGTTTTTGCCTAATGTGGTTTCGAGGTCACACTGAACCAATCAGTGGAGCTTCCTGTATATTTTCCGTCCCTGCGAATAGATGTGAGGCACTCCTGCACACTATGGATGTATATAGCACCCTCCGATGCTATACTCTCCAACACGAAGAGTTTCGTAAGGATGACCAACTGTTTGTCTCGTTTGCCCCAAATCTTGGACAAGCTCTTTCTAACAGTACCTGTCCAATTGGTTGGGCAACGTATTCGCTTCTGCTTCCAGAAGTATGACAAGCCTCTGCCGGGACCAGTCAGAGGTCATTCTATAAGGCATGGCTGCTTCCACGGGCTTTCCTTGGCAACGCTTCAGCAGCCGGAAGATGGTAAAGCTGAGGGGGCTGAGAATCAAAAGGGCACTTATGAGGGTACAAAGGACACTTTTTCTATACTAGTTTTGCAATACAGAAATAAAATGGAGTGCCCACCCCGGTTCCGCACTTATGCTGCTAGGCATTTTGTGAACAAGGGGTTTCTGTCTATCCCTACCTGAACAACTGGCTGCTAGTAGGCCAGTCCTCCCAGCAAGTAAAACAGTCTCTGGAGCTGACTCGGTAACTCTCCAGTCCTTGGGTTTCTTAATAAACCTCAAAAGTCAGTGCTGACTCTGTCCAGGTCCTGGACTTCATAGGGGCAGAACTCGACACTATCCAGGAAAGGCCTTCCTGCCTCCAGGGAAGAGCTCAGGCACTCATTCAGCTGGCAGGGTCCTTCCAACCGAGTGTCCCCGCCCAGCAAGGCATTTCCTGCATCTCCTGGGTCACATGGCCTCTACCACAGTGGTGGTCCCAAGAACAAGGTTTCAGTTGAGGGACATTCAGTTCCATCTGATGTCCTTTGGTCCCAAAGAAAGGATTCCTGTCCGAGCTAATCCCTATATACCTCCACCCTCCTACAAGCCTCCAGTGGTGGCAGGATATAGACAGTCTCAGAGTGGGAGTACCTTTTCTTCAATAGGTAACCTCACTGATATTGACAACAGATGCTTCCCTGTTGGGTTGGGGTGAACACCTGGGGAGCACACAGCTCACGAGCTGGCTACTTCAGGAGTCTCTGTTGCACATCAACTTCCTGGAGCTCAGGGCAGTGTTCCTAGCCATTCAGGCATTTGCCAATCATCTGCAGGGGAAGGTGGTTCAAGTCAGGACAGACAATACCACCACAACATACTACATCAACAAGCGGGGGACACAAGGTCCTCTCCTCTGCACAGAATCCATGAAGGTTTGGAGTCTGGTCTACCCCTTGGACATCTCCCTGTCGGCAGTCCACTTACCAGGGAAGGACAATGTCTAGCAGATGCTCTCAGCAGGATCAGTCAGGGCCATCACGAGTGGGCCCTGGACAGACAAGTCCTCCTGTCAGTATTCAGGAGGTAGGGGTTCCAAAGATAGACCTCTTTGCAGCCCCAGACAATCATCAGTTGCCTCTGTACTGTTGTAGGCATCCTGTTCAGAGCATTAGAATGTACCGAGGATGGTGGTTTGAAAACCGAGCTCGACGTTCTATGCATTTGCATAGAGTTTAACTCTTTGTTCTCCACGGCAGCTGAACGGTCGGTCATACTGCATTTGTCAGAATACAGCAAGACTCCATTAGAAGAAACAATATTACTGTGGTAAGTACATTTTTTTCTACTGTCTCTATTTCTATATAGGATGATCTATGTACCCCAGGAATGCCTATTTTAAGCTTTCAAATTATGTATTGTATTAAGGTTTATTTATACATGATCCAAAGCTTTGTTTTAGGATGAAAGGGCATGCTGGGTGGTATAAGGGTGGGACTGTATGGATGGTGATGGCTGGCATGGTCAATTTAGAAGAGCTGGGAACCCCTACACTTGCCAGTAATGGCAGCTATGGACCTGTGGATGGTCATTTGAGAGTCTGGTCGGCAGTGGTGTCCAGGAAAGAACAGAGTTTAGAGATCTGGAAGGGAGAGGGAAGTTAAGGTGAGGCTGGGATAAAACCCACTTCCTGCAGGGCCGATCCTGTATACCTCCTCACATTTGTCACTGAAATGTTGGATACAGACACTCAAAATGTAGGGAAATGAAGGGGCACTGGCATTAATAATATGGAAAAAATTGTTAAAGGCACATTCAGAAAACTGGAAGCTAGACTGGTGACTTGACTTAGCACTCTACCCTTGATCACACCCTTGACACTAGCTGAAAGTCCCAAGCTTGTAATGTATTGTTCTAGGGACATGGATATGTTGTTCATCCACACTTATTGGCAGAGTATCCTTGCCGCTTTAAATCTTGCGGAAGGTCTTCAAGCTGGCTCCTCCCACCCACCGGGTGGTAAAACTCGGCTCCGCCCCATGACGCCAGATCTTCTTACGGCTTGAAGCTCAGGGTCCCTCCTTAACGCTCTGCATTATAAGACTGGTTCCTAACTCTTGTTTTCCAATTTAAGCGTTTTGCTTAAAGACTTGGTCTTCTATCCGTCGTCAGCTGCGATGGACAAATCGACTCGTTTTCGGCGGTGCCCTTGCGGGCAGAAGATGTGTCGGACGGATCCGCCTCCCGTGTGTGTGTGTGTACTGTTTAGGCCTCGAGCACGACCTGCAGGCTTGCGACCTGTGCTCTTCCTTCTCAGCCTCGTCCTCGAAGACCCGTACCGCCCGTTTACAACTAAGGCGCCCGACGTTTCCTCGGT
Organism: Neoceratodus forsteri; assembly: GCA_016271365.2. Taxonomy (NCBI): domain Eukaryota; kingdom Metazoa; phylum Chordata; order Ceratodontiformes; family Ceratodontidae; genus Neoceratodus; species Neoceratodus forsteri. The sequence goes on along the minus strand of CM057452.1, from coordinate 892,125,566 downwards.
TAAGTCAAAAGAGGCCCGATCGCCGGTTTTCCCACGGCGGCGGGCTCATGGATCAGCTAGAGCAGATGATCGCCCAAGAGGAGGCGCGCGGCCACATCTTCTTCGACCGCTGGCATTTATTCCGCTTTCCTGGGTTCCTCTTACACAGCTTTTTAAGAGCTTTGTCTCTCCACTAGGAGAGAGGGACCAATGTCTGCTGAACCTTCTTCTTCTCGGTCCAAGAAGAAAGACAAGGTAAGTCTCTTTGTCGGCCGCTCTTGGGAAGCGGGAAGGTCCCTCTCCCGAGTTGTCGGCCATCGACTTTGGTCGATCGTTCGGCAAACCACTGGTCTCATAGTGTCCCCGTCAGGTCAGTTGGCCGAGACTCCGTCGGCCTTGATCGAGATCTTTCTCGACCAGTTGGACGGGTTGTCGACCAAGCAAATCCCTCTCCCGGTTCCCCGGTGGGAGTTGAGGATCCGTGGGCTTGCCAGTGCCTCCGGTTCAGGAGCCTTGGTGTTCCCTCGAGCCGAGGGGGCCGGTTCTACCGTCCCTCACTGCACCATCCTCGGAAAAGCCGAGGTTCTCTGTCTCGGACTTCTCCGTGGTCCAGCCGATCCCGCCATCATAAGCGGTTTCGGTCTCGGCACCCGTGATAGCCAGCGCCGCCGTCGTCCTCTTCCTCCTCCTCGGATGAGGAAGCTTGACGCAGTTGTCGGCGATCACGAGACCTCGTGGCAGCAGCTCCTTCTGGCGGGAACAAGCCGATGCCGTCGCCTTCCCGGCCATTAAGTGGCTGTCACTGGAGTGGCGAAACAACCTCCCGTTTGACCAGGAGCCTGTTGTCAGGCGGTTGTTTGGCCAAAACCAGCTGCTCCACGATTCGGTGAAACCTCCGCCTCCACAGCGCGGTTTGGGGCTCCGACCAAGAATTCTTGGTCGGCTCAGGGTCTGCCCCATAGGCTGTTGGTCACCCTCACTCCCGATCGCCCTCGGCAGGTGGAGGGTGGCTCAGGCCGAGGCAGCTCTTTGCAGACTCTTCGAGTCCGACAACATTCCTCCTTTTCTCCAGCGAGTGGACTTGGAGTCCTCTGGAGGTCAGTCGCTGGACGACAGCCCTTCGTCCTTCCTGGGGTTGCTCAGACTCATCTCGGAATCCACTGGGATGCAGCTCGAGCCCGTATCCAAGCGGGCCAAGTATCCTCACGGAGATATTGGACGAGGGTTCCCCTGAGGCCTTCCCTGTGGCTGAGGCCATTGTGGGCCCGGCCTTGGAGCTCTGGCAGCCTTCTGCTCCTGCGCCCTTGACCAGGATGGCCAGGAAGTATCCGGTCCCACGGTTCCCTGTCCGGTTTCTCGGAACATCCCTTGGCGAGGGTTGTTACCAACAGCGTTTTCCGCGTGCGGAAAGCTAGGGGCGTGGACAAACCTCCTGACAAGGAGTCCAAGAAATTGGACTATGCGGCGAAAAGTCTACGCTCGTCCTCCTTGGCCTTCGTCAGGCCAGCTCGGCCGTACTGATGGCACATTTTCTCACGCCCTGTTGGGCTTCCTGGACCAGGTGGTCCTCATCTCCGGCTGACCTGCAGACCACGGTTAAGCAGGTGCGGGACCAGGGCAGGGCAGTGGCCAAGCAGCAACTTCAGACTGCTTTGGACATCGGTGATTCATCGCCAGGTCAGTAGCGGCTGCAGTGGCTATGCGCCGTCGGGCATGGCTGAGGATATCCACCTTCACAGCGGATACCCAGCACAAATTGGCAGATGTCCCGTCTTGGGGACCGACCTCTTCGGCCCTGGGTGGAAGGCCACCTCCAGAGGATCGAAAGTCCAATGCCACCTTGGACTCGGTATCATCCGCTCAGAGGACAAGGGCCGCAGACCTCAACCCAAGCCCTTCGTCCGTCCTGCCCCGGCACGCCCGGCCCAGCAACACCAGGGCCAGCAGGCTCGCTCTTGGCATCCCAAACCCAAGCCTCGGCTTTCTCCTCCAGGAAGCAGGGAGGTAAAGGCCCAGGTGGTCCCTCGTCCGTCCCTCCTCCAAGCCTGCACAGTGCCGGGTTGAGGTGTCTCCCCAACCTCGTCACCTCACCCCAGGTTCCCCGTGGAGATGGCTCTAGTACTTCCTTTCCGCCTGGTCTGCTATTTCCACAGACAGGTGGGTGTTGGAGGTGGTAGGAAAGGGCCTGCCTCTGGAGTTCGAGCAGGCCCCACCCTTTAGACCGTCGCACCTCGGGGGCCTCGGAGTCGGCCTCGCTGTCAGCTCGCCGTGCCGACATCGCTCTCCTCCTCGAGAAGGAGGTGATAAGAGAGGTGTGGACCCTCCTCAAACCCGGGGTTCGTGTCCAGGTACTTCCTGGTTCCGAAATGGACGGGGCTGGCGCCCATTCTCGACCACGACCTGAACAAGTTCCTAAGGTCTCGAACCTTCAGGATGGTCACTCTGGCTCAGATAATCCCATCCTTGGAACACGGCATGTGGTTCTGCTCTCTGGACCTACAGGGACGCGTTCTTTCACGTCTATCCGTCCGTCCCATCAAAGGTTCCTTCGCTTCGGCGGAAGGTTCCCTTTGAGTTCCAAGCCATGCCCTTCGGCTTATCTCCAGCTCCCAGGGTCTTCACCAAATGCATGACAGTGGTGAAAGCATTCCTCTTGCGCCGAGAGGTCCGGGTTTACCATTACCTGGACTGATTGGCTGATAGCAGCCCCTCCAGACAGGAGGTGGGCGGTCCAGAGATCTGGCCCTCAGGTTTGCTCTCAGGTCGGCCTCCTCATCAACAAGGCCAAGTGAACTTGAGGCGAAGCAGGTGATTCTTTTCATCGGGCAGAGCTCGACTCTTTTCGAGCCAGAACACGGCTCCGGTGGACAGGGCGAGGTTCTTTCCTTCTTTGCCCAATCATTTCTGGTTGGGCAATTGCGCCTGCCCTGGGACTTCCTGCGCCTCCTGGGTCTCATGGCGGCCTGTACCAGCGTGGTCCGTTGGGCCCGCTGGAACATCGCCCCTTCATTGGGGGCTGGCCAGCCAGTGGTCCCACGCTGCGATCCATTGGACCAGCTAGTGGCGGTGACCCAGGGATGTGGAACGCTCTCCAGTGGTGAACCATTCCAGTTCATCTGCAGGAGGGCATCCCGTTTGTCCGCCCGAGCCGCGGTCTCTCTATCGACCGATGCCTCTCTGATGGGTTGGGTGCCCATCTGGGGAACACCGGCGCACAGCTCTGGTCCCGCGGGAGTCCCAATGCCACATCAACCTGCTGGAGCTCCGAGCGGTCCGCCTAGCTCTCACCCCTTTGCCCGCGTTCTTCGGGGTCAATGGTCCGGGTCCAGACGGACAATGCCACGACCATGTACTATCTAAACCGCCAGGGCGGGACACGCTCCATGCTCCATGCAAGGAAGCTCTCCGCATCTGGTCACTCGTGCGCAGCCTGGAGGCGGATCTCCTAGCCATTCATGTGGCAGGAGCCTCCAACACCCTGGCCGATGCCCTAAGCCGGATAGGGTGCGTCCCACGAGTGGTCTCTCCTGCGGAAGTAGTAGAGATCTATTCTCCCATTGGGGCACACCTCAGGTGGACCTGTTTGCCTCAGGGAGAATACGAAGTTCAGGCTGTTCCATGCCTGCCCCCTCAGCAGGGCTCTCTGCAGGGGATGCCTTCTCGAGGCCGTGGACCCGGGCCTCTTCTCGCCTTTCCCCGTTCCCTTGATGCACAAGGTACTGCTCAAAGCAAGGAGGGACAAGGCGCAGGTGATTCTGATAGCCCCAGACTGGCCCCGCCAGTACTGGTACCCAGATCTCCTCAGCCTCAGCTCCAGGCTTCGAGGCAGCTTCCAGCTGCTCGGACCTGCTCTCAGTCAATCAGGGAAGGTATTCCATCCGGACCTTCAATCCCTGCACCTGACGGCCTGGTTCCTGGCGGCTAGGTTCCAGGCCTTGGGTCTTTCCGGCGAGGTCCTCAGCGTAGTTGAGGCGTCCTGTAAGGAGTCCACCAGAAATCTCGCCTTCAAATGGAAAAGGTTTTCCATTTGGTGTCAGGAACAGGGCCTGGACCCTTCCTCCTGTTCCTTGGCGAGCATATTGGACTACCTGTGGTCCCTTTCTCAGCAAGGGCTTAGGTCGGCGACCCTTAAGGTGCACCTGGCAGCCATCTCTGCTTACGGCGTGGGCCAGGAAGCAGTCGGTGGCGCAGGAGAAGGTGGTCTGGCGCTTTTCAAAGGCCTTGATCACATTTCCTCCGGTCGAGAACCTCCACCTCCGTGGGATCTACTGCTGGTACTGGCAAAGCTCATGGGCAAGCCATTTGAACCAATGCACAGGTGTGAACTCTCTCACCTGTAGTGGAAGACAGCCTTCTTGGTGGCTATCCGTCAGCCAGAAGGATGGGAGAGCTCCAGGCGCTCTGCATCGAGTCTCCTTACCTGGTCTTCTACAGGGACAAGATTGTCCTCGCCCTCACCTGAAATTCCTTCCGAAGGTGATGTGAGTTTCACCTTAACCAGGTGTTGACTCTGCTGGTGTTCTACCCCAATCACACCTCGGAGGCGAATATAGGCTCCATACTTTGGACCCTAGAAGGCAAGCACTATAAGGAGCACACGGCTGAAAGTCGGGAGAGGTTCACCAGCTGTTTGTCACCTACGCTGAAGCCGCATCTGGCAGACCTGCAGCCAAGCGGACGATAGGCAGGTGGGTCACCTCCTGCATAGATCTCTGCTATAAGTTGGCGGGCATGGAGCCTCCCAGAGGGATAAGAGCTCATTCTACCGCCATACTGTTGCATCGGTGGCTGCTTCCAGGGACGTCCCTATCCAGGAAATCTGCAGGGCTGCTACCTGGAAGTCAGCACACACCTTCATCACCCATTACCACATCGACCTTGAGTCACGCCCGGGATGCTGGTTTTGGGGCCTCGGTTCTCCAGTCTCTCTTTCCCAAGTAAGTATCGGGGTGTGCCTTGCCTCCCTCCTCCCAGAGAACTGCTAGGAGTCTGCCAATAAGTGTGGATGAACAACATATCCATGTCCCTAGAAATACAGGTTACTCACCTGTAACAGGAGTTCTAGGAATGGTATATGTTGTTCATCCACACGACCCACCGACCTCCCGGCTCGACAGACAACCTGAGCTTCCAGCGGCCAGATCTGCGCCATGGGGCGGAGCCGAGTTTTACCACCGGTGGGTGGAGGAGCCAGCTTGAAGACCTTCCGGCAAGATTTAAAGCGGCAAGGATACCTGCCAATAAGTGTGGATGAACAACATATACCATTCCCAGAACTCCTGTTACAGGTGAGTAACCTGTATTTTTGTACCAGTGCAGTTTTGTACTTGCTTGTAATGTAATGCTATGTACCTGCTCAATTTCTTCTTGTAACTGACGTGGAACCTACAAATGAGCATCCACTGCATGGATGTTCTCCAAGATATCATTAAAATAAAAAAAAAAATGAACGGTGGAGTGATAATGATGCACATTGAGTCTTTCGTGGGATTCTCCCTTAAACTACCCGATAACTGCAGCTCTTAATGAACTTTTAATCACACAGGCCATCTGGACTCAGGTCGCAGGACTGGAGAACAGCATGTAGTGCCGCTCCACAAAAGCGGTCCCAAGGATGACCAGGGAATTATCAGTCAGTCTGACCTCCATTGTGGGCAAGCTCATAAGATCATACTAAAGGAAAGGTTGGTGAAATATCTGGAGGAGCATGGTCTCCAGGATGCGAGGCAGCATGGGTTCATGGGAGGAGATCATGTCAAGCGAATCTGATTGACTTCTTTGACTGTGTCACTAAGATAGTAGACAGGGTGCAAGTGGTGGCGTCCTCTATCTTGATTTCAGCAAAGGCGTTTGACTCTGTGCCCCATAAAAGGTTGATCAGGAAGTTTGTGGATGTCGGGGTTGGGGAAAAGATGGTCAAATGGGTGGAAACCTGGCTGAGAGACAGAACCCAGAGAGGTGGTTGTGGGGAGAGTTATCTGGCACCAGAGAGGTAACCAGTGGGGTCCCGCAGGAGCTTGGTGCTGGGGCTGGTGTTGTTTAGTGTCTTCATCAGTGACATTGGGGATGGCATTAAAGGCAGAATGTGCCTATTCGAGGATGACACCATGCTCTGTGGGAGAGTGGACACAGCTGAAGGGATACAGGACCTACAGGATGATCTAGAAAAGCTGGGGAGGTGGTCCAGCATCTGGCAGCTTGGCTTCAATGCCAAGAAATGCAAAGTTATGCATACTGGAACCAAGAATCTCAGGACAGAGTATTACCTGGGTGGGGTCGAATATCTGCATCAGAGGAGGAGAAGGACCTGGGAGGCGATGATCACTAGTGACCTGAAGCACTCCACGTGAGTGCAAGAAAGGAGCAGCAAAGGCAGACAAGATGCTGGGATACATATCTAGGGTGATCAGTAGTAGGAGAGGGGTTATACGGCCCTTGTACAGGTCCCTAGTAGAGCCTCATCTAGAGTACAGGGTTTAGTACTGGTGCCCACACCTCAAAAGGACATTAACCTGCTGAAGAAGGTCTAGAGGAGGACTACAAAGATGAGAAGCGGGTCAGCAGGGTAAGGCATATGAGGAGAGGTTGAGGGCACTGAACATTTACTCCCTGGAAGACAGGAGAGAGCGTGGGGACATGATTGGGACCTTCAGGTACTTGAAAGGGATAAATAAGGTGGATAAGGGGAGTCTCTTTAATCTGAGTGGCAACCATAACATGAGGGGCACAGTCTTAAGCTGGAGGTGTGAGGTTTAGAATTGAGATCAGGAAGCACTTCTTCACAGAGATGTTGGTGGACATTTGGAATGCGCTGCTGGAAGAGATGATGTTATGAAGATAGTGGGCAGCTTTAAGAGAGGCTGGGATAGGCATGGGGAAGGTAAGGATCATGGGTAGGGAGGATGGGAGGTTTGATTAGCGAGGGCAGGGATTGTAGCTCAAGCTGTGAACCCTGCAACGAGCAGACCAGACAGACCAAATGGTCTTCTTCTGTTGGCTTCTTCGTATGTTCAGTATGTATGTTCAAACTACAAGTCCTAATGTAGTCTGACATGTGCAGTAAGACCTTCATGGTGTACTGCCCCGGATAGGAAAGAGTTGAAGCCCTACATTCTAAGCAGACGCGGTGCTCGGTTTCAAATCCCTGTCCCTGGTACATTCTCTTCACCGTCTGATTCTTTACTCCACCTTACTGTGAGGATGCCTTGAAGATTTCTTCGCAGCATTTCATCAGTTTAGTGGTTTTCTGCTGCGGTTTGCGTCTACCAATAGTTTGAAAACAAGTTTCAAGTTACTGTCCCTCGGTACAGGTACAATTTCATTAAAATTTTTGTCTCCAAAGGGTAAGTCTACGGTTCTTTAGCAGTTGCTGTCCAACCATGAGGGAACAGAGTTATTTTCTCTCTTTCTCCTTTTAGAGTATAAGTATAGTATTTAGCTCTGGTTAAAAAGAAAAATGAGTTTGTTGTTTTTTTCCTGACGCTAATACCAATCGATTAACCAGGACTACATTTAAATTCTTATCCAGCCTAACCGCCATTAGGATAAGTTACAGATGAGTCATAGAAAACCAAAAGAAACTGGCCCTACTGGTTTTCAACAATGTGTGAGTGTAGAGCAACTTTATCAAGGCCAGTCCCCACACTACCTGTGTTTTCTGCTTAGGGTTTGATCACCTCCAGGCAGACTGTGACATTTGCAAACATTTCCCTCCGTCAGTGCTGGACAGGTGACTTAACCGACTGAATGAGAAATCGGCTGAAAAATCCAGCTAACGTGGATGGCGGACCAGTTGAGTTCAAAAAGAACTAGAAGGAGTGTCTTCTGACCAAGCGAGGCCCCTTAGTCTAAGCGAACCCATGAAACAGCCCTTGAACTCGTTACTGCTAAAATGAAAAGAAAGAAAACATATCGAACCAGCTCCTAAGTCGCGGGTGGTTGCGATTCTGACCACAGAAGAAATAGCTACTGCTATACGCATTATTTAGTCTTTGCAAACCGGCTCAGCTGAACCGATTGCAGCATCGATTACAACTTAACTGTTTCAAATTTTTGGAGCTTCTTCGACTGTGACTATTCCTTGGATCAGGAATGTGAGCAAGATGATGAGTATGAAGAGGTTTTATGGTCCTATTGAACCAGAGATATCTCCAGAGCATGAGAGGCATTTCTCCAGCTAAGCAGTTGGAGGATGCCCTTACACATTTTTCTTCATGAAGAAGGTGGGTGAAACCCTCCAGTTGCCGGTTCAGGAATCCTCAGAGGAGGAGGAAGAACTGGATTACGTGAGAAATGATGGATGTCCATGCCACTGAAAGGTTGGTGATACCCATACATAAGTGTATGAAGAGACGGACATTAAAATTTTGAGTACTCCTACTTCTGTTCCTCCTGTGGATAAGAGAATGGATAAGAAGTACCCAGTGGCCAGGAATGGCACAGAATTTCTGTCTGATCACCCTAGCCATGAAGGGTAGTCTAGGCTGCTGCTTCTGAATAGGCAAACATACCATTAACCGCATCCTCCTGAAAAGAGTCCAGGAGAATTGATTCGATGGCAAAAAGGCGTACCTTAGCTCTTCCCTTATTGCCAGACAAGCTTCTTACATAGCCTCTGTGGCAAGGTGCAAAAGAAGCTATGTAAAGCAGTATCCTCTTTGGCAGCCAAAATTCCAGGTGATCTGGTTGCAGATATGGGAAATGACAAGGAGTGGAATAGAGGCTTCTAGCAGCAATTCCACATGGCAGTGGATACCAGTGAATTTGGCATTGTGGTAGTGTGGGTCCCAATAAACAGATCATACAACCAGATAGGATGCATAAAAATGCATATGTCTGCATGTATCATTTTATGCCAAAAAAAAAGGACAGTAAAGCATAGATAGAAGATTGCCAGGTTGGCCACCCTGACAAGAAAGTATAGGATAGATATTGAAATATAATAGAGGATAGGATAGAGTGAAAAGAAATAATTGGGGGGTTATTGCATCTTGAAGTGATTGTTTATACTTCACAACAGGACCCCCTTTACACTCCTCCACCACAAGAAGGCAACATAATGTTTGTTGTGTTGACTGAAACCCCTCACCCTGTGAAGGGTTGGAACTTCGCCACCCACCAGAAGTTCCCCCAGGGACCCTAAAATAAACAGGATTCAAAACACTACTCAAAATCAGACAATACTGTTTACAAGTCATACTTTTCCTGTGGTTGTGCCATCTTGGCACCTTGTGGTACACATACAACTCCATTATCTATATCTGGAACAGAGTTACTAGCTGGATCAGCACCAAAGTGTGATAAAAATCAGTTCTGATGCTGAGAACCAGCTCTATGTCATACAGTAAACTTATAAAGTTGTAATGATAAATACCACCTTAAAATATGGGCATTTTTATCTTTCATCAAATTTAGCCAGCATAAGGGATTATGATCTGTTATAATCGTAAACTGATTTCCCCAAAGATAATATCTCAGGGCTTCTACTCACTTGATATTGAACATTCTTTCTCCACTGTGGAATATCTTCTCTCTCTTTCATGTAATTTCCTGCTGAGGTATAAGATGGGGTGTTCCTCTCCTAGCGATGCTGGGTCAGTACTGCCCCTATGCCTGTGTCAGAGGCATCCGTCTGTAATTCAAATGGTTTAGTGAAATCAGGGCTACATAACACGGAGCTGAGCATAGGATGGCCTTGATTTTGTTAAATGCCTTATCACAGGCGGGACTCCACTTGTTCTGGTTGTTGCATCTGCTAGGGTATTTTCAGCGCAACACCCCTCTGGAGTACCTTCTGACACCCCAGAGGTTGGAATCCCATTGTGACACCAGTTGTAGTAGTGTGGGTCCCAATAAACAGATCATACAACCAGATAGGATGCATAAAAATGCATATGTCTGCATTTATCATTTTATTCAAAAGAAGAAAAAAATAAATAAATAAAATACTAAATTTAATATATACAGAAAGGAAAAATAAATGGTGTTAATCCGTCACACCTCTTCAAACATCAGGAGATAATTCTTGCAAAATAAAACAATTACAGAATTCCTGAGTTCTTTCCCTTCTCTCAAACAATGTGAAAACTTGCACAATTTCTTCTTAGAACCTTTCTCTCCTTGGCCAGAACCTTACTGACCACCTATCTCCCTTGGTTCTCCTAGAGGAACCTTTTATAATGCCACAGGGTGACCTCATCAATCATGTGATATCTTAATTAAGATGAACAATGGCATTTTCAAGCCTATATATATATATATATATATATATATATATATATAAACCAACTAGTATCATTCTAGCACTTCAAGGGTTTACCCAAAAAACATTTATTTCCTCACAAGGTCCTAAAACAAAATATAGACTTAATTATAGAACTATGATGTCAGAGCATTAGCTTAGCTCCTCCCCTTCTGACATCACTCCTCCTTGAGACCATATAAGCTGCCATTTCATGAGTTGCCTGCTCTATAGAAGGACCTCTGCAACTAACATGGGCACTCAGGTAACAGTTTATTTTAGTACAATACCTTTTATTTGTTCCAGTTTCCCTTAGTTTTACAGCCACTGCTTCTCAACACTAGCTGAAGTTGCAGCAGACACTTGCTTCTCAACTCAGCCCTCTGCTGTTTAGAGGCTCTTTTGTTTACAAATGAAACAGCTCCTTCTTGACATTTGTTTTGGGACACTGAGCTTGTTGGACTGCTTCTCCCAGTAGCCACTGAAGTTTGCTGAGCATAGCTTTTCAATATATAAGTATTGTTTTATTTTAACAAGATGCAATTAAGTACTGACAGAAAAAGAAAAAAAAAGGGACAGTAAAGGATAGATAGAAGATTGCCAGGTTGGCCACCCTGACAAGAAAGTATAGGATAGATATTGAAATATAATAGAGGATAGGATAGAGTGAAAAGAAATAATGGGGAGGGGTTATTGCATCTTGAAGTGATTGTTTATACTTCACAACAGGACCCCTGTTACAGGCATCCAGGGTTTTGGCTACCTCCATCTCTATCAGAAGATTTTCGTATCTCAGAACCAGAAATCTCTCTCAGGACACCGGACAAAGGCCTTGGTTTTCCTCTGGTTCAGAATTCCTTCTTTGGGAACAAACTGAAGCCTATATGAGGAAAATGGATGAATATAGACCCTCCTATAGAGTGCTGCAGCTAGAGAAAAAGCTGCCACCCTCAGAAACAGCAAGGTAGGGAGGCAGGGGCAGGCCTTATCAGAGACCCTTCTGTCAGGTCCAGGCTTTCCCTGTCTTCAGCAACAGTGTGGATATTTTAGAGGATGGGGCAGGAGGGTGCCACTCATTCCAGCTCAGGACACCAGCTAAGCAGGCTCCTGAAGAGCCATGGGTCACCTCCCATGTTCCAGTAGGAGGGCAGGCTTACCCACTACCTCCAGAATTGGCAGTCCATAACATCAGACAAGTGGGTTCTGGGTTTGTGGGCAAAGGCCTTGTTCTGAGTTACAAGTGTTTTTCCAGGCGGAGAGCAAGGTTGTTCAAGCCTGCCAGTCAAGCACAATCCATCCTGCTGGAAGCAAAGGTAGCAACCCTTCTTCAGGACAGAGCAGTGGAATCTGTCCCTCTGTCCCAGAAAGGAAAGGGTTGTATTCAAGATCTTCCTGATCTTGAAGAAAAATGGGGATTGGCGACCCATTCTGGATTTAAGATTTCTGAACAAACATCTAACAAACCCAAAATTGAAGATGGTCATTTTGGCCATTGATATTACCCACTCTCAGGCAAGGGGACTGGTTTGCATCCACAGACCTCAAGGGCGCCTATTTCCGTAATCCTATCAGACAGTTGCACAGGAAATACCTAAGGTTCAGACTGCCATCAGGCCACTACCAGTTCAGGTCCCTGCCCTTTGACCTAACTTCAGCTCCCAGAATGTTTACAAAATGCCTGGCAGTGGTGGTTGCACACCCCAAAGGCGTTTATGGGGTCTCAGTATTCCCTTACCTGGACAACTGGCTACTGGTAGGCCAGTCTCAGCAACAGGTGGTAGAGGCCTAGCCCTCACTCAGAACCCCTACGCTCACTGGGCTTCTTAATGAATACCAAAAGTTAGTTCTGAAGTCAGTCCAGCACCTGCAGTTCCTAGGGGCAGAACTGGACAGAGTGTTAGGAAGGCAAGACTTCCACCAGACAGGGTGAACACTCTAGTACTGTTAGTGGGCTGTTTCAGGCTTTACTCTCCAAAACCAGCCAGATATTTTGTATGGCTATTGGGACACATGGCAGCCTCAACAGCTGTAGTACCAGGAACAAGGTTTCAGGTGAGACATTCAGTTCCATCTGAAGTCGTTCTGGTGCCAGAGCAGAGATTCTTTGTCAAAACTGATTCCAGTGCCTTCCACACTACTTCAGGCTCTGCAGTGGTGGCAGGACAGGGACAACCTCAGAGTAGGTGTCCCATTCCTCCAGAAAGCCCACAGAGGTCCACCACAGATGCATCCTTTATGGGATGAGGTTGCCTGTTGCTAGCCTTGCTTGTAGAGCAGAAAGCAGCTAACTAAAAAGCTACATTTTCTTATTAATTTAAAACTTGTATCTCAGTAGGAGTCATTGTCTGTTGAGATTAAGTAGACAGATACTTTATTAGAAGTAGAAGGGGTCTTATTTAGGGTTAAAAAAAGAAAAGAAAGTCAGTGTGTGTTCTGTGCTGGGAAGGGTACTGTATCAGCTGACTTTGCTAAACCAGTAGGAGGAAAGATAGCTTAATTGGGGTGTGGCTTAGACACTAAAACAGGTGACTCAAATTACAATGTCCTGTGGCTAGCCTTTTTTACTAATTGCCCTTCATCCCACCCACACCTAAGCCAGTTCTACTTTTATAGCCACTGGATTTGACTGTCAACAGGAACTTCCTGTTTGGCAGTAGGAAGGAAGGATCATAAAGAAACATTGGTTTGTCAACCCTAAAGGAAAAAGTAGCTCACTCCCCCCCAGCTGCTGGTGGTCTGACATTGAGCAAGGAAGAAAGAGGCTACTGAAGAAGATAGGAAGTTGCTGTCCCAGAACAGGAAGGGTGAGAGTTGTAAGGAGAGAGAGAGTAAGCATACAGAGAAACAGTAGAGGGACACAAAATAAGACATGATAGGAGTGGTGCAGTGCAATGGCTGTGGGGCGGCAGTGTTCCGGGAGACATTCTGGAGGCTGCGATGCTGCCCTATTGCAGGCACCTCTCTGGTCTGAGAGGAGGTTGCCCGTCTCCAGGCTGACCTGGCTTGGATTCGTGAAACCTCCTCCCCACCCAGGGACCACCAGGGCCAATGCCACTACCTCAGAGGTTGCCAAGAAGAGGAGAGGCTGGACCAGGGTGGGCTCAGGGAGGAAGAGGGTGGTGAACAGAGTTGCATCCCTCCAGCTGTACCTCTCCACAATTCATTCGCTCTTCTGGTGGATAGTGGTTCCTCTGTGGAGGCACTTGCAGTGGAAACCAAGGAGGATGCTTGGAACCTTCACAAAGAAGACCCACAGGAGGGTGGCATGGGACCCCACAGGGAAGAAACAACTCCTTGTGGGGGACTCAATCATTAGGGGATAGAAATGGGGAGGAAGAGGAGAGGGAGTAAGGTGCCTTCCTGGCGCCCGCGGCTTGGAATCCTCAGGATCGTGGGAGGAGCTGCATGAGGGTGGGAGCTGGATGTCATTGTCCACCTAGGAGCAGGATCAGAGCAGTGCAAGAGGAGTTTGTAGAGTTGGGGAGGGCCTTAGACAAGTAGCGCATCACGGTAACCTTCTCGGAGGTGCTGCCTGTCTATGCAAGGGTGATGTTAGGCACTCCTCACCAGGGAATTCAATGAGTGGTTGAAAAACTGGTGTGGAGCTCAGGGTTTGGCTTCATTGGGGACTGGGAGCCACCTGGAGGGATGTAGACCTATACTGGTGCGATGGTCTGCATCTGTCCAGGGGGAACCAGGATCCTAGAGTGAGAGGTTTAAATGCTTCATTGGCATGCATTTAAACTAGCCAAGGGGGAGTACTGAAAAGGAGCAGGGAAATCCCAGCCTCCCCACAAAACATGGTAATTAGTGAGATAAACACAAGGTAGAGAAGTTATTGGGAGCAGAACAGAGGTAAATGTAAAAAAGGCAAAGGCAGTAAGGACAGGAATGGAGCTAAAGGGGTAAGGCTATTAAAAGTGGAGGGTGATGAGTACAATGCCCGTAGTCTGTGTAACAAGCTCCCTGAACTAGTGGCCTTGATGGACTAGTGGCCTTGATGGAAGAGGTTGCCTGGATATTGTGGCAGTCACAGAAACATGGTACACAGAGAACCATGACTGGGATGTCAACATACCAGGATACACAATCTACAGGAGGGACATGGAGGGTAAAGAAGAGGAGGAGTAGCTCTCTATGTAAGGAAGGGATCAAAGCAACAGAACTAAAGAGTAAACAGGGAGCAGATGAGGCACTCTGGGTCACCCTGGAGACAGGAAATGGCACCACAATCCACATGGGGTTGTATACAGACCCCCATCTCAGGGAGGAATGGACAAGGAAATGATAGAAGGCTTCCTTAGAATGGCAGAAAAAGGGAGATATTGTTGATGGGGACCTGAATATGCCAGATGTTAACTGGAGCACCTTTGCTGCAGGCACATCCAAGAGCAGGGTCATTCTTGATGCCCTACAGGGAGCATGCCTCAGACAGCTAGTATTGGAACCCACTCGGGAGGAGCAATCTTAGACCTGGTACTCTCAAATGGGGACGGAGAAAAGAATCTCAGATTTAGAAGTGGGTAGCCATCTGGGAACAAGCGAGCACCAAACAGTGTGGTTCACGATAAACACAGCCATACGATCAAGCCATACAAAAGCAAGAGTACTGGACTTTAGGAGGCTGACTTTGGGAAATGAGAGAGTGCCTCAGAAAAGCACTAGCAAACAGGCAAGAAGGAGGGTGGAGGAACAATGGGAGTAATCAAAACAGCCATCACAGAGGCAGCAAGCCTTTGTGTAAAGCAAATCAATAAAACACAATGAAGGAAAAAAAGCTATGGTTCTCAAAGAGGTGGCAGGGAAGGTTAAGGAGAAAAGGATAGCATTCAGGAAATATAAGGAAACACAGAAGGAAGGACAGAGACATTTATCAGTTAAAAGCAGAAAGAGGCTGGAAGGCAGTCAGAATAGCAAAGGCCCAAAGCGAGGAAAAGATAGCCAGTTCTGTTAAGAAGGGGATAAGACCTTTATAGGTACATTAGGGAGCGAAGAAAGACCAAAGGAGGGATACTGAGGCTTAATAAAGGGAGGAATGTGGGTAGAGCGTGACAGTGAAATAGCAGGGATACTGAATGAATATTTCTGCTCAGTATTCACAAAGGAAGAGGAAGGGAGGTACCTAAACCAAACAAGAGAAACACTCTGAAGGCGGGTCAATACCAGTCCATTTACAGAAGAAGGGTTCTGAAAGAACTAATAAAATTGAATGTGGACAAAGCAATGGGGCCTGATGGATTCACCCAAGAAGTCTAAAAGAACTAAGGGTAGAACTAGTGACACCGCTGACTACTCTCTTTAACAAATCATGGGAGGATGGGGTGGTACCGAGGACTGGAGGAGGGCAGATGTGATTCCTCTTCACAAAAGTGGGAGAGCAGGACAGATGCAGGAAACTACAGACCAATTAGTTTGACCTCAGTGGTAGGAAAATGATGGAACCACTTCTGAAGGAAAGAATTGTTGAGTACCTAGAGGCCAGTGGGGCACAGGACCCAAGGCAGCGTGGATTCATGATGGGAAGATAGGTGTCAGGCAGATCTAATAGATTTCTTTGACTGGGTGGCCAAAGTAGTAGACCAGGGAGGGCTGTGGACATGGCCTACCTAGATTTTAGCAAGGCATTTGATACAGTCCACACAAAAGATTAATACGAGTTAGCCAGCCTTGAGTGGGTCCAAGGTGGTAGCCTGGATAAAAATTGGCTAGACAACAGGAAGCAAAGGGTAGTAGTAAATAAAGTACACAGTGAAGAAAGGAGGATTACTAGCGGGTACCACAGGGTTCAGTACTGGGACTGGTCCTTTTAATGTCTTTATAAGTGACATTGCAGAGGAACTGGAAGGAAAAGTATGTCTCTTTGCAGGCGACACAAAGATCTGCAACAGGGTTGATACACAAGATGGAGTGGAAAGGATGAGAAGGGACTTAGCAAGGTTGGAGGAATGGTCAAATGTATGGCAGCTCAGATTCAATGCAAAGAAGTGCAAGGTAATGCACATGGGAAACAAAACCCAGGGAAGTGTACACAATGGGGGTGAGATATTGACAACAGTAAAAATGGAAAGAGACCTGGGGTAATTATTATCAGATGACCTAAAAGTGGGCAAGCAATGTGAGAAGGCAGTAAGGAAGGCTGGGGGATACTGGGATGCATAGGAAGAGGTATCACCAGTAGAAAACAGGAAGTTGTTATCCTCTGTACAGACAGTTGGTGAGACCCCATCTGGAGTACTGTGTGCAGTTCTGGAGACCCCATCTCCACAAAGACATAGACAGGATAGAGGCTGTCCAGAGGAGGGCAACCAAAATGGTGCAGGGTCTGCACCAGAAGACATATGAAGAAAGACTAAAGGAGCTTAATATGTATACCCTTGAAGAAAGAAGGAGAGAGGGACATGATAGAAACTTTCAAGTACCTCAAGGAATTAACAAAGTCCAAGAGGGTAGCATCTTCCAGAAAAAGAGATGTGCAAGAACAAGGGGCACAATTTGATGATAGAGGGGGACGGCTCCAGAGGTAATGTGAGGAAGTATGTTTTCATTGAGAGGGTTGTGGATGCATGGAACAGCCTCCCTGAGGAGGTTGTGGAGTCAAGAACAGTGGGGACTTTAAGAATGCATGGGACAGGCATAAGGCAGTCCTAGTGGGCGTAGGAGGAAGTAAGCTGTAGGTTAACTAGGATCTGCAGCTTATCTGTTAGGTAGGAAAATGGGCAGACTAGGTGGGCCAAGCGGTCCTTATCTGTCGTCAAATTCTATGTTTCTATGAGTGCGCATCTGGGGAGCATACAGCTCATGGCACATGGTCCCCTCAGGAGTCCCTGCTGCACATAAACCTGTTGGAACTCAGAGCAGTGCTACTGGCTCTTTGTCATTGAGGTAGAGGTCAGGAAGCATAGAGAAACCAGGAGTAGTTGTAGAATTCACAAAAATATTTATTTACAGTTGTAGTAACATAAAACAATAAACTTATTCAGTATAACTATGTACAAAGGAGAAAAACAGTAGTTTCCTTGAGTCTGTGTCCTTTTCTCTCTCTCTCAGCAGTTGCAGCTTAGCTCCTTTATATGTCCTTCCATCCCCACTCTTAGCAAACGTCCTGTTTTTGCAAAGTGTTCTGTTCTCATAAATATCAGGCAGGAGCTGCTAGAACACATTGTGCCTGAGCTGAGAGATCCCATTTCCACAGCTTTTGCAAAAATGTCTAAAATTTGAACTCTGGTAAACTCTGTAGTTCCCAATACCTTTTCAGGCATGTCAAAATACAATTATATGCATTTCAACTGTAATGCTATATAGTTTCAAACACAAGGGATCCCAATATCAGTTACATTTCCATGCAGTGATTTGCATATTTTTATATCAGCAGATCTAGATATGCAAGGGAAAAACAGACAGCAAGAGAAAACTGAGACACAGTGAGAGGCAAAGAACTGCAGAGTCTGTCGGTTGATGAAGTCCAAGTCTCAGGAAAATCTGGTTGCACAACCAGATAGAGAAGAGACAGAAAAAAAAGTCCTTGCATTTAAATACTTTCTCCATAACAAATAGAACAGGGTC
Source organism: Neoceratodus forsteri (assembly GCA_016271365.2). Classification (NCBI taxonomy): domain Eukaryota; kingdom Metazoa; phylum Chordata; order Ceratodontiformes; family Ceratodontidae; genus Neoceratodus; species Neoceratodus forsteri. Next base: position 892,107,784 of record CM057452.1, on the reverse strand, counting down.
CAATTCTACCCTGTCACACTGTTCAGTCATTTTCTTCCATGATTCAGGGAAGATGTTGCAGGTCAGGACAGAAAACACCACAACCATGTTTTGCATCAACAAGCAGGGTGGCACAAGGTTCACTCTGTTATGTACATAGGTCATGAAGATTTGGAATGTAGCCTATTCCTCGAGGTAACCTTGTCAGCAGTTCACCTCCCTGGGAAGGAGTGTTCTGGCGGATCCTCTCAGCAGGATCAACCAGAACCACCCAGTGGTCACTGAATCACCTAGCCTCAAGGACATCTTCAGGCAGTGGGGCACTCCAGAGATGGACCTATTTGCAGCCCCAATCACCAGTTGCCTCAGTATTACTGCAGGCCTCCAGTTCTGGGCACAGTGCCAGTGAATGCACTCCTACTGGACTGGTCAGGAAATTCCTGTACCTTCCTCCATTTCCCTTGCTGCTCAGGGTACTGACCAAATAGGGATTCAGTCAGTGGTAATGAACTTGATAGCTCCAGACTGGGCCACACTGCCTTGGTACTTGATACTGGTGGCCCTGTTATCGGTCAGCCGATTTGCCTCCCCAAGAGTTACGACCTACTGACCTCCTCCCAGGGAGGATCATGTACCCTAACTTGGGTTCCTCAGACTGAAGGCCTGGCTCTTGCAGAGTTAGAATAAGCTGGATTGCAGTTCTCTGATACTGTTCTGGATATCCTAGAGGTTTCCAGAAAACCAGCTACTAGGAAAACCTTTTCCTCCAAATGGAAGAGGTTCACCATATGGTGTGATCAGGCAGGTGTTGAGCCACAAGGGTGGGCATTCCACTCCTGTTAGATTATTTGGCTCATTTACATTCTTTAGACCTTAGGCCTTCTACTCTGAGGCTGCATATGGCAGCAGTTTCTGCCTACTTGTCAGCAGGGAAATCTTCTTCCTTAGCCGATATTTAAACAGTCCTTTAAAGGGCTACTGCATTTGCATCCCCTCATAGGGAGCATACCCTTCATGGGGTCTAAATATTTCATAGCACAATTGATGCATCCCCTTTGAGCCTATGTTCTCGCAGAGCTAAAGTATGTGACATGGAAAACTGTGTTTTAGTAGCCATCACTTCAGCTAGGCTTATCAGTGGAACCTAACTACTGTATATCTTTTCATAATGATAAAGTGATCCTCCGAACAAATAGGAAATTCCTCCCTAAGGTGGTTTCAGACTTCCACCTTAACCAGTCCATAGACTGCCAGTCTTCTTCACTGAACACTCTAGTTCAGGGGCGTGAAGCTACATAGCCTAGATGTAAAGAAGGCTATCAATTACTACTGGGATCTGACCAGAGGCCATGGGGTGACAATAGCCAGTTGTTCCTTACCTATAGTGAAGTGGTCAGGGTAAGCCTGCCACTAAAAGGACCATTCAAGATGGATAGTGTCATGCATTCACTTTTGTTATGAGAAACTAGGTAAGGTCCCCCTGTGAGCCTGAGGACTCATTCCACCAAGGGTACAGCTGCCACTATAGCAGCTGCAAGGATAGTCCCTTGTTGGAAATCTGTAAAGCAGCTACCTGGAAAACTGTACACACATTTACCAAGCATTACAGTCTGGATGTGCAGGGTAGAAGTGATGCTAGATTTGGAACAGCAGTATTGCAGAGTCTTTTCCTAAGTAGGTTCTGTGTCCTCCTCCAAGGGAACTGCTTGGTAGTCTGCATATGTCAGAAAACATTAGGACTTCTTGTAGTTTGAAGAAAAATTACTTAACCACGATAATGTTGTTTCTTCTAAAGGAGTCCAAATGTATTCTGGCCTCTCACCCTGCCTCCCTGCCAGAACCTGAGTCTGCCTACAGCTCATACGCTATTATTTACTTTGGAGTTGGTCTTTTTCTATTGGGCATCTGTGACTTGAGTCTTTAGCCCACACTGGAGTTGGTAGGGTGCTAATTAAAATCCTATATAAATTCTAATAAGCATATCCAATTCATTTCAATCTACAATAAAGTTTTTGGGTTGCTCATAAGAATCTAATGGTTGAATAGAATGTACTGGGGACAGTGATTTGAAACCCGAGCTCGTGCCTACTTAGAATGTAAGCTTTAACTCTTTCTTTTCCGGGCAGTACAGCGTGAAGGTCTTATAGCATATGTCAGAATACATTAGGACTCCTTTAGAAGAAACATTACTGTGGTAAGTAATTTTTCTTTGTATCTGGAACATTTAAGAGAGATTAGCATGAGGACTAGAGTCTACTAAAGTAGAGTTTTTTTAACTTCATTAACAGTCATGAAAACCTGCACTAGTCAAGATGGACAAGTAGAGAGTTAGCTGCACTAGCCCTGGTCAATTTGCACTTGGGTTTGGGCTAGTAAAACAATGTTAAGATGGACCTCTGTGGTATAGGAATGTGGAGCAAAATGCACTCCCAAATAGAAAACCGACCGGAGCTTTAAAGGTGCTCCAGAGAAGGCGAGAACGATAGCACGCAATTCCAAGTTTTTGAGTCAAAGCCGGCACTATGGGTAATGCTGTACATGTCCCCATAGCTGCCTGCTCTAGCATAACCACATATAACAATAATGAAGCAGCTCAGAATATTTAAAGTAGGTGGTTTGTGAGGGCGAAATGAAATAAAAAGAAATATCCCGGCTTGTTGAACTTGCTGAAAAGGGTAAAAGTGAAAGTATTGTCTGTCACAGAGTGGCATTTGTTTTCACTTTTGTGGCGCTTCCGAGACTTTCCTATTACCCCATTTTGCTCTAAATAAGTAAGACCCTTCGGGGTCAAAAAGAAAGTGAGAGAGAGAGAATTACTGAAGAAATAAATATAAAATAGGAGCGTGCGTTGCTACCGCCTCTCTTTTGCTCATCTGTGTGCTGTGGAGCGCAGATTCAGCAGGGCCTGAGTTAATTTTACTTTCATGCAGAAAGCTGCCTCGCTCTTAATAATGCCTCATGACTGTCTGCTCCTGGACAGCCACCCGATCAGATGATTAAGAGCTGTTTAAGAGGCTGATGGAGTAAATGTGGCTCAGCTGTTCAGTGGCTTGCTTGAAACAGGCATGGTTCCAAAGGAGTGGAGGAGGCACAAGTGGTACCCTTGCACAAAAGTGGTAGCAAGGAGGAAGCAGGAAACTACCACCGGCAATTTTGACCTCAGTAGTAGGTAAAATGATGGGAACCCTACTTAAGGAAAGACTGGTGGACTACGAGAGACAAGGGGCTGCTGGACCCAAGACAACATGGATTCACTGCAGAAAGGTCATGCCAGACCAACTTGATTGATTTCTTTGAGTGTGTGACAAAGGAAGTAGACCAGGAAGAGCGGTAGATGTGGCCTATCTGGACTTCAGGAAGGCCTCTGACACAGTCCCACACAGGAGACTAATCCACAAGCTGGCAAATCTGGGGTGGAGACAGAGGTGGTCACGTGGGTTAAAAACTGGTTGAGTAACAGAACACAAAAAGTGGTGGTAAATGGGGTTAGCTCACAGGAGGGAGGGGTAACAAGTGGCGTACCCCAGGGATCAGTGCTGGGACCAGTGCTTTTCAATGTCTTCATAAGTGATGTTGCAGAGGGTCTAGAATGTCAATGTCAATTTTATTTAAAAAGACGCCAATCCCAAAGGCTCTGGGCGCCGCACAAAACTGTACAGTATGTCATACCGTGATACATTTCTATTAAAATAATATACATATAAATTCAATTTCCAAAGCCTGCATAAATAAAAAGGTCTTCAGACGGTTCTAAAAGCCTCTATAGTGGGGCCTCTCTCTCACTTCCAGCGCAACGAGTTCAGAGAGCTGGGCAGCAACCCAAATGATCGATCCCGCTGATTTCAGTCTCGCCTCGAACTTTGAGGAGGCCACCATTAGAGGGCGGAGATCACGGATAGAGGTGGACAGTACCAGGAGATCAGAAAGGTAACCAGGCCCTGTCCATGTAGGGTCTTATAGGTGAGAAAACCCACCTTGAACAATACTCTCCACCTGACAGGCAGCCAGTGCAATTCGGCACAATACCGAGATAATGTGACAGAACTTACTTTGTCCAGTCAAAGCCCGGCAGCAGCGTTTTTGCACGTATGCTGCAGTAAGAGAAGTTCCAGAGACCCGAGATAGAGGGATTACAGTAGTCAAGCCTAGAAGTGACTAAGGCATGTACCAAAGTAGGGAGGTCCAGAGCCGGAACAAGGGCTTAATCCTGGCAATATTTCTCAGATGAAAAACAGAACGAACCACAGAGGATATTTGAGCCTCCATGGACAAATTCCTGTCAAAGATCACACCAAGATTACGCACTCCATGGGGAGGCCATCAATGACACAGCTCCTAGCACAATGCCAGTCACAGAGTCAGAGGCCATCCCATCACGAACTCTGTTTGACTCCACTACTAGTACCCCAGTCTTGTTAGGGTTCAGTCACAGCCAGCTGGAAGACATCCAGTCATTTATTTCAACCAGACAGATATTTATCACATCCACTGCATTTGATGTTCCTGGGGCAAAGGAAAGGTATAGTTGAGTATCATCAGCATAGCAATGAAAACTCAAACCATACCTCCTAATGATCTCCCCAGGGCAGCATGTATACTGCAACAAACATAGGAGCCAATACTGAACCCTGAGGGACTCCAATACCTAAAAGGAGGTAGGGTGCAGATGAGAAATTACCATCACAACCCGCTGCCTCCTGTTAGTAAGAAATGACTCAAACCATTTGATGACAACACCGTGAGTCCGCATAACTCCCTCAGGCGGAAAAGCAATACACTATGGTCCACAGTATCAATGTTGAAGAGAGATCGAGGAGAACAAGAATTGTCTTGTCCTCTCGATCTCTAGCCCTGAGGGAGGTCATTTTGCACTAACTAATGCAGTTTCAGTGCTGTCTGGGTCCTAAAAGCTGACTGGAAGGGATCATACAACTCATGGGCCTAGAAGGTAGGGTTAGCCTGTTTCAGGATGATACAAAGCTATATAACAGGGCAGATACACAGGAAGGTATAGAAAAATGAGGAGGGATCTGATGAGGCTAGAAAACTGGTCCAAGGAATGGCAGTTGGGTTTCCATGCAAGAAAGTGTAAGATTATGCACCTAGGTAGAGGGAATCCTAAAGCTGAGTATGAACTAGATGGGGTAACACTGGTGACCACCACAAAGGAAAGGGATCTCAGGGTAGTCATAAAAGACAACTTCAAAGTGGCTAAACAGTGTGACAGAGCAGTTGGAAAGGCTAATAGAATGGTAGGGTGCATAGGGAGGGTATAACAAGTAAGAAGGGGAGTGGTGGTACCGTTTTATAACGCCCTAGTAAGGCCTCATCTGAGTACTGTGTTCAATTCTGGAGGCCCCATCTCCAAAAAGATATAAACAGGATGAAGACAGTACAGAGGAGGGTGACAAAATGGTGTCGGGGTGCAACATAAGTCGGGTGAGGACAGACTAAAGTCTAACGTCCCTGTCCACACTAGCCTCTGTAACATTACAGAGTGCCCAAACCGCTGCCACAACGGTTTATGTTACACCTGTAACGTTATAGGAGAAGAGCAACCGCTGTTGAAAACCACATATGAGGTGGTTTCAACAACGGTTATGAAACCGGGTCCCACCGTGGTAACGCTATCCAGTGGTAGTGTGGACGGTGGTAACGGTCCCCTGCAGGACCGCAGAGCGAACTGCATTGTGGGATCGGTGCCGCAACGGCCGTCTCGCCCTGATGTGGACTGGCAGTGCCGGGTCCCGTAATGGACACCACTGAGGTGTGGACGCACTGCACCGCTGCCCGGCCGTAATGGATTGCATCCGTTACGGGCCAGAAGCGGTGTGTGTGGATGGGGCCTAAATGTGTACTCCCTGGAGGAATGGAGTGTGGGGGTGATAGAAACTTTTAAATATTTAAAGAGAATCAACAGGATACCAGAGGAGCATCTTTCACATGAAGGGAAATAGCAGAACAAGGGGCACAGCGTGAGACTAAAAGATGGAAAACTTAGAGGGAACTTGAGGAAATTCTACTGCACTGAAAGGGTGGTGGAGAGATGGAACAGTCCCCACAGGAAGTAGTGGGGTGGCCATTGTTCATTGATTTGAGAATGTGTGGGATAGGCATAGTAATTATCAAGCTTAGGGTGAAGGGGGCTTGTAGCATCTAGGGTACCTAAGCACTGGATGCGCACAAGGCCCTTATCTGCCGACAACATCTATGTATAATAAAAGAAAATATTCACCAACATAAAAATAAATGAAACGGCCCTTAATAAAGTAGAAAGGGCCCAAATCAATGTGAACCTAACGGGTTGGGGATTTCTGCCGCCTGAGAACTGAAGGGGATAAGCAATAAAGAAAGGTCCTTAGCAATAAGGACAAAATTAAAAAGAAAATGTTTTGAATATGTATGAGTGGATTCCTGGTTGGAGGAGAAGGGAGAATAGGAGTGTGCCCTCATTCTCCCATTCCATTTGCCATACTAGAAACTGCAACAGTGCTGTTAAATAAATGTATAAAAGTTTGGTTTTGTTTGTTTTTTTTTTTTAAAACCCATGGAGCTACAAATATGGTGTAGATATTGCTATAGGGTTGTCAGCCCTCAGTCTGACTCTATTTATTTGGTTACCCAACAGGAATGAGGTCCCTCCTGGGAGGAGCTTAGCTTCATAAAAGCTCATTAGCTATGTATGTTGCTTTAACTACCTTACAAGCAATGAAATGTTTTTGAACTTTAGCTAGACGAATATAACTGTATATATGTGATGTGTTAGGATAAAACCAAGTGAAGTAAAGAAAGTTGTAATACTAATTAAGGAAAGGGTGGATCGTTATAGATCATGATTGTGATATCATACAGAAAAATGTATATAAACCTGTCTCTAGGGATAGTTCTCAGATAGGGTGGTCAGTTTGATACTGACTGAGGAAGGTGAAAGACCTCCTGACAGTGTGCGCTTTCACACTGTTAGGCTGAAGAAAATAGCCTTGGACACAGCTGAAGCAAAGCAGTTGTCATCTGATTTATTTTACTAATCTATTTTTCTTGTTTTCTGTATAATGTATTTATTTTATCTGATTTTGAAATAAAATTATAAATCCCTTTAGGCATTTTTATGCACCTGACTTGATGTCTGCCATGTTGTGTGTATCCTAGTCCCAACCTCGCTACAGTGGGAAACCCAGGAGCTTGATCCAGAGTGCCAGTGCCTGGCTGTCTCCTCTGGAAGGGGAGACCCCTCCCATGGTAGTTCCTCCGCTCATAGACTCTTATGACAGCGTGACTAAGCCCACTTTGAGTGAGCCTTCCTCCACCCTGGCATTGGCCAAAAGACAGATTGCCTTTATCACGCTACCTTGGGTAAATCCTTTTTTGGAGAACAACCCACCTCGGATTCTGTGGTCAAGAATGTGGCTCATGATCGCACAAAAGAAACCAAACACCTCAGTACCAGGAGTCTCGCCAGCTGGATCAGCTGGGCAGAATGTTTGCCTCTGCTCGCTGGTCATTCGGGGCAGTATTATCTGGCCCAGATGGTTAATTCCTTCCTGAGGATCCTACCGAGACGCATATTGACCAAGCTCCTCAAATCCGATTCGGATGCGGCGCCCATGTCCTTAGGGCGGTTATGACACTTGTTGACGCCTCGGGCGTGGGACAACGAGTAGTATCTGTACTGCTGTCATTCTTGGCTGAGGTTTTGGGCTTCCGCCTGATGTTCAGGCCAAGATTCCTAGATGCTCCCTTTCATTTCCCAACTTCCAGGAATTGAGTAAGGCCCTGAGGTCGGTGTAGTCCATGTACTGCTCCCAGCAAAGTCCTCTCTCGCTGCAGCCCATTCATGGCCTCGTGATCAGTCCCTCTAAGGGCCAACAATCCAAGGGCTCCTACAAGCATAAGGCATGACCCCTCCTGCTAGAATCACTGCCCCAGGGCTCCCAGAGTGCACACCATCGCTCTACCCACCTCTGTATCCACTGACTGACTCTTTACTTGAACCCCCGGCAGAAGCCCTGGGGGAGGCAGTTGAAGTCGGTTCGCCCTCTCCGTCGACAGATGGCGAGTAGTGACCTTGGATCAGTGGGTGCTCCCAACTCATTGATAAGGGTCACACCTTGGGTTCTCACAGTCCCCTCTGGAAAACCCTCCCTTGCTCTCCCATTACCCTGCGGCTCGTATCACCGCATCAAGGAAGAGAGTCTGGCACTTCTGCACAAAGGGCCATAGAACCTGTACCTAGGTTCCAAAGGGGAAGGATTCTACTCCCAATTTGTCCTCATCCCCAAGAAGACAGGGACTTGAGGCCCATATTGGATCTCAGCCACTGGAATCTTTAAATAGAATACAAGCAGTTCAGGATGGTCACCATGGATGGACTTCTCTCCGTTGTGCAGCAGGGGATTGGCTTTATTCTCTGGATATGCAGGATGCTTACCTGCATATTCAGGTCTTTCAACCCACGGCTCTTTCTCTGTTTCTGCTTCCAGGGAGACCACTTAAGTTAAGAGACCTTCCCTTTGGCCTTTCCTCTGCCCTCGGGTCTTTACCAAGTGCCTGGCAATGGTTGCCACAGCCTTGAGGAGACAAGGTTACTATATGTTACCATACCTGGATGATTGACTGTTGACAGCCCCCTCCAGAACTCGTTTGATGCAGACTCTGGAAGACACCTTCCATCTCTTCCAGTCCTTATGGATCACCATCAGCTTGTCCAAGTCCTACCTTACCCCATGCCAGGTCCTCCAGTATATTGGTGCGGTCCTGGAAAGGCCTTCCTGGCAGTGGACATGATGGAGTGCTTAATGAAGCAAGCCCGCCTGGTTTCCACGCCTACAATCTAGTGCCATGAGCTTTCTTCACCTGCTGGGTCACATGGACAGTCCCCAGGGCATTTGTACATGAGGGTTTCCCAATGGACCCTCCAGGTGCAGTGGGACCAGTGCTCCGATGATGTAGATCAGCTTGTGAAGGTCTCCAACTCAGTCAGGAGACTTTAACCTGGTGGCAGACCTTGGAAAATCTCCTCCTAAGAGGGCCCCCTGCAGTCTGTGTCCCCTCAATATCCACTCTGCAGGGAAGCAATAAAAGTGTGGTACTGGGCCATAGAGCATGGCCTGGAACTGTCAACTGTCCATGTTCCAGGCTCCAAAACTCCTAGCAACAGTCTGAGCCGATCCGGTTGAAGTCGCACAAGTGTGGTTGAAGATCTCTTCGACAGATGGGGTTGTCCAGATTTGGACCTTTTGCGTCCCCACTTAATGCAAAACTGCCACTTTTCTGCTCGCTAGATCCAGGGCCTGGAGTTTTCTGGCAAGCCGCGTTGTCCCTCTCTTGAAGGGAGGTTTCTGTATACCTTCCTCCCTTCCTGCTCTTGCAGAGGGTTCTCCTCAAGCTGTGGTCGGAGGGGCAGAGATGATTCTCATAGGCCCCTATTGGCCCTAACATGTTTGGGTCCTCATTACAGCAGCTAATGGTGAAACTTCCGCTGCTCTTGCCCTGTGCTCCATCTTGCTCTCACAGGAACTGGGCACTCTGGTTCATCCAGATCTGAAGTCTCTGCATTTACGTGCGTGGCTCCTGCAGACTTGGTGATTACCCGTTTCGATGATTCCTCTTGGGTTGCTGATGTATTATTGACTGCTAGAAAACCTTCCACTAGTACCGCTTATGCCATGAAGTGGAAAAGCTTCTCCTTATGGGCTGCCGCTTGCCACTTGAATCCCTTCACCTGCCCTGTGAATCTTATTCAAACAACATGAAGTCTTGCTATATTATGACAATTGCAGTTTGTCCCACCGTTAGAACTGCTCCGGAGGTGAAAGAGTTAACTCCCATTCTAAGAATGGAACTTGGAAGCGTGAGCTCGGTTGAAAGCTCTGTCTGGGTTATTTCAAACCCAACCTGTCAGATTCTTTACTCCGCCTCACTGAACAGTCGCTCCGGAGATTTCTCCTACTGCTCGTTCATTTCTCGGTTTAAACAGTGTTCTCGGTTCAAATCAACGAGAATATTATTATTTTAACCGCAAAACCGATCGGTTCAAGCTCTGTCTGTGGTATCGTAAGTAATTACAGTTTATTTTCTGTGTGGAACTTGTAATGTTATCGGTTCGGTTTGAACCGATCAGCTTATTTTAAAACTTGAATTTGAAGGTTTTAGAGTGCGGTTCCAGTTCTTATCGGTTCTAAAAACAGATTTCATTACGGTTTTTCCAAGACCATGGACACGGTTAGGAACCGATAGGTGTTCTGCCTGGCACCGCCGCTTAAAAGGGCAAGTTTTGGTTAGGCTAGCATTATGTCTGAGAAACCCAAAGAAAACCGGCCCACTGGGTTTCAACACTGTGATGTCTGTGGTGAAGTCTTTGCCAAGGCTGACCCACACACCACATGTGTATATTGTCTGGGGTTTGACCACCTCAGTTCAGACTGCCAGATTTGTAAAAATTCCCTGCAGCCACCCTGGATAAGAGAGTTGGCAGGCTCAGGGAAGGAGGCCAAAAGTCCGCTGACCCGGATGGCCAGCCCAGTTTGGTGCCAACCGAACCGGAGGAGTGCCCTCTGACCAGGGGCGTAGACTTCTCGGCAACATAAAGCTGGCCTGGAGGGGCCAACTGCAAAGAAAGCAAGAAAATCAGCAGGTGTGTGGAGCCCAAAATTCCTTTCCTCCAACTGCTGCAGAGATAGTAAGAGCTATTCAGATTGTCCAGTCACTTTCTCGGTTCCGTCCGAACCACCACTGTCTGGTAAAAGGTCGGTTCGAGTCGGTTCCACGGTTCAGAATATAATGTTGAAGAGTTTTATGAACCAGAGGAGGGGAGGATGATTATGAACAGTATGAATGTGACTTGGAGGGTCTGGGTGTGCCCATTGAACGGACATCTCCCAGACAGACCTTTTGAATCTCCCTTCGCTTTCTGAGTCCCTCTCACTTTATGTTTTACAAAAGTTGTTGAAACCTCCAGCTCCCATTGGAAGAAGCTGTGGATGAGCAAAGGAACCTGATTTTGTAGAAATGATGGATATTCCAGGTCTAGGAGGTTGTCTATTCCTTGCATAAATCATTTAGGAAACAAACAATAAAAATTTTAAAACTCCTAATTCTGTGCCTCCTGTGGACAAAAAGATGGACAGGAGGTACACTCTGTCAGGTCCTGATACAGAATTCCTTTCACAGCAATGCAGTCACGTTGGTGTGGTTCAGGCTGCAGCCTGTGATAAAGCTAATATTCCCTTGGCTTCACATCCTCCTGACAAGGATTCCAGGAAGATTGATGCCATGGCTAAAAACAATACATGGCAGCGTCCTTGGGACTCAGGCAAGCAAATTACATGGCTTATGTAGCAAGGTATCAAAAATCTAGATGGGACACTGTCATGGCTTTGGCCAAACAGGCCTCTGGCGGCTTGCTAATGAGCTGGAACAGGTGGCTGCTGATGGCATTGAGGCATCTAAAGTGCAGTTTCATGCTGCTGTGGATTTTAATGATGTATCCTCTAGAGTCATGGCTACGCCTGTAGCTTTTCAGTGAGGTAGGCCTGGCTCAGGTGTACTAGCTTGTCACAGGATACCCAGACTAAGGCTATGGATTTTCCTGGGTTGGAAATTCTCTGTTTGGGGAGCAGACAGAGAATTATATGAAAAATGGATGAATATAGGACTACCTATAAGAGTGCTCAGGCTAAGGAGCGCAGATCACTCCTCAGAGGCAGACCCGGGGGTAGAGGTAGGCCTTTCACAGGCCTTTTACCAAACCCAGGCCTCCTCTGCTTATGCTCAGAGGGGGTTCTTCAGAGGGAGAGGCAGACGGGGTGTGGGCAGGCCTGCTCCACCCCTCAGCCTAAAGCACCTGCCAAACAGACACCCTGATGGGGTGCCCAGGGCCGATTCTCCTTTACCTGTAGGGGCAGGTTGGCTTACTGTTCAGAACTGGGTGTCTCTAACTTCAGACAAGTGGGTCCTGGAAGTAGTAAGCCAGGGTCTGGTTCACAGCTTCAAAAAGTTCACAAAGATGAGAATCAGATCTTTCCCACCTGCAAACTCTTTAGAGACCTTTACTTTAGAAACAGAAGTCTCAACCCTCCTAGCTCTCAGAGCTGTAGGAAGGGTTTCTCCCTACACCAGGGGAAGGGTCTGTACTCCAGATATTTCCTTACCCCAAAAGACAGGAGAATGGCGCCCATTTAGACCTGAGATATCTGAACAAACACCTGTTGAGACCAAAGTTCAGAATGGTAACTCTGGCAATGATTTTACCGTCTCTAAGGCCAGGGACTGCTAGCCTCCCTGAAGGATGCCTATTTGCAAGGCCCTAATCAGAAGCTCCCACCGAAAGTACCTCAGATTCGAACTGCCCTCAGGTCACTACCAGTTCAGAGCAATGCCCTTGGCCTCACCTCTGCCCCAAGGGTATTCACAAAATGTCTGGCAGTAGCAGTTGCTCATTTAAGAAGGCAAAGGATTGCTGTCTTTCCCTATCTGGACGACTGGCTCATTGTAGGCCAGTCCCCAGACCAGATAAAATCTCACCTGCAAGTTACCCAGCAGCTGCTCACCTCCCTGGGCTTCTTGCTCAATCTTCCAAAGTCAGTTCTGGAACCAGTTCAGGTGCTCACCTTCATAGGTGCAGAATTGGACACAAAGCAGGCCAGAGCCTTCCTACCCTTAGAGAGGGTAAGGAACTTGGTGGCTCTGGCCTCCTCTTCACTCTGCAGGTCTCTCGACCAGCAAGACACTTTGCAGCTCCTGGGGCACATGGCTGCGTCCACAGCTGTAGTGCAAGGAGCAAGATTTCAGATGAGGGACATTCAGTTTCACTTGAGAGCCTTTTGGTCTCAGAGAAGAGACCCCTTTCCAAGTTGGTCCCAGTGACCCGAACCCTGATCCAGGCCCTCCAGTGGTGGCAGGATCAGAGCAATTTAAGACTGGGGTCCCTTCATTCCTCTGTCTCACTCCTTGACCCTCACTATGGATGCTTCCCTCCTGGTGTGGGGAGCCCACATGGGCGACCTCCACTCAGGGAGTGTGGTCCCCTCAGGAATCTCTGCTCCACATCAATTTGCTGGAACTCAGAGCTGTCTTTTAGCACTTCAAGTGTTTTCGTCTGTTCAGAACAAAGTGGTACAAGTCAGAACAGACAACACCACAACAATGTGGTACATCAATAAGCAGGGGGCACTCGGTCTTCGGCCTTGTGCACCGAGGCAATGAAGTTGTGGTCTCTGGCCTATTCCCTGGACACTTCCTCATAGCAGTTCACCTTCCAGGAAAGGACAATGTCCTAGCAGATGCTCTCAGCAGGATTTCCCAGGGCCATCACGAATGGTCTCTGGATCCTCAAGTACTGGGGATAGTTTTGCCAGATGGTGCACCCTCAGATAGATCTTTTGCAACCCCAGACAATCACCAACTTCCACTGTTCTGTTGCAGGCCCCCAGTGTTGGGCTCCAGTCCCCTGGATGCCTTTCTCCTAGATTGGGAAGGAAGTTTCTTTATGCCTTTCCCCTTCCCTCTCCTATTCAAGGTGCTAGTCAAAATCAGATCCCAGCCTTGCAGGGTGATTCTGATTGCCCCAGATTGGGCCAGGCAGCCCTGGTACCCACTCCTTCTGTCCCTAGCAGTCCATCTTCCCCTGTGTCTCCCCAGGAATCACAACCTGTTAACCTGTGCCCAGGGGAGAGTTTGGTATCCGAACCTCAAGTCCCTCAACCTCAAGGCCTGGCTCTTGAGGAGTTAGAAATTGCTTTGACCTACACCTTTCTCAGGGTGTTCTTGAAATCCTAAAACTTCTAGGAAGCCTTCCACTAGGGCTACTTATAATTCTAAGTGAAAGGTTTTCCATTTGGTGTTCTGGGAAACATATTTCCCGGAATCTGCTGATTTGCCCATTGTTTTGGACTATATGGTCCATCTTAATTCTTTGGGCCTGAGACCAGCTACCCTGAAAGTACATTTGGCAGCTGTCTCTGCTTTTGTGTCAGCAGGAAAGCCCTCCTCTCTTCCACGCTCACCCTGTATTTTCCAAGTTTTTAAAGGATTACTTCATACTAATCCACCTTTTAGGGATCAGCCCTGCCTGGCCTTAATGTTTGCATTGCCCAGTTAATGCAACCCCTTTTGAACCTCTGTCTTCTGCAGAGCTTAAGCACTTAACTTGGAAAACTGTTTTCCTAGTGGCAGGGCGGTTTTAGGACTTTGGGGCCTCCAGCAAACTCTGACTGGGGCTCCACAGGACGGGCGGGGCCCCCAGTAATCATTCTACAATCAAAGCATATAGTTAAGGAACCAGAGCTCTCCTGCTCTATTACCTCTGCCCCACTCTGCTGCATTAAACATCTGCATTGTCCATATAATCCAATATGCTTCCTTATTGTAAATTGTTGAGGGTTCTTAGTCTCATCATCCAGCTGAATTATGATTAAGCCTGACCACTACGGCAAAGTGACCACCTCCATCGATCAGGAACAAATATTATGGTATAAAATTGGAGGAGTTCTTAGTCTCATCATTCAGCTGAATTATGATTAAGCCCTGACCACTACGGCCAAAGTGACCACCTCCATCGGTCAGGAAAAACATTTCATCTTGCCTTTAAGACCTGATGTCCTCCTGCTTTCAGTCTTGTGGGGTAAACCACACCCAGCTTTATTATTAGAAAGTATACTTAGAATGGCAGAAAAGGGAGATATTGCTGATGGGTGATCTGAATATGCCAGATGTCAGCAGCCACTTCTAAGAGTGGGGTTATTCTAGATGCCCTACAGGGAGCATGCCTTAGGCAACTAGTATTGGAGCCCACCGAGAGGAACAATCATAGACCTGGTCCTCTCAAATGGAGATGGAGAGATCACAGATGTAGAAGTGGGTAGCCATCTGGGAACTAGCGACCATCGAGACAGTATGGTTCACAATAAACACAGCAATAGTCAAGCCATACAAGCATAAAAGTACTGGACTTCAGGAGGGCTGACTTTGTAAACTGGGCAAGTGCCTAAGAAATGCACTAGCAAATGGGTAGGAAGGAGGGTGGAAGAACAATGGGGAATAATAAAACTGCCATCACAGAAATAACAAGCCTTTGTGTGAAGCAAATTAACAAAACAAAAATAATGTAAGAAATGACTATGGTTCTCAAAGGAGGTGGTGAAGGTTCAAGAGAAAAAAGCATTCAGGAAGTACAAGGAATCACAGAAGGAGCAGGACAGAGAACTGTATCAGTTAAAGCAAAAGGAAGCTGGGAAGGCAGATAGAACAGCAAAGGCCCAAACTGAGGAAAAGACAGGCAACTCAGTTAAGAAGGGGATAAAACCTTTTATAGGTACATCAGGAGGCGAAGAAGACTAAGGAAGGGATAGTGAGGCTTAAAGGGAGGGGTGGGCAGAGGGTGACTGAAAAGGCATAGATGCTAAACAAATATTTTGCTCAGTATTTACAAATGAAGAGGGGGGAAACAAAAAAAAAAACACAATAGAAATACTCCTGGATACAGAAGTTGATACAAGCAGATTTACAGAAGAAAGGGGTTCTGAAAATTCTTAAAACTGAAGGTGGACAAAGCAATGGGGTTTGTTGGGATTCATCCCATAATTCTAAAAGAACTAAGGGCTGAACTAATGACACCACTGACTACCCTCTAACAAGTCATGGGAGGATGGGGTGGTACCTGAGGACTGGAGGAGGGCCGATGCAATTCCGCTTCACAAAAAGTAGGAGCAGGGCAGAAGTGGGAAACTACAGACCAGTTAGTTTAACCTCAGTGATAGGGAATACACAATGGGGGTGAGATACTAACAACAACAGAAATGGAAAGGGACCTGGGGTAGTCATATCAGATGATTTAAAAGGTGGCCAAGCAATGCGAGAGGCAGTAAAGAGGCTGGGGGATACTGGGATGCATAGGGAGGCATCACTGGTAGAAAACAGGAAGCTGTTATCCCTCTGTACAGAAACCTGGTGAGACCCCATCTGGAGTACTGTGTGCAGTTCTAGAGACCCAGTCTCCACAAGGACATAGACAAGATGTAAGCTGTCCAGAGGGCAACTAAAATGGTGCAGGGTCTGCAGCGGAAGACATATGAAGAGAGACTAAAGGAGCCTAATATGTATAACCTCAAGGAAAGGAGGAGAGGGAGACGACGACAGAAATGTTCAAGTACCTCAAAGGGAATCCAAGAGGGTAGCAACTTTCAAAAAGAGTTGTGCAAGAACAAGGGGTACAGTTTGCAAGATGAAGAAGGCTCAGAGGTAATGTAAGAAGTATTTTTCCACAAAAGTGTTGTGGATGCATGGAATGGCCTTCCGAAGAGGCTGTGGAGTCAAAAAGAGTGATTGACTTCAAGCATGCATGGGACAGCCATAAAGGCAATGCTGGGGTGGGGGTAGAAAGAAGTAGGCTGCTGGTTAACTAGGATCTGCAGCTTATCCATTAGATAGGGAAATGAGCAGACTGGGTGGGCCAAGCGGTCTTTATCTGCTATCAAATTCTATGTATGTTTCTATTGGACAGTGTGTTCCAGCCAGTAAGAGACTCACAGGGTTTTACTGTGAGCTCACCAGTTTGAAGGTTAGTTTTCTCCATTCTAAGGTGTATAAGGGATTTGGCAAGCTCAGCCCCAGTATGTGCAGTGAAATTGTGCAGGAGTTTAAAGCTTCAGAGGGACTTTCCGAACTTTTTGTGGATGAATTCATTGATTAAGTCACTGTAAGGAGACTTTTGCCAACTTTGTGCTCAATGGACAGCACTGCTAGCCCAGACAGTCTTTCTTGGCTCATTGATGACCTCAGATAAGTCTTTATCAACTTCAGTTTTGAAAACTGCATTCTGCTGTAATACAGTTACTGGTACCATCAAAAAATGCGCAACACCACATAGGCATTCATATAGATTTCATGTAGCTGGTTTAAGGAGAAAATTTAACACTTGTATAGGTGATGTATCAGTCTCACCATTCCTGCCAGGTTCCTAAGTTCATGTGCAAGTTCATGAGCATCAAAATCAGAGTGGTTACTTGTGCTGTCTGTTAATTTTCTTTGAGAGCCTAGCATTGTTTTATCAGGTCTTCTATGGAAACAGAATTTAGCATTTTATGTTCGACAGAAATCAAATGTTTTATGAAACTCTGACATTTGCTGAAATCGCTCACTAAAGGACATCAGTGTGGTGTCCAGTAGTGTGTTGAAAACTCAACCTGAAAACTGAGTTTTGGGTCCTGCATCATCGTCATCGCCGTTAATCAAATAGTCGCTTGACCTTCTTGTGTCTTGTCTGACGGAATCCAGCTGGGACATCCAGTTCTGGCAGCAATCTTTGAGCCCTGTGCCAATGCCTGTTCAAACCCACTCTCTGTACTTTTTAAGTATGTCAGCAGTTGAAGCAACACCTTCACACAGGTTGATATGTCAACTGAAGCACTCTGCAATATCTTGCTTTACGGTTCACTTCAAGCAGGAAATCATACCAGATGATGAGACATACAATGAATTTGTATGAGAGGAGTTCAGCACAAAGTGACCTTGCCTCTGCATATGCTGCAGCATCTTTGGCTCTTACAGACTCTGCAATGTCCTGCAAAGCACTCCTAAATTCTTGGAGCTGATAGCCGAAGTGCTTTTTACAGACTCTATCAGCACTCCCATCGAGTCTCCCAAAGTGGCTTTGGAGTGATCTGAACATGTTTTTCAATATTTGCCAGCTGCTTATTGAGGCAGAGCAAAGATTGTAGACCTTCTGCAAACAACCAAAGAATGAGACAGCATGTCTTGATGAATGGGCTCCATCGCTAATGATGAGGTTCAGGCAGTAGCAGCGCATGGCACATAAATGCTCTGCAGTTCAGTTCTTTTATCGCTTGCTGCCACTCGCTCGTTTGCCTTCATGTTGCTCCATTATCATATCCTTGCCCCGACAGTTGCTGATGTCCAGATTATGTTGCTTTAAGTCTGAAGAAAGGAGTCAGTCAGTCCTTCTCGGTTGTGTCATTGACAGGTATGAACCCCAAAAAATGTTCCTTGATGGTGCGACATTTTTTGAAACATCCACATGTCGAACAACAAGTGTCATCTGCTCTTGGTGGCTAATGTCAGGCTGAACAGTCCAGGATCACGGAAAATATCTGGATTCTTGTAACTGTAATGCAATGGTCCAGACAACTGCACCTGAAATTAGTTGAATAATTTCATTTGAATGTCCTTTCCCAAATAGTGGTCCATTATCTCCTTATTCTGAATCCGATGAATATGTTCCAGCCATTAGTGGGTCAAACTTTGGCAGGAATTCAACCTGCCCCAAAAAGTTTCCATTGCCTGGGGTATGAAGACGTCACTTGTAGCCACGGAAAGCCATATTCCTCTCAGCCAAGTATTGAATAGTTGCTATGATCCGCTCCAAGACTCCATGCCAGTGTATTACTTCTTTCTCTGTTAGCAGCTGTCTCTTTCATCCAACGCCTGGTCGCTTCAATCTTGTCTCCAGTTCCTTCCACTTTATCATGCTTGCTACATGTTGAGTGCACGGTCATGGGAACTTAGAGCCTTTGACATTTCTCTCCACGATATTACCTCCAGTCTGAAGAAGATTGTTTGAGTGTCCAAATAATTTGCAGGCAAAGCAGAACAGTGCATCCTTGGAGACAGATCGTTAACCAAGTGCTGCTACTCTCTCACCACTGGGTACAGTCGAAAATAATTTTCTGCTGTGAATCTTCTCTTTTCTCATTCACTGGGAATTGTGGCAGTATGACTTGAACAGGTCCATAGCTTCACAGATGACACTTCGTACCTCATCCCTTAGTGTGTCTGGCCAAGTTCCAAGATCCTCAAATGAAATTTCAGAAGATCCAGCTAAATCACAGATGATGGTATCTATGCAGGTGGGCACAGTACTGACAGTGGCAGGTGCATTCCTGGTCTCCTCTGAAGGCAGAACTTCTGGGGTGATGGTGGACACCATGTCTTCCACTACAGCAGTTGAAGGAACTTGTGCTCCAGGTTCAGGTGCTCTTTCAAGATCAGCTCCGCTTCCCAGGCTTTCACAGGAATGTGACGGGGTGGTAAAAATTTCTCAATGGCACCTCTTTGCCGCTTTGTGTCATCATCTCTTCTGGTGTAACTTTCTCTTCTGCAGCTCCTGACAAATATAAAGCGCTTCATGTTTTTAAACTGAAGGTGCAAAAAAGCAAATGCCATTAAATGTTTGCACCAGAATTTCAAAATGTACAGCTTTGTACTTTCCCATTCACTTAACTGGAAAGTTACTACATTAGGCATTTTAATTTTCGCTTTGTGGATCCAGCAATACTTGCAATGGCCTGCTCTCTGTGAAGATTGAAGTAGCCCCCTCTAAGGGAGTCCATGGCCACTTCACCATTTTGCTACACTACAGAGAGTCCTGGTTCCTCATACCCCATGCTAGGATGATCACACCTCCACTTCAAAGCCATGAGTCTTAGTTGGATATCCAAATTTGGGTGGAGAGACTTGATTTTGCTGGATATCAACAGGTGAGCATGTTTACCAGTGGGACTGCACTGTCTGTGCATGTCTCTGTTGAGTTAGACTGAATACACATACACACACACACACACACACACACACACACACACAATCTGTATGTTCATGTAAATAAAAATCAATTTTTAACAGAACTTTGCTTGGCTGTTTCTTTTAACTACCCACACACCACAGCTTAACAAACTCAGGGGACCCAATTAAGCTAGAGGAGTGGTCAGAGAGAGTAGCTGGGGTTCAGTGCAAAGAAGTGTATGCACTTTGGGGTGAAGAACCCAAGGAGAGAGTACTGGCTGGGAGGGGTTTAGCTGGGGATCACTTGAGAGGAGAAGGACCCAGGGTAATGGTAACAGGGACCATGGACAACACTGCCCAGTGCATGAGGTGGCTGCAAAAGTGAACAAAATGCTGGGATGCATAGCAAGGGGTTTTCGCTCTCACGGAGAGAGCAATTTGGCCCTAAACAGGTCACTGGTAAGGCTGCACCTAGAGTACTGTGTGCTGTTTTGGATGCCATACCTAAAGCGTGATATCAGGCCACTGGAGGGTGCAGGAGGGCAACAAAGATGATGTGGAATGGAAGGACACAGAGTATGACAGTAGGTTGAGAGACCTGAATATGTACACCATGGAGGATAGAAGGGACGGGGGGGCATGATAGAGCATTCAAGTATCTGAGGGAATCAATAAGGGAGGGGTCACCAGGGGCATGTGCCAAGAATAAGGAGGGGAAGATTTAGAAAGGAAATGAGGACACTATTTAACAGAAGGGATGGTAGCAAAATGGAACACCTTAGCAGAATGGGTGATATCATGTAAATCTGTGAACAGTTTCAAAAGGGCATGGGACGAGGGAACAGGGGAGGGTGGGGTGGCAGTGGGATGACAAATGGGAGGGGTGGAGTAGTTGCACACTAGCAGACTTAGCTGGACCAGGTGGTCCGTTTCTGCTAGCACATCATAGGTGCCATCTCTACAGGCTTTGCTTTTAATCATCCTACTTGGTATTTCTGGTTTGCACATTGCATGCAAGAATTTTTAGAACTGTGATGTAGTTTATGACCCTTGCTTGATCATTCATTGTTGGCACAATGCATCCATGTTCTGCTGTAGAACTTGTGGCTGAGAAGGACATAAACTACATAGAATTCTAAAATGTTATGTAAACAGCAGAGGTAGATGAGAAACACCCACTGAAGTAACTAAAAGCCTTTAGAAATGGAACAATTACAGAATTAGAAAATATATTGAAAACAGCTTCCAGTGAGCAAGATGACTTCAAATTCAGTGCTGTCTCCCATTAACACGCTTTAGTGTTCACCTGGTGTGTGATGCAGTTTCTACCAAGTACACCCAAGCAGTTGTTAATGAGTTAAATTCCAAAATTAAGCTGTTCGCATTTTGACATTGTCCCTACAGACAATACCAGGTGAGCATAGTAAAGAGCTGCTAATGAGCCCACAGCCACATGCACTTTAACATTTGTCCTACTAATGCCATCAGGATCTAGTGAGATCTGCCTAATGGGTCATGGAGTTAGCTTAATCACATTATGTCCCACATCTGTGAAAGCATTCCAGGTCTGAGGACCTCTAGAAAAAAATGTAATTAATGCAACAAATATTTTTCCGCCTGGATTGGCACTTTAATTTGCTTTCAAACGGGTGTGGGTCTTTTGATATTCACCTCAGGGCCCTACTGGCACGTCACAGGTAGACCACCCATCAGTGCGGGTCCCTCACACCAAAGTGCATCTGCCCTCAAAAGTGCTTAACTTATAACAGTAACCCAGCATGTTGCACTGAGATGTGGGCCTCAGCCCCAGCCAATGTGTCAGAGCTAGTTAAATGAGAGCCATCCATCTTCTTTACAAACCTTATCCAATGGTAGCTACTACACTTGCTCATTCAAACTGTAAATGAGAGAGGTGCTACTACATGGCAAACAAGTTAGTGCACCCTAACCCCCGCCTCTATCTACTCACCCCAAAAGGTAAGCCTCTAGCCTTTGTCAGCCACAACACGAGACAGCAAGAGAAATAAAATCCTCACGAGAATTTATTTTGTCACAACACATTCTCCATTAGTAACACGCCTATTTGATTTACTATGAAAAGACTTCTACAGCATGCAGTAGGCTCTAATTAGGAACAAAGCAGAATTGACTGCCTTACACTTTTGAAAGCCTTGCAGACTTCTGACTGCAAATACTGAACAACCCTTTAGTACAGACTCACTACACAGCTTTTAAACTTTATCTGCCACATAGACTATAGAAGCTGAGCCTTAAAAGAGAACCGAATGAAAGACAGTGTCCTGTACTACCCTTACAATACAATAATTAAAGCCTTGCACCTTACAACATTCTTTTACATTTATGTTGGAATTACATGGGAGAGTTGCCAGTGCTCAGCCTCCATAGCTTTGAAATAAGCTCCTGTAGGTAGCTCTTACACAGTTATTGACTTAAAATAGTAAGGGTGTGCAAATTTAAAGACATAAACCCCAGAAGCACCAATAGTTCCCAAACTCCTTAGGTGCAATCCCAATGCTATTAGTAACATAGCGTTGCCTTCTGTTGTAAGTCTACGGACATCATAATAAGAATTTTATACTTCTACAGTATGCTCACAGTAGTGACTTAACAGATATTTTGCCATGGGCATCCATGCTCTGTCACTTACAAGTTATTACCTCCCTTGCCCTGCTTGCTAGATCTTCCAGTGCTGTATTGGGGCATTCTACAATATCCTGAGTGTACTCATTGTTGGATACAACCATAGATACATAGACACAGACAGTGTCTGCAGATAAGGGCCTGCTATTGCCCACCCAGTCTGCCCATTTGAGCTTGTAAGTTCAGTTTATGTTTTCTAGAAGTCTGTTGCCTTACCCTGACCTCCAGAATTCCTTTATATCTATCCATACATTCTTAAATACCGTGATTGTTTCAGCCCCCACCACTTCCTCTGGCAGCGGCAGAGTGTTCCACTGTCTACCACCCGTTCTGTGAAGAAATTCTTCCTCATGTTACCAGAGGCCAGTCAAGCACCAAGTGTGGACCCCTCCTTCCAGTTCCAGGAGAGGAGGCTGATTCGGATGCTCAATCCTCTCCCTCCCCTGCTGACCCCTGATGGCCTGGGCTCATTCCTGAACCGGTCACCAGCTTTCCGTGAGATGTGGTGTCCAGCACCTCAACCCTCCTCACCACTAGGCCAGCCCTATATAACCATATACCACCTTTTGCTTGTTTATAATGGGTCACTACAGTGCATGGTATAGCCACTATTATTAGATCTGATGAGGCGTTAAACTGAGGTCCCATCTGCCTGAGTGTGGTAGTTCAGGTGGATGTTAAAGATCCCATGGCACTTATCCGAAAAGAGTAGGGAATTTCCCTGGTGTCCTGGCCAAATTTCCCTCATTCACTAAAATACCACCAACAGCTTAATCTGGTTCAAATTCAGTTGCTTACCATCTGTATCCCGGTCACCCCTGAAAAAGGGACTTCTAGGCCCAGTGGGCTTACGGGTCAACAAAAATTCAACCAACCAACCAACAACCAATACCACTTCACAAAGCAGGATTTACAGTAACTAGCAATTTCTTATACCTCAAAACATTTCTTAACAGTTTTTATAGTGTAGGGTATCTGAATTCAATTATTGCCAACTGCCTAGCATGAGACAATGTCCTTGAACAGCATACCTTAACAGTTCCTCCTTTACATACCACTCACAACCCCTGTCCCACATGATTAAGTGCTGCAGGTGCTCAGCACAGCATTGTACACCCAAGCAGAAATTTATAGTAATCTGTGTTTCACAATGAATAGCACACTTTATGAACAGGAAAGCATCTATTTCCACAGTGAGAATCATAGAAACAGGCAATGATGGAAGAAAACAACTACAGCACATCCAATCTGCAGGCACTCCCCATTTAGCCCTCTTCCATGAACCTACTATATGTGACTCCCATGTGAGGGACAGTGGCCTGTACTGAGGAACATAACCTCCAGGATTAACATTTAATTTTACCATGACTAACCCAATTAATGTTCCATAGAACAACCTGGAAGACTATAGAATCTGGTCAATTAAAAACTGAAAAACATGTAAAAGTCATTAATGCTAGAGCCATATTAATATTTCCGAATATAATTTGGTGTTCCACCCTGGAGGCATGAAAGGAGTGCTAAACACAAACTTTCCTCCTACCCTAGAATTGCCTGTCCAGACTTATCCCATCTCAGTACCTACCTACATAAAACAAAAAAACACACTGCAAAACCGGATCTCAATTGTTAGTATTTAACCTCATCTAAAGCAAGCAAGCAACTGTCTATAATGCAGTACCCTTTTGACTTTAACAGTCAGGAGTCAGTAGCAGCCATCTCATCTCCCATTCCCAACTATCCTTACCTTAATTGCAGGCAGTATCAGTATAATACACTGCAACACTGACAGCATCAAACAATTGAAACAAATATACATACCTAAGAAGAAAACTTGGTCTCTGACTCTGTGGGTATAAGTCTCCTCAAATCCAGACAACAGTAGTACAGACACTGGATTTGTGGTCTTCTGGCAAGCTGCTGCTTGCTGAGCTTAACAGTTATTTCTTAAAAGAAATAAAATGATTTACAGAGACAGCACAGCAAGCAGTACTGAGCACACTAGCACCGAGGGGCTGTATCGGTCGGTGCAGAGAGATAACGGCAGGCCAGCAGCAGTACTCAAGATCAGGAACGGTTACTACGGTGGCGGCTACCAGTTGAGTGGCTGTGGCTTCAGATGCAGATAGCAGTGGTCTTCTCTGCAGTCTGTGTCTCTCATGGGCGTTCTCTCTCTTTCTCTCCCTGAGTCCGACTCTCTCTCTCTCTTGGCTCCTCAAGTTGCGATTGCGAATCGATAGCGTAAGCGACTTACACAGCGATTCTCCTTCTCTGACTCCAACGCTCTGGAACTAGTCCTTGGTTGAATAGGAACTCCAAGGCGCCAAAGGATCATCTTTATGGAGCCGTCACGGACCTGAGTGGGAACCAAATGTTTCAGGTCCAAGGAGAGGTGCAAATAATAGCAAGGACTGGGTGACTGAGTGGAGCCCTGTGATTGGCTCAACTGCTCCTCACGTCACCATGATGTGCAGCATATAGGGAGCGATGTGGAAACATCTGCAGTTTTTACAGTCTCAGACAGGCTCTCTGTCACTGTGGCCAGGACAATCAGCGTGGAGGGCAGGAGCCGCATGCACAACAAGTGGGCAGGATAGGTTTTTTCCCAATGGCGGGCAGCTGAGAGATCGTGGGGCCCCGAACTTCTTAGATGTACAGTCAGTAAAGGCGAAGGAACCAACTACGCAAGCAACTATGTGATGCTGCCTTTTTTTTTCCATTTTAGCAAGTTGAGGTGAAGGCCGGGTAAGGTAAGCGTAAGCGTTGCGTTGTATAGCAGTCAGTCAGGCTGAGGTGTGTGGTGTCTTAGACTGTTACTTGCCCAGAAATATTTGTGTGTGCGTGCAGCAGCAGGGATTTCAATTGTATTGTCTACTGGCCTTGTTGCATGCGGCGGGGTCGGCCGGTGGGTCAGTAGCAGTGGAAGCGGGGCCTCCAGCGACGCGGGGCTCGCGGAGTGCCTAACGTCGGCCCTGCCTAGTGGCTATCACTTCTGCCAGGCGCATAAGTGAGTTGCAAGCCTTGTCAGTAGAAACTGACTTTATTTCTTTCCACAGGGATAAGGTAGTCCTCAGGACTAACAGGAGATTTTGCCTAAGGTGGTTTCAGATTTCCATCTTAATCAATCTATCTCCCTTCCAGTGTTTTCACTGAACATTCCTCCTCTGGCGAGAGGAGATTGCACAGTTTAGATGTTAAGGGCCTTAAGTTACTATAATAGAACGTACCAAGGGTCACAGGTTCGAATCCTCCAACTTTTTCTCACTTATGGTGAGGTCGGAAAAGGAGACCTGCCACTAAGAGATCAGTTGCCAGGTGGATTGTCTCATGTATCCAATTTTGTTATCAGAAACTGGGAAAGTTCCCCTCTGGCCTGAGGGCTCATTCTACCAGAGGTACAGCCGGCGTCTAGCTGCTGCCAGAGACATCCTATCTTAGAGATAAGTCAAGCAGCTACCTGGAAAGCAGTACACACTTTCACCAAGCATTACTCCTGGATGTCCAGGCCAGGAGAGATGCTCGGTTTGCACAGCTGTGCTTCAGAGCCTATTCCTAAGTAGGTTCTGTCCCTCCTCCATGGAGGTACTGCTGTGTAGTCTGCAATTGTCATAATATAGCAAGACTTCATGTTGTTTGGAGAAAAATTACTCACCTTAGTAATGTTGTTTCTTTCTAATGGAGTCTTGCTATATTATCACCCTCCCAACTACCCCTCTCAGAACTCTACTTAGTATGGGGTGGGCAGCCTAGTGTGGAGCTAGTTATGCCCATTATATGTTTTCCACCCTCTTGAGGTTTTGGGGTGTGGTGTTTTATTTTAGCTTATATTATTGCTTATATTATATTATTACTTCTGGTCCTGTGACTTGAGTCTTTGTGTTGGGACCAGGAATATGTGTTAATAGTCAGGTAGCCAGTTGGCTAGTGTAGTTACAGCTTCCACATAGACCTTAGTGAGTTTTGCTCGTAAAGATCTGACAGTTTGGGTTTGAAATAAGCAGACAGAGCTTCTCTAACGAACTTGCGCTCCAAGTTCCATTCTTAGAATGGGAGTTAACTCTTTCACCTCGGAGCAGTTCTAATGGTGGGACAAACTGCAATTGTCATAATATAGCAAGACTCCATTAGAAGAAACAACATTACTAAGGTGAGTAATTTTTCTTCTGGAGTACCTACTTTCCTTTTCAGATTCCGGCCTAGGGTACTCCTCCCTTAAGGTGTACCTTTCTGCCATCTCTGCACTCATGCACCTATTTAGGGTAAGACTGTTGCCCAGTTAGAGAAATCTTGTACCATTCTCAGGTATCCTGCACTTGAAGCCTCCCATTTGAGATCCTGTTCCTCCTTGGGACCTTTTGTTCATAGCCGAAAAAGCTTACTTTGCCTCCCTTGAGACGGCCAAAACCTCTGACTATGCTTTCCGTTGTGGAAAGCTTTGTTTTTAATTGCTGTTACTTCTGCTTGGGGGTTTCCAAGCATCTGGCCTTGACGTGTAAAGAGCCTTACTTGGTTTTCTAAAGAGTGTCTTTCTAGGGGCGTGAATTGTTGTTCAATCCACACTGTCTGGCAAGTTCCTTGGCGCTTTAAGTTGGGCCAGAAGTCTTCAAGCTGGCTCCTCCCACCCACCCTGGTGGTAAAACCCTCAGCTCCGCCCCATGACTCCAGATCTTCTTTACGCTTGGAAGCTCAGGTTCCCTTCTTAGTGCTCTTGCGACTTTAGGCCTGAATCCTAATCCTCCTGTTTTTCGAAAATCGTCTTAAAATTTACAAGGCTTAAGTCTTCTTCTTCCCTTCGTGGCTGCAGTGGATTGAAATCTACTCCTGGCTTCTGTCGTTGCCCTTGCAGGCAGAAGATGTCTCGGACCGACCTACGCCACATCGTTTACTGCCTGGGGCTTGCCATGATCCATGAGCCTGCAATCTCTGCAAGTCTTTTGATCGGTTCTGGAAGACGCGCTGCCTGACTCAACTGGGGCACCCGAAGCGGTTTCCGATGGTGAAGTCGAAGGAGGCCCGATGGGCGGTGTCCAGCGGCACGCGGCTCCGTGGAGCAGCTGGAGCAGTTAATGCCCTCGAAGAGCGGCGGCCATGCCGCTTCTCCGCTTCTTCTGCATCGGCATTTATCCCTCTCTCTTGGGCTCCTCCTACACTGCTTCCTTTATGAGCTTTGTCAGTCCCTCTCCACCAAGGAGAAGTGCCTCAGGGACTCATGAGTAGGCGAAGACAAAGGAACTGAAAGGTAAGTCCCACCGTCTGTTTGTGGGAGGCGGAAGGTCTTGCTCTCCGAAGCATCTGCATTACGACTTCGGTGAGTTTGCGGCTAAGGCCGCTGACTTTTAGTGTCCCCATCAAGTCAGCCAGCGCGATACCTGTCGATCGGTCGAGATTTTTCTTGACCCATTGGACGGGTTATCGACTGGAGAAACCGATAACCCTCTTTCATCTGTACCCCAGTGGATTACCGAGGACTTTCCTCGGCCTCCTGTACTAAAGTCCTCGGTCAGGACCCTGAACCGAGGATGAGTGGTCTCCCCACCCCTCTTCGACCCACCATCGGCGACCTCGATGATCCGTCCACCTCCGTGTCGGGTTGGTCCTGCCGACGCCGCAGTCTCGGTCCTGGCATCATGGAAAGTGGTGTCACCTCTCGTCCTCTTTGAAGGATAGGCTCTTGCGCCAAGTTCTGTCGGTGCTATGAGGACATGATATGGCAGCAGCTCTTATTAGCCCGGCAACAAGCCGACTCCGTTGCCTTCCCGGCCATTAAGTGGCTGTCGGCAGGCTGGAAGCAACCTTCGCCATCGGCTCCTTTGTCGAGGAACTGACTCCAGCACCAATTGCTTGGCGAAACCGACTGCTCCACCCATTGTGGTGGAACCAGCATCCCTCGCAACGAAGATTGGGGCTCCGACCAAGGATACTCAGTCGGTTCAGGGCTTGCCACTGGCTGTCGGTCACCCTCACCCCAGGGGCCTCGGCAAGTGGAGGTGGCTGGCGCTCGGCTGCTGTTCGCAGACTCCTTGGAGTCAGGCGACTCCTCCCTGTATTCCAGGCCCCTCAACCTGGAATCCTCCAGGGTTCTGTCGGTGGGACGAGCCCATCCTCGTTCCTGGGAATTCTTTGGCTCCTCTGAGTCTACTGGAATGCAGCTTGAATCCGTGCAGCAACAAGCCAGATACCACCTCACAGAGATTTTGGACCAGGGGATTCCCCGGAGGTCTTCCAGTGGGTGAGGTCATTGTTGATCTGGCCGGGAGTTGTGGCAGTGGCTAGCATCCGGTCCTCGCCTTCAGCCAGGATGGCCCAGAAATCGCCAGTCCCCACGGTTCCCTCTCTGGTTTTCAGAGCACCCCTTGGCTGAAGGGCTGGTAACCGATAGCATATTCTGGCGCTAAGGAAATGCTAGGGATGTAGAAAGGCCCTTGGACAAGGAGTCAAAAGCTGGACTACTCTAGACTGCTTCGCTTACGCTGCCTGGATCCCTAGGCCTTGACAGGCTAGCTCGGCTCTACTGATGGCACACTTTTCACCGCCCTTATGGATTCCCTGGATGAGGTGCTTCCTCATCTCCGGCTGACCATCAAGCGACGATCAAGCAGGTGCGGGATCAGGAGAAAGCGGTGGCCAAGTAACAACTCTAAACTGCTTTGGACATTGGAGTCTCTTGTGCCTGGTCAGTAGCGGCTGCAGCTAGCCATGCGCCCGCAGAGCTTGACTTGTGGATATGCACCTTCCACGGCAGATACCCAGCACAAGCTGGCAGATGTCCCCTTCTTGGGCACTGACTTGTTCGGTCTTGGGGTGGAGGCCATCTCCAGAGGATCGAGAAGTCCAACGCCTCCTTGGACTCTGTCACGTCTGCCCAGAAGGATAAAGGCCGCCCAGCAACAGCGTAAGCATTTTAAGCCCTTCGTCCCTGCGGCATGTCTGGCCCAGCAGCACCAGCAACAGGGCCAGCAGGCTCCGCTGGCGCCCAAGCCAAGCCTGCCGCTTCCTCAGAAGGAAGCCTGGAGGTCCAGCAGCTCCTCGGCGGCCCTTCGTCCAAGCCTGTCCAGTGATGAGTTGATGGGTGCCACCCCAACTTGTCACTCCTCCCTGGGTCCCCTGGCAGAGGACGGCTCCAACCACTTCCTTTCTGCTTGGGCCGCTCACACCATGGACGTTGGGTGCTGGAAGTGGTTGGCAGGGCCTGCCTCTGGAGTCAGATGGAGCACTCCTGTCGAGCCATCGCCCCTTGGGGGGCGGCTCAGCCGCTTCCTTTCCGCTTGGGCCGCTTCTTCACCATGGACCGTTGGGTGCTGGAAGTGGTTGGCAGGGGCCTGCCTCTGGAGTCGAATGGGCACTCCCTGTCGAGGCCATCGCCCTTGGGGGGCTACCGGTTCTGCAGGCGCTTCTGTTGGCTTGTCGAGGCGGGCATGGCTCTGCTCCTCCAGAAGGAGGTGATTAGCAAGGTGGCGGATCCTCCTCCATGCCCAGGGTTTGTGTCCAGGTACTTCCTGGTCCCAAAGCAGACGGGGGGCTGGCGCCCCATTAAGTGATCTGCATGACCTGAAAAAGTTCCTAAGGCTCGCACCTTCAGGATGGTCACTCTGGCTCAGATCATACCATCCTTGGAACTAGGTGTCGGTTTTGCTCTCTGGATCGCCAGGGCGTGTTCTTTCATGTTCCAATCCATCCATCACATCAGCGGTTCCTCCGCTTCAGAGCAGAGGATCCCTCTGAGTTCGGGCCATGCCCTTGGTCTTTCTCCAGCTCCCAATGTCCTCACCAAATGCATGGCAGTGGTGACAGCATTCCTGCAGCGCTGAAGGGTTCGGATGTGCCCACGTGGATGACTGGCTGACAGCAGCCCCTCCAGGTTGGAGGTGGAGGCGGTCCAGAGATCTGGCCCTCCCAGTCTGCTCTCAAATTGGTCTACTGATCAGCGAGGCCAAATCGGAACTCGTACCATGCAGGTGATTCAGTTCATCAGGGCAGAGCTCGACTCTCTTTGAGCCAGAGCCGGCTCCCAGTGGGAAAGGCCGAGGTCCTTCCCTTCCTTGTCCATTAATTTCTGGTTGGGCAATGCGCCTGCCCGGGACTTCCTGCACCTTCTGGGTCTCATGGCGGCTTGCACCAGCGTGGTCTGGGCCTGCTGGCATATGTGTCCCCTGCAATGGGGCTGGCCCACCAGTGGTCACAGCACTCGGTCCTTTGGACCAGCCAGTAACCGTGACCCAGAAGATGTGGGACGGCCTGCAGTGGTGGCTTGTCCCAGCTCATCTGCAGGAGGGTATCCTGTTTGTCTGCCCGAGCTGACGGTCATTCTTCAGACCGACTCCTCTTTGATGGGTTGGGGTGATCATCTGGGGAGTTCTGGGCCCACGGCCTCTGGTCCCCTTGGGAGTCTCGATGCAACGTCAACCTGCTGGAGCTTTGAGCAGTTCGACTAGCCCTCACCGCCTCAGCTCCATTTGTACGGGTCAGGTGGTTCCAGGTCCAGACGGACAACACCACTGCCATGTACTATCTCAACCGGCAGGCGGGACATGCTCCTTGCCTTTCTGCAAGGAAGCTCTCCGCATTTGGTGTCTCGTGATCAGCCTGGAGACGGATCTCCTAGCCATCCATGTGGCAGGAGCCTCGAACAGTCTGGCCGATGCCCTCAGCCGGATAGGCACTGCATCTCATGAGTGGTCTCTCCTGCTGGAGGTAGTTCAAGACCTGTTCTTCCATTGGGGCACCCCTCAGGTGGATCTGTTGCCTCCAGGGAGAGCGAAGCTGAGGCTGTTTATGCACGTACCCCTCAGTGGGCTCGCTGCAGGGGATGCCTTCTCCAGGCTGTGGACCCTGGGCCTCTTCTCGCCTTCCTCAATCCACAAGGTGCTTCTCAAAGTAAAGAGGGACAAGGTGCAGGTGATTCTGGTAGCCCCAGACTGGCCGCCAGTTCTGGTACCAGATCTACTCAGCCTCAGCTCCAGGCTCCGAGGCGGCTTCCAGCCTGCCGGACCTGATCTCAGTCAACAAGGGAAGGTTCTCCATCGGGGCTTCAGTCCCTGCACCTGCGGCCTGGCTGCTGGCGGCTGGAGTTCCAGGCCTTGGGTCTTTCCGGCGAGGTCCTCAACATTGTTTAGGCGTCCCATAAGGAGTCGACCAGAAAATGCTATGCCTTTAAATGGAAGAGATTCTCCATTTGGTGTCAGGACAGGGGTGGACCCCTCTTCCTGTCCATTGGCTAGCATTTTGGACTACCTGTGGTCACTTTCTCAGCTAGGGCTTGGTTGACGACCCTTTAGTGCACCTGGCAGCCGTCTCTGCTTACGGTGCGGAGCGGCTGACAGTTGGTGGCGCAGGAGAAGGTGGTTGAGCGCTTTTGCAAGGCCTTGATCACATATCCCCTCCAGTGCAAAACCTCCACCTCTGTGGGATCTACTGCTGGTATTGATTAAGCTGATGGGCTCAACTTATCTGGTCTTCCACAGGGACAAGGTTGTCATTCGCCGCACCTGAAATTCCTTACGAAGGTGGTGTCGGGTTTCACCTGAATCAGGTGTTGACTCTGTGTTCTATCCCAGTCTCACCCGGAGGCGAATATTGGCTCCATACTTTGGACCCTGGAAGGCGCTTGCTTATAAGGAGTGGGCGGCTGAAGTTGGGGAGGTTCGCTAGCTGTTTGTCACTTATGCTGTAGCTGCACCTGGCAGACCTGCAGCCAAGAGGACGATAAGCAGGTGGGTCACCTCCTGCATAGATCTCTGCTATAGGTTGGCGGGCATGGAGCCACCCAAAGGGATAAGAGCTCATTCTACCCGCCATGCTGCTGCCTCGATGGCTGCTTCTAGGACGTCCCTATCCAGAAATCTGCAGGGCTGCTACCTGGAAGTCAGCACACACCTTTATTTCCCATTACCACATTGACCTTGAGTCACGCCGGGATGCTGGGTTTTGGGACCTCGGTTCTCCAGCCCTTATTTCCCAAGTAGTGGGAGTCGTGCCTTGCCTCCTCTCCCAGAGAACTGCTAGAGTCTGCCAGACAGTGTGGAATGAACAACATATCCACGTCCCTAGAAACACAGGTTCAAACAACATGAAGTCTTGCTATATTATGACATATGCAGTTTGTCCCAGCCTTAGAACTGCTCCGGGTGAAAGTTAACTTTCCATGCCAGGCATGGAATCTTGGCTTGAGCTTCGGTTGAAAATGCTGTCTGTTGTTCAAACTCAAACTCAGATTCTTTACTCCGCCTCACTGAGCAGTCGCTCCGAGATTTCTCCTACTGCTCAGTTCATTTTGTTGGTTAAAAGTGTAATTTCTAGGGACATGGATATGTTGTTCATCCACACTGTCTGGCAGGTATCCTTGCCGCTTTAAATCTTGCGGAAGGTCTTCAAGCTGGCTCCTCCCACCCACCTGGGTGGTAAAACTCGCTCCGCCCCCATGGCAGATCTTCCTTACGCTTGAGCTCAGGTCTCCTCGCCGCTCTCGTATAAGACTGGTTCCTAATTCTTCGGTTTCCGAATTTATAAGTTTTGCATTATATAGACTTGGTCTTCTATCCCTCATGGCAAATGGACAATCGACTCCGGTTTCGGCGGTGCCCTTGCGGGCAGAAGATGTCTCGGGCGGATCCGCACTCACGTGTGTCTACTGTTTAGGCCTGAGCACGACCCACAGGTTTTCGACCTGTGCTCTTCCTTCTCAGCCTCGTCCTCGAAGACCGTGCTGCCCGTTTACAACTGGGGCGCCAAGCGTTTTCCTCCGGTAAAGTCAAAGAGGCCCGGTCGGCGGTTTCAGCGGTGGCGGGGCTCGGCCGGATCAGCTAGAGCAGATGATCGCCTCGAAGAGGAGGTGGCGAGGCCGCATCTTCCCGACCGCGGCATTTATCCCGCTCTCCCTGGGTTCCTCTTACACAGCTTCCTTTAAGGAGTTGTCTGTCCCTCTCCACTGGGAGAGGGACCAGCGTCTGCTGGACCTTCTTCTCGGTCCAAGAAGAAAGACATGTGTAAGTCCCTCCGTCGGCGCTCTTGGGAGGCGGGAAGGTCCCTCTCCCGGAGTTATCGGCCATCGACTTCAGTCGATCGTTAACCGACCACTGGTCTCACGGTGTCCCCATCAGGTCAGTTGACTGAGACTCCCCATCGACGCAGTCGAGATCTTTCTCGACCCGTTGACGGGTTGTCGACCGCCGGCCGAAAATCCCTCTCCCGTTCCCCGGTGGAGTTGAGGATCCTGGGCTTGCCAGTGCCTCCGGTTCCTGAGCCCTTGGGTGTTCCTCCGAGCCGAGGAGGAGCTGGTTACCACCATCCCTCCCGCATCCGTCCTCAGAAGGCGAGGTTCTCGGTCCGGACTCTTACAGTGGTCCAGCCGATCTAGCCGTCATGGCGGTCCGGCACATGATGGCGGCGCCGCCCGCTCGTCCTCCTCCCGGATGAGGGAGGCTTCGACGTAAGTTACGTCGATGATACGAGGACCTCATGTGGCAACAGCTCCTTCTGACGGGAACAAGCCGGCGCGTGCCTTTCCCGGCCATTAAGTGCGCTGTCACGGAGCGGCTGAAACAACCATTCGTTTTACCGAGCCTGTTCCCAGGCGGTTGTTTGGCCTAAAACCAGCTGCCCACCGATTCGGTGGAACCTCCGCCTCCACAGCGCTGTTTGGGGCTCCGACCAAGAACTCTCGGTCGGCTCAGGGTCTGCCCCATAGGCTGTCGGTCACCCTCACTCCCGATCGCCTCGGCAGGTGGAGGTGGCTCAGGCCGAGGCAGCTCTTTGTGGACTCTTCTGAGTCCGGCGATTCCTCCCTTTTCTCCAAGTGAGTGGACTTGGAGTCCTCTGGAGGTCAGTCGCTGGCGATAACCCGCCGTCCTTCCTGGGTTTACTCAGGCTCATCTCGGAGTCCACCGGGATGCAGCTCAGACCCGTATCAAGCAGGCCAAATATCCCCTCACGGAGATATTGGACCGAGGGGATTCCCCTGAGGCCTTTCCTGTGGCTGAGGCCATCATGGGCCCAGCTTGGGCCTAGCAGCGCCCGCTTCCTGCCCTGCGCCTTGACCAGGATGGCTGGAAGTATCACGGTCCCACTGGTTCCCTGTCCGGTTTCTCGGAACATCCCTCAGCCGGGGGTTAGTTACCGACAAGCGTTTTCGGCGTGCTGGGCGCAAGGACATCTTACAAACCTCCGACAAGAGAGTCCAGGAATTGGACTATGCGGGCGAAAAGTCTACGCTCGTCCTCCCTTGGCCGTCAGGCAAGCTCAGCCATGCTGATGGCACATTTCTCCCATGCCTTGTTGGGCTTCCTGGACGAGGTAGTCCCTCATCTCTGGCTGACCTGCAGACTATGGTTAGGCAGGTGCGGGACCAGGGCAGGGCAGTGGCCAAGCAGCAACTTCAGACTGCTGTGGACATTGGAGATTCATGCACCAGGTCAGTCGCGGCGCAGTGGCTTCTGCCGTCGGGCATGGCTGAGGATATCCACCTTCACAGCGGATACCCAGCACAAATTGGCGGATGTCCCCTTCCTGGGACCAACCTCTTCGCCCTGGGTGGAAGGCCACCTCCAGAGGATCGAAAAAGTCCAATGCCACTGGACTCGGGTCTCATCCGCTCAGAGGGACAAGGGCCGCAGACCACAACCCAAGCCCTTTTGTCGTCCTGCGCCCCGGCATGTCGCCCAGCAACACCAGGGCCAGCAGGCTCGCTCTTGGCGTCCCAAACCCAAGCCAGCGGCTTCCTCCTCCAGGAAGCAGGGAGGTAAAGGCCCAGGTGGTCCCTCGGCGGTCCTCCTCCAAGCCTGCACAGTGACGGGTTGAGGGTGTCGCCACCAACCTCGTCACCTCACCCCAGGTTTCCACCGTGGTGGGACAGCTCCAGTTCTTCCTTTCCGCCTGGTCTGCTATTACCACAGACCGGTGGGTGTTGGAAGTGGTTGGAAAGAGCCTGCCTCTGGAGTTCGAGCAGGCCCCACCCTTCAGAGCCGTCGCACCTCGGGGGCCTCGGGTTGAAGCCTCGCTGTCAGCTCGGCGAGCGACCCGCTCTCCTCTCGAGAAGGAGGTGATAAGAGGTGGCGGACCCTCCTGAAACCGGGTTCGTGTCCAGGTACTTCCTGGTTCAGCAGACGGGGGCTGGTGCCCCATTCTCGACCTACACGACCTAAACAAGTTCCTAGTCTCGAACCTTCAGGATGGTCACTCTGGCTCAGATAATACCATCCTTGGAACACGGCGTGGTTCTGCTCTCTGGACCTACAGGGGCGTTCTTTCACCTCCCTATCCGTCCGTCCCATCAAAGGTTCCTTCGCTTTCGGTGGAGGGATCCTTTCGAGTTCAAAGCCATGCCCTTGGCTTATCTCCAGCTCCCAGGGTCTTCACCAAATGCATGGCAGTGGTGACAGCATTCCTCTTGGCGCCGAGGTCGGGTTTACCCTTACCTGGACGAATGGCTGATTGCAGCCCCCTCGAACAGGAGGTGGGCGCGGTCCAGAGATCTGGCCCTCCAGGTTTGCTCTTAAGTCGGCCTCCTCATCATCGAGGCCAAGTTGGAACTTCGAGCGAAGCAGGTGATTCTTTTCATCGGGGCAGGCTCGACTCTCTTGAGCCAGGAGCACGGCTCCCAGCCGGACAGGGTCGAGGTTCTTTCCTCCTTTGCCCAATCATTTCTGGTTGGGCAATTGTGCCTCTCCGGGACTTCCTGCTCCTCCTGGGTCTCATGGCGGCCTGTACCAGCGTGGTCCGTTGGGTCCGTTGGAACATCGCGCCCCTTCAGTGGGGCTGGCCAGCCAGTGGTCCCAGCGCTGCGATCCTTTGGACCAGTTAGTGGCGGTGACCCAGGGGATGTGGGCGGCTCTCCAGTGGTGGACCGTTCAGTTCATCTGCAGGAGGGCATCCGTTTGTCCACCTGAGCCGGACGGTCTCTCTATCGACCGATGCCTCTCTGATGGGTTGGGGTGCCCATCTGGGGAACACCGCGCCACGGCCTCTGGTCCCTCGGGAGTCCGATGCCGCATCAACCTGCTGGAGCTCGGCGGTCCGCCTGCTCTCACCGCCTATGCTCCGTTTCTTGAGGTCAAGTGGTCGGGTCCAGACGGACAATACCACGACCACGTACTATCTAAACCGCCAGGGCAGGGCGCTCCATGCTTCTATGCAAGGAAGCTCTCCGCATCTGGTCACTGCGTGCAGCCTGGAGGCGGATCTCCTAGCCATTCATGTGGCAGGAGCCTCCAACACCCTGGCCGATGCCCTAAGCCGGATAGAGGCTGCATCCCACGAGTGGTCTCTCCTGCCAGAGGTAGTACAAGATCTATTCTCCTATTGGGCACACCTCAGGTGGACCTGTTTGCCTCAGGGAGAATGCGAGCTGAGGCTGTTCCATGCCGCCCCTCAGCAGGGATCGCTGCAGGGGATGCCTTCTCAAGGCCGTGGACCCCGGGCCTCTTCCCCTTTCCCCGTTCCTTTGATGCACAAGGTGCTGCTCAAAGCAAGGAGGGACAAGGCGCAGGTGATTCTGATAGCCCCAGACTGGCCCCGCCAGTACTGGTACTCAGATCTCCTCAGCCTCAGCTCCAGGCTCCCGAGGGCAGCTTCCAGCTTGCCCGGACCTGCTCTCAGTCAATCAGGGGAGGTATTCCATCGGACCTTCAATCCCTGCACCTGACGGCCTGGTTCCTGAGCGGCTAGAGTTCCAGGCCTTGGGTCTTTCGATGAGGTCCTCAACGTAGTTGAGGCGTTCCATCAGAGTCAACCAGAAAATGCTACGCCTTCAAATGGAAAAGATTTTCCACTTGGTGTCAGGGCAGGGCCTGGACCCTTCCTCCTGTTCCTGGCGAGCATATTGGACTACTGTGGTCCCTTTCTCAGCAAGGGCTTGGTCGACGACCCTTAAGGTGCACCTGGCAGCCATCTCTGCTTACGGGCGTGGGCGGCGAAAGCAGTCGGTGGCGCATGAGAAGGTGGTCTGGCGCTTTTCAAAGGCCTTGATCACATTTCCTCCAGTGAGAACCTCCACCTCCGTGGGATCTACTCCTGGTACTGGCAAAGCTCATGAGCAAGACATTCGAACCAATGCACAGGTGTGAACTCTCTCACCTGTCGTGGAGACTGCCTTCTTGGTGGCTATCACGTCAGCCAGAAGGATGGGAGAGTTCCAGGCGCTCTGCATCAGTCTCCTTACCTGGTCTTCCACAGGGACAAGGTTGTCCTGCGCCCCCACCCGAACTTCCTTCCGAAGGTGGTGTCGGAGTTTCACCTTAACCAGGTGTTGACTCTGCCGGTGTTCTACCCAATCACACCTCAGAGGCCGAATAGAGCTCCATACTCTGGACCCTAGAGAGGGCTAAGCTTACTATAAGGAGCACCGGCTGAAATCGGGGAGAGTTACGCCAGCTGTTTGTCACCTACGCTGAAGCCGCACCCTGGCAGATCTGCAAAGCCGGACGATAGGCAGGTGGGTCACCTCCTACAGATCTCTGTTATAAGTTGGCGGGCATGGAGCCTCCCAGAGGATAAGAGCTCATTCTACCCGCCATACTGCTGATCGTGGCTGCTTCCAGGGATGTCCCTATCCAGGAAATCTGCAGGGCTGCTACCTGAAGTCAGCACACACCTTCATCACCCATTACCACATCGACCTTGAGTCACGGCGGGATGCTGGTTTGGGGCCTCGGTTCTCCAGTCCTATTCCCTAAGTAGGGGTGTGCCTTGCCTCCCTCCTCCCGGAGAACTGCTAGGAGTCTGCCAGACAGTGTGGATGAACAACATATCACGTCCCTAGAAATACAGGTTACTCATCTGTAACGGACTTCTAGAGAATGGTATATGTTGTTCATCCACGATCCAACCTCCCGGCTCGGACGCACAACCTGAGCTTCCAGCGGGCCAGATCTGGCGTCATGGGGAGCCGAGTTTTACCACCGGGTGGGTGGGAGGAGCCAACTTGAAGACCTTCGGCAAGATTTAAGCGGCAAGGATACCTGCCAGACAGTGTGGATGAACAACATATACCATTCCTAGAACTCCTGTTACAGGTGAGTAACCTGTATTTTCGGTTTAAACCGCATTTTGATTATATTTAACAGCAACCGGTCGGTCAAGCTCTGTCTGTGGTATCGTAAGTAATAGATAGGTTTACATATTTTCTGTGTGGAACTAGTAACGATATTATTGGTTCGGTTTGAACCGATCAGGTTGTTGTTAAACTTTGTTAAATTGCATTTAGAGTGCGGTTCCGGTTCTTATCGGTTCTAAAAAAACAGTTTCATTGGGTTTCCACGACCTGTGACACGGTTGGGAACCGATAAGGGTGTCTTGCTGCGAATTGCCGTAAGCGGGCAAGTTTTGGTTAGGCTGGCATTATGTCTGAGAAACCCAAAGAAAAACCGGGCCCACTGGGTTTCAGTACTGTAGTGTCTGTGGGAAGCTTTTGCCAAGGCTGACCCACACAGCACATGTGTTTATTGTCTGGGGTTTGACCACCTCAATGCAGACTGCCAGATTTGCAAGAATTTCCCTGCAGCTACCCTGGATAAGAGGTTGGTAGGCTCAGGGAACAAGAGACCAAGAAGTCCCCTGACCTGGATGGCCAGCCGGTTCAGTTGTAGTGCCCTCTGACCAGGGAGACTTCCTCGGCAAGCGGAGAGCTGACTCGGAGGAGTCAGTCCCAGCAAAAGGACTAGAAAATCAGCAGGTGTGGAGCCAAAATTTCCTTCTCCAACCGCTGCAGAGATAGCCAAAGCGATAAAATCGTCCAGTCCCTTTCCCTGGTTCCGACCGAACGCACCATCAAGTAGCGGTCGGTTGATCGGTTCCACAGGTTCAGGAATATGATACAGAGGATTTTTATGAACCGGAGGAGGGGAGGAAGATTATGAAGAGAGTGAATGTGATTTTGAAAGTCTGGATGTGCCCA
Source organism: Neoceratodus forsteri (assembly GCA_016271365.2). Taxonomy (NCBI): domain Eukaryota; kingdom Metazoa; phylum Chordata; order Ceratodontiformes; family Ceratodontidae; genus Neoceratodus; species Neoceratodus forsteri. The sequence continues at coordinate 892,068,747 of CM057452.1, read as the reverse complement.
TTGAACCGGACATCTCCCAGACAGTCCTTCAGGAGTGTCTCCCCTAACTTTCTGAGTCCCTTCTCATTTTATGTTTTATAAAAAGTGGCTGAAACCCTCCATCTCCCTTTGGAAGAAGCTGTGGATGAACAGGAGGAGCCTGACTATGTAGAAATGATGGATATCCCAGAGTCCAGGAGACTGTCTATTCCTTTACATAAATCTTTTGGAAACAGACAATAAAAATTTTAAAAGCTCCTCCACTATACCTCCTGTGGATAAAAGATGGACAAGAGGTACACATTGTCAGGCTCTGATACGGAGTTTCTTTCACAACAATGCAGCCATGTTGGGTAGTGCAGGCTGCAGCCTGTGATAAGGCAAATATTCCCTTGGCTTCACACCCCCTGACAAGGACTCCAGGAGGATAGATGCCATGGCTAAGAAACAGTACATGGCAGCATCCTTGGGACTCAGACAGGCAAATTATATGGCCTATGTTGCAAGATACCAGAAATCCAGATAGGATACTGTTATGGCTCTAGCGAAACAGGTCCCTGACCAGCTTGCCAAGGAGCTGGAGCAGGTGGCTGCTGATGGTATTGAGGCATCCAAGGTGCAATTCCATGCTGCAGTGGACTCCAATGATGTATCTTCAAGAGTCATGGCTACATCTGTGGCTTTTCGCAGAATGGCTTGGCTCAGGTGTACTAGCCTGTCACAGGATACCCAGGCTAAGGCCATGGATTTTCCTAGTGGGTAACTCTCTGTTTGGGAGCAGACAGAGAATTACATGAAGAAAATGGATGAGTATAGGACCACTTATAGGAGTGCACAGGCCAAAGAAAGGCAAGCCACTCCTCAGAGGCAGCTTTCAGGGGCAGGGCAGGCCTTTTCACAGCCTTTTACCAAGCCCAGGCCTCCTCTTCAGCCTATGCCCAAAGGGGTTCTTCAGAGGAGAGGCAGGCGAGTGCAGAGCAGGCCTGCTCCCGACCCTCAGCCTAAAGCCCCTGCCAAACAGGCACCCTGATGGGATGGCCAGGGCCGATTCTGCATTACCTGTAGGGTGCAGGCTGGCTTACTTTGTCCAGGACTGGGAGTCTTTAACATCAGACAAGTGGGTCCTGGAAGTAGTAAGCCAGGGACTGGTTCTCAGCTTCAAAAATTTCCAAAGATGAGAACCAGATTCTTTCCACCTGCAAATCCATCAGAGGCTCTCGCTTTGGAAACAGAAGTCTCAACCCTCCTGGCTCTCAGAGCTGTAGAAAGGGTTCCTCCCTACACCAGGGCAAGGACTGTACTCCAGGTACGTCCTTACCCCAAAAGACAGGAGAATGGCGGCCCATCCTGGATCTCGGATACCTAAACAAGCACCTTTTAAAACCAAAATTCAAAATGGTGACTCTGGAATTATTTTACCCTCCCTAAGGCCAGGGGACTGGCTGCGTCCCTGGACCTAAAGGATGCCTTCTTCCATGTTCTCATCAGAAGCTCCCACGAAGTACCTCAGATTGAACTGCCCTCAGGCCATTACCAGTTCAGAGCAATGCCCTTGACCTCACCTCTGCCCCAAGGGTATTCACAAAATGCCTGGCAGTAGCAGTTGCTCACTTAAGAAGGCAAAGATGCCATCTTTCCTTATCTGGACGACTGGCTCATAGTGGGTCAGTCTCCAGACCAAGTCAAATTACACCTTCAGGTTACCAGCAGCTGCTTACATCTCTAGGTTTTCTTCTCAATCTTCCAAAGTCAGTTCTAGAGCCTGTTCAGCTACTCACCTTCATAGGCGCAGAACTGGACATAAAGCAGGCCAGAGCTTTCCTTCCTCTAGAAAGAAGAAAGACCCTGGTGGCTCTGGCCTCCTCCTTCCCTCTGCAGGTCTCTCGACCAGCAAGGCACTTTCTACAGCCCTAGGGTACATGGCTGCCTCCACAGCTGTAGTGCAAGGAGCAAGATTTTAGATGAGGGACATTCAGTTCCATTTGAGAGCCTCTGGTCTCAAAGGAGAGATCCTCTAACCAAATTGATCCCAGTAACTCGAACCTTGATACAGGCCCTGCAGTGGTGGCAGGATCAGAGCAGTCTGAGACAGGGGTTCCTTTCATCCCTCAATCTCACTCCTTGACCCTTACTACAGATCGTCCCTCTTGGGATGGGGAGCTCACATGGGCAACCTCACCACCCAGGGATTGTGGTCCCCTCAGGAGTCTCTGCTCCACATCAATCTGTTGGAACTCACAGCTGTTTTCTAGCACTTCAGGTTTTTCTGCATCTGTTCAGAACAAAGTGGTACAGGTCAGAACAGTCAACACCACTACAATGTGGTACATCAACAAACGAGGGCACTCTGTCTTGACCTTGTGCACCGAGGCGATGAAGTTGTGGTCTCTGGTTTATTCCCTGAACACCTCCCTCGTGGCAGTTCACCTCCCAGGCGAGGACAACGTCCTGGCAGATGCTCTCAGCAGGATTTCTAGGGCCATCACGAATGGTCACTGGATCCTCTAGTACTGGAGGTAGTATTTGCCAGGTGGGGCACCTCAGATAGATCTTTTGCAGCCCCAGACAATCACCAACTTCCGCTTTTTGCTGCAGGCCCACAGTGTTGGGCTCAGTCCCTCTGGATGCCTTCCTTCTCGACTGGGAAGGGATGTTCCTCTATGCCTTTCCCCTTCCCCTCTTGTTCAAGGTGCTAGTCAAAATCAGATCTCAACCTTGCAAGATGATTCTGATTGCTCCAGTTTGAGCCAGACAGCCCTGGTATCCACTCCTTCTGTCCTTAGCAGTCCACCTTCCCCTGTGTCTTCCCAGGAATCACAATCTGTTAACCTGTGCCCAGGTGAGAGTTTGGTATCCGAATCTCAAATACCTCAACCTCAAGGCTTGGCTCTTGAAGAGTTAGAGTTGCTGACCTGCACCTTTCTCAAGGTGTACTTGATATCTTGAAGGCTTCTAGGAAACCTTCCACCAGGGCTACTTATAATTCCAAATGGAAAAGGTTTTCCATATGGTGCTCTGAAAAGCATATTCCCCAGAATCTGCTGATTTGCCCACAGCCCTGGATTATATGGTCCATCTAAATACTTTGGGGCTGAGGCCAGCTACTCTGAAAGTGCATTTGGCAGCTGTCTGCTTTTATTTCAGCAGGAAAGCCCTCTTCTCTTTCTGCTCACCCTGTTTTCTCCAAGTTTTTCAAGGGTTTGCTTCACACCAACCCTCTATTCAGGGACCCTGCTCCTGCCTGGGATCTTAATGTTTGCATCGCTCAGCTTATGCAACCCCTTTGAGCCTTTGTCTTCTGCAGAGCTTAAGTACTTGACTTGGAAAACTGTGTTTCTAGTAGCCATCACTTCTGCCAGGCCGAAGTGATTACAAGCTTTGTCAGTGGAGCCTGATTTTATCTCCTTTCACAGAGATACGGTGGTCCTCAGGACTAACAGGAAGTTCTTGCCTAAGGTGGTTTCAGATTTCCACCTTAATCAATCTATATCTCTTCCAGTGTACTTCACTGACCATTCCTCCTCTGGTGAGAGGGCGCTGCACAGTTTAGATGTAAAGAGCCCTTAGTTACTACATAGGCGTACCAAGGGTCACAGGTTTGACTCCCTCCAACTGTTCCTCACTGATGGTGAGGTTGGTAAGGAAACCTGCCACTAAAGATCCATTGCCAGGTGGATTGTCTCTTGTACCCAATTTTGTTATCAGAAACTGGGTAAGGTTCCCCCCTTCAGGCCTGAGGGCTCACTCTACCAGAGGGTACAGCTAAGTCCTAGCTGCGGCCAGGGACATCCTAACTTAGAGATATGTCAAGCAGCTACCTGGAAAACAGTTCACGCTTTCAGCAAGCATTACTCCCTGGACATCCAGGCTAGTAGTGATGCTGGTTTGGCACAGCTGTGCTTCAGAGCCTATTTCCTAAGTAGGTTCTGTCCCTCCTCCATGGAGGTACTGCTGTGTAGTCTGCATATGTCATAATATACAAGAGTTCATGTTGTTTGAAGAAAAATTACTCACCTTAGTAATGTTGTTTCTTCTAATGGAGTCTTGCTATATTATGATCTCTCCCTGCCCCCTCTCAGAACCTCTGCTCTTGGGATGTGGGTGGACAGTGCAGTGTTGGCATAGTAGATGCCCACCTTGTGTTTTCACCCCTCTCTTTTTGGGGTGTTTGGGTGTTGTATTTTATTTTTGGATCCCTGACTTGAGTCTTTGTTTTGGGACCAAAAATATGTTAATATTTTAGTAGCCAGTTGGCTAGTGTAGGTTTACAGCTTCCACACAGAATCTTAGTGAGTTTTGCTCGTAAAGATCTGACAGTTTGAGTTTGAAGAACAACAGACAGAGTTTTCAACCAAGCTCGCTAAGATTCCATGCCTGGCATGGAAAGTTAACTCTTTCACCTCCTGAGCAGTTCTAAGGCTGGGACAAACTGCATACGTCATAATATAGCAAGACTCCATTAGAAGAAACAGCATTACTAAGGTGAGTAATTTTTCTTACTCACCTTTAACAGGAAGTTCTGGGAGTGGTATATGTTGTTCATCCACACCCACCCGGACGAAAACCTGACTTCCAGCGGGCTAGATCTGGCGTCACGGGCAGAGCCGAGGGCTTTTCCACCGGGTGGGTGAGAGGAGCCAGCTTGAAGACTTTCGGCCCAACTTAAAGTGGGAAGGAACCTGTCGGGACAGTGTGGATGAACAACATATACCACTCCTAGAACTCCTGTTACAGGTGAGTAACCTGTATTTATGTGCTAATCCTAAATTTCTTCTTAAGGTGATGTCTGAGTTTACTTTGAAGCAATACATCCATTTGACATTTTATTTCTGAGTATTCTAATCAGAGGGAGGCCTTTTTGTACACTTTGGATGTTCACAGAGTGCTTTGTTATTATACTAATCGCACTCCAGTCAGTGAGGAAAACTGATCTGTTGTTTTTTCTTTTGCCCCAAGCAAGAATGGACACTAGTTTGAAACAGTGTTTGTCTGAGTGGTTGGAAATTGTATATATACTGTTATTGAAATATAACCAGCCTTTGCCAGGGGTGGTTAAGGCCAATTGACCAGGGGTATGGCTGCCTCTACTGCTTGCTTCTGGAACATTTCTGCTGCAGATATTTGCGCTGAAGCTATTTGGAGTTATGTGTATACATTTGTTAGGCACTGCAGTCTGGATATTGCTTCGAGACGATGGGCCAACTTTGGACTAGCTGTCCTTAAGGGCCTGCTCTCCTGAGCTTCCTGCTGTATTTATTACCTCCTTCCGGGTGACCGCTGGGTTGGTTCTGGTCCTGCTTGGGACTCCGTCTTACTGGTGTTGCCTGCTGCAAGAGCCCTCAAAGCAAGATAGTAAAGTTAAGCAAGAACTTACTATAGCAGAAGATCTTCGAGAGAAGCACTTGAGGCAGGCGCTGCTTTCCTTCCTCCTTTCCCTGATTGTTGCTTCTCCTTCTCTGCTGGTTTTCTTGGTTTTAGGAACTGCCTCAGTTCTCGTTACTCGCTTTGTGCCGGGTCTTGGCAGGAGAACTGAGGTAGGTCTGTGGGACCACCCTTTAATAGGATAGGCGGACATCAGCATGCCGATCTCGGGGGCAGTCCCCAGCTATAGACTACTAGCTAGAAGTTTTCATAGAGTTCTGGCACCTGGCAGCTTCAGTCCTATGTTGCAAGAGCTCTCTGGAAGATCTACTGTTACTGTAAGTTCTTACATAACTGTACTTTCTTTATATTAAGAAAAAGGAAGCAGGGAGAGGAGTTATTGTTAGGTTGGGGGGTACTTTAAAAAGGAACCGTCCTAAGCGATTACTTTTGTTCTGTCTTCACAAGGGAAGACAGTGGACCCCTGTCTGAAAGTGGCAGCATTGCAGCTGTTGGGAACATTCCTGAAATGAGGCAGCCAGTATTTACCAGAGAATGGATCCAGAAGGGGCTTGAAGCTCTAAGGTAGCTAAAGCCCTAGTGTTGGATGGTATGTACCCAGGGGTGCTCAAGGAATTGGCCGCAGAATTGACTGAACCTTCTAGTAGGGTCATTCAGAAGCTCAATTCAGATGGTGGTAGTTCTGAAAGACTGGAGGGTACCTGAGGTAATCTCGCTACACATGTGAGGTGGAGGAGGGGGGACGAGGAGTAACCAGGAATCACAGACCTGTCAGCCTTACCACTGTAGTGGTAAAGTGATGGAGTTGCTGATAAAAGAGGACCTCGTGAGCTACCTAGAAAGCAGTGGTGTGCAAGACAGTAAACAGCATAGGTTTGTGGCAGAGGCCTTCTCAGTCCAACCTGATAGTTTTCTTTGACTTGGTAACAAAGGTAGTACTTAAGGGCCACGCTCTGGATTTACTCTACTTTGATTTCAGCAAGGCTTTCGACTCACTGCCACACATAAGATTTTTGAAGAAGCTGGTGGACCTAGGTGCAGCTAGGGACATACTTTGATGGGTAGGGAACTGGCTGAAGGAGATACAGCAGAGGGTAGTGGTAAATGGTGTCAAATCAGATGAAGGGGTCTTAAGTGGGGTGCATGGGGATCTGTCCTGGGTCCTGTCCTCTGCAACAATACATTAATCATTGAAATTCACAGGGCATCTGAGGCAAGTTGTGCATCTTAGCAGATGAGAAAAGCTCTGTGAGTAGCTGCCCAAACATACTCAAGCAGGTCAGGCCCTCTTCTCTCCACAGTGCCAACCTCCGAAAGTGCAGTAATGTGAACAGGTAACAGACAGGGTAACCCTCCTGTCTGCTTGTGGGTCCGAATCACCTTTAGTCTCAAGTTCTGGGGGATTTAAACTGTGAACCTTATGCTAGAGTACCCAAATGTACAGGCTCAGATAGTATTCTCTCCGGGGATGCAATATATTTTTAGCCTAAGGGCACCTAACCAGGTATCCAAAATGAACCCTTAAAACTCTATAAAAGACCTTGGGTATATTCTTACCTTTTCCCAGTTTAGTAACAAAATCAAGCTTTTGAACAGTTTTTGTGAGTCTTAACCCTCAATACGTCACATGCAAAAAGAACTGGCTGACCCTGGCAGTCTTTCAAAACAATATATTTACTACAATGGATAATAATATGAAAAATGTAAACACAGAACAATATATCAAAGAGCATACAGTCACTTAAAAGCAAGGCAAGGTACAAAACAAAAGCTCCTACCACACTACATTTAGACTGTTTCGTCTACTGTATTACCTCTTTAAGTACTAAGTTAGATCACAGAGCTGTGTCTTTCTACAGTCCCAAGATGGAATATGACAAGTTCAGACACAGTATTCAGTTTAAAACTCTGTGTCTCCACACCCCTTCTATGAGTCATCTAGCTCCTCCTTTTAGAGCCAAAAGAAAAATACAAACATGATTTCCTGTCAGGAGATATTTTTAAATAATGTGACTTAAGCAAAACTAATTTCCCAAATTATAAGTCTTTGATTTTCCAGTTCCTTCTTCCAAGGCATTTCAAAGGGTGTTATAGCTTTTAACACCAGTCGATACTAAATGTTCTTCTTCTTAAGAAGTCATAAAATTTATGATTTTCATCCTTTGGCAGACTCATAAAGTCCCATTTCGTTTCCACTTCAGAGAAGCAACAGGTCATAAAAAGACCATAAAATGCAATGTCTCAAGGATGTTAATTACATTACAGAGCTCTCCTGGTCAGTTCCTGTAACTGAAACCGGGGGAGGGGGTACCCATGGAGCACAGACTCACATGCTGTATTTTTATATTACAAATATCATACAGCAATCATAACCAGCTGGCCAAGCGTCACAATCCTCCCCACGTAGACTGAATTTGGGGGCTCTGTCCCTGCATGGGATGAGCTTCTCAAGTCAGTTCACTCCTCATTTAGACCGATAAACCATCTGCATTCTGTTTGGTCGCTTCAGCCCTATGTAAGATCGTCATGTCATACCCTTGCAAGGCAAGACTCCATCTTAATAGTCTACCATTAGTTTTTCTCATTTGTGTCAGCCAAACCAGGGGTTGTGGTTGTTGGTACCTCAAAATGCTGCCGATATAAGTATGGCTCTAATTTCTTTAGGGCCCACACTATAGCAAGACTCTTTTCCACAGTAGAGTAAGCCTGCTCCTGGGAAGTAACTTTTACTTGGGTACACTACGGTGATCTTTCCTTGGTTGGTTGTCTGACTCAGTACTGCCCCAATACCCACGTCTGAGGCATCAGTCTGGACTATAAAGGGTCTGCTATAGTCAGGATTTGTCAATACAGGAGCACTGCACAGTGCCTCCTTCAGTCTGGTAAAGGCTTTTCACAGGCTGGTTTCCAGGTAATTTTTTAGGCATATTTTTCTTTACCAGGTCAGATAGGAGAGCAGCTAGGGCACTGTAATTGGGTACCAATTTCCTATAGTACCCTGCTGTCCCTAGAGAGCTCCTGACCTGCTTCTGCATTTCTGGGCTGGGCCATGCCTTGATTACCTCTATATTTACTTGGTTAGGACGGAGCTGTCCCTGGCCTACAACATGCCGAGGTATGCCACTCAGCCATGGCCACCTGGCACTGTTCAGCTTTGTCATTGAGCCCGCCCTCTGTTTCCTGCCCAGCACTTCCATAGGGTGGAACAGGTGTTCCTGTCAGCTGGTACTAAAGATGGCAGTGTCATCCAGGTACATCACACGTACTCCTCGGCACCATTTAACACATGGTTCACCAACCTTTGGAAAGTGGCTGGGGCGTTCTTCATTCAAAGGCATTACTTTAAATTCCAATAAGCCTATCGAGTGATGAAGGCTGACCTCCCTAGCTCTGTCAGTTAACTCTATCTGCCAATACCCTTTGTCAGGTCAATAGTTGTAGTATGTTGCCCTCCCAACTTGTCCAGGAGTTCGCTCGTCCGGGCATTGGGTGGACGTCTGACTTGTGACTGCATTCAGTCCACGACAGTCCACACAGAACGAGCAGAGCCATCTGGCTTGGGCACAAGGACTACGGGTGAGGCCCAGGGGCTGTGGGATCTCTGGATCACTCCTAAATCCAGCATTTCCTCCACCTCCTCCTAATGTCCTTTTGAACAGCCTCTGATACCTGATATGCTGTCCGCGTATGGAGTCTGTGTCCCTGTCTCTACATTGTGTGTCGCTAAGGCGGTAGTCCAGGCTTGGCGCTAAACAGTGGGGCAAAGTCTGCTAGAATCTCACTTACTTCCTGGATCTTGTCTGGGGCCAGCTGGAGTGACAGTTTAAGTGCCACAGAGGACTCCCGCTTGCTTTCTTCCAGCAAGTCCAGAAGGGGTCTCCTTTGTCTGTCTCCTCCCCAGGACTACATACTGCAAACACCATGTCAACCCTATTAGCATATGGCTTCATCATGTTGACGTGGTACATTCTGTTCTGTATGTTTTCTGTCAGGTAACGCTATGACATAGTTCATGTCATTTACCTTCCTAACTACTTTATGCGGTCCTGTCCACTCAGCCTGCAGCTTGTCTTTCTGGATCGAATAAGGACCATGACTTCCTGACCCACCGTGTACAAGTGAGCTCTGGCTCTGCAGTCGTACCACACTTTTGTTTGTGTTGGGCAGCTGCCAGGTTGCTCTGGGCTGTCCCCATAAACTTCTTCAGCGTTTCCCTAAACCTAAGGATGTAATCCACTGTGGGAGTTCCCTGGGTGGCGTGCTTGCCTTCCCAGTCCTCCCGGATCAAGTCTAGGGGCCCATGTGCCTGGCGTCCATATAACAGCTAGAAGGCAAAAACCCTGTTGACTCTTGGGGCACCTCCTGTATGCAAACAACAGATGGGAAGGTATTTCTCCCAGTCCCTCCCATGCTGTTCAGCAAGCGCTTGGAGCACTGACTTCAGGGTACCGTTAAATCTTTCCGAAGCCCACTGGCTTGTGGGTGACAAGGTGTCGTGCACCTCTTCACCACCCCCACTTCTCCCACAAACATTTCATCAGGTCCGACATAAAGGAACCCCTTCGATTGGTGATAACCTCCTGCGGAAACCCAACCACGGAGAAAATCCCAAGTAAGGCATCTGCCACTTTGTCTGTCCTCAGTGAGATAGGGCAACTGCCTCGGTACCGGTGGCATAATCCACCACAGTCAGGATGAACATCTTCTCGGAGGAGCTGGGGGTATTTAAAGGTCCACAATATCCATTCCCGCCTCTTGAATGGCTCCTCTACTATGGGCAATGGAATTAGGGCGACTTGGGTTTTCTTACCTGCCTCCCTATTTCTTTGCACCGAATGACAAGACCTGCAGTACTCCTTTACCTGCTGGGTGAAGTTGGGCCAATAGAAATTCTGGGCCACCGCTGCATAGTGCTTGCGATTCCCAGATGACCAGACAAGGGAATATCATGTGAAATGTTGAGCAACTGCTCATGATACCCCTGAGGGACGACAAGCTGCCTTCCTATCACTCCTCCCTCTGTCTTCACATCCTGAGTATACATCAGTCCATTTTCCCAATAAACTTTATGTTTACGTCACCTCCTGTGGTCTGTCAGAGTCTGCCCAAACCCTCAGTTTCTCTAGACTAGGGTCACTTTTCTGAGCAGCTGCAAGACTCTCACACATTCCCAAGGCATGGGACAGGTCCTCTTCAGTCTCTAAACTAGGGTCCCTAGCACTAGCGTCAGGGCACTGAGGATCACTGTCATCCCTTAACCCTCTGACAATGGGTCACCCCTCCTTCTTGGACTAACCCTAAGTAGCTGTGTGGTTAACTGCTACTGGGGAAATTTCTACCCTCTTTCATTAGTCTCCATATCAGGAGACACAGGCTGGGAAACCAACCTCCCAGTTGTTTCCACAATGGCTTCAGTGGGGTCCAGGGAACTACAATTTTCCCTTGCTGCTTGATTATGGGTAACTGTACACACCATCCCATTTTGAGATTGTTGCCAAGGATAACCTCAACTGCTAAAGTTTTGGCTACAGCCACCTGTTACTAACATACTAAAATGCCAGCAGAATAGGCCCTAGCGATTCTTTCGTGACTGCTCGTTTGGTCAGCCCCCACCCTGGGAGCTGACCTTGCTGACCCCTCTCCCTCTCTGGGTTCTCCCATCCAGGTCCCGGATATTCTCGCTGCACTGGTTTTGCTTCCAGAACCCTTCCCTGTACCTGTCCCACCCCTGTTTAACCGCTTCACTGTTTCTGCCTCCACCAGCCCCTGGGCTGCGCATTCCATGGCTCCACCCTCTCAGTGAAGTAGCACCTCCTCCTTTCTCCCTGAATCTCCCCCTCCAGCTTCCACCCATACCCTCTAGTTGCCCTTCCCTCCTTCCTTCGGAGCACCCTGACTGCTCCTCCCTATTTACCCCTTCATGTACCTGAAGACCTCTATCATGTCCCCCAGTCCCTTCTCTGTTCCAATGTGTACATATTTAGCTATTTGAGCCACTCCCATAGGTCCTATCTCCCAAGCCCCAAATCATTTTGGTTGCCCTCTTCTGGACTCTCTCCAGGAGTTCAGTGTCCTCTTTAAATGTGGCCTCCAAAGCGGCACACAGTACTCGAGTGCGGCCTCCCAAGCAGTTATACAGTGAGAGTATCACTTCCCTCCTTCTGAGGTGATCCCCAACAGTGCATCCAAGCATCCAGTTGGCCTCTGCCAGTGCCCTCCTCGAAGTCTCCCGAGTTGTTCATCTTGACATCCACCACCACCTCCAGGTCCCCCTCAGCCATCGAGACTTGTAGCATTTCCCACCAAAGGTGTACACTTGGCCCGGTTTCTGACTCCCAGGTGCAGTACCTGCATTTCCTGCATTGAACCTCAGCCTCTGCTTTCTAGACCACCTTTCCAGAGCCTCCAGGTCCCTTGAGGGCTATCCTCCTCCTCCCCATCCACCACCGCCCCCAATTTTGAGTCATCCATAAGAGCTCTGTCTCACTCCTGATACCCTTCCTTATGTCAGAAATGTAGGCGTTGAACAGGAGGGGCCAAGGACCGATCCCTGAGGGATTCCACTAGTGACCCTCCTTGGGGATGAGACTATCCGCCAACCACGGCCCTCTGGGTCCGGTTCTGGAGCCAATTTCCTATCCATCTGGTCATCTGGTTCCCCATCCACATTTCTCCCAGATTATCCTGCAGGCCCCGTGAGGAACAGGTCAAGCGCCTTGCTGAAGTCAAGAAAGAGGATGTGCACTGGTCTGCCAGGTGAAGGCACTCATCACCCAGTCATAGAACTCCACAAGATTTGTCTGACACGATTTCTCTGGGTCAAATCCATGCTGTCTATCATCCAGGCACCGCAACTTTCCAGGTCCCCCAGTCTCTCCTTGACAATGCCCTCCATCACCTTGCCTACCACAGATGTCAGGCTGATGGGTCTGTAGTTCTAGGGACATGGATATGTTGTTCATCCACACTCATTGGCAGGTATCCTTGCCGCTTTAAATCTTGCGGAAGGTCTTCAAGCTTGCTCCTCCACCCACCGGGTGGTATAACTCGGCTCCGCCCCATGGCCTTAGATCTTCCTTACTGCTTGGAAGCTCAGGTTCCCTCCTTAAGCTCTGCGTTTGAGACTAGTTCCTATTTCTCCGTTTGCGGATTTAAAAATAAATTTTGCGAAAAGACTTCAGTCTTCGATCCCTCGCGGCTGCGCGATGGACAATCGACTCGATTCGGAGATGCCCATGCGGGCAGAAGATGTCTCGGACGGATCCACACTCCACGTGTGTCTACTGCTTAGGCCTTGAGCACGACCCGCGAGGCTTGCGACCTGTGCTCATCTTCTCGGCCTCGTCCTCGAGACCGTGCTGCCCGATTGCAACTGGGCCGTCCCGAGCTGTTTCCCCGGTGAAGTCCAAGGAGGCCGGTTAGCGGTGTCCGCGGGCGGCGGGCTCCTCGGGCGGATCAGCTCGAGTGGATGGTCGCCGGAAGAGGAGGCGGCGCGTAGATTCCTCGGCCGCGGCATTTATCCCGCCTCTCTGGGTTCTTCCTACACGGCTTCTTTTAAGGAGCTTTGTCTGTCCCTCTCACTAAGGAGAAGGGCCTCGTCTGCTGGACCTTATTCTCGGTCCAAAAGAAGGACAGGGTAAGTCCCTCCGTCGGCGCTCTTGGGAGCGGGAAGGTCCCTCTCCCGAGTAGATCGACCGTCGCCTTGATCCGACCCTCGGCTTCGACCACTGGCCTCATGGTGTCCCAGTCCAGGTCAGTTGACCCGAGACTTCCCACCGGCCAATCCAGTTTTCTCGACCCGTTGGACGGGCTGTCGCCTTTACAGCCGAGATTCCCCTCTCCCGGTTCCCCGGGAGGTTGGGATCCCGTGGGCTCGCCTGTGCCTCGGTTCGGAGCCCTCGCGATGGACCATCCGAGGCGAAGGGAGTGCGGTTCCGGCGACACCTCCCGCACCGACCTCGGAAATTCCGGGACTCTCGGTCTCGGTCGGACCTCTTCGCGGTCCAGCCAATCCCACCCGTCGCCGCGGTCTCGGTCTCGGCACCGCGGTAAAGCGGCGTCGCGCGTCTCGTCCTCCTCCTCGGGGACGAGGGGCTTTGGCTAAGTACGTCGACGAGTACGAGGACCTCATGTTGCAACAACTCCTCCTGGCGGGAAGTGAAGCCGACCCGTCGCCTTCCCGGCCATTAAGTGGCTGTCACCGGGCGGCCGACACAACCCTCGACTTATCCGAGGCCTATACCCAGGCCGGTTGTTCGGCCAAAACCAGCTGCTCCACCGATTCGGTGGAACCTCCGCCTCCAGCCACCAATTGGGGCTCCGACGAGGATTCTCGGTCGGCTAAGGTCTACCCATCGGCTGTCAGTTACCCTCACTCCCGACCCGACCTCGGCAGGTGAAGGTGGCTCAGGCCAGAGGCAGCTCTTCGAGGACTCTTCCGAGTCCGAAGATGATTCCTCCTTTTTCTCCAGCGACTGGACTTGGAGTCTTCAGGAGGTCAGTCAATGGACGATAGCCCGTCGTCCTTCCTAGGACTGCTCGGCTCATCTCGGAGTCCACGGGATGGAGCTCGAACCTGTTTCAAGCAGACCAGGTATCCCCTCAAGGAGATTCTGGACTGAGGGGATTCTCCGGCAGGCCTTCCGGTGGCCGAGGCCATAGTGGGTCCGGCACTGGAGCTTTGGCAGCGCCCTGCTTCCTGCCCTGCGCCCGGCCAGGATGGCCAGGAAGTATCAGCGGTTCCTACGGTTCCTTGTCGGTTTTGGAACACCCCTCTGCTGAGGGGTTGGTTACCGACAGCGTTTTCCGCACGCCGGCAGCGCCGGGATGTGGACAAACCTCCTGACAAGGGTCAAGAAATTGGACTATGTCGGGCGAAAAGTCTACGCTGCGTCCTCTCTCGGCCTTCGTCCAGGCCAGTTCGCCCGTCCTCATGGCACATTTTTCTCATGCCCTGTTGGGCTCCTGGATGAGGTCATCCTCATCTTCCCGCCGATCTGCAGACTACGGTTAAGCAGGTGCGGGACCAGGGCAGGGCAGTGGCCAAACAGCAGCTCCAGACTGCTTTGGATATGGGGACTCATGTGCCAGATCGGTGGCGGCGCAGTGGCTATCGTCGCGGGTTGCTGAGGATATCCACCTTTACTCGGATACCCAGCACAAGTTGGCGGATGTTCCTTTTGAGGACTGACCTCTTGCCCTGGGGTGGAAGGTCACCTGCAGAGGATCGAGAAGTCCAATGCTACCTTGGACTCGGTCTCTTCCGCTCAGAAGGACAAAGGCCGCAAACGCAGCCTAAGCCCTTCGTCCTTCTGTGCCCCAGCGTCCGGCCCAGCAACGTCAGGGCCAGCAGGCTCGGCCTTGGCATCCCAAACCCAAGCCCGGCTTCCTCTAACAGGAGGCAGGGAGGAAAGGCCCAGGAGGTCCTCGGCCGGTCCCTCCTCCAAGCCTGCCCAGTGACGGGCTGAGGGTGTCGCCCATTCCCGTCACCTTACCCTGGGTCCCCGTGGAGAGACGGCTCGCACTTCCGTTCCGCCTGGTCCGCTGTTCACCACGGACAGGTGGGTCTTGGAGGTGGTGGGAAGAGGCCTGCCTCTGGAATTCGAGCAGGCACCACCCTTCAGAGCCGTCGCCCCTCGGGGCCGGGGTCCCCAGCCTCACTGGCGGCTCGTCGGGCGACATCGCTCTCCTCCTCCAGAAGGAGGTGATAAGAGAGGTGGTGGACCCTCCTTCAGACCCAGGTTTGTGTCCAGGTACTTCCTGGTTCGAACGACGGGGCTGGCCCCATTCTCAGACCTACACGACCTAAACAAGTTCCTAAGGTCTCGAACCTTCAGGATGGTCACTCTGGCTCAGATAATACCATCCTTGGAGCGCAGGTGGTTCTGCTCTCTGGACTTGCAGGACGCGTTTTCACGTCCCAATCCGTCCGTCTCACCAGAGATTCCTTCGCTTCCGGCGGAAGAATCCCTTTCGAGTTCAAGCCATGCCCTTGGCTTGTCTCCAGCTCCCAGGGTCTTCACCAAATGCATGGCAGTGGTGACAGCATTCCTCTGGCGCGGGTCCGGGTGTACCCTTACCTGGACGACTGGCTGATAGCAGCTCCTCCAGGAAGGAGGCGGAGTGGTCCAGAGATCTGCCCTCCAGGTCTGCTCTCAACTGGGCCTCCTTATCAACGAGGCCAAGTCGAACTTGAGCAAAGCTGGTGATTCTATTCATCGGGCGCAGCTCGACTCTCTTCGAGCCAGGCGCTCGCCCCGCGGACAGGGCCGGGGTTCTTTCCTCCTTTGCCCGATCATTTCTGGTTGGGCAATCGCCCCTGCCGGGACTTCCTCGCCTCCTGGGTCTCATGGCGGCCTGCACCAGCGTGGTCCGTTGGGCCCGCTGGAACATCGTCCCCTTCAATGAGGACTGGCCAGCCAGTGGTACAGCGCTGCGATCCTTTGGACCAGCTTAGTCGGTGACACAGGGGATGTGGAACGCTCCAGTGGTGGACGTTCCAGATCATTTGCAGGAGGGCATCCTTCGTCCGCCCGAGCCGATCGGTCTCTCTATCGACCGATGCCTCTCTGATGGGTTGGGGTGCCCATCTGGGGAACACCGGGCTCATGGCCTCTGGTCCCCAGGGAGTCCGATGCCACATCAACCTGCTGGAGCTCCGGCGGTCCGCCTAGCTCTCACCGCCTTTGCTCCGTTCCTCCGGGGTCAAGTGGTCCGAGTCCAGACGGACAATACCACGACCATGTACTATCTAAACCGCCAGGCGGGGCCGCTCCATGCTTCTATGCAAGAAGCTCTCCGCATTTGGTCACTCGTGCGCAGCCTGGAGGCGGATCTCCTAGCCATTCATGTGGCAGGAGCCTCCAACACCCTGGCCGATGCCCTGGGCGGATGGGGCTGCATCCCACAGTGGTCTCTCTGCGGAGGTAGTACAGCATCTGTTCTCCCATTGGGGCACACCTCAGGTGGACCTGTTGCCTCCAGGAGAAGCAAGCTGAGACTGTTCCATGCCCGCCCCCTCAGCAGGGCTCGCTGCAGGGGATGCCTTCTCGAGGAGTGGACCCGGGCCTCTTCGCCTTTCCCCATTTCCTTGATCCAAAAGGTGCTTCTCAAGGCGAGGAGGGACAAGGCGCAGGTGATTCTGATAGCCCCAGACTGGCCTCACCAGTTCTGGTACCCAGATCTCCTCAGTCTCAGCTCCAGGACTCGCGGCAGCTTCCAGCTCGCCCGGACCTGCTCTCAGTCAATCAGGGAAGGTGTTCCATCGGACCTTCAATCCCTGCACCTGACAGCCTGGTTCCTGAGTGGCTAGAGTTCCAGGCCTTGGGTCTTTCCGGCCAGGTCCTCAATGTAGTTGGGGCGTCCCGTAGAGAGTCGACCAGAAAATGCTATGCCTTCAAATGGAAAGAGTTTTCCATTTGGTGTCAGAGCAAGGGCTTGGACCCTTCCTCCTGTTCCTTGGCAAGCATCTTGGACTATTTATGGTCCCTTTCTAATCAAGGGCTTAGGTCGACGACCCTAAGGGTGCACCTGGCAGCCATCTCTGCTTACCGAGGCGCGGGCGGAAGCAGTCGATGGCAGGAGAAGGTGGTCTGGCGCTTTTCAAAGGCCTTGATCACATTTCCCCTCAGTCGGGAACCCCCACCTCCGTGGGATCTACTGCTGGTACTGGCAAAGCTCATGGGCAAGCCATTCGAACCTATGCACAGGTGTGCTCTCTCTCACCTGTCGTGGAAGACCGCCTTCTTGGTGGCTATCACGTCAGCCAGAAGGATGGGAGAGCTCCAGGCGCTTTCCATCGAGTCTCCTTACCTGGTCTTCCACAGGGACAAAGGTTGTCCTGCCCCACCGAAATTCCTTCCGAAGGTGGTGTGGAGTTTCACCTTAACCAGGTGTTGACTCTGCGGTGTTCTACCCCAATCACACCTCGGAGGCGAATACAGGCTCCATACTTTGGACCCTAGGGCGCCGCTATTACAAAGAGCGACGGCTGAAATTCGGGAGAGGTTCGCCAGCTGTTTGTCACCCACGCTGAAGCCGCATCTGGCAGACCTGCAGCCAACGGACGATAAGCAGGTGGGTCACCTCCTGCATAGATCTCTGCTATAAGTTGGCGGGCATGGAGCCTCCCAGAGGATAAGAGCTCATTCTACCCGCCATACTGCTGCAACGGTGGCTGCTTCCAGGGGCGTCCCTATCCAGGAAATCTGCAGGGCTGCTACCTGGAAGTCAGCAAACACCTTCATTACCCATTACCACATCGACCTTGAGTCACGCCGGGATGCTGGTTTGGGGCCTCGTTCTCCAGTCTCTCTTTCCCAAGTAAGTATTGGGGTGTGCGTCTTGCCTCCTCCTCCCGGAGAACTGCTAGAGTCTGCCAATGAGTGTGGATGAACAACATATCCATGTCCGTAGAAATACAGGTTACTCACCTGTAACAGGAGTTCTAGGAATGGTATATGTTGTTCATCCTACACACCTGACCTCGGCTTCGACGCACAACCTGAGCTTCCAGCGGGCCAGATCTGGCGTCATGGGCGGAGCCGAGAGTTATACCACCCGGTGGGTGGGAGGAGCAAGCTTGAAGACCTTCGGCAAGATTTAAAGCGGCAAGGATACCTGCCAATAAGTGTGGATGAACAACATATACCATTCCTAGAACTCCTGTTACAGGTGAGCAACCTGTATTTCCCTGCCACCTCCCTTGATCCCCCTTATTGATAGGCACTACATGCGCCACCTTCCAGTCCTGGGGCACCCACCCTGTCCTCACAGAGATGCTGAAGAGCTCGCCAGAGGTTTCGCCAGGACATCCGCCAATTCCTTCAGCACTCTGGGATATAATTTATCCGGCCTGGTGCTTTCTCTGTCTTAAGGGACCTGAGGCTTCCTCACTCTCCTGCGTGATTTCCACCTCCGCTACCTCGTCCCTTGCTTTGCCTTCTCCCCACCTGCCAGTGATGCCCCCCCCGACCCGCCGATCGGTAAGGGCCCCTTCCTCAATTTCACCATCTCCTCCCATGTATGATGCAGCCCCTATTTTCTGGTGAAAACTCAGGCGAAATACTCATTTAGTACCTCAGCCTGCTCCCTGGGTCTTGTGCCCATCCCTCCCTGTTTTAATCCTGCTAATCTGCCCCTTCACCCTTCGTTTTCCCCAGTGTATCTAAAGAACCCTTGTTCCTCTCTAATTTCCTAGCCAGGTTCTGCTCCTTCCTTGCCTTAGCCACCCTCACCACCCTAGTGGCCCTTCTGCAGCGGCTCGTACTCTCCTCGGTCCCTTTCACTCCTTGAGCACTTGAATTGCCTGTAGGCTGCCTTCTCTCCCTCACCACCTCCTGAACCTCCCTGGTCCACCAGCAGGGTTTTGGGCCCTACTGCATTTCTTCTTACTCTTGCGCAGGTGCTGGTAGCATCCTGCACCCCTCCTGATAATTTCCACCTACTGTCAGCGTCCATGTCTGGCCCAATCCCATCCAAGTGCTCCTTAAGGATCCTTCCCATTTCCTTGAAATCTGCCCCTGAAGTCATTTACCTCCATCTTTGTGCAGCCTTCTACCCCTCCTAGGTCCAGGCAGAAGCAGACTGTGGCATGGTCGCTCCCCACCAATGGGTCCCTTACCTCCAGGCCCCAATCTGGTCACTGTTTGCCAGGACCACATCCAGTATCCGCTCCTCCTGGTGGGTTCCCCACCTGCTGAGTTAGGAGCGTGTCCTGAACGACATCCAACAACCTCTGTTCCTGGCCACCGAGGATGTCATAGTCTCCCAGTCTGTTGCTGGCATGTTTAAGTCCCCAACACCACCACTCTTCCTCTTCCCAATCTGCAGTGTCTCCCAACATCTGCCACCCGACTCTTCTCCAGCTCCTGCATGGCGCAGGGGTCTATACACCACTCCTATTTTTACTCTCTTCCCCCACCCTTGTTATCAAGGTTACTCAGATCGCATCCACAGTTCCCTCCGCCTCCTCCACTCCTCCTATGGCAATGCAGTTTTTGACTGTTATTGATGCCCTTCTCCTCTTCCCCTCCCCTCTGTTTCACCCCAGTCTAGGAGAACACTAGTGAGTGGCAATGTTTTCTCCTCACCAGTGAAGTCTTGTACAGTTACAAGTTCATTGGGTATAAGCTGACCAGGCTCTATCAGATCCCCTTTTACCAGTGTCAGGGATGCCCCTGTGTCTCTTAACCCATGTGTCTGTACACCATTCACCGTGACTGGGTGCATGTGTTCCCTCATGTTCACAGGCATGCTTCCAGGGACACATAAACAACCCACTTTCCTAGCCCCATGTTGCGTATTGTTTGTCCTGTTGGGTCACTGTCTGGCAGTATGCCCAGTTTCTTTACAAACCCAACATCTGCTTTCTTTTCTCAGAGAACTCTTTTCTTTGAAACCTGGGTCTAACTGGTTTCAGTGAAGGCAGTGAGGGTTTTAGGTGCCCTGAAGGTGCGCTTTTCCCTTTTAGCTGCCACGCCCACCCCATTACTCTCAAGCAGGTCTGCTCTTGGCATAGCGTCCGAGAGTTCAGCAGCCTCTTGCACTGTTTTGGGATCTCGGTTCTCCAGCCAGGTTTTCAGCTGTGGTGGGCATGCCCAAAATAACTGTTCTAACAAAATAGCATTTTCAATTTATATACAGAGTTTGCTTCAATTCCTTCCACCAACGTTTTAAATATTGACATTGTTTTGTGGCTAGCTCCTCATAGGTCATGTCAGGGCTTCTCCAGAGCTTACTGAATTTAGCTCTGTATGCTTGTGCAGTTAAATCAAACTTTTTAAAAGTGCATCTTTAAGTTTGCTGTAATCATTACTGTCCTCATTGTCCATTTGACCCAATGCATCCAGAGCTTTCCTGGTAAGTAGCAGGGATAGCTGGAAGGTCCAGGACCCTCTAGGAATTTTGTCTGAATACAAACTTTCAAAGGAATTTAAAAGACATCATATCCTCCCCTCTTTAAATTCAGCTATCAATTTGGAATTCAATTTGTAACCAGTCGTAGTTCCAGTTAAACCTAAGCCACTTACCTGCTCTGGTGCTGGTGGTTGGAGTCGTAACTTCTCCAGTTCATGTTGCCTCTGGCGCTCCACACTCATTGCGGTCCGCCTCTCGCTGTTCTCGCTCCCTCTTCTTCTCTGAGGCTTGCTGGCGTTCACACTCTTCACGGTCAGCTTCGCTGTTCTCTTCTCTTCTCTCTGGAACTCCAGCCCCATTCTGCACAACTCAATCTGCAGCTTGATTGCTTCTGGTTCCAGAATGCTGGTGACCTTCCCCTGCTGCTGTGGCCCTTCACTGACACTGGCCCTGCTGTCATCCTCACGGATCTGAAACTGCACTGGCGCTGGCCCCTCCACGCAAGGTTTGGTCCTTTACAGTCACAGTCTGTAACTTAGTGCTCTGGGCATCTGCTGCCATCAGGGCATCGACAAGGTTCTGCATGGTGGCTCTCGCCTTGTGCAGGACTCCTCTGTCCTGGCAAAACTGTCTCAAGTAGTCTGCAGTGTACCGCTGTAGTAGGAAGCCATCTTCTTCCTAACTATGGCTACTCTAATTTGTACTTTAGAAAAAAATAAAACATGTAGGAACTTGACTGTAAACAAAATGATATAGTTCTGTTTCTTTTTAGAAATAAATCACTGCCTTATTTTGCAAGTTAGCTGTACTGTATTAAGCTGACACACTGAACAGTTAAAGGTTGTTTTACCAAATTTGTCACACGCTGCAACCAGTCTGTCACAAACGCACTCAAGCAGGTCAGGCCCTCTGCTCCCACAGTGCCAACATTGGTATGCAGTAATGTGAGCGGGTAACAGACAGGGTAACTCTCCTGTCTACTGCTGGGTCTGAGTCACCTTTAGTCTCAAGTTCTGGGGACTGAAACTGTGAACCTTATGCTAGCTTACCCAAATGTACAGGCTCATAATATTCTCTTTGGGAGAATGCAATATATCTTTCGCCTAAGGGCACCTAACCAGGTATCCAAATGAACCCTTAAAACTCTGTAAAAGACCTTAGGTATATTCTTACTTTTAGTAAACACCATCAAGCTTTTGAACAGTTTTTGTCAGTCTTAACCCTCTATCGTCACATGCAAAAAAGAACTGGCAGACCCAGGCAGTCTTTCAAAATAATATATTTACTGAAATGGATAAAATATGAAAAATGTAAACACAGAACAATATATCAAACAGCATACAGTCACTTAAAAGAAAACAAGGCAAGGTACAAAACAAAAACTCCTACCGTAATACATTTAGACTTTTCTGTGTAATGTATTAACTCTTTAAGTACCTAAGTTAGATCACAGAGCTATATCTTTCTACAGTCCCAATATGGAATATGACAACAAGTTCAGACACAGTATTCAGTTTAAAACTCTGTCTCCACACCCTCTACGAGTCATCTAGCTCCTCCTTTTGGAACTCAAAAAATACAAACATGATTTCCTGTCAGTAGATGTTTTAAATAATGTGACTTCAGCAAAAATCATTTCCCAAATTATAAGTCTTTGATTTTCCAGTTCCTTCTCCAAAGGCATTTCAAAGGGTTTTATAGCTTTTTAACACCAGTTGATATTAAATGTTCTTCCTCTTAAGATGTCATAAAGTTTATGATTTTCATCCTCTGGCAGACTGATACAGTCCCATTTCGTTTCCACTTCAAAGCAACAGGTCATAAAAGGCCATAAAATACAATGTCTCAAGGAAGTTAATTACATTACAGAGATGATCTGGTCAGTTCCTGTAACTGAATCCTTAGAGGTACCCATGGAGCACGACTCGCATACTATATTTTATATTACAAATATCATACAGCCATTATAACCAGCTGGCCAAGCGACAAAGGGATCCGGGAGCTGCGAGGTTTCTACTAAAGTTAGAGAGGTGGTCTGAGGTTTGGCAGTTAAAATTCAAATCCGAATGGAAAATGGCATTGATCACGAAACCAGGAAAACATTCAAGTAGATTGAATCACAAATTAATTTGTTTAAAGGCTGATCCACTCCTCATACCCCAACAGTTTCTTTGGCTTCTGCCAACATTTATATAGTTTTAAGTTCACATAGTTGAGCATCTCTCACCAACTAATTGAGGTTGTAGGTGGGTCCACTGGCAGGAGCTGGCAGAACTGTTACAGTGTGAAGGTGGCTGAGCCTTTGGAGTGGGGTATGAAGTGTGACTGAAGGTTTAAATAAACTTGTGATTCAAATAACATGAAGTCTTGCTGTATTCTGACTTACAAATGGCAGGGTAAAATCATGGAATCTGATTGGCTGTTATTTATGTGTAAATATGGTTTACACATGGCTAAAAAGGACTGTGAAGAGTCTGGAAACCAGATCAATGGGCATTTGGAACACAGGCATTTCAGTTAGCCCCTACAGCCAGAACTGATCTTCCACCACAAACATGGCTGCTACCTTTACACTGTAAAAAAAAAATTCATCTGGGCCCTAAAAATAAAACTACCTTAAATAAAATATAAAACAAATTAATCTAGGTAGTTTCCTTGATTATCACACTCTCCTTACACATGAACACATTGGAAACAATAAGTATTGTTTATAGTTTTCACTACAACTGTTTCTTTGCTTACAGTGAAAATCCCCTTCTATCTTTACCTGCTTATCAGGTAACTCTCTTCTTCTTGTCCTGACAGAGAGATAACTGAGGCTCTGGCTGTAACAAAGGCCTTTGTTGTCTATGCATACAGAGTGTTAGCAGAAAACATTCTGCCAATGGAACTGAGCAGAATTTTGAATCCATGTATTCCATGGTAAACATTCTATGATAATAAACATTCCATATCTTGAATGTGGGCAAAAACAGAAAAAACAGGAAGAAGAAGGTAGGCAACAATACAATGACATCATCAGTGACATCATTTGTTGTGAGTGGAAGGACTATTTGATCATAAATGCACACAAGTAAATCTATTGTTTCTACATATAAACATGCTTTTCCCAAAAGTAAAAGTTTTGAAACAGGAGCCCATTTTATAAGTGCAATAAGAAACTCAGGTGAGTGCATGGAACAGATTTTACTGCCGCCAGGGGCTAAAGCACTCTGCCAAGGCCTCGTGCCTCATTACGCCCTAGCTGTGCAGTAAAATCTGTTCCATGCACACCCTGTCGGGTCTTATTGCTTATATATGCAGTTAGGTCCTTCCTTCAACTGCCCCGAGAACTAAAGAGTTAAACTTTCCATGACTAGCATGGAATGTTCACCACGAGCTCGGTTGAAGCCCCTGTTTGCTGTTGTTTAAACTGCAACTGTCAGATTCTTTACTCCGCCTCACTGAACAGTCGCTCCAGAGATTTCTCCTGCTCTCGGTTCAAAAAGTCGGTTGAAGTGTCGGTTTCGGTCGGTTTCTACTGAATTGCTGTTGCCACTTAGTCGGTTCAAGTCTCTGTCTGTGGTACTGTGAGTACTAGATAGGTTTTGTTCTGTTTCTGTGTGGAACTTGTAAATTGTGGATCGGTTCGGCTGAACCGATCAGTTTGAGTAAAAAAATTGTGTACTACTTTAGAGTGTGGTAACCGGTCTGTATCGGTTCTAAAAAAAACAATTTAATTATGTTTTTTTTCAAGACCATGACACGGTCAGGAACCGATAGGGAGTCTTGCCTGGCAGATTGTCAAAAAGGTAAGTTTTGGTTAGCATTGGCCATGTCTGAGAAACCCAAGAAAAACCGGCCCACTGGTTTCAACACTGCAGTTTGTGTGGGAAGTCTTTGCCAAGGCTGATCCCCACACCACCTGTGTTTATTGTCTGGGGTTTGACCACCTCGATTCAGACTGCCAAATTTGCAAGAATTTTCCGAATCTACCCTGGAAAGAGTTAGGTAGACTGAGGGAAAGGGAGGCCGAGGAGTCCATGACCGGATGGCCAGCCCAGTTCGGTTCCGACCGAACCAGAAGGAGTGCCTCTAACCAGGGCGATACTTCTTCGGGCAAAGGAGAGCCGATTCCGAGGAATTGGTTCTGATAAAAGAAAAGAAAAGATAAATCGACTGGTTCGGACCCAGAATTTCATACTCCGACCGCCGATAAGATAGCAAAGGCGATAAGGATTGTGCAATCCAAGGTGTCAGCGTGGCTCAGTTAGTAGCACATGTGCCTCTGGACCAGAAGGTCGTGGGTTCTCGCCCCACACTGGGATTGGACTTGCACCTAAAAATCGCTGGCATCCTAGTGCAGTATTGTGGGGTGCTGTACTGTTGGGTGTGCCGTTCTTCGGATGAGACGTTAAACCGAGGTCCCTTCTGCCCATCCTGGTGTTGTCCTGGTGGGTGTCCAGGTGGAAGTAAAGAACCCAGGGCACTCTTCGCAAAGAGTAGGAACATTCCCGTGTCCTGGCCAACATTCCCTTCCCATAAACCGTTCATGCAATTATCCAGGCTGTGTGTGGGTGATGATGTGCGATATGGCCACCGCCACCCATTCAGTCACTTCACTACCAGTCTAGCATTGCTTGTAAAGCGCTTTGGATGTATGAAAAGCGCTATATAAATGCTGATTCTTCTTCTTCTTCTTCAATCACTTAGTTCGGTTCGATCGAACCGGCACCATCTGGCAGGGCTTGGTTCGGTCGGTTCCCTGGTTCGGATTATATTTTGGAAGAATTTTGTGAACCGGAGGAGGAGGAGAGAGTATGAGGATGATTATGGTGATGGTGAAAGTCTGGATGTGCCTATTGACCGGACATCTCCCCAGACAGACCTTCAGGTGTTTCTCTCCTCCTAGGCTTTCTGAGTTCCCCTCACACTATATGTTTTACAAAAAGTGGCTGATACCTCCAGCTTCCTGTGGAGGAAGCAGTAGAGGATCAGGAAAAGCCTGATTATGTTGAGATGAGGGACATCCCAGAGTCCAGGAAACTGTCTGTTGCCCTCCACAAATCCTTTGGGAAACAGACACAAAAAATTCTTAGGTCTCCTAATGCTATATCTCCTGTGAGAGACGAATGGACAAGTGGTACATTCTCTCAGGCTCGAACACGGAGTTTCTTTTCAAGCAATGCAGCCATGTTGGGTTGTGCAGGCTGCTGCCTGTGATAAGGAAAACATCCCTTGGCATCACACCCCCAGACAAGGACTCCAGGAAGATTGATGCCATGGCAAAGAAACAATACATGGCAGCATCTTTGGGACTCAGGCAGGCTAACTATATGGCCTATACAGCCAGATACCAGAAGTCCAGGTGGGACACTGTGCTGGCTCTGGCTAAACAGGCCCCGAGCAGCTTGCCAAGGAGCTGGAGCAGGTGGCTGTAAATTAGATTGAGGCATCGAAAGTACAGTTTCATGCTGCTGTAGACTCCAATGATGTATCATCAAGAGTCATGGCTACATCTGTGGCTCTTCAGAGGATGGCTTGGCTCAGGTGTAGTAGCCTCTCACAGGATACCCAGGCTAAGGCCATGGATTTTCCTGTAATTGGTAGTTCTCTGTTTGGGGAGCAGACAGAGAATTACATGAAGAAGATGGATGAGTACAGGACCACTTACAGGAGTGCTCAGGCTAAAGAAAGGCAAGCAACTCCTCAAAGTCAGCAGTCCAGGGGTAGGGGCAGGCCTTTCCAAAGGCCTTTTACCAAGCTCAGGCCTCCTCTTATTCCTTTCGCAGAGGGGTTCTTTAGAGGAGAGGCAGAGGGGATGAGCAGGCTTGCATCCACCCCTCAGCCTAAAGCCCCTGCGACAGACACCCTGATGGGTCTGCCCGGTCGATTCTCTCCCATACCAGTAGGGGCAGGCTGGCTTACTTTGTCCAGAACTGAAGTTTCTACATCAGACAAGTGGGTCCTGGAAGTAGTAAGCCAGGGACTGGTTCTCAGCTTCAAAAATTTCCCAAGATGAGAGCCAGATCTTTTCCACCTGCAAATCTCTGAGACCCTTGCTCTAGAGGCAGAGGTTTCTTCTCTCCTAGCTTTCAGAGCTATAGAGAGTTCCTACCCTACACAGGGCAAAGTTGTACTCCAGGTACTTCCTAACCCCAAAAGACAGGAGAATGGCGGCCCATCCTGGACCTAAGATATCTGAACAAACATCTTTTGAAGCCAAAGTTCAAAATGGTAACTCTGGGAATTATCCTTCCTGTCTAAGGCCAGGGGACTGGCTAGCCTCCCTGGACCTCAAAGATGCCTACTTTCACATTCCCATCAGGTGCTCCCACAGAAAGTACCTCAGGTTCGAGTTGCCCTCAGGCCACTATCAATTCAGAGCAATGCCCTTTGGCTCAACATCAGCCCCAAGGGTTTCACAAAGTGCCTGGCAGTAGTAGTTGCCTTCCTAAGAAGACAAAAGATCTCCATCTTCCCATACTTGGACGACTGGCTCATAGTAGGTCAGTCTCCAGACCAAGTCAAGTCACATCTGCAAGTGACCCAGCAAGTGCTCACTTCCTTAGGATTCCTTCTCAACCTACCAAAGTCAGTTCTTGAACCAGTACAGCTCCTCACCTTCATAGGTGCAGAACTGGATACAGTAAAGCAATAGCCTTCCTTCCCCTGGAAAGGGCAAGGACCCTTATGGAACTGGACTCTTCATTCACTCTTCGGTGACTCGACCAGCAAGGCATTTCCTTCAGCTACTGGGCCACATGGCAGCTTCCACAGCAGTGGTCCAGGAGCAAGATTCCAAATGAGAGACATTCAGTTCCATTTAAGAGAGTTTTGGTCCCAAAGGAAGGATTCCTTACCAAACTAATCCCAGTGACTCGAACCCTGATCCAAGCCTTGCAATGGTGGCAGGATCAGGACAATTTGAGACAAGGAGTTCCATTTGTCACTCAGTCTCATTCACTGATATTCACCACAGATGTTTCCCTGCTGGGCTAGGAGCCCATTTGGGATCTTACCACCCAAGGACTGTGGTCACGTCAGGAATCTCTGCTTCACATCAATCTCTTGGAACTCAGAGCAGTTTTTCTGGCACTGCAAGCTTTTTCCAAATCTGTACAGAACAAGGTGGTTCAGGTCAGAACAGACAACACCACCACCATGTGGTACATCAACAAGCAAGGAGGCACTCTGTCTATGGCCTTGTGCATAGAAGCAATGAAGTTGTGGTCCCTGGCCTATTCCTGCAAACCTCTCTGATAGCAGTTCACCTCCAGGAAGGACAATGTTCTAGCAGATGCACTGAGCAGAATATCCCAGGGCCATCACAGAATGGGCCCTAGATCCTCTAGTTTTGAAAGTAATTTTCTCGAGATGGGACACACAGAGACAGATCTTTTGCAGCCCCAGACAATCACCAACTTCCTCTTTTTGTTGCAGACCCCAGTCTTGGGCTCAGTCCTCCTGGATGCTCTGATTCTGAACTGGGAAGGAAATTCCTGTATGCTTTTCCCCTTCACTCTCCTGTTCAGGGTGCTAGTCAAGATAAGGTCACAACCTTGCAAAGTGATTCTGATTACTCCAGACTGGGCCAGGCAGCCATGGTATCCCTTGTTGCTGTCCTAACAGTTCACCTTCCCTTTTCTTCCCAGGAATTACAACCTGTTAACATCCTGTCAGGTGAGAATTTGGTACCGAATCTTGAGTCTCTCAATCTCAAGGCTTGGCTCTTGAAGAGTTAGAGTTTGCAGATCTGCATCTTTCCCAAGGGTTCTGGATATCACTAAGGCTTCTCGACAGCCTTCCACCAGGAAGACTTACAACTCCAAATGGAAAGATTCAGCATTTGGTGTTCTAAGAAGAATATTTCTCCAGACTCCGCTGAATTGCCCACGGTTCTGGCTTACATGGTCCATCTTAATGGCCTAGGCCTCAGACCAGCTACCCTTAAAGTACACTTGGCAGCTGTTTCTGCTTTCTTGTCAGTAGGCAATTCTTCCTCCCTTTCATCCCATCCTGTATTCTGTAAGTTTTTCAAGGGATTGCTTCAAACCAGTCCCCTTTAGGGATCCTGCTCCTGCTTGGGACCTTATTGTTTGCATTGCTCAGCTTATGTAACCCCTTTGAGCCTTTGTCCTCAGCTGAGCTTAAGTACTTGACTTGGAAAACTGTGTTTTGGTAGCCATTACTTCTGCCAGACATATCAGTGAATTGCAAGCCCTGTCAGTGGAATCTGATTTCATCTCTTTCACAGAGATAAAGTGGTCCTTAGAATGAATAGAAAGTTCTTACCTAAGGTGGTTGCAGATTTCCACCTCAACCAGTCTATATCTCTCTCCTGTTTTCTTCACTGACCATTCCTCCTCGGAGAGAGGAGGCTACACAAGCTTGGATGTTAAAGAGCCCTTAGCTACTACATAGACCATACCAAGGGTCACAGGTTTGAATCCCTCAGTTGTTCCTTACTTATGGAAGTTGGTAAAGGCAAACCTGCCACTAAGAGATCTATTGCTAGGTGGATTGTTTCTTGTATACAATTCTGCTATGAAAACTGGGTAGAACTCCACCCTCAGGCCCGAGGGCTCATTCCACTAGAGGTACAGCTGCTTCCTGGCTGCTGCCAGGGATATTCCTCTCTCAGAAATTTGTCAAGCAGCCACCTGGAAAACAGTCCATACTTTCACCAAGCATTACTCTCTGGATATCCAGGCTAGGAGTGATGCTCGGTTTAACACAGCAGTGCTTCAGAGGCTGTTTCCAAAGTAGATTCTCTCCCTCCTCCATGGAGTACTGCTTGAGTAGTCTGCATATGTCAGAATACAGCAAGACTTCATGTTGTTTGAAAAAAATTACTCACCTTAGTAATGTTGTTTCTTCTAATGGAGTCTTGCTGTATTCTGACCCCCTCCCTCTCAGAACCTAGATTTTGGGATGTGGGTGGGCAGGAGCAGTGTTGGCACCCTAGGAGTGTCCTTTTTACACCCTCTTTTGGTTTGGGTGAGAGGTTGTGTTTTGGATATGTTTTGTTTTGGGTTTCCTGACTTGAGTCTTCCTTTGAAACCAAAAACTTTTATATATTTGCCAGTTGGCTAGTAAGAATTTTACAGTTTCCCACAGAACACCTATTGAGTCTTTGCTCAGTAAAGATCTGACGGTTGCAGTTTAAACAGCAGCAGACAGGGGTTTCAACCGAGCTCGTGGTGAACATTCCATGCTAGTCATGCAAAGTTTAACTTTTTGTTCTCGGGGCAGTTGAAGGGCAGGACCTA
This sequence comes from Neoceratodus forsteri, assembly GCA_016271365.2. Classification (NCBI taxonomy): domain Eukaryota; kingdom Metazoa; phylum Chordata; order Ceratodontiformes; family Ceratodontidae; genus Neoceratodus; species Neoceratodus forsteri. The sequence goes on along the minus strand of CM057452.1, from coordinate 892,039,279 downwards.
ACTGCATATGTCAGAATACAGCAAGACTCCATTAGAAGAAACAACATTACTAAGTGAGTAATTTTTCTTTGGTTTCACTGGTCGATGCCATCTTCCATTTTGATTTATATGAATTAATAAAATTAATTTTATATAGGTAATATAAATTGTTGGGTATAACCCTATTTACAACAGTCTCCTGTACAAAACATGTAAAACAGTTTAAACATATGAACATTAAACATAAAATTTCAGTAACGTAGAACTCGTGTGATGTTGTAGTGATTTAACGTTGTGCTTTGGACATCTAAGAACTGATTCATAATAGTTTCAAGGGTCCTGGCATTCAGATCTCACCCTTGTTTGCCTAGTTGAAATTTAGTGCTGAAAATGCAAGGTTATACACCAGGGATTTATTTAACTCAAAAATTGATTAGCGTTTTGCTCATAAAAGTGCTAAATCTTTGTGAAAATGCATAGCTCTTGCCTCACTGTGTTTAACAAACACAGCACTTCTAGAAAATCTATATAAATACTTTCTGTACAGTTAGTATCATCCCAAGGAAAAACTGCTAATCAATTATTTAAAACCCTGTCAACACCTAGGGTAAAAAACCAGAACAGAGTACGTAATGGGTGAGGTTAAACGGAGTGCTACAGCAGAGGAACTGAATCTGGGAGTCATTAGTGACTCTTCCAAACAGGGCAGTGTGACAAGGCTTATAGTTAGGCTAATTGGATGTGGGTTTTTTGGAAGAGGTACTGACAGCAGGAAAAAGGAGGCACTACTGCTTTTCTGTAGATTAGTGGTGAGGCCACATTTGGAATACTGTGCTGAGTTCTGGAGTCCTTGTATAAGGAAGGACAAGGACAGGTTGGAAGCGTGCACCACCAGTGGCTGACCATGATTCAGAACTAACAGGGCAGATCTTTTGAAGACTGTCTGAAGAAAGCACGTACTCTCTGGAGACCAGTGTGATATTGTAGGAGCTTCAAGTTCTGAACTGAATAAACAACGTGAACTTCAGCAAACTATTTGGCAGGAGTACTGAGTCAAGACTCCAAGGTCACGAGTGGAAACTGGAGGAGGAAGGTTTAACTCATTCAGGCCCAGATATGCCTGTAGGTGGCATTGGAAAGCATAGCCACTCAGGCCAATAACGACTGTAGACATACTGAGCCGACTTTCACTCAGGCCTGGAAACGTCTGAGGAAGTCAGCAGTTTTTACCTAAATATTAAATAAACTGAATTGCATAGCACTTGTCTCTCAAGCCTCACCTAAGCACCGTGAATAAATCTGAAAAAAAAAACCCTCAAAGTTTTTGGTATTTTAGCTAGTATAAAATAGAAACCAAACTGATTACAATTGATTGTATAGCACCATTAGAAAGGTAATGCTGTGCTGAACAGCTTTTCCACTGTTACTTTGTGTCTATCATGTATACTTCAGGAGTTATTCACATTTGTTTAATGTATGATGTGCGTGGCTGACATTTGTCTCTCAAGCCTCACCTAAGCACATTGAAAAAATGTGAAAAAAAAATACAGTTGTTTGGTATTTCAGCTAGTATAAAATAAAAAAAACAAATCGATTACAGGTGATTGCATAGCACCATTGGAATGGTAATTTTGTGCTGAACAACTTTACGCTCATACTTTGTGTGTGGCACTTTGCTTCAAGAGGTATTCACATTTGTTTGTGGCATGATGATTATGGCTTGATTTTGCTTAGAAAGGCCCAGGATGCAGTGCTAAGGGTATACAGAACACAAGTGGTGGAAGTCTCAAAGAGCTCTTCATGGCAGAAATAAAGATTTGGCAGCCAAGAGCCAGGAATACCTCCTGGTGTTGGCATTTTCCAGCTGACCAGGAGCTACTCTGGCAAAATCAGGAGCTGGAGGTAAAATATATTAAAACATGACAAAATGCATTGGTCAGCTAGGAGGCAGTGTGGCTACTAGGAGGTACTAGTCTAGTGGTTAGAGCACTGACTCAGGAAGATAAATTGCAGGTTCAAACCCTACTAGAGCCAGATACTCACGGTGTGACCCAAGACACTCTCCACACCATCCTCTAGTCCACCCACCTGTGAAAATGAGTACAAACTAGGGACCCCACTGAAAACAAGTTGTGGCATTTCAGAAGGGCTGTTCTTCCTGATAATATGGCTGCCATGGGATGGTGGCTGTAACTCATTAATTCTATATATGCTTCCTCTGGTTTTGTGGGGAGGAGTTAGGAGTTTGGGACACGGTCTGCTTATTTATGCCATTTTGTAAGTGCATGGTTTACTTCTGTGCAACAAACAAGTTATTGTAGCAATTTGCAGGCATGGAACAGGCAGCAGAGTAAATGTTTGCACTTGCAAAATAGCATAAAAGTTAAATGTCTCTTTAAATATGTCCCTAATTTGTTTTAAATATTCAAGTAACTACAGTATTTGGCTGCTGCTTGGGGTAGTAGGCTGTTATAATTCTTAGCAACAGCTGCGTCTCTAGCATTCTATTAATTAAAACCGAGTAAATATTCAGACTTTTGCAAACTGTTTAAAAACACATACTCAATACGACCAGTTCCAGCAACATTCTACAATGTCACAGAAATTAGGTATTAAGGGCCAGATATTCAAAACTTTGCCCAGGGGCTAAATTATCATGTCCACCGGGCAAACTTAGCCCAGAGCACAGAGCAAGCTATATTGAAATGGAAATAGCCTGGTGCTAATCCTGCTGAATATTGCAGTCTAAGGAAGCCGGGCAAACTGGTCTGGGAGTGCAGGGCAAAAATAGCCGGGAATAAGACAGCACTGAATAAAGCAACCAGGAAGTGCAACCCACAACAACAAACAGTGCACAGCAACGTGAGGGCAGGTACAGACTAACTACATGGCCAATGTGTGTGCCAGCAAATGCATGGACTTAGTACAGGTGCAGGAAGCAGCAGATGTGAAAGAACAGTGATCAAAACTGTATATTATTCCTGTACGTTAGCGCGCGCTAGTGCGGAGCTAAGCAGTTAGCCGGTGCAAACACGTTTGCCCGGAGCTAAAATATGCCATATTCAAAAGTGCCATGCAAATGAGCCTACTTAGGTAGTCTCTGGGCAAACAACCGGATTAGTATCTCATTATACCCTGATTTGCATGCAGTTTGCCCAGCGTTACTGCAGGGTCCCACAGAGCCACCTGTAGGTCAGTCTGGAAGTACAGGGGCTGACCAGGTCCAACCGCAGCTCCACCTGTAGGTCAGTCTGGCAGTGCAGATGATAGCTGCAGGCTACATGTAAACAGTACAGTATAGCATAGCATATTGTACCCCAGGGACAAGACAGCATAGGCACAGGTGGTGGTGCTGCTGCATGCACTGTCACACTGTAGGGCATGCTACAGTCACAGCAGACACTACAGTAGCAAGGGGCCAGTAGTGTGAGGGACACAGCACTGCCTATGGTGTGTAGGGCAGTGATGATGACTGCACTGTACACAGTGACAGGCCCAACCTGCAGGTGTTTACTGACAGTGGACATTACTGTTACACTGTTGTGTGACCCACAGATTCTGTACCTGTGGCATGGGATGCTCACAGTGACATGTACATTTCTGGCTTTGTGTGCTGTGGCGGTTGTACTAGCTGTGCGATATGTGGCGGGGGGCATATGCTATCCGAAGGCACACTGGTGGGGTATTCCCAATACTGGCCCACGTGCACTGCATGATGTGTCCCGCCTTGTGGCCACACCGGTCTGTGGCACAGCCTCGCCACCCATACACGCCCTCAACATCCTCCATGCCCACAGTGCAGCATGTGTGTGCTGGCATCTGTTCGTGTCCACAGATGTGGTCTGCAGGTGTGCTGTATGGCCACATTGCCATGCTGTCCACTGGCGGCAGGGTCACCACTTACTGCCTGGCATGGCTGGGACTGGTGGCAGATGATGGCATCATTGTGATGCCATCGGTTAGCAGCATGCTTCCTCTATGTTTGGCTTTATCTATGTGTCATATTTCTTTGTGCAGTTGCGCAAAACCAGCAAAGCCATAATGTGGCATAAAGCTGATTGCCCAGGTTAAGACAAGCTTTTCCTGGGTGGTAATGTGCACTGCGCTATGTTGCGCTTGTTGCAAAACCACTTAGCGTAAGCACTAGTCGCTGAATATATCATTGCGCCTGTATTCATGCCGCTCTGCCCCTTATACATTATAATTTTGCCCGGCGCTAATGCAGTTTGCCATGTTATTTGGCTTTTGAATATAGCAGACCGGCTAATGCCTCGCTAAACCTAGGCCAAACATTTTTGCCCAGCGCAAAGTTTTGAATATCTGGCCCTAAGACACTAGCAGCTGCAAGCATAACATTTTCGCTTGGTAAATGCGGAGCTTGTTTTCTCAGTTTTCTGCTTGTGACATGCCTTGCTCATACTGTATTTTAACCCTCCCCATCACATTAGTCCATTATATATCACCTTTCCTTCTTTCTCCTAATCACACTGAGTCTCAGTGGCTCACATTTCAGCACTCCATTTCCTCCAGTCACATTGTTCCCTTTCTACATAGTCCACACCCCATTCTCTTCTGCTTTCAGGGATTGGCTCCAATTTCAAAATTGGGTGTCGGTAACTGTGGAGCTCAGACCCACTCTCCCTATGCTGCACAAAACAAACACACAGCACAGAGACAGGAGCTGCTTGTAGCACTGCTGACTTGCCATTTCTTAAAGTGACAGGCACTAATTACCTTAATACAAGTGCGACTTGGCACTTAGCACCCCTATTTCGGTCCCTGGCTCTTGTGGTGTGAATGAGTTAAGAGGGATGTGAGGAAGTTCTATTTTAGGAAAGGGTGGCTGAGCCATGGAACAGTCTCCCATTAGAGTGGTGAGCGCCAAGACCATAAATGGTTTAAAGTATGCTGAGATAAAGTGAAGGGTTTGGTGGTTGCTCAGGCCAGTAGTGTGTGTTTGTGGGGGTGGGGGGTGGGGGCTCTGGGTTGTCCCAGGGTAGATAAGGGAACTCTGGGCAGACTAGATGTACCTTTGTTTTTTTTCCATCATTGTCTGGTTCTATAAAAGAGCAAGAACTTGTTATTTTTAATTTTATTTCACCCTATAATTTTTTATCCTTCTCAAGGACACCTGATCAGCTGCTTCTGCCCTGACCTGTCCCCACACCACTGGCACCAGTCTCCCCACATTGCTCACTTGGTTGTGGTCGCCACAGACTATCCCTCCATAGCAAGGTGGAGGGGGCCATCCCACCCCCCAACATGCATCCAGCTCTTGGCCAGGTATTCTGGAGTGACATTGTGGGTACACAGGAAGAGACAGGGCTTCATGCAGTTCGAGGCTTCACAGTTTTCCTCTTCTTTTCTCCCTTGGTCCCTCTAGCCACCCCAGGTGGCCAGCGTGACCTCTGTAAGCTTTGACTGCAGCAACGTGCTGTGAGCATGCACCACCCCTCGCGAAGGAGCAAGCACCCTGGCTCACCACTAGGGGCTGCTGCTGTGTCAGAGCCAGGTTGTCTCCCTCCCTGGCTGACTCGTGCTTCTCTCCTCAGCCTGGCTACCTGACCCATGCAGACCCAGGTTCGCTCAAGCCGGGTCACTGTTATCAAAGCGCTTCCACTGAACCATCGATGCCCCCTAGCGCAGGAGCTTAAACTTAAACTATAGTACATATTTCAGTTCAGAAATATAGTACAATATAAAAAAAAAATTAATATATGGATGTTTTGCCACATATTATTACTAACAACGCCTCCTCAGCTATTTGCTATGTGTTGCCAGCTAAGAAATACAGCATTTTAGGTGAGCGTCATTTTGTTTATACCCTGCAGCTACACTGTTGTTATAGTCCTGTGTAACTAAATATTTTTATTTTAACTCAAACTATTATTTTTTCTAGGTATTGCTTTCTGCTGACATCTTAGGATCGTCCTCCGACTTTACAGTCTCTCTGCTCATTTGATCCAGTTCAGAAAGAGAAGCACAGCATGCAGATCTGCACATTTTACACCAAACCTTCATTCTCAACATGCCAGTGGCAATATGAGAACCAGAAGGCGCACTTACAAATGTCCTCCCTTGTGCAGTACACCTTCTGTACCCAGAAATCTGGATCGTTACCCAAGACCTTCAATGAGTGAGATCTCAAGCAGTGAGGATCTAGAAGATTGTGTAGGCAGAGGAAAAGATAACAGTGATACTATAAATCTAAGACCCGTGAAACAGGAGCTGCTTCATCAAAAGCAAATGTCTGATAAGCAGCAGCTATACTTTGAAGGATGTAAAGTTCTGCTTCCTTATACAAGCAGTAAGAGCACTTGCTTGCCTGACAGTAGGACTTTACATTTTAGAAAATAACGGCTCGGCATTATCCAACATAAAGACTAGAAGGCTCTCTGGTAGTCATTCAGTAACTGAAATCGGTACTGCTAATGAAGACAGATTCCCTGCTTTGCCATCTCTCGTAAAAGAAATCTAAGCTCACACGCCTTTCCCATAGCTCTTCACGAAATGACTATGAGACTCGCCAGACAGGTCGGCAAGCAGAGAGCTGTTTTCTCATGCTTCACAACTTTGTGTGGATTCACCAGACAATGTTCCAAAAGATAAAACCTCAACAGTAGCTGTGCCAGCAACTGTTCCAGCCGATGAGGTTATGGAGGATGAGAGCAGTATTCAGAAGAGGGAAAAGAAGATAGAAGAATTAAAAGGCTTGTGCACTGCAGTGCAGTCCTTGGTTGTGCTCAGTCCAAGTACAGTCCAGAACTTTTAAAAATAAACAAACAGTTGTAAAAACAGCTTTGCTGAAGGGGAGCTGATTAACTTGAATGAACCATCTCCAAGTGATGGATGCCTAGAGGGTGACCACAAACTACAAGATGTCTTACAACATAAATGTTCTGAGTTGGAAAGGAGGACAGCAGAATTAAAGTACTGTGCACTGCTGTGCAGCCTTTCGTTTTGCTCGATATTTTAGATCTGGAGGAAGCTAAGAAAATCTCAACTAGGGGAAGTGAGGGGACCCCATTTGCTTTTCAAATGCACCATAAAATGAATAAAACAAAAGAACGGAAATTGAGAAGAGACACAAGCAAGCTGTGCACAGTCTTGTTTCCTACAACGGAGAAAATACAAGCCAAACAGAATATTGTCTTGCAGAAGACAGTGAAATTAGAGACTGTAAAGTTGCTACGCAGTCGAGGCTACAGGACGAGGAGAGAGAGATTTTCAGGAATTCCATGGAATTGCATTTCCCTCAGCCTCTTGTGTTTGATGATCCTCAGAAGTGCAGCATAACCTTCAGGAAAGAGGACGGAGTCCAAGAAAGCAACTGGAACATTAGCAGGCTGTTCATATCAGTGGTCTGGAACTAAACACGCTTTCCAGTAAAAGAGAAGGGTTTGCAAAACCCAAGGCAAGCAGTGTATTGAAAGATGCAGCTGGAACTGCACGGAAAGCTTGTATCAGTGGCTTCAGTTCCAACAGATGGGGCAACGAGCTAAAAGCAAACCTTTTTCAAAAGGGCCACTTAGGAAGGGCCAACAAGGATGCTGATTTTCTCTTGCTGACTATCGTTATAAAAAGGAAAAGAAGAGGAAGGTAGGAATATGTGTGTGTGTGTGTTTCTTGGGGGGTGTCTTACAGAAAATGTTCATAAATATCTGGGATCAGAAACGTAGGCCTTTTATGTTTGCTTGCACGCATGTGCAAGAAACATAGTGCCATCATCGGAGTTTTCGAGGTGTGTCAGCCCTCTTCCAATTCAGTCAGTGTGTTTGCAGGCACGGCCGCAATTCTCAATGTCTGCTGGAGCTATCTATGGCTTAGCGCCAAAATGCAGTGGCAGCCACAGTTGAAAAGGGGAGCTATGCTTCAGTGAGCAGCGATCAGATATCGCCTGCTCATGCGGCTCCCCCACACACACACACACACACACACACTGCTGCTGCCCCCAACACACTTTCTTGCTCCTGACAGGTGCCCAATCCCTGGCTCTGCTGCCCCCCCAAAACATAGTTCCATATGCCACGCTGGTGCCCACCCAAGCATGGCTATGTCAGAGAAGCCGACGGGTGCCCAATCCCCTGTCATCTCCACTGTGTCTCCCCCAGTAGCAGGGTGCCACGCTGGGAGCCCACCCCAGCGTGGGCAACAGATGCCATGGCCGACGGGGTGCCTAATCCCATCGGCTCCACGCCCCCAGAAATATTCTGCCATGCTGGGAGCCCACCCCAGCATGGCAAACGGCCCCGCCATCTTTTAAAACAAAAACCTGTAAAAAACGGTCCTCGCAGTCTCCCCTGCCCCCCAACAACCCGCATCCACCCACTGCGCATCCTGCCTCCCCACACCCCCATACTTACCTCTGGAGTCCAGCGACGATCTTCGTGGACCGGGAACAAGTCTTCACTCTTCAAAAGCCGACCGCGAACTGAGGAAATGCGGTAAGCTGTATAATGGGATAGATAGGGTTTTTCAACTTTGTTGCACATCTCAGGCATTTTTGGAATTTTTGCACCAAATTTTCAACATGGGGTTTTGGGACCCCTCCTCATGAATTCTTGCACTGTCATGCGTTATCGGGCCCCAAGGGTGATTTCGCAGCCACTGCGAAATCATCTTTCCGAATGATTAATGAAACAACACTGCCAGTGTTCATAAGGTGGGCTCTCAAAAGCCTATTTTAAAATTGGTGGAAAAATCTAAAAATGACTGTTTTAGAGCGCTAGTGCTGCAGAGTTTCTACACACTGTAAGTTCACAAATTTTCAATATTTTCACCCAGATTTTCAACATTGCCATTTTACCACACCTCCTTATAGAAGTACAGTTGTCATTTTTCACATCTCGCCCACTAACATGTTTCTGCCCATGTAGTGTACAATGGCGCAGTCTGTGTGCAAAATCAATGTACGGGACACGTTAAGAAAGTCACAGTGACACTGGTCATGAGCAGAGGTGTTTAAAATGGCTATGTTGAAATTTGCAAATATTCCCAAAATGACTGTTTTAGGAGCGACGCTATGCGAGTTCCTACTCACGCTGGCAAGTTTGCAATTTGTATATTTGACACCAGATTTTCAACAGTGCCATTTTACCGCACTTCCTTATGAGCAATACAGCTATCATTTTTTCATATCTCGCCTAAAATGTGTTTCCGCACATGTAGTGCACAATGGTACAGTCGGTGTGCGAAAACAATGTTTGGGACAGATTAAGAAAATCACAAGGACACTGGTCATGAGCAGAGGTCTTAAAATGGCTATGTTGGAAAATTTGGTGACAAAACTCCATAAATGACCGTGTTACGAGTGAGCATTGCGCAGTTTCCACGCACCCTCGTAAGTTCATGAATTTGTAATATTTTCAGTCCAGATTTTCACCAGTGGCATTTTTCCACACTTCCTTATGAACAGTACAGCTGTCATTTTCCACAACATGGCCGAAATGTGTTTTCACACTCTTAGCACAGAAATGCGTGGTCGCTGTGGGAAATCATTGTTCGGGACAGATAAAGAAAATCACACTGACACTGTTCATGATCGGAGGTCCCAAAATGCCTGTGTTAACAATCTGCTGTAAAAAATCCCCAAACTAGTTACATTACGGGTGTGCATTGCACAGTTTCTCACGCATGCTCGTGACTTCACCAGTTTAAGATTTTCAGAGCAGATTTTCAACACTGCCATTTACACCTCCCATGAACAGTACCGCTGTCATTTTTCATCCTGTTCGGTACAAATGTTTCGCACCTGTGGTGCCAAATGCGAGTAGTCGCCAGTGCAAAAGCAGTTTTCGCTAACAAACTGATATTGCCACTGTTCATGAGGTGGGGTCATAAAAACCATGTTGAAAATTTGGAGGAAAATATCAACGAATGCCAGAGGCGTTAGGGTTTCAACCATAACGCCCACCCTGTAGAGTATGACAGGCATCAGGGGTGTGACTTGGGATTCTTGTCTGTCATGCTCATACCACTCCACCCCACCCACACCTGCAGCCAGTAGAGAGGCATCAATGTATTGCCTCAGACTCTTGGGCCCTAACTTCACCCCATTCTCCTGTACCGCACTCCATCTCACCGTATTTCTGATGGAATGGGGTGCGATAAGGGCCAAAGACCCAAGGCACACCGCGGACACTTGTCAGTGTCTGCAGGGTAGGGTGTGGTGAAATGGCATGGTCGTTATGCCTGACGACCCAAAGGCACACCCAATGCCAGTCACTCTGCAGGTGGTGGTGGGTGATTCCAGTTCAATACTTCGCTGCCATTCCTATTATGCAGCTCTGTAACTTCTACACTACCAGTGCCAATGCCAGCAAGCAAACATTCGGCATTGACAAATGCTTGTTTCTATTTGCTAGGTTGTAGTTCAGTTCCAGCAGAGTACAAAACCCCTGGCACAAATCCTGAAGATGAGATGAACTTGTGATGCTGTGTACCAAAAATAATCAGATCAGACATTGGCACCCCACCCCAACCCAAAGAAAGTTAGGATTTGCTAATCCAGTTTCAGAAAAGCTGTTCTTCTAGCAATGTTTTTAAATCAGTTTCTTGTTAAAGGGAGACTGTGTTCCATTAACTTTGACAGTTTGTCTCCAAGTCCCCACCTTGGGAATCAGGGATGCTGCACTTTCACATTTCTTCCTTTGTACTGGTGAGTTTCCTTCCCTACTAATGCCATGACTGTTTCTTGATTGTCTGGAAGGGGTGTATAAATAATAGCAGCCCATACCCTTCCTCGCACTCTGCCACTCTGACATGCTCAGGTCCTAGACTGTGGCGCACCCAGTGTAGGATTCAGGGCTCCCAAGGAGGTCTTGTCCCTGAGTGGTAGTGCAGTGCTACCAACACAACTGGACCAGCCGTGCTGTTGGTTTCTTGCACTCCTTTTCTTCTTGACCTTTGCTGGACTGACCAGATTTGGACATATTTACTGATGGTTGCCATTTCTGTATCACTCCCACTTTTTGGAGGCAGTATAGTGCAGTGGGTTAAGGCTCTGAGCTGCAGATCTGGAGACCTAGGTTTGAATCCCACAGCCGCATAGGTGCACACTGTCTGATCTTGAGCAAGTCACTTAACTTCCTTGTGCTCCCAGGTTGCATCTGGAAACGAGCTTCTGCTTAGTGTGCTACTCCTGGTTAAACAATGTTCCCTTTCCCTTATCAGTGGGTATTACTTGCAAAGTGGGTAATAATGCAGCCCAGCTGGGGCTCAGTGGGACAGTTGCACAATGTCAGCTATCCTAAGCTTATGCTGTACCACAGAACAGCATATTATATTAAGGTACAGCATTACAGCATTTCCCTTCCGCTGTATCCTCAAGGTTCCAAATTAGCTGACGTGGTTACCTTGTTGGGTTGAATAAGCATCATAAGATGACAGTTCAACTAAAATGCCCTGACCGTACTGCTGTAGGAAGTAAGTGCTGTTCAGCAGTACCTTAATGTGGTAAGCTAACTGTTCTGTGGTACAGCGGAGGATTAGGATAGTTGCCACTATGGCTTTTTAGCATAATATATGTTATTAAAATTTTAAAATACTGAAAAGCAGGTACATGTAAATGCAATATAGGAATAATGTACGTGCAGCCATACACAACAAGAAAAAATTACTCACCTTAGTAATGTTGTTTCTTCTAATGGAGTCTTGCTATATTATAGACCTTAGCAGTTTGATCCAGCTCTAGAACTGCCCCGGGTGAAATGGTTAAAACCATTCCAAAATAGAATTTTAGCACGAGAGCAGCTCTATCTGTGTCATTTCAAACTTGAACTGTCAGATCTTTACGAGCCAAACTCACTAAGGTCTGTGTGAAGCTTGTAACCTACACTAGCCAAATGGCTACCTAAATAATAACAACCATTGATGGTCCCAACACCCAAGACTCAAGTCAGGGGACCAGAAATGCTAACACCATTCTAATAATATGAAAATGGAACATAAGTATAATAAAACACACACACGCGTACACATACACACCCCAAAGTCCCAAGGGGACAAAATGCTAACAGGACATAAGTAGTACCCACACTAAGTTGCCCGCACCCACCAAGTAGAGGTTCTGAGAGGGCAGGTTGGGGAGGTCTATAATATAGCAAGACTCCATTAGAAGAAACAACATTACTAAGGTGAGTAATTTTTCTTCAAACAACATGAAGTCTTGCTATATTATAGACATTAGCAGAATACACAGCAGTACCTCCATGGAGAAAGGCAGAACCTACTTAGGAATAGGCTCTGAAGAACAGCTGTGCCAAACCCGAGCATCTCTCCTGGCCTGGACATCCAGGGAGTAATGCTTGGTGAAAGTGTGTACCGCTTTTCCAGGTAGCTGCTTGACTTATCTCTAAGATAGGGATGTCTCTGGCAGCAGCTAGAGACGCAGCTGTACCCTGGTAGAATGAGCCCTCAAACTGGGGGCTCTGCCCACTTTCTGATAACAAAATTGGATACAAGAGACAATCCACCTGGCTATTGATCTCTTAGTGGCAGGTTTGCCTTTCCCAACTTCACCATAGGTAAAGAAAAGTTGGAGGGATTCGAACCTGTGACCTTTGTGCAGCTCTATATAATAACTAAGAGCTCTCTTAACATCCAGGCTGTGCAACCTCCTCTCACCAAGAGGAGTGATCAGTGAAAATACTGAAGGAGATAGATTGATTAAGATGGAAATCTGAAACCACCTTAGGCAAAACTTCCTATTAGTCCTAAGGACTACCTTATCCCTGTGGAAAGAAATAAAGTCAGTCTCCACTGACAAGGCTTGCAATTCACTTATCGTCTGGCAGAAGTGATAGCCACTAGAAAACAGTTTTCCAAGTTAGGTACTTAAGCTCTGCAGAAGACAGAGGTTCAAAGGGGTTGCATTAACTGGGCAATGCAAACATTAAGGTCCCAAGCAGGGCCGGTTCCTAAAGGGAGGATTAGTATGGAGTAATCCTTTAAAAACTTGGAAAACACAGGATGAGAGGAAAGAGGGATGACTTTCCTGCTGACACAAAAGCAGACACAGCTGCCAAATGAACTCTCAGGGTAGCTGGTCTGAGACCCAAGGAATTAAGATGTACCATGTAATTTAACAAAATGGGCAATTCAGCAGATTCTGGGGAAATATTTTTCCCAGCACACCAAATGGAAAACCTTTCCATTTAGAACTATAAGTAGCTCCTAGTGGAAGGCTTTCTGGAAGCCTTTAGGATCTCAAGAACACCCTGAGAGAGGTGTAAATCAGCAACTCTAACTCCTCAAGAGCCAGGCCTTGAGGTTGAGGGATTTGAGGTCCGGATACCAAACCCTTCCTGGGCACAAGTCAACAGATTGTGATTCCTGGGAGGCACAGGGAAGATGGACTGTCAGAGACAGAAGGAGTGGGTACCAGGGCTGCCTGGCCCAATCTGGGCAATCAGAATCACCCTGCAAGGCTGAGATCTGATTTTGACTAGTACTTTGAATAGGAGAGGAAAGGGGGGAAGCATAGAGGAACTTCCTCCCAATCCAGAAGAAGGGCATCCAGGGAACTGAGCCTAGCACTGGAGGTCTGCAAAAGAACAGAGGAAGTTCGTGATTGTCTGGGGCTGCAAAAGATCTATCTGAGGATGCCCCACCTGGCAAAAAACTATCCCCAGCACTTGAGGATCCAGGGACCATTGTGATGGCCCTGGAAATCCTGCTGAGGGCATCCGCTAGGACATTGTCCTTCCCTGGAAGATGAACTGCTATGAGGGAAGTGTTCAGGAATAGGCCAGAGACCACAACTTCATTGCCTCAGTGCACAAGGCTCAAGACCGAGTGCCCCCTGTTTGTTGATGTACCACATTGTTGTGGTGTTGTCTGTTCTGACTTTTATCACCTTGTCGGGACAGATGCAGAAAAGCTTGAAGAGCTAAAAGACAGCTCTGAGTTCCAGCAAATTGATGTGGAGCAGAGATTCCTGGGGACCAAACTCCTGAGTGGAAAGGTCGCCCAGTGGGCTCCCCAACCCAGAGGGAAGCATCTGTAGTGAGAGTCAAGTTGAGAAGGGGAAATGAAGGGGACCCCCGCTCTTAATTGCTCTGATCCTGCCACCACTGGAGAGCTAGGATCAAGGTTCGAGTCACTGGGACCAACTTGAAAGGGGTCTCTTCTCTGAGACCAAAAGGTTCTCAAGTGAAACTGAATGTCTCTCATCTGAAATCTGGCTCCCTGCACAACAGCTGTGGATGCAGCCATGTGCCCCAGGAGCTGCAGAAAGTGTCTTGCTGGTTGAGAGACCTGCAGAGTGAAGGAAGAGGCCAGAGCCACTAAATTCCTTACCCTTTCTGGGGAAGAAAGGCTCTGGCTAGCTTTGTGTCCAATTCTGCCCCTATAAAGGTGAGTACCTGGACTGGTTCCAGAACCGACTTTGGTAGGTTTAGCAGAAAACCAGGGAGTGTGAGAAGCTGCTGGGTGACCTGCAGGTGAGATTTTACCTGTTCTGGGGACTGGCCTACAATGGAGCCAGTCGTCTAGATAGGGAAAACAGCAATCCTCTGCCTCCTTAAGTGGGCCACTGCCACTGCTAGACACTTTGTGAATACCCTTGAGCAGAGGTAAGGCCAAGGGCATTGCTCTGAACTGGTAATGACCTGAGGGCAGTTCAATCTGAGGTACTTTCGATGGGATCTTCTGATTAGGACATGGAAATAGGCATCCTTGAGGTCCAGGGAGGCTAGCCAGTCCCCTGGCCTTAGGGAAGGTAAAATCATTGCCAGAGTTACCATTTTGAACTTTGGTTTCAAAAGATGCTTGTTCAGATATCTGAGATCTAAAATGGCCGCCACTCTCCTGTCTTTTTGGGTAAGGAAGTATCTGGAATACAGACCCCTGCCCTGATGCAGGGAGGAACCCTTTCTACTGCTCTGAGAGCTAACAGGGATGAGACCTCTGTTTCCAGAGCGAGGGTCTCTTGAAGCACTTGCAGGTAGAAAAAGTCTGCTTCTCAACTTGGGAAACTTTTTGAAGCTGAGAACCAGACCCTGGCTTACTACTTCCAGAACCCATTTGTCTGAGGTTAAAGAAGCCCAATTCTGACTGAAGTAAGCCAGCCTGCCCCCACTGGCACAGGGAGATCGGCCCTGGGCACCCCATCAGGGTGCCTGTTTCGCAGGAGCTTTAGGCTGGGGGTGGGAGCAGGTCTGCCCACCCCTCGTCTGCCCCTGCCTCTGAAGAAGCCCCTCTGAGCATAGGCAGAGGAGGCCTGAGTCGGTAGAAAGGCCTGTGAAAAGGCCTACCCCTACCCCTGGGGGCATGCCTTTGAGGAGTGGCTTGCCGCTCCTTAGCCTGGGCACTCTTGTAAGTAGTCCTATATTCATCCATCTTCTTCATGTAGTTCTCTGTCTGCTCTCCAAACAGAGAATTTCCCACCACAGGAAAATCCATAGCCTTAGTCTGGGTATCCTGTGACAAACTAGTACACCTGAGCCAGGCCAACCTACAAAAGCTACAGATGGCCATGACCCTAGAGGAAACATCATTAACATCCACAGCAGCATGAAACTGAACCTTAGAGGCTTCAATGCCATCAGCAGCCACCTGTTCTAGTTCACTAGCCAGCTGGCCATGGGCCTGCTAGCCAATGCATAACCGTATCCCATCTAGATTTCTGATACCTAGCTACATAAGCCATATAATTTGCTTGCCTGAGTCCCAGAGAGGCTGCCATATACTGTTTTTGCCATGGCATCAATCTTCCTGGAATCCTTGTCAGGAGGATGGAAGCCAAGGAATATTAGCTTTATCACAGGCAGCAGCCTGAACTGCTAACATGACTGCATTGCTGAGAAAGGAATTCTGTATCAGGGCCTGACAATGTATACCTTCTGTCCATCTTTTTATCTACAGGAGGCACAGAATTAGGAGCTTTTAAAATTTTAATTGTTTGTTTCCTAAAAGACTTATGTAAAGGAATAGACAATCTCCTAGACTCTGGAATATCCATCATTTCTACAAAATCAGGCTCCTCTTGCTCATCCACAGCCTCTTCTAAAGGAAGCTGGAGGTTTTAGCAACTTTTATAAAACATAAAATGAGATGGGGACTCAGCATAGGGGAGATTCTAAAGGTCTGTCTGGGAGATGTCAGTTCAATGGGCACACCCAGACCTTCCCAGCCACATTCATACTGTTCATAATCCTCCTCCCCTCCTCTGGTTCATAAAATTCCTCAATATCATAATCCTGAACCACTGGGACGGACGAACCGACCTTTTACCAGATAGTGGTGGTTCGGACGGACCCTGAGACAGTGACTGGACAATTTGTATGGCTTTGCTATCTCTGCAGCAGTTGGAGAAGGAATTTTGGACTCCAGACCTGCTGATTTTCTTGTTTTCTTTACTGGAATTGGTTCCTCAGAACCAGCTTTTCTTTGCCAGAGGAAGTCTGGCCCTGGTCAGAAAGCACTCCCTCTGGTTCGGTTGGCACTGAACCGGGCTGGCCATCCGGGTCTAAGGACTTTTTGGCCTCTCGTTCCCTGAGCCTGCCAATCTTTTTCCAGGGTGGCTGCAGGGAAATTCTTACATACCTGGCAGTCTGACTGAGGTGGTCAAACCCCAGACAATAAACACATGTGGGTGTGGGTCAGCCTTGGCAAAGACTTCCCCACAAACATCACAGTGTTGAAACCAGCAGGCCGGTTTTCTTTTGGGTTTCTCAGACATAATGCCAGCCTAACCAAAAACTTGCCCCCTTTAGCGGCAGGTGCCAGGCAAGACACCTTACTCGGTTCCTAACCGTGTCACGGGTATTAGGAAAAACGATTAATAAATCCGTTTTTAGAACCGATAAGAACTGGGAACCGCACTCTAAAATAGTAACTTTTAGTTTTAAATGAGTTTAAACCCACTGATCGGTTCAAAACCGAACCGATAACCTACAAGTTCCACACAGACAAAACCTTAATTTACTTACAGTTTACCACAGATAGAAGCTTGAACCGAGCGGTTTTGCGGTTAAAATAAAACTATTCATCGGTTAAATCCAACGAGAAAAACTTTAAACAGAAATGAACTGAGCAGAAGGAGAAATCTCCGGAGCGACTGTTCACTAGTAGAAGTAAAGAATCTGACAGTTCAAGTTTGAAATGACACAGATAGACTGCTCTCGTGCCAAAATTCTGTTTTGGAATGGTTTTAACCATTTCACTCGGGGCAGTTCTAGAGCTGGATCAAACTGCTAAGGTCTATAATATAGCAAGACTTCATGTTGTTTGAAGGCTGTGTTTTCATCAAGGGATTGAGATGACAGCATATGGACCTTGACAGCGAAGATTAGAGATCCATGCTGTCATCTCAGCCCCAAGAAGGAAACACATGCCAAGTTGTGTGTAGTTGCCCATGTTTTCTTTTATATAGTACATGATTTTGTAGTTGGAAATAACAGAAGTGTTACCTCCTAAATGAAAACTAAAGAAACAAAACTGCTCTTTCTTTGTTGTTTTATTATTGAAATTAAATTGATAGATTTTCACAAGTTAAAAGTATAAATTTGGGCACTAGGTGGTGAGTAATAAGCTAGGTGCTGGTTGACTAAGGAATTTAACATTTTATGACCTTTGAACTGTGCAGAACAACTGCTGAAATGCGCATAACAAGATTTTTGAGCAGGCTAATTTTTATACAGAACAAAGGCCAACCACATACTATATATGTTATTTAACAGTCAGACAGAGGTTCAGTACAACAGAACACTGTTTGACTATCTTAACATTCTGGCAAAGAAAGAAAAAAGACTAATGCAAAAGTCTAGATCTTACTTTGAGAGGGCTCTTGTGGTAGGCACCAACAGATAGGACTAAGCTGCCAGGTACTAGGACCACCACAGGAAAACTTTTAGCTAGCAGTGTCTGGCAGGGGACGCCCACCTGACATCGCATGAATAGCGACAGCGTGGCACTATATAGTGAGCAGTCCCCATGCCCACCCTCCAGTTCTTTCCTGCCATCGACAAGCACATGGTGGACCTTGTGGACAATGTTGCTTCTGTTGACACCATCTTGGATGAGTATTCTGCTTTTCTTTCAAAACAGTTTATTACATTTTCTCTTAAAGTATTAGTGTATTTGCATCGTACATGTCGTTTCCGGGCGTCTTCCGATTCACATAAAAATAAGTGAGGCTCTGTGGGACTCAGATGCCTCCTGAGGCGGCTGTTCCCTCTGCCTCTTCTGTCTGGGCCCAGACCCCAAGGCCGAGGACTGTTGGCATACATGGAGAAGAGGAGCTGAAGAAGCTCAGGAGGTTGTCCTCTTCACGGAGGGACATCACAAGAAGAAGAATGACAAGGAGCGGCGTTGGGACTGGGAGCGGTCTCCATCTAGTCTGCGGCCCGCCTCCTGGAGCCGTGGATACGGAGAGGATCCACCCCACCCCGGGGGACTCCATCCAAGGCTGCCCCTGTGGGCAAGAGCAGCTGTGCCCACCCCCGCCCGAATCAATTTCAGTTCTGACTGGAGCCTCCGGGTAAATGAGACCACATACTACTCCATAGACCCCTCAAGATTAAGAGGCTCTTCTGGGAGTAGTAAGACCTGTAAGTCGATCACTGGCTCCTCAGCGTTCGCGGTACCAGCTGATAAGTCCCACGTCGACCCCTCCAGCGTGTGCTCGGCCCAGTTCCTCTGGCAGGCCCAAAAACAGGCCTGACATCGAGGAACTGGATCAGCTACGTTCTGAACATGAGTTCACGCGTGGGACCCCCCCTCCACCTTTAGAGGTGATTTTCTAGTTCCGTAGTCCACAGGACCCAGAAGAGGGAGACTGTCCGCTGTCCAGCACTGTTATGCTGCCGGCACGGACTGCCCGACACCTGGCATACCGCCAGACCTGAGTGAAGGTCATACGAAGCCACCGGATCCCTCTGGACTGCCGTCTGGCCGATACTAGCACCACCAGGCCCTCCATCAGGTCCCTCACTGGGGCCATCAATTGCCCCATTGGGTCCCCTAAGCCAGGTCTATGGTCCCTCCATCAGGGCTGGCGCTGGGTCCCCTCAGGTGCTCCATCCAGGCTTCCCGACCACGGCTACCCAGTGCCTCAATACCCTTCAGGGTATCCGATGCGGGATACCCACACTGGGCTTTTCCCCAGCTGGATTCCTGTCACTTATCAGGTACGGGCTATCCGGCGCGGGATATGGGCATCTGCCTGCACCTCAGCCACAGATGGACCTGCAGGCGATGCTTTGTTCCTGGTGGGAAAAAGCAAAATCTCAGCTCACGTCACAGCTCGAGAAGCGTCAGCCTCCAGTTACCCTGATGTCGGTCACCAGTGGGGCAGGCCTTTGGCACCCCATTGATGGGGCGTCTGGAAGAGCTGTGGAGCCTTTGCCCCAGCCAAAGCGGCCCACAGAATTCTCCAAGGCACATGGACCTCGAGACCAGTGGACATTCCCTCTACCCAGGCTCAACACCCCTAATGAAAGTTCGACAGCTGACTCTGAGCCTGATTCAGCTCATTTGGGATTGGACTATGAGTCATCAACACGCGATGACCCTAAACCGAAGGAATCACCAAAATCTCCCGTGAGGACCCTTCCTTTATGGAACTCCTCAGGAAGATCTGGTTAGCCCTACGACTGGTGCGGAGGATCAAGACACCCAGTGCCAGAGGGTTTGTGGAGCATCTGGAACTCTCAGATCTGTTTTCGACACTCATTCCACTGTGCATAGGCCCTCTTGAGGACCTGGCCTCCATGATACTGGAAACAGCCTACTTCACTGACTCCAATGGCAAGGAAGGCAGACAAAATGTACCAGAAGCCAGAGGGAAAGGACCACCTCAGTGTCCACTTGAAGGCGATTCTGTGGTCATCAGTGCTGAATCGACCACTCATCCAAGCCAAAACACCTCAGTACTTCTCCATCTGGTAAGGAATCCAAAGTACTGGACCACTTTGGGAAGAAGGTTTACTCTTTTCCACCCTGGCCGTTAGAGTTCTAAATTATGTAAGCTCATATGGTGGTTTGTCAGTAATCCATACTGGGTTAGCTAGAGTAAACTGGGCAAGCTTTCTGACTCAGAGCTAAAGGCGGAAATGGCGGACATGGTGAGCTCAGCTAGATCGGCTAGCCAACACACTCTGAGGGCCACCTATGATGTGGTGGATGCCTCCATAGGGAAATACAACTATGACTGTCAACTTGCGCAGGCATGCTTAGTTGAGGATGTCTGGCTTGGCACCTGATGTTCAATCTGCAATTCAGGATGCCCCATTCTGAGTCCTGTCCTTTTCGGAGTGGATGTAAAAGATATTATTAAAGATTTACAGGACAAGGGCAAAGCTTTGCACTCTGTCCAGTTTATATACAATCCCCTCAGAAACCCTAAGCAGCCCTTTCATCCACAGCAGCAAAGGCAACAACAGACCCGATGTCAGAACAAACATTGGACCCCTTTGGCAGGCACCGCTCCCTCGGCTACAGCCCATAGATCCTCTGGAGCTACATTCTCCACCCTTCCCACTGCCTCCTAACTCACCCCAACCCCTCCCTCCCTTAGACTTGGATCAAGGAGGCAGGTTTGCAAACCATCTACTGGCCTGGGAGGCGATCACCACAGATATGTGGTTACTACAACTAATAGCCAAAGGCCACATGATAGACTATCTAGAGACCACGGAACATCCTCCAGGCCCCTCTTATTACTCTCCGAGCCACATCTCTTTGGTCAGAGAGGCAATCCCTGCTGACAAAAGCAGCAATAGAACCCGTCCCTCAGAGTCAGTTGGGCAAGGGTTACTAATTACACTTCTTCCTAGTCTCCAAGAAAACAGGCAACCTCGGACCAATTCTGAACCTCTTTGTAAGTATAAGAGGTTCGAATTATATCACTGCTAGGACTCCTTCCCTTGCTACATCAGGAACATTGGTTCTGTGCCCTGGATATGCAGGATGTCTACCTGCATATTATCATTTTCTGCCCACTGCAGATTTCTCAGATTCTCTCTTCAGGAGAACATTTTCAATTCAAAGTTCTCCCGTTTGGCCTGTCACTGTCACCCAGAGTGTTCATGAAGTGCCTAGCGGTGGTGGCTGCAGCTCTATGCAGACAGGGCATTCATATGTTCCTTTACCTTGACGATTGGCTGCTCTCAGCCCCATGAGGGATGGTTTAGTCACGTGTCTATCCAGTACCCGGACCTCTTTTAGCAGGTAGGCATTTCAGTCAAGTTTCCCGAAATCCCACCTAATCCCTTTGCAGCGACTCCAGTTCATTGGGGCAGTGTTGGATACAGTCCAGGGAGAGCCTTCCTCCTGCCAGACAGGGCAGAGACTCTCGTCATCAAAGCACATCTGGTGGCTTCCGGAGATGGACCTCCACAAGGTTGATCCTCCGACTACTTGGTCTCATGGCAGCTGCTATTTCTGACCCTGCATCTTGCCAGATTCCATCGAGGGTCACACAGTGGACTCTCAGAGTACAGTGGGACCAAGGACCAGATGACCTGGATCACACGATTCTGGTTTCTAGCTTGATGGCCAGGAACCTGTAGTGTTCAGAACCTAGAGAACCTCCGAAAAGGTGTCCACTTTCAGTCCATTCCTCCCCTCAGACCCTGGTGCCTCAGGACTGGGATGGGAAGTCCATTTGGGATCCCCCATGACACAGGGTTCTTGGACTAAGAGCAAACTTTAGCTTCATGTTAGCGTACTGAAGATGAGGGGCGGTACTGTATGCCCTGAAGGCTTTCCAGTACCTGCTCCCGCTGGGATCTGTCATGGATTAGATGGACAATATGTGCGTCGTCTAGTGCATAAACAAACAAGGGGTACTCTCTCTTATCCTCTGTGTCGGGAAGCAATGAGACTATGGTTCTGGACAGTACAGCACAATCTCCTCCTCATGGCAGTGCATGTCCCTGAAGTTCAAAATGTCCTGGCAGACACACTCAGCCGCACTCAAGCCAGAGCCCATGAATGGGAGCTGAGGCGATCTGTGGTAAACAAAATATTTGCTCGATGGGGCTGACCAGACCTTGATCTGTTCGCATTCCCATCCAATGCAAAACTACCAACCTTCTGCTTACTCGCTCCAGGTGTTGTGTTTTGGTAAGATGCGCTGTCTCTATGCTGGAGAAGGAGCTTCATGTATGCTTTCCCTCCCTTTCCGTTACTACGTAGGGTACTACTGAAACTTCAGGCAGAGGGAGCATATATGCTCCTGATTGCTCCCTACTGGCTGCAGCAGATATGGTTCTGTCTGCTTTAACAGCTGTCAATAGGACCTCCAGTTCCTCTGCCCATTTGCCAAGTGCTTCTGACCCAGGAACAGGACACCTAGTCCAGGCCTGCTGTCCCTTCACCTACATGCACGGCACCTACTGATATAGCCACCACTTGCTTTGGAGTATTCTCCAGAGTGGCACATGTTGTAGTGGAGGCTAGAAAACTATCCAATAGATCCACCTATGCAATGAAATGGAAGAGATTTTCCATGTGGGACCTCTTCTCCTGCCAGTTCATAGAGTCTTAGAGTATCTATTACACCTCTCTGACCTTGGCCTAAGTTAATCGACCTTGAAGGTCCACTTATCTTCTATTTCTACCTACCACGTTCCAGAGGATGGCAAAATCTTGGCTCAACTGGAAGTATCCAAGACATTCCTAAAAGGATTCTTCACTTGAAACCCCAGTCTGGAGTCCTGCTCCTCCCTGGGACCTGAATTTTATTTTGGAAAAACTCACTGTCTCCATTTGAACCAGCTGTGAGTTGTGACATGTGCTACCTTTCATGGAAGTGCTCTTTTTAGTTCCCATTACTTTGGCTCAGATTTCTGAGCTACAGGCCCTGATGTGTAGGAAAGAGCCTTATTTTAATTTTTCACAGACACGGGTGGCTCTGTGTACAAATCCTAAGTTCTTATCTAAGGTGGTTTCAGAGTCCACCTTGAATCAGAACATTCAGTTGCCAGTGAACTACCTGAGCATTCTAATTGGGGTAAAGCAATTCTACACACTCTGATGTATATAGAATTCTTCCTTACTACATGAGCAGGACAAAACCAGTTTGTTAAACTGACACATTTGTTTTCCTTTCGCCCAAAAGAGAGAGGCGCTGTGGTTTCAAAACAGTGTTTGTCCAAATAGTTGACAAATTACATTACCTTTTATTATCAAGTATAACAAGCCACTTCGGGGAGTTAAGGGCACTCAACTAGAGGCATGGCTGCCTCTACTCTTGTTTCAGGAACGTCTCTGCCACTGAATATCTGTGTGCCGCCACTTGGAGTTCTGTCCACATCTTCACTAAGCATTACAGCTTGGACATTGCTTCTAGGCTGAGCAGGCTTTGGCCTAGCTGTTCTTCAGGTACTCTTGTCCTAAGATCCCTGCTTCCTGCAGACTTGTTCCTACCTCCCATGTCTCAATGCTTGTCTAATTTTGACTGCTTGGAACTCAGTCCTGTCTTTTAGTACCTACTGAAGAGCCCACTCAAAGTAAGATGGTACAGTTACATAAGAACTTACCATAACAGTAGATCTTTGAGGAGAAGCTGTTGCAGTAGGTACTGCTTTCCCTCCACCATCCCCTGAGTTTCTTCTACTACTTCTCCTTTCATAGCTTTATTGTTCCAGGAGCCCTCCCTACCTCCTGTTACACCTTTCTAGGTCTCCAGCGGAGAACTGGAGGGTGGGCGTGGGGACCGCTCACTATATAATTGCCACGCTGACATCTGTCATGTGACATTGGGTGGGCAATTCCCTGCCAGACACTGTTAGCTAAAAGTTGTCCTGTGGTCCTAGCGCCTAATGACTTAGTCCTATCTGTTAGTACCTACTGTAAGAGCCTCTCTCGAAGATCTGCTGTTACGGTAAGTTCTTGTGTAGCTACACTTTATCTTGATAGGAAAAAAACAAATATGTTTGCATGCGTAGGTATTCTAATTAGAAAAGAATGTGTTCATTCTTGGCATAATAACCACTAATATATTCATACCATTTCCCTGAATAATTGTTTATGATAATGCTTGAAATTATGTTTTGAAAACTGTAACATTAGAACTGTTAGTCACAGAAACTCATTTTTCTAGCACTCCACATTGTCAATGGGAAGTAATTGCTACTGGTGTAGTGCACCCTACCAGGGAATAGCACAGCCAAGCTTTAGAATGTTGGTCATATGAGGATTCAAGCAGCAGCAACTCCCGATTCAGCTGTGCCATTCACATGGGAAAGCAGACTGTCTACTCTCTCAAGATTTTCAAGAGTCTTTAGTTGGGGTTGCAATTCTGTACAGCAGGTTGGGGCTACCTGTTTTCAGGGAGCACTGCTAAATCAAAATTGTGCCTGTTAAACTGCGCTTTCAAACTGACTAACCTGCCTTACCCGTTTCCATTCACGGACTGGGGCCATAACTGCCTTGCTCTAAGGTGTCTAATGGTCTCTGTTAAAAATAAAATAAAATGCCACAGGTAGGCACATCTTTTATTCAAACAACATGAAGTCTTGCTGTATTCTGGCATATGCAATTAGGTCCTGCCTTTCAACTGCCCCAGAGAACAAAGTTAAACTTTCCATGGCCAGCATGGAATGTTCACCGAACTCGGTTGAAGCCCTGTCTGTCCGTCAGATTCTTTACTCGCCTCACTGAACAGTCGCTCGGAGAGTTCTCCTGCTGCCGGTTCAAAAGTCGGTTGAAGTATCGGTTTTCGTCGGTTTCTACCGAATGCTGTTACCGCTTAGTGGTTCAAGTCTCTGTCTGTGGTACCGTGAGTACTAGATAGGTTTTTGTTTTGTTTCTATATGGAACTTGAAAATTGTGGATTGGTTCGGCTGAACCGATCAGTTTGAGTAAAAAGCATTGCTTACTTTAGGCGTGGTAACAGTCTATATCGGTTCTAAAAAAAACCAGATTTAATTCACGTTTTCCAAGACCCATGACACGGTCAGGAACCGATAGAAGTCTTGCCTGGCGGATTGCTGAAAAAAAGGGTCAGTTTTGGATAGGATTGGCCATGTCTGAGAAACCCAAGAAAAAAACCGGGTCCACTGGGTTTCAACACTGCAGTGTGTGTGGGGAAGTCTTTGCCAAGGCTGATCCCCACACCACCAGTGTTTATTGTCTGGGGGTTTGACCACCTTGATTCAGACTGCCAAATTTGCAAGAATTTTCCCAAATCTACCCTGGAAAGAGATTAGGCAAACTGGGGAAAGGAGGCAGAGAAGTCCGCTGGCCAGATGGCCAGCCGGTTCAGTTCCGACCAAACCAGAAGGAGTGCCCTCTGACCAGAGGCGATACTTCTTCAGGCAAAAGGAGCCGATTCTGAGGAGTCAGTTCTGGTGAAAAGAAAGATAAATCGTCCTATTCAGACCCAGAAATTCATACTCCGACCACCGATGAGATAGCCAGCAGTAAGGATTGTGCAATCGCTAACTTTAGTTCAACCGAACGGCACCATCTGGCAGGGCTCGGTTTTGTTAGTTCCCCGGTTCCGGATTATACTTTGGAGGAATTTTATGAACCGGAGGAGGGAGAGTATGAGGATGATTATGGTGATTATGAAGGCTGGATGTGCCTATTGACCTGGACATCTCCCCAGACAGACCTTTAGGTGTTCCTCCTCCTAAACTTACTGAGTCCCTTTCACACTATATGTTTTACAAAAGTGGCTGAGACCCTCCAGCTTCCTGTGGAGAAAGCAGTAGAGGATCAGGAAGAGCCTGATTATATTGAGATGATGGACATCCCAGAGTCCAGGAGACTGTCTATTCCTCTCCACAAATCCTTTGGGAAGCAGACACATAAAATTCTTAAGTCTCCTAATTCTATACCTCCTGTGGACAGACAAATGGACAAGAGGTACACTCTCTCAGAGCTCAGACACGGAGTTCCTTTTCCAGCATGTTGGGATCATGCAGGCTGCTGCCTGTGATAAGGCAAATATTTCCTTGGCATCACACACACCCCAGACAAGGACTCCAGGAAGATTGATGCCATGGCTAAGAAACAATACATGGCAGCATCTTTGGGACTCAGGCAGGCTAACTGTATGGCCTGTACAGCCAGATACCAGAAGTCTAGGTGGGATACTGTGCTGACTCTGGCTAAACAGGCCCCTGACCAGCTTGCCAAGGAGCTGGATTAGGTGGCTGCAGATAGGATTGAGGCATCGAAAGTACAGATCTTACTGAGGATACAGCTCTTGCAGCAGGTCACACCATTAGGACTGAAGCCGACAGGCGTCAGGACCCACAGAAATCTTCTAGCTAGCATTCTTCAGCAGGGACCGCCTCTGGCGTCGGTCCCACCCCCGATGTCAGGCGTAGTACATAAGGAGGCGGTCCCACCAGATTCCCCAGTTCTTCCCGCCGTTGACTTGCATGTCTTGACCCTTTGGTTATGCTACAACAGTAAACATAAGCCCCTCCGGGTACAGCTCGGGGGCCATTCGACAAGGGGTGGCTACCTCTTTTGTAGCACTACGCAGCGTCTCCACTGCGGCCATTTGTGCTGCAGCTACTTGGAGCTCAGTGCACACATTCATTAGGCATTATAGCCTGGATGTTACATCACGGCGGAGAGCCGATTTGAGCCTGGCTGTTCTACAGGGTCTCCTGTCCTAGAGTCAGGACTTGTTCTAGATCTCTTCTATTTTCCTCCTCCCAGAATGCTTTCAAGACGCTATTGCTTGGGAATCAGTCCTAATGGTTTTACCTGCTGCAAGAGCTGTATCTCAGTAAGATAGGTACAGTTACGTAGAACTTACACGTAACAATAGATCTTCAGAACAACTCTTGCAGCAATTATCTCCGCCCACCATTCCCCCTTGGAGGAGTCGGGCCTACCAGGCCTTGGCAAAACTTTAGCTCTTTTCTTCTGATGGCGGATCCTTGGTCTCCCTTCTGATGTCATCCTTGCGGGGAGTCTCCGGTGGGAGAACTGGGGAATCTGGTGGGACTGCCTCCTTATGAACTCGTCTGACGTGGGCGGGACCGATCGTGAGGCCGGTCCCTGCTGAAGACTGCTAGCTAGAAGATTTCCATGGGGTCCTGGCGCCTGCCGGCTTCAGTCCTAATGGTGTTACCTGCTGCAAGAGCTGTTCTCGAAGATCTACTGTTACGGTAAGTTCTTGCGTAACTTGTACTTTTCATGCTGCTGTGGACTCCAGTGATGTTTCATCAAGAGTCATGGCTACATCTGTGGCTCTTAGGAGGATGGCTTGGCTCAGATGTACTAGCCTCTCACAAGATACCCAGGCTAAGGCCATGGATTTTCCTGTAATTGGTAATTCTCTGTTTGGGGAGCAGACAGAGAATTACATAAAAAAATGGTTGAGTACAGGACCACTTACAGGAGTGCTCAGGCCAAAGAAAGGCAAGTAACTTCTCAAAGGCAGCAGTCCAGGGGCAGGGGCAGGCCTTTTCAAAGGCCTTTTACCAAGCTCAGGCCTCCTCTTCTTCCTTTTCACAGAGGGTTCTTTAGAGGGAGAGGCAGAAGGGGATGAGCAGGCCTGCATCCACCCCTCAGCCTAAAGCCCTGCCAAGCAGGCGCCCCAATGGGTCTGCCGGGCCGATTCTCCCATACCAGTAGGGGGCAGACTGGCTTACCTTGTCCAGGACTGAAGTCTCTACATCAGACAAGTGGGTCCTAGAAGTAGTAAGCCAGGGACTGGTTCTCAGCTTCAAAAATTCCCAAGATGAGAACCAGATCCTTTCCACCTGCAAATCTCTGAGACCCTTGCCCTAGGGCAGAGGTTTCTTCTCTTCTAGCTCTCAGAGCTATAGAGAGGGTTCCACCCTACACAGGGGCAAAGGATTGTACTCCAGGTACTTCTTCAAAAAGACTGGAGAATGGTGGCCCATCCAGGACCTAAGATATCTGAACAAACGCCTTTTGAAGCCAAAGTTCAAAATGATAACTCTGGGAATTATCCTTCCCTCTTTAAGGCCAGGGACTGGCTAGCCTCCCTGGACCTCAAGATGCCTACTTTCACATTCCATCAGGTGCTCCCACAGAAGTACCTCAGGTTCGAGAGTTACCCTCAGGCCACTATCAGTTGAAAGCAATGCCCTTGGCCTAACATCAGCCCCAAGAGTTTTCACAAAATGCCTGGCAGTAGTAGTTGCTTTCTTAAGAAGAAAAAGATCTCCATCTTCCATTACTTGGAGACTGGCTCATAGTAGGTCAGTCTCCAGACCAAGTCAGGTCACATCTGCAAGTGACCCAGCAAGAGCTCACTTCCTTAGGATTCCTTGTCAACCTTCCAAGTCAGTTCTCGAACCAGTACAGCTCCTCACCTTCATAGGTGCAGAACTGGATACAGTAAAGGCAAGAGCCTTCCTTCCCTGGAAAGGGCAAGGAACCTTATGGAACTGGCCTCTTCATTCACCCTTCAGGTGTCTCGACCAGCAAGGCATTTCCTTCAGCTTCTTGGCCACGTGGCAGCTTCCACAGCAGTGGTCCAAGGGCAAGATTCCAGATGAGGGAAATTCAGTTCCGCTTAGAGCCTACTGTCCCAAAGAAAGGATTCTCTTACCAAGCTAATCCCAGTGACTCAACTCCCTGATTCAAGCCTTGCAATGTTGGCAGGATCAGGACAATTTGAGACAAGGAGTTCCATGTGTCACTCAGTTTCATTCAGTGATACTTACCACAGATTCTTTCCTGCTGGGCTGGGGAGTCCATTTGGGGAATCTTACCACCCAAGGACTGTGGTCACCTCAGGAATCTCTGCTTCACATCAATCTCTTGGAACTCAGGGCAGTGTTTCTGGCACTGCAAGCTTTTCAAATCTGTACAGAACAAGGTGGTTCAGGTCAGAACAGATACCACCACCATGTGGTACATCAAGCAAGGAGGCACTCTGTCTACAGCCTTGTGCACAGAAGCAATGAAGTTGTGGTCCCTGGCCTATTCCCTGCAAACCTCTCTGATAGCAATTCACCTCCCAGGGAAGGACAGTGTCCTAGCAGATTCACTGAGCAGAATATCCCAGGACCATCATGAATGGGCCCTAGATCCTCTAGTTTTGAAAGTGATTTTCTCGAGGCAGGCACAAGAGAGAGAGATCTTTTGCAGCCCCAGATAATCCCAACTTCCTCTGTTTTGTTGCAGACCCCCAGTCTTGGGCCCAGTCACCCTGGATGCTCTGATTCTGAACTGGGAAGGGAAATTTCTGCACGCTTTCCTCCCCTTCCCTCTCCTGTTCAAAGTGTTAGTCAAGATAAGGTCACAACCATTAAAAGTGACTCTGATTGCTCCAGACTGGGCCAGGCAGCCATGGTATCCTTGTTGCTGTCCCTATCAGTCCACCTTCCCTGTCTCTTCCAGGAATTACAACCTGTTGACATCCTCTCTGGGGAGGATTTGTTACCTGAATCTTCAGTCTCTCAATCTCAAGGCTTGGCTCTTGAAGAGTTAGAGTTTGCAGATCTGCATCTTTCCCAAGGAGTTCTGGATATCCTTAAAAGTCTCAAAAGCCTTCCACCAGAGAGACTTACAACTCCAAATGGAAAAGATTCAGCATTTGGTGTTCTAAGAAGAATATTTCTCAGACTCTGCCAGATTGCCTATGGTTCTGACTCATATGGTCCATCTTAATAGCCCTAGGCCTCAGACCAGCTACCCTTAAAGTACACTTGGCAGCTGTTTCTGCTTTCTTGTGAATAGGCAAGCTTTCCTCTCTATCATCCCATCCTATTTTGTAAGTTTTCAAGAGTTGCTTCACACCAGTCCCCCTTTAGGGATCCTGCTCCTGCTTGGGACCTTAATGTTTGCATTGCTCAGCTTATGCAACCTCCCTTTGAGCCTTTGTCCTCAGCAGAGCTTAAATACTTGACTTGGAAACTGTGTTTTGGTAGTCATTACTTCTGCCAGGCGTATCAGTGAATTGCAAGCCCTGTCCGTGGAATCTGAGTTCATCTCTTTCCATTAGAGATAAAGTGGTCCTTAGAACTAGCAGAAAGTTCTTACCTAAAGTGGTTTCAGATTTCCACCTCAACCAGTTTATATCTCTCCTGTTTTCTTCAGTGACCATTCCTCCTCGGGAGAGAGGAAGCTACACAGCTGAGGCGTTAAAGAGCCCTTAGCTACTACATAGAGTGTACCAAGGATCACAGGTTTGAATATCTCCAGTTGTTCCTTATGTATGGAGAAGTTGCTAAGGGCAAACCTGCTCACTCTGAGATCTATTGCCAGGTGAATTGTTTCTTGTATACAATTCTGCTATGAAAAACTGGGTGAACTCCACCTCAGGCCTGAGGACTCATTCCACTAGAGGTACAGCTGCTTCCTGGCTGCTGCCAGGACATTCCCTCTTAGAAATTTGTCCAGCAACCACCTGAAAAACAGTCCATACTTTCACCAAGTATTACTCTCTGGATATCCAGGCTGGGAGTGATGCTCGGTTTGGCACAGCAGTGCTTCAGAGGCTGTTCCAAAGTAGATTCTCTCCCTCCTCCATGGAGTACTGCTTGGTAGTCTGCATATGTCAGAATACAGCAGACTTCATGTTGCTTGAAGAAAAATTACTCACCTTAGTAATGTTGTTTTCTTCAATGAGTCTTGCTGATCTTCTGACCTCCCCAGCCTCCCTCAGAACCTAGATTTTGGGATGTGGGTGGGTAGGAGCAGTGTTGGCACCCCAGGGTGTCCTTTTTCACCCTCTTTTGTTTTGGGTGAGAGGTTGTGTTTTGGATGTGTTTTGTTTTGGGTTTCTGACTTGAGTCTTCCTTTTGAAACCAAAAACATTTAAATAGATATATTTGCCAGTTGGCTAGTAAGAATTTTACAGTTTCCACACAGAACACCTAGTGAGTCTTTGCTCGTAAAGATTTGATGGTTGCAGTTTAAACAACAGCAGACAGGGTCTTCAGCTGAGCTTGTGGTGAACATTCCATGCTGGCCATGGAAAGTTTAACTCTTTGTTCTCCGGAGCAGTTGAAAGGCGGACCTAACTGCATATGTCAGAATATAGCAAGACTCCATTAGAAGAAACAACATTACTAAGGTGAGTAATTTTTCTTATTGGGATAGTATAGGTTCCCTAAGGGTCTCCCTTGTCTTTTGCGTTGTTTGTTTCCTGCCATCAAGTTGTTTTTAAAAGAAGGAAACAAAGGAAAGCGACAAGAAACTGTTTCTCTTCTGTTTTGGGCTTTTGGGTGCTTCAGAAGACTTGAGTATTTTTCACTCAGTCTTTTGTTCCCACATGCTCCAGCCATTGAGCCTTTCGGCGATTGGATGCACAATTCTTTCTCCTATTAGTTTCCTGCCTTTGGCCAGCGTGTCAGTGTATTTCCGTAAGTGTGGTGATTTTTTTTTTTTTTTGAAATTACTGTTTATTTCTCCTCCCAGCCTGCCACCTCTGACCCTTCAGGGGGACAATGGGACATCCCACTGCCCGGAACCCTACCCCCACAGACCCCTTGGAGCCTGGATTACCCCGAGGCGGAGATGAGGTGAGGTCCAAACCCCATTACTGGCGTTGTGATCGGTCTGTGTCTGCTAGGCGGGCACAGGCAAATCGTGGGCTAAGCCATGGTCCTCCCCATCTTCCTGGCTGCGGCAGGCTTGTTTCCACATTTTCTCCCTCCCGAGCAGCAAGTACCCTCCCCGACGCCATGACGCGACGCCGACGTCCGTGCTGCTCAATAGCCGCCATCTCCCAGGTGGAGCTTGCAGTTCCTCGAGCCTCTGCTCGAGTGTGACGCAGTGTCTAGCAGCGGCTGAATCCCTCCCGGAGAAGGTGAGCGTGTCGTTGGGCGCTCAAGCCTATCTCCTCATGGCCACCCACCCGGCGACCCGAGTCCGCTCCTGAATCTGGCCGCCAGGCGTGGAGCGGTGTGTGGCGTCCAGCGCCTCAACCTCAGCGCCACCGGCCGGCTAAGTGTAGTGATTTTGACGAAGCTGCATTGAATATTTGACACGTGTAAAAAGTGTACGCAAGTTGCATAATACAAGGGCTTTCTGCAGCTGCGCTCGTCTTATGTAGCTTGGAGATAGCCATGCATGCAAAGACGCATGTGTGTTTAATACTTTAAAGGCTCAGCCAATTCTGTACAATCATAACAGTTTGCTTGCCACTATACCCCTTTTTAATGTAGACAAAGTTTCTTTTTGGCACTATAGCTTATCTGAGACCATTAATCATAAAAGGCATAAGACCTGCAAAGGGTGATGAGGCCCTCCCCATGGGTACTTCTTGTCCTCATTATGCTGCCCAGAGCAATATTCTCTAATAGTTCCACCCAGCTGGTCCTTAGAGCTAGGGAGGGGCACCTAGATTTTCATTCGGCTGTGGCAAAGGAGAATTGCAAAAATCTTTTATTGCTCTTGGGTGAACTTTTGAGCCCAAATGTCCTGCAGAGATACCTGAACCTACACGGCGCCTCAGGTAAGGGGCTCATCTGTGGATGTCCAGGTGTGTCGAGTGAGAAGAGGCTGCGGAGACAGATGTGCAGACAGACCCTGACCCTGGACACTTAGTGGATCAGGATGAGGATTCGGGCATGTTGGGTAAACTCCTGTCCTTCAAAAACCACTGCCTGATGAAGAGGACTTCCCCTCTTAGGAGGCAGAGGAAGGAGGAGAGAACCCAAATCAAGGATTCCTATTCCTCTTCCTCAAAACAACTGTGGCACTCTCACCCCAAATAAAATGCAGATACCAGAGCTTAAATAAATAACTATTTATTTCACATGAATATAGCTACACAAGACTATTAGCCTGATGCAGTTTGGATTTGGTTAATCCTTTTAAAAGGCTAAAAGCAAATAAACATACACTACTCTTATACCATCCAAATCTGTGACATCATAATTATGTCACAATTAGAATTTTAAAATGATTGGCTGCTGCGTGATTGAATAAAAACATAATTCATTCATCTACAATTAGGAATCTATGACAACCAAGGCACAAAACTATTAAGAGTTCCATCACCACAAATAAAACATACAATGCAGTTGTGTACTGAAGTGCATAACAATATCAAAGTGCATAACCAAATTAACATGTTTAGACAAAGCGTTACATGCATAATAGCATATTAAAATAGATTCAGTAACATGTTTCCGTAAGCGTGATACAGAGTAAAACTTTAAGCTGGTGTGGATCATAGAAGGTATATTCTGAAACCAAAAACACTGCATTTTCCCTTTCTAGAGGAAAACTACCACAGTTAGGAAGCCCCACTGCTGGAGACAAGGTGGTGTATAATTCAATCAGACACACCACCATCTCTGCCGGGGACTCTCTTGCCTTGTCAGATGCGCGTGACAATCAGTGGATGCCGTTTGTAGAAAGGCTTTTGCTTCAAACAGTACAAACCTTTGTACCTCATATGCTTCCTTTATTGTTGCCAGAGCCTTAAACTTGTGGGTCTCTTCCTGGCTAGCTTCGTCCAAACAGATTTGGAAGGAGCATCTTACAATTGATTGTCATGGCCTCTGCCTTTCTCGGTGACCCTGCAGTGGGAGGAATTTGTACATGTTGGCCCGCTCAATCTATCACATTGTATTGGCCGTGCAGGGTGTATGGTTTAAGCACTGTCTGCTGATCAGGCTTCAAGGCTAGACTCTTTAATCTACCCATTGAGGGAGTTCTGTTACTTGGTCCCATCCTGGATGCCATTTTGAAGGAGCTCCAGGACAAATAGGCGTCTTCCAGAGTCAAATCAACAGCGAAGACTACCTCTGTCTGAGGGGTCAAAGTAATGGACAGCTTGGCCAGTTGTGTCCCTCTTCAGAACTTCATTAACTAGAGAAATAGAGGAGCTCTACTCCAGTAACAAGGGTTACAGTAATAGAGGGGCCCTGGCCAAATGACGGGAGGAGGTCCAAATCAAAAGTCTGGTACCTCACAATGAGGGTACATTGTCCCATCCTTGTCCCCTTCCCTTGGTGGAAGACTACAAGATTTTTACTCAAGATGGGCCCAAACAATGTCAGATGCGTGGGTTCTGGAAATCCTGGCTCTAGGATATGCAATAGAGTTCTGAACAATTCCCTCAAGGGGTGATTTTTACTGTCCCCAGTTTCCAAGGATGCCACAAGAGGCATCAGGTGTCAGACTCTAGAGTTACCTTATTAAAATGTAACAATAATTCTTCCCACCAAGCGAGCAGGGGCAGGATTCTACTCAATCTACTTTGTAATTCCCAAAACGGGGGCAGGGGGGTCCAGACAGATTTGTAGATCTGAAGCACCTGAACAAGTTTGTGTGTGCCACATGACGCTCAAGAGGGAATCTTTGAGGTCAGTCATTCATGTGGTTCAGCTGGGGACTACTTGGTGTCGATAGATCTGACTGAATGCCTGTCTTCACATTTCTGTGCGTTAGTCACACTAGAAATTTTCAGGTTCTTGATACTGGGCCAGCATTTCCAGCACAGGTCATTTCCCTTCAGCCTCTCGGCAGCCCAGAAGTCTTCTAAAGGTGCTGATAGCCCTAGTGGCTCAATTTCAGAAGGAAGGGCATCATGTCTATCCTTATCTGGACAAACTACTCATCAATTGCACCAACATTGTCCTTGGCGAGGAAATTATTGCTAAGGTTGCTGGAGATACTCAAATCCCATGGCTGGGTGGTGAATCGGAGAAAAGCTCTCTGAACCATTTCAGACCTTAGAGCACCTGGGCGGTCTACATCATGAAACAAGGGAGGGTTTTCCTGTCACTGTCTCAGATGAAGACTCCCTCGAAAGAAGTTCAGTGGCTCAGGTCTCAAATATCGGTCTCAGCTCTCAGTATGCTCGTGGTCCTAGGTCTCATGGCAACAGCAACAGATCTAGTCCCTTGGGCTCATTTTTATATGCAAGCCCTGCAAATGGGATTACTGATGGCTTAGGATCCAACACTGGAAAATTATCAAGCCTAGTCGGCCGGTGGTGCTGAGGGTTGAGGTGCTGGATGCCACACCTCGTGACACGCCAACAACCTGGGTTCAGAAAGCGAGCTCGTGCCACTGGGGGTCAGCAGGGAGAGAGAGGATTGAGTGTCTGGAGGACTGCTCGTCTTTTCCTCTCTCGGGGAGAGGAGACTAGTCGTCCTGCTCGCTGACTGCCCCCGGCCCTTGCTGGAGGGCAGTATGTGTCAGGAGACTTGGAGCCGATGTCTCTGCATTGGAGGAGTGGGAAAACAGAGGACCATTGAGCCCGGCAGGCTCAGTGATGGTCCATGGCTCCCAGGAGCGGTCCTGGTTTCTGGATTGGGTCTCTGCGGAGGAGGAGCTGGCAACCTCCTCCTGGCCCTGCCATGAGGGAGACAGTCCATGGGGGAATCACTAGGGCTACTTAGCACGCAGGCAGTGGGACTGGAGAGAGAGAGTCCCTGCATCCGAGGGCTGTGGCCACCTGCCAGGGCTCGGGTGGAAAAAAACGATATAATAAATTTTTTTTTTTAATCAAGCTATAACCTCCCTTTCCCTCAGCTACATCACTTCCTCAGTTGGTGAGAATGTGGAAAATCTGAGCAAAGGGGTTCCATTGGAACTTTCCCAAAACTGATTTTAACAATGGTTGCCAGTCTGCACGGTTGGGGAGCAGTCCTGGATCAACTTCCCACTCAGGGACTTAGCCTAGGAACAAATGTGCTGGAAAAGAGGGCAGTATGCGTAGCACTTCCTCACTTTCAAAATTAGCTGCAGTGAAAGCTGTCAAATAAGGTCAGACATGCCATCACAGTGGTGTACATAAACAATCAGAGGCACAAAGAACAGGGAGATGCTAAGCAGAAGCCTCCGATCTTCTCAGGTGGGCAGAGGAGAACTTTCTTTCTCTGCCAACATCCACCTAGCAGGGGAATTGAACACTCAAGCAGACCGACTAAGTCACAAAATGTTCACCCAAGAGAGTGGCAGTTGAACCTGAGGTCTTCAGCCTCCTGTGCAAGAGGCTCGGCCAGTCTCAGATCGATCTGCTTGCATCCAGTTGCAGTGCACAGGCTCGTAAGGTATTTTCAGCTGTTATCTATGTCTGCAAGCAATGGCAGTGGATGCTGTATCCCAGCAGTGGTCCTTCAGCAGAGCTTTATATTTCTCTCCACTGACTCCTCTTCCAAATGTCATATAAAAGATAAGACACTCCAGAAAAGTTTTCTTCTTATAGCTCCATAGTGGCCAAGAAGACTCTGGTTCTCAGATCTAGGAACCTAACTCAGTAAGCACCTTTTGCCTCCCAGTGTAGGAAGTCTTCTGTTTCAGGGTCCCATTCTGCACTCAAACCCAGGGGTGATGCAGCTCATGGTCTGGCTCCTGAAAGGAGCATACTCCTAAAACTAAGTCTTTCCAGCAAAGTAGTGTATACTCTAATGGCTCCAAGGAAGTCATCTGCTTCTGCAGCTTATGTCTGTGTATGGTCCACCTTTTCAGCATGGGCCTGGGAAAAGGAGTTCCACCCTGCCAAGGCTCTATCCACAGATCTTGGATTATCTGCAGGAAGGTGTGTTGAAGGGTTTGGCCCCGAGCATCCTGGAGAGGCCAGATCTCTGCTCTTGGAGTGTCCATGGGCATCCCGGGTCTAATAGAGAGGTAATTTTGTTTTCTACTTCATGTTAAAAAATAGACCTGTCTTTTGATGCTGGTTCCTTCTTGGGATCTAAATATGGTTTTAAATGCTCTTTGTAAGGAACCTGTCTAACTGCTGTCATCCATTTCACTGGATGTGATGGAGAACTGTAAGCATCAGGCCTTATCGCACAAGGAACCCTACCTTGTTTTGCATAAGAGCAGGTGGTACTTAGACTCGGAGACATGTATTCTGTCATTCTGCCACATCGTCTCTCCACAGGAGAAGAAATTGCACAAGTTAGATTTGCAATGAGTTGTTAGAACATGCATCTAACAGATGGATGAGTTCAGAAATTGGATAGCTTGTTTTCTTTGGAGCAGCCAAACAGGGCCTTGAAGGCCACTCTAGCTAGGTGGGTGAGGGACTGCATTGCTAAGGCCTGTGTTGAAGAAAAAGAGGCCTCCAGCCCTTATTAAAGCTCACTCCACCAGGGTTATGGTGACCTCCTGGGCGAAGAGAGGTGAAACATCTGTTTTAGAGCTGTGCAAGGCAGCCACATGGTCCTCTATCCATTCACCAACACTAACAATTGGATGTGCAGAATTCTGTGGATGCAGCTTTTGGTCACAGAGTTTTACAGGCAGCAGTTCTTAAGTGATCTGTTACAGTATAGTCTTCTCTGACATATGGGATAATATTCTTCCCCTCCTGCTTTTACATCTGGGTACTGTTTTAGAAACCAGTGGTAATTACTTAACATTGACAATGCTGAGTGTTACAGAAAGAAGAAATTGGCTTCTTACTTGGTGTAATTTCCTTTTGTAGCTCAGCATTGTCAATAGGGACCCACCAGAGCCTGCTTATGTGGGAGAATATTGTCTGGTATGCTAGTGGGGATGTCAGTTCTTTCATTAAAACCCTGTTTTGTATTTGGGCATCTTTCATTTTATTCTGCTGCACGGTTTTTATATGTGCGTGTGTGTATATACAGTATATACTGTGTATATATATAAAGATTTAAATCAGTAGTTTATCGCTTTTAATTGTTCTCCTTGTTACAGGTAGTTCTCAAGGCATGCTGTTTCTTATGTCACAGTTAATCTTGTGTTCACTGTCAGTTCTAAGTTGCAGAGATTGCTCACGGAGGCTCCTACCTGCTGCATCAGAAAGAAAAACCTTGTTTGAATAAACCAAGAGCCAGTTAGAAGAGGGGCCTTATTCGTGTTCATCAGCAAAGTAAAAACAGTTTTCTATTTGAAGGTAGACTGTATTCTGTCTTCTGTCTGAAGGTAGACTATATTCAAGATTTATGTATTAAGTTGTATCATTATAGTATGGACATTATGGTGGTTAAAGCTGTTGAGATACTGCGAGGTCAATAGTGATTGGGAGTTGCTGCTGCTTAGAATCATTTATGCCCAACATTCTAAAGCTTGGGCTGTGCCATTCCCCTGGTAGGAATGCACGCTACCAATGTTATAAAATGGGGACATCATATCCAGTTTTCTGATTGGTTATTACCCATGCATGAAATCTGTTCCATGCATGAATACTAACAAATACTCTAAAGCAGGACTGCATTGCAAAAAATAAGCAGTTAGAATGTTGATGATTTAAAAGCTACCATTTATTTTGCCCTTCTTGGCTCACCCACAACTGCAGTCCATCTGACGAAGATCACTTAGTTTTGTCAATAAACAACAGCCCCACAGATTCAACAATTAATGATAAAGAGGAAAAGTTACTGACTGTTCCCAGTGCAATTGTGGGGCACTTTCATCTCACGCCTTCTTCGGCTGTCTCCAGTCCTGGTTAATCCTGCTCCTGAACACTACGCCACAGTTTCTAAAATGAATACCCTTGCTCTTCTTCTTTTATTTTTCCCATATTTCTCTGTAGTTTCACAAAGTCTCTGCTTGCACCTGCTACAGTCCCTACTCACATTGTGCTGATCTGATGTAAAGTGCTATATGCAAATTAGCTCATAAATATTAACACAGAAACATTGACCTCATTATCCAGTAGGCGGAACGACTATTTTATCATAGATTAGCAGAATTAAATATTTTTCTACCATATAAGCATGATTTTCTAACTGTAAAATATATATATATTCCATTTATAGATGCAATAAGACCGCCAGGATGTGCATGGAACATATTTTACTGCACGGCCTGTGGCCTTGTGCCTTATTACACCCTTGGCCGTGTGGTAAAATATGTTCCCTGCACACCCTGTCATGTCTTTTGCTTACATAATTACTTCCCATTGACAATGTAGGTAAAGCAAATAGGATGCTGGGATGCATAGGCAGGGACATCACCAGCAGGAAAAGGGAGGTCATAACTCCACTATACAAGACACTAGTGAGGCCCCACCTGGAGTGCACTGTACAGTTCCGGAGACCTTACCCACGTAAGGACATAGACAGGGTAGAGAAGGTACAGAAGGGGCAACAAAGATGGTGCATGGATTACATCTCAAGTCCTATGAGGACAGGTTGAAGGAACTGAACGTGTACTCCCTGGAGGAACGAGGAGAGAGGGATAAGAGAGAGACATACAAGTATCTTACAGGGAGGAACAGGGTGCAGGAATACACTATTTTTAAGCGAAAAAGATGTTTCAGGACTAGAGGGCATGGGATGAAGTTGGAGGGAGGACGATTCAGAGGAAACGTGAGGAAGAATTTCTTCACAGAACGGGTGGTGGACAAGTGGAACACCCTGCCTGAGGAAGTGGTGGGGGCTGAAACAATCAATGGATTTAAGAGTGCATGGGATAGACATAAAGGATTCTGGAGTTCAGGGTAAGGGCAACAGACTTCTTGGAAAACATAAACTGAACTTACAAGCTCAAATGGGCAGACTAGGTGGGCCATAGGCCTTTATCTGCCGACATTGTCTATGTATCTGTATCTATGTAATGTTGAAGCTAACAGAAAAGGAAATTATGGTAAGTATGAAGGTAATTCTAGGGACATGGATATGTTGTTCTATCCACACTTATTGGCAGTTTCTTGCCGCTTTAAATCTTGCCGGAAGGTTTTCAATTGGCTTCTCCCACCCACCGGTGGTAAAACTCCTGCCCGGCTCCATGACACCAGATCTTCTTACCGCTGGAAGCTCAGGTTCCTCCTTAGCACCCTGCGCTTTAGACTGGATCCTATCTCTTCGGTTCGCCTGAAATTGGTTTTGAAGTTTTCTAAACTACGGTCTTCATCTTCCCTCTGCCGCATGGACAAATCTATTCCCGGTTCGAGGTGGTCTCTGCGGCAGAAAATGTCCAGGACGGATCTACACTCCATGTGCCTACTGCTTAGGCCTAGATCACGACCTGCAGGCCTGCGAGTTCTGCCGCTCTTCTCGGCCAACGCCCTGGATGATCGCGCTGCCCAATTGAAGCTCGGGCGACCCGAGAAGCGTCACCGGGTAAAATCAAAAGAGGCTCGTTGGGCGGTGTCCGTGGCGGCTGGCTCAGCTGAGCAGCTTGAGCAGATGATCACCCTTGAGGAGGAGGCGGCCCAGGCGCATATTCCTCCTCGGCGCGGCATTTATCCCGCTCTCTGAGTTCCTTGACTCGCCTTGCTCAAGGAGCTTTGTCAGTCCCTTTCCACGAAGGGAGAGGGGCCATCGGGACATTCTTCTCGGCCCAAGAAGAAGGAGTCGAAGGGTAACTCCCACCGTCGGCGTTCTTGGGAGCGGAGAGGTCCCCTTCCCTGGACAGCCGACCATCGACTTGAGTCGAGATTGCGGCTGAGGCCGCTGGCTTCACGGTGCTCCCGTCAGGCCAGCCTGCCGAGACTCCCATCGACGCAGTCGAGATTTTTTCTCGATCTGTTAGATGGGCTGTCGACTACGGAGCCAGCAACTCACTTTCACGGTTCCCCAGTGGATACCAAGGATCTGCCTGTGCCTTCGGGGCCGCAGTCCCGGTTAAAGTGCCCCAGCTGAGGGAAGGCGGGTGTCCCCACGCCCCTGCGGACCTGCCTCGGCCCCCCTGGGGGTCTCAGTCTCGGACTTCATCTCGGTCAAACCCGTTCCCGCCCGACATCAGCGGTCTGGCTCGATGCGAAGCGGCGACACTGTTCCTCCTCGTCCTCTTCCTCAGATGAGGGAGGCTTTGGTGTAAATTACGTCGGCGATAAGAGCAGCTTATGTGGCAGCAGTTGCTGTTGTCCGGGTCTATGCCGACTCCAGTCCAGACCCGGCCATCAAGTGGCTGTCGCCCGAGCGACCGAGCAACCACTCGCCCCAGTCAAGTTGCCCGCTCCAGGGCGGTTGCTCGGACAAAACCAGCTGCTCCACGATTGTGGTGGAACCTCCGCCTCCACAACGAAGTCTGGGACACCGACCAAGGATTCTCGTTGGTCACGGCCTGCCCCACAGGTTGTCGATCACCTCACTCCCGACCGTCCTCGGCAGGTAGAGGGTGGCTCTGGGCCGAGCAGCTCTTCGCAGACTCTTGAAGTCGGCACGCCATTCTCCCTGTTCTCCAGGCAGGTCGACCTGAGTCCTCCAGGGGCCAGTCATTGGATGATAGCCCATTGTCCTTCTTGGGTCTGCTTCAACTCATCTTGGAGTCCACCTGGATGCAGCTCGAGTCCGTGTCCAAAGCGGGCCAGGTATCCCTGGCGAAGATACTGGACTGAGGGGATACCCCACGGAGGCTTCTTTCCGTGGCTGAGGCCATTGTCAGCCCAGCCTTGGAGCTTTGGCAGCGGCCTGCTTCCTGTCCTATGCCCTCAGCCAGGATGGCCAGGAAGTATCCCGGTCCCTACCGGCTCTTTGCCTGGTTTCTCGGAGCACCCCTCTGCCCGAGGGGTTAGTCACCGACAGCGTTTCCGGCGTTCCGGTAACGCTCGGGATGTGATAAGCCCCTGACAAAGAGTCAAAAGCTGGACTTTGCCGGGTGCATGGTGTACGCTGCATCCTCCTCGGCCTCCGACAGGGCAGCTCGCCGTGCTGATGGCACCACTTCTCCACGGCCTCTTGGGCTCCCTGGATGAGGTTGTCCCTCATCTCCCGACCGACCTGCAGAGCACAGTCCGCCAGGTGCGGGACCAGGGTAGGCGGTGGCGAGCAGCAGCTTCAGACTGCTCTGGACATGGTGATTCCTGTGCCAGGTCAGTAGTGGCTGCGATGGCCATGCACCGCAGGGCGTGGCTGAGGATATCCACCTTCACGGCGGATACCCAGCACAAGTTGGCGGATGTCCTTCTTGGGACTGACCTCTTCGCTCTGGAGTGGAGGACACCTCCAGCGGATCGAAAAGTCCAGTGCCACCCTGAACTCGCGTCACCTCCGCCTAGAGGGACAAAGGCCGCCGTCAGCAACAGCAGAAGTCCTTAGTCCTTCGCCCCTGCATCTCGACCGCCCAACAGCACCAGCAACAGGGCCAGCAGGCTCGTGCTTGGTGTCCCAAACTCAAGCCGGCTTCCTC
Organism: Neoceratodus forsteri; assembly: GCA_016271365.2. NCBI lineage: Eukaryota > Metazoa > Chordata > Ceratodontiformes > Ceratodontidae > Neoceratodus > Neoceratodus forsteri. Next base: position 891,997,396 of record CM057452.1, on the reverse strand, counting down.
CAACAGGAAGCAAGGAGGTAAAGGCCCAGGAGGTCCTCGGCCGGTTCTTCCTCCAAGCCTACCCAGTGACGGGTTGAGGGTGCCGCCCCAGCCGCTCGCCACCCCTCCAGGTTCCCCTGTGGGGATGGCTCCGCCACTTCCTTTCCGCCTGGTCTGCTATCACCACGGACCGCTGGGTGTTGGAGGTGGTAGGAATGGGCCTGCCTCTGGAGTTCAAGCAGGCTCCACCCTTTGAGCCATTGCCCTCTGGGGCCACGGGATCCGCAGCCTCGCTGTCGGCCCGCCAAGCCGAATTGCCCTGCTCCTCGAAAAGGAGTGATCAGGAAGGTGGCGGATCCTCCTCCAGACCCGGGGTTTGTGTCCAGGTATTTCCTGGTCCCAAACTGACGGGGCTGGTGCCCCATTCTCGGCCTGCACGACTCAAACAGGTTTTCAAGGTTCGGACCTTCAGGATGGTCACCTGCTCAGATAATCCCATCCTTGGAACAGGCATGTGGTTCTGTTCCCTGGACCTCCAGGACACGTTCTTTCATGTCCCAATCCATCCGTCTCATCAGAGATTCCTCCGCTTCAGAGTGGAGGGATCCCTCACGAGTTCCGGGCCATGCCCTTCGGCCTCCCTAGCCCCCAGGGTCTTCACCAAATGCATGGCAGTGGGTGACAGCATTCCTGCGGTGCCTAAGGGTCCGGACGCCTAAGGCCCCTACCTGGATGACTGGTTGATTGTAGCCCCCTCCAGAGTGGAGGCGGAGGCGGTCAGAGATCTGCCCTCCAGGTTTGCTCTCAGATTGGTCTCCTTATCAACGAGGCCAAGTTGGAACTCGTGTCAAGCAGGTGATACTCTTCATCGGGCAGAGCTCGACTCCTGGTGGACAGGGCCGAGGGTTCTTTCCTCCTTTGCCCAGTCATTTCTGGTTGGGCAATCGCGCCTGCCCGGGACATCCTGTGCCTCCTGGGCCTCATGACGGTCTGCACCAGCGTGGTCCGTTGGGCCCGTTGGTACATCGTCCCCTTCAATGGGGACTGTCCAGTCAGTGGTCACAACGCTGTGATCCGTTGTACCAGCCCGTGAGAGTGACCCAGGAGATGTGGAACGCTCTTCAGTGGTGGATTATTACGGCACATCTGCAGGAGGGCATCCATTCGTCCGCCCGAGCCAGCGGTCTCTCTATCGACTGATGCATCTCTGATGGGTTGGGGTGCCCATCTGGGGAGCACAGAGCGCGACGGCCTCTGGTCCCCTCGAGGGTCCCGCTGCCATATCAACCTGCTGGAGCTCCGAGCGGTCCATTTAGCTGTCACCGCCTTTGCTCCGCTTCTACGGGTCAAGTGGTTCAGGTCCAGACGGACAATACCACGACCATGTACTATCTGAACTGCCAGGGTGGGACGCTGCTCCATGCTGTTATGCAAGGAAGCTCTCCGTGATATGGTCCTCGTGGCGCAGCCTGATGGCGGATCTCGAGCCATTCACGTGATGGGAGCCTCAACACCCTGGCCAATGCCCTAATCTGGATAGGGATGCGTCCCACGAGTGGTCTCTCCTGCCGGAGGCAGTACAAGATCTGTTCTCCCACTGGGGCATGCCTCAGGTGGACCTGTTTGCCTCCAGGGAGAATGCGAGGCTGATACTGTTCCATGCCTCCCCCTCATGCAGGGCTCACTGCAGGGATGCCTTCTCGAGGCCGTGGACCCGGGCTCTTCTCGCCTTTCCCCATTTCCTTGATCCACAAGGTGCTCCTCAAGGTGAGGAGGGACAGGCACAGGTCATTCTGGTAGCCCCAGACTGGCCCCGCCAGTTCTGGTATCCAGATCTCCTCAGCCTCAGCTCCAGACTGCCGAGGCGGCTTCCAGCCTGCCGGACCTGATCTCAGTCAACCAGGAAAGGTATTCCATCCGGACCTTCAATCCCTGCACCTGACGGACTGGTTCCTGAGCGGCTAAGTTCCAGGCCTTGGGTCTTTCCGGCGAGGTCCTCAGCGTTGTTGAGTGTCCTGTAAGTCGACCAGGAAATGCTACGCCTTCAAATGGAAGAGTTTCTCCATTTGGTGTCAGGGGAAGGGCCTGGACCCTTCCGCCTGTCCCTTGGCAAGCATTCTGGACTGTCTGTGGTCCTTTCTCAGCAAGGGCTTCAGTCGACGACCCTTAAGGTGCACCTGGCAGCCATCTCTGCCTTACCGGGCGGGCCGGGAAGCAGTTAGTGCGCAGGAGAAGTGCTCGGGCATTTTTCAAGGCCTTGACCACATTTCCCCTCCGATGCGAGACCTCCACCTCCGTGGATCTACTGCTGGTATTGGCCAAGCTCATGGGCAAGCTTATTCGAACTGCAGCACAGGTGCGATTTTCCACCTGTGTGGAAGCCGCCTCTTGGTGGCTATCACGTCAGCCAGAAGGATGGGAGAGCTCCAGGCGCTTCCATCGAGTCTCCTTATCTGGTCTTCCACAGGGACAAGGTTGTCCTGCACACCCACCGAAATTCCTTCCGAAGGTGGTGTCAGAGTTTCACCTTAACCAGGTGTTGACTCTGCCGGTGTTGTACCCCAGTCACACCTCGGAGACGAATATAGGCTCCATACTTTGGACCCTAGATGAGCACTCGCTATTATAAGGAGCGGACGGCTGAAGTTCGGGAGAGGTTCGCCAGCTGTTTGTCACCTATGCTGAAGCCGCACCTGGCAGACCTGCAGCCAAGCAGGCGATAAGCAGATGGGTCACCTCCTGCATAGAGCTCTGCTACAGGTTGCGGGCATGGAGCCTCTCAGAGGGATAAGAGTTCATTCTACCCGCCATACCGCTGCTTGAGTAGCTGCTTCAGGGATGTCCCTATCCAGGATATATGCAGGGCTGCTACCTGGAAGTCGGCACATACCTTACTACCCACTACCACATCAACCTTGAGTCACGCCGTGATGCTGGTTTTGGGCCTCCGGTTCTCCAGTCTCTTTTTCCCAAGTAAGTATAAGTGTGCGCCTTGCCTCCCTCCTCCCGGAGAACTGCTAGAGTCTGCCAATAAGTGTGGATTGGAGCAACATATCTATGTCCAGAAATAAGGTTACTCACCTGTAACAGGAGTTCAGGAATGGTATACGTTGTTCATCCACCCGACCCTACCGACCTCCCGGCTTGACGCACAACCTGGCTTCCAGCGGGCTAGACTCTGGCGTCATGGGGGAGCCAAGAGTTTTACCACCGGTGGGTGGGAGGAGCCAGCTTGAGGACTTTCCGCAAGATTTAAAGCGGCAAGGAATCTGTCAATAAGTGTGATGAACAACATATACCATTCCTAGAACTCCTGTTACAGGTGAGTAACCTGTATTTTCTTCTGTCTTTATGTTTCTGATGAAATTGGTTCACATGATGTTGATCTTCTCTTACTAAACGCTAGTATAATGTCATCCAGAAAGTAAGCTCATTTCTCACGGGACATTTCCATTCTAGTTCTAAGGCTTCTGTCGGTTTCTAGCAGTGAGCTTGTGGGCAGCAGCTTATGAGGAACTTCTCATTTTGCTGGTGATCTCTGTAATTTTACGTTCACTTGCGCAAGAGAACGTCTTGCTACTAATGGCATTTTAGAGGTGTGTCACAGCCGGCCAATTACAGCTGAATGTTCATTGGGCTTTGGCAGTGTAGACCAATGACCAGACAATGGAAAACAAAGTTTCCTGCACACACTAACCTGCGAACAGGGATGCCACAATGATGTTTAAATCTGCAAGACATTTATTTAAACACAAGCAGGCTCTAGCCTGACATGTTTCGGACAATAGTCCTTTCTCAAAGGCTGAACACCAATACTACAACAACACTATGTGGTTGAAAAAGGACATGCGATCCCATAGTGCCTTAGATTCAGTGAAACGTGATTGGTTTAATATATATATATATATATATATGTATGTATGTTTAATTAGGTTAATTAAAAAACAAGAATAGTGCCACACTCTGAAAATCATGTGCCAGATAGTAAAAACCTCACCACAGTAATAAATTATTTAAGCTAAAAGCTCTATAAAAGGAAATAGAAAAAGGGGGAGGAGAGTATTGGGAAATTAGCGAGAGAAAAGGGTAAAAGATATGGAGGGAAGGAAGGGGCAGGTAGGGATAGTTCGGAGGTTGAAAATGAGAAACAGGTAGGAGCAGTTTTAAGGGCATAATAAACAAACAGCAGATCTTCTGTCTCTCAGTAGATATATAATGTGAGTTCAACAAATTTAATTATAGACAAAGTCCTGGAAATATTACACAGCACAGGAAGGAAGTTCAGTAAGAACATCCTCCAAAAGGCAAACTTGGAGCCGGGAATCAAAAGTTACTGAAAACTGTGTTGATCTAAACTCTAGCATGGCTAGGAAAAGCGAGTGCTCCACTGTTATATAGATGGCTAGAAGGCCCCATATGTAACTTTGAATAATAAATCATGAGGCATTTCTTTTCAAACAACATGAAGTCTTGCTATATTATGACATATGCAGTATAACCCCAGAGTTAGAACTGCTCCGTGGGTGAAAGTGTTAACTTTCCATGCAGGGCATGGAATCTTGGCTGTATTTCGATTGAACCTCTGTCTGTTGTAGCTCAAACTTAAACTGTCAGATTCTTTACTCCGCCTCACTGAACAGTTGCTCCGGAGATTCCTCCTGCTGCTCGGTTCGTTTGTCGGTTTTAAAGTGTAATTCTCGGTTTATTTTACGAAAATTTAACTGCAATCGTTGGTTCAAGCTCTGTCTGTGGTATTGTAAGTAATAGATAGGCTTTTGTTTATTTTCTTCCTGTGGAACTTGTAAGCGTTTTTTGATTCGGTTTGAACCGATCAGATTAGGTTTAAAATTACTTTCTAGTCCTTTAGATGCGGTTCCCGGTTCTTATCGGTTCTAAAAAAAACTGATTTTATTCGTTTTTCCACGACCGTGACACGGTTGGGAACCCATAAGAGAGTCTTGCTTGCTGGATTGCCATTAACGGGCAAGTTTTGGCTAGGCTGGCACTATGTCTGAGAAACCCAAAAGAAAAACCGGACCCACTGGGTTTCAGCACTGAGGCCTCTGTGGGAAGCCTTGCTAAGGCTGACCCACACATCACTTTGTGTATATTGTCCAGGGGTTTGACCACCTCAATGCAGACTGCCAGATTTGTAAGAATTTTCCTGCTGCCACCCGTGGAAAGAGAGTTGGTAGGCTCCAGGAAAGGGAGGCCAAAAAGTCCGCTGACCTGGATGGCCAGCCGGTTCGGTTCAACCGAACCTGAGGGAATGCCTCTGACCAGGCGATACTTCTCGGGCAAGCGAAGAGCCAGCTCTGAGGCGGTTTCAACTAAAGGACTAGAAGGTCAGCTAGTTTGGGGCCAAAGTTCTTTCTCCAACCGCTGAGGAAATAGCCAAAGCTATTCAAATTGTCCAGTCTCTTTCCTCAGTTCCGTCCGAACCACACCATTAGGGAAGCGCCAGTTCGACGGTTCCCCGTTCAAGATTATGATTTTGAGGATTTTAAGAACCGGAGGAAGGGAGGAGGAATATGAGGAGAGTGAGTGTGATTTTGAAAGTCTGGATGTGCCCATTGAACTGGCATCTCTCCAGACAGACCCTCAGAGTGTCCTCCCAGGCTATCTGAGTCCACTTCTCATTTTTGTTTTACAAGAAAGTTGCTGAGACTCTGCAACTCCCTGTTGAGGAAGCTGTTGATGATCAAGAAGAGCCTGATTTTGTGGAAATGATGGATATTCCAGAGTCTAGGAGACTGTCTATTCCTTGCACAAATCTTTTAGGAAACAGACAGTAAAATTTGAAAACTCCTCATTCTATCCTCCTGTGGATAAAAGGATGGACAAGAGGTATGCTTTATCAGGCTCTGATACGGAGTTCCTATCCATCAGTGCAGCCATGTGGGGGTAGTGCGGCTGCAGCCTGTGACAAGGCTAATATTCCTCTAGCCTCTCACCCTCCTGAAAAGGATTCCAGGAGGATGGATGCCATGGCAAAGAAACAGTACATGGCAGCATCTTTGGGACTCAGACAGGCAAATTATATGGCTTATGCAGCTAGTACCAGAAATCCAGGTGGGATACTATCCTGGCCCCTAGCAAACAGGCCCCTGACCAGCTTGCCAGGGAGCTGGAGCAGGTGGCTGCGGATGGTATTGAGGCATCCAAGGTGCAATTTCATGCTGCAGTAGACTCTAATGATGTTTCACCAAGAGTCATGGCTACATCTGTGTCTCTTCGCAGAATGGCCTGGCTCAGATGTACGACCCTGTCACAGGATACCCAGTCTAAGGCTATAGATTTTCCTGTTGTGGAAATTCTCTGTTTGGGGAGCAGACAGAGAATTATATGAAGAAATGGATGAGTATAGGACCACCTATAGGAGTGCACAGGCCAAAGAAAGGCAAGTCACTCCTCAAAGGCAGCATGTCAGGGGCAGGCCTTTTCATAGGCCTTTACCAAGCCAGGCCTCCTCTTCTGCTTATGCCCAGAGGGGTTCTTTAGAGGAAGGGGCAGAAGGGGTTCTAGTAAGCCTGCTTCTATCCCTCAACCCAAAGCCCCTGCAAAACAGGCTCCTGATGGGGTGGCCAGGGCCGATTCTCCACTACTGGCAGTGGGCAGGCTGGCTTACTTTGTCCTGGACTGGAAGTCTTTAACATCAGACAAGTGGGTCCTGGAAGTAGTAAGCCAGGGACTGGTTCTCAGCTTCAAAAATTTCCGTAGATGAAAGCCAGGTCTTTCCACCTGCAAACCCATCAGAGGCACTTGCCCTGGAAGCAGAAGTTTCTTCCCTCCTGGCTCTCAGAGCCGTGGAAAGAGTTCCACCCATACACCAGGGCAAAGGGTTGTACTCCAGGTACTTCCTTACCCCAAAAGACAGGAGAATGGCGGCCCATCCTGGATCTCAGGTATCTAAACAAGCACCTTTTAAAACTAAAGTTCAAAATGGTGACCCTGGGGATTATTTTACCCTCTCTAAGGCCAGGGGACTGGCTAGCCCCCTGGACTTCAAGGATGCCTACTTCCATGTTCTCATCAGAAGCTCCCATCGAAGTACCTCAGATTCGAACTGCCCTCAGGCCATTACCAGTTCAGAGCAATGCCCTTGGCCTCACCTCGGCCCGAGGGTGTTCACAAATGCCTGGCAGTAGCAGTTGCTCATTTAAGAAGGAAAAGATTGCCATCTTTCCTTATCTGGACGACTAGCTCATTGTAGGCCAGTCTCCAGAACAGGTCAAACTACACTTACAAGTAACCTAGCAACTGCTTACATCTCTAGGTTTCCTTCTCAGTCTTCCAAAGTCAGTTCTGGAGCCTGTCCAGCTTCTCACCTCATAGGCGCAGAACTGAACACAAAACCAGAGCCTTCCTTCCTCTGGAAAGAGCAAGGACCCTGGTGTCTCTGGCCTCTTCTTTCACCCTGCAGGTCTCTCGACCAGCAAGGCATTTTCTACAGCTCCTGGGGCACATGGCTGCTTCTACAGCAGTAGTGCAGGGGCGAGATTTCAGATGAGGACATTCGGTTCCATTTGAGAGCCTTTTGGTCTCAAGGACAGATCTCCTAACCAAATTTATTCCAGTATTCGAACCCTGATCCAGGCCCTTCAGTGGTGGCAGGATCAGAACAATCTGAGACAGGGGTTCCCTTCACTCCCCAGTCCATTCCTTGACCCTTACTACAGATGCATCCCTCTTGGGGTGGGGAGTTCATATGGGCGACTTTTCCACCCAGGGGCTGTGGTCCCTCAGGAATCTCTGCTCCACATCAATTTGCTGGAACTCAGAGCAGTTTTACTAGCACTCCAGGTTTTTCCATCTGTCCAGAACAAGATTGTTCAGGTCAGAACAGACAATACCACTACAATGTGGTACATCAAAACAAGGAGCACTCGGTCTATGGCCTTGTGCACTGAAGCAATGAAGTTGTGGTCTCTAGCTTATTCTCTGAACGCCTCCCTTACGGCAGTTCATATCTCCAAGAGAGGACAATGTCCTAGCGGATGCTCTCAGCAGGATTTCCCAGGGCCATCACGAATGGGCACTGGACCCCCTAGTACTGGAGGTAGTATTTGCCAGATGGGGCACCCTGCAAATAGATCTCTTTGCAGCCCCAGACAATCACCAACTTCCCTTTTTGCTGCAGGCCCCAATGTTGGGCTCAGTCCCTCTGGAAGCCTTCCTCCTCAGTTGGGAAGGGAAGTTTCTATGCTTTTCCCCTTCCCCTTCTTTTCAAAGTGCTAGTCAGAATCAGATCTCAATCCTGCAAGATGATCCTGATTGCTCCAGATTAGGCCAGGCAGCTCTGGTACCCTCCTCATGTCCTTAGCAGTCCACTCTCCCCTATGTCTTCCCAGGAATCACAACCTGTTAACCTGTGCCCGGGGAGAGTTTGGTATCCGAACCTCAAATCTCTCAATCTCAAGGCATGGCTCTTGAAGAGTTAGAGTTTGCAGACCTACACCTTTCCTAAGGGTATTGGATATATGAAGGCCTCTAGGAAGCCTTCCACCAGGGCTACCTATACTTCAAAATGGAAGAGATTTTCCGTATGGTGTGCTGGTAAACATATTCCTGAGATTCTGCTGGTGTGTCCACGATCCTGGATTTTTGGTGCATTTGAATTCCTTGGGGCTGAGACCAGCTACCCTAAAAGTGCACTTGGCAGCTGTGTCTGTCTTCTTATCAGCAGGTAAGCCCTCTTCTTTATCCAGCTCACCCTGTGTTCTCAAGTTTTTTAAAGGGTTGCTTCCACCAACCCCCGTTCAGGAACCCTGCCCCTACTTGGGATCTTAATATTTGCATCGCTTAGCTTATGCAACCCCTTTTGAGCCATTGTCTTCAGCAGAGCTTAAGTACTTGACTTGGGAAACTGTGTTTCTGGTGGCCATCACCTCTGCCAGGTGCATAAGTGAGCTACAAGCTTTGTCAGTGGAGCCTGATTTTATCTCCTTTCATAGAGATAAGGTGGTCCTCAGGACTAACAGGAAGTTTTTGCCTAAGGTGGTTTCAGACTTTCACCTTAATCAATCCATGTCTCTTCCTGTGTACTTTACTGACCATCCCTCCTCTGGTGAGAGGAGATTGCACAGTTTAGATGTCAAAAGAGCCCTTAGTTACTATATAGAGCATTACCAAGGGTCACAGGTTGAATCCCTCAATTGTTCCTCACTTATGGTGAGGTTGGTAAAGAAACCTGCCACTAAAAGATCCATTGCCAGGTGGATTGTCTCTTTATATCCAATTCTGCTATGATAAAATGGGTAAGGTTCCTCCCTCAGTCCTGAGGGCTCACTCTACCAGAGGTACAGCTCTGCGTCTCTGGCTGCTGCCAGGGACATCCCTATCCTAGAGATATGTCAAGCAGTTACCTGGAAAACAGTTCACACTTTTACTAAGCATTAATCCTGGATATCCAGGCTAGGAGTGATGCTCAATTTGGCACAGCTGTGCTTCAGAGCCTATTTCCCAAGTAGGTTCTGTCCCTCCTCCATGGAGGTACAGCTGTGTAATCTCGTCTGTCATAATATAGCAAGACTTCATGTTGTTTGAAAAAATTACTCACCTTAGTAATGTTGTTTCTTCTAATGGAGTCTTGCTATATATTCCTCCCAACCTGCCCCTCTCAGAACCTCTATTTTTTGGGATGTGGGTGGGCAGTGCAATGTTGGCACTTCATTGATGCCCACTTTATTTTCACCCTTTCTAGGGTGCTTAGGTTATCTTATTTTTTCTTCATGAATCCCCGACTTGAGTCTTTGTTTTGGGATCAAGAACAAAAATGTGTTTTTGTAATTAGTAGCCAGTGGCTAGTGTAGGTTCTGACTTCCACACAGAACCTTAGTGAGTTTTGCTCATAAAGATCTGACAGTTTAAGTTTGAGCTACAACAGACAGAGTGTTCAACCGACCTACGCTCAAGATTCCATGCCCTGCATGGAAAGTTAACTCTTTCACCTCCGGAGCAGTTCTAACCTGGGGTTATACTGCATATGTCATAATATAGCAAGACTCCATTAGAAGCAACAACATTACTAAGGTGAGTAATTTTTCTTTCTTTTCAAATAGAGGCTACAGCTAGCTGTGTGTTTAATCCTGGTTTCTTAGTGGCAGTAAGGGTAATTATCCAGAAGTTTTCTGAAAAGCATTAAGTTTTCAAAATCTCCTCCCTGGGTTACTGCAGTCTCTGTCTATTGCAATAAAATGTAAACAGTGTGCGAGGGGTCTGGAGAAGTACAAACATGTAGGACAGTAGTGTATGTGGTGTCCTTTCTTTGTATTACTCCCAACATGTTGTCCTTCTCTGGTTTTAAAATATCTATTTGTTTTGCTTCATAAAAGTTTCACAGCTGCAATATACCAGGAGGCCACAGTGTCGTGGTTTGGGCCTAAGCAGAAGAGGCAGTGAGAGGCAGATATCATCACGGGCCTTCAGGACCGCTTCGAGGCCCCGAGATCTGTCAAGTCCATGTACCAACGGGCTCCCAGAAGAAACAGCCCTTCGGTGCCAACAGAAGAGGCAGGGTATGGAGCCCTTTAACAGGCATCAGAAATAAAAGAAGAGCTACGGGGTCCTCTTTCACCTCTCCCTCTGCCTCAAAAGCCTAGAGAGCAGCTGGGGGACCCCACCCCCGTCTCTCCACTTTGACTTATACAGTCCCCCTCCTCCACCATCAAATGTGGAGGTAATGGGAGGAAGGTTCACTCTTCACGTGCAGGAGTGGAAGGGCATCACTTCAGATGCATGGGTCCTGCAACTCATTTCAGAAGGCATACCATGGAGTTTCTGAAATTCCTCAGACTCCCCCCAGGTGGTTCCGGTATTCCCGAAACAGGCCTGCTGGTCGGGAAGAAATCCTGGCCCTAAGACAGAAGTCAGCCATAGAGCCAGTTCCCCATCCTAGAGAGGAAAAGGGTTTTATTCACATTTCTTCTTGGTAGCAAAAAAGCGAGACCTCAAACCAATACTGGACCTCAGCCGGCTGAACCTTTTTGTGAGTACAAAATGTTCTGCATGTTGACAGTACAGGGTCTTCTGCCTTACTGCAGAAGGACCACTGGCTTTCGCACTGGATATGCAGGATGCCTGCCTGCATATTTCAGTGTTCCCAGGCCACCACCGGTTCCTGAGTTTCCTTTTCCAGGGGAAGCACTTCAGTTTACAGCCCTCCCTTTGGCCTTTCCTCGGCACCCAGGGTCTTCACCAAGTGCCTAGCAGTGGTGGCAGCGGCTTTACCCGATCTGGGTTTCACAGTGTTCCCTTACCTGGACGACTGGCTCTTAGCGGCCCCATTCAGGGCCAGCCTAGAAATCTCTTTCCTTCGCACGGACCTTTTTCCCCACTGATGCCCTCCCAGAGACTTCAATTCATCGGGGCAGTCTTAGACAGAGGCCAGTACAGAGCTTTCCTGCCCCTGGACAGAGCGGACACTCTACGGAGCAGGTCAGTCTAGTTCTCTCCTCCAGGCATATTCCTGCCAGAGTGTTCCTACACCTTTTGGCCTCATAAGCGGTGACAGGGTTTTAAATAATTGATTAGCATTTTTTTCTTGGGATGATACTAACTGTACAGAAAGTATTTATATAGATTTTCTAGAAGTGCTGTGATTGTTAAACACAGTGAGGCAAGAGCTATGCATTTTCACAAAGTTTTAGCACTTTTATGAGCAAACGCTAATCAATTTTAGAGTTAAATCCCTGCGGTGACCATCTCCACGGTCCCTTGGCCAGATTACACATGAGGATCACCCAGTGGACGTTACTGTCTAATGGGATCAGCGCTTGGATGATTTGAACCATCCTATTCTAACCCAGGAATCACTTATCATGATTAAACAAGTGCAGTCAGCCTCCTGTGTTGGACTTCCTGGAGAGATGGAATTGTATGCAAAATGATGGAACTCTCAATTGGCTCAAGCCACTTTCAAACTGCTGCCCTAGGAACTGTTGCACTCTGAGTGCTTCAGATTCTTTACTCCGCCTGCCTAGTGAAGACATCCCGAGAGCTCTCCTTCAACCTCTTGAAAATCTGATTATCTGTTGATAAATATGTTTTTCTCTTTATTTTTCATATTGCTGCCTTAGTTTTAGTTTATTTTGTAGTCTGTGTAATTTTTATTGCATTTAGCAGTTCCTTCATGGTTCCTCGGAACTGAGGGTTCTGCTACTATTTCTAGTGAGGTTTTACCTCAATCTTTTATAGTTGTTTATTTTTTGCGGTAGGTTCCTAACTGTATATATATATTTATTTAAATCTTATTTAGGATTTCTTAGTTCTCGGTGTCAGGAGCCAGTGGCGCTTAGTTCTTGGAACCGTTGGTGGTTGCTTATGATTGTTGTATTCAGTTGTAAGAACGATAATTAGATTATGTTTTCTTCAACGATTCCTGCTCAGTGTCAGAGGATCCTGCTGTTAAGCCAAAAAATGCACAGGACCCTCTGGTTTTAAATTGTGTGAGTTTTATGGTAAGATAATAGCCAAGGCAGACAGGCATTTATTGTGTATTTTTGTGTCCTTGTACTATCTATATTTTTGCAAATTGTGACATTTGTAAAATGTTTTGCCCTAAAACTCTTAAGAAAAGGTCAAAAATATTAGAAGAGATGGCCTCTACTTCTGCTATTACTGGTGAAACTAGTTCCTCCACCTCTGGTACAAGAAAGGATGGAGGTAAAGCTAAAGATCCTGATAAAGGATCAGATAAAGTTGAGCAAGGTAAGACAAAAGGCCAGTGGAGTCAGGGACTGAACCTGTGCCACTGAAGAAAAATGTAAGGAGAAGCATGTCGCTGTGCCTCTGGCCGAGAAGGCTAACTAGCTCCCAGCTGACAAAACTGGTATGCCTGCGGCTGAGGACATTGCCAAGGCCTTACAGGTCTTGCAAGCACTGCAAGCTGCAGTCCCGGTTCCATTACCGACTGTACCAGTTCCACCTCTCAGGAGCCATGGGCTTCCTTTCCTGAAGAGGAGGACAATGATTTCGAGGAGGAACAGATACACCCTGAGATTTCTCCAGAACAGGAGTTTGGTTCCCCCCTGGGGCCTGGAGGATTATTGATCACACTATGCTTTTGTCAAAAGCATGGTAGAAACATTAACCTCCCTCTGCAGGAGACAGAGGAGGAGGATGTGGAGGAAGCAGAATTCCTGGATATGATGGGGTTAACCCCAACAAAGCGTTTATTTGAGTGTATACCAGAGAAGGTCCTCCTTTGAATTGAACCAATATTTGTATATGTGAAACTTTGAATAGAACTGAATTCTAGAGATAGTGTTTTTATCCTTTAATAATTGTGTGTTCAGCTTCCATGACCTATCTCTGGGACTAGTAGGGAGGGAGTAAGATCTATCCAGACCAGGAATGATCTGATAATACTGTTGGTTCAATGCTGGTTTGGCACAGACCGGTTAAGAGAGGAATACCGATAAGGATATAGTCAATCTAGACCATGATTTATGGATGTTAGAGTAAAAGGTGAATAGCTGGTGGGATGGATTAAGTAAAGCTATTTAACACTATTAACCAACTTTTACTTATTACGCTTCTGCTGTCTTGCCGTCTTACTGCACTTCCAGTTCATGTATACTGCACCATGATTGGATCATCGTGCCCGTGCCTCACTGTTCCCTGCCTATAGACTGGACTATCACTAACTTGCACTAAGCTGTAATTCCTATTAAGTGTACACATTAATGTAATGTATGTAATGTAATAATTTAATGCTATTGTTTTATACTGGAATAGCAGTGCACAAACTGTACTGTCTCTCAGTGCACAAACTGTAATGTCAAATGTTTTACTCAGTGATAACCTGCGTGTTAAAATTATTTCTTGATAATCCCATCACTATGAGCGTAAGTGGTTATAAACTTCCATTGAGTACATCATAGCGATGGGATTACAAATAAACCCATCTGCGCATGCATGTACCTTTTATCTAAGCCCGATGGCCTTCCTGAAACTAGTGCAGCGGTGTGAAAATGATCCAGAGACGTCCGCGTGGTGGCAAGCGTAAAAACCTTCATCTCTTTTGCCAGGTTATGGGGACCATACACTATAACATATAATGTATGGTCCCTCTATAGTTAACTGGTTTGTGTAATGTCCGAGGTTGCCATGGTGCTTCGCTCTTGAGGTTTACATGGTCACCCTGGCAGCCTCTTGATGGTTAACAGACGGTTAACGATAGAGGACATACATTATCCTCTATGAAACAGGGGTTAATAGACACTGTCCATACATTATATAACAATCTGCCCCACCACCCGACAACCCCTCACCATATGCTACCCCGCCTCTGGTGCTTATTTCTCATTGCTAGCAGTCTAATGTTGTGGCCAATCCAAACTGTCAGCAGCACGGTGTGTGTATGTGTGTCTCCGCATTGTAAGTGGGGGTGTTGGTCTACATGTGGAAGTTGCCACAACATTATCAAAAGGTAATTTACAGTTTATCTCATATGAAGCTGTAATCAAAGCACCTGTCTTGATCTGAAGTACTTTATGGACTACAGAGACATGGACTATAGAGGCACCTACTGTCAAAGCAAAATGTATATACAGCCTATCACTAGGCAGACAACATAGCATCCAAACCAGGGTTGAACCAGGTTTCTTTCGCTCCAGAGGCAGCAACCCTACCACTGCGCCACTGTGTCTGCCGCCAATGTTAGTTGTCAACAAGACCCACTCATACCTGCTCATGGTCACATCTACTACTACTGTACTCTCACAAACTAACCATACTACTGTTGCTAACCACGTTTACCTGCTCAGCAACAAACCCCAGTTGCCTCTGGTATGTACACACCTTTGCTGCTGTGGAGCACCCATCCTCATAGACTCTCTGGTACCCTGTTTCTCCCCATAGCTCCTCCTGCACACTCCCCTCCCCTTCGCCCATCTCTACATGCCTTGAGCCCTGCTTGTCTGTTCCTCCACCTGGCCTTCCCAGCCTTCACACAACTGCCCATTCCCTGTTCATCACTTTCTAAGCTTGTCAGCCGCTGCTACCGGCAAAACGCCACCAATTAATGGTCCTTGTTAGGATCTTCCACTTGCTTCTTCTACTATCTGCCAATGTTCACCCCAATGCTGGCCCAGCAGTGCCCCTCCAACTGCGGTCACCTGGGCTTCAAATAGCAGCTATGAATATCTGCAGCTCAAAAAACATCACCTTGCAGTGCTGGGCGAGCACAGAATCAGCCAGACATTCTGGCTTTAACAGAAACCTGGTTGTCAGCCAAGACCCTAGACTCAATTGTCTATATTCCTGGCTACTACTCTCATTAGGCTTGATCGAACAGCAAGAGAGGTGGTGGTTGTGCTTTCTATGTAAATGACTCACTGCATTACTGAGCCCTGCCTGCACCTCCCCTAGACCATGGTGCCCAAGCCTCTCTCAATAAAAGTCTCCTGACCCAAACCGTATTCTTTTACCTCACCGTCGCTTGCATACCACCAATCCCTGCCTGTAAAGAGCTCTGACTATCTAGCTGGCCACCCCATAAAATGGAACAAATCCTAGTTGGGGATCTCAACATAAACTGGCTATGGCAAGCTCATGAACACACACCAGAGATACCTTTGCTGTGTTAGATATGACTCAACTGGTATCCCATCCTACCCAGAGTCAACCCCACTAATGGAACCCACACCCTAGTAGATATCTTGCTCACTAATCGTCCCTACCATATTATCGACCTGGTGTCCTTACCCAACACCTTTGTGGAAGGCCTAGGTAGCAAGAAGGACGCCTGAGACAAACATATACTTCTTGTTCTTCATTTCTTTATTTCAGGAACAACAGGCTTAAATAATACGAAAATAATTCAAACTTGTCACAGAGCATACAGACCAGAAAATAAAATAAAATAAATTAGGTCAGGAAGACAAAGCTACTTCACCTCAGAGGTGTTCACAGTGCAACACCTAAACGCATCTGGCTTTAAATTGAAACTGTTCTGACTTATAAAGGTGTACCAAGACAGGATTGGTTCGTAACTACATATTAAACAAAATGTTTTATTTCGTGCTTTTTATGTTAATCCCTTTATTTCAGGCAATTGGGCATCTCATAACTATCAATATTCTAAGTTTAGCCATTAAAAAATAAATGTTAGAATGGTATTTTGGAGATGTCGCTCAGTTCCGCCCGTCACCTCTGCATAAAGCATTGACAGAAGCGGCCGTCCGGCCCTTAGGAAGGAGAGAAGATGAGAGGAGCTGCGGCATCCAAAAACACAAGGGGAACAATTCGAACCAAATTCAGTCATTAAAACTCCATTCAGGTACGTGTCAGGATTACTAAATGAAAAGAAATGTAGAGTTACTGATAACTTCTCACTCACTTCAGTTCGTTCGCAGAACATAAAACAAACAAACAAAGCTAACTCAGACGAATGTTCGCACATTTGTGCAGTAGAGAAAGTCAGAACTCTAACCGTTTCCTTGTTTTGAGGACAACCTTGTAAAATCTCTAGTCCTTAGACCAGCATCATGAAGTTGCAGAAGATAATTCCTTAAACTTATAAAGGACCTCCGTAGCGGATGACAAACAGTGAATTTGTACCATTCACCATGAAGGCGCTATAGTACGGCATATTATTCATACAATGTTACTATGCTATTCAAATGGGTACTAAGCGGTTCTGGACACCTTATCCCCGTTAAAAGGGTTTCATAAAGTGACAACAAATATATGAAGGTACTCTTCATTACATTACACAGTGACTATTTGAAGTAAAATAAAAGCGGAGTAAAAACAAAGGGGGGATCCCAAACAGAAAATTTACTGAATTCAGGACTAGGACCATATCGTTATAAGCGGACATAATCCAGTTATACATGCCATTTAATTTTGAGACAAGGAATACAATACAGTTGAATGGGTGATGGATGGCCAGTCCAAACACCCTCTTACTCCACACAAGACAAAACACCATAGAACACACTAAAGACAGCACTCATTCCACGGGACAATCGACATACATGTATAACAAAAGAAAAAAAGCAGAGGAGGGGTGACCCTTTCACATACTCCTCCCTCTTTTGATCCTAGCACTATTTTGTGGAACCACAGCCCACCTCTCCATGGTTCCACCCCGGGTCCCTTAATAGATTCTTTATCTCTAACATGTAATGGGAAATTGACATGTTCCTGTTCTTTGTATGCATTACCGGGTTTATATTGCTAGGATCATCCATCCTATACCAAGAGAAAAATCTGCATTTTGTTTAATATTCCCTTTGATGCTTTATCGTAAACCTATAAGGTTGAAGAAAAAGTACCACCTCATAATCCGTGGGTTCTTGTCTTTCATCTGCTGGAGCCAGCATAAGGTTATGGTCGGTCCAAATTTCAAATTCTACGCCCCAGAGATAGAAACGTAAAGCCTCAATAGCCCACTTTATGGCTAGACATTCCTTCTCAATAGTGGCATATTTAAACTCGCGTTCATGTAATTTTAGCTAGCATATATGACTGGATGTTCTTCACCATCTATTATTTGAGTTAACACTGTGCCTATTCCATAATTAGAGGCATCCGTTTGTAGGATAAGCAGACGGGTGAAGTCAGGGATACAGTATTGGGGAAGAGCATAGTTGTGCTTTGATGGAACAAAAGCCTCTTCACATTTTGAGTTCCAATTCACTATTTCTGGCTGTCGCTTTTTAATTAAATCTGTTAAAGGACCAGATATAGACAAAAATGCTGGAATAAAACGTCTATAGTATCCGGCTAACCCCGGAAAGATCGGACATCCTTCTTAGTTCTCGGTCTAGGACAGGAAGCTATTGCTTACTGTTTTCCGGCTTTATACACCCCCTGATTAGAAAACCTAAATATTTTGTTTCTTGCATTCCCATGGTGCATTTACCAGGGTTTATAGTGAGACTGGCGTTGGAAATGGCCGTAAGGACATTTTCTAGATGTTTCAGGTGGGCTTCCCAATTAGGACTGAAGATTACCATGTCATCCAGATAAGCAGCACTGTAAGTGGCAGGGGGGCTAAATTTTATCCATCACCCGTTGGAAGGTGGCAGGGGCACCATGGAGTCAAGGGCATCACTTTAAATTGATATAAGCCGATTGGTGTACTAAAGTGGTTTTCTCTTTGGCTTCTGGGTCTAAGGTATTTGCCAATAGCCTTTAGTAAGATCAATAGTGGAGAAATACTAGGCGTTACGAGGTGATCAGTATATCATCTATCGTGGCATGGGGTAGCTATCAAATTTAGAGATAGCGTTTAGCCGTCTAAAGTCTAAACATAGACGAACTCCCTATCTTTCTTTTGTACCACTACCAGCGGAAAACTTCACTCACTGTGGAGGGCTCTATAATACCTAATTCTTGCATTTTTTTAGTTAGCATATCACGGCTTCTCTCACTTTTTCGAGTAGCGATAGGATTTTTACTGAATCGGATTACTCTGAGTTAAAATGATGTTATGTTTCTCCCTTCCACCCTTCCTGGTGTTCCCTAAATATGTTTTGAGCGGCTGCATCGTAGTTAATATTTCGTCTGTTTGTTGGGGTGTCAATTGGGTTTACCTTAGCGTCACCAATATCCCGTGTGTTTCAAGTCTCTGGTATGCAATGTCCAATTCACTGTCCATGATGTCAGGTACACATAACTTTGTAAGTTAAGTTCCTCTCAACCCAAGGTTTTAACAAATTAACATGGAAAATACATTTTTGTGAGTTTTATCATGCATAAATATCTCATATGTGACAGGCCCCATTTTTCTAGTTACTCTATAAGGGCCCTGCCACTTCATCAACAATTTGTTTTCAGAGGAATGGAGCAGCAACATACTAAGTCTCCCCAGAAAATTCTTTGGACTTAGTGCCTTGATCAGTAAAGCTTCTTTTGTTGTACCTGTTGTTTTTGACTGTTAGCCTGTGCTTGCGAGTATATTTTTATCCAATCCTTAAATGTTGTAAATATTCAAGTGGGCACTTCTGTTGTATGCCCTTCTTATCTTCCCACCATTCTTTTACAACATCAAAGGACCTCTTGGATTCCTCCCATATAACAGCTCAAATGGGGAGAACCCCGTCGAAGCCTGTGGTACTTCGTAGGCAAACATAAAATATGGCAGATACTGGTCCCATTGTCTACCTTCGTCCTGTATGAATTTTTGTATCATTTTCTTTAGGGTTTGATTGAAACACTCAACCAGCCCATCGGTTTCATGGATGATATGGTGTGGTTCGAATGGCTATAATTCCTAAGGTCTGGTAAAGTCGTTTCAACACTTGGGAACAAAAATTTGTACCCGGTCAGTTAGTATCTCTTGTGGTATGCCTACCCTACTAAACACCTTCCCTAGTTCTTCAGCAATTTTAGTAGCAGTGACAGTCGAAGGGTATCGCCTCGGATATTTTGTGGCATAATCACATATTACCAGGATATACTGATTCCTTTCGTGCTTTTTGAACTGGGCCCACAATATCCATTGCAATTCTTTGAAAGGGATAGTAAATAAGGGCATAGGTTGCATGGGAACTTTGTCTTTCCTTATTATTTTGCTACCTGTTGACATTCTGGACAGCTCTTGCAATATGCTGCAACTTGTTCCATATCCCAGGCCAGAAATATCTAGTTAGGAGCCTACTTAATGTCGATCCCTCCCCAGATGTCCGGCCATAGGGATATCATGGGCAAGTTTTAATAATATTGTACGATATTTCTCAGGAATTAACAACTGTTCCACCCTTTCTTGTGTTCTGGGATTATTACACACTCTATACATTAAACCATTTCTTATCTCAGACTTTCTTTCGTTGCCCAGGAGTTTCTCCTGGGAGGTGAAAAGTAATTTTAAGGACTCATCATTGCTTTGAGCATCAGAAAACATTCCTTCTCCCTCTTTTCTCATCCCACCCCATGTGGTTATCCAACCCAGTCTGATGTTTCATAGTCCAGTCTTTCTTCTCTTTCCTTCTCTGCTTCTTGGATTTTCTTTCCTTCCCATGTTCCCAAAAACATCCTCATCAAAAGGAAACTGTTATTCTATTGGTGTCAAATGAGTCTGTGATCGGGTTACCATGGCACCTAAGTTATCGGACCTGAAAGGCAGGGCAATCATGTCTGATAACCACTGGGAGAGGAAGGTTGGGCACCACACCTACTTGCATGCAGTATATCAATCAACAATCAATCAGTCAAGTCTTTATTTAACCAGGCTGCTCATCGTTGAGCAGAAGCTCATTTGCAAGATGGACCTGGGTGGAGCATGAACAATTGTATATACAGGTCAACACAGGTATTTATAAGGCAATACAGATAATACTCTTTACAGAGAGGAAGAAAAGAAGTTCATATGTACATAGAATTGTACAGATATTGTACAGATTACACGGTATTTACATACATAGAAGTGTCTATAGGAAGATAAAGCAGGTTATCTAAGGTTGCAGGAGAAAGTAACGGAAGAAAAAATAAAATATAAAATATACACCAGGTAGAGGTGAAGGT
Organism: Neoceratodus forsteri; assembly: GCA_016271365.2. NCBI lineage: Eukaryota > Metazoa > Chordata > Ceratodontiformes > Ceratodontidae > Neoceratodus > Neoceratodus forsteri. The sequence continues at coordinate 891,976,942 of CM057452.1, read as the reverse complement.
AGGGGGAAGAGAGGGAGGAAGTAGGGGAGAAATGCTAGGAGGGCACGTGCACAGAAAGGAGTTGGTAAAGCTGGATGTAGAGAAGGTGGATGGAGAAAAGGAGTATGTGTGAGCCCGGGATTGAATGCTATAAAATACAGGCATGGTAGGATGTCACAACCCAGGGTAGTGAGCTCCTATCCGAGGTTGGAAAAGGAAGAATAAGGGGATGGATGGGCCTAGTGTTGATAAGACAGGGGATAAGAGAGAGAACAATTAGGCTGGTGAGGAGCAAGCTGGGGGTCAGTACTTAAAGTTGGGTCTAGGCGTGGCTATATACCAGTGCAGACACCGTACTGGGTCTGAGTAGGTGAAGCAGTTACATACTTCTCTGATTGTCGGAAATAAAGCATCTTGAAAGCATTTATACCGATTAGAGTACGTAATTTGAGGGTTTTTGTAGATCGCTCCATAAGGTAGGTAGCACGAAGCTTATGGCTGCCCTGTCAAGCGGGATTTGCTTTGGGTACTTTAAGTGTAATAGCTAAGTAACTTCTTAATGCGTATTTCCAATTATACTCAGGGAAGACAGCAGGAGATATAGTAAAGGCAGCTTATTAGAGATGGCTCTATAGGTCCAGAGAGCGGCGTTTCTGTGGCGCCTGAACTTTAGTGATGTCCATCCCACTGCCGCATATAGGGTGCAGTGATGTGTGTCAAAGGGAGTCCTGCTATAACCTCAGTGCTCGATGGTAGAGTGTGTCCAGTTTAGCCATGTAAGAGTTGGGGCATTGGCTGTAGAGGAAGTCAGCGTAATCAACCAATGATAGGAAAATGGATTGGACCAGTTGTTTCTTGGCATCTCTGGTGAGAAATTGGCTGATTCTAAAAACAGTCCAAGCCTTTGTCAAGTCGTTTTAGCAAGTCCTCGATATGTTCAATGAAGGAGAGTCTTTGGTCTATCCAAACTCCCAGATACTTGAATTTTGTAACAAATTCTAGTTTTCACCTAGAACTGTGGTAATTTGGGGAACTGTCCCACTGGACACAGGGTTAGCTGCAATGGATAAAAGGAGAGAGGACCATCACTTGTTTTTTTGACATTAAGGAGTAGCTTTTTGGAGGAGTTGGCTTTGCAAAGGTTGAATTCTGACTGTAGGTCATTGCAGGCAGCTTCAGGTGTTGGGCGACTCATGTAGAGAACTGTATCATCTGCAAACAGATGGATGTTGGCTTCTTTATACAGTAGTCGATGTTATTAATGTAGATTGCAAAAAGTAAGGGCCTAATATAGAACCTTGAGGTACCCCTCTTGCAGAGTTTTAAGGGGACAGGCCTCTTCGGCTTTAACTTGTTGAAGCTCCTGTAAGATAGTCAGTGAACCAACGCAGAGAGGAGGGGTCCACACCTATGGTTTGAAGGGCGGAGAGGAGAGACTATGGTCGACGATGTCGAAAGCCTTGCTTAGATCAAGGAAAACAGCACAAATAAAGTTTTGCTCTCAAGATTACGCTGCCAGTCATTAGTAACTTGGCGAGGGCTGAGATAGTGCTATGTTTAGCTCTGAACCGGACTGCATAGGATTTAGCAGTTCCCTAGACTCAAGGTGAGTCCTCAGCTGTGCATTTACAATTTTCTAGGAGCTTGGACAGGACCGAAGGAGGGAAATTGGCCTGTAGTTATTGAGATCGCCACGGTCACCTGATTTGAACAGTGGTATGACATGTGCTGTCTTCCATATAGGTGGTAAGGTGCCCTGAGACAGGGATAAGTTAAAGGGGGGTGACGGGTATTGCTACAATGCGTGGTAGGCAATTTTAGGAAGTAAGGGTCAATGGAGTCGGCCCCAGCACTTTTCTAGTATCCAACTGAAGCAAGAGGTCCTCTACCTCTTTCAGTGTGGCAGATTGAAGTGAGAAAAGCTGCGAAGCTATCGGAGTTTCAGGCAGTTGGCTGGCAGTCTGGGAGCCAAGTATGTTTGCAGGGAGTTATCAAATGCCATGCCTGCAGTAGCAAAGTGGTTATTGAATCGCAGGTATATCCATCTTTTCGGTTATAGTCAAGTTGCCAGAGGTAATCTTGGTGGGAGTGAATTTCCTGGGAGGGCCTAGCAGGTCACTGATTGTGTTCCAGAGCTTGATTGGGCTGTTTGTGGCAGAGTCGAGTTCGGATTTGAAGAAGGTGGCCTTCGATTCTCTGATTGTTTTGGTACATACACTTGAGAGTCTCCTGAACTGGTTCCAATCTCTGCAGTGTTCAGTTCATGTGCTTTTTTCCAGAGCTTATCTCTTTCTAAGCAAGGACTTGATCTGAGGGGTGAACCATTTACAGTTTTGGTCCTAGTTCGAACTTTAATAAGGGAAGCATACTTATTAAGGGCCCTTGATAGAATGTTGTGGAAGATATTGTAAGCTGATGTAATCGTTTTGGCCAGGTAGAAATCTTGCCACTCGGGGGTATAGCTCGTTTAGGTAGGCATGTTCATTGAAGTTGCGCCTGGATCTCTTCATAGAGAACTTGCTGATGGGTGCTGGGTTGTTGGTGGATCTTACTCCCATAATAAAACAATGGTCGTCAAGCGCCTGAGAAGAAGACATCAGCGTGGGAGAAGAGATGAGGTTTGCTCACCATTAGCACATCCAAAGTGTACTTTTACTGGGGTTCTTCACGCTACGTGTTGGTTCAGTAATAAGTTGCGCCAGCCCATGTTCATCACAGAAGGATGCAAGGGGAGCTGTGTTAGAGAGCCAGTCAAAGTTGAGGTCTCCTAAAATAATAGTTTCTGGCAACCCCTGTCCCAACTTGTCACTTAGATATGACACAAGCTATAGGCCAGCAGACGGTGGTCTGTAGCATCCTATTACGCAGAGTGCAGTAGTCTGTGTAATTTCCACTTTGAGAATTAGGTATCTGAATTCGCTAAGCGACAGATGCCGAGGATAAAGCAGGAGGCAGAAAATTTGTGTTTAACGTGATAGCTACCCCTCCTCCTCTGGCATGCCTATCAGCTCTGAACAAGGTATAGTTGGGTATGTTTACTTCTCTATCAGTGGTGCTGGGTCTAAGCCAAGTTTGGAAATCCACAAGTATGTCAGGAGAGGTATGATTTACCCAGGTTTGTATAGGTTATCTTTTTAAGGAGGCTACACATTTAATATAGTATATCTGCCCTGTATGCTAAATTCTACATTGGTCAAAAGGATGAGTGGGTGTCTCCATGTATACAGGTTACTTTAGTAGTGGTTTCATTCAGGACAGTGGGTGTAGCTAGTAGATGGGGTGGACCAGAGTTTGTTTACTCCCTGAATCTAGCAGTCCAATCACTGTATGCTGCCCTATTTGTACAGGAACCAAAAATTGCCCCAGTTGGCTAAGGCGAGGTGACTTTGTTCAGGCTTTCGCTTGGGGCAAAATCTGGCTATATGCCTTTTGCTTTACAGTCATGGCACACAATTTCAGGGTTATTCCCTCTTCCTATTTTGCCAGGGCTTGGAGTGATGACACTGGAAATAGCTCCTCCGGTTGTATTATGAGGCTTTGTTAAATGTCCTTGTGGCTGTGACCCTGTATGGTAATTCCTCTGTCTCTGTGGCCTAGCAGCAATATAATCCTCAGCCAACCTTATTCCCGTGTCTGAAGCATCTGATTGGTGTTCCTTCACCCATAATTGAACATCGGGGAGTACCGGACAAATTGCTCTAACACTATAGTCTCAATGATTTGGTCTACAGTTCGGTAGTTGGTTGTAGCCATTTGACTCACAGATCTTTAAGCTGCGAAGGTGTCTTGAGGGTTATCAACAGAAGTATAACGAAATGTTCTAAATCTCTGTCTATAAGTCTCAGTATTTATATCATTCCTTTTTAAGATGGCCTGCTTGACTCGGTCATAGTTGTTAATGTCCACCATCTTGACTCGACTATAGGCGATCTGTGCCTTTCCAGTTAGGTAGGGGCCAGTCGAATGACCCATTGGTCTCTGGGCCAATTGCAAGCTGTTGCCACTCTTTTAAATGTTAATAAATATGCTTTGATGTCATCACTGTCCGATAGCTTAGCCAGTTTGATGTCTTTCTGTCCAACTCTAGGACTGGCAGGTGGCCCTCCAGACCCTAATGATTGAAAGGCCGCAATGTCTCGTTCCATCTGGCCTCATATTCTCTTCGATCCGGTCTCTCTGTCGCTCGATTTCCAGCTGGCGGGCACATAGCCACCTCAATAAGTCTTGAGGGTCCTCGGGTAACCGTTCTTCCTCAGCCCTCCAGTAGCTTGTGCCACAGCCTCCTCTTTCAATTCTGCCATCTGGTCAGTGTGAGGTACTTTCCTTCTGGTCTCAGGTTCCAGACCGGGTGTAGGGTACTTGAAACTTGGCTGTCACCACTCTGGTCTGGATTTTCCCTCAGCCTGTTGTTCTCTACGCTGCACGCCCCTGGATCCTGGAACATCAGCAATCCAGTACAACCTTAATACAGGTCCACCAGTTGGCTAACCCAGCTAGCCAATATGCCACTTCTAACACCACTGTGGAAGGCTCATGGGTAGCAAGAAGGACGCTCTGGAGACAAACATATACTTCTGTTCTTCATTTCTTTATTTCAGGAACAACATGGCTTAAATAATACTAAAATAATTCAAACTTGTCACAGACGCTACAGACCAGAAAATAAAATAAAATAAATTAGGTCAGGAGAAGACAAAGCTACTTCACCTCAGAGGTGTTCACAGTGCAACACCTAAAGCATCTGACTTTAAATTGAAACTGTTCTGACTTATAAAGGCGTACCAAGACAAGGATTGGTTCGTAACTACATATTAAACAAAATGTTTTATTTCGTGCTTTTATGTTAATCCCTTTATTTCAGGCAATTGGGCATCTCATAACTATCAATATTCTAAGTTTAGCCATTAAAAAATAAATGTTAGAATGGTATTTTGGAGATGGCGCTCAGTTCCGCCGTCACCTCTGCATAAAGCATTGACAGAAACGACCGTCCGGCCCTTAGGAAGGCAGAGAAGATGAGAGGAGCAGTGGCATCCAAAAACACAAAGGGAACAATTGGAACCAAATTCAGTCATTAAAACTCCATTCAGAGTACGTGTCAGGATTACTAAATGAAAAGAAATGTAGAGTTACTGATAACTTCTCACTCCCTTCAATTCGTTACAGAACATAAAACAAACAAAGCTAACCGCATGAATGTTAGCACATTCGTGCAGTAGAAAAATCAGAACTCTAACAGTTTCCTTGTTTTGAGGACAGCCTTGTAAAATCTCTAGTCCTTAGACCAGCATCATGAAGTTGCAGAAGATAATTCCTTAAACTTATAAAAGGACCTCCCGTGGCGGATGACAAACAGTGAATTTGTACCATTCACCATGAAGGCGCTATAGTACGGCTATTATCCATACAATGTTACTGTGCTATTCAAATGGGTATAAACGGTTCTGGACACCTTATCCCGTTAAAAAGGGTTTCATAAAGTGACAACAAATATATGAAGGGTACTCTTCATTACATTACACAGTGACTATTTGAAGTAAAATAAAAGCGGAGTAAAAACAAAGTGGGGGGATCCCAAACAGAAAATTTACTGAATTCAGGACTAGGACCATATCGTTATAAGCGGACATAATCCAGTTATACATGCCATTTAATTTTTGAGACAAGGAATACAATACAGTTGAATGGGTGATGGATGGCCAGTCAAACACCCTCTTACTCCACACAAGACAAAACACCATAGAACACACTAAAGACAGCACTCATTCCACGGGACAATACGACATACATGTATAACAAAAGAAAAAAAGAGAGGAGGGTGACCCTTTCACATACTCCTCCCTCTTTGATCTAGCACTATTTTGTGGAACCACAGCCCACCCTCTCCATGGTTCCACCCGGGGTCCCTTAATAGATTCTTTATCTCTAACATGTAATGGGAAATTGACATGTTCCTGTTCTTTTGTATGCATTACCCGGGTTTATATTGCTAGGATCATCCATCCTATACCAAGAGAGAAAATCTGCATTTTTAATATTCCTTTTGATGCTTTATCGTAAACCTATAAGGTTGAAGAGAAAGTTACCACCTCATAATCCGTGGGTTCTTGTCTTTCATCTGCTGGAGCCAGCATAAGGGATTATAGTCGGTCCAAATTTCAAATTCTACGCCCCAGAGATAGAAACGTAAAGCCTCAATAGCCCACTTTATGGCTAGACATTCCTTCTCAATAGTGGCATATTTAAACTCACGTTCATGTAATTTTCGGCTAGCATATATGACTGGATGTTCTTCACCATCTATTATTTGAGTTAACACTGTGCCTATTCCATAATTAGAGGCATCCGTTTGTAGGATAAACGGACGGGTGAAGTCAGGGATCACAGTATTGGGGAAGAGCATAGTTGTGCTTTGATGGAACAAAAGCCTCTTCACATTTTGAGTTCCAATTCACTATTTCTGGCTGTCGTTTTTAATTAAATCTGTTAAAGGACCAGATATAGCGAAAATGCTGGAATAAAGCGTCTATAGTATCCGGCTAACCCCGGAAAGATCGGACATCCTTCTTAGTTCTCGGTCTAGGACAGGAAGCTATTGCTTACTGTTTTCCGCTTTATACACCACGCCTGATTAGAAAACCTAAATATTTTGTTTCTTGCATTCCCATGGTGCATTTACCAGGGTTTATAGTGAGACTGGCATTGGAAATGGCCGTAAGGACATTTTCTAGATGTTTCAGGTGGCTTCCCCAATTAGGACTGAAGATTACCATGTCATCCAGATAAGCAGCACTGTAAGTGGCATGGGGGCTAGAATTTTATCCATCACCCGTTGGAAGGTGGCAGGGGCACCATGGAGTCAAGGCATCACTTTAAATTGATATAAGCCGATTGGTGTACTAAAAGTGGTTTTCTCTTTGGCTTCTGGGTCTAAAGGTATTTGCCAATAGCCTTTAGTAAGATCAATAGTGGAGAAATACTAGGCGTTACGAGGTGATCCAGTATATCATCTATCGTGGCATGGGGTAGCTATCAAATTTAGAGATAGCGTTTAGCCGTCTAAAGTCTAAACAAAGACGAACTCCCCTATCTTTCTTTTGTACCACTATCAGCGGAAAACTTCACTCACTGTGGGAGGCTCTATAATACCTAATTCTTGCATTTTTTAGTTCGCATATCACGGCTTCTCTCACTTTCGGTAAGCGATAGGGTTTCTGACGAATCTGGATTACTCTGAGTTAAAATGATGTTATGTTTCTCCCTTCCACCCTTCCTGGTGTTCCCTAAATATGTTTTTATACTGCTGCATCATAGCTAACATTTCGTCCATTTGTTGGGGTGTCAATTCGGGGTTTACCTTGAGCGTCACCAATGTCCCGTGTGTTTCAAGTCTCTGGTATGCAATGTCCAATTCTCTGTCCGCAGTGTCAAGGTACACATAACTATGTAAGTTAAGTTCCCTCTCAACCCAAGGTTTTAACAAATTAACATGGAAAATACATTTTTGTGAGTTTTATCATGCATAAATATCTCATATGTGACAGGCCCCGTTTTCTCTAGTTACTCTATAAGGGCCCTGCCACTTCATCAACAATTTGTTTTCAGAGGAAGGGAGCAGCAACAATACTAAGTCTCCCCAGAAAATTCTTTGGACTTAGTGCCTTGATCGTGAAACTTCTTTTGTTGTACCTGTTGTTTTTGACTGTTAGCCTGTGCTTGCTAGTATATTTTTATCCAATCCCTTAAATGTTGTAAATATTCAAGTGGGCACTTCTGTTGTATGCCCTTCTTATCTTCCCACCATTCTTTACAACATCCAAAGGACCTCTTGGATTCCTCCCATATAACAGCTCAAATGGGGAGAACCCGTCAAGCCTGTGGTACTTCTCGGTAGGCAAACATAAAATATGGCAGATACTGGTCCCATTGTCTACCTTCATCCTGTATGAATTTTTGTATCATTTTCTTTAGGGTTTGATTGAAACGCCAACCAGCCCATCGGTTTGCGGGTGATATGGTGTGGTTCGAATGGCTATAATTCCTAAGGTCTGGTAAAGTCGTTTCAACACTTGGGAACAAAAATTTGTACCCGGCCAGTTAGTATCTCTTGTGGTATGCCTACCCTACTAAACACCTTCCCTAGTTCTTCAGCAATTTTAGTAGCAGTGACAGTCCGAAGGGGTATCGCCTCGGATATTTTGTGGCATAATCACATATTACCAGGATATACTGATTCCTTTCGTGCTTTTTGAACTGGGCCCACAATATCCATTGCAATTCTTTGAAAGGGATAGTAAATAAGGGCATAGGTTGCATGGGAACTTTGTCTTTCCTTATTATTTTGCTACCTGTTGACATTCTGGACAACTCTTGTAATATGCTGCAACTTGTTCACGTATCCCAGGCCAGAAATATCTAGTTAGGAGCCTACTTAATGTACGATCCCTCCCCAGATGTCCGGCCATAGGGATATCATGGGCAAGTTTTAACAATATTGTACGATATTTCTCAGGAATTAACAACTGTTCCACCCTTTCTTGTGTTCTGGGATTATTACACACACTATACATTAAACCATTTCTTATCTCAGACTTTCTTTCGCTCCCCAGGAGTTTCTCCTGGGAGGTGAAAAGTAATTTAAGGACTCATCATTGCTTTGAGCATCAGAAAAACATTCCTTCTCCCTCTTTTCTCATCCCACCCCATGTGGTTATCCAACCCAGTCTGATGTTTCATAGTCCAGTCTTTCTTCTCTTTCCTTCTCTGCTTCTTGGATTTTCTTTCCTTCCCATGTTCCCAAAAAACATCCTCATCAAAAGGAAACTGTTATTCTATTGGTGTCAAATGAGTCTGTGATCGGGTTACCATGGCACCTAAGTTATCAGAGCCTGAAAGGCAGGGCAATCATGTCTGATAACCACTGGGAGAGGAAGGTTGGGCACCACACCTACTTGCATGCAGTATATCTGCCCTGTATGCTAAATTCTACATTGGTCAAAGGATAAGAGTGGGTGTCTCCATGTATACAGGTCACTTTAGTAGTGGTTTCATTCAGGACAGTGGGTGTAGCTAGTAGATGGGGGTGGACCAGAGTTTGTTTACTCCCTGAATCTAGCAGTCCAATCACTGTATGCTGCCCTATTTGTACAGGAACCAAAATTGCCGCCAGTTGGCAAAGGCGAGGTGACTTTGTTCAGGCTTTCGCTTGGGGCAAAATCTGGCTATATGCCTTTTGCTTTACAGTCATGGCACACAATTTCAGGGTTATTCCCTCTTCCTATTTTGCCAGGGCTTGGAGTGATGACACTGGAAATAGCTCCTCCAGTTGTACTATGAGGCTTTGTTAAATGTCCTTGTGGCTGTGACCCTGTATGGTAATTCCTCTGTCTCTGTGGCCTAGCAGCAATATAATCCTCAGCCAACCTTATTCCCGTGTCTGAAGCATCTGATTGGTGTTCCTTCACCCATAATTGAACATCGGGAGTACCGGACAAAGTGCTCTAACACTATAGTCTCAATGATTTGGTCTACAGTTCGGTAGTTGGTTGTAGCCATTTGACTCACAGATCTTTAAGCTGCGTAAGGTGTCTTGAGGGTTATCAACAGAAGTATAACGAAATGCTCTAAATCTCTGTCTATAAGTCTCAGTATTTATATCATTCCTTTTTAAGATGGCCTGCTTGACTCGGTCATAGTTGTTAATGTCCACCATCTTGACTCGAACTATAGGCGATCTGTGCCTTTCCAGTTAGGTTGGGGGCCAGTCCAATGACCCATTGGTCTCTGGGCCAATTGCAAGCTGTTGCCACTCTTTTCAAATGTTAATAAATATGCTTTGATGTCATCACTGTCCGATAGCTTAGCCAGTTTGATGTCTTTCTGTCCAACTCTAGGACTGGCAGGTGGCCCTCAGACCCTAATGATTGAAAGGCCTGCAATGTCTCGTTCCATCTGGCCTCATATTCTCTTGATCCGGTCTCTCTGTCGCTCGATTTCCAGCTGGCGGGCACATAGCCACCTCAACAAGTCTTGAGGGTCCTCGGGTAACGTTCTTCCTCAGCCCCTCCAGTAGCTTGTGCCACAGCCTCCTCTTTCAATTCTGCCATCTGGTCAGTGTGAGGTACTTTCCTTCTGGTCTCAGGTTCCAGACCGGGTGTAGGGTACTTGAAACTTGGCTGTCACCACTCTGGTCTGGATTTTCCACTCAGCCTGTTGTTCTCTACGCTGCACGTCCCCTGGATCCTGGAACATCAGCAATCCAGTACAACCTTAATACAGGTCCACCAGTTGGCTAACCCCAGCTAGCCAATATGCCACTTCTAACACCACTGTGGAAGGCTCAGGGGTAGCAAGAAGGACGCTCTGGAGACAAACATATACTTCTTTCTTCATTTCTTTATTTCAGGAACAACACGGCTTAAATAATACGCAAAATAATTCGAACTTGTCACAGAGCATACAGACCAGAAAATAAAATAAATTAGGTCAGTAGAAGACAAGCTACTTCACCTCAGAGGTGTTCACAGTGCAGCACCTAAACGCATCTGACTTTAAATTGAAACTGTTCTGACTTATAAAGGGCGTACAAGACAGGATTGGTTAGTAACTACATATTAAACAAAATGTTTTATTTCGTGCTTTTTATGTTAATCCCTTTATTTCAGGCAATTAGGCATCTCATGAACTATCAATATTCTAAGTTTAGCCATTAAAAAATAAATGTTAGAATGGTATTTTGGAGCGTCCGCTCAGTTCCGCCCGTCACCTCTGCATAAAGCATTGACAAACGGCCGTCCGCCCTTAGGAAGGCAGAGAAGATGAGAGGAGCCGCGGGCATCCAAAACACAAAGGGAACAATTGGAACCAAATTCAGTCATTAAAACTCCGTCCAATACGTGTCAGGATTACTAAATGAAAAGAAATGTAGAGTTACTGATAACTTCTCACTCCCTTCAATTCGTTAGCAGAACATAAAACAAACAAAGCTAACCGCATGAATGTTCGCAATTCGCGCAGTAGAGAAAGTCAGAACTCTAACAGTTTCCTTGTTTTGAGGACAACCTTGTAAAATCTCTAGTCCTTAGACCAGCATCATGAAGTTGCAGAAGATAATTCTTAAACTTATAAAAGGACCTCCCATGAGCGGATGACAACGGTGAATTTGTACCATTCACCATGAAGATGCTATGGTACGGCTAATATCATTCATACAATGTTACTATGCTATTCAAATGGGTCACAAACGGTTCTGGACACCTTATCCCCGTTAAAAGGGGTTTCATAAATGACAACAAATATATGAAGGGTACTCTTCATTACATTACACAGTGACCATTCAAGTAAAATAAAACGGAGTAAAAACAAAAGGGGGAGGGATCCCAAACAGAAAATATACTGAATTCAGGACTAGGACCATATCGTTATAAACGGACATAATCCAGTTATACATGCCATTTAATTTTGAGACAAGGAATACAATACAGTTGAATAGGCGATAGATGGCCAGTCCAAACACCCTCTTACTCTCACAAGACAAAACACCTAGAACACACTAAAGACAGCACTAATTCCACAGGACAATCGACATACATGTATAACAAAAAGAAAAAACAGGGAGGTGACCCTTTCACACACCTTAAGCGACCACTCCCCAGTCATCTTCAGCTGGTCCTGTCAGCTACTTAAACCACCACCAAATATCACCTTTCATCATCGACCACGCCGGGAGGCATAGCTAAACTCAAACAATATCTAATTAACTGGTACTGGTCCCCTGTTTCCCAAGCTCAGCACATAGATGATGCATTGCACTACTTCACCACCACCTTTAATGCCACCAGTGATGCTTTTGCACTGACCATCAAAGTGGCCACTAAGAAACGTAGTACCCCTGGATCACTCCAGAACTCCTACAACAGTTCAAAATGTGTGACAACCTCTGGCATTGTGCCACTGCCTCCGGTTTGCTAAGTGATAGCAGGCCTATAATGCTACCTGCAATAAGTGTACCTGGGCAATCTGCAAGGCCATGGTGGAGCACTACAGAACCGCCTCTAGCCACCTCCTGGGGTAGCCAAGAAAGTTCTGGGATAATGTCAAGGAGCTTAATGGTAAATCCCACCCCACCACAACTTAGTGTTAATAGTACTACCACTACAAACACACTTCACATAGCTAACTGCCTCAACTCCACCTACTCAGACCTCAGCTCAATCCTCCTAGCAACTTTTTGATCCAATTCAGCCTACTCCAGCGCCTGAGCTGCTCCACCCCCTTCAAACTCAGTCTTCACCCCTACAAAAGCAAAAGCCTATCCGTCCAAAGACCTCCATAGTTCCACTTTACTGCAAAGACGCCTTCGATATGCGATCCTATACTTCATGCTAGACTTGGTTATCTCCCCACTCACGCACCTTCTAAATCTGTCCCTGCACCTGGGCCAGTTCCCAGCCTCATGGAAAATGCAGTGATAACACCAGTATTGAAATGTGATGATAGCTCCCTCCCAAACTACCGGCCCATCTCGATTCTCCCCCTATTCTCTAAAGCCCTTGAAAAGATCATGGCCAATCAGCTCACTGACTACCTCCTTGCACACAACCTCTTATATAGGGAGCAGCATGGTTTCAGAGCTGGTCATAGCACTCGACCGCCCTCACAGAATTGCGAACTCCCTGCACTCCACGCTTGACGAGGGTCACTGCAGAGGCCATGTTTATGGACCTTTCAAGACCTTCGACACGGTTTCTCATCCCTCCTTCTTAACACATTACAACAAATTGGGATCTCTCATTGTCCACTCTCATGGTTCTCCAGCTATCTTTCATCTAGAACCCAATGTGTTAAAATTAATACCACCATATCTACTATGCTGCCTGTACGCTCAGGAGTTCCCGGGATCTATCCTGGGTTCCCTGCTATTCAGCATCTACCTCAACGCCCTGCCTAAATCCTGCCCTGGCAATCTTCTCTACAAGGACAATGCTGTTCTTTATGCCACACATCCTGATCCTCTCTCTCTCTCTCTCTCTCTCCAGCTACCTTACAAAACTCCTTCTCTCAGATCAAACACTGGTTTGCTGAACACAGATTGGTGGTCAACATTAAAAAACTAAGATGATGCTCTATGCACACCGCCAAAACAGATCAAAGGCTTTCCCTGGAAATACTCTCCGCCTCTCTCATCCCACTGGAACAGGTCCAAAAGTATAAGTATCTAGGTATTACATTTGACTATTCCTCTCATTCTACGAACATATAAAATCCTCACCTCCGCCACCAACACCGCATTGGTCTTCTTTACAGACATAAAGACTGCCTGCCAGCTGAAGCACTTCACCTAGCCATTACCTGCTCAGTCTTATCGCTGGTGAACTATGGCCTCACAATCTGTGTTTCTGCCGACCCTACGGTGCTTCATCAAATAAAAGTAGTCATCAATAAGGCCTGCTGGCTCCTCTCTGGTGCCGACAGAAATACACATACCTGCACCCTATACGTGCTCACCAATATCCTCTCCCTTGAGGAAAGACTATTATACCAAACCTGTCTCTTCACCAGAAAGATCCACCTGGGTTTAACCCCAGTAGGTGTCATGGCTTCTCTTCAGGCAGCCACCATCTCAGCATCCACATGGGCTGCCCCACAAACTATCTGGAAGGAGCCTGGGTCAGGACCACTCTTGCCCAGTGATCCTTCCCCTTAGAGCTCCATCCTGGTACAATGCCCTCCCACCGGCTGTCACATCAATCTCCAATCTAGGTCCTTTCAAATCTGCCTTGGGGTCCATATTCCTCTCCTCACGTCAATGCCAGTGTAACCGGTAACCGTTGGATCCTGCACCATGCTGCTAGACCATGCACCTGCCCTTGGCCAGGCAGTGGAGAGCCCTCACTATTTCTAGCCTACAGGCTTCTCACCTCCCTTGGTTGCCATATGGTTGCACTGGACTATGAATGCATTGTATTATGTATAAGACAAGCCCTCCCTGAGGCTGACTTACTACCAACTCATATCATGCATTGTTTTAGCTACCAATTGTGTAGGTCTTAACTGTTAGATAAATATGTCGATAGCTCTGCCCTGTTTTAGCTACCAAATGTATAGGCATTAACCCGTGCTCATTGTATTTATAACACACATGATTGCTCACCCACATTTACTGTATGAATGTCTATGTTTTATTCTGATGTGGAGCCTTTGGAAATGAGTCTATGACTCAAAGGATTGTAATTACGATTTCCTAAATAAATAAATAAATACAGGCAAATATACATGGAAACAGCACTGCCAGGCGCATTTGAGCTGTCTGCAATTAAATGAATTTAGTCAGAAGTACCTCATACTGCTACCACCTCATCATACTGGAGTACCAGGAAACTTTTATAACTACCACAGTATTTTCCTAATTTGCCTGGTAGTCTCTTCAAAAACTATTAGCAAACTTTATTTATAACTGCTAGAACGGTCTCTAAAACATGCTGTTGATACCCTTCACAGGGTTGGGCAGTTAGATTAAAAGGTTTGTTCTTTTAATTTGAAGGTAATGGAAGCAATCCCAAGGAATGATGGTTTTAAGATTATGACTCCTGGAACAGCACAGAAAGTGAACCTCCAGGGCTCATTTTTCAGTTCTCCTGCTCCCAACAGTTGCTCCTTGGATTATTCTCACCTGCAGGCCTCACATGGCTGGTCAAGATTGAAAGCCACACTATCAGTCCACAATAAGAAGAAAGGTAAGTGGAGTGTTTGCAAACCTTGTACCAATTAGACTCTGTGTGCTTATTTTAAGTGAACTTTCATAGATTCATAGATAGTTTCAAGCCAAGGATAGCAATTGCTAACCAAATAGGCTTGCCTTTCAAATTAAAATTTTACAAAAAATTTGTCTTTCCATAATAATCGTCCATTCCTTTTTGAATGTGTTCATACTAGAACTATTTACTATCTGTTTAGGTAAATTATTCCATGCTCCGACCACTCTCAGACTAAACCAATGTTTCCTAAAATTATGTATCCAGTTTGCTGATACAGTTGTTTGGTGCTTCCTTTTTAATTCTTCCTGAATTGAACACAATTCCCATATGCATTAGTAGTTCAACATCCATAATATTTTATATAGAAACATAGATCACTCTCAATCTACGTAATATAGTGAATAAAGGTTCAAATTCAGAGTCTTTCCCAATATTCCTTGCCTGTCTGACCTTTTATTTGTTTAGTCAGTCTTTTTGAACTTTCTCAATGGAAAGTATATCTTCTCTGCTATAGGGAGCCCAGACCTCGCACAATATTCCAGATCTGCGGTCTAACAAGGCTACATACAAGGGGATTAAAACCTCTCTCCTTCTACTTGCAATGTATCTAAAAATACAATTTAGGACTTCAGAAGCTTTTTAGTTGTTTCCGACAGTGTACCCTAAATTTTAAATCGTTAGTAATTATGGCCTGCGTCATAACTGTATGAACATACAAACACATCAAATTTGCCAGCAGATAGTCCTAGAGGTCTATCAAGTCTGCTCGAATGTGCAGCTAGCACCCTTTATTCCTGCAGCTGCCCTCCTTCCACCCTTCCTCTTCATTAACCCCCCTTGTCCTGTCCCATCCTCGTTTGAAGCAGTCCACTGTTCTACTGCATACCTCTTCAGCAGGTAACGATTCCACCCAGCCACCACCCTCTCTGTAAAAAGTGTCTCCTCATCTCTCTCCTGAACCTTCCTCGCTCCAGTCTCATACAACATCTAGAAATTTGCCAGCAGATAAAGGCCTAGAGGTCTATCAAGTCTGCTTGAATGTGCAGCTAGCACCCCTTATTCTGCAGCTGCCCTCCTTCCACCCTTCCCCTTCATTAACCCTCCCTTGTCCTGTCCCATCCTCGCTTGAAGCAGTCCACTGTTCTACTGCATACCACTTCTGCAGGTAACGATTCCACCCAGCCACCACCTCTCTGAAAAAGTGTCTCCTCATCTCCTCCTGAACCTTCCTCGCTCCAGTCTCATATCATGGCCCCTGGTGCCCTCCCTCCCTTACTTTGAACAGCCCTCTGTACCCGCCTTTGTTTATTCCTTTCACGTATTAAAGGTTTCAATCATGTCACCCCTGTCTCTCCTCTCCTCCAGTGAGTACATGTTCAACTCCTTCAACCTCCTCTCGTATGATAAGTCCCCAGCCCCTTGATCATCTTTGTCGCTCTGCACTGCCCGCTCCAGTAACTTAATGTCCCTCTTCAGATCTGGACGCCAGTACTGCAGTACTCAAGGTGTGTGGTCTAACTAATGACCTATACAGTGGCAGAATCACCTCCTCCCTCCTCGAGGATATACCCTTGCAATACAACCCAGCATTTGTTGGCCTTGCAGCTGCCTTCCTACATTGTGCCGTATGTATGAAGATGTGAACTCTTAACAAACCTTATCACTGTGGTAAGATATTTATTTCCTATGCAGCTCCCAATGCCCCTACCTTTTGCTGCTGGGAGCAAGTTTAAGGCATCTCCCTATCGTGACATGATCTTTTATTTTGTTTATTTCCTCCACATTGCTGTGAGCTGCTACAGTAGGTTAAGTCCTCCAGTTGCCTGCTGTTAGGCATGTGTGCATCTTGCTGCCTCGCACTTTTGTAGCAGTCGATCTCACCCATCTTCACTAGAATTTGAGCACGTGGTCTTTGTGACACATCATGAGCGCCACCAACCGGAGGAGGGAGCCCTGAGTCTGGGACTGAAATGAACCCAAGTTTCCTGTTTTAAATAAAATAATTATTTACCAGTTTTCAAGTTGAAAAACAATACAAAATACATGGCTGTGGTATTTGGTTTCATGTTGATTTATTTATCTGAAGATTGGTAACCTGGACAGGCACACTGAACCAGAACTTGTTTCAGGTGTGACCCTGGGGAAGGGAACAAGGGTTTGTAAAATAAAAATAAAAAAAAAAAAAATAAAAAAATTAAACAACCAGGTAGCATAGTACAGTAATGACAAGCTATGTAAGACCAAAATTGCAGGTAAAAAGTTGGTAAAATATACAATATATAATGTTCAAACAACATGAAGTCTTGCTATATTATGACAGTAGCAGTTTGATCCAGCTCTAGAACTGCTCCGGAGGTGAAATGGTTAAAACCATTCTAAAATAGAATTTTGGCCATGAGCTCTAAGAAGCAGCTCTATCTGTGTTATTTCAAACCTGAACTGTCAGATTCTTTACTCCGCCTCATTGAACAGTCGCTCGGAGATTTCTCCTACTGCTCAGTTCATTTCTCGGTTTAAAGTGTTTCTCGGTTGGATTCAACGAGAAAAGTTTTATTTAACATAAAACCGCTCGGTTCAAGCTCTATCTGTGGTAACCGTAAGTAAATTGAAGGTTTTGTCTGTGTGGAACTTGTAAGTTATCGGTTTGGTTTTGAACCGATCAGTTGGGTTAAAACTCATTTAAAACTAAAAATTTAATATTTTAGAGTGCGGTTTCCGGTTCTTATCGGTTCTAAAAACGGATTTATTATGGTTTTTCCAATACCGTGACACGGTTAGGAACCGATAAGGGTGTCTTGCCTGGCACTGCCGTTAAAAGGGCAAGTTTTTCTGGTTAGGCTGGCATTATGTCTGAGAAACCCAAAGAAAACCGGGCCCACTGGGTTTCCAGCACTGTGATGTTTGTGGGGAAGTCTTTGCCAAGAGCTGACCCACACACCATGTGTTTATTGTCTGGGGTTTGACCACCTCCAGTCAGACTGCCAGATATGTAAGCATTTCCCTGCAGCCACCCTGGAAAAAGATTGGGCAGGCTCAGGGAATGAGAGGCCAAAAGTCCGCTGACCGGATGGCCAGCCCTGTTCGGTGCCAACCGAACGGAGGGAGTGCCCTCTGACCAGGGCGAGACTTCCTCGGCAAAGAAAAGCTGGTTCTGAGGAACCAATTCCAGTAAAGAAAACAAGAAAATCAGCAGGTCTGGAGTCCAAAACCCCTTCTCCAACTGCTGCAGAGATAAAAAAGCCATACAAATTGTCCAGTCACTGTCTCAGGGTCCGTCCGAACCACCACTATCTGGCAAAAGGTCGGTTCGTCCGGTCCCAGTGGTTCAGGAATATGATATTGAGGAATTTTATGAACCAGAGGAGGGGAGGATGATTATGAACAGTATGGATGTGGCTGGGAAGGTCTGGGTGTGCCCATTGAACCGACATCTCCCCAGACAGACCTTTAGAATCTCCCCTATGCTGTCTGAGTCCCCATCTCATTTCATGTTTTACAAAAAGTTGCTGAAACCCTCCAGCTTCCCTTAGAAGAAGCTGTGGATGAGCAAGAGGAGCCTGATTTTGTAGAAATGATGGATATTCCAGAGTCTAGGAGATTGTCTATTCCTTTACATAAGTCTTTTAGGAAGCAAACAATAAAAATTTTAAAACTCCTAATTCTGTGCACGCCTGTAGATAAAAGATGGACAGAAGGTACACATTGTCAGGTCCTGATACAGATTCCTTTCTCAGCAATGCAGTCATGTTGGGTAGTTCAGGCTGCTGCCTGTGATAAAGCTAATATTCCACTGGCTTCACATCCTCCTGACAAGGATTCCAGGAAGATTGATGCCATGGCAAAAAACAGTATATGGCAGCCTCTCTGGGACTCAGGCAAGCAAATTATATGGCTTATGTAGCTAGGTATCAGAAATCTAGATGGGATACTGTGATGCAATTAGCCAAGCAAGCCCATGGCCAGCTGGCTAGTGAACTAGAACAGGTGGCTGCTGATGGCATTGAGGCTTCTAAGGTTCAGTTTCATGCTGCTGTGGATGTTAATAATGTTTCCTCTAGGGTCATGGCCACATCTGTAGCTTTTAGGTTGGCCTGGCTCAGGTGTACTAGTCTGTCACAGGATACCCAGACTAAGGCTATGGATTTTCCTGTGGTGGGGAATTCTCTGTTTGGGGAGCAGACAGAGAACTACATGAAAAGATGGATGAATATAGGACTACTTACAAGAGTGCCCAGGCTAGGAGGCGGCAAGCCACTCCTCAAAGGTATACCCCAGGGGTAGGGGTAGGCCTTTTACCAGACTCGGGCCTCCTCTGCCTATGCTCAGAGGGCTTCTTCAGAGGCAGAGGGCAGACGAGGGGTGGGCAGACCTGCTCTCCCACCCC
This sequence comes from Neoceratodus forsteri, assembly GCA_016271365.2. NCBI lineage: Eukaryota > Metazoa > Chordata > Ceratodontiformes > Ceratodontidae > Neoceratodus > Neoceratodus forsteri. The sequence continues at coordinate 891,957,823 of CM057452.1, read as the reverse complement.
AGCCTAAAGCTCCCTGCTAAGCAGGCACCCTACCCTGATGGGGTGCCCAGGGCCGATTCTCCTGTACCGGTAGGGGCAGGCTGGCTTACTTCAGCCAGAATTGGCTTCTTTAACCTCAAACAAGTGGGTTCTGGAAGTAGTAGGCCAGGGTCTGGTTCTCAGCTTCAAAAGTTTCCCAAGTTGAGAAGCAGACTTTTCTACCTGCAAGTGCTTCAGAGACCCTTGCTCTGGAAGCAGAGGTCTCATCCCTGTTAGCTCTCAGAGCAGTAGAAAGGGTTCCTCCCTGCACCAGGCCAGGGTCTGTATTCCAGATACTTCCTTACCCCAAAAAGACAGGAATGGCGGCCATATTAGATCTCAGATATCTGAACAAGCATCTTTGAAACCAAAGTTCAAAATGGTAACTCTGGCAATGATTTTACCTCCCTAAGGCCAGGGGACTGGCTAGCCTCCCTGGACCTCAAGGATGCCTACTTCCATGTCCTAATCAGAAGCTCCCATTGAAAGTACCTCAGATTCGAACTGCCCTCAGGTCATTACCAGTTCAGAGCAATGCCCTTGACCTTACCTCTGCTCCAAGGGTATTCACAAAGTGTCTAGCAGTGGCAGTGGCTCACTAAGGAGGCAAAGGATTGCTGTTTTTCCCTATCTAGACGACTGGCTCATTGTAGGCCAGTCCCCAGAACAGGTAAATCTCACCTGCAGGTCACCCAGCAGTTTCTCACCTCCCTGGGCTTTCTAGCAATCTACCAAAGTCGGTTCTGGAACCAGTCCAGGTACTCACCTTTATAGGGGCAGAATTGGACACAAAGCTAGCCAGAGCCTTTCTTCCCTTAGAAAGGGTAAGGAATTTAGTGGCTCTGGCCTCCTCCTTCACTCTGCAGGTCTCTCGACCAGCAAGACACTTTCTGCAGCTCCTGGGGCACATGGCTGCATCCACAGCTGTTGTGCAGGAGCAAGATTTCAGATGAGAGACATTCAGTTTCACTTGAGAACCTATTGGTTTCAGAGAAGAGACCCCTTTCCAAGTTGGTCCCAGTGACTCGAACCTTGATCCTAGCCCTCCAGTGGTGGCAGGATCAGAGCAATTAAGATTGGGGGTCCCTTCATTCCCCCTACTCACGACTTGACTCTCACTACAGATGCTTCCCTTCTGGGTTGGGAGCCCACATGGGCGACCTTTCCACTCAGGGAGTGTGGTCCCCAGGAATCTCTGCTCCACATCAATTTGCTGGAACTCAGAGCTGTCTTTTAGCGCTTCAAGCATTTTCTGCATCTGTCCACGACAAGGTGATACAAGTCAGAACAGACAACACCACAACAATGTGGTACATCAACAAACAAGGGGCACTCGGTCTTGAGCCTTGTGCACCGAGGCAATGAAGTTGTGGTCTCTGGCCTATTCCTGAACACTTCCCTCATAGCAGTTCGTCTTCCAGGAAGGACAATGTCCTAGCGGATGCTCTCAGCAGGATTTCCAGGGCATCACGAATGGTCCCTGGATCCTCAAGTGCTGGGATAGTCTTTGTCAGATGGGGCACCACTCGTAGATCTTTTGCAGCCCCAGACAATCACAAACTTCCTCTGTTCTGTTGCAGGCCTCCAGTGCTGGGCTCAGTTCCCTGGATGCCCTTCTTCTGGATTGGGAGGGAAGTTTCTCTATGCTTTTCCCCTTTCCTCTCCTATTCAAAGTACTAGTCAAAATCAGATCTCAGCCTTGCAGGGTGATTCTGATTGCCCCGGATTGGGCCAGGCAGCCCTGGTACCCACTCCTTCTGTCACTGACAATCCATCTTCCCTTTGCCTCCCCAGGAATCACAACCTGTTGACTTGTGCCCAGGGAAGGGTTTGGTATCGGACCTCAAATCCCTCAACCTCAAGGCCTGGCTCTTGAGGAGTTAGAGTTGCTGATTTACACCTCTCTCAGGGTGTTCTTGAGATCCTAAAGGCTTCTAGAAAGCCTTCCACTAGGGCTACTTATAGTTCTAAATGGAAAAGGTTTTCCATTTGGTGTGCTAGGGAAAATATTTCCCCAGAATCTGCTGATTTGCCCATTGTGTTAGATTACATGGTACATCTTAATTCCTTGGTCTCAGACCAGCTACCCTGAGAGATTCATTTGGCAGCTGTATCTGCTTTTGTGTCAGCAGGAAAGTCATCCCCTCTTTCCTCTCATCCTGTGTTTTCCAAGTTTTTAAGGGATTACTCCATACTAATCCACTCTTTCAGGAACCGGCCCCTGCTTGGGACCTTAATGTTTTGCCCTAGTTAATGCAACCCCTTTTGAACCTCTGTCTTCTGCAGAGCTTAAGTACCTAACTTGGAAAACTGTTTTCTAGTGGCTATCACTTCTGCCAGACGCATAAGTGAGTTGCAAGCATTGTCAGTAGAAACTGACTTTATTTCTTTCCACAGGGATAAGGTAGTCCTTAGGACTAATAGGAAGTTTTTGCCTAAGGTGGTTTCAGATTTCCATCTTAATCAGTCTATCTCCCTTCCAGTATTTTCACTGATCACTCCTCTTCTGGTGAGAGGAGGTTGCACAGCCTGGATGTTAAGAGAGCTCTTAGTTACTATATAGAGCGTACCAAAGGTCACAGGTTGAATCCCTCCAACTTTTCCTTACCTATGGTGAAGTTGGGAAAGCAAACCTGCCACTAAGAGATCAAATGCCAGGTGGATTGTCTCTTGTATCCAATTTTGTTATCAGAAATGGGCAGAGCCCCCGGTTTGAGGGTCTCATTCTACCAGGGGTACAGCTGCGTCTCTAGCTGCTGCCAGAGACATCCCTATATTAGAGATTTGCCAGGCTGCTACTTGGAAAAACGGTACACACTTTTACCAAGCATTACTCCCTGGATGTCCAGGCCAGGAGAGATGCTCGGTTTGGCACAGCTGTTCTTCAGAGCCTATTCCTCAAGTAGGTTCTGCCCCTCCATGGAGGTACTGCTGTGTATTCTGTTACTGTCATAATATAGCAAGACTTCATGTTGTTTGAAGAAAAATTACTCACCTTAGTAATGTTGTTTCTTCTAATGGAGTCTTGCTATATTATGACCTCCCCCAACCTGCCCCTCTCAGAACCTCTACTTGGGTGGGGTGCGGGCAACTTGTGTGGGCACCTTTTATGGCCTGTTAGCATTTTGTCCCCTTTTGGGGCTTTGGGAGTGGGTGTGTGTGTGTGTGTTTATTATACTTATGTTTTATTCTCATATGATTAGAATTGTGTTAGTATTTCTGGTCCCCTGACTTGAGTCTTGGGTGTTGGGACCAGCAATGGTTGTTATTATTTAGGTAGCCATTTGGCTAGTGTAGGTTACAAGCTTCCACACAGACCTTAGTGAGTTTGGCTCAGAAGATCTGACAGTTCAGGTTTGAAATAACACAGATAGAGCTGCTTCTTAGAGCTCGTGGCCAAAATTCTATTTTGAATGGTTTTAACCATTTCACCTCCGGAGCAGTTCTAGAGCTGGATCAAACTGCTACTGTCATAATATACAAGACTCCATTTGAAGAAACAACATTACTAAGGTGAGTAATTTTTCTTTGAAGCTGTGAAGACAAGGGCAGCATTATGGAATTGGTTAAAATTAGAAAATGAGCTGGCTCGCCAGCACAGTGGCAAAGCGTCCCAGCTGTGATGCTGACACCCTGTGTTCACGAGAGGACGGGGAATTGAGCATCCGAGGGATGGCTCTCCCTCCAGGGAGGGTAGATGTGTATCTGCGAGCGACCCTAGCAGAGGCTGGAGTTCAGCAAGCTGGGACCATTCTGATATTGAGGCCTGCAGATGCTGATGCTCTGGTATCGTTGCATCATAACACATCATGCCTCTCACTGGGGACTTGGAAAAATGCCATCGACTGACATGATGAACTCCATCCTCCACAAGAGTACCTCGTAACGTGGACCATGACCCCTCACCCTCCATTACCACAAAAATTTGTTGGGGAACCAATGGCCCCACCCTGGGGCGTAAGCCAGAGTGCTTGAGCCTCACTCCCCCCCATGCCATTTGCATGTCCGTCGTGGGAAGATTCAGGGTGCTGGGGGCGGCTTGGTGGAGGTATGTCCCAGTAAGCAGTGGTTGGAGCAGAGCTTCAGCCTGTGGCAGTGGCAGACCGATGAGGGTTGGTTGGACTGCACAAAAGCATAGTTAATTTAAAAAAATTGAAATTGTCCAAAGGTGAAGGCCATGTTGAATAATGTATGGATATGGATAACCATATACAGTAAGGCTGTGTTTACACCAAGGTGTTAAGAGAAAAATGTATGGACCTCGGCGAAGCTCAAAATATCCATGCAGTCATCTCAACCTCTGGAGTATGTGAGAATTAATAAAAATGTTAAAAAATATGTTATGACCTTTGAACTGTGCTGAGCACCTGAATGGAATATGCACAGCACAGAGCAGTGTGTATAGTTCTCCATGCACAACAAGACTGTGTCTGAAACGAGAGGCTACTTGGCAGCAGTAACTTCAAGAGCGCAGCTGGAGCGGTCCCTGGTTGCTAGAACCTCAAGATTCAGACTTAGCTATATTAGTGTTTGGAAAACCAAACATAATCTCTTATAGTGTATGATACTCTATACACAAAATAGGGTGAGTCTGAATGACAAATTTATCAAAATGTTTTATGTTAATGCTGTTGTACACAAGCAGGAAGAGGCAGTAAATCAACACTTTTAAAATTAATCATTTCATTGAGGAAGTTTGTACCACTTGCAGCCAAGCAGCGGATTTTCTTTTCCACTTATCCTTGTTCTCCTTGAGGCCACAATCCAATTACTTTGGGCTACAAGTTGAAACAAAATAATAAAAAATTTGTTAGTACTGGCAAGTGAAGTAAGTTTCAAAGTGCTAATGATGGGTGCCACGGCTTGAGCATATCAGCGTGTGGGAGCATTATTTTCTGTTATACTTCAGCAGTGACCTCACTAGTGCAACACAGCAGCATTGTGAGCATAGCTACTGCAGCACAAGGAAATTATAGGGATGGAGTTCCATTGGCATTAGAGTTCCACCATGCACCAGAAGGATTTTGAGCAGGTTGAGTTTTATACGTAACAGTGGCTATCCATATACTGTTAGGAACTAGCCAGACAGGCAGGCATGTGACTTGTACTCTCTGACTAACTGGCTGCACCTAAAGGGCAGGATGACATACTAGACTTGTCTGCTAGCTAGGAAAACCTGCTGGCTTAACCCCCAAATCCAGAACCTGCTTAATCTAACGAACAGCCCCTGACTGGACTCGAGGCATGACTAGACAGTCCTACCAGGGTCCCTTTCTGTTGTACCTCTCAAGGACAATGATCCTTGCGTGACTAAGCTTCCCAGTTGGCTAAATGTGCTCCCCCAGGACATCCTTTTTATTTTTATTTTTGTTATTCTCTTCTTTATTTGATTTTCATACAGTACATTCCAGTCGATTGTGACCATACACAGGTAAGGGTAGGTATCAAGCCAGGGCACACAGAGTACACAGTGTATTCTTATAGATATTAGAGCAGTTAATATTCTGATGAAGTAATAACAATTAGCTCTAACCATTATAAAAGTTATTGTCCAAAAGGCCCAGGAGTTCAAAGGACCCTAAACCAATTGTAGTAGATTCATGGAGGATACTGGTATAGGCCCTAGTTGACAGTGAAAAACCTTAGCAATTAAAAGTACCTTTAATGTAAAACAGTTTACTGTAATATAACCCCAGGACATCCTGGCGGAAGCTACTTGGCCCATTCAGGAGTAAGCTACGCAAACACTTCACCAAACTTAGCAGGTGCGACTGCCTTCCCTAAGTAGGAAACTCCCCTGTTGCAAGAGCAAACTCCTCCTTCCCTCTCCGCACTTAGCAGCAGTGTCTGCCTTCCTCTAGAAACATCTCTCCTTTTCCCTACACCATCTCCATGCCTGCTGTGCCTTGTTCTCACCTGTATCCTCTCCCCACTACCCCTTGCCTTCTTACCCACCCCCTCCTCTCACCCACCTATACTCTGCGAGATCAACATTTAGCTGATTCGTTATTGTCTGTTATAATGTACACACCTACTTTGTTGGAATTATCTGTCTAAGTTGTCATGTTCAATGCCGGTTGACTCGTGAAAGCTCTTGAGTGCATAGTACCACACTGTCTTATTAAGTTTTCTTAATTGTATGTCTTTTGTGAAACCCTTGTAAAAGAGCTTCTAGCTCAAAGGTATTGTAATCCAAGAATTCAAATAAATAAATAAATGACTAAAAAGCTTGAGGAAACATATCGGACAGAGGCAGGCCGTCCTAAGATCCAGAAAAAGGGAACTAAGGTCAAGAGTGGAAGGGAGAAAAGAGGTTTAGTAGTGAGACAGTAGATAAGTCAGCGGACTGACATATAGAATAATAGTAAGTCACACATAAAACAATGATCATAACACAACACAAGTTACAAGTCTTAGACTTGTGCAGTTTGGGTGGGGATTCTTTAACCAGGAGAGGCACACTTAGCTGAAGCTTGATTCCAGGTGCAACTTGGGAGCACAAGAAAGTAAGTGACTTGCTCAGGGTCACACAGTATGCAAGTGGGGGCTGTGGGATTCTAACCAGGTCTCCAGGTTTGCAGCTCAGAGCCTTAAACAACTGTGCTATACTGCCTCCTAACTGATCAAACTGTTGTGTAGTACCACTGCAGTTCGCTGTCACACTAAGATCAGCCATACTGTTGGAAATGTTTTTTTCCTGGAGCTGGATGCCAACCTTCAAGACCCACTGGCCACTGCCCTGTCCTTTGCTCGCCCGTATAGATCCTTCATGACTTGTCCCCTGTGGTGGGGCCAGTAGAGAGCAGGCAGCCCCACCTCCCTAGCTGAACCACAGTTAGATATGTGGTAAGAAGTAGTGGGCTTGTGGACCAAGCTTGTGAGAGCCTTTATCCATGTTGTGGTTCTTTTTCCATTTTCACCCTCCCAGAAGTGCTTCAGCTAAGGCTGCAAGCGCATGCATGCCAAGGTGTGATGATGCAGTAGCAATGCCATCCATACGTTAGTTTTGCAGTTGACTCATGCAGACTTCCTATAGCCACCAGGAGCAGCCTCAGAGTGGGCAGCACAACCCTCCTTCCTGGTAGGCTTTAGGCATTGGCATGGATGCATTACCAGCCTTCTGCAAGCCTGCAGCGATGATCTGGCAGGGCATGCGGTTCCCCAGCCTGTGTGCTGTTGAGCTGACACCATTAGGTATGCTTTTGCAGTGTCATTAGGCTCAACCCATGAAGGAGCTCTGAGGTTGGGGTTGGAGCTCAACCCTCATCTTCTCACCCCAAGAATACTCCAATATTCCTAACTCTTCTCAGGGTTTTAAATAATTGATTAGCAGTTTTTTCTTTGGGACAATACTAACTGTACAGAAAGCATTTATATAGGTTTTCCAGAAGTGTTATGTTTGTTAAACACAGTGACGCAAGTGATATGCATTTTCACAATGTTTTAGAACTTTTATGAGCAAAACGCTAATCAATTTTTAGAGTTAAATAAAACCCTGCTTCTGCAGTATACCTTTAAGGTTAGATCTGCCGGAGATAGAATGCTATGCCAATGATGGAATCATTGGCATGAGCACTTTCAAATGCTGCCACCTATCAACTGCCTACATTCTAACCCTCAGATTTCTCTCTCCACCTGTCAAGACCAGACGCCTGGAGATTTCCTCATCATCTAGTCAGAGAAGCCTTTATTAATAACAAATACTTAAGTATTTTCATTTATTTTCATTTGCTGCCTCTTATCAGTGTTATTTTAATAACCGTTAGTTTGTTTAGCTAGTTTTGTGTTGTTTCTCGGTGTCTCATGGTTCGAATAACCGCTGAGGAACCAAGGTAGTTTTAGTTAGTTTCGAGGGTCCCTGGTTATTTACTAGTTTTGTAAATTTTATGTGCTAAAATCTTAGTTTTTAGAACTGATACCTTGAGTTCGAACCGCTAATCCGTTTTATTTCTATCGGTTCCCAGTTCCGCTCGGTTTCCCGATCGGTTCCTGAACCGACCGCAACCGATAAATTTTTTTTTTTTTAATTCAAAACCTTTAGTGCTTTAGTGTTGCAGTTTTTCTTCATTATGTCAGAAAAACCTAAAAGAGAACCAGAGAACCCGATTTTAAAACTGTTCTGAGTGTGGTGAAATTTTTGCCAAGGCAGATAAGCATTCCATTTGTGTTTTCTGCCTTGGTTTTGACCATTTAAAACTGATTGTGGCATTTGCAAATCTTTTCCAGAAAAGACTTTGGAAAAGCGTCTGGAGAGATTAAATAAGAAATGTAAGGGTCCCTCTGGCTCTAACCAGCCGAAACCCACAGGGTCTGTGGGTGACACCACAACTTCTACTCTTTTTACCCCTGATATGGGTAAAAGAGACCTCAGACTAGCTAGTTCTCCAGTTCCAGGAAAAAAAGTAAAGAAAACAAAGCACACTGAACCTCCCGTGGAAAAGGGACTTCTGTGATGTCTGCCACTGTGCCTACTCCTTCAGAGATTGCACAAGCAATAAAAATAATGCAAACTTTGCATGGTCTGCTGCCTGTGGTTTCACAGTCCCAGTTCAGACCCCTGCACCTTCCAACCCACCCTCCTTTCCTGAGGAGTGTGGTGAGGAGGAAGAAAAGGTGAGCCTATAGAGTCTGAGGTCCCCTGAACAAGAGTTTGGCTCCCCCAAGACTATAGAAGATTCTTCTTCTCATTTTCCTTTAACAGGAAAATTGTTGATGCTTTGGACGCCCCTACCTCTGAAGCTGTAGAAGATGAGGAGGAGGCTGAATATCTGGAAATGATGGGACTGACTCCTACTAAAAACTCACTCCCCATAAAAACGTTTTTAAAGAGATATTTAAAACTCCTCCAACCTCCTGGGTCTGTCCCGCTTTGGACAAAGGCTGGATAAAAAGTATCAGCTTGACAGAACAGGGACTGAATTCTTATTTTCAAACCGTGACCACCAAGGGGTGGTGTAAGCTGCAGCTTATGACAAGGCAAAAGTTCCTCTGGTTCTCATCCTCCAGAGAAGGACTCTCAAAAATTGAAAGTATGGCCAAGAAAGGTTACCTGTCAGCCTCTCTGGCCATTAGGCAAACTAACTATCAGGTCTATGCAGCCCAGTACCAGAAGGCTCTCTGGTAGTCTGTCCTGGACATGACTGAGAAAGCACCTTCTCCTCTTTCGGCAAACCTAACTGAAACTGCTAGGTTTGGCCTGGAACCTACCAAATACCAGATCCAGTTGGCAGCAGACAGTAATGAGACTGCTGCAAGGTGAATGGCAAATACCATCGCACAGAGAAGGTTTGCTTGGCTGACAGCCACAAACCTCACGAGATACCCAGAATAAGATTGGATTTTCCTATGGAGGGCAATTCCCATTTGGCAGCCATACAGAGGCCTATATGAAGAAGGTGGATGAGTATAACCCCACCTTCCTAGCAATTCTGCAAAAGAAAGACCCTCTACCTCCTCTAGACTTTTCAGTAGGGAGGCAGGGCGAGACAATTTCATTCCAGGCCTTTTTATCAGGCCATGGTACTTCCTCAGGCACCCCAGTACCTGCAGCAAGGGTATTTCAGGAGTAGGGTCAGAAAGGTGCCAGGCATGATGCCCACTCTCAGCCCCAATCTAAGCAGGACTCCTGACTTCATCAATCAGGCTGCCTCCTTTGCCAGTAGGGGTAAAGCTGACCCATTTTTCCAGAATTGAAAACCATCACCACAGACAAGTGGGTTCTGGAAATAGTGGGTCTGGGCCTATCTTTGATTTTTTTGAACAGGGAGGACTTGAAACTTAGTTTTTTCAAACCAGCTTCCCTCCTGGAAAGCAAAAGGCTGGAAAAAGAGGTGAAACACCTTCCTTCACTAAAAGCAGTGGAACCAGTCCCTTTGCATCAAAAGGAAAAGGATTTTATTCAAGGTATTTTCTCCACCAAAGAAAAATAGAGAGCTGCGGCTTATCTTGGATCTCGGTGTCCTCAACAGGTTCCTAGCAAAACCAAAGTTCAAAATGGTGACTTTGTCTCTGATTCTACCAACAATCCAAAAAGGAGATTGGCTGGCATCATTGGACCTAAAAGATGCCTATTTCCACACCCCATAAGGGAGTCTCACAGTAAGTATCTCAGGCTCAGACTCCTGTCAGGTCATGATCATTTCTCAGCTCTACCCTTCGGTCTCACTTCAGCACCAAGAGTGTTCACAGAGTGTCTGGCTGTGGTAGTGGCTCACCCATGTAGACAAGGTGTCAACAGTATTCCCTATCTAGACAACTGGCTGGTGGTGGGAAATTCACCACAACAGTTAGCAGAACACCTACAGCTCACTCAGCAGCTTCGTAATTTCTCTGGGTTTCCTTTTCAATCTTGAAAAATCAGTTTTTCTTCCTTCTCAAACTCTGCAGTTCATAGGCGAGGAATTGAATAGCATAGTGGGCAGAGCCTCTCTACCCAGAGACAGGGTAAAAGCATCCTGCAGTTGGCAGGTTCTTTCAGGCTCAATGTCCCAAGGCCTGCAAGGCATTATCTTCAACTTCTGGGCCACATGGCAGCTGCAACAGGCACAGTGCTAGACTCCAGATTTCAGATGAAGGACATCCAGTTTCACTTAATAGCTCATTGGTGCCAACGAAAAGGATTCCCTGTCAAACCTCATTCCTGTAACAAAAACATTTATCAGGCTCTTCAGTGGTGGAAAGGAAACCAACCTCAGAGAAGGGTTCCTTTCCAAAAAGAACTTCCATCAATGATTCTCACAACAGATGCATCCATCTTGGGTTGGGGGCTCATCTCTCAGAGCACTACCAGGGCACTTGGTCAAGTGCAGATACAATTTACACACAAACTTGTTGCGCTCAGGGCAGTGTTTCTGGCAATGCAAGCTTTCAAACCACTGATGCAGGGAAAAGTTATGCAAGACAGGACAGAAAACACTACCACCATGTGCTACATAAACAAGCAAGGGGGAACAAGGTCAAGCCTCCTTTGCACAGAGGCTACGATAATTTGAACCCTAGCTTATTCACTGGGCTCCTCACTACAAGCCATTCATCTGCCAGGCAGACAATGTTCTAGCAGATGCCTGAGCTGAATCGCCAGGACCATCACGAATGGTCCCTGAACAGCAAGTGGTGCATACCTTATTCAGGAGGTGGGGCACCCCAGAAATAGACCTCTTTGCCTCTTATCAGAGTCACCACTTGCCACAATTCTGTTGCAGACCTCCAGTAGTAGGCACGGTTCCCCTGGATGCCCTTATTCTGGATTGGTCAGGGAATTCCTGTATGCATTCCTCCGTTTCATCTGGTATACAGGATGCTGTTGAAATTCAGGTGTCAGCCAGCAACAATGATTCTGATGGCCCCAGACTAGGCCAGGCAGCGTGGTACTCCTATTGCTGTCCATGTCAGTGGACAAACCAATACACCTTCCAGGAGGCACAATCTTCCGACCTCCAACCAGGGAGGTTCCTGTATCCGAACCTCAAGTCACTCAGGCTCAAAGCTTGGCTCTTGAGGACCTAGAGTGTGCTGGTTTACATCTTTCTGAACCAGTTATGGATGTTTTAAGAGGATATAGAAATCCTCTACCAAGAAAACCTATGTTGCAAAGTGGAAGAGGTTTTCTATTTGATGCTCTAGTAGGAGTTTAGTGCCAACCCATGCAGCAGTGCCGTTGTACTGGACTACTGGTCTTCTTGCATTCCACTGGCTTACAGCCTTCTGCACTAAAGATTCATTTGGCTTCAATCTCGCCTATGCATCTGCAGGCAAGTCTGTTTCTTTGGCATCAAACCCCGACTTAAAAGGTTCTTCATGGGCCTTTCAAGTTTCCACCGGTGAGAGAACCAGTGCCAGCTTGGGTCCTTAATATCTGCATTGCCCAACTCATGGTCCCTCCCTTTGAGCCTATGTTTTCAGCACCTTGGAAGTATGTCACATGGAAACAGTGTTTCTAGTAGCCATTACTTAAGCTAGAAGAATTAGTGAGCTCCAGGCTTTATGCATTGAAAAGGACTACATTTCCTTCCACAGGGATAAGGTAATCCTACAGACAAGTAGGAAATTCCTCCCCAAAGTGGTTTCAGACTTCCACTTGAACCAATCTATCACTTTGCCATTGTTCTCCACTGACCATTCTTCTTCTGGTGAACGTAGGCTGCATAGCCTGGATGTCAAAGAGCTTTGAGCTGCTACATGACAGCCACTAAGCCCCATAGGCAGGACAGGATACAACTTTTCCTCACAGGGATGTAGGAAAGGGAAATCCAGCATCTAAAGGTCCATTTCTCATTGGATTATCCAGTGTATGCAATTTTGATATTCAAAGGTGGGCAAGGAAGTTCCAGCAGGGCTTAGAGCCCCTCTACACGGGGTACAGCTGCAACACTGGCAGCTGCAAGGATGTACCTTGGTGGATATCTGTAAAGCAGCAACCCGATGAACAGTACACACATTTGTCAAGCATTACAGATTGGATATGCAGGCTAGGATTGATGCCAGGTTTGGTATAGCTGTTCTGCAGAGCTTGTTTCCAAAATAGGTTCTTCCCACCTCCTAAGGTACTGCTTTTAGTCTGCAGATGAGTTAGGAATATTGGAGTATTCCTGGGATGAGAAGAAAAAGTTACCACAGTAACCTTGTTTCTCCCAGGGATACTCCAATATTCATGACTTTCCTACCCTGCCTCCCGTTTAAGAAACAGTGGCCTCTGTATTCCGTGCTGTACCTTAACGTCTGCATGCCACATTCTGCTTTTATTGGAACTTGTTCTTTTGTTTTCTCCTTTCAGGTGATTCTGACATAGGAGCTTGGGGTGTTGTTTATGGTAAGTTTATATTTCCTCCAGTTGGAGGTCTGGGTGGAGAATTTTGAAGTTAAATTTTAAATATTTTAAATTGTGGGTCTCTTTCTTTACAGGTGTCCACTAAATCTGATGGTAAGAATGTAGGCAGTTGATAGGTGGCAGCTTTTGAAAAGTGTCTCATGCCAATGATTCCATCATTAGCATAGCATTCTATCTCCGGGCAGATCTAACATTAAAGGTATACTGCAGAAGAGTTATGAATGTTGAGCATCCCTGGGAGAAACAAGGTTACTATGGTAAGTAACTTTTTCTTCTGTGTCATCAGGCACGACAACAGCGGAAGTGGTTTGCTCTGCTGTGCCAGTGACCTTGATTTTAGAGCAGACCAGAACAGATGGCTAGGAAGATCGCAAACAGGGGTGGGTTTGCGATGTATTCTTCCACTGCTGAGACACCCCCTAGCGATAGGCTAGCGAGCTTGATTCCCATTGGGTCATCCCTATTGGTAGTCAGCTCAGGATTTGAGTTCCACATGTTACGGATGAGAGGGAGAGGCATAGGGCATTTGAAGGAAAATGGTGGTCACCTGTATATGACAGTGCTGGTGCTGTTAGTCACTGAGCCTGCTCTGCCACTCCCACCCGATCCATTTTATCAGGAGTGAAACCTAATGTGTAGACTGTCATGTTGGACTTTGGGGTAGGAAGAAGTAGGCTGCTGGTTAACTAGGATCTGCAGCTTATCCAATAGGTAGGAAATGGGCAGACTGGGTGGGCCAAGCAGTCCTTATCTGTCGTCAAAATCTATGTTTCTATGACTTTGATGCCGATATGGAGTGGGTGGTCACAGAAACAAGGTGCATGATGATATATTGTCATCTCGGTCTGTTTTGATCATGTATTCTCAAAATCACTGTGCTTAAAGAACCTCTGAAGCTGTTGTGACAACTTTGAAAAATATAATATTTAGGCACAATTCAGCTTAGATTTATTTATTTTTTAACTCTCACCCTTCTTTACTAAGGACATTTGCTGTAGAAAGAATTGCTGCCTTATCTGTTGTGGCTATTGCCTATACATGGCATCACACTGCTATTTATGACATCACAATCTGCTATGGAGATAACTGTGATGCCATAAATAGGGATTATGATGTCAGGTGAAGGGAAGCAGAAAGATCAGGTAAAGTCTAAGGGACAGTAATGCTTTCATACAGCTGTACTCAGTAATAAAGAAAAAGGAAAGAATTACAGAAGATATATGAAATATAAAGTAACGTGTCTAAATCTCACATTTATTTCAAGCTTTTCTAATGGTGTCAGTGGCTGTTTAACAAATGTGTTACAAGGTATATCCCAGTCTACAGTACTGTAAAGCTTTTAGGTGGTGACAGAGCAGAGAAAGTTGAGAGAGATGAAAGAAAAGCTCAGAGAAAATAGAAGATAACAGTTTGCGACTAAACAAAGAGAGGGATGCATAATGCTTTTGGTCAGTCACCTCCACCCTCAGGCATCTTAGGGGAGAAAACTGTGTTCGCTTGAGCTTCCTATACCAGCTCTTACCCATGCCAGCACACTGAGCATAACATGTAGAATACCTAACGAGGTACTGTAGCTATTGTGGTCTTTCAGGGTCACAGTTGTTGATTCCTACTACAATTACTTTGCTCAAATCTTATTTGAATTACTTTTTTAGTGGTCCCACACCTGTGAGTCGAAGAGGTGGGATTTACAAGATGTGATAAGAGCCGGACTTTGCCCTCAGCCTGGAACTCCTGAGTTGTTCGGCACAGGACTATGCAGAAACTCCTAAGCGCAGTGACATGTCCACAGCCTCCCATCCACATGAAATGTCTTCATGGTGAGAACTCAGTAAATATTATGAAATGGCTCTTTTCTGTGTTATTCCACATTGTCACTGGTAATTCATAAGTACTTGGTAATTATCCTGTCCTATTAGTATACATCCTGTAACATGTTTATCCAGTTGCTGTTTTATTCTTTGTTGCCTTACGATTGAATTCAGATTGACTTGTACTGCTGTTTATTGTTTGTTACGCTAGTAATTGCTTTGCACAGTAGCTGGTCTTGTACTCCTCCTGCCCGATGAAGTTGGAACTGGAGCTGTTGCCAGCTCAGCATGCTTTAACATTTGAAATAAATAAATGGTAGGGGGACTGACCTGCTCACAAAGCTGTGACATCACCATGGCAACCCTGTCTTTACTAAAAGGAGAGGAGGGTATGACTGCATTGGGACAGATCTTGTACCTCCTCTTGGGAAGGGAGCGCAGTCCTCAGCAGACTAAGTGTTACTTTGATGTGCATTGAAACTTGCCAGAGGGGGTGGTGGAAGGCAAAGTGGTGGCAGAAACTGCCCCCCAGGCTGTGACGAAGGTAGAGAATTCTGAGGAAAGGATACCCCAAAATGAAGGAAAACCAGCAGTGCAAGGGATCAGCATGGGGAGGAAGCAGCTAGTATGCAAAGGAGAAGGGGGGCACAACATGAGAAGGGACAAGTAGAACTAAGAAAATCTGGACAGCCACGTGCCCATGCTAGAAGTCTGGGAAACAAGATACCAGACCAGGAGGCCACCATGGCTGAGGCAGGCCTGGATATTGTGGCATCACAATAAACATGGTGCACCAACAGGCATGACTGAGAAATTGTTATACCTGGCTACACAATGTTTAGAAGGGACAGGGTTGGAAGGAGAGTGGAGGAGTGGTGCTTTATGTTAAGGAAGACATCAAAGCGATGGAGGTACAAGGAGGACAGGTGAGTCGAGATATTGTGGGTCAACCCCGAGTCGGAAACATTCGCATGGAAGTGGTATACAGGCCTCTGACACAGGGAGAGGACATAAAAAAGAGATGTTGGAAGATGTAGGGCAGACTGGCTAAGAAGGGAGGTGGTACTGGTGGGGACTTTAATCTGCCACATGTAGTGTGGAACCTACCTGCTGTAGCATCAGCTAAGAGCAGAGCCATCTTGGACTCCCTTCAGGGGCATTTCTTAGAAGCTGGTTAGTGAACCCACCGGGTGGGGGCAACACTGGGCCTGGTACTTATGAACAGGACAGTGTGGCAGACATCAGAGTGGGAGTCATCTGGGGACCAGTGACCATCGGATAGTATGGTTTAATATAAGAACAATAAAATCCAGTTGCACAAGGGTGAGGGCCTAGATTTCAGGAGAGCTGACTTTACAAAGATGGGGAATGCTCTGAGAAGCTGGGGGAATGGGCCAGAATAAGAGAGAACATAGTAAAGGCTACAAACTTGTATGTCTGGCAAATAAGCAAAAGCAGAAAGCGGAGGAGACCATTATGGTTCTCGAGGAAGTGACAGAAAATTAAGGAAAAACAGTGGCATTCAGAAAGTATAAGGAGACTCAGAGGAGGACAGAGAAGTGTATCTGGGAAATGGAGGAAGGAACGCAGTAAGCAGCACAAGAGTGTAAGCTGAGAAAAGAACAGCCCAGATGGTATCAGAGGGAGACAAGACATTTTTCAGGTATATCAGCGAAAAGGAAGACCAAGTGAGAGACTGAGCTGTTATAAAGAAGGGCAGGAGGCTATACTGAGCAGGACCAAGAAAAGGCAAATATCTTAAACAAATATTTCTGCTTAGTATTCACAGTTAAGGGGAAGACGAAAGACCACAAATAAGCACCAAGAAATTGAGGGGAGGAAAATGAACACCAGTCCCTTTTCTGAGGAGAGGGTCAGGAAAGCACTCGCTAATCTGAGGGTGGACAAAGCCATGGGGCCAGATGGGGCGATCCAAGAGTGTTAAAGAAACTCTGGGACATGCTAGCTGCACACTTGACAAACTTAACAGTTCACTGGAGCTCACCGTGTAGTCCTAGAGGACTGGAGAAGAGCGGATGTAGTCCCACTTTACAAAAGTGGTAGAAAGGAGGAGGGGAAATTACAGGCCTGTCGGTATGACATTTGCAGTAGGGAAACTGATGGAAACACTAATAAAAAAAAAAAAAAGAATCGCGGAACACCTGGAATCCAATGGACTGCAGGACCCAAGGCAGCATGGCTTCACGGATTGGGAGGTCATGCCAAACAAATCTGATAGATTTTTTGACTGGGTTACCAGGGTGATGGGCTGGGGAATATGTGGATGTGGCCTGCCTGGACTTCAGCAAGGCCATTGACACCATTCCACATAGGAGGCTTGTAAACAGGTTGGGTAGCATGGGGTGGGCAATAAGGTGGTAACCTGGGTAAGAAGCTGCTTAGGGAAAAGAGGCAGTGGATGGCAGTAAATGGAGTTTCATGCTGAGGAGGGAGAGTGACCAACGGTGTACTGCAGAGGTCAGTACTGGGGCCAGAACACTTTAATGTCTTTAGTAGTGACATAGCAGATGGACTGGAAGGAAGGTCTGCCTCTTGCAGATGACACCAAGATCTGCAACAGAGTGGACACTATGGAGGGATGCAAAAGATGGAAAGAGACTTGAAATGATGGGATGAGTGGTCAGACATTTGGCAGCTAAGGTTTAATGCAAAAAGTGCAAAGTAATGCACTTAGGTCACTGAAACCTGGGGGTGGAGTGCAAAATGGGAGGAGAGATACTAACAGCGACCAAGCAGTACTGAGACCTGGGGGTAATCATATCAGATGACCTGAAGGTGGCCAGACAAAGCAGTCGGGGAGCGAGTGGGATTGGGATGTATAAGTAGGGGTATTACCATCAGGAAGAGGAAGTGGTGTTGCCACTATATAGGTCTGTAGTAAGACCCCACATGGAGTACTGTGTCCAGTTTTGGAGGCCGATCTCAGGAAGGACACTGACAGGATTGAGGCCATCCAAAGGAGGGCTACCAAGATGGTACAGGGTCTACATCAACTTTCCTTTAAGGAGAGACTAAGAGAATTAAACATGTACACTTTGAAAGGGGGGTATGACTGAGATCTTTAAATACCTCACGGAGATGAATAAGGTACAAGTGGGAGATATTTTTCAGAGGAAAGGATGCTCCAGAACAAGAGTCCACGATATGAAGCTGGAGATGGGTAGGTTTAGGAGAGATGCAGAAAACACTGCTTCACAGAAAGGGTGGTGGATGCCTGAATGGTCCTCTAGTGGAGTTTGAGGGGACAAACACAGTGGTGGGATTCAAAAAGCTTGGGATAAGCACAAGGGAGTCATAAGGTATAGGTGAGGGAGGCACAGAAGTGCCTTAGACCTGGAGGGGTCTACAGTCTAAGCAATGCAACAACAACAAAAAAAAAGCAGACTGGATCATGCGGTGTGCCTTTATCTGCCATTAACTTCTGTGTTTCTAAGTAATATTTCAGGTCTGTTAGAATACTTTTAAGTTTTAAAGTGTCAATGAGGCAGTGTGGAGGGGTTGTGGATAACCGATGGACCAGTCACGTAACTTCGGTTCAACACACAACCCTGTTAAACACACGGATAACCTTAAGCAATGGCATATTCCTTCTTCAATACATCAGTTTGCAGCAACAGACTATGCATGTCCTTCCTGTGCACTAAGTCTGCATCTGCTGATCTAATTATCCTGTGAAATGAACTATTCCTGTGTTGGTCTTGCTGGTTAGGGTGATGGGGAGCTCAAAAGAGGAAAAACCCAAACAAGCTAAAGACAAAGAACCTCAGTGCAGAAGCACTGAAATAAGGGTTGTCCCAAAGGACACTGACAGTAAAACCAAGTTTCAGAGAAACACAACATCACACATACCCCTATACGCAAAGCATCATGGGATGTATATCAAATCACCATGAAATGTTTAGGCTGGTTCAGATTAAAGCAGGAATGCATGGTGCCAAAGGGCCTCTCAAACAGTCTGTAATTTACATGCATTTAAATAACTCAATGGGTGTTTTCTGATATCTCTATCCCAGTAACGTAATTTTTATAATACAGTCCCGTAGTAACTTTTACCTTTATCAAAACACCTAGTGCCGTGGTGATTTAAACATTGATAGGTTTCATACACATACATATACATCAAGGTATTTTATGACAGTGCTACTGCATACTAAATCCAACAACGAGGAACACAGCCTGTTGTTTTACATCAGCTCAGAGGTCACCACAATAACCTCCTGTCACGAGGACCTAAGAGGAAAAGGAAAATTAAAGAGGACAGTATAGCATAATCAAGAAAGGGAGGGGCACCCATGGTTGGCCAACCTTATTGAGTAGAAATTATAAAGGATAGATTAGGCAAAGAAATAGAAGAACTGTTGCAACAGATTTAAGGTCGCTCCTCAAGAGTGGCAAGATCTCCCGTCACATATCCCCCGCCTTAAGAGGGAAGCAGTTATTTCAGATTGCTTACCACCTTCCTGTCTCAGGAAGGAATGGAGCTTCTACCTATCCATCTTCAGAATGAGGGTCCCTATTAACGATAAACATTCCATCATAAACATAGTGGTTATCATCATTCCTTACTCTGAGGCGTTAACACATTTCTCAACAGAGACTAATGGTACCTTCCCTGCACCATCTCCTTTTAGGAAAGTCCATCATATTTCATTGGCATCAATTCCTGCACCACATCTGGACATGAAATCAGCATTTCCATGTGTTGTCCCTACCCTGTGGGACACAGTAAATCGATAGGGCTGAAAAGCTAAGTACCACCACATTATACAGTTTTTTTTTCTCATTTGGTGCAAATAGCAAAGGGGTTTTAAGTTATAACCTTAAATTCAGCTCCCCACAAGTAATATCAAAGACTCAATAGTCCATTTCAGAGCTAAGCATTCATTTTCTATTGTAGCATATCTTCTCTCCCTTTCATCTAGCTTTCTACTGATTCGTGATCGGATGTTCTTCCTCATCTATTTTCTGAGGTAAGACTGCCCGATACCACTCTCTGATGCATCGGTTTGAACCTCAAACACTTGGTTGAAGTCAGGGCTTTTCAGTACAGGAGCTGTACATAGAATGACCTTGATATTCCTAAAAGCCTTATCATAAATAGGGGTCCATTGAACCTTAATCAGGCACCTCTTTTTAGTGAGATCAGTCAAAGGACTGGCAATGGCTGAGAAATTGGGACTAAATCTCCGTAATAATCTGCCGGCCTAAGAAAGATCTCACATGCTTTTAGTGGTAGGTATGGGGCTGTTCACTACCGCTCCACCTTGGGCTTCACCTGTCCGTTGCCTAAAATGAACCCTAGGTATCTTGTCCTGGTCTTTGCTAGGGCACACTTAGCAGGGTTAATGGTCACTCCTGCCTCCTTTATTGCTTGCAATACCTGGGACAAGTGTCTAACACGGATTTCCAATCAGGGCTGAATATGACCACATCGTCCAAATAAAACCGCACAGTAGTCAGTGTGTGGTCTTGGTATGTGGCTCATAAAATGCTAAAATATGGCTGGGGCCCTTGTAGTCAAATGACTTTGTGACAAACTGATATCAACTGCCTGGGGTGCTAAATGCGGTTTTATCTTGTGGATCAGGTGACAAGGGATTGCTAATATCCCTTAGTAAGGTCAAGGGTGGAGATACACTGTGCATTGCCTAGCCTGTCAGTGATGTCATCTATTTGGGGCATTGGATAGCCATTAAATAGTGACGCATTGTTAAACTTTCTAAAATCTAGGCATAGACATATCTTACCCTCTTTCTTCTCTCCACTATGACCATGGGTGAAGACCATGCAGTCTTTGAGGGCACAATTATGCCTAACTCTTCCATTTTTGACTTCCTGAATTACCTCATCCCTCGTCCTTCATGGGCAAGCTGTAGGGCTTTTGATGTACATGATTGTTGTGCGTGGCAGTTATGGTGCGCAATTCCTTCAGCCCTCCATGGGATGTTTGTGAATATGGTTGAATTTAATATGCAAAACCTGTTCCGTGCAAGTAGAAACAGGCTAGTAGTGCATGTAGGTTTGTCCTTGCATGCACGATAGTGCATGTAATGCTCTCCCGACTGTGTGAGTGCCCTGAGTATATTTAGCAGGAGTTGTGAGCAGCTTCTAAGGAATAATTCCTAGGCACAATGTCGGAGACAGACAGTCGACAATGTACTGAGGAGTTTGCCACTGGGGGCTCTAAGTGTCAGAGTGCTGCATTAAAGTTGCACCTATAGTGAAGTGAGGTCCAGCCCGTGGCGGCATATAGTGTGCAATAATGGGTAGAGAAGGGAGGTCAGTGATGAAGCGTTATAGCTCTGTGGTAGAGCATGTCCAATTTTCTGAGACAGGAAGCTGCACAGCTATTGTATATGAAGTCTGCGTAGTCAGTTAAGGACAGGAATGTGGCTTGGACTAGTCATTTCTTTGCGTCTGCTGTAAGAAGTCTTCTTATCCTGCAAAAAGGCCAAGTCTTTGCCTTAATTTTTTCAGCAAGTCTTCCAGGTGGTCAGTGAAGGAGAATTTACAGTCGATCCAGACCCCAAGATATCTGAATTCGGAATGTACTCTAGCACTATCCAGCATCGTGGTTATTGGGGCAAGGGAGTCAGTAGTGCTTGTGTAGTTTGGGGGAAAGCGGCATGGCTTTAGTTTTCTTCGCATTTAATAGCAGTTTTTTATTGATTAGTTGGAGTTGCAAGAGGTTGAAATCTTTTGTAGGTCAGTACAAGCTTCTTTTGGTGTGGCACTTGGCCATGATATGAAAAATGACAGCTGTACTATTCATAAGGAGGTGTGGAAATATGCCTATGTTGAAAATCTGGGTGAAAATATTACAAATTCGCAAATTTACGTGTGTGTGGAAACTGTGCAATGCATACACTCATAAAATAGTCATTTGTTAGAATTTTTCACCAAATTTGCAACATAGGCTTTTGAAACCCACCTCATGAACACCAACTCTGTCATTTCATTAATCTGTCCCAAAAGGTGATTCTGTGCAGTGACCGCACAATCACCTTTCAGGACTGAACTCTTGTCATGACAGTGACAGAATTCATGAGAAGAGGTGTCAAGAACCTATGCTGAAAATTTGGTGCCAAAGTCATAAAATAGCCATTATACAGCTTACGAGCCATTTCCTCAGTTCACGGTCAGCTTTGAAGAGTGCAGGCGTGTTCCTGGTCCACTGAAGATCATCATCGCGGGCTTCCGGGGTGGGGTATGTGTGGGGAGTTGGGGGCAGGATTCACCCGAGGTCCATTTTCTTGTTTACAGGAATGTTAAAAAAAAAAGACAAAAAGCGGACATTTTTAGCGCTGAGGTGGGCTCCCCGTGTGCCACCTACCTGTTTGTTTGGGGGTGGAGCTGGCAGGGATTGGGCACCTTATGTGTTTGGGGGCATGGGCGCACTGGGGTGGGCTCGAGCATGCCAATTGGTTGTTTTGGGGGGGCTGCAGCCGATGGGGATTTATCACCCCGTCAGCCACACAGTGTGCTGAGGTTGGAGGTCATGCCGAGGGGGATTGGGCACCCTCCTCGGCACACAAGAGGTGGGGGCTAGGGGCCGAAAGGAGGGAGGGGTGGACATTAGCAGAGGGAGGAAGTGGGAGGGATTGTCCGAGCTGTGCATGACAGCAGTTTGGCTATGTCCCGGGGCTATGTATGCTAATAGCATACATGCTACCACCGCTGATTGCAGCGGACCTTTTCTTTGATGTGAAGACCAACACAGCCGAACTGCTGTCATACATAGCTTCGTACGTGTGTGGTCCAATGGGGTTAGCCTGCTACACTGATCACTGCATTGGGGAGGAGGTTCCACACACCTCCAAAACTCGTTACTGTTGCAAGGCGTTCCTTGCGCTTAAGTGCAAGCGAACGAAAAAGGAGAGAAACCAGTAGATGCTTGAGGATTTCTCTGTAACGAAGGTAAATAGGGAGGTACCTATCCCAGTCCCTACCCTCTTCTTTTACATACCTTCTCAACATTCTCTTTAATGTCTGATTTAAACATCTCTTCAAGGCCTTGAGTCTGTGGGTAGTATGGGGAAGTATGCACTGCTACCACGCCCAGCAGACAGTACAATTCTTTTAGCACATTGCATTAAACTTACTCCCCTGATCAGTAAGTATTTCCCTAGGGCAACAGTTCTCAAACTTTGTCATAGTAGAGCCTCTAAGCCATGGAAAGATGTTGAGCCTCCCCAAAATACTGAAATATTTTGGCCTCCCCATAGAAAAATAGCCTACTTTTCATAGGTACATCAGGAATAAATTGAAACCTCTTTGCATAGCTGGCTCTAATGACAACGTATTTGCTCCAATATTTTGACTCTCGACTCACTGTTACCCTTACAGCCATACCATCATGTGTCATAATGCTTTTCTGTTTTCCCTTTAACTGGAATAACCTTCCTGCCAACCTCTGCCTCTCGCCCTGCTCTTAAGCAACTTCTCAGGGATCATTTTGCTCCCTCCTGCTCGTATTCCTAGTATCTGCATGGTTAACTCTTGCATTTGGACAGTTCTGCTGCCAGTCTAATTGATCAATTGTTCCTCACATTGTTAGTTTATTGTTCTTAATTTGTTTTGTACTTTTTATTCATTTGTATTGCTTGAGTGTTTAGCAGTTACATTTTGAATTGTATTCTCTCACTACCCTTCCCTGGGTACACCTGAAATAAGCCATGGCTCGTGTACAGTACCTTTCCTGGTCACAGACTGTGAATAAATACATAAACTCGCTACTATTATCCTCTTTCAGTTTGCCTTATCCCTTCACACAAAATCTATAAAGTTCAAAATTGAAATATAATACTTTTCAAGACTTGCTTGAGCCTCCCCTGGAACAGGTTGGGGCCTCCCCAGGAAGGTTGGCTCACCATTTGAGAACCCCTGTCCTAGGGGATTCCCAGAGGCTAAACACCTTTGCAGTCTCCTCTGCTATCCTTGG
Organism: Neoceratodus forsteri; assembly: GCA_016271365.2. Lineage (NCBI taxonomy): Eukaryota > Metazoa > Chordata > Ceratodontiformes > Ceratodontidae > Neoceratodus > Neoceratodus forsteri. The sequence continues at coordinate 891,934,206 of CM057452.1, read as the reverse complement.
GGCGTGACAGTTCTCATGGGGATAGCTTCTGGGTAGAAGGTAGCATAATCACATATGACCAGTACAAATCTGTTAGTCTTGGGCTCTTTTCCAGGGGCCCACTACATCTATGGCTATCCTGTCAAAGGGGTTAGTCACGATGGGGATGGGTTGTAGTGGTACTGTATCCCTTTTCCCCTGAGCTACCTTCTGACACTTAGCACATGCTTTACAATGCTCAGCTATGTTCTCGTGGATAGAGGGCCAATAAAATCTGGTAATATCCTATTCAGGGTACTGTCTCTGCCTGCTTGGCCTGCTAAAGGGATGTCAGGTGCCAGATACATGATTTGGGAGTGGAATTTTCTGGAACCATTAATTGGTCTACCACCTCTCAGTTCTGGGATTAGTGCATTCTCTGTACAGCATTCCCTGTTTTGCAACAAATTGAGGGCACCTTTATCCACTCCCTTCCCCACCTGTGAAAAAAAAAAGTGTTAACCCCTAGGCTGCCGACAGAATTAGAACATACAGGAATTTTGGAAGGGTGAAGGGTCTGCTTTTTGCTCATGCTGCATATCACATTTAAAAATGTGTCCCAAGTCTGGCTGTCGCCAGCATGAGTATCAATCAGTCCTTCTTTAGCGTCCTCTTCACCGCCTTTAGTTTTATGATCCTTGCCAGGACCCTCAAAAACATCATCATCAAATGAGAACACAGATGGTAAATGTTCCTGCTTCACTTGAGCTCTGGTGATTACGGCAACTAGCAGAGTCCTAGGCAGCATGACAATGTATAAATGAAGCAAAGTCTGAGAGGTCATGCCTGATAACAACTGGCATGGGTAGGAGAGGTACCAACCCCACTTCTACCTCATGTGTCTTGTCTTGAACAGTCATTTGTATGGTGGCTGTAGGGAGCAATGGGTATCACCGTGCACATGATGACTGCTTTGTCTGGCCCTTTATTATTCTCAGTCACCAGATCTGCTTGCACAAGAGTTTGGTGGCTCTCTGAGTCAATCAGTCCGTCATCTGCTGTGATCCAATCTGCACAGTAGCCATAAAGTGACCCCATTTACGCTAAGTCTAGATGAGCTGTCTCTTTCTTTGTATTAGGACAGTTCTTACATAATGTCCCTTTCTAGGGACATGGATATGTTGTTCATCCACACTTTCTGGCAGGTATCCTTGCCGCTTTAAATCTTGCGGAAGGTCTTCAAGCTGGCTCCTCCCACCCACCTGGGTGGTAAAACTCGGCTCCGATCCCATGGCGCCAGATCTTCCTTACCACTTGGAAGCTCAGGTTCCCTCCTTAGCGCTCTGCGTTTAGACTGGATCCTAACTCTTGATTCGTCCAAAATTGGTTTTGAAGTTTTCTAAACTTCAGTCTTCATCTTCCCTCGTGGCTGCGATGGACAAATCTATTCGGCTTCGGGACGTGCCCTTGCGGGCAGAAAATGTCAGGGCGGATCCGCACTCCATGTGTGTCTACTGCCTAGCCCTAGATCACGACCCGCAGGCTTGCGAGTTGTGGCGCTCTTTCTCGGCCAATGTCCTGAGCGATTGCGCTGCCTGATTGAGCTTCGGGCGCCGAAGCGTTCCCGCTGGTAAAATCAAAAGAGGCTCGTTGGGCGGTGTCCGCTGACTGGCTCGGCTGAGCAGCTCGAGCAGATGATCGCCCTCGGGAGGAGGTGACCCGGGCGCATCGTCCTCCTCCTTGGCTGCAGCATTTATCCCTCTCTCTGAGTTCCTCGTATGACTTAGTTCAAGGGCTTTGTCGGTCCCTTTCACCGAATGGGAGGGCCGCCGGGACTTTCTTCTCAGCCCAAGAAGAAGGAGTCGAAGAGTAAGTCCACCGTCGGTGTTCGTGGGGCGGAGGGGTCCCCTTCCCCAGACGGCCGACCGTCGACTTCCGGTCTGGCTTCACGGTGCCCCGTCAGGCCAGCCTGCGAGACTCCCACCGATGAAGTCGAGATTTTCTTGATCCGTTAGGCTGTCGACTGGAGAAGCCGACAACCCTCCTTCACTGGTCCCCGGTGGATACCGAGGATCTGCCTGTGCCTTCTGGGCGCGGTCCCGGTTAAAGTGCCCGAGCCGAGGGAAGCGGGTGTCCCCGCTCCTTCCCATACCTACCTCGGTCTCGGACCTCTTCTTGGTCTAGCTGTTTCCGCTGACATGGTGGTCTCTGTCTCAATACCGAGGTGGCGGCAACACCGTTCCTTCTCGTCCTCTTCCTCGGATGAGGGCAGGCTTCGGCGCGAGGAGCTTATGTGGCAGCAGTTGCTGTTGTCCGGGCCCTACGCCGACCCGGCTATCAAGTGGCTGATCGCCTGAGCGACGAAGCAACACTCGCTCCAGTCGGGTTGCCGCTCAGGGCTGGTTGCTCGGCAAACCAGCTGCTCCACGGTGTGGTGGAACCTCCGCCTCCACAACCGGAAGTCGGGGCACCGACCAAGGATTCTTGGTCGGGTCACAGCCTGCCCCACAGGTTGTCGGTCACCCTCACTCCCGACCGTCCTCGGCAGGTGGAGGGTGGCTCAGCCGCAGGCAGCTCTTAGCGAACTCTTCAGAATCCGGCGATGACTCCTCCCTGTTCTCCAGGCAGGTCGGCCTGGAGTCCTCCGAGGGCCAGTCAGTGGACAATAGCCCATCGTCCTTGGGTCTGCTTCAACTCATCTCGGAGTCCACGGGATGCAGCTCAAACCCGTGTCCAAGCGGGCCAGTATCCCCTGAGCGGAGATGCTGGACCGAGGATTCCCCATGGAGGCCTTTCTGGTGGCTGAGGCCATTGTCAGCCCAGCCTTGGAGCTTTGGCGGCCTGCTTCCTGTCCTCGCCCTTGACGGGATGGCCAGGAGTACGTGGTCCCTAACGGCTCTTTGCCCGGTTTCTCGGAGCACCCTCTGCCGAGGGTTAGTTACCAACAGCGTTTTCCTGCGTTCTAGTAGCAGCTCGGGATGTGGATAAGCCCCGACAAAGAGTCCAAAAGCTGGACTTTGCGGGCGCAAGGTATCGCTGCGTCCTCCCTCGAGCCTCCGACAGGCCAGCTCGGCCATGCTGATGGCACACTTCTCCCACGCTCTCTTGGGCTCCCTGGATGAGGTTGTTCCTCATCTCCCTCCTGACCTGCAGACCACGGTCCGCCCAGATGCGGGACCAGGGTAGAGGCGGTGGCGAGCAGCAGCTTCAGACTGCTCTGGACATAGGTGATTCCTGTGCCAGGTCAGTAGTGGCCACGGTGGCCATGTGGCGCAGGGTGTGGCTGGGGATATCCACCTTCATGGCGGACCCAGCACAAGTTGGTGGATGTCCCTTCTTGAGGACTGACTTCTTGGCCCTGGGTGGAGGGACACCTCCAGTGGATCGAGAAGTCCAGTGCCATCCTGGACTCTGTCACCTCCGCCCAGAGGGACAAGGCGCGTCAGCAGCAGAAGTCCTTTCATCCTTCGGTCCCTGCATCTCTACCAGCCCAGCAGCACCAGCAACAGGGCCCAGCAGGCTCAGCTTGGCGTCCCAAACCCAAGCGGAGGCTTCCTCCAACAAGGAAGCAAGGAGGTGCAGGCCCAGGAGGTCCCTCGGCGGTTCTTCCTCAAAGCCTGCCCAGTGCCGGGTTGGGGGTGCGCCCCAGCCTCGTCACTCCCCTGGGTTCCCTCCGTGGGGGCGACTCTGCCACTTCCTTTCCACCTGGTCCGCTATCACCATGGACGCTGGGTGTTGGAGGTGGTAGGAAAAAGGCCTGCCTCTGGAGTTGAGCAGGCCCCACCCTTTAGAGGCGTCGCCCCTCGGGGGCCACAGGAGTCCGCAGCTTAGCTGTCCCCTTCGAGCTCGATATTGCCCTGCTCCTTGAAAAGGAGTGATCAGGAAGGTGGGGATCCTCCTCCAGACCGGGGTTTGTGTTCCGGTACTTCCTGGTCCCAAAGCGGACGGGTGGCTGGTGCCCCATCTCGACCTGCATGACCTGAACAAGTTCCTAAGGTCTCGGACCTTCAGGATGGTCACTCTGGCTCAGATAATCCCATCCTTGGAATGAGGCGTGTGGTTCTGTTCCCTGGACCTCCAGGATGCATTCTTTCACGTCCCAATCCGTCCGTCCCATCAGAGATTCCTCCGCTTCAGAGCAGAGGGATCCCTTTATGAGTTCGGGCCATGCGCCCGGCCTCTCCCTAGCTCCCAGGGTCTTGCCTAAATGCATGGCAGTGGTGACAGCTCCTCTTTGGCACCGAAGGGTCTGGGTGTACCCCTACGAGGACTGGCTGATTGCAGCCCCTCCAGAGAGGGAGGCGGGCAGTCCAGAGATCTAGCCCTCCAGGTTTGCTCTGAGGTTGGCCTCCTCATCAAGCGAGGCCAAGTTGGAACTCATGCCAAAGCAAGTGATACTATTTATCGGGGCAGAGCTCGACTCTCTTGAGTCGAGACACGGCTCCCAGTGGACAGGGCCGGGGTTCTTTCCTCCTTTGCCCAATCATTTCTGGTTGGGCAGTTGCATCCTGCCGGGACTTCCTCGCCTCCTGGGCCTCATGGCGGCCTGCACCAGTGTGGTCCGTTGGGCCCGTTGGTACATGCTCCCTTCAGTAGGGACTGGCCAACCAATGGTCACAATGCTGCGATCTGTTGGACCAGCCGTGGCGGTGACCCAGGAGATGTGGGCAGCTTTCAATGGTGGATCGTTCCGGCACATCTGCAGGAGGGCATCCCGTTTGTCTGCCCTGAGCCGGCGGTCTCTCTATCGACCGATGCATCTCTGATGGGTTGGGGTGCCCATCTGGGGAACACGGCGCACGGTCTCTGGTCCCCTCGGGGTCGATGCCATATCAGACTGCTGGAGCTCCGGCGGTCCGTCTTGCTGTCACCGCCTTAGCTCCGTTTCTCACGGGTCAAGTGGTTCAGGCCAGACGGACAACACCACGACCATGTACTATCTGAACCGCCAGGGGCGGGATCGCTCCATGCTGTTATGCAAGGAAGCTCTCCGCATTTGGTCCCTCGTGCATAGCCTGGAGGTGGATCTCCCTAGCCATTCACGTGGCAGGGCCTCCAACACTCTGGCTGATGCCCTAAGCTGGATAGGGCTGCGTCTCACGAGTGGTCTCTCCTGCGGAGGTAGTACAAGACCTGTTCTCCCACTGGGGCATGCCTCAGGTGGACCTGTTTGCCTCCAGGGAGAATGCAAAGCTGAGTCTGTTCCATGCCCGCCCCCCTCAGCAGGGCTTGCTGCGGGGGATGCCTTCTCGAGGCCGTGGACCCCGGGCCTCTGCCCGCCTTCTTCCCCCATTTCCCTTGATCCACAAGGTGCTTCTCAAGGCGAGGAGAGACAAGGCGTAGGTGATTCTGGTAGCCCCAGACTGGCCCTGCCAGTTCTGGTATCCAGATCTCCTCAGCCTCAGCTCCAGGCTCGAGGCGGCTTCCAGCCCGCCCGATCCTGATCTCAGTCAACCAGGAAGGTATTCCATCAGACCTTCAACCCCTGCACCTCACAGCCTGGTTCCTGGCGCTAGAGTTCCAGGCCTTGGGTCTTTCGAGCGAGGGTCCTCAACGTCGTTGAGCGTCCCGTAAGTCGACGCAGAAAATGCTATGCCTTCAAATGGAAGAATTCTCCATTTGGTGTCACGGGAAGAGCTTGGACCCTTCCGCCTGTCCTCAGCAGCATTCTGGACTACCTGTGGTCCCTTCCTCAGCAAGGGGCTTGATCGGCGACCCTTAAGGTGCACCTGGCAGCCATCTATGCTTACGGGCATGGGCGGGATGCAGTCGGTGGCGCAGGAGAGAGTGGTCGGGCGCTCTTTTAAAGGCCTTGATCACATTTCCCTCAGTTGAGAACCTCCCACCTCCGTGGGATCTACTGTATTGGCCAAGCTCATGGGCAAGCCATTCGAACCGATGCACAGGTGCGATATTTCAGCGTGTCGTGGAAGACACGCCTTCTTGGTGGCTATCCGTCAGCCAGAAGGATGGGAGAGCTCCAGGCTCCTCCGAGGTCTCCTTCTAAATCTTCCACAGGGACAAGGTTGTCCTGCGCCCCCCACCTGAAATTCCTTCCGAAGGTGGTGTTAGAGTTTCACCTTAACCAGGTGTTGACTCTGCGGTGTTCTACCCCAATCACACCTCGGAGGCGAATATAGGCTCCATACTTTGGACCCTAGGCAGCGCTCACTTATTATAAGGAGGCGGATGGCTGAAGTTAGGAGAGGTTCGCCAGCTGTTTGTCACCTACGCTGAAGCCGCACCTGGCAGACCTGCAGCCAAGCGGACGATAGGCAGGTGGGTCACCTCCTGCATAGAGCTCTGCTATGGGTTGGCAGGCATGGAGCCTCCCAGAGGATAACAGCTCATTCTACCCGCCATACTGCTGCATCGGTAGCTGCTTCCAGGGATGTCCCTATCCAGGATATGTGCAGGGCTGCTACCTGGAGTCTGCACATACCTTTATTACCCACTACCACATCGACATTGAGTCACGCCGGGATGCTGGTTTTGGGCCTTGGTTCTCCAGTCTCTCTTTCCCAAGTAAGTATCGGGGGTGTCTTGCTTGCCTCCCTCCTCCCAGAGAACTGCTAGGAGTCTGCCAGAAAGTGTGGATGAACAACATATCCATGTGCGTAGAAATACAGGTTACTCACCTGTAGCAGGAGTTCTAGGAAGTATATGTTGTTCATCCCTACACTATCCGACCTCCCGGCCCGGCGCAACAACCTGAGCTTCAAGCGGGCCTGATCTGGCGTCATAGGGTGGAGCCGGGGAGTTTTACCACCCGGCTGGGTGGGAGGAGCCAACGAAGACCTTCCGGCAAGATTTAAAGCGGCAGGATACCTGCCAGAAAGTGTGGATGAGCAACATATACCATTCCTAGAACTCCTGTTACAGGTGAGTAACCTTTATTTCAAACAACATGAAGTCTTGCTATATTATGACAATTGCAGTTTGTCCCACCATTAGAACTGCCCCAGAGGTGAAATAGTTAACTTCATGCCAGGCATGGAACTTGGAGCTGTGAGCTCAGTTAGAGAAAGCTCTGTCTGTGGTTTCAAACTGAAACTGTCAGATTCTTTACTCCGCCTCACTGAACAGTTGCTCCGAGATTTCTCCTACTGCTCGGTTCATTTCGGTTTTAAACAGTGTTTTCTCAGTTAAATTCAACCGTGAGTATTATTATTTTAATCCGTAAACCGATCGGTTCAAGCTCTGCTCTGGTATTGTAAGTAATAGACAGGTTTATTTCTGTGTGGAACTTGTAAATGTTTATCGGTTCGGTTTGAACCGATCAGGTTGTTTAAAACTTTAAAATCAAGCATTTAAAGGCTTTTAGAGTGCGGTTCCGGTTCTTATCGGTTCTAAAAACGGTTTCATTACGGTTTTCACGACCCGTGATACGGTTGGGAACCGATAAGGGTGTCTTGCCTGGCACTGCCGTTAAAAGGGCAAGTTTTTGGTTAGGCTGGCATTATGTCTGAGGCAAAGAAAAACCAGGCCCACTGGGTTTCAACACTGTGGTGTCTGTGAGAGCCTTTGCCAAGGCTGACCCACACACCACATGTGTTTATTAATCTAGGGTTTGACCACCTCAATTCAGACTGCCAGATTTGTAGAATTTCCTGCAGCCACCCTGGATAAGAGGTTGGCAGGCTCAGGGGCGAGAGGCCAAAAGTCCGCTGATCCGGATGGCCAGCCCAGTTCGGTGCCCTCTGACCAGGCGAGACTTCCTCAGACAAGCGTAAAGCTGACTCTGAGGAGCCAGTTCCTGCAAAAGGACTAGAGAGTCAGCAGGTGTGGGTCAAAAATCCCTTCTCCAACTGCTGCAGAGATAGCCAGGGCAATCAAATTGTCCAGTCACTTTCTCGGTTCCGTCCGAACCCTACTGTCTGGTAAAGTTCGGTTCGGCCGGTTCCACGGTTCAAGATATGATTTAGAAGGTTTTATGGAACAGAGGGGGAGGATGATTATGAACAGTATGAATGTGACTTTGAGAGTCTGAGGTGCTCATTCAACCGGACATCTCCCCAGACAGACCTTTAGAATCTCCCGTCGCTTTCTGGGTCCCTTCTCACTTTATGTTTTATAAAAGGTTGCTGAGACCCTCCAGCTCCCATTGGAGGAAGCTGTGGATGAGCAAAGGAACCTGATTTTGTAGAAATGATGGATATCCCAGAGTCTAGGAGATTGTCTATTCCCTTACATAAGTCATTTGGAAACAAACAAAAATTTTAAAAGCTCCTAATTCTGTCCCTCCTGTGGACAAGATGGACAGGAGGTACACTTTGTCAGGTCCTGATACAGAATTCCTTTCACAGCAATGCAGTCATGTTGGAGTTTTGTGATCTCAGATATCTGAGCAAGCATCTTTTGAAACCAAAGTTCAAAATGGTAACTCTGGCCATGATTTTACCTTTCCTACGGCCAGGGGACTGGTTAGCCTCCCTGGACCTCAAGGATGCCTATTTCCATGTCCTAACTGGAAGATCCCATCGAAGTAGCCTGAGTTTCGAACTGCCTCAGGTCATTACCAGTTCAGAGCAATGCCCTCTCGGCTCACTCTCTGCTCCAAGGGTATTCATGTGTGTCTAGCAGTGGCAGTGGGGCCCACCTAAGGCAGGCAGAGGATTGCTGTTTTTCCTATCTAGACGACTGGCTCATTGTAGGCCAGTCCCTGAGAACAGGTAAAATCTCACCTGCAGGTCACCCCGCAGCTTCTCACCTCCCTGGGTTTTCTACAACCTACCAAAGTCGGTTCTGGAACCAGTCCAGGTACTCACCTTTAGGCAGAATTGACACAAAGCTAGCTAGAGCCTTTCTTCCCCAGAAAGGGTTAAGGGAATTTAGTGGCTCTGGCCTCTTCACTCTGCAGGTCTCCACCAGCAAGACACTTTCTGCAGCTCCTGGGCACATGGCTGCATCCACAGCTGCTGTGCAGGCAGCCAGATTTCAGATGAGAGACATTCAGTTTCACTCTGAGAACCTTTTGTTCAGAGAAGAGACCCCTTCCAAGTTGGTCCCAGTGACTCAACCTGATCCTAGCTCCAGTGGTGGCAGGATCAGAGCAATTTAAGAGCCTGGGTCCCTCTCATTTCCTCTCACGACACTCTGACTCTCACTCACAGATGCTTCCCTTCTGGGTCGGGAGCCCACATGGGCGACCTTTCCACTCAGGAGTCTGGTCCCCCAGGAATCTCTGCTCCACATCAATTTGCTGGAACTCAGAGCTGTCTTTTAGCTCTTCGCTTTTTCTGCATCTGTCCACTGCATAAGGTGATACAAGTCAGAACAGACAACACGACAACAATGTGGTACATCAACAAACGGGGCACTCTGTCTTCGGCCTTGTGCACCGAGGCAATGAAGTTGTGGTCTCTGGCCTATTCCCTGAACACTTCCTCATAGCAGTTCATCTTCCAGGGAAGGACAATGTCCCAGCGGATGCCCTCAGCAGGATTTCCCAGGGCCATCATGATGGTCCCTGTATCCTCAAGTGCTGGGGTTAGTTTTTGCCAGGTGGTATCCCTCAGATAGATCTTTTGCAGCATCAGACAATCACAAACTTCCTCTCGTTCTGTTGCAGGCCTCCAGTGCTGGGCTCAGTTCCCTGGATGCCCTTCTTCTGGATTGGGGAGGTTCCTCATGCTTTCCCTTTCCTCTCCTATTCAAAGTACTAGTCAAAACCAGATCTCAGCCTTGCAGGGTGATTTTTGCTTTCCCGGATTGGGCCAGGCAGCCCTGGTACCCACCCTTCTGTCTCTGACAGTCCATCTTCCCCTGTGCCTCCCCAGGAATCATAATCTATTGACTTGTGCCCAGGAGGTTTGGTATCCGGACCCTAACTCTCAACCTCAAGGCCTGGCTCTGAGGAGTTAGAGTTTGCTGATTTACACCTCTCTCAGGGTGTTCTTGAGATCCTAAAGGCTTCCTGAAAGCCTTCCACTGGGGTTCCTTATAGTTCCTAAATGGAAAAGGTTTTCCATTTGGTGTCTGGGAAAAATATTTCCCAGAATCTGCTGAATTAGTCCATTTTGTTAGATTACATGGTACATCTTATTTCCTTGGGTCTGTGACCAGCTACCCTGAGAGTTCATTTGGCAGCTGTGTCTGCTTTTGTGTCAGCAGGAAAGTCATCCCTCTTTCCTCTCATATCCTGTGTTTTCCAAGTTTTTAAGGGATTACTCCATACTAATCCTCCTTTCGAGAACCGCCCCCTGCTTGGGACCTTAATGTTTGCATTTCCCAGTTAATGCAACCCCTTTTGAACCTCTGTCTTCTGCAGAGCTTAAGTTCCTAACTTGGAAAACTGTTTTTCTAGTGGCTATTACCTGCCAGACGACAAGTGAATTGGAAGCCTTGTCAGTGGAGACTGACTTTATTTCTTTCCATAGGATAAGGTAGTCCTTAGGACTAATAGGAAGTTTTTGCCTAAGGTGGTTTCTATGATTTCCATCTTAATCAATCTATCTCCTTCCAGTATTTTTCACTGATCACCCTCTTCGGGTGAGAGGAGGTTGCTATAGGCCTGGATGTTAAGAGAGCTCTTAGTTATTATATAGAGCGCACTAAAGGTCACAGATTCAATCCCTCCAACTTTTCCTTACCTATGGTGAAGTTGGGAAAGGCAAACCTGCCACTCAAGAGATCAATAGCCAGGTGGATTGTCTCTTGTATCCAATTTGTTATCAGAAAGTGGGCAGAGCCCCCTGGTTTGAGGGCTCATTCTACCAGGGGTACAGCTATGCCTCTAGCTGCTGCCAGAGATATCCCTTTATTAGAGATTTGCCAGGCTGCTACTTGGAAAGCAGTTTTACTTTTACCAAGCATTACTCCTGGATGTCCAGGCCAGGAGAGATGCTCGTTTGGCACAGCTGTTCTTCAGAGCCTATTCTCTAGTAGGTTCTGCCCCTCCTCCATGGAGGTACTGCTGTAGTTTTGTATCATATTCATAATATAGCAAGACTTATGTTGTTTGAAGAAAAATTACTCACCTTAGTAATGTTGTTTCTTCTAATGGAGTCTTGCTATATTATAGACCTCCCAACCTGCCCCTCTCAGAACCTCTACTTGGTGGGTGCGGGCAACTTAGTGTGGGCACTACTTATGTCCTGTTAGCATTTTGTCCTCTTTGGGACTTTTGGGTGTGTATGTGTACGCTGTGTGTGTTTTAATATACTTATGTTCCATTTTCATATTATTAGAATGGTGTTAGTATTTCTGGTCCCCTGACTTGAGTCTTGGGTGTTGGGACCATCAGTGGTTGTTATTATTTAGGTAGCCATTTGGCTAGTGTAGGTTACAGCTTCCACACAGACCTCAGTGAGTTTGGCTCAGAAAGATCTGACAGTTCAAGTTTGAAATGACACAGATAGAGCTGCTCGTGCCAAAATTCTATTTTGGAATGGTTTTAACCATTTCACTCTGGGCAGTTCTAGAGCTGGATCAAACTGCTAATGTCTATAATATAGCAAGACTCCATTAGAAGAAACAACATTACTAAGGTGAGTAATTTTTTCTTCTGGTCCCTGACTTGAGTCTTTGTGTTGGGACCAGGAATATGTGTTAATATTTAGGTAGCCAGTTGGCTAGTGTAGGTTACAGCTTCCACACAGAACCTTAGTGAGTTTTTGCTCGTAAAGATCTGACAGTTTCAGTTTGAAACTACACAGACCGAGCTTCTCTAACCGAGCTCGCGCTCCAAGTTCCATGCCTGGCATGGAAGTTAACTATTTCACCTCCGGGGCAGTCCTAATGGTGGGACAAACTGCAATTGTCATAATATAGCAAGACTGCATTAGAAGAAACAACATTACTAAGGTGAGTAATTTTTTCTTTTTTGGCGCCCATGACATACAATCTCTGCTACAGGAATTCGACCCCCCGTCTCTCTGTTCTTCAGTCTTGTTTCACTAGGGCTGGATTTGACATTTTATAAGTAAAAGGGTTTCTTACCAGATTGCTGGTGGTTGCAGCTGCTGATGTCCCTTGGAACCCTCTGAGTCTGGATGGTCAGGCTGCAAGGAAGTCTTCTGCCAACATGATGATTTTATCCGAGAAATCAGGCTTATGCTGCCGAACCCAAAGTTGTACATCCTTGGGTAAAACTTTAATAAACTGTTCAGTAATTACCACCTCCAGAAGTTTGTTCTTGTTATGAGGCTGCAAACATTTGTAGCAGAGCTTCTTGAGACTGGCATAAGTGTCTCGGGGGGGGGGGTATCAAGTAACTGCATTTTAAGAAACCTAAACCTCTGGCGATAGGTTTCAGTGTTTGTCATAGCGTCTGAGGATCTCCTGCTTCACACGGTCATAGCCCTCTGCCTCTCGGGAGTCCATGAGGCTATAAACCAGCTGGGCACTTCCTTTCAGATGCAGTGCCAGTCGAACAACCCACTGTTCCCTTGGCCATGTGCATGTTCGAGTGATCCTGTCAAACATTTTGAGGTAGGCTTCATTGTCATCACTGTCCGATAGTTTAGACAGTTTAATGTCTTTTGGGCCACTGGTTCTTTCACTTTGTCCTGCGTCGATGGCATGCAAGACCTTCATGGTATCCGCCCATTTGGCATCTTACCTTCTCTGCTCAATGTCCCTATCTCTCTCCATCTGCACCTGTTTTATGCAACTTCCGTATGTCTTCAGGTGGAGCATCTTCAAGAGGAGTCAGTTCCTTTGATTCTTCCTCTTCGTCTTGCATCTCTGTCGTCTTCAGGCTTTGCCTTCCTCCAAGCTCTTAGGTCTAATCCAGGCAGCAGCTCCTTTCCATGTCTGTTGGCCATGGTTCTGGTCAGAACTCCATGGACTTTGTTCTCCGGGTTCTCCTCTGGCAATTCCTGTGCTTTGGTCCACCTGAGATATCTGGGCAATATCCGCCGGAAAACATCCACCTAGCCCAGTCCAAACGTTTCCAAGTTATTCCACTTCTGACACCAAGTCTGTGGAGGGGTTGTTGGATTACAGATGGACCAGACACAGAACTTCAGGTTCAACACACAATCTCTGTGTGTTTGATATTTCTTTGAAACACTGGATAACCTTAAGCAATGGCATATCCCTTCTTCAATACATCAGTTTGCAGCAACAGAATATGCATGTCCTTTCTTTGCATTTAGTCATCATCCACTGATCTAACTTTCCTGTGGAAATGAACTATTCCCCTATGTTGGTCTTGTTTGTTAGTGTGATGGGGAGCTCAAAAGAGAGGGGGGAAAAGCTAAAGACAGAGAACCTCAGTGCAGAAGCACTGAAGTAAAGGTTACTCCAAAGGGCATTGGCAATAATACCAAGTTTCTAACAAACACATCACACATACCCCCATAATGGAAAGCATCATGGGATGTATATGCAGATCACCATGACATTTTAGGTTGCTTCAGCTTAAAGCAGGAATGCATGGTGCCAAAGGGCCTCACAAACAATGTGTACTTTACATGCATTTTTAAATAACATAACAGGATTTTTCCGATATCTCTACGCCAGTAACTTATTTTTTATAACACGGTCCCCTAGTAACTTTTTACTTTTATCAAAAACACCTAGTGGCATGGTATTTTCAAGCATTTACAGGTTTCATATACATCAAGGTATTTTATGACCTAATGCTATTGCATACTAAATCCAACATTATACAGTGGGTATGAAAATCCTGTAACCTTATTGGTCAAAACAGATGATATGACTGTGGTAAATCCTCCAGTATACCCACTGTAAAAGTTTTCTGTCACTATAAAAACAAAAAAACAAGTTGAACATTGTATAATAGCAATATACCATGACAGTGAGTGGGTATATAAAGCAGATAGACGCTCTCTCTGTATTTCTTGTTTGGGTACAAGTCATATATTTGCCAACTGTGATATTTGTAAGATGTTTTGCCCTAAAACATTAAAGAAAAGGTTTAAAAGTTTAGAAGAGATTGCCTCTGCTTCTGCTTCTAGTGTGGATAATTCTGCTTCTTTCTCTTCCCATAAAAAGGATGGAGGAAAAGGAAAGGATCCTGACAGGAGTTCAGATAAATCTGAATAAGGTAAAAAAAAGGGCTGTGGAAACAAGCTCTGAACCTGTTCCATTAAAGAGAAAGTGTAAAGAAAAACATGTCGCTGCGCCTTCGTCCGAGAAGGTTAAGGAGCTCCCAGCAGGCAAGCATATTATGCCCTCAGGTGAGGACATCACTAAGGCACTACAAGTGTTACAAGCCCTACAGGGTGCAATCCTGGCTCCTACACGGACTGCCCTGGTTCCTCCTATAGCCCCAGCAAGGCAAGAAGTGCTGGAAGTGTATAGTGAGGAGGAGGGGGATTACTTCCAAGGAGAACCTGTTGGTCCAGAGGTCTCCCCTGAGTAAGAGTTTGGATCTCCTCCTAGGGGTCCTGAGGAATACTCCTCCCATTATGCTTTTGTTAAAAGCATGGTGGAAACCCTAAACCTTCCTCTTCAGGAAACAGAAGAGGATATGGAAAAGGCAGACTTTCTGGAGATGATGGGTTTAACCCCCATGAAATGTCTGCTGCTGCCCATACATAAATCTTTAAAGAAGGCTGCAGTGCAGACTTTTAAAACTCCAACCTCTATTCCTGGTGTGGATAAGAAAGCTGACAAGAAATATCAGCTGAAAAGAACTACAGCTGATTTTCTCTTTACTCATCCTGATCCTGAAGGAGTAGTCCAAGCTGCTGCCTGTGACGAGGCCAGGATCCCCTTGGCTACCCATCCACCAGACAAAGACTCATGAAAAATGGATGCTATGGGAAAGAAAGGGTACGTGGCTGCCTCTGTATTAGTTAGGCAGGCCAATTACATGGCATATTCAGTGCAGTACCAAAAAGTTCTATGGAACACTGTTCTAGCTTTGGCTGATAAAGTCCCAGGTGAAGTGGCTGTAGACTTGCAGGATACAGCAAGGGCTGCACGTGATGTTACCAAGTACCAATTTCATAGAAAGCCAATGATACTGCATCCAGGTTAATGACTTTGTTGGTTTCACTCAGGAGGTTTGTGTGGCTTAGAGCCACCAACCTGACTTTAGACACCCAGGCCAAAGCAATGGATTTTCCTCTTGAGAACAACTCCTTGTTTGGGGATAAAACAGAAGCATACATGAAGAAGGTAAAGGAATATAAGTCTACCTATCAGAGCAATTCCAAGGACAGGCCCTCCACCTCTTATAGACCCCAGAGTAGGGGAGGCAGGGGTAGGGTTTTTTGGCCCAAACCTTTCTTTCAGGCACAGTCCCCAGCAGCAGGCCAGAGGTTACTTTAGAGGATGGGGCAGGAGAGCTATGAGAAGAGCGGCTCCTGCACCACAGGTTTGGGCACAGCCCGCACAGAATCCCTGATGGGCTAGTGCAGGTCGCAACCCCTATTACAGGACCACCAGTAGGTGGCAGACTGGCTCATTACCTTTATGCTTGGCATTCCATCACCACAAACAAGTGGGTGTTGGAGGTAGTGAGCCAGGACCTGGCACTCAGTTTCAAATCATTCCCAAAACTGAGAACAAAAACCTTTGCTCCAGTAACAGCTGCATACAGGATTCTGTTGGAAGCAGATGTAAAACATCTGCTAGCAATAAAAGCAGTAGAGGTAGTGCCTCTAGTAAGCAGGGGCAAAGGTTTTTATTCCAGGTTTCATAAGGGAGAAAAATGGGGATTGACGACCTATTTTGGATCCAAGACTTCTGAACAAGCACATTTGAAACCAAGGTTCAGAATGGTCACTCTTGCCATAATCATTCCTTCATTGTGAAAGGGAGACTGGCTAGCCTCCCTAGATCTAAAGGATCCTTATTTCCACATTCCCATCAGATCATCTCACAGAAAATTCTTGAGATTTAGGCTGGCTTCAGGCCATTATCAGTTTGCAGCTCTTCCTTTTGGGCTAACTTCCGCACCAAGGGTTTTTACAAAGTGCTTATCAGTGGTGGTAGTGTTTTTGAGAAAACAAGGTGTAACAGTCTTCCCCTACCTGGACGACTGGTTAGTAGTAGGACAGTCTCTGCAGCATGCAGTACAGTCACTGACACTAACAAAATCTGTACTGGAGTCCCTGGGATTTTTGATGAATGAGGAGAAATCTCAGCAGGTGTCACTCCAGGTGCTGGAGTTTATTGGAGTAGAACTAAACACCAGACTGGGCAGGTCCTTCCTGCCACAAGACAGGGTGACAAGCATTCTGCAGATTGCAAAATCATTTGTTTAAGGGAGACCCAAAACAGCCAGAGAATTTCTCAGGCTACTAGGCCAGATGGCATTTGCCACTGCAGTGGTAATGGGCTCCAGGTTTCAAATGAGAGATATTCAGTTCCATCTCAGGCAGTACTAGTCTCAAAGGACTGATCCTTTGTCCAAACTGGTTCCAGTCACAAAAACGTTTAGTCCAGGCATTGCAATGGTGGCTGGATGAGCACAACCTCAGGGTGGGTGTACCTTTCATAAGGAACAACCCTCTGTAATCCTCACAACAGATGCCTCTCTTCTAGGTTGGGGGCCACACATATTATAGCACACAGCAAGTGGCACATGGTCCTCCCAAGAGTCTCTGTTGCACAAAAATCTGTTGGAGCTCAGGGCTGTTTACCTGGCTCTAAAAACATTTGCTCCTTACCTTCAAAACAAGGTGGTGCAAGTCAGAACAGACAATACCACAACCACGTATTACATCAACAAACAAGGGGGTACTAGGTCACATCTGCTGTGCACAGAAGCAATGAGACTGTGGTCCCTGGTATACTCCATGGGGGAGTATCCCTGTCAGCCATACACCTTCTAGGGAAGGACAGTGTACTGGCAGACTCTCTAAGCAGGATAAGTCTGGACCACCACGAGCGGTGCCTGAATAGTCAGGTACTCAGTACAATTTTTAGGAGATGGGGCATTCCAGAGGTGGATCTCTTTGCTTCCGCAGAGAACCCCCAGCTTCCAATGTACTGTTGCAGGCCACCTCTAAGGGGCACAATTCCCTTGGATGCCATGGTCCTGGACTGGACAGTAAAGTTTCTGTATGCATTCCCCCCTTTCCTATGATATGCAGGACCCTGCTGAAATTGAGGTCCCAACCAGCAAAAAATGATGCTGGTGGCTTCGGATTGGGCGAGACAGCACTGGCATTCTCTTCTGCTGTCTCTGTCAGTGGTTCCCCCAATCCATCTACCCAGGAGGCACAACCTGTTAACCTCCTCTCTGGGCAGGATCCTGTACCCCAATCTCAAATCACTGAGACTCAAGGTGTGGCTCTTGAGGATTTAGAATTTGCTAACCTTAAGCTATCAGAGCAGGTGCTGACAGTGTTTAGGGGTTCCAGGAAACCTACTAAGAAAACATATTCTATTAAGTGGAAAAGGTTTTGCATATGGTGTACAGGTAAGTGTGTGTGAGCCCCTTCATGACTGATTTGGCTGTTCTTCTAGATTACCGTACACATTTACATTCCTTAGGTCTGAAGCCTTCCACCCTCAAAGTCCGTCCACTTAGCTTCAGTCTGTGCTTATCTGTCAGTTGGCAAGGAGAGGTCCATGGCCTCTCATCCAGTATTAAGAAATTTTTTATAAACCTTAATCTTCTGCACCCTCCCCTGAGGGAACTGGTTCTGGCCTGGAATTTAAATATTTGCATTGCTAAACTTATGGATGCACCATTCGAACCTATGGCAACCGCATATTTGAAGTATATCACTTGGAAAACTGTTTTTCTGGTTGCTATTACTTCAGCCAGAAGGATCAGTGAATGACAAGCCCTTTGCACAGATGTGGACTACATCTCCTTCCACAGGGATAAGGTAGTCCTTAGGACTTAAAGAAAATTCCTTCCCAAGGTGCTATCTGATTCTCACTTGAATCAGTCTATCACTCTACCTGTCTTTTTTTACAGACAACTCCAGTTCTCCAGAAAGGAGACTTCATTCCCTTGATGTCAAAAGGGCACTTAGCCACTATATTGACAGAACTAAGTCTTACAGATCAAGTCAATCACAGCTCTTTCTCACCTATGGTGAAGTTGGTAAGGGCAGAGCTGCAACAAAACATACAGTTGCTCGCTGGATAGTGGCATGTATACAGTTTTGTTATAGTAAGGTGGGTAAACTGGTACCTCTGGGCCTGAAAGCACAGTCCACCAGGGGCACAGCTGCTTCAGTGGCAGCTTCAAGGGAAATTCTACTACTGGAAATCTGTAAAGCAGCTACGTGGAAAACAGTACACACCTTCACAAAGCAATACAGCCTGGATTTGCAATCCAGAGGTGATGCTAGGTTTGGTACAGCAGTACTGCAGAGTTTGTTTCCGAAATAGGTTCTCTGCCCAACATCCAACGGTACTGCTTGGTAGTCTGCAATAAGTTTAATCATAATGAGTGATTCCTGGGGTTAGAAGAAAAAAATTACTCACCGTAGTAATCTTGTTTCTTCAAAGGGATCACTTATTATGATTAAAGACCCTCCCTGCCTCCCCTACTAGAACCTATAGAAGTTGCTCTGCATCCCTGCATTAGGGTTTTTTCTTGTTCTCCTATATAGGTTAAGGTAGAGACTGTTTGTTTAACCAGTTGGTGTCCGGGTGGTCTCGAGTTTCTTAGGTTTGTTTGTTAAGGATGTTGTGACCTGAAAGGACAAAAATATCATTTTAATGTTGTTGATTTTAGCTAGTGGGTCTTTTACCCAGTTAGGCTCCATAAGAATCTGAAGCACTCAGAGTGCAACAGTTGCTAGGGTAGCAGTTTGAAAGTGGCATGAGCCAATTGAGAGTTCCATAATTTGCATAAAATTCCATCTCTCCGGGCAGTTCAACACAGGAGGCTGACTGCAATAAGTTTAATCGTGATGAGTGATCCCCTTTGAAGAAACAAGATTACTGTGGTGAGTAATTTTTTCTTACCGTAATAATCTTGTTTCTTCTAAGGGAATCTTACTGTATTGTGAGCTCCCCCCCCCCTTGCTAGGACCTACAGGGCACTGCACATTGCCTGTATATTGATGTTGGAAACCTGTGGGTACCTATTAGTTTCTTGGGCATCTGTTGACCTGAGTCTTAGAAATGCCTTTTGTTGTTTAAGAGGTGTTTTTTACCCTGGTTAGGGTAATTGGGATTAGTTAAGTTTAGATTAGTTGATTAGTATTATTAGCTTCTGCATGCTTCGTAAGAATCTGACAGTTGCAAGAATTGCAACCAGGGACAGTGATTTGAAAACCGAGCTTGAGCCTAACATTCCATCATTAGCATAGGTTCTATTAACCATTTCAGCTCAGGGGCAGTCCTATGGTGAGACCACATTGCATTTGTCAGAATACAGTAATGTTCCCTTACAAGAAACAAGATTACTATGGTAAGTAATGTTTTCTTTTATGTTGTGTTGCTTCAGTTATAATTCCGATTCAAGAATATGTAACTGAAACTGTTATGCGATCTCTACTTTTTTTTTTTTTTAAAGAAGTCAAAGTTTATCATTCTTGTGGTGCTACAAGAAATATGGCTGCTGCCATATTGGGCTTTGTTTTCCCCCATACGTCCTGTTGTGCATCCTCTGTTTACTTCCATTCTGTGAGCGCCAGCTCTTGCTCATTAAAATATGCCATTAGCAACAGTATTCACTACCGCACTGCTCTGCCACCCTACTATCTTCAAAACAGATCCTCCGGTGCTCCAACTCACCTGGAAAGGTCTCCCTCCCTGCTGGAAGTAGGGATGTCAGATGAATAGTGTCAAACAGATCTGCACGATTCAGGGGAACATGCAATAACAATGGAAGAGGAGTGACGTGGGGTGGTGCTGTGCTACCCAGAATGCCTCTCACTGGGGTTTGCAACACTGAAAACTGCGGATAATGGTGACAGAGGGATCAACAAAAAACAAAAATAAAAGTGTAATTTTGAAAGTGAAAATGGGTGTTGCGGAAGAAAAAACAAATGAGCAGTGCATCGGAGACTCTCACCGGCAGCACAGAGCAAAACAACAAGGTACCATTTAGATTGCACTGTTGCTTTAAGCTGAACCAGTCTAAAATGTCATGGTGATTTGCCTATGCATCCCATGATGCTTTGTATTATGGGGATGTGTGTGATTTTGCATTTCTTTGAAACTTGACTTTATTGCCATTGCCCTTTGGGAGTAACCCTTGCTTCAGTCCTTCTGCACTGAGGTTCTTTGTCTTTAGCTTGTTTTGGGGTTTTTTCTTGTTTTGAGCTCCCCATCATCCAAACATACAAGTCCAAGATAGGGGATTGTTTATTTCCACAGGAAAGATAGATCAGTAGGTGTTGACTAAGTGCAGAGCAGTAACTTGCATAGTCTGTTTCTGCAAACTGATATATTGCAGAAATGATATTCCCTTGCTTAAAGTTGTTCCCTGTGTTTTAAATAAACATCGCACAGAAATTGTGTGTTGAACCTGAAGATCTTACTTCGAAAAGGGTTCCTTCAGTAGGTCATCACATATAGGACTGGTGCCACCTGGCGTCGGGCCACACGGCAGACTTTTCTAGCAATACCTGATGAGGGACCGCCCACCTGGCGCCACGTGACCGACGTCAGCGTGACTGTATATAGTGGGGCGGTCCCATGCCGCCCTCCAGCCTCCTTTCTCCTCGATGCCGCTTCATGTCAGTCGTATACAGACTTCCATATAGCGACTGCGAAAAGTTCATCACGTCGGTTTATCCCTCGCTGCCTTTTTCTCAAACAATTAGTGTTCTTCATTGATGTCTTCTCCCAAGAAGAAGTGCTCGTCCTGTGGCACGCAGATCCCGCACAAAGACGGTCATCTGAAATGTGTCCTCTGTTTAGGCCTGGACTATCCAGTCTCCTCCTGCCCTGAGTGCCAGACCTTCAACCAGGCCACAAAAAAGAGAAGACAGCAGACTTTGGAGGCCCATCTGCTAAAAGCCATCCTGGCTTCCCTCAAGAAGAAAATGGATCGTCTCAGAGATTTGTCCGAAAAATCTTCTCCTTCAAAGAAACATAAGGAGAAATCTAGAGAGCGGGACTGCTCCACAGACGACGCCTGGCTCTCAACGAGCAAGGCCCAGCTGCCGCTCAGAAAATCGGAAGGTAAGTCTGGCAAAACTTCGGTGGATCAGTCAGCCGTCGGCTCCTCTGATGACTGCACCGCCTTGGCCGATAAGTTGGCCTCCGGCTCCTCAGGGGCGGCGTGACGCTTCATAAGTTGTCTCCAGGCAGTACGGCCCCAGATCGGGTCAATAAGCTGTCTGGGTGCTCCTTCCCTGACCGCCCGACCCCACCCGCTAATTCGACCGTCCCTGACGACTGCTCGGGTTCGGTTCCCCCGTCAGGGCCTAACGACGCCTCACCCGACGTCTGGTGAAACCAGAGGGAGAAAGCTCCTCTCCCTCCTTCTCCTCCTTCTTCCTCAACCATACCCTCCAGTTCCCTGGTGGGTACGTCTGGCGATGGTGGCGATGGTAGCGAAGGGCTCATCGACCCTGTCGATGCTTCGGGGTCTACTCCGCCCTCCCCTTCTGGGGTCAAGGAGCAGGAGGCTGCTCCTTGGCCTACAGGCCTTGCTGTGGAGGCCCATCCTCCGCCTTCCAGTGGGCTTCTGGTGCCTCCTCCGACGGTTATCCCGACGACAGTCCCAAGTAGCTAGGACCGTGTTAACTGCCTCACCTTGGGTTCCCAATGCCGCTCTGGGTCCCGACGCCAGGGGTCCTTTGTCCGCCCAGACGCCTCCCTCCGATGCCAGATCACCTTCCGCGCCGATCGGGTGGTTCCGGTTCCGACGTCTGTTCCCCTGACGTGGGCTGTCCTGAAGCTGGACCCTCAACCTATCTATACAACGGCGTGTTCGACGTGGGCTCCCCCGATGCCAGATCTGATGACTGGGATTTATACCTGACACCGAACTGTCCCGCATTACACATTAGGGTATCCTGGGGACCACTGCCCGGGGGGTTCCACTCCGGACTGGAGTCATTTTGGGCAGTTCTACCCTGGATTCAATCCCTACTCCCACTTTACATGATTCCAGGGCTATTACCCACCACCAGTTATCCTCCTCCCCTCAGCCTCTGCCTACTCACCCCGTTACCCGGATTTCAAGACTTTAATCCAGTCTTGGTGGCAGGGGGCTTGGTCGGAGTTGGTCTCGGACCTGGAGACTAGATTCCGACAGCCACGGTCCCCTTCCCCAAGCAGTTCGTCTATGGCCACTGTCCACATCTCGGGGAAGACTTGGCAGGATGTTTCCCTTCCAGATAGCAGACACCGTCCTGTTGAGGAGGCAGACAACGACAGTTCAGAGGGGAGAGAAGATTCCTCAGAGGAGATCCCGGAGGACCATGAGGAGACGGAAGGCAAAGTCTCTCCAAAGTCTCCACCATAAGACCCTGCCTTCTCGGACCTCTTGAGCGTCATGAAGGATTACTTCGACTGGGAGTCGGAGGAACAGGATCCTATGAGGCAGAGGCTTGTGGAGCACCTAGACTTAGAGTCTCTGTCTCCCATCCCCATTCCTCCCTGGATGGCACCTCATCAAGACCTCACCACTACCGTCTGGCAGATGTGTCATTCTGCCCCGGCTGTCCCCAAGTGGGCAGTCAGGCTCTATTGGGCACCGAAGAATGCCCCATTCTTAAAGGCTCATCCCAAGGCTGACTCTGTGGTCATCTCCGCAGCTCATGATCACTCTTCAGCGCTGAAGCACTACTCCTCCGGACAAAGAGTTGAGGCAGATGGACCAGTTTGGGAAAAAGATATATTCGTTGGCCATGTGTGCCCTCCGGTCCCTCAGTTACGTAGCCCACATTGTGTCCCATCAAAAAGCGACCCTGGCCAGGCTGGAAGCATGAGTCCAGTCCCTGGATCCCTTGCCTTTGAAGAAGGAACTTGCCAAGGATCTCCGCCTCTCCAAGGTTCCCTGTAGGCACGCTTTATGCGCCACTTGTAACTCCATTGACTCAGTGGCCCATACCTTGGCAACTGCCATTGCCCTCAGATGGCATTCCTGGCTTCACCTTTCTGGACTCGCCAACGAGGTCCAGTCTGTGATTCAGGATGCCCCTTTCAGGGGCTCGGTCCTTTTGGGTGGGGACACCAAGGATATTATCACAGACCTACAGGACAAGGGCATTGCACTTAGGTCTGTCAGGTCAGTGTACCGATTGGGCTCCCAACAGCAGCCCTGTCAAAAAAGGACCTGGAAGCAGAGAAAGAACGCACTGGTGTGCTGTCAAGGGAAGTGTAAGGGCCACAGGTACAGCCACCCCTCCTGCCTGTAAAAATCGTAGACATTCAGGAGGTCCTCCTGCTGAACGTCCCGCCACTTCTTGATTCCCTGACTCCACTACCTCCTCCATCTCACTACGGGGAGCAGGTGGAGGGGGAGGTTCACCCACCACATGCAGGAGTGGAGGGCGATCACCTTCGATGAGTGGGTCCTGTAACTAGTGTCCGTTGGACACACCATAGAACTTCTGAAGGTTCCCCCGGAAACTCCGCCACAAAAGTCCTCCTACTCTCGGGACCAGGCCCTTCTCGTTCATGAGGAGGTACATTTGCTCTTGCGCAAAGACACAATCGAGCGCGTCCCCTTCGGGAAAAGTGGAAAGGGATTTTACTCCCACTTTTTCCTGGTTCCAGAAAAGACTGGGGACGTCAGACCCATACTCTACCTAAGTCACCTAAATCAGTTTGTCGAGTACAAAAAATTTCGAATGCTGACACTCCAGAGCCTCCTCCCTCTCCTCATGGAGAACCACTGGCTTTGTGCCCTAGATATGCAGGATGCCTACCTGCACATTCCTATTTTCCCTAGCCACCGCCAATTCCTGCGCTTTCATTTCCAATGAGAACACTTCCAGTTCCTGGCACTCCCTTTTGGTCTGTCTTCAGCACCACGGGTTTTTGCCAAGTGCCTGGTGGTCATCGCGGCGTTCCTACGCCACAGGGGTATTGCGGTCTTCCCTTACCTGGATGACTGGTTGATCTCAGCCCTGTCCAGGGATTCTTTGCTGGAGGCTCTTTCCTTTACTCTGGTCCTTTTCAGTAGACTATGGATCACGGTCAGTCATCCCATATCCCTCCCCATTGAATTCAGTTTATTAGGGTGGTCCTGGATACGGTTCAGTGCAGAGCCTTCTTTCCCCCATATAGGGTGGAAACCCTTATCTGTTAGGCCTCCAAAGTGCCCTCCCTCAGGACCATCCCAGCTCGGGAAGTCCATCACCCCCGGGCCTGACGGCGGCCTCCATCACTGCCGTTCCCCTAGCTGGGCTTCACATGAGGATCACTTAGCGGTTGTTGTGGGTGCAGTGGGATCAGCTCCTGGACGACCTGGACCATCCGGTTCTAGTCTCCTCAGCAGTTCAGAAAGATTTGCAGTGGTGGACGTATTCTCACAATCTTCCTTTGGGACTTCCTTTTCGGGATCCTGCACCAGTAGCCACCCTCACCATGGATACCTCGAATATGGGGTGGGGAGCTCACCTCGGGGGAACATCAAGCCCAAGGACTATGGTCCGGCTTGGAGACTTCACATCAATGTTCTGGAGCTGAGGGCGGTCCTGTATGCATTACAGGCCTTCCAGACCCTTCTTCCAAAGGGATCACTGATAATCCAAACGGACAATATGTCAGTAGTTTGATATGTCAACAATCAAGGAGGATCCTGATCGTACCCCCTATGCAGGGAAGCGATGCTGGTGTGGAACTGGGCAGTCCAGCACCATCTGGTCCTGGTGCCCATGCATGTTCCAGTAATTCTAAACATCCTGGCGGACAGTTTCAGAAGATCTCTCACCCTAGCTCACGAGTGGGAACTGGATCAGGAAGTGTCGGAATCCATCTTCCAAAGTTGGGGGCGTCCAGAAATCGACCTTTTCGCCTCCCAGTCCAATGCAAAACTTCCCAAATTTTGCTTGCTTGTTCCAGAGCAAGGTGCTTTTTGGAGCGACTAATTATCTCTATCTTGGACAGGGACATTTTTGTACACTTTCCCTCCATTTCCCATTCTGCAGAGGGTCCTTCTCAAGCTTCAGGCAGAGAGGGAAAAGATTATCCTCATCACTCCTCTCTGGCCGAGACAGATGTGGTTCCCGCTGCTACAGCAACTTTCCTGGGAACCGCCGGTTCCACTTCCAGTGACTCACGACCTCCTGACCCAGTATCAAGGTCGACTGGTGCACCCGGAGCTCAGAACCCTGCATCTCCATGCGTGGCTCCTGTAGACATAGTGATATCCTGTTTTGGGGTTTCCTCTAAGGTTGCTCATGTCCTCATTGAGGCCAGAAAACCTTCTACCCGTTCCACTTACGCCATGAGGTGGAAGCGGTTTTCCATTTGGGCGACCGTTAAGGGCTGGAACCTGTTCTCTTGCTCGGCCCCACAAGTCATGGAATACCTCCTTCACGTGTCAGAGTCTGGTCTGTCCTACTCTTCCTTAAAGGTCCATATCTCAGCTATCTCAGTGTACCATGAGCTGGTAGATGGTAAACCTGTGGCTCAGTTGGATGTCTCAAAAACTTTTCTGAAAGGGATACTCCATCTGAAACCCCCCATTCGCAGCCCAACTCTGCCTTGGGACTTGAACTTCGTACTGGAAAAGCTCACCCTTCCTCCTTTCGAGCCGGCTATGAGCTGTGATCTGCACTCCTGTCCTGGAAGGCTTTTTTTCTTGTGGCTATCACGTCATTTCGGAGCTTCACGCTTTAGTCTGCAAGGAGCCATACCTTGATTTTCCATCGGGACCGGGCGCTCCTCAGAACTCATCCGAGGTTTCTTCCCAAGCTGGTGTAAGAAGCCACGCTGAATCAGTCAGTAGATCTTCCGTTGTATTACCTGTCCCCCTCTTAACAGAGGTGAGGCAGTCCTTCATACGATGGATGTCCATCGGATTATCTGGCGTTACACCCACCAGACCAAAGAGATTCACTCTTGTGACCAGTTTTGTCTCCTTTGACCCGAGATCGAAGGGCAAACCGGTTTCTAAGCAAGGCCTTTCCAAATGGTTAGGCAACTGCATTCACTACTGTTACCAGAAGTACAATAAACCTTTGCTGGGTACCATCAGAGGTCATTCTACAACGGGCATGGCTGCCTCCATGGCCTTCCTACCGATCGTTTCTGCAGCTGACATTTGTGCTGCCGCTACTTGGAGTTCTGTCCATACCTTTACCAAACATTACAGTCTGGACATTGCTTTTAGGCGGAGGGCTGGCTTTGTCCTAGCCGTCCTGCAGAGCCTTCTGTCTTAGACTGGGTCCTTTCTGGACCTCAGTTTTTTCTGTTGGAGTTAGTTTTCTTCCTCCCTAGTTTCTCTTGGTCTCTCCTTGGAGGAACTACTTGGGACTCTGTCCTATATGAGATGACCTACTGAAGGAACCCTCTCAAAGTAAGACAGTACAGTTACGTATGAACTTCCTGTAACAGTAAATCTTCGAGAGAGGTTCCTTCAGTAGGTCATATTTTTCCCTCCCTCCTTCCTGTCATTTTATGTTTTACAGGGACTCCAAATCCTGTTCGCTTCTGCTGACAGGTCTCCTCCTGGCTCCAGCGGGAGAACTGGAGGACGGACGTGGGGACCGCCCACTATATACAGTCACGCTGGCGTCAGTCTCGTGATGCTGGGTGGGCGGTCCCCCGTCAGGTATTGCTATAAAAGTCTGCTGTATGGCCCGACGCCAGGTGGCGCCAGTCCTATAATGTGATGACCTACTGAAGGAACCTCTCTTGAAAATCTACTGTTACGGTAAGTTACTACGTAACTGTACTTTCAATGTCTGGTCCAACTGTTACCCCACAACCCCTCCACGCTTGCCAAGCTTCAGGAGTGCTTGGTACTATCTCAACTCTCCTCCTACTTAGACACTTCCTCATTCTTCACCCCTTACCAGTCTGGTTTACGGAAATGCCACTCCACAACCTCCTCCCTCCTTGGGCTCACTGACTCTGTACTTACTGCTGTGGACCAGGGTCTCATCACCTCTGCTATCTTTGTGGACCTTTCCAAGGCTTTCGACATGGTCTCCCACCTGCTTCTGCTTGCGAAACTCTTAGCTGCGGTGCTCTCAAATGCAGCTACCAGATAGTTCTACTCTTACATCGTGGGAAGAACACAATCCGTTTGGATTTGTGATACAATATCCCCTTCTCTTTCCATCAACACTGGAGTTCCTCAAGGGTCTGTTTTGGACCCACTGCTATTCTCTATTTTCGTAAATGACCTTCCCACTTTCTGCCCTCTCGCGTCCATCCACATGTATGTGAACGATATTGTCCTGTATACATCTGGTTCCTTCCCCACTGATGTTGCCTCCAGACTTCAGCATGACTTTGATAAGGTTCCGCTCTGGTTTCACTCAAATCAGTTATTCTTCCTGGACATAGTCTCCACCATTCATTCACATTAATGGGACTACGTCAGAGGTGCTAGGACTGAGCGGGAGCCAAGAATCTTTAGGAGGACTGGCACCGGGGTAGGACCACGCATGTGCGGTGCCACAATACCGGCTCACACTGTACTGCATACCTCGGCATCGACTGTCCAACTGCCAAAGTTCCTTTTATTCTGCCGTTGAGTATGCTTCAGTGACGATGTCGCTCACCCGCCGGGAGTCAAATCTTAACATCTGTACGGCAGCAGCTTAGTAGTTCAGTATTTGGTTAAGTTTTAGTATATTTATTTATTTATTCAGGTTTTTTTTTTTTAAGTTTTCCTTTTCTTCAGCGAAAGAACAGAAAAGTCTTCTTCAGTCCGCCTTCGACGGAGTCAACCATGAATAGGGCCGATGGCAGTAAGAAGACTTCACATAAAGCTGTTTTCCAAGCAGGACTGGGTCTGGTCCACTGCCCTCTATTGGGGGGGGGGTCTGACTATGGGCAGTTCGGTGCTCAGGAGGAAGGGTGGTCCTCCCGAAAGCACAAAAACAAGTGGGCCCGTTCTCGATCTTCGTCAGGGACCGGGCACTGCTCGGCCTCGAATTCTTCTTCGTCCCAACGGTCGAAGAAGAAGCTGTACCGCTTGAGGTCGCCCTCTGGTACGGCTGTTGTAGGGGACAGGAGGCTGACTCAGACGCCGTCTGGGTCACCTGCAGCCTCTGTTCCCAGTTGCCAGCATTCTCAACTCCTGTAGTCCCTCCCCACCCCCTGTGGGGTCCTCCGGGGAGCAGTTTCATGATTGGGCCACCCTTATGCTAAATGTGGGTTCGGCGGTTCTCCCGAGCCTGTGAAGTCGACCGCGGGACCTTTAGGCCTAGGGGCTTCAAACCCGCAGTCGAGTCAGCCTAGTCGTGCAGCACCTTCTTTGGTGCCATTGGTGTCGCGCCCTTGTGCTTTTCCTCCACACATGGCTGTGCCGCAGGGGTCAGCACAGGTACTACCTTCCTCTACTCATGTTTTCAAATCTTCCTCCTTGGGTGTCCCAGAGTTTGGTTTGGGGTCTCCAGGCACTCACACAGTGCTGGTTGCAGCACCGCCTTCAACTCCGGTCTTGGCGGTGCTGTTTTTGATGCTGGCACTGCCACGGGTGCCGGGATTTTCGATTCTGATTCAAGGAGCACCTCCTCCTCCTGCTCTCTTTTCTCCCTTTCCTTTATATACTATCCCTCCTGGGCTAGTAGGAGATGATATTGAGCCTGATCCTGATCTGCGATTAGGAGATGACTTTGATGAAGATTCGTCCTTTGGAGTGGAAAGTAAGCCCTCTACTTGAGCAGAGCCTTTGGTCGAAGACCTGTCCTTTAAATCTCTACTGAGGAATATGAATTCCACCCTCTCTCTCCAGAGTTAGGAGGTTGATCCTTAGGAGGTGTTGCACCTTCAAAAGCTGCATGTCCCGGAAATCCCTGTGGAATTGATACCTCTGGTACTGCCCTCTTTTGAGACTCTCTCTCAGATGGTGTGGGACAATCCGGTGCTTATTCCGACCGTGGCCAAGTCCACAGACAGGAAGTTCGCTCCCCCTAAGAATTGACTAATCCTGGCCTCTCAAGCTTTTGCACACGCCATAGTAGTCTTGGCAAAAAATGACAAAGCCGTTGTCCCTCAGGACTTTATGGCTCGTCCAGTAAATAAAGAAACCCATAAGACTGACACATTGGGGAAGCAAGTGTTCGCCACTGTTACCCTAGGAATGCATATTGCTAGCTACCAGGGCTACTTCTCACAATATGAGTATACTCTCCAGAGTTCGCTAAAAACCTCGGTGGAAGCTCTTCTGGAGTCGGACGTTAGTTCAGAGCTTCTCCAGACTATTACTAGAGGCATTGAGTCCAATAATCAGCAACTTAAGGCAACTATGGACGCCTTTGACACTGACTTGAGGGCAGCGGCCGCTGGAATATACACCTGACACCACTGATGGTTATGGACTTCGGGTTTTACAAATGATGCTCAGCAGAGAGTCATGAATTTGCCATTTGATGAAGTCTATCTGTTTGGCCCACAGGTGGAGCAGGCACTGGAGGCCACACAGAAAACTAGGACTGCCATTAAGATGGCCAGACCGGTCCCTGCTGCTCCTTGACGGGGTGGAAACCGCTGGCAGTTTCATAACCGTCAATTCTTTCGTGGTAAAGGCAGAGGGGGCTTCAACAGAAATCAAGCCCCCAGCCGCAAAGGAAAATGCAGCAGAAGGCATGGGGCCTGACGGTTCCTAGTGCCACCCTCTGAAATTCCGGCCCAGGTCCCACCTCAACTGTTCGAGGGGGACTCTTCTTCAGCAGTAGGGGGCGTCTGACTCCGTTTTACAACCAGTGGAAGTCAGTCACATCAGACAAATGGGTTCTCAGGATAATTCGTGAGGGTTACTCTCTAAATTTATCAGATACCCCTCCGGATCATCTACCCAAATGACTGCCTTGACTATCTATCATTCAGTTAGATCTCCTCACTTCCAAGATTCAAGGCCTTCTGAACAACAGGGCAGTAGAAGCAGTTCCGCAGGAGCAACGGGACATGGGACTCTACTCCCATTACTTCCTAGTTCCAAAGAAAACAGGCGGTATGCACCCTATTCTAGACCTAAGGAAGTTAAACAAATTCCTCATCAAGGAGAAATTCAAGATGATCTCGCTCAGTATGCTTTTACCTCTGAATCATCAAAATGATTGGCTGGCCTCCCTGGATATGCAGGATGCCTACCAACATGTTCCTGTGCGCCCAAGCCACCACAAGTATCTCTGATTTCTGGCCCTGGGTCAGCACTACCAATTCAGAGTCCTGCCCTTTGGGCTATCCTCAGCACCGCAAGTTTTTACAGCATGCTTTGCAGTACTCTCAGCCCATCTCAGGAAACTCGGAATGCAAGTATTTCTGTATCTGGATGACTGGCTCCTAGCAAGCTGCTCCAGACAAGAGACACAAGAAGCGAAGGTCATGGCTTCCAAGTTTCTCACATCCATGTGAGTCCTGTTGAATCTGGAAAAAACACAGCTGCAGCCCTCCCAGCAACTCCTTTTCATAGGAGCTCTGGTTCATCTTCACATGAGAACTACTCAGCAGATAGTCCTGCTAAATGCCAGGAGCTTGGGAAATAAAATGCCTGAGCTCCAGGTGATGCTAACTGAGGGAGCAGTGGATGTGGCAGCGGTCACTGAGACTTGGGCCACTGCAGGACATGACTGGGACCTGAACCTGGAGGGTTACACTGTGTTCAGGAAGGACAGGGGAGGAAGGGAGGAGGGGTAGTAATGATAGTCAAAACTGCATTGGCATGGGGGAGTAGAGGAGGCGGAGGGAACCGTGGAGGCGATTTGGGTCACCTTGATAACAAGAGGCAAGAGAGTAAAAATAGGGTGGTGTATAGACCCCTGCCCTGGCGGAGGAGCTGGAGGACAGTCTGGTGGCAGATGTTGGGAGGCACTGCAGACTGGGCAGAGGAGGCAGTGGTGGTGTTGGGGGACTTAAACATGCCAGGAACAGACTGGGAGACTGACATCCTCTGTGACCAGGAACAGAGGTTGTTGGATGTCTTTCAAGGCGCTTCCTAACTCAGCAGGTGAGGGAACCGACCAGGGAAGCCTGGTACTGGATGTGGTCCTGGCAGACAGTGACCAGATTGGGGCCTGGAGGTAAGGACCCATTGGCAGGGAGTGACCATGCCACGGTCTGGTTCTGCCTGGACCTAGGAGGGGTAGAAGGCTGCACAAAGGCGAAGTAACCCGACTTCAGGGGTGGATTTTAAGGAAATGGGAAGGATCCTTAAGGAGCATTTGGATGGGATTGGGTCAGACATGGACGCTGATAGTAGGTGGGAAATCATCAGGAGAGGGGTGCAGGATGCTACCAGCACCTGTGCAAGAGTAAGATGAAAATGCGGTAGGGCCGAAAACCCTGCTGGTGGACCAGGGAGGTCCAGGAGGTGGTGCGGGGAAAGGAAGCAGCCTATAAGCAATTCAAGTGCTCAAAGAGTGAAAGGGATCGAGGGGAGTATGCGCTGATGGCTAGAAGGGCCACTAGAGTGGTGAGGGCAGCTAAGGCAAGGCAAGCAGAACCTGGCCAGGGAAATTAGGAGAGGAACAAGAGGTTCTTTGACACATTGGGGAAAAACGAAGGTGAAGGGCAGATTAGCAGGATTAAATCAGGGAGATGGGCACAAGACCCGGGAAGCAGGCTGAGGTACTAAATGAGTACTTCACCTCAGTTTCACCAAGGAAAATGGGGTGCTGCATCATACATGGGAGGACAGAGATACTGAGGAGGGGCCCTTAACGATCGGGCGGGTCTGGGGAGAGGGGAGACATCACTGGTAGGTGGGGAGGGCTAAGCAGGAAAAGAGGTATGGAAGTGGAAATCACACACAGAGAGAGTGAGGAAGCCCTCAGCTCCCTTAAGACGGAGAAAGCACAGGGCGGATAAATTACATCCCAGATTGCTGAAGGAACTTGCGGATGTCCTGGCGAAACCCCTGGAGCTTTTCACCACTCTCTGAGGACAGGGTGGGTGCCCAAGACTGGAAGGTGGCGCATATAGTGCCTATCCACAAGGGGGGTTCAAGGGAGGTGGCAGGGAACTACAGGCCTGTCAGCCTGACATCGGTGGTGGGCAAGGTGATGGAGGGCATTGTCAAGGAGAGGCTAGGGGAGGACCTGGACGATAGACAGCATGGATTCATCCCGGGGAAATCGTGTCAGACAAACCTGGTGGAGTTCTATGACTGGGTGACAAGTGTCTTGGACCTGGGTAGACCAGTGGACGTCCTCTTTCTAGACTTCAGCAAGGCATTTGACTCTGTTCCTCACGTGGGCCTGTTGGATAAGCTGGGAGAAATGGGGTGGGAACCAGATGATCAGATGGATAGCAATTGGCTCCAGGGCCGGACCCAGAGGGTGCGTAGTTGGTGGGATAGTCTCATCCCCAAGGAGGGTCATTAGTGGGGTCCCACAGGGATCAGTCCTTGGGCCCCTTCTGTTCAGCGCCCTCGTATCTGACATAAGGACAGGAATCAGGAGTGAGATGAGTCTCTTTGCAGATGACTCCAAAACTGGGGGCGGTGGTGGATGGGGAGGAGGGAGGTGGCCACAGGGGACCAGGAGGCTCTGGAAAGATGGTCTAGAAAGTGGAAGCTGAGGTTCAATGCAGGGAAATGCAAGGTACTCCACCTTGGGGCCAGGAAACCCAGGCCAAGTGTACACCCTGGGGAATGCTACAAGTCTCGATGGCTGAGAGGACCTGGGGGTGGTGGTGGATGTCAAGATGAACAACTCTGAGACTTGTAGGGGGGGCAGCAGCCAGGCAACAGGATGCTGGGATGCATCGCTATTGGGATCACTCCAGAAGGAGGAAGTGATACTCCTCTGTATAACTGCTTGGTGAGGCCACACCTTGAGTACTGCGTGCAGTTTTGGAGGCCACACTTAAAGAGGGACATTAACCTCCTGGAGAGGGTCCAGGGAGGGCAACCAAAATGATTTGGGGCTTGGGGACAGGACCTATGAGGAGAGGCTCAAGAGCTAAATATGTACACATTGGAAGAGAGAAGGGACCGGGGGATATGATAGAGGTCTTCAAGTACATGAAGAGGGTAAATAGGGGAGGAACAGTCAGGGTGCTTGAAGGAAGGAGGAGGAGGCCACTAGAGGGCATGGGTGGAAGCTGGAGGGGAAGATTCAGGGAGAAAGGAGGAGGTGCTACTTCACTGAGAGGGTGGTGGAGCCATGGAATGCACTGCCTAGGGGGCTGGTGGAGGCAGAGACAGTGGAGGGGTTCAAGAGGGGGTGGGACAGGTACAGGGGAAGGGTTCTGGAAGTAAAAATCCAATGCAGCAAGAATATCTGGAACTGGGAAGGGAGAAGCCAGAGAAGGCGAGGGGAACAGCAAGGTCAGCACCCAGGGTGGGGGCTGACCAAACGAGCAGACATGAAAGACCGTTAGGCCTATTCTGCTGGCATTTTAGTATGTTAGTATGTTAGATGCTTAGTACTCAGTTGACTGAATGGCTGACACCATAGGATATTGAAGGAGCTCCCAGAGGAACTGACTGACCACTGGCTGAGCTCTTCAACAAGTCACTAGACAGCAGGAAAATACCTCAGGACTGGAAACGGGCAACTGTTGTGTCCTTACACAAGAGCGGAAACAAAGAAGAGGGAGAAAATTACAGCCCTGTCACTTTGACTTCAGTTGTGGGGAAAATGATGGAGTCACTACTAAATGAGACGATAGTGGCGTACCTAACAGATACTGGAAAAGTGGACCTAAAGCAACATGGCTTCAGAGCAGGATGCTCTTGTCAAACCAGCTTGATTGACTTCTTCGACTGGGTTACCAGAACATTGGATCAGGGATGGGCAGGGTTTACATTGTATACCTAGATTTCAGCAAGGCCTTTGACACCGTCCCTCACAGAAGGCTAACCAACAAGCTGGAACAGATGGGAATTGACCAGAAGATGGTCAGCTGGATCAGTAACTGGCTGAACGATAGGACCCAGAGAATGCTATTCAATTAATCATTGTCAAGGGAGGGTAGGGTGACCAGTTGCATCCCACAGGGATCAGTACTGGGACTGATCTATTTAACGTATAGAATGGACTAACAGGGAAGGTTTGCCTGTTCGCAGATGATACAAAACTCTGCTACAGAGTGGACACAAGGGAAGGAGCAGACAACATGGAAGCTGACCTTAGAAGGCTAGAGGATTGGTCCAGGGACTGGCAGTTACAATTTAATGCCAAAAAGTGTAAGGTAATGCACTTGGGGAAAAAGGTACCCTGGCAAAAAATACACACTGGGAGGATATCCACTTGAGGAGACACAAACGGAACGAGATCTCAGCATAATCATCACTGATGAATTAAAGGTAGGAAAACAGTGCGCGAGAAAGCAGCACAGAAAGTGGGGTAGCATCCTTGGATGTATAAGCAGAGGTATTTCTAATAGAAAGAAGGAGGTTATCATGCCCCTCTACAGGTCCTTGGTGAGGCCACACTTGGAGTACTGCATTTAGTTCTGGAGACCTCACCTCAAGAAGAACATTGACCGGTTGGAAACAGTGCAGAGAAGGGCTACTAAGATGGTGCATGGACGGTATCACAGGTCATATGAAGCAAGACTCGAGGAGCTGAACCTTTACTCCTTTGAACAGAGAAGAAACAGAGGAGACATGATTGAAACATTTAAGTACGTGAGGGGATTTAATGCAGCTCAGACAGGCAATCTATTTCAACAGAACACAGCAGCACGCACGAGAGGGCATGACATGAGACTGGTAGGAGGAAGGTTCAAAAGCAACCTCAGGAAGTACTTCTTCACACACAGAGTGATTGACCCATGGAACAGCCTGCCCCAGGATGCGGTAGCATCAAAGACAATCAGGGAGTTCAAACTCGCATGGGGCACACATAAAGGACAAGTTGGGATGAAGGCTGCATAGGGAGGGGGTCATTTTTAGGGCAAACTAGGTGGATCGCATGGTACCCATCTGCTGACACTTTTTTATGTTCTTATGGTCCCCGGCCACACAGCCACAGTCCTTTCGCATCAAGGTGATGGAACCTCTAAGGCGGTTGCTCACCTGGTGGACTCAAGAGGACAACCTTCTTTAAGGCTTTCCCTTTGCCCCACTGGAGACACAGATCACCATCACCACAGATGCATCTCTAATTGACTGGAGAGCTCACTGTCAGGATCTCCACACCCAGGGTCTGTGGAATCAGGATGAGTCCCAGCTCCACATAAATGTCCTGGAAATTAGAGCTGTCCTGTATGCTGTCTGAGCTCTGAAGGACATCCTCTATCGCAAAGCAATTCTCCTTCAGACAGTCAACAAAGCAGTGATGTACTACATCAACAAGCAGGGTGGAGCACACTCTTACCCTCTGTAGGGAAGCGATGAAAGTGTGGGAATGGTGCCAAGAACACGAAGCTCTGACCCAGGCAGTCTGCCTGCCTGGAGTCCAGAACGATCTAGCAGATCGCCTCAGCAGAATGGAGGTGGATCTACATGAGTGGTCTCTCGACACAAATGTCATGCAATCGCTCTTCAAAGAGTGGGGCACACCGGACCTGGACCTTTTTGCATCCCCTCTCCATGCAAAACTGCCTCTATTCTGCTCCAGAAATCCAGAACCTGACATTTTCTGTCAGGATGCATTCCGACTGCGGTGGACAAGACACTTTCTGTACGCATTTCCTCTTCTTTCCTTAATTCAGAGGGTGCTGCTCAAGCTGGAGGCAAGGGGGGAGGGGGGATGCTTCTCATCGCCCCACACTGGCCTTGTCAGATTTGGTTTCTGTTAATCATCAGATGATCAGAGGTTCCACGAGACAACTTCAAATGGACCTTCTGACCCAGGGCCCAGTGGTCCATCCCGACCTGAGGTTCCTTCATCTCCACGCCTGACTCTTGAGTAAATAGAAGTGGGTAGAGTTCACGTCTCTCATAAAGTCTGACATTCTCCTAGCAGTGCGTAAGCCATCCACTAGGAAAACCTACACGGCGAAGTGGAAACAATTCTCAGTCTGGTATGTGAAGTCCTCCCTGGACCCCTTTTCTTGCCCACCAAAGTCTTAGAGTATCTGCTTGACCTGTCAAATACAGGGCTATAATACTTAATGGTAAAGGTACATCTTTGCATGATCTTGGCTTATCACGAGCCTACCCACACTATGTCAATAGCTCAGTTGCCCCTGGTTAAGAGGTTCCTTAAGGGTATACTCCACAGTAGGCCACCAGTCAGGAGACCGGTAGCCGCTTTGGATATCAACCTTGTGCTAGACATGCTCACTTGTAAACCTTTTGAGCTTCTAGCAACCTGCGAGTTGAAGTTCCTGTCCTGGAAGGCTGCCTTTCTTGTAGCCATTACTTCTGCTGACAGAGTGTCCGAAATACAAGGCCTGGTCACAGACCCTCCTTATACAGTATTTCACAAGGACAAGGTGGTTCTCAGAACTCACCCTAACTTTCTTCCAAAAGTAGTCTCGGAATTCCACATGAACCAGCCTTTGGTCCTTTCCGACCTACTTTGCAAACTGCCAAAATGAAGGGGAATGTACCCTACATTCTCTGGATGTTGAGTTTTGCGATTCTGCATCGACAGAACAAAAGAGATCCGCAACTCCAAGCAACCCTTTATCTTGTTCAGCATGGTCTGTCTGGGTCAGCCTGTTGCCATGATGTGTATTTCAGCGTGGCTGGTAGCATGCCTCCACCATTGCTATTCCATAGTGCAGGTCAAACTGGAAGGCAGGGTATACGCCCATTCTACCAGAGCAGTCGCAGCATCTCTGGCAGAAATGCAGAAGGTGCCCATTGCAGACATCTACAATGCAGGTACTTGGAGCTCTATGCACACCTTTGTGATGCACTACGCTTTGGATGAGTGGACTTCTGTTCTGAGTGAGCTTCTCTCTCTCCTGCTGCCCTTCTAAGGGGATTATTTTAGCTCAGTACTCTTCCATTGGTGTGAATGAGTGGTGGAGACTTTATGTCCAGGAAAATATGAAAATTACATACCTTCCGTAATGCTTGATCTATCTACGAGAGGACTCTTGCAGTAGGTGTTCACAAATAGGACGTCAGGCATCAGAATCTCACAGAAAAATCTTCTAGCTAGCAGTCTCTGGTGGGGACCGCCCCTGACGTCAGCTGACTGACATCAGCGTACGTCAGTATAAAGGGGGTGGTCCCCCGCCAACCCTCCAGTTCATTCCCACCATCG
Organism: Neoceratodus forsteri; assembly: GCA_016271365.2. Classification (NCBI taxonomy): domain Eukaryota; kingdom Metazoa; phylum Chordata; order Ceratodontiformes; family Ceratodontidae; genus Neoceratodus; species Neoceratodus forsteri. The sequence continues at coordinate 891,897,163 of CM057452.1, read as the reverse complement.
GCTTTAGACAGTCACCTCGCGGAAGAACAATGCTACTAACGTCGCCATTTTGGATGAGTATTCGCTTCATCTTCTGTTTCTTCGATTTAAAAAATTTCTTTCAGGTTAAACTAGTTACCTTTATCGGCTGTGCATGTCATCCCCGTCGCTCTCCGAATCACATAAAAACAAGTGCGACTTGTGTGGAACGCGATTTCCGCATAAGGACGGCCATTCCCTGTGCCTCTTCTGTCTAGAACTGGACCACCGCATGGAAGAGTGCATCCACTGCCGTAAATTCAGTTCGGTCACTCGCAGAAGGTGGCAGCAGTCCCTCGAAGCCCATATCCTCAAGAAGAAAATGGCCTCCATGGAAAAAGAATTGAAGAAACTTAGGCAGGCGTCAGACTCTCCAGAGGGACACCATAAGAAAAAGCGGGATGAGGAGAAACACAGGGACCGGGACTCTCCTTCCACAACCCCGTCGATTCCGGCCAGAGTTGTGGCCCTACAGATATCTTCCCCTCTGGGGGACCGATCTCTGACGGCTGCCTTAGTGGTATCCAGGTGTGTGTCGGGCTCGCGCTCGGGCCCGACAGGAACCTCCGGGGTAAAGGAAGCCTCTGCTCCTGCTACGGCTGCTTCTGTCTCTTGGCCTAGTGGTGTGGGTGGGTCCGATAAGTCGGGCTCCAGCTCTGCTGGTTCCCGCCCGGACAAGGCTACTAAGTCGTCAGTCAGCCCATCCAATGGCTGCCCAGCCTGCGATCCCTGACAGGTCCTGATGCCACACCCGGCGTTCGGGAGTCGCCGCAGCTGATGTGATACCAGCTGCTGTCAGAGCCTCCTCCGTCTCCTCCTCCTCTTTTGGAGTCCACTCCTTCCTCTGTGGGGATGGAGGACCAGGAGACACTTCTGTTGTTGGGGATGCCTCCCCCACTGGCTCCAGAGCCTCAGATTCCAGATCCAATGACAGTCCCTCTGTCGTCGCAGTCTGGCTTGCCAACGGCAGACCTTCCAATCCACCAGCAGGATCTGGTTTGCCGGCCCCTCCTTCGGGGCCATTGCATCTGCCACCTCCACCTACCGTACCGATGCTTGACCCATCGGCACCCCCGGTTGGAACTCCATTAGGGCCTTCGGGTCCGTGGGGCCACCGACACCAGCCTACGCGACGCCACATTTTCTGACGCCACAGTACCTGATGCTGGGTTTTTCTGGCTCGAGTTACCTGCTGCTGGATGTTGGTTACCCATTTTACGGGTATCCAGGTTATCCTGCTCCACCTCCTCCTTGCCCCGAAGGTGGACCTCAAAACGGTCCTTGCCTCCTGGTGGGCTAAGGCCAAGTCTCCGTTTACGTCAGAGCTGGAGAAGAGTCAGCCAACGTCAATCCCTGTGCCGGAACCCGGACGTCCACCGATGGAGCCTCCTTCGCCGGTCCCTGACGTCAGACTGTCAGCAGGTGCTCGTCCCAGGGAGTTTTATTGCCCCCCTGGACATTTCCAGGCCTGATGATCTCCTTCTCCCTCCTGTGGTGACTTCCAGATCCTAGGAGTAGTCCAACTCAGGTGGGGATTATGAACCCTCGGACTCTGGAGAGGGACCGCACACTCCAGACTCCCCCAAACCGAAGGATTCCCCTAAGTCCCCTCCGGAGGATCCTTTCCTTTCTGGAGTTGCTGAAAAAGATGCAGGAGGCCTATGACTGGTTACGAGGACCTGGTTACGACCATTTGGAAACAGCCTTCCTCCTTGGCTACTCTGGCACGCAAGGCAGACAGGCTGTATCACGTGCTTGAAGGTAAGGATTTTCCTTAGCCTTCAGCCTAAGGCGGATTCCGTGGTTATCAGTGCCGCTCATGACAGAACCACAAATTTGAAACATCTCAGTTCCACCCCTCCTGACTGAGAATCCAAGATCCTGGACCAGTATGGGAAGAAAATGTTTTCTTCCTCCACCTTAGGCATCAGGGCTCTTAATTATGTCACCCATATGGGGGACTACTAGAAGTCCATTCTCAGTCAGCTGTCTTCGAAATTGGACTCTCTTTCAGATTCCACAGTCAAACAAGAGCTGGGGTACCTCGTTCACGCGGCCAGATCTGCTTGCAGACATATTCTCCGGGCCATCTATGATGCGGTGGATATGGCTGGCTGGCTGGAGTTCGGTGTTTGCTGTCGAGCTACGACCGCCATGCCTAGCTTTGTATTTCTGGCCTGGCACCCGAGGTTCAATCGGCTATCCAGGACACCCATTTTAGGGGGTCAGTCCTTTTTGGGGGTGACATAAAGGATATCCTCACCGACCTCCAGGACAAAGGACAAGCTCTGAGGTCTGTACAGTACATGTACAAAAACCCCCAGGGGCAGAAACTCTCCTTTCGATGCCAAAACCATCATCAGTCGAAGCAGATGCAAGCCTATCACCAGCCCAAGCGTAGAGCTGTGTCTGCAGCCAAAGCCCCCCCAGCCAAAACCCATAGAGCTGCAGGAGCCGCGGCTGCCACCCTGCCCTCAGCCTCCTGACTTGTTGCCTCTCCCTCTCCTTCTGGACCCAGGTCAAGGGGAGCCAGTGGGCAGCAGATTTTCCCTCCACCTGCCAGAATGGGAGAGGATAACCTCAGACTCTTGGGTGCTCCATCTTATGTCCAAGGGGCACTTACTAGAGTTCATTCAGAACCCCCCACAGACTTCCTCCTCGGTCGTCGTACCCTCCGCATCACCTTCCCCTAGTGCGGGAAAAAATAAGCTGTCTTCTTTCGAAGGCCGTGATAGAACCCGTTCTTCCTCTGTTTCAGGGGACTGGCTACTACTCACATTTTTGCCTGGTGCCCAAGTAAACGGGCGACCCGAGGTCCATTTGTATCTCAGTTCCTGTGGTTGGTTTGTATAGTACAGGAAGTTCAGAATGCTCTCCCTTCAGAGCCTTCTTCCCCATCTGAGGTCAGATCAGTGGTTATGCTTGTTGGACATGCAGGATGCATACCTGCATATTTGTAATTGTCCATCACATCGCAGGCTTCTCTGCTTTTGTTTTCAGGGGGAACATTTTCAGTTCAAGGCCCTCCCATTTGGCCTTTCCTTGGTTCCCTGGGTGTTCACCAAATGCTTAGCAGTGGTGGCAGCCTTTCTGCACACTTGGGGGTCCAGGTGTTCCCCTACCTGAACGATTGGCTACTTGTAGCTCCCTCCAGGGAGGACCTGCTTGGCTTCCTTTCTATTACCAAGGAGACTTTCTTCAAGCTGGGTATCACCATCAACCGTGCCAAATAGCATCTGGTTCCATGCCAACGTCTGCAGTTTTTTGAGGAAGTGTTGGACACCAATCTGGGCAAAGCCTTCCTTCCCCCCAGACAAAATAGAGACTCTGCAGCAGCAGATACACCTTCTGGTTTCTCAGAAGTGTGTACCAGCTCGTTAGGTGCCGTCGAGGCACAGGTCAGAAAGCATAGGGAAAACCAGGAGCAGTTGTAGAATTCACAAAATATTTTTATTTACGGTAGCAGTAACAAAAAAAATAAACTTATTCAGAATAACCATGTACCATTTGTTTGTTTTGTTATCCTTGCTAGGCTTGGGACAGGTGGTATTGAGTCCGGTCTACCGGAGGGTGGGCACGGAGAAGCAGTGCCTCCTAGGACTGCTAGTGGGGTCCACTGGTGAGTGGTCCCTTTCTGGGGTCCGTAGTCCTGTTCCTGGTGGGGGTAAAAGTTTCCCCATTAGTTTGGCATCTATTTTTCCCTGCAAACTCCTCATTGTATTTTGTTATTAATGCCTGAATGGGTTATAAGCTTGTCAAATTGCCTTGTCTATTAGATTCTACAGATTTTAGTGAGAGTAAAATCTGAATTTAATTATTGGATTGGGGAAGTGAGAGGCCTTAATCCTTTTTAAGACTTTCAACATCGAAATTTGAGCATTACTGCCATTTCAGGATTTTATTGGTTATGATTAGTGTTTCATAATAATTTATTGAGTTAAATGTGTATATTGAGATTGTTGAGTTGCTTGTTTGGATATTCTTAGATAAATTATTGTATATTGAAATGTACTGGGAAGGCATTAAGATGGTCAGGAGCTGTTCTCCCACTTTGCTTCGTGACCTCCGTCCTTTTCACTGTTCCACTTTGGTGCCTGACGTTTACAACAAATGTTGTTCGTTGGGAATAGTGAGAAGGCGTTTGAGGGGTGTGTGGTCCGGGCAAAGTGGGAGAATGGAAAGGGGTTGATCGATCGAGGTAGTGGGGACTAGGAGACGCCCTGGGGCGAAATGGGTTCAGGAGAGGGGTTTTCCTTGCCTGATTCCCATACCCAAGGGCTCCACAAATTACGGGCTGGTACTGCGCTTCTCCTCGAAAACCCATCCAACCTGGGCGGTGTTATGTAATGCCAGGTCAATTAAAAACAAGATCGCTATTATAGCGGATCTTGTTGTAACATCTGATCTGGCATGCATCACCGAGACCTGGTTGGATGAGAATGCAGGCCCTATTTTGGCTTCTGCTGCTCCATCCGGGTTCTCGGTGATGCACTGCCCGAGGCTGGATCGTAGGGGTGGGGGTGTAGCCATCTTTTTTAGAATGGAACTGGGTCTTGTGGATGCACCAGTGAGTGTCACTAGATCCTTTAAGTGTATCCTGGGAGCAGGTGCAGGGTTCAGGATTCTCCTCATCTACTGACCACCCGGTGATGGTGGAGAATTCCTGAAGGAGTTTGCGGAATTCGTCGACGTAGCTCGGAAGTCGCCCAGGTGGTTAATACTGGGCGACTTCAACGCTTGGGTCGATGATGAACTCTCGCCTTTTGTGAAAAATTTCCTCCAACTTATGACAATGTTGGGCCTTACACAGGTGGTTACCTCTTATCCATGTAGGGGTCACTCATTGGACCTAGTGTTCCTATTTGAGTTGGAGGTCGCACATTTGGGGGTAGAACCAAATGTGTGGACAGGCCATCATACCATAAGGTTTAGCTTGGGGGGGCGCTGTGGAGCCCGAGCTCGTGGCAGCTAGATTTCTTACCTCCGTGGAGATCTTACTATAAAACTTAAAATTTGCCTATTTGTAGCACTTAAAAGCCGGAAAGACTCTCATTATTAGAATCGGGAAACCTGGATATATAAAAATGGGCAGTCCTCGTAAGGATCGTGCTGGTACTTTGGGAGGAAAACTTTCAAGTTCTGCACATGTGCATGCTGGCATTGACAATCAGGCCTCCTGTCAGACTTTGCCTGAACCTGAAGAAACGATGGCATCAATCGGGCTAAAGCTTCAAAGAATAATTTCCTCTGTCTCTGACTTGAGCGCTAAGATAGACACTTTTAATACCAGAATTAACGTTGTTGAAAAAACGGTTGAAACTATCCAGACGGAGATGGTTGAAGTGAAACGGAGCAGTGAATCAACGTCCGCAGCCACCAGTCTCCTTGTAAAAGAGAATACTCACCTACGAGCTAGACTGGAGACAATTGAGAACCAAAACCGCTCGTCTCACCTTCGGATCCTCAGATTGCCTGAAGGGATAGAGAGGGATCATCCTCTTATGTTTTTACAAGACTGGTTTAATGAAAAGTTAACACCGGAAGATCAGACAACTAGATTTAACCTACAAGAGGCCTACTAAATCAACCCCTGGGGATACCGAGAAGATTCTGAAACCCCACGCACCTTGCTTGTAAAAACAGACGGAATTAGAACCAGGGACAAAATCCTACGGCTGGCCAGACAAGCTAGCCCACTTATACAAGGCGATTGGTGGTTTATATTTTTCCAGATATAAGTTTTTCACTCGGGAGGCATAAAAGCGCTTTCGAAGGGGTACGCAAGAAACTCCGGGAGGCCTCAATTACCCATGCAATGGTTTTTCCTGCGCGCCTTAGAGTGGTCTTCGAGGGCAAAGTTTGGATGTTTTCAGACCCAGGAGAAGCAGGCAAGTGGGCTTCTCGGTTTGTAGAAAAGCGGAGAAAGCATTTAAAATGTAATGGCACAAAAGATAGTGATATGGAGGAGGCTGAGGGAGATTGACTCTGATAAACATTTGTTTTTCTTTTTCCTACATGATGGATCTACTAAATAACTGATGCATGGCTGGATTACTAATTGTGGACTCTAATGTAACCTGTATAGGGCTAATGTGTTTTAAGTTTGATTAAGCAATACTTTGTAAAAACCTATCATAGGTTACTAGTTGCATTATTAATAGGTTTACAGCAATACTTTAAGACTGTCCACGCATGGTGTCATCACTAGATTATCATAATTGAAGTTTAAACTTACTGTATGTTTAAAGTCATTTTGAGAATAACACAGCCTTTGTTTATTGGTTATGTTTGGGCTTAACACTGCTATCTTAGGCCTTACCTATACTGTTATACCCTGCCAATAATTGCTCTATGGTATGTATTAAAACTTAAGGGAAATAGAGCGACACCACAACTCTCAAGGGGGAGGTGAAATACTGGACTTTAAACAATGACTTTAGTATACGAAATAGTCGCTCTGCTCTTGGGCTCCTTCAACAGCCTTAGTTTTTGATAGTTATAATAGTAATAATGTAAATTTAGGCATCCTCTCACATGAGGTATCAAAATATTCAGGATGCACATATCCTTGTATTAAGGAGTTGTTAAACTCTCTCTGTACTAAAATGTATGAGGTTTGTCTTGAATATGGATTGAACATATGATGTAAATCAAATGAAACTAAAAAATAAAGTATAAAAAAAAAAGATTTAGCTTTGGGGCACCCCTAAATAGGCCTGCCCCTACGGAGATGGTACAATATCGCCCTTTAAGGGGAGTTAGCCCAGAAGGCCTTTTGGTGGTTTTGGACCTATTGGGTATTCAAACAACATGAAGTCTTGCTATATTATGACATATGCAGTGAGTCCCAACCTTCGAACTGCTCCGGAGGTGAAAGAGTTAACTTTCCATGCCAGGCATGGAACGCTGAGCTCGAGCTCGGTTGAAACTTTGTCTGTTGTTCTTCAAACTCAAACCGTTAGATTCTTTATTCCGCCTCACTGAACAGTCGCTCCGGAGATTTCTCCTTCTGCTCGGTTCATTTTGTCGGTTAAAGTATTGTTGTTCTCGGTTTAAGACCAAATTCAAACCGCAACCGGTCGGTTCAGACTCTGTCTGTGGTATTGTGAGTACTAGATAGGTTTTACATAAATTCTATTCTGTGTGGAACTTGTAAACGGTTTATCGGTTCGGTTTGAACCGATCAGGTTGTTTAAAATATACTAATCTGTCATTTAGAGTGTGGTTACCAGTTCTTATCGGTTCTAAAAAAAAAACGGATTTTATTACGGTTTTTTCCACGACCCGTGACACGGTTGGGAACCGATAAGAGGGTCTTACCTGGCGGATTGCCATAAACGGGTAAGTTTGGTTAGGCTGGCACTATGTCTAAGAATCCCAAAAGAAAAACCGGACCCACTGGGTTTCAACACTGCAGTGTCTGTGGGGAAGTCTTTGCCAAGGCTGAGCCCCCACACCACCTGTGTTTATTGTCTGGGGTTTGACCACCTCAATGCAGACTGCCAGATTTGTAAAACTTTTCCTGCAGCTACCCTGGAAAAGAGAGTTGGTAGGCTCAGGGAAAGGGAGGCCAAAAAGTCCGCTGAACTGGATGGCCAGCCCGGTTCGGTTCCAACCGAACCGAGGGGAGTGCCCTGACCAGAAGGCGACTTCCTCGGCAAGGAGATCCGACTCTGAGGAGTCGGTTCCAGCAAAGACTAGGAAATCAGCTGGTGTGGAGCCAAAACTTTCCTCTCCAACCGCTGAAGAAATAGCCAAAGTGATTAAAATTGTCCAGTCGCTTTCTCGGTTCCGACCGAACCGCACCATCAGGTAAGCGACGGTTCAACGCGGGTTCCACCGGGTTCAAGAGTATGATTTAGAAGAATATTATGAACTGGAGGAGGGGAAGAGGAGTAGGGAGAGTGAATGTGGATTTGAAAGTCTGGATGTGCCATTGACCGGACATCTCCCCAGACAGACCTTCAGGAGTGTCTCCTCCTAGGCTTTCTGAGTCCCTTCTCATTTTATGTTTTATAAAAAGTGGCTGAAACCTCCAGCTCCCTATGGAGGAAGCTGTGGATGATCAAGAAGAGCCTGACTATGTGGAAATAATGGATATCCCAGAGTCTAGGAGACTGTCTATTCCTTTGCATAAATCTTTTGGGAAACAGACAGTTAAAATTCAAAACTCCTCACACTATACCTCCTGTGGATAAGAGAATGGACAAGAGGTACACATTGTCAGGCTCTGATCGGAGTTCCTTACACAACAATGCAGCCATGTTGAAGTAGTGCAGGCTGCAGCCTGTGACAATGCAAATATTCCTTGGCTCACACCCCCTGACAAGGACTCCAGGAGGATTGATGCCATGGCAAAGAAACAGTACATGGCAGCATCCTTGGGACTCCGACAGACAAATTATATGGCTTATGTTGCTGATATCAGAAATCCAGATGGGATACTGTTATGGCTCTAGCAAAACAGGTCCCTGGCCAGCTACAGGAGCTGGAGCAGGTGGCTGCTGATGGTATTAGAGGCATCAAGGTGCAATTCCATGCTGCAGTGGACTCTAATGATGTGTCATCAAGAGTCATGGCTACATCTGTGGCACTTCGCAGAATGGCTTGGCTCAGATGTACTAGCCTGTCACAGGATACCCATACTAAGGCCATGGATTTTCCTGTTGTGGGTAATTCTCTGTTTGGGGAGCAGACAGAAAATTACATGAAGAAAATGGATGAGTATAGGACCACCTATAGGAGTGCACAGGCCAAGGAAAGGCAGGCCACTCCTCAAAGGCAGCTTTCCAGGGGCAGGGGCAGGCCTTTTCATAGGCCTTTTTACCAAGCCCAGGCCTCCTCTTCTGTTTACGCCCAGAGGGGGTTCTTAAGAGGGAGAGGCAGACGGGGTACAAGCAGGCCTGCTTCCACCCCTCAGCCCAAAGCCCCTGCCAAGCAGGCACCCTGATGGGGTTGCCAGGGCCGATTCTCAGCTACCTGTAGGGGGCAGGCTGGCTTACTTTGTCCAGGACTGCAGGGTTTTATTTAACTCCAAAAATTGATTAGCGTTTTGCTCATAAAAGTTCTAAAACATTGTGAAAATGCATAACACTTGCCTCACTGTGTTTAACAAACATAACACTTCTAGAAAATGTATATAAATACTTTCTGTACAGTTAGTATTGTCCCAAGAAAAAAACTGCTAATCAATTATTTAAAACCCTGGACTGGAAGTCTCTAACATCAGACAAATGGGTCCTGGAGGTAGTAAGCCGGGGACTGGTTCTCAGCTTCAAAAAATTTCCAAAGATGAGAACCAGATCCTTTCCACCTGCAAATCCACCAAAGGCACTTGCCCTAGAGGCAGAGGTCTCTTCCCTCCTGGCTCTCAGAGCTGTGGAAAGGGTTCCACCCCTACACCAGGGCAAAGGATTGTACTCCAGGTACTTCCTTACCCCAAAAAAGACAGGAGAATGGCGGGCCATCCTGGATCTCAGATATCTAAACAAGCACCTTTAAAACCAAAATTCAAAATGGTGACTCTGGGAATTATTCTACCTTTCTAAGGCCAGGGGACTGGCTAGCGTCCCTGGACCTCAAGGATGCCTACTTCCATATTCTTATCAGAAGCTCCCATCGAAAGTACCTCAGGTTCGAGCTGCCCTCAGGCCATTACCAGTTCAGAGCAATGCCCTTTGGCCTCACCTCTGCTCCAAGGGTATTCACAAAATGCCTGGCAGTAGCAGTTGCTTCCCTAAGAAGGCAAAAAATTGCCATCTTCCCTTACCTGGACAACTAGCTCATAGTAGGCCAGTCTCCAGACCAAGTCAAGTTACATCTACAGATAACTCAGCAACTGCTCACCTCTCTAGGTTTCCTTCTGAATCTTTCAAAGTCAGTTCTAGAGCCTGTCAGCTCCTCACCTTCATAGGCGCAGAGCTGAACACAGAGAAAGCCAGAGCCTTCCTTCCTTTGGACAGAGGCGAGGACCCTGGTCTCTCTGGCCTCCTCATTCACCCTGCAGGTCTCTTGACCAGCAAGGCATTTTCTACAGCTCCTGGGGCACATGGCTGCTTCTACAGCAGTAGTGCAGGGAGCAAGATTTCAGATGAGGGACATCCAGTTCCATTTGAGAGCCTTTTGGTCTCAAAGGAAAGACCCTCTAACCAAATTGATCCCAGTAACTGGAACCCTGATCCAAGCCCTTCAGTGGTGGCAGGATCAGAGCAATCTGAGACAAGGGGTTCCCTTTGTCACTCAGTCTCACTCCTTAATCCTTACTACAGATGCATCCCTCTTGGGGTGGAGAGCTCACATGGGCGACCTCACTACCCAGGGATTGTGGTCCCCTCAGGAATCTCTGCTCCACATCAGTCTGTTGGAAGTCAGAGCAGTTTTTCTAGCACTTCAAGTTTTTTCCAAATCTGTTCAGAACAAAGCTGTACAGGTCAGAACAGACAACACCACCATAATGTGGTACATCAACAAGCAAAGAGGCACTCTGTCTACGGCCTTGTTCACCGAAGCAATGAAGTTGTGGTCTCTGGCTTACTCCCTGAACACTTCCCTTACGGCAGTTCACCTCCGAGGCAAGGACAATGTCCTGGCAGATGCTCTCAGCAGGATTTCCCAGGGCTATCACGAATGGTAACTGGACCCCCTGGTCCTGGAGGTAATATTTGCCAGATGGGGCACCCCGGAGATAGATCTTTTTGCAGCCCCAGACAATCACCAACTTCCCTTTTTGCTGCAGTGCCCCAGTGTTGGGCTCAGTCCCTCTGGATGCCTTAGTTCTCAATTGGGAAGGGAAGTTTCTCTATGCTTTTCCCCCCTTCCCTCTCCTGTTCAAAGTGTTAGTCAAAATCAGATCTCAATCCTGCAAGATGATCCTGATTGCTCCAGATTGGGCCAGACAACCCTGGTATCCACTCCTACTGTCCTTAGCAAGTCCATCTTCCCCTGTGTCTTCCCAGGAATCACAACCTGTTAACCTGTGCTCAGGGGAGGGTTTGGTACCCGAACCTCAAATCTCTCAATCTCAAGGCCTGGCTCTTGAAGAGTTAGAGTCTGCTGATCTACACCTCTCCCAAGGTGTAATGGATATATTGAAGGCTTCTAGGAAACCTTCCACCAGGGCTACCTATAATTCCAAATGGAATAGGTTTTCCATATGGTGCTCTGGGAAGCATATTTCCCAGAATCTGCTGATTTACCCACAGTCCTGGATTATATGGTCCATTTAAATACCTTGGGGCTGAGACCAACTACCCTAAAAAGTACATTTGTGAGCATGCTGCTTTTATTTCAACAGGTAAACCCTCTTCTCTTTCAGCTCATCCTGTATTCTCCAAGTTTTTCAAGGGATTGCTTCACACCAACCCTCCATTCAGGGCCCCTGCCCCTGCCTGGGATCTTAATGTTTGCATTGCTCAGCTTATGCAACCTCCCTTTGAGCCCTTGTCTTCAGCAGAGCTTAAGTACTTGACTTGGAAGACTGTGTTTCTGGTAGCCATCACTTCTGCCAGACACACAAGTGAATTACAAGCTTTGTCAGTGGAGCCTGATTTTATCTCCTTTCATAGAGATAAGGTGGTCCTCCGGACTAACAGGAAGTTCTTGCCTAAGGTGGTTTCAGATTTCCACCTTAATCAATCTATATCTCTTCCAGTGTACTTCACTGACCATTCCTCCTCTGGCGAGAGGAGGCTGCACAACTTAGATGTGAAGAGCCACTTAGTTACTACATAGGCGTACCAAGGGTCACAGGTTTGACTCCCTGCAACTGTTCCTCACTTATGGTGAGGTTGGTAAAGGGAAACCTGCCACTAAAAGATCCATTGCCAGGTGGATTGTCTCTTGTATCCAATTCTGTTATGAAAAGCTGGGTAAGGTTCCTCCCTCAGGCCTTAGGACTCACTCTACCAGAGGTACAGCCGTTTCCCTGGCTGCTGCCAGGGACATCCCTATTCTAGAGATATGTCAAGCAGCTACCTGGAAAACAGTTCACACTTTTACCAAGCATTACTCCCTGGACATCCAGGCTAGGAGTGATGCTCGGTTTGGCACAGCTGTGCTTCAGAGCCTGTTTCCTAAGTAGGTTCTGTCCCTCCTCCATGGAGGTACTGCTGTGTAGTCTGCATATAGCTAATAGCTTGGCAGAAGACACCAGGAGAAAGGACTGCTGTGTGACTGAACTTCTCTGCTGGGACTAAAGTAGAAGAACTTTTGTATTTGACCTTTAATTTAGGGTAAAAAAACTAACATACAAAAAAAAGTGTGTGTTTGGGTTAACTGAACTGAATGGGTATCTGAAGAGTTACCTAGGTGTAAATCTCAGGTGACTGAAAGGACTTAACTGCTGTGAGGTTTAAATTACTTGTAGGAAGATCTGGTAAGTAGGGGGAGTGGCTTAGCTAGAAGGAAGCTACATTTAAAGACTGCCTTGGAAAGTTTCTGTTAATAGCTTGGCAGAAGACACCAGGAGAAAGGACTGCTGTGTAACTGAACTTCTCTGCTGGGACTAAAGTAGAAGAACTTTTGTATTTGACCTTTAATTTAGGGTAGAAAAACTAACATACAAAAAAAAAGTGTGTGTTTGGGTTAACTGAACTGAATAGGTATCTGAAGAGTTATCTAGGTGTAAATCTCAGGTGACTGAAAGGACTTAACTGCTGTGAGGTTTAAATTACTTGTAGAAAGATCTGGTAAGTAGGGGCTGTGGCTTAGCTGAAGGAAGCTACATTTAAGACTGCCTTAGAAAGTTTCTGCTAATAACTTGGCAGAAGACACCAGGAGAAAGGACTGCTGTGTGACTGAACTTCTCTGCTGGGACTATATTGCCCTCCTCCGCCCACCCAAAGCTAGTTCTATTTTTATAGGCACAGAATTTGACTGACAACAGGAACTTCCTGTTTAGGGGCAGGAAGTGAGTGATCACAGAACCACCAAGGACCTACCATCCTAGAAGGGCAAGAGTAGCTCTCCGGACCCCTCTAGCTGCTGGAGGTCTGCCTCTGAGCAAGTAAGTGGTCTACTCGAAATATAGGATATTCTTGTCTCAGAACAGGACAATCAGGAGCTTAAAGGGCACACAGGCAGAAAGTAAGGAGAGAGAAAAAAAACAGAGGAAAGAGTAAGGACTGCAAACAGTTAAGGGCCAGAAATAAAACATGATTGGAGTGGTGCAGTGCAGTGGCTGTGGAGCAACAGTCTTCAGGAGATGTTCTGGAGGATGCGGTGTTGTCCCATCTGCAGGCACCTCTCTGGGCCGTGGAGGAGGTTGCTCATCTCAGGCTGAGTTGGCCAGGATTTGTGGGACCTCCTGTTCCATCCAGGGACCACCAGTGCCACTGCCGTTGCCTCAGAGGTTGCCAAGAAGAGGAGCAGTTGGACCACAGTGGGCTCAGGGAGGGTGAGGGTGGTGGAACAGGCGCATCCTCCCATTGTACCTCTCCACAATTCCTATGCCATTCTGGCAAAGTGTGGTTCCTCATGGAGGCACCCACAGTGGAGACCAAGGAGGATGCTGGGAACCTCCACAAGGAGACCCACAGGAGGGTGGCAGGGGACCCTGCAGGGGAAGGAAACAACTCCTGGTGGGGGACTCCATTGTTAGGAAGGTAGAACTGGGGGAGGAAGGGGAGAGGGAGGTAAGGTGCCTGCCTGGCGCCATGGCTTGGAGGGACAGGGAGCGAATCCTCAGGATTGCCGGAGCAGCTGCACAGGGGAGGGAGCTGGATGTCATTGTCCACCGAGGGACAAATGACCTGGCTAAGAAAGGGATTAGAGAAGTGCAGGAAGAGTTTGTGTCTGGGAGGGCCTTGGTCAGTGCACTACGGTAACCTTCTGGAGGTGCTACCCATCTATGGCATAGGAGAGGCTAGGGTGTTCCCGCACCATGGGATTCAATCATGGTTGAAAACTGGTGTGAGCTCAGGAGTTGGCTGCATTGGGGACTGGGGTCCACCTGGGTGATGCAAGCCTGTACTGGCATGATGGGCTGCATCTGTCGGGAGGGAACCAGGATCCTGGGTGAGAGGTTTAAATGCTTCATTGGCAAGCTTTTAAACTAGCCAAGGGGAGGCACTGGAAAGGAGCAGGAGAATCCTAACCCCCAAATAATCACGGTAGTAAGTGTGGCAAACACCAACATAGAGGTGTCGATAGGAGAAGGGCAGGGTAAATGGAGAAGTGACAAAGGCAAGAAGGACAGGGATGGGGCAAAGGGAGTAAGGCCATCAGGAAATGGAGGTAATGAGTACCAATGCCTGTAGTCTGGGGCAACAAGCTCCTGAGCTGATGGCCTTAATGGAAGAGGATGCTTGGACATCGTAGCAGTCACAGAAACATGGTACACAGAGAACCATGACTGGGATGTTAACATACCAGGGTACATAACCTACAGGAGAGACAGGCAGGGGAGAAGAGGGGAGGAGTAGCTCTCTATGTAAAGGAAGGGATAAAAGCAACTGAACAAAAGAGTAAATGGGGAGAGAGGAGGCACTGTGGGTCACCTTGAGTCTGGAAGGGCATCACAATCCGCTGGGGTTGTGTACAGACCCCCATGTCAGGGGAAGGAATGGACAAGGATATGATAGAAGGCATTCTTAGAATGGCAGAGAAAGGAGATACTATTGATGGGAGACCTGAATATGCCAGATGTTAACTGGAGCACATTTGCTGCAGCCACATCCAAGAGCAGGGCCATTCTTGATGCCCTACAGGTGGCAGGCATTAGACAGCTGGTTTGGAACCCACTCGTGAGGGAGCAATCTTAGACCTCATTACTCTCAAGCGGGGCAGTGAGGAGGATCTCAGATCTAGGAGTAGGTTGCCATCTGGCGACAAGTGACCATCAAACAGTGTGGTTCACGTTAAACTCAGCTGCAGAGTCAAGCCATACAAAAGTGAGGGTACTGGACTTTAGGAGGGCTGACTTTGCAAGATGGGAGAGTGCCTCAGAAAAGCAGTAGCAAACAGGCTAGAAGAGGTGTGGAGCAACAATGGGAATTATCAAAACTGCCATCACAGAGGCAACAAGCCTTGTGTGAAGCAAATCAAAGCGAAAGAAAAAGCCACTATGGTTCTCAAAAGAGGTGGCTGTGAAAGTCAGGAAGAAAGATAGCATTCCGGAAGTATAAGGAAACACAGAAGGAGGAGGACAGAGAGCTGTACCAGTTAAGGCAGAAGGAAGCAGGGAGGGAAGTCAGAATAGCAAAGGCCGAAACTGAGGAAAAGATAGCCAATTCAGTTAAGAAGGGGGATAAAACCTTTTATAGGTACATCAGCGAGCGTAGAAAGACAAAGGGAGGGATAGTGAGGCTGAATAGGATGAACAGTGGGTGGGCAGAGGGGACAGTGAAAGCAGGAATACTGAACGAATATTTCTGCTCAGTATTCACAAAGAGAGGGGAAGTGCCTAATCCAGTTAACAGAAGCACTCTTGATAGGGAGTCGATCCTGTCCTTTCACAGAAGAAAGGGTTCTGCAAGAACTCCTAAAAGTGAAGGTGGACAAAGCAATGGGTCCTGATGGAATTCACCCCAGAATTCTAAAAAGAATTAAGGGAGGAACTAGTGAAACCACTGGCTGCTCTTTTAATAAATCATGGGAGGATGGTGTGGTACCCGAGGACTGGAGGAAGGCGGATGTGATTCCCCTTCACAAAGTGGGTCCAAGACAGAGGCAGGAAACTACAGACCTGTCAGTCTGACCTCTGTGGTAGGGAAAGTGATGGAGACACTTCTGAAGGAAGAATAGTCAACTACCTAGAGGCCAGTGGAGCACAGGACCCAAGGCAGCATGGGTTCACAGCGGGAAGGTCATGTCAGACAGATCTATTAGATTTCTTTGACTGGGTGACCAAAGTAGTAGACCAGGGAGGGCTGTGGACATGGCCTACCTAGACTTTAGCAGGCATTTGACACAGTCCCACACAACAGATTAATAGTCAAATTAACCAGCCTGGGAGTGGGACCCAGGGTGGTAGCCTGGTAAAACATTGGCTGGACAACAGGACACAGAAGGTAATTGTAAATGGAGTCCATTCTGAAGAAGGGGGTTACTAGTGGGATACCACAGGGTTCAGTATTAGGTCCAGTCCTTTTAATGTCTTCATCAATTGCCATTGCAGAGGGACTGGAAGAGAAAAGTATGCCTTTTGCAGATGACACAAAAATCTGCAACAGGGTTGATACACAAGGGGCGTGGAAAGGATGAAAAGGGACTTGGCAGGGTTGGAGGAATGGTCAGAAGTATGGCAGCTAGGATTCAATGCAAAGAAGTGCAAAATAATGCACCTGGGAAATAAGAACCCAGGGAAGAATACACAATGGGTGGGAGGTAGTAAACAACAACAAAAAGGAAAGGGACCTGGGGGTAATCATATCAGATGACCTTAAGGTTAGCAAGCAATGTGAGAAGGCAGTAGGGAGGCTGAGGGTATACTGGGATGTATAGGGAGAGGCATCAGCAGCAGAAAACAGGAAGTTGTTATTCCTCTGTACAGACAGTTGGTGAGACCCCATCTGGAGTACTGTGTCCAGTTCTGGAGACCCCATCTCCGCAAGGACATAGACATGATAGAGGCAGTCCGGACGAGGGCAACTAAAATGGTGCAGGGTCTGCAAGAGAAGCCGTATGAGGAGAGACTAAAGGAGCTTAATATGTATACCCTTGAGGAAAGAAGGGAGAGGGGACATGATAGAAACTTTTAAGTACCTCAGTGGAATCAACAAAGTCCAAGAGGGTAGCATTTTTCAAAAAGAGACTTGCAAGAACAAGGGGACACAATTTAAAGATAGAAGGGGGGCGGTTCAGGGGCAATGTGAGGAAGTATTATTTCACAGAGAGGGTAGTGGATGCATGGAACAGCCTTACTGAGGAGGTTGTGGGGTCTAAAACTGTGGGAGAATTCAAGAATGCATGGGACAGACATAAGGCAATTCTTGTGGGGGGTAGGAAGAAATAGGCTGTTGGTTAACTAGGATCTGCGGCCTATCCTGTAGGTAGGGAAATGGGCTGACTAGATGGGCTTAGCGGTCCTTATCTGCCGTCAAAGTCTATGTTTCTATGTCATAATATAGCAAGACTTCATGTTGTTTGAAGAAAAAATTACTCACCTTAGTAATGTTGTTTCTTCAGTGGAGTCTTGCTATATTATGACCTCCCCACTGCCTGCCCCTCTCAGAACCTCTGTTTTTGAGATGTGGGTGGGCAGTGCAGTGTTGGCACTTAGTAGATGCCCACCTTGTTGTTTTCACCCCTCCTTTTTTGGGGTGACTTGGTGTTGTGTTTTTCATTTTTTGGGTCTCCTGACTTGAGTCTTTGTTTGGGGACCAAAAAATGTGTTCTTCTGTTTAGTAGCCAGTTGGCTAGTGTAGGTTTACAGCTTCCACACAGGACCTCAGTGAGTTTAGCTCGTAAAGATCTGGCGTTTGAGTTTGAAGAACAACAGACAGAGTTTCAGCGAGCTCAAGCTCAGCGTTCCATGCCTGGCATGGAAAGTTAACTCTTTCACCTCCGGAGCAGTTCGAAGGTTGGGACTCACTGCATATGTCATAATATAGCAAGACTCCATTAGAAGAAACAACATTACTAAGGTGAGTAATTTTTCTTCAAACAACATGAAGTCTTGCTATATTATGACAGTAGCAGTTTGATCCAGCTCTAGAACTGCTCGAGAGTGAAATGGTTAATACCATTCCAAAATAGAACTTTGAGCACGAGCTCTAAGAAGCAGCTTCATCTGTGTAATTTCAAACCTGAACTGTCAGATTCTTTACTCCGCCTCAGTGAACAGTCGCTCCGGAGATTTCTCCTACTGCTCGGTTCATTTCTCGGTTTAACCAGTGTTTTCTCGGCCGATTCAACCGAGAATAGTTTTATTTTAACCGCAAAACCGTTCGGTTCAAGCTCTGTCTGTGGTAATCGTAAGTAATTAAAAGGTTTTGTCTGTGTGGAACTTGTAAGTTTATCGGTTCGGTTTTGAACCGATCAGCTGGGTTTAAAACTCATTAATTTTAAAGTTTAACATTTTAGAGTGCGGTTCCCGGTTCTTATCGGTTCTAAAAAAAACGGATTTTATTATGGTTTTTTCCAATACCCATGACACGGTTGGGAACCGATAAGGGTGTCTTGCCTGGCACTGCCGTTTAAAGGGCAAGTTTTCTGGTTAGGCTGGCATTATGTCTGAGAAACCGAAAAGAAAAACCGGGCCCACTGGGTTTCAACTCTGTGATGTCTGTGGGGAAGCCTTTGCCAAGGCTGACCCACACACCACATGTGTCTATTGTCTGGGGTTTGACCACCTCCTGTCAGACTGCCAGATATGTAAGAATTTCCCTGCAGCCACCCTGGAAAAGAAATTGGGCAGGCTCAGGGAACGAGAGGCCAAAAAGTCTTTATCCCCATCCCCTCTCCCCCCAGGATGCATCTGGAAATGAGCATTCACTGGTCAGTATGCCCTTCATGGTGAAACTTTTAAATAAATAAGTAGACAACACATTTAATATTCCGAGAATAAAGTGTCCCAGGATATAGTCCAATTTCAAAGGGCCACCTAGAAAAAAACAGAGCAGTAATGCATTTCTGGTAGTTAAACATGTAGTTGCTGTGCAACTGTAGCCCAGGAGCACATGGCTTAATATCTTAAAGTGGAACAGTCACCACCAAGGGTCTCCACTGGGGCTGGTCCTAATATGCACTTTGCGTGTAAGGGGGAAAAACATTTTAGTTCACTTACTGTTTTCTGTGGTATAGTAGATGGTATCAGACTAATTTTGCTGAGTTGCAGGTTGACATCTTCTATTACCACACAGCCCAGAATTCCTTGCAGATGACATAAGAACAATAGACAGCATTGAGAAGATTCAATAGCCTGCATTGCATGGTAGAGTTTATATAAGCTGATTTATTTTCGTTTTTTTTTTTTTTTTTGTTTGCTGATCCCACTGTCCTTCATGGGCTATGTATAGTTAGAGAGGACTGTACTTGGCCTCCGGAGAAAAGCATGTTTGGAAAACATCTGACTGGAGATTATAAAAGCGCTGTCATGTACTGCAGGCTATTGATGCTTGCACTGCTGCCTACTGCTCTGATGCCAGCTGCAGGGAATCCTGGGATTTGTAGTAAAAAGATTATCTTAATGAAGGGTATCTCTTGCATGAGGCCACACCTATAGAACTACAGCCGCCAGCCACTAGGACCACACAGAAACTTTTCTAGCTAGTAGTCTACAAGGGGCTGCCCACAGTGACATCAGACACAACGATGTCCCTCCCATGTAAATAAGGGCAACCCCGTGCCCTCCTCGGTTCTTTTCCCGTTGGCGACCTTCGCACATCGAATTCCATGGAGAGCCCGCCACTTCAGTCGACCGCCATTTCTACTTTTTATCTTCTTTTCTTCAAACAACATGAAGTCTTGCTATATTATAGACATTAGCAGTTTGATCCAGCTCTAGAACTGCCCCGGAGTGAAATGGTTAAAACCATTCCAAAATAGAATTTTGGCACGAGAGCAGCTCTATCTGTGTCATTTCAAACTTGAACTGTCAGATTCTTTACTCCGCCTCAGTGAACAGTCGCTCCGGAGATTTCTCCTTCTGCTCGGTTCATTTCTTGGTTTAAAAAGTGTTTTCTCGGTTGGATTTAACCGAGAATAGTTTTATTTTTAACCGCAAAACCGTTCGGTTCAAGCTCTATCTGTGGTAACCGTAAGTAAATGAAGGTTTTGTCTGTGTGGAACTTGTAAGTTATCGGTTCGGTTTTGAACCGATCAGTGGGTTTAAAACTCATTTAAAACTAAAAGTTACTATTTTAGAGTGCGGTTCCCGGTTCTTATCGGTTCTAAAAAAAGCGGATTTAATACGGTTTCCAATACCCAGTGACACGGTTAGGAACCGATAAGGTGTCTTACCTAGCACTGCCGTTAAAGGGCAAGTTTTTGGTTAGGCTGGCATTATGTCTGAGAAACCCAAAAGAAAACCGGGCCCACTGGGTTTCAACACTGTGATGTTTGTGGGGAAGTCTTCAAGGCTGACCCACACCACATGTGTTTATTGTCTGAGGGTTTGACCACCTCCAGTCAGACTGCCAGATATGTAAGAATTTCCTTGCAGCCACCCTGGAAAAAGATTGGGCAGGCTCAGGGAACGAGAGGCCAAAAGTCCGCTGACCGATGGCTAGCCCGGGTTCGTGCCAACCCAACCAGGAGTGCCCTCTGACCAGCCAGACTTCCTTGGGCAAAGAAAGCTGGTTCTGAGGAACCAATTCCAGTAAAGAAAACAAGAAAATCAGCAGGTCTGGAGTCCAAAATTCCTTCTCCAACTGCTGCAGAGATAACAAAAGCCATACAAATTGTCCAGTCACTGTCTCAGGGTCAGTCCGAACCACCACTATCTGGTAAAAAGGTCGGTTCGTCTGGTCCCAATTTTCAGGATTATGATATTGAGGAATTTATAAACCAGAGGGGGAGGAGGATTATGAACAGTATGAATGTGGCTGGGAAGGTCTGGTGTGCCCATTGAACCGACATCTCCCAGACAGACCTTTAGAATCTCCCCTATGCTGTCTGAGTCCCCATCTCATTTTATGTTTTATAAAAGTTGCTGAAACCCTCCAGCTTCCTTTAGAAGAGGCTGTGGATGAGCAAGAGGAGCCTGATTTTGTAGAAATGAAGGATATTCCAGAGTCTAGGAGATTGTCTATTCCTTTACATAAGTCTTTTAGGAAACAAACAATTAAAATTTTAAAAGCTCCTAATTCTGTGCCTCCTGTAGATAAAAAGATGGACAGAAGGTATACATTGTCAGGCCCTGATACAGAATTCCTTTCTCAGCAATGCAGTCATGTTGGCTGTTATGCAATTGGGCAAGCAGGCCCATGGCCAGCTGGCTAGTGAACTAGAACAGGTGGCTGCTGATGGCATTGAAGCCTCTAAGGTTCAGTTTCATGCTGCTGTGGATGTTAATGATGTTTCCTCTAGGATCATGGCCACATCTGTAGCTTTTCGTAGGTTGGCCTGGCTCAGGTGTACTAGTTTGTCATGGGATACCCAGACTAAGGCTATGGATTTTCCTGTGGTGAAATTCTCTGTTTGGAGAGCAGACAGAGAATTACATGAAGAAGATGGATGAATATAGGACTACTTACAAGAGTGCCCAGGCTAAGGCTGGCAAGCCACTCCTCAAAGGCATGCCCCAGGGGTGAGGTGAGCCTTTCACAGGCCTTTCTACCAGACTCAGGCCTCCTCTAGCCTATGCCCAGAGGCTTCTTCAGAGGCAGGGCAGACGAGGGTGGGCAGACCTGCTCCCACCCCCCAGCCTAAAGCTCCTGCGAAACAGGCACCCTGATGGGGTGCCCAGGGCCGATTCTCCTGTACCAGTGGGGGGCAGGCTGGCTTACTTCAGTCAGAATTGGGCTTCTTTAACCTCAAACAAGTGGGTTCTGGAAGTAGTAAGCCAGGGTCTGGTTCTCAGCTTCAAAAAGTTTCCCAAGTTGAGAAGCAGACTTTTTCTACCTGCAAGTGCTTCAGAGACCCTCGCTCTGGAAACAGAGGTCTCATCCCTGTTAGCTCTCAGAGCAGTAGAAAGGGTTCCTCCCCTGCATCAGGGCAAGGGTTTGTATTCCAGATACTTCCTTACCACAAAAAAGGCAGGAGAATGGCGGCCCATTTTAGATCTCAGATATCTGAACAAGCATCTTTTGAAGAACAGGTAAAATCTCACCTGCAGGTTACCCAGCAGCTTCTCACCTCCCTGGGTTTTCTGCTAAACCTACCAAAGTCGGTTCTGGAATCAGTCCAGGTACTCACCTTTATAGGGGCAGAATTGGACACAAAGCTAGCCAGGGCCTTTCTTCCCCCAGAAAGGGTAAGGAATTTAGTGGCTCTGGCCTCTTCCTTCACTCTGCAGGTCTCTCGACCAGCAAGACACTTTCTGCAGCTCCTGGGGCACATGGCTGCATCCACAGCTGTTGTGAGGGAGCCAGATTTCAGATGAGAGACATTCAGTTTCACTGAGAACCTTTTGGTCTCAGAGAAGAGACCCCTTTCCAAGTTGGTCCAGTGACTCGAACCTTGATCCTAGCTCTCCAGTGGTGGCAGGATCAGAGCAATTAAGAGCGGGGTCCCCTTCATTTCCCTTCTCACGACTTGACTCTCACTACAGATGCTTCCCTCTGGGTTGGGGAGCCCACATGGGCGACCTTTCCACTCAGGAGTTTGGTCCCCAGGAATCTCTGCTCCACATCAATTTGCTGGAACTCAGAGCTGTCTTTTTAGCTTTCAAGCTTTTCTGCATCTGTCCACGACAAGGTGATACAAGTCAGAACAGACAACACCACAACAATGTGGTACATCAACAAACAGGGGGCACTCGGTCTTCGGCCTTGTGCACCGAGGCAATGAAGTTGTGGTCTCTGGCCTATTCCCTGAACACTTCCCTCATAGCAGTTCATCTTCCAGGAAGGACAATGTCCTAGCAGATGCCCTCAGCAGGATTTCCCAGGGCCATCACGAATGGTACCTGGATCCTCAAGTGCTGGGGATAGTTTTTCCAGAGAGGGCATCCCTCAGATAGATCTTTTGCAGCATCAGACAATCACAAACTTCATCTGTTCTGTTGCAGGCCTCCAGTGCTGGGCTCAGTTCCCTGGATGCCCTTCTTCTGGATTGGGAGGGAAGTTCCTCTATGCTTTCCCCTTCCTCTCCTATTCAAAGTACTAGTCAAAATCAGATCTCAGCCTTGCAGGGTGATTCTGATTGCCCGCATTGAGCCAGGCAGCCCTGGTACCCACTCTTCTGTCTCTGACAGTCCATCTTCCCCCGTGCCTCCCCAGGAATCACAATCTGTTGACTTGTGCCCAGGAAGGGTTTGGTATCCGACCTCAAATCCCTCAACCTCAAGGCCTGGCTCTTGAGGAGTTAGAATTGCTGATTTACACCTCTCTCAGGGTGTTCTTGAGATCCTAAATGCTTCCAGAAAGCCTTCCACTAGGGCTACTTATAGTTCTAAATGGAAAAGGTTTTCCATTTGGTGTGCTGGGAAAAATATTTCCAGAATCTGCTGAATTGCCCATTTTGTTAGATTACATGGTACATCTAATTCCTTGGGTCTCAGACCAGCTACCCTGAGAGTTCATTTGGCAGCTATGTCTGCTTTTGTGTCAACAGGAAAGTCATCCCCTCTTCCTCTCATCCTGTGTTTTCCAAGTTTTTAAGGGATTACTCCATACTAATCCTCCCTTTGAGGAACCGCCCTACTTGGGACCTTAATGTTTGCATTGCCCAGTTAATGCAGCCCCTTTTGAACCTCTGTCTTCTGCAGAGCTTAGAGTACCTAACTTGGAAAACTGTTTTTTCTAGTGGCTATCACTTCTGCTAGACGCATAAGTGAATTGCAAGCCTTGTCAGTGGAGACTGACTTTATTTCTTTCCACAGGGATAAGGTAGTCCTTAGGACTAATAGGAAGTTTTGCCTAAGGTGGTTTCAGATTTCCATCTTAATCAATCTGTCTCCTTCCAGTATTTTCACTGATCACTCCTCTTCTGGTGAGAGGAGGTTGCACAACCTGGATGTTAAGAGAGCTCTTAGTTATTATAGGCGTACCAAGGTCTGAGGTTGAATCCTCAACTTTTCCTTACCTATGGTGAAGTTGGGAAAGGCAAACCTGCCACTAAGAGATCAATAGCCAGGTGGATTGTCTCTTGTATCCAATTTTGTTATCAGAAAGTGGGCAGAGCCCCCGGTTTGAGGGCTCATTCTACCAGGGCACAGCTGTGTCTCTAGCTGCTGCCAGAGATATCCCTTTATTAGAGATTTGCCAGGCTGCTACTTGGAAAATGGTACACACTTTACCAAGCAATACTCCATGCCAGGCCAGGAGAGATGCTCGGTTTGGCACAGCTGTTCTTCAGGAGCCTATTCCCTAAGTAGGTTCTGGCCCTCCTCCATGGAGGTACTGCTGTGTATTCTGGTTAATGTCTATAATATAGCAAGACTTCATGTTGTTTGAAGAAAAATTACTCACCTTAATAATGTTGTTTCTTCTAATGGAGTCTTGCATATTATAGACCTCCCCAACCTGCCCCTCTCAGAACCTCTACTTGGTGGGGTGCGGCAACTTAGTGTGGGCACTACTTATGTCCTGTTAGCATTTTGTCCCTTTGGGACTTTGGGGTGTGTATGTGTACTGCGTGTGTGTGTTTTATTATACTTATGTTCCATTTTCATATTATTAGAATGGTGTTAGTATTTCTGGTCCCCTGACTTGAGTCTTGGGTGTTGGGACCATCAATGGTTGTTATTATTTAGGTAACCATTTTGCTAGTGTAGGTTACAGCTTCCACACAGACCTTAGTGAGTTTGGCTCGTAAAGATCTGACAGTTCAAGTTTGAAATGACACAGATAGAGCTGCTCTCGTGCCAAAATTCTATTTTGGAATGGTTTTAACCATTTCACTCCGGGGCAGTTCTAGAGCTGGATCAAACTGCTAATGTCTATAATATAGCAAGACTCCATTAGAAGAAACAACATTACTAAGGTGAGTAATTTTTTCTTCTCTCCTCCTAGTTTTAGTGATCATTTTATTTTAAAGTTATTTTGGGTTTTTCGTTTATGCCTACTGATCCAAAAAACTCTTCCTCTACTGCGAGTTCAGCCAGTAGATCGTCGATAAGGATGACCAAGACATCTGTGTTCGCTGCCTAGGCCTGGACCATGACGTTAAAGACCTGCAAAGTCTGCCGCAAATTCAGCGAAGCTACCTGGCGCCACCATCAGAAGGTCCTGGAAAATTTGTTGCTGTAAAAAAAAAAAAAGTCACCCATATGGAAAAGGAGCTCTAGACCAGAAGCTCCTCCTCCTCCTCCTCCCTGGCTCTGTCCACAGGTTGTAAGTCATCCGAGGCCAGGAAGCACAAACACTGGGATCGAGTGTTGGCTGTGGCAGGGTTGTTGTCTGCTTTGGCAATGGCTATCTCTGCCACTCACACCCCATCTTCCTTGGGGTCAGCTTTGGCAGTGCCTCCAGCCGGACTAACCTCGGCTGGTGGTGGCTCCTCTGCATCAAACTTTCTCTTGCCCCCACCAGCCTTTCAGCCTCTGCTGTTCTGGCCCTGTTTCTCCACGGGCCACCAGACAGGGTGTTCCCCAGATCGGTTTTGACTAGTGTTGTCATTTTGTGATCGGGTTGTCATCGAGGCACAGGTTAGGAAGCATAGGAAAACCAGGAGCAGTTGTAAAATTCACAACAAGAATTTTATTATGAATAAACCTTTTGTCAGAGTTGTTTGCAAAATGGGCAGACTAGGTGGGTCAAGAATGGGCAGACTAGGTGGGCCAAGCGGTCCTTATCTGCCATCAAAGTCTATGTTTCTAATAACAAAATTTAAAAATTAAATTGTTCAGTATAACTATTTACGAAGGCAGAGTAAACAGAGAAGATCCATCTGAGTTTTCCTTCAATCTCTGTGTCTGTCTCTCTCTCTTGCAAGAAATTGCTGCTCTGTTTTTATAAGTACTGGCAACCCCCATTCTTAACATGCATCCTATTGTCTTCTAAAATGTTCTTGTATGTTTCAGGCAGGTGCAGCAAATCAGTGTCCCAGAACTGAGGCCCGTTCTCCAGAGCTCCTGAAAAAGGGCTTATAAACTACTCTCAGGTTAACCCCTTGAGTTCCCAATAACTTTTTGCAGTCATCTCAAACTATAATTAGATACATTTCAACAGTAACACTATATAATTTCTAAACAAAGGGACCACAATATCAGTTACATTTCCGCATAATGATTTGCATTTTATATTTTTATACCAGCAGATCTGCAAGGCAGGAAGAGACATGAAAAGACAGAAACAGTGAGTGATGGTATAGAGATAGCGAGAGGCAAAGAATTGCTAGACTGTCGGGATGATCAATTCCTAGGTCTCACAGAAAAATTTGGTTGCACAACCAGACAGACAAGCAACATGAAAGGAAAGAACAGAACAGATCCCTGCATTCAAACTATCCATAACAACTGAGATAGGGTCCAATTCAACCCTGTCACAGGGTTTCTACTAGCCCAAAGAAGTCCTTGGCCTGTACCTTGATGCTGAGACAACTTGAGACTGAGAAAATGCAGTTCCAGTCCCAACAAATTGAGATCTAGATAGCAGATAGTTTTCGGTCCAAGAAGACACATTGGAAGATGAGTCAAATGAAGTTAGTGTATGACAAAGGAGACTGATGGATTAGCTAAGGCCTTGGTCGGGTCCACAAACACGGCCCTAGCTAACGAGGTAGCTGTCTACCACGAAAACCCTGCAGTTAGTTCTACTCAGACAGTCAAGTTAAAGCACTTGCCTCTGCGTATGAATCCACTACCCAGCCGACCAAGTTAAAGCACTTGGCTCTTTCTTCCAACCGACACTGTCCCTTGAAGTATTAAATAAAAGACCTTATTCGGTGTAGACTGGGTGTTCCATCTCTCCTTCCCTTCATGTTTCCCAACTATTGATAAATTGAATTCTCCGGTTCCCTCATCAGCATTGTTTTTTTATGCTGTATCCCATAATATGCCTTTATAGCCTTTTTATAGTGTGGTGCCCAGTATTGCATATAGTAGTCTAATACGGTCTGACCAGCGCATTATAAAGTGGCATTATCATCCTTTTTTTCCCTGTTGTGGATTCTTCTTTTGATGCAGCCCAGCATTCCATTTGCCTTGCTGTCTGCTGCAGAGAACTGTCCCGAAGAGCTTAGGGGTGGCTTGTAATGAGTACTGGGACCCTTTCCTGCTGTGTTTTTTCCCTAAATACTGGTCACTCCCACCCCCCAACGCCAAAACAGAAAAAACTTTCAGTTAAAGCAGTGAACACACAAAAGTAGATTGCTATTACCATTTTGAATAGGACACGGTTAAAAAAAAAAAAAAGTATAGTAGTGGAATATTTTTTAACAGGAGTAATTTATCATAAATGCAATCTGCTCTAACTACTGAAGCGTCCTTCTCTTCTTCAGGGAGCTCTGACACCAATGAGATCCCCATCATTTGTGGAAGACATCACAGATGCAGAGAAGGTATTCCGGGAATGCCAACAGGATGGCCCTGTCACTTTTGAAGAGTGTATCCCACCAAAAAAACTGCAGAAGTGTGAAAAGATTGGGGAAGGGGTCTTTGGAGAAGTGTTTCGTACTATAAACGACAAAAACGAACATGTTGCATTGAAGGTAAGTTAATAAAGTTTGTATCAGATGACTGTCTTGTTGGGGAAGTTCTTTTTTTTTTTGTGTGTGTGTGGGAGGTTTTATTTCTGCCCAGGTGCACCATATGTTACCCCGTCTCAGAATTTTAGTCTCCTTACTCCGAGTCTCCAGTTTCCCTTCCCTCCTTGCACTAAGTCTCATATCTTGTACACCATGTCCCCACACACCAGTCTCATGTCAGTCATGGCCATGATTGAGTCCCCCTTCCTCGCTTTGCACCTCTCATAGCTGTTTTTTTTTTTTTTTTTTTGCATAATATGTTTATTGAGTTTTTCAACATTAAACAAAGGTAAAATCACACATACACAGTAAAAAACAGTAACAACATTGATTCAACACATACCTATACGGCTCCAGTATCTCCCTCTTATATCAGTTTATTAGATTATCCTCTCTCTCTCTCCCCCTATTTCAAATGAAAAAAACACACACACAACTCATATCCATTGACTCTACACGCTGCTAATGTATTGTAGACATTTTGTGTCTCACTTATTTGCCCTCTACCTTATCCATCCCAGAGTGACTTCTCCCCACCCTGGTTCACTATTAACAGCCGTCTCCTCTACCCTCACAATCATTCAGCCATTATCTTCTATCCTTGCAACCCTTTCCCCAACATGTCCATCTCTCCTGGGTGTAACGAGGACATAAATGTTCCCCAGACTCTCCAGAACTGGTCTTCCCTGTTTTTAGCCACGTAGTATAACTTTTCCAGGCCAAGAGCCTGTAGACACAGATTTTTCCATTGCTGCATAGTGGGAATTTCACTTGAAACCCATGTTTCAAACAACATGAAGTCTTGCTATATTATGACATATGCAGTGAGTCCCAACCTTCGAACTGCTCCGGAGGTGAAAGAGTTAACTTTCCATGCCAGGCATGGAACGCTGAGCTCGAGCTCGGTTGAAACTCTGTCTATTGTTCTTCAAACTCAAACCGTCAGATTCTTTACTCCGCCTCACTGAACAGTCGCTCTGGAGATTTCTCCTTCTGCTCTGTTCATTTTGTCGGATAAAGTATTGTTTTTCTCGGTTTTCGACCGAATTTTTTTTTTTTTTTGGTTGTTTAACCAGGTATAGCACACTAAGCTGAAAGCTTTTTTATAGGAGCGACCTGGAAGCACAAGGAGGTTAAGTGACTTGCTCAGGGTCACACAGTATGCAAGTGGAAGCTGTGGGATTCAAACCCAGGTCTGGTCTGTTGATGTCACCAAATTTGCAGCTCAGAGCCTTAGACCACTGCGCTATACTGCCTCTGCGCTATACTGCCTCCTATACTGAATTTAAACCGCATCTGGTCGGTTCAGACTCTGTCTGTGGTATTGTGAGTACTAGATAGGTTTTACATTAATTTTTATTCTGTGTGGAATTTGTAAACGGTTTATCAGTTTGGTTTGAACCGATCAGGTTGTTTAAAATATATTAATCTGTCATTTAGAGTGTGGTTACCGGTTCTTATCGGTTCTAAAAAAAAACGGATTTTATTACGTTCTTTTCCACGACCCGTGACACGGTTGGGAAGCGATAAGAGGGTCCTATCTGGCAGATTGCCATAAACAGGTAAGTTTGGTTAGGCTGGCACTATGTCTGAGAAACCCAAAAGAAAAACCGGGCCCACTGGGTTTCAACACTGCAGTGTCTGTGGGGAAGTCTTTGCCAAGGCTGACCCCCACACCACCTGTGTTTATTGTCTGAGGTTTGACCATCTCAATGCAGACTGCCAGATTTGTAATAATTTTCCTGTAGCTACCCTGGAAAAGAGAGTTGGTAGGCTTAGGGAAAGGGAGGCCAAAAAGTCCGCTGAACCGGATGGCCAGCCCGGTTCGGTTCCAACTGCCCTCTGACCAGGGCGAGACTTCCTCGGGCGAAAGGAGATCTGACTCTGAGGAGTTGGTTCCAGCAAAAAGAACTAGGAAATCAGCTGGTGTGGAGCCAAAACATTCCTCTCCAACTGCTGAAGAAATAGCCAAAGCGATTCAAATTGTCCAGTTGCTTTCCCCTGTTCCGACCGAACCGGCACCATCAGGTAAGCGTACGGTTTGGCCGGTTCCACCGGTTCAAGAGTATGATTTAGAGGAATATTATGAACCGGAGGAGGGGGAAGAGGAGTATGAGGAGAGTGAATGTGGATTTGAAAGTCTGGATGTGCCCATTGACCGGACATCTCCCCAGACAGACCTTCAGGAGTGTCTCCTCCTAGGCTTTCTGAGTCCCCTTCTCATTTTATGTTTTATAAAAAAAAGTGGCTGAAACCCTCCAGCTCCCTATGGAGGAAGCTGTGGATGATCAAGAGGAGCCTGACTATGTGGAAATGATGGATATCCCAGAGTCTAGGAGACTGTCTAAGCCTTTGCATAAATCTTTTGGGAAACAGACAGTTAAAATTCTAAAAACTCCTCACACTATACCTCCTGTGGATAAGAGCATGGACAAGAGGTACACATTGTCAGGCTCTGATACGGAGTTCCTTACACAACAATGCAGCCATGTTGGGGTAGTGCAGGCTGCAGCCTGTGACAATGCAAATATTCCCTTGGCTTCACACCCCCCTGACAAGGACTCCAGGAGGATTGATGCCATGGCAAAGAAACAGTACATGGCAGCATCTTTGGGACTCAGACAGGCAAATTATATGGCTTTATGCAGCTAGGTACCAGAAATCCAGGTGGGATACTGTCCTGACCCTAGCAAAACAGGCCCCTGACCAGCTTGCCAGGGAGCTGGAGCAGGTGGCTGGGGATGGTATTGAGGCATCCAAGGTGCAATTTCATGCTGCAGTAGACTCTAATGATGTTTCATCAAGAGTCATGGCTACATCTGTGTCTCTTCGCAGAATGGCCTGGCTCAGATGTACGGCCCTGTCACAGGATACCTAGTCTAAGGCTATGGATTTTCCTGTTGTGGGAAATTCTCACTTTGGGGAGCAGACAGAGAATTATATGAAGAAAATGGATGAGTATAGGACCACCTATAGGAGTGCACAGGCCAAAGAAAGGCAAGTCACTCCTCAGAGGCAGCATGTCAGGGGCAGGCCTTTTCATAGGCCTTTTTACCAAGCCCAGGCCTCCTCTTCTGCTTATGCCCAGAGGGGGTTCTTTAGAGGAAGGGGCAGAAGGGGTTCTAGTAAGCCTGCTTCTACCCCTCAACCCAAAGCCCCTGCAAAACAGGCTCCCTGATGGGGTGGCCAGGGCCGATTCTCCACTACTGGTAGGGGGCAGGCTGGCTTACTTTGTCCAGGACTGGAAATCTTTAACATCAGACAAGTGGGTCCTGGAAGTAGTAAGCCAGGGACTGGTTCTCAGCTTCAAAAAATTTCCGAAGATGAGAGCCAGGTCTTTTCCACCTGAAAACTCATCAGAGGCACTTGCCCTGGAAGCAGAAGTTCTTCCCTCCTGGCTCTCAGAGCCGTGGAAAGGGTTCCACTCATACACCAGGGCAAAGGGTTGTACTCCAGGTACTTCCTTACCCCAAAAAAGACAGGAGAATGGCGGCCCATCCTGGATCTCAGGTATCTAAACAAACACCTTTTAAAACCAAAGTTCAAAATGGTGACCCTGGGGATTATTTTACCCTCTCTAAGGCCAGGGAACTGGCTAGCCTCCCTGGATCTCAAGGATGCCTACTTCCATGTTCTCATCAGAAGCTCCCATCGAAAGTACTTCAGATTCGAACTGCCCTCAGGCCATTACCAGTTCATAGCAATGCCCTTCGGCCTCACCTTGGCCCCGAGGGTGTTCTCAAAATGCCTGGCAGTAGCAGTTGCTCATTTAAGAAGGCAAAAGATTGCCATCTTTCCTTATCTGGACGACTGGCTCATTGTAGGTCAGTCTCCAGAACAGGTCAAACTACACTTACAAGTAACCTAGCAACTGCTTACATCTCTAGGTTTCCTTCTCAATCTTCCAAAGTCAGTTCTGGAGCCTTTCTAGCTTCTCACCTTCATAGGCGCAGAACTGAACACAAAAGAAGCCAGAGCCTTCCTTCCTCTGGAAAGAGCAAGGACCCTGGTGTCTCTGGCCTCTTCTTTCACCCTGCAGGTCTCTCGACCAGCAAGGCATTTTCTACAGCTCCTGGGGCACATGGCTGCTTCTACAGCAGTAGTGCAGGGAGCGAGATTTCAGATGAGGACATTCAGTTCCATTTGAGAGCCTTTTGGTCTCAAAGGACAGATCCCAACCAAATTGATTCCAGTGACTCAATCCTGATCCAGGCCCTTCAGTGGTGGCAGGATCAGAACAATCTGAGACAGGGGGTTCCCTTCACTCCCCAGTCTCATTCCTTGTCCCTTACTACAGATGCGTCCCTCTTGGGGTGGGGAGCTCACATGGGTGACCTTTCCACCCAGCGGTTGTGGTCCCCTCAGGAATCTCTGCTCCACATCAGTTTGCTGGAACTCAGAGTAGTTTTTCTAGCACTCCAGGTTTTTTCCACATCTGTCCAGAACAAGGTTGTTCAGGTCAGAACAGACAATACCACTACAGTGTGGTACATCAACAAGCAAGGGGGCACTCGGTCTACGGCCTTGTGCACCGAAGCAATGAAGTTGTGGTCTCTGGCTTATTCTCTGAACGCCTCCCTTACGGCAGTTCACCTCCCAGGCAAGGACAATGTCCTAGCGGATGCTCTCAGCAGGATTTCCCAGGGCCATCACGAAGGGCACTGGACCCCCTAGTACTGGAGGTAGTATTTGCCAGATGGGGCACCCCGCAAATAGATCTCTTTGCAGCCCCAGACAATCACCAACTTCCCCTTTTTTGCTGCAGGCCCCCAATGTTGGGCTCAGTCCCTCTAGATGCCTTCCTCCTCAGTTGGGAAGGGAAGTTTCTCTATGATTTTCCCCCTTCCTTCTTTTCAAAGTGGTAGTCAGAATCAGATCTCAATCCTGCAAGATGATCCTGATTGCTCCAGATTGGGCCAGGCAGCCCTGGTACCCACTCCTCATGTCCTTGGCAGTCCACTCTCCCCTATGTCTTCCCAGGAATCACAACCTGTTAACCTGTGCCCAGGGGAGAGTTTGGTATCCGAACCTCAAATCTCTCAATCTCAAGGCATGGCTCTTGAAGAGTTAGAGTTTGCTGACCTACACCTTTCCCAAGGTGTATTGGATATATTGAAGGCCTCTAGAAAGCCTTCCACCAGGGCTACCTATAATTCAAAATGGAAGAGATTTTTCATGTGGTGTGCTGGTAAACATATTTTCCCAGAATCTGCTGGTGTGCCCACGATCCTGATTTATTTGGTGCATTTGAATTCCTTGGGGCTGAGACCAGCTACCCTAAAAGTGCACTTGGCAGCTGTGTATGTCTTCTTATCAGTAGGTAAGCCCTCTTCTTTATCAGCTCACCCTGTGTTCTTCAAGTTTTTTAAAGGGTTGCTTCACACCAACCCCCCGTTCAGGGACCCTGCCCCTGCTTGGGATCTTAATATTTGCATCGCTCAGCTTATGCAACCCCCTTTTGAGCCATTGTCTTCAGCAGAGCTTAAGTACTTGACTTGGAAAACTGTGTTTCTGGTAGCCATCACCTCTGCCAGGCGCATAAGTGAGCTACAGGCTTTGTCAGTGGAGCCTGATTTTATCTCCTTTCATAGAGATAAGGTGGTCCTCAGGATTAACAGGAAGTTTTTGCCTAAGGTGGTTTCAGACTTTCACCTTAATCAATCCATGTCTCTTCCTGTGTACTTCACTGACCATTCCTCCTCTGGTGAGAGGAGATTGCACAGTTTAGCAGTCAAAAGAGCCCTTAGTTACTATATAGAACGTACCAAGGGTGACAGGTTCGAATCCCTCCAATTGTTCCTCACTTATGGTGTGGTTGATAAAGGGAAACCTGCCACTAAAAGATCCATTGCCAGGTGGATTGTCTCTTGTATCCAATTCTGCTATGAAAAACTGGGTAAGGTTCCTCCCTCAGGCCTGAGGGCTCACTCTACCAGAGGTACAGCTGCGTCTCTGGCTGCTGCCTGGCACATCCCTATCCTAGAGATATGTCAAGCAGCTACCTGGAAAACAGTTCACACTTTTACTAACATTACCCTGGATATCCAGGCTAGGAGTGATGCTCGATTTGGTACAGCTGTGCTTCAGAGCCTATTTCCCAAGTAGGTTCTGTCCCTCCTCCATGGAGGTACTGCTGTGTAATCTGCATATGTCATAATATAGCAAGACTTCATGTTGTTTGAAGAAAAAATTACTCACCTTAGTAATGTTGTTTCTTCTAATGGAGTCTTGCTATATTATGACCTCCCACCCTCAGCCTGCCCCTCTCAGAACCTCTATTTTTGGGATGTGGGTGGGCAGTGCAATGTTGGCACTTCATTGATGCCCACTTTATTTTCACCATTTCTAGGGTGCTTAGGTGTTATGCTTATTTTTTCTTTCTTGAATCCCCCGACTTGAGTCTTTGTTTTGGGATCAAGAACAAAAAATGTGGTTTTGTAGTTAGTAGCCAGTGGCTAGTGTAGGTTTACGGCTTCCACACAGAACCTTAGTGAGTTTTTGCTCGTAAAGATCTGACAGTTTAAATTTGAGCTACAACAGACAGAGTGTTCAACCGAGCTCGCGCTCAAGATTTCATGCCCTGCATGGAAAGTTAACTCTTTCACCTCCGGAGCAGTTCTAACCTGGGGTTATACTGCATATGTCATAATATAGCAAGACTCCATTAGATGAAACAACATTACTAAGGAGAGTAATTTTTTTTTCTCGCCGAGAATGACAAAGCCATTCTCCCTGAAAAGGGCAGTGCGCACCCTGCTAACAAGGAGTCACACAAGATTGACACTTGGTAAATGAGCTTTCACAGCAGCTACCGTTCAGCATGTGGATTGCTAGCTGCTAGGATCATTTTTCCAAATATGAGTATACCCTCTGGAGCTCACTTAAGTCTCTGGCAGAGATCCTGCCTAAATTTGAGAACAAACAAAAGATTTTGCTGATTGCCACACATGGAATTGAGTCCAACATTTATAAACCTAAAGCATCTATGGATACCTTTGTCACTACCTCCCGCCCTGCCTCTGCAGGCATTTGCGTCCGAAGTCATTCATGGCTACTTACTGCTGTTTTTCTTCTTAAGATGTCCAACAGTAGGTTATGAATGTTCTTTTTGATGGAACTCGCCTGTTTGAACAGCAGGTATAGAAGTCTCTTGAGGAGTTTGAGAAAACTAGAAAGACTCTTAAAACTTCCAGGCCTCCCCCTGCTAACCCTCAGAGAGGAAAAGGACATGGTTTCTGTCAAAGCAGGCAGGTCTTTTGTGGAAAAGGTAAGGGAGGTCAAAACAGATCTCAGCCTCCCTAGTCTCAGAAGATGCAGTTGAAGGCACAGATGCCGAAAGCACTCAGTACTACCCTCTGAAATTCCAGTCCTGGTCCTGCCTCAGTTGTGCAAGGTAGACCTCCATTCCCTAGTGAGTGTGGGGGCAGGGGGCCTGACCCAGTTTCACTGTCAGTAGGAGTCCATTATAATGGACAAGTGGGTTCTCAGGATCCTCTGGGAGGGGTATTCCCTGGACATCAGAGAAATTCCTCTGGAGAAATGGCTTCCGGTTCCGGTCTCTAAGGGAATGGCAGCATAGCTCTAATGCTCAGCCGACATCAGGGGAAAAAAGCAGCCCTCTCGAGTGAATAACATTTATTTTTAGCTTAAAAATTGATGATGCTGAGAGGGAACAAACATCTTGACTTGACACCTGCAAAAAGTATGAGAGAAATGGCTGAAGATTCACTTACTGAGCATTCCGATCCTGAACCTGATTCTGAGACCGCAGACCCACAGGACTCCAAACCGCCTAAAACAACAGGCAGCACTCTGAAAAACCGGAATAAAAAATTAAACTGCACACAATCTATAATGAGCTTTGCTCGTTCCGTGTTGAAATGAAACAACTATATGGAGAGATTCGGAAAGATATCATGCAGTTAGAGCAGAGAGCTGATGATTCTGAGTGCCAGATGACCGCCATGGAGAATCGTGTCGACGGCATGGAGTCGTTAATGCAACAGTTCAAAGCCTAGCAAGAGATGATCGAGGAGAGACAGGAGGATGCGGAGAACCTTGCCCGAGGAAAAAACATTAGAATTTATTGTATTCCTGAAGGCTCTGAGGGGAACGATATCAAGGACTTTCTGGCTGCAATTTTAAAAACAGCCCTGGCGCTCCATTCTGACTTTAAAATGCAGTTCGAATGAGTACATCGAGCACTTGCTCCAAAACCTGCATCACCGAATGCAGTGCCTAGATTGATCATCGCCTGCTTTCACTCTTATGCCATCAAGGAACAAATTATAACTACAGCATAGCGCAAACAGAAGATATTTTGTGGACAGCAGAGATTCTACATTGACCATGACTTTGCACCCAAAACCCTTCGATTACGCTGGGCGTATCTCCCACTCCTCCCCACTCTCAAGGCGAAGGGTATTAAATTCAGTACTGCATACCCTGCTAAACTCATCGTACACTTGTCTGATAGAGTAAAGAAGGAATATGCCAACACACAAGAGGCGAATGAAGATCTTGTAACCCAAGTAATTACTTTTCCTGAGAGACAGACTGCGCCAACTGCAAGGGAGCCTCTGACTCCGAGATGGTAAACCCAGATGAAAGCAGCAAGAATGCCAAACAACAATCAGAAAATAGTCCAGGACTTACAACAAAGACTTGAGCCCTAAGAACCAGTGCCTTAATAACCTGAAGGGACGAGGTGTCTTTGTACTGTTAAACTCTTAACACAGATAGGACAACGGTTGGGGCTGGGGGATAGGGAGGTTACAAGTAAACTCCCCTGGTTTGAGTGGCCCTCTGGGCCCAAGATCCTCTATATACTCCCTCTAAGCTGGGAGTTTGGACTCAGGAGCCACTTGGGTTTGTGTACAGCTATTATCCCCCCCTCCTATCTTGGGCTAGGGACCCTCCTTAACCTCTGCAATGTCTTAAAATGCACATGGACTGTGGTCTGGGACTTAAACCTGAAGGTTTGTACAGCTTAACCATGATACAACCAGCATTTCCACAGTACTATCATGGGCATTACTTTATATTCCTGGTATTCGATTTATCACCTAGTTCCGGATACTGTTAGTATTATGAAAGCAGGTGCCCAGAAATAGCTTTCTTATGCCTGACCCTGTTTT
The DNA here is from genome assembly GCA_016271365.2 of Neoceratodus forsteri. Taxonomy (NCBI): domain Eukaryota; kingdom Metazoa; phylum Chordata; order Ceratodontiformes; family Ceratodontidae; genus Neoceratodus; species Neoceratodus forsteri. The sequence continues at coordinate 891,860,780 of CM057452.1, read as the reverse complement.
TTTTTTTTCCCCTAGATGGCTGTGTTGCCTTGTACCACCTCTCTTGGATGACTGATTATCTCCTTATTCCCTATGCAGTAATAATCATTTTACGTTGGAGCTATTTTAGCCCCAGGATCGTTTTTACTCCTGGATTTAACCCCTCCCCCCCAATCGGCAAACTTTTTTTTTTTTTTTGGCATTTGGAGATTGATAGGGAGAGCTCGTATACTCACCCCCACCTTGGAAGTTCCCATTTTGTCTATAGCATTTATATTGGCATTTGCAGTAGAGTTCTACTCAGAAACATACCTGTGTAGTTATATAATTTGGACCCTGTTGGTCTACCTTAACACATGGTTCCACTATTTTATGGATCAACCCTTTTTATACCTAATTTCTGATGTTACAAATTTGGTTAACTCTGCCTTGCTTGAAATTAGACCAATTTATAATAATGTCAACTCAGAACTTATTATATTTGCAAATTTTTTTCATATGCACTTTATTATTAGATTAGACAAATTGTCAGACAAGAGCAGAGAGCATCTGCTGAGCTTTGGTTATTGGATCTGCTTATTTGTGGGGACACTCCAGGTATTCTGGCATATATCTCAGTTCAAGGAGCGTGGCTATGTTGTTCATCCACACTCTTTGGCATGTCCCTTTCCCCTTTAAATCTTGCCGGAAGTCTTCAAGCTGGCTCCTCCCACCCACCCGGGTGGTATATCCCTTGGCTCCGCCCCATAACGGCAGATCTTCATTTCCGCTGGAAGATTCAGGTTCCCTCGTGCTACTTCTGCAGTACCGTAGGCCCTGGAGTCTAATCGATGGTTTTCGGTGCATTTGCTTTCTTTGAAACTCAGAAGAGTTTACGATTCTGATCCGAGCGCATCGGACATGGAGGACAAGTCGTCTCCCAGGTTTTGCCGGTGTCCTTGCAGACAGAAAATGTTGCACACCGATCCCCACCTCTTGTGCGTTTATTTCTTGGGTGTCATACATGACACCACCTCTTGCACCATTTGTCTGACCTTCCATCCCAACGTCCTGGATGACCGCAAGGCGCGTCTAAAGCTCGGGAGACCGGAGCTTCACAACTGGCTGAGAAATCAAGGAGGCCAGGTGGTGGTTCTCATGCCGCTGGATCCGCCGGTCAGATGGTGGCTTTCAAGAGGATGCTGCCTGCTTCTCGGCCCGGTAAGTTTTTCATGCCGCTAACCTGGGCTCCACTTTCACTGGGTCCTTTCGGGAGCTGTGCCAGTTTCTCCGTACCAAGGGTGAGGTGCCCTCGACTCCACCTCCTCCCACCCTAAGAAAACGGACAAGGACCCTAAATCATCTTCTGCCTGAAGACGACGTTCCTGGGACCGAGAGCGGTCTGATTCTCGGGCCCTGGCAGTCTCACACCTTGGTGGTTGCTTCTCCCGGCCGCCGGCTTCTCGGACCGTTTGTCAGGCCAAAGCACCGAGGCCGAGGATACAGCAGAACCGGCCGAGATTTTTCTCGACCCAATCAATCCGTTGTCGCTGACCCCAGTCGACGACTTCTTGGAGAGGACGCCCATCCTTTCTTTCCCTGACGAAGAGACCCATCCTTCGGGTGTCCCGATCGAGGGACAGGAGCCCGAACCTTGGTTTTAATTGAATCTGGCCTCTCCTGATTGACAGAGTCGGCACAGTCGGTCTTGATCGAGGATTAGGACCCCGTCGGTTGAAAAACCGAAAAAGGGTCACAAACATTCCCGGAAGAGGTGCCGCCACCGATCCTCATCCTCATCCTCCTCGGACGAGGAGAGACTTAAGATGGAAGCTCCGTCGATGTAATGAGGACCTCATGTGGCAACAGCTAATTCTGACCGGTCAAAAGCCGGCTCCACCGTCTACACTGGCCATTACTTGGCCCCAGCCTCTTAGGCTGACGCCGACTCCTCCGGAACCGAAGATTCCGGTTCTCCCTTCAGTAGGACCAGCACAAATTCCTGTTTGGCCTGTTCTGGTCTACCCACCAATTTTGGTGGAGTTACCGCCTAAGCAGCCTGAGGAAGGGGCCCCCTCGAAGGAGGATCGGACAGATATGGGCCTGCCCCGTCGTCTGTCCATCACTGTTGTCCCCGATCGCCCTCGGCGTATATTGAAGGGGACATAGGCAGGCCCCTGCATCCCAACTCCTCGGACTCGGATACCACTGGTCTTCACTCACACCCTGATGATGAGTTGTCAGTGACAGGCCTGGAGGAAGGTCCTTCCTCTTTCCAGGGCATCCTTCGACTTATTTCAGAGTCCACTGGTACGCCCTTGGAGCCTGTTCTAAAGAAGGTGGAATATCCTCTCACGGATATCCTTAAGAGTGGGGATACCCTGACTGAGGCCTTCCAAGTGGCCGAAGCCATTGTTGGCCCAGCCCTTGAGCTATGGCAGCGCCCTGCCTGTTGCCCGGCTCCGTCTGCCCGCATGGCTCGCAAGCACACTGTTCCCATGGGGTCCTTGGCAGGGTTCACTGAGCATCCCTTGGCCGAGAGCCTTGTGACTGCCTCAGTGTTCAGACTCACAGGTAGCTCAGTGGATACTGACCGCCCTCCAGACAAGGAGTCCAAAAATATGGACCCTTCTGCCCAGAAGGTATATGCGGCCTCATCATTGGTCCTTCGTCAGGGCAGCTCGGCAGTGATCATGGCACACTTCTCTCACTCCCTCTTGGGGTCGCTAGATGAAGTCCTCCCTCATCTCCCAGCGGACATGCAGACCACGGTTAAGCAAGTCCGTGACGAGGGCCGTGCTGTTGCAAAACAGCAGCTCCAGATGGCTTTGGACATTGGAGATTCCTGTGCCCGTTCACTAGCAGCCGCAGTGGCCACTTGCTGCAGGGCCTGGCTGAGATTATCCTATTTTCTGGTGGATACTCAGCACAAGCTAGCTGACGTGCCCTTCCTTGGCACCGACCTCTTCGGTCTTGGAGTGGCAGGTCACCTCCAGTGCATAGAGCAGTCCAATGCCACTTCTGCAAAGGGTTCTTCGGGCAAGAACCAGCAGAAGTGCAAGAAGAAGCCTTTTCGGCACTCTTCTCCTGCGGTTAGACAGCCACCCCTTCCAGGGAGGTCATCAGCAGCAACAGCAGGCTCAAGCTTGGCGCTCTGAGCCCAAGCAGGATTCTACAACAGCTCCATGATGGAGGCTGAGGTGCGGGTCCAGGACCTCCTCCAGCCTGCGCAGTGACGGGTCGGGGGTGGCCACCCCTACTCCCGTCACACCAGTTCTGGGTCCTCCCGTGGGGGGCCGGCTCCGCCACTTTATTTCCGCCTGGTCTGGTAACACTTAGGACAGGTGGGTCCTGGAAGTGGTCTGTCGGGGACCGCCTCTAGAGTTCGAGCAGTACCCTCCTTGCCGAGCCCGTCCCCACGGGAGGAAAGGATCTCAGTTGGGACAACATTGCTCAGCTCCTCCACAAACAGGCGGTGGCTCCAGTGCCAGATCCTCCTGCAGACCCAGGCTTCATGTCCAAGTACTTCCTGGTGCCCAAGCGGACGCGGGGGTTGGCGCCCCATCCTAGATCTCCACGACCTGAATCAATATCTCAGGTCTCGCACCTTCCGGATGGTAACTCTGAACCAGATCTTACCATCTCTGGAGCAAAACATGTGGTTCTGTTCACTGGATGTACAGGACGCGTTCTTTTATGTCCCAATCCATCCATCCCACCAGCAGTTCCTCTGCTTCAGGGTCGAAGGGGACCCTGTATGAGTTCCGAGTAATGCCGTTTGGACTGTCATCAGCCACTCGGGTCTTCACCAAATGCATTGCAGTGGTGGCAGCCCATTTACGGCGTCGAAGTTTGGATATACCCCTACCTCGACGATTGGCTCCTGGCGGGTTCCTGCCTGCAGGAGGTGGAGAGGTCCAGGGACCTGGCCCTCTGAACCTGTTCCCAATTAGGCCTCCTGATCAATGAGGCCAAGTCAGAACTCGTGCCCTCTCAGGTGATTGGCCTTATTGGGGCAGAGCTTGATTCTCGTCAAGCCAGAGCTCAGCTTCCGGCGGACAGAGTGGAGGTTCTTGCCTCCTTTGCCCAATCATTTCTGGTTGGGCACTTGCACCCTGCCCGGGACTTCCTGCGCCTTCTGGATTACATGACGGCATGCACCTCAGTGGTCCCATGCGCCCCCTCCAGTGGGAAGTTGGCCGCTCAGTGGACTCAGCGTCAGGGTCTTTTCGACCAGCTGGTCACTGTCACTCAGAAGATGTGGGATGCCCTCCAATGGTGGACCGTCCCAAGTCATCTGCAGGAAGGGATCCTGTTTGTCCGCCCCGAGCTGACGGTCATCCTCACAACCGATGCCTCTCTCATGGGCTGGGGAGCCCACATTGGGGACCACAGAGCCCATGAGTTCAAACAACATAAAGTCTTGCTATATTATAGACATTAGCAGTTTGATCCAGCTCTAGAACTGCCCCAGAGTGAAATGGTTAAAACCATTCCAAAATAGAATTTTGGCACGAGAGCAGCTCCATCTGTGTCATTTCAAACTTGAACTGTCAGATTCTTTACTCCGCCTCAGTGAACAGTCGCTCGGAGATTTCTCCTTCTGCTCGGTTCATTTCTCGGTTTTTAAAGTGTTTTCTCGGTTGGATTTAACCGAGAATAGTTTTATTTAACTGCAAAACCGTCGTTCAAGCTCTATCTGTAGGTAACCGTAAGTAAATGAAGGTTTGTCTGTGTGGAACTTGTAAGTTACTCGGTTCGGTTTTGAACCGATCAGTGGGTTTAAAACTCATTTAAAACTAAAAGTTACTATTTTAGAGTGCGGTTCCGTTCTTATCGGTTCTAAAAAAATATATTTATTACGGTTTTTCCAATACCTGTGACAGTTAGGAACCGATAAAGGTGTCTTGCCTAGCACTTCTCCGTTAAAAAGAGCAAGTTTTTGGTTAGGCTGGCATTATGTCCTGAGAAACCAAAAGCAAAACCGGGCCCACTGGGTTTCAACACTGTGATGTTTGTGGAAGTCTTTGCCAAGGCTGACCCACACACACATGTGTTTATTGTCTGGGGTTGACCACCTCAGTCAGACTGCCAGGTATGAAAAATTTCCTGCAGCCACCCTGGAAAAAGATTGGGCAGGCTCAGGAGCGAGAGGCCAAAATCCGCGAGACCCGGATGAGCCAGCCCGGTTCGGTGCCAACCGTGACACAGAGGAAATGCCTCTGACCAGGGCCAGACTTCTCGGGCAAAAAAAAGCTGGTTCTGAGGAACCAATTCCAGTAAAGAAAACAAGAAAATCAGCAGGTCTAGATCCAAATTACTTCTCCAACTGCTGCAGAGATAGCAAAAGCCATACAAATTGTCCAGTCACTGTCTCAGGGTCCGTCTGAACCACACTATCTGGTAAAAGGTCGGTTCGTCGGTCCCAGTGGTTCAGGATTATGATATTGAGGAATTTATGAACAGAGGAGGAGGATTATGAACAGTATGAATGTGGCTGGGAAGGTCTGGGTGTGCCCATTGGAACGGACATCTCCCAGACAGACCTTTAGAATCTCCCCTATCTGTCTGAGTCCCCATCTCATTTTTGTTTTATAAAAGTTGCTGAAACCCTCCAGCTTCCTTTAGAAGAGGCTGTGGATGAGCAAGAGGAGCCTGATTTTGTAGAAATGATGGATATTCCAGAGTCTAGGAGATTGTCTATTCCTTTACATAAGTCTTTTAGAAACAAACAATTAAAATTTTAAAGCTCCTAATTCTGTGTCTCCTGTAGATAAAAAGATGGACAGAAGGTATACATTGTCAGGCCCTGATACAGAATTCCTTTCTCAGCAATGCAGTCATGTTGAGGTAGTTCAGGCTGCTGCCTGTGATAAAGCTAATATTCTCTTGGCTTCACATCCTCCTGACAAGGATTCCAGGAAAATTGATGCCATGGCAAAAAACAGTATATGGCAGCCTCTCTCTGGGACTCAGGCAAGCAAATTATATGGCTTATGTAGCTAGGTATCAGAAATCTAGATGGGATACTGTTATGCAATTGGCAAAGCAGGCCATGGCCAGCTGGCTAGTGAACTAGAACAGGTGGCTGCTGATGACATTGAAGCCTCTAAGGTTCAGTTTCATGCTGCTGTGGATGTTAATGATGTTTCCTCTAGGGTCATGGCCACATCTGTAGCTTTTAATGGTTGGCCTGGCTCAGGTGTACTAGTTTGTCACAGGATACCCAGACTAAGGCTGTGGATTTTCCTGTGGTGGGAAATTCTCTGTTTGGAGAGCAGACAGAAGAATTACATGAAAGAAGATAGATGAATATGGACTACTTACAAGGTGCCCAGGCTAAGGGGCGGCAAGCCACTCCTCAAAGGCATGCCCCAGGGGTAGGGGTAGGGAGTGAGCCTTTTCACAGACCTTTCTACAGACTCAGGCCTCCTCTGCCTATGCTCAGAGGGCTTCTTCAGAGGCAGGGGCAGGCGAGGGGTGAGCAGACCTGCTCCCACCCCCAGCCTAATCCTGCGAAACAGGCACCCTGATGGGTGCCCAGGCCAGTTCTCCTGTACCAGTGGGGGCAGGCTGGCTTACTTCAGTCAGAATTGGGCTGCTTTAACCTCAGACAAGTGGGTTCTGGAAGTAGTAAGCCAGGGTCTGGTTCTCAGCTTCAAAAGTTTCCCAAGTTGAGAAGCAGACTTTTCTACCTGCAAGTGCTACCAGAGACCCTCGCTCTGGAAACAGAAGGTCTCATCCCTGTTAGCTCTCAGAGCAGTAGAAAGGTTCCTCCCTGCATCAGGGCAGGAGTCTGTATTCCAGATACTTCCTTACCCCAAAAGACAGGAGAATGGCGGCCCATTTTAGATCTCAGATATCTGAACAAGCATCTTTGAAACCAAAGTTCAAAATGGTAACTCTGGCAATGATTTTGCCTTCCCTAGAGCCAGGGGACTGGCTAGCCTCCTGGACCTCAGAGATGCCTATTCCATGTCTTAATCAGAAGATCCCATCGAAAGTACCTCAGATTCGAACTGCCCTCAGGTCATTACCAGTTCAGAGCAATGCCCTTAAGCCTTACCTCTGCTCCAAGGGTATTCACAAAGTGTCTAGCAGTGGCAGTGGCCCACTTAAGGAGGCAGAGGATTGCTGTTTTCCCTATCTAGGCGACTGGCTCATTGTAGGCCAGTCCCAGAACAGGTAAAATCACCTGCAGGCCTGCAGCAGCTTCTCACCTCCCTGGGTTTTCTGCTAAACCTACTAACGTCTGTTCTGGAACCAGTCCAGGTACTCACCTTTATAGGGGCAGAATTGGACACAAAGCTAGCCAGAGCCTTTCTTCCCCCAGAAAGGGTAAAGAATTTAGTGGCTCTGGCCTCTTCCTTCACTCTGCAGGTCTCTCAACCAGCAAGACACTTTCTGCAGCTCCTGGGGCACATGGCTGCATCCACAGCTTTGCAGGGGCCAGATTTCAGATGAGAGACATTCAGTTTCACTTGAGAACCTTTTGGTCTCAGAAAGAGACCCCCTTTCAAGTTGGTCCCAGTGACTCAGAACCTTGGTCCTAGCTCTCCAGTGGTGGCAGGATCAGAGCAATTTAAACCTGAGGGGTCCCTTCATTTCCCTTCTCATGACATTGGCTCTCACTACAGATGCTTTCCTTCTGGGTTGGGGAGCCCACATGGGCGACCTTTCCACTCAGGAGTTTGGTCCCCAGGAATCTCTGCTCCACATCAATTTGCTGGAACTCAGAGCTGTCTTTTAACTCTTAAGCTTTTTCTGCATCTGTCCACGACAAGGTGATACAAGTCAGAACAGACAACACCAAACAATATATGGTACATCAACAAGCAGGGCACTCGGTCTTGAGCCTTGTGCACCGAGGCAATGTAAGTTGTGGTCTCTGGCCTATTCCTGAACACTTCCCTCATAGCAGTTCATCTTCAGGGAAGGACAACGTCTAGCGGATGCCCTCAGCAGGATTTCCAGGGCCATCACAAATGGTCCTGGATCCTCAAGTGCTGAGGATAGTTTTTGCCAGGTGGGGCATCCCTCAGATAGATCTTTTGCAGCCCCAGACAATCCAAACTTCCTCTGTTCTGTTGCAGGCCTCCAGTGCTGGGCTCAGTTCCCTGGATGCCTTCTTCTGGATTGGGAGGAAGTTCCTCTAGCTTCCCCTTTCCTCTCCTATTCTAAGTACTAGTCAAAAACAGATCTCAGCCTTGCAAGGTGATTCTGATTCACGCCGGATTGTGCCAGGCAGCCTGGTACCCACTCCTTCTGTCTCTGACAGTCCATCTTCCCCTATGCCTCCCCAGGAATCACAATCTGTTGACTTGTGCCCAGGGAAGGGTTTGGTATCGGACCTCAAATCCCTCAACCTCAAGGCCTAGCTCTTGAGGGGTTAGAAATTGCTGATTACACCTCTCTCAGGGTGTTCTTGAGATCCTAGGGCTTCAGAAAGCCTTCCACTAGGCTACTTATAGTTCTAAATGGAAAAGGTTTTCCATTTGGTGTCTGGGAAAAATATTTCCCAGAATCTGAATTGCCCATTTTGTTAGATTACATGGTACATCTTAATTCCTTGAGTCTCAGAACCAGCTACCTGAGAGTTCATTTGGCAGCTGTGTCTGCTTTGTGTCAACAGGAAAGTCATCCCTCTTTCTTCTCATCCTGTGTTTCCAAGTTTTTAAGGATTACTCCATACTAATCCTCCCTCAGGAACGGCCTACTTGGGACCTTAATGTTGCATTGCCCAGTTAATTGCAGCCCTTGCAGACCTCTGTGTCTTTATGAGCTTAAGTACCTAACTTGGAAAACTGTTTCTAGTGGCTATCACTTCACCAGGCATAAGTGAATTGCAAGCCTTGTCAGTGGAGACTGACTTTATTTCTTTCTACAGGGATAAAGGTGTCCTTAGGACTAACAGGAGATTTTGCCTAAGGTGGTTTCAGATTTCCATCTTAATCAATCTATCTCCTTCCAGTATTTTTCACTAGTCACTCCTCTTCTGGTGAGAGGAGGTTACTCGCTCTGGATGTTAAGAGAGCTCTTAGTTATTATATAGGCGTACCAAGGTCTGAGTTGAATCCTCAGCTTTCCATACCTATGGTGAAGTTGGGAAAAGCAAACCTGCCACTAAGAGATCAACCAGGTGGATTGTCTCTTGTATCCAATTTTGTTATCAGAAAGTGGGCAGAGCCCCCAGTTTGAGGCTCATTCTACCAGGGGCACAGCTGTGTCTCTAGCTGCTGCCAGAGATATCCCTTTGTTAGAGATTTGCCAGGCTGCTACTTGGAAAAGCGGTGACACACTTTTACCAAGCATTACTCCTGGATGTCCAGGCCAGGAGAAATGCTCAGTTTAGCACAGCTGTTCTTCAGGCCTATTCCTAAGTAGGTTCTGCCTCCTCCATGGAGGTACTGCTGTGTATTCTGCTAATGTCTATAATATAGCAAGACTTCATGTTGTTTGAAGAAAATGACTCACCTTAGTAATGTTGTTTCTTCTAATGAGTCTTGCTATATTATAGACCTCCCCAACCTGCCCTCTCAGAACCTCTACTTGGTGAGGTGCGGGCAACTTAGTGTGGGGACTACTTATGTCCTGTTAGCATTTTGTCCCTTTGGGACTTTGGGGATGTGTGTGTGCGCATGTGTGTGTGTTTATTATACTTATGTTCCATTTCATATTATTAGAATGGTGTTAGTATTTCTGGTCCCTGACTTGAGTCTTGGGTGTTGGGACCATCAATGGTTGTTTATTATTTAGGTAGCCATTTTGGCTAGTGTGAGTTACAACTTCCACACAGACCTTGGTGAGTTTGGCTCGTAAAGATCCGACCGTTCAAGTTGAAATAGACACAGATGAGCTGCTCCGTGCCAAATTCTATTTTGGAATGGTTTTAACCATTTCCTCCCGGGGCAGTTCTAGAGCTGGATCAAACTGCTAATGTCTATAATAACAAGACTCCATTAGAAGAAACAACATTACTAAGGTGAGTAATTTTTCTTCTGGACCCAAAGAGTCCCGTTGCCATCAACCTGCTGGAGCTCAGAGCAGTCAGACTGGCACTGTCAGCTTAGCTCCTCAGCTCCGAGGTCAAGTGGTTCAAGTCCAGACTGACAATACCATGACCATGTACTACCTCAACAAACAGGGGCGGCACGCACTCCCGTCTGCTATGCAAGGAGGTGCTCGGATCTGGTACTTTGTCAACCCGGTTGGAGGTGGATCTCCTTGCCATGCATGTGGCAGGAGCCTCGAGCCAGCTGGCGGATGCTCTCAGCCGCATAAGCCAGACATCACATGAATGGTCTCTCCATTCAGAGGTAGCTTACAATCTGTTCTCCCATTGGAGCAAACCGTTGGTGGACCTGTTTGCCTCCAAGGAGAACACCAAGCTGAGGCTGTGCTATGCCTGCTCCCCTCAGCAGGGCTCGCTGCAGGGGATGCCTTTTCGAGGCCGTGGACCCCAGGCCTCCTCTACACCTTCCCTTATTTTCCCTTGATCCACAAGGTGTTACTGAAGTTGAGGAGGGAAAAGGCGAAGGTGATCCTGGTAGACCCAGATTGGTCCCACCAGTTCTGGTATCCAGATCTCCTCAGCTGCAGGGCCCCAGAGTGGGTTTGTACATGCCCGGACCTGATATCATTGAGCCAGGGAAGGTATTCCACCCGGACCTTCATTCCCTGCACCTCACAGCCTGGTACCTGAGCGGCTAGAGTTCCAGTCTCTGTGTCTTTCTGAGATGTCTACACTGTGGTGGAGGCATCTCATAAGGAATCAACCGTGAAATGTTATGCCTTCAAATAGAAAAGGTTTTCCATTTGGTGTCAGGGTTAGAGTCTGGACCCCTTATCCTGCTCTGTGGCTCATATTTTAGACTATCTTTGGTCTCTCTCCAAAGGGGGTCTTCGGTCATCGACCCTTAGGATGCACCTGGCAGCCATCTCTGCTTACCGGGCGCGGGCTGTTCAGTCGACATTGGCACAGGAGACAGTGGTCGGGCGCTTTTCAAAGGCCTGGATCACATATCCCCTCCGGTGCGTGAACCTCCACCTCCATGGGATCTTCTGCTGGTTTTGGCAAAGCTCAAGGGCAAGCCATTCGAACCCATGCACAAGTGTGAGGTCTCACACTTGTGGAAGACTGCCTTCCTGGTGGCTATCGCGTCAGCCAGAAGGACAGGAGAGCCCCAGACACTTTCGGTGGACTCCCCTTATCTGTTCTTTCACGGGGACAAAGTTGTCTTTCCCCCCCACCCGAAATTCCTTCTGAAGGTGGTGTCAGAGTTTCACCTTAACCAGGTGTTGACTCTGCCGGTATATTACCCTAACTACACCTTGGACGCCGAGTACAGGCTCTATACCTGGACCCTTCGTGCTGTCTCCTACTCAGGAGAGGATGGCAGAAATTTGGGAAGTTTAGCCAGCTGTTTGTCATCTATGCTAAACCCGCTTCAGGAGACCTGCAGCCAAACGGACCATTGCAAGATGGATTACATCATGCAGGTGTGTGCTATGAGTTGGTGGGCAAGGAGTCTCCCAGAGGATACAAGCTCATTCTACCCGCCATACTGCTGCATTGGTGGCTGCTTCAGGTATGTCACTATCCAGGAAATGTCGGGATGCACCTGCAAGTCAGCAACACCTTCATTACTCATTACCACATCGACCTTGAGTCACGTCGGGATGCTGGTTTTGGGGCCTCGGTTCTCCAGTCTCTGTTTCCTAAGTAGAGATGTAATAACGCCTGCCCTCCTCCCAGAGAACTGTTAGGAGTCTGCCAAAGAGTGTGGATGAAAAACATATGCACGCTCCTAGAAAAACGGGTTCTACGGACGTGGATATGTTGTTCAATCCACACTTACTGACAGATTCTTTGCCGCTTTAAATCTTGCCAGAAGATCTTCAAGCTGGCTCCTCCCACCCACCCGGGTGGTAAAACTCTTGGCTCCGCCCCATGACGCCAGATCTTCCTTACTGCTTGGAAGATCAGGTTCCCTCCTTTGTGCTGTATGTTTTAGGCCTGGATCCAAACTCTTCGGTTAATCCAAAACTTATTTTAAAATTTACAAAACTTTGGTCTTTATCTTCCCTCACGGCTGCAATGGACAAATCGACTCCCGAATTTCGTCGGTGCCCCTGTCGGCAGAAGACGTCCCGGACTGGTCCGCATGCCACGTGCATTTATTGCCTTGGAGTCGGCCATGACTCACAGGCTTGTGAGTTGTGCAAATCCCTTTCGGCTTCAGTCTTGGAGGACCGTGCTGCCAGATTACTGTTGGGGCAACCCGAAAAACGTTATCCTCCGGTTAAGACTAAGGAGGCCCGTTGGGCGGTGTCCACGGCTGCAGGCTCAGCTGAACAGCTGGAGCAGATGATCGCCCTCAAGGAGGAGGTGGCCCAGGCCGCATCATTATCATCCTCGGTCGCGGCATTTATCCCGCTCTCCCTGGAATCCTCGTACACAGCTTCTTTCAAGGAGCTTTGCCAATCCCTCACCACCAAGGGACAAGGCCCTTTGGGACATTCCTCTCGGTCCAAAAAGAAGGACCCCAAAGATAAGTCCCACCGTCGATGTTCGTGGGAGCGGGAGAGGTCCCCTTCCTTGGGTAGTCGACACTCGACTTTGGTCGAGGATTCTGACTGGGCTTCCACGGTGTCCCGTCAGGTCAGCCAGCAGAGATACCCGATGGCCGCCAGTTGAGATTTTCTCGACCGTCGGATGGGCTGTCGACGGGCGACAACCCATCTTCACCGTTCGGTGGAAACTGAGGACTTGCGTGTGCCTCCTGTGCGGGTCCCTGGTAAAGGTCCCTGAACTGAGGGAGGGCAGGTTTCCCCGCCCCTCTCAGACCCACCGTCGGACACCGAAGGTCTCGGTCTCGGACCTCTTCCGGTCCAGCCTATCCCGCCAACATCGGCGGTCTCAGTCTCGGCACCACGGGAAGCGGTGGCGCCGCTTATCCCGTCTTTGTCCTCTTCGGAGAATAGCTCCGGCGCAAGTGCGTCGGCGCTACGAGGCTCTCTACTGTAGCAGCTCCTTTTGACGAGGAATAAGCCAAATCAGTCACCTTCCTGGCCATTAAGTGGCTGTCACCAGGAGCAGCAGAAGCTTGGCCCCTACGTGTGAGTCGAGCCGGAGTCGGTACCGGTTGTTCGGCCGAAATCGGCTGCGCTACCCATTGTAGTGGATCCTCTGCCTCCACAACTAAAGATTGGGGCCCCGACCAAGGATTCTCGGTTGGGTTAGGGTTTGCCCCATAGGTTGTCGGTCACCCTCGCTCCCGATTGACCTCGGCAGGAGGAGGGTGGCTCAGGCGCTCGGCAGCTGTTCGCAGACTCCTTGGAGTCTGATGATGACTCCTCCTTGTTCTCCAGGCCGCTTGGCTTGAAGTCCACTGGGGGTCAGTCGGTGGATGTGAGCCCATCCTCGTTTCTGGAAATGCTTCGGCTCATCTCAGAGTCCACTGTATGAATCTCGAACCCGTTTCAAAATGGGCCAAGTATCCCCTCACGGAGATACTGGACTGAGGGGATCCCCGCACGGAAGCCATTGTTGGCCCGGCCCTGGAGCTATGGCGGCAGCCAGCTTCTTGTCCAGCACCTTCAGCTAGGATGGCTCGGAAGTATGCTGTTCCCACCAGTTCACTCTCTGGTTTCTCGGAGCACCCCTCTGCGGAGGGGCTCGTGACCGTCAGCATTTTCCGGCGTTCTGGGAATGCTCGGAACATGGACAAGCCTCCCGACAAGGAGTCCAAGAAGTTGCAATACTCCAGGCGGAAAATTTATGCTGTTTCCTCCCTTGGCCTTCGTCAGGCCAGCTCGGCCTTCCTGATGACACACTTTTCACATGCCCTTTTGGGCTCCCTGGATGAGGTGATTCCTTATCTCCTGGTTGACCTCCAAACTGCCGTCAAGCAGGTGCGGTATCAGGGAAGGGCGGTGGCCAAACAGCAGCTCCAGACTTCCCTGGACATCGCTGACTCGTGTGCCCAGTCAGTAGCGGCCGCAGTGGCCATGAGCTGCAGAGCTTAGCTGCGGATCTCCACCTTCACGGTAGGTACCCAGCACAAGCTGGCAGACGTTCCCTTCCTGGGTACCGACTTGTTCGGTCCCGGGGTTGAGGGGCATCTTCAGCAGATCGAGAAGTCCAATGCCACCTTGGACTCGGTCACGTCTGCCCAAAAGGACAAAGGCTGCCAACAGCAGCATAAGTGCTTTCGTCCTTCAGCCCCTATGGCATGTCCAGCTTATCAACACCAGCATCAGGGCTAGCAGGCTCACACTTGGCACCCCGGAGCCCAGCCTGCTGCTTCCTCCAACAGGAAGCCGGGACGGAAAGGTCCAGGTGGCTACTTGGCCGGTTCTTCCTCCAAGCCTGCCCAGTGACGGGTTGAGGGGTGTCGCCCCCAACCTCGTCACTCCTCCCCGGGTTTCCCCCATGGGGGACGACTCCACCACTTCCTTTCTGCCTGGTCTGATATCACCACGGACCGCTGGGTGCTGGAAGTGGTAGGAAAGGGTCTGCCTCTGGAATTTGAGCAGTCCCCACCCTATCAAGTCATCTCACCCTGGGGGGAAGGCTATGGGGTCCGCGTCCTCTCTGTTGGCCTGTCGAGCTGCCATTGCCCTGCTCCTCTAGAAGGAGGTGATCAGGGAGGTGGCGGATCCTCCATCAGACCCAGGGTTTGTGTCCAGGTACTTCCTAGTCCCAAAATGGACGGTGGGGGGCTGGCGCCCTATTCTAGACCTACATAACGTGAACAAGTTCCTAAGGTCTTGAACCTTCAGGATGGTCACTCTGGCTCAGATCATCCCACCCTTGGAACAAGGCTTGTTATTCTGTTCTCTGGACCTTCCAGACGCGTTCTTTCATGTCCCAATCCGTCCGTCCCACCAGCGATTCCTCCGCTTTAGAGCGGAGGGATCCCTTTTCGAGTGCCAGGCCTCTCTCCAACTCCCAGGATCTTCACCAAATGCATGGTTGTGGTGACGGCATTCCTGTGGCGCCGAAGGGTCTGGGTGTACCCTTACCTGGATGACTGCTGATTGCAGCCTCCTCCAAGCCGGAGGTGGAGCGGTCCAGGGATCTGGTCCTCCAGGTCTGTTCTCAGATTGGCCTTCTCATAAACGAGGCCAAATTGGAACTCGTGCCAACGCAGGTGATTCAGTTCATCGGGGCAGAGCTCGACTCTCTTGCCAGAGCACGGCTCCCGGCGGACAGGGCCGAGATTCTTTCCTCCTTTGCCCAATCATTTCTGGTTGGGCAGTTGCGTCCTGCCTGGGACTTCCTGCACCTCCTGGGCCTTATGGCGGCCTGCACCAGCGTGGTCTGTTGGGCCTGCTGGCACATGCGTCCCCTGCAATGGGGCCTGGCCTGCCAATGGTCACAGCCCTCCAGTCCTTTGGACCAGCCAGTGATAGTGACCCAGGAGATGGGGAGTGCTCTCCAGTGGTGGATCATTCCCGCTTACCTGCAGGAGGGTATCCTGTTTGTCTGCCCAGAGCTGACGGTCACTCTAACGACCGACGCCTCTCTGATGGGTTGGGGTGCCCATCTGGGGGAGCTCAGAGTGCATGGCCTCTGGTCCCCTCAGGAGTCTCGATGCCACATCAACCTGCTGGAGCTTCGAATGGTCCGACTAGCCCTCACCACCTTCGCTCCTTTTGTACGGGGTCAAGTGGTTCAGGTTCAGATGGACAACACCGCGACCATGTACTACCTAAACCACCAGGGTGGGACGAGCTCCTTGCCTCTGTGCAAGGAAGTTCTCCGCACTTGGTTTCTCGTGGGCAGACTGGAGGTGGATCTTCTAGCCATACATGTGGCGGGAGCCTCCAACACTCTGGCCGATGCCCTAAGCCAGATAGTTGCTGCATTGCACGAGTGGTCTCTCCTGCCCGAGGTAGTACACCATCTGTTCTCCCACTTTGGCACATCTCAGGTGGACCTGTTTGCCTCTGGGAAGAATGCGAAGCTGAGGTTATTCCATGCCCGGCCCCCTCAGCAGGGCTTGCTGCAGGGGGATGCCTTCTCGACGCTGTGGACCCCTGGCCTCTTCTACGGCTTTCCACCATTTCCCTTGATCCACAAAGTGCTGCTCAAGGCGAGGAGGGACAAGGCGCAGGTGATTCTGGTAGCCCCAGACTGGCCCCGTCAGTTCTGTTATCCAGATCTCCTCAGCTTCAGCTCCAGGCTCCCAAGGCGGTTTTCATCCCGCCCGGACGTGATCTCAGTCAACCAGGGGAAGGTACCCCACCCGGACCTTCAATCCCTGCACCTGACGGCCTGGGTTCTGAGCGGCTAGAGTTCCAGGCCTTGGATCTTTCCGATGAGGTCCTCAACGTTGTTGAGGCATCCCATAAGGAGTCGACCAGAAAATGCTATGCCTTCAAATGGAACAGAGTCTCCATTTGGTGTCAGGATAAGGGGTCGGACCCTTCCTCCTGTTCTTTGGCAAGCATTCTGGACTACCTATGGTCCCTTTCTCAGCTAGGGCTTTGGTCGATGACCCTTAAGGTGCACCTGGCAGCCATCTCTGCTTAGCGGGCCGGGGCCAGAAAGCAGTCGGTGGTGCAGGAGAAGGTGGTCGGGTGGTTTTTCGAAGGCCTTGATCACATATCCCCTTCGGTGCGAGAACATCCACCTCCGTGGGATCTACTGCTGGTACTTGCTAAGATCGTGGGCAAACCATTCGAACCGATGCACAGATGTGATATCTCTCACCTGTCGTGGAAGACCGCCTTCTTGGTGGCTGTCACGTCAGCCAGAAGGATGGGAGAGCTCCAGACGCTTTCCAGTGAGTCTCCTTATCTGGTCTTCCACAGGGACAAGGTTGTCCTGCGTCCCCACCCGAAATTCCTTCCAAAGGTGGTGTCGGAGTTTCAGCTTAACCCGGTGTTGACTCTGCCGGTGTTCTACCCCAATCTTACCTCGGAGGCCGAATATAGGCTCCATACTTTGGACCCTAGAAGAGCGCTCTCTTATTACAAGGACCGGATGGCTGAAGTTCGGGGAGAGGTTCTCCAGCTGTTTGCCACCTACGCTGAAGCCGCACCTGGCAGACCTGCAGCCAAGCGGACGATAGGCAGTTGGGTCACCTCCTGCATAGATCTCTGCCATAGGTTGGTGGGCATGGAGCGTCCCAGAGGGATAAGAGCTCATTCTACCCGCCATAACGCTGCTTTGGTGGCTTCTTACAGGACGTCCCTTTCCAGGAGAAGTGCAGGGCTGCTACCTGGAAGTCAGCACACACCTTTATTACCCACTACCACATCGACCTTGAGTGACGCCAGGATGCTGGTTTTGGGACTTCAGTTCTCCAGTCCTTATTTCCCAAGTAGGGGGTGCTCGCCTTGCCTCCCTCCTACTGGAGAACTGCTAGGAATCTGCCAGTAAGTGTGGCTTGAACAACATATCCACGTCCCTAGAAATACAGGTTACTCACCTGTAACAGGAGTTCTAGGGGTGGTATATGTCGTTCATCCACACGACCCACTTGACCTCCCCAGCTTCGACGCGCAACCTGGCTTCCAGTGGGCTAGATCTGGCATTATGGGGCGGAGCCGAAAGTTTTACCACCCGGGTGAATGGGAGGAGCCAGCTTGAAGACCTTCCGACAAGATTTAAAGCGGCAAGCAACCTGCCAGTAAGTGTGGATGAACAACATATACCATTCCTAGAACTCATGTTACAGGTGAGTAACCTGTATATTGTGGGAATGTCCTAAGCTGGACCCCTTTCAGACAGAGATCCTCACAGAATGAAAGATCTTTTTGGTCACCAAGATCTGTTCAACCCTGTGTATATCTTAAACCCTCCATCCACAAGGTCAGAAGATCTCTAAGCCTATCCTCAGAATAATTAAGATTTTGATTCTGTCAGCTAAAAAGGCTATTACGAACTGGGGTATACTGAGTGTGTCCCCATAAGGGAATGCTGTAGAGCCCTGACATATGAAATTTATAGCTTGGATAGATTAATTGCTAATAATAACTCCTGCATTAAATCATTTCAGACTTTCTGGCATGCATGGGTTCATTATCAAGCTCTTCATTACCCTGAGTTTGTTCCATAACCAACTCTCCCATTGTTTCTCTACCTGTGCAGTGGGGCTGTCAATTCAGCCCATTCTCGCTGAGTAATTCCTTTCCTAGGAAGGGATATACTGCCCCCCAGCTGCATGCTTCCCAACCCTCTGTATTTCTTCATTCACTAATTGTTGCTGACCTACTTTCCTGTCCTGAAAAGAGGCTCAGACTTAACCACGTAGGTTATAAATGTTTTCATGCCCCAAATATATTTTTATCACAGGCTCAGCATAAGACTAACAGCATTTCCTTATTCAGTGACCTCCCTGCTGGGAGGAATCTTAAGCAGATGGTATAACATTGTTGAATATAAAACACAACTAACAAGAAGTTATATAATAATAAACTGTTTTTTTTTTCTACAGCAGAGATGTTATTTGAATAGCATTACCATTCTAGCTCTTAAATTTTCTTTATAATTTTCTTAGAGCTTATCAAGTACACTGATAACTTTATTAAATCAGACATTACTGTATCACTGTATAAGAGCTACTGATATCCTGAACACTATGTCTCCGCTTTTAATTGTGCTATGTATACAGTCTCATCACTTTTTGTATAAATGCAAAACTCTTTTTAATAAAAAGGCAAATTAAAAAAAAAAAGAAATCCTTCTGGACTATCCACCCAGAAAGAGCCCTTCTTATCAGCTCGTATGTCTGCTACTGGTGCATGAGACTGTGGTCCTTCTGAAAACAGGGCAGTGGAATAAGTGTCGGAGTCTGAGAGAAACACATGCTTGAACTCCCACTGCTTCCCAATGCCAAAGAATTCAGGGGCATGCGTCCCATTCTCAACCTTAGAAACCTGACTAAGTTCATGGGTTGAGAAAATTCAAAATTATTTCTCTAGGGTCTCTGCTTCCCTTCCTGAAACATCAGGATTGGTTAGCTTCACTGGATATGCAGGATGCGTACCAACACATGCTGGTGCACCCCAGCCACCACAAATACCTTTGATTTGTTGTGCTGGGACAGCATTATTAGTTCAGAGTGCAACCTGTTGGGCTCACCTCGGCACTTTGAGTCTTTACAAAGTGCTTTGCAGTACTTGCAGTGCACCTGAGAAAGATGGGATTCCAGGGTTGCCCTTACGTGGACGACTGTCTGATGGTCACTCAGTCCAGGCAGTAGACCAGTCAGTGGCCGCAGCCTCTCAGTTACTCACCTCCAGGGGTAGGGGGCGGGTTCTTCTTCTTTTTTTTTTTTTAAATATGCTTTTTGGGTGCTAGTCGTCTGAGAGCTCAGGGAGGGGGCAGATTCTGCTGAATCTAGAGAAGTCTCAGCTCCAACCCTCACAGCAGCTTCTGTTCTGGATACGACCAAGCGCTTTTCTACCAGAATGCAAGTGATGCTGCAGATGGTATGCTGTATCATGAAACACAAAACTGTGCAAGCCGATGCATGCTAGGTATGATAGCCTCCTCATTATTCAAGTGTCCCTAGCACAGCTGCACATGAGAACAACTCAGTGGATTCTCAATGCACAGTTGTCACAAGCATTACATCATTAGACCTACCCATTCAGGTCACCATGCCCCTGGTTTGATCACTCAAAGGATGGTCAGTGGAGGACGGTCTCCTCCAGGGCTTTCCATTCTTCCAGCCGGAGCCTCAGGTGATTCTCCCATGGATGCCTCCCTGTCAGGGCCTCCAAACACAACGTGTCTGGGACCCATCATTGACTCAATCTCTGCATTAGTGTATTAGAGATGCAAGCTGTTTTGTACAGCCTGTGAGCCTTAGTAGACCTAGTCGGCCACAAAACAGTCCTCCTCCAGACAGAGAGACAAGTCTGTTGTGTACTACATCAAAAAAGCAGGGAGGAACACACCTTTCAAACAACATGAAGTCTTGCTATATTATGACATGCAGTGAGTCCCAACCTTCGAACTGCTCTGGAGGTGAAAGACTTAACTTTCCGTGCCAGGCATGGAACTTTGAGCACGAGCTCGGTTGAAAACTCTGTCTGTTGTTCTTCAAACTCAAACTGTCAGATTCTTTACTCCGCCTCACTGAACAGTCGCTCCGGAGATTTCTCCTTCAGCTCGGTTCGTTTTGTTGGTTAAAGTATTAATTTCTCGTTGTTTTTAACTGAATTTAAACCGCAACCGGCCGGTTCAAGCTCTGTCTGTGGTATCGTAAGTACTAGATAGGTTTTACATTTCTTTATATGTGGAACTTGTAAACGGTATTACCGGTTCGTTTTGAACCGATCAGGTTGTTTTAAGTACATTAAATTTGTCTTTTAGAGTGCGGTTCCCAGTTCTTATCGGTTCTAAAAAAAACAGATTTCATTACGGTTTTTTCCCCGACCCGTGACACGGTTGGGAACCGATAAGAGAGTCTTGCTTGGTGGATTGCCATAAATGGGAAAGTTTTGCTTAGGCTGGCACTATGTCTGAGAAACCCAAAAGAAAAACCGGGCCCACTGGGTTTCAACACTGCAGTGTTTGTGGGGAAGCCTTTGCCAAGGCTGACCCCCACACCACCTGTGTTTATTGTCTGGGGTTTGACCACCTCAATGCAGACTGCCAGATTTGCAAAAATTTTCCTGCAGCTACTCCCTGGATAAGAGAGTTGGTAGGTTCAGGAAAGAGGCCAGAAGTCCGCTGACCTGGATGGCCAGCCGGTTCGGTTGTAACCGAACCGGAGGGATCCCTCTGACCAGGCGAGACTTCCTCGAGCAAAGGAGCCGACTCTGATCGGTTCCAGCAAAAGGACTAGAAAATCAGCAGGTGTGGCCAAAATTTCCATCTCAACCGCTGAAGAAATAGCGATTAAAATTGTCCAGTCGCTTTCCCGGTTCCGACCGAACCGGCACCATCAACGTAAGCGTTGGTTTGGTGGTTCCACCGGGTTCAAGAATATGATTTAGAGGAATTTTATGAACGGAGGAGGGAAGAGGAGTATGAGGAAGTGAATGTGGATTTGAAAGTCTGGATGTGCCCATTGAACCGGACATCTCACCAGACAGACCTTCAGGAGTGTCTCCCCTAGGCTTTCTGAGTCCCCTTCTCATTTTATTTTTATAAAAAAGTGGCTGAAACCCTCCAGCTCCCTATGGAGGAAGCTGTGGATGATCAAGAAGAACCTGACTATGTGGAAATGATGGATATCCCAGAGTCTAGGAGACTGTCTATTCCTTTGCATAAATCTTTTGGGAAACAGACAGTAAAATTTTAAAACTCCTCACACTGTACCTCCTGTGGATAAAAGAATGGACAAGAGGTACACATTGTCAAGCTCTGATATGAAGTTCCTTACACAACAGTGCAGCCTTGTTGGGGTAGTGCAGGCTGCAGCCTGTGACAAGGCAAATATTCCCTTGGCTTCACACCCCCCTGACAAGGACTCCAGGAGGATTGATGCCGTGGCAAAGAAACAGTACATGGCAGCATCTTTGGGACTCAGACAGGCAAATTATATGGCTTATGTTGCTAGATATCAGAAATCCAGATGGGATACTGTTATGGCTCTAGCAAAACAGGTCCCAGGCCAGCTTGCCAAGGAGCTGGAGCAGGTGGCCGCTGATGGTATTGAGGCATCAAGGTGCAGTTCCATGCTGCAGTGGACTCTAATGATGTGTCATCAAGAGTCATGGCTACATCTGTGACACTTCGCAGAATGGCTTGGCTCAGCTGTACTAGCCTGTCACAGGATACCCAGACTAAGGCCATGGATTTTCCTGTTGTGGGTAATTCTCTGTTTGGGGAGCAGACAGAGAATTACATGAAGAAAATGGATGAGTATAGGACCACCTATAGGAGTGCACAGGCCAAGGAAAGGCAGGCCACTCCTCAAAAGCAGCCTTGCAGGGGCAGACCTTTTCACATGCCTTTTTACCAAGCCCAGGCCTCCTCTTCAGCTTATGCCCAGAGGGGTTCTTTAGAGGGAGAGGCAGACAGGGTACAAGAAGACCTGCTTCCACCCCTCAGCCTAAACCCCTGCCAAGCAGGCACCCTGAAGGGGTGGCCAGGGCCGATTCTCCACTACCTGTAGGGGGCAGGCTGGCTTACTTTGTCCAGGACTGGAAGTCTTTAACATTAGACAAGTGGGTCATGGAAGTAGTAAGCCAGGGACTGGTTCTCAGCTTCAAAAAATTTCCAAAGATGAGAACCAGGCCTTTCCACCTGCAAATCCATCAGAGGCACTTGCCCTAGAAACAGAAGTTTCTATCCTCCTGGCTGTCAGAGCTGTGAAAGGGTTCACCTCTGCACCAGGGCAAAGGTTTACTCAGGTATTTCCTTCTTACCCCAAAAAGACAGGAGAATGGCGGCCCATCCTGGATCTCAGATACCTAAACAAGCACCTTTTAAAACCAAAATTCAAAATGGTGACTCTAGGAATTATTTTACCCTCTCTAAGGCCAGGGGACTGGCTAATCCCCTGGACCTCAAGGATGCCTACTTCCATGTTCTTATCAGAAGCTCCCATCGAAAGTACCTCAGATTCGAACTGCCCTCAGGCCATTACCAGTTCAGAGCAATGCCCTTCGCACTCACCTCTGCCCCAAGGGTATTCACAAAATGCCTGGCAGTAGCAGTTGCCCACTTAAGAAGGCAAAAGATTGCCATTTTTCCTTACCTGGACGACTGGCTCATAGTAGGCCAGTCTCCAGAACAAGTCAAACTACACCTTCAGGTAACTCAGCAACTGCTCACATCTCTAGGTTTCCTTCTCAGTCTTCCAGAGTCAGTTCTAGAGCCTGTCCAGCTTCTCACCTTCATAGGTGCAGAACTGAACACAAAAGAGGTCAGAGCCTTCCTTCCTCTGGAAATAGCAAGGACCCTGGTCTCTCTGGCCTCCTCTTTCACCCTGCAGGTCTCTCGACCAGCAAGGCATTTTCTGAAGCTCCTGGGGAACATGGCTGCTTCTACAGCAGTAGTGCAGGGAGCAAGATTTCAGATGAGGGACATCCAGTTCCATTTGAGAGCCTTTTGGTCTCAAAGGAGACCCTCTGACCAAATTGATCCCAGTGACTCAAACCCTGATCCAAGCCCTTCAGTGGTGGCAGGACCAGAGCAGTCTGAGACAGGGGTCCCTTTACCCCTCAGTCTCACTCCTTAATCCTTACTACAGATGCATCCCTCTTGGGGTGGGGGAGCTCACATGGGAGACTCACTACCCAGGGATTGTGGTCCCCTCAGGAATCTCTGCTCCACATCAGTCTGTTGGAACTCAGAGCAGTTTTTCTAGCACTTCAAGTTTTTTC
Source organism: Neoceratodus forsteri (assembly GCA_016271365.2). Taxonomy (NCBI): domain Eukaryota; kingdom Metazoa; phylum Chordata; order Ceratodontiformes; family Ceratodontidae; genus Neoceratodus; species Neoceratodus forsteri. The sequence continues at coordinate 891,837,524 of CM057452.1, read as the reverse complement.
CACCTCTGTTCAGAACAAAGTTGTACAGGTCAGAACAGATAACGCCACTACAGTGTGGTACATCAACAAGCAAGGAGGCACTCGGTCTACGGCCTTGTGCACCGAAGCAATGAAGTTGTGGTCTCTGGCTTATTCCCCGAACATCTCCCTTACGGCAGTTCACCTCCCAGGCAAGGACAATGTCCTGGCAGATGCTCTCAGCAGGATTTCCCAGGGTCATCATGAATGGTCACTGGATCCCCTAGTATTGGAGGTAGTATTTGCCAGATGGGGCACCCCGCATATGGATCTTTTTGCAGCCCCAGACAATCACCAACTTCCCCTTTTTTGCTGCAGGCCCCCAATGTTGGGCTCAATCCCTCTGGATGCCTTCCTTCTCAGTTGGGAAGGGAAGTTTCTCTATGCTTTTCCCCCCTTCCCCCTTCTGTTCATGGTGCTAGTCAAAATCAGATCTCAACCCTGCAAGATGATCCTGATTGCTCCAGATTGGGCCAGACAGCCCTGGTACCCACTCCTTATGTCCTTAGCAGTCCACCTTCCCCTGTGTCTTCCCAGGAATCACAACCTGTTAACCTGTGCTCAGGGAAGGGTTTGGTACCTGAATCTCAAGTCTCAATCTCAAGGCCTGGCTCTTGAAGAGTTAGAGTTTGCTGACCTATACCTCTCCCAAGGTGTATTAGATATATTGAAGGCTTCTAGGAAGCCTTCCACCAGGGCTACTTATAATTCCAAATGGAAGAGATTTTCCATTTGGTGCTCTGACAAGCATATTTCCCCAGAATCTGCTGACTTACCCAGAGTCCTGGATTATATGGTGCATTTGAATACTTTGGGGCTGAGACCAGCTACCCTAAAAGTGCACCTGGCAGCTGTGTCTGCTTTCTTAGCAGCAGGTAAACCCTCTTCTCTTACAGCTCATCCTGTATTCTCCAAGTTTTTCAAGGGGTTGCTTCACACCAACCCTCCATTCAGGGACCCTGCCCCTGCCTGGGATCTTAATATTTGCATTGCTCAGCTTATGCAACCCCTTTGAGCCCTTGTCTTCAGCAGAGCTTAAGTACTTGACTTGGAAAACTGTGTTTTTGGTAGCCATCACTTCTACCAGGCGCATAAGTGAATTACAAGCATTGTCAGTGGAGCCTGATTTTATCTCCTTTCATAGAGATAAGGTGGTCCTCAGGACTAACAGAAAGTTCTTGCCTAAGGTGGTTTCAGACTTCCACCTTAATCAATCTATCTCTCCTTGTGTACTTCACTGACCATTCCTCCTCTGGCGAGAGGAGACTGCACAGTTTAGATGTCAAAAGAGCCCTGGTTACTACATCGAACGTACCAAGGGTCACAGGTTTGACTCCCTCCAACTGTTCCTCACTTATGGTGAGGTTGGTAAAGGGAAACCTGCCACTAAAAGATCCATTGCCAGGTGGATTGTCTCTTGTATCCAATTTTGCTATGAAAAACTGGGTAAGGTTCCTCCCTCAGGCCTGAGAGCTCACTCTACCAGAGGTACAGCTGCGTCTTTGGCTGCTGCCAGGGACATCCCTATCTTAGAGATATGTCAAGCAGCTACCTGGAAAACAGTTCACACTTTTACCAAGCATTACTCCCTGGACATCCAGGCTAGGAGTGATGCTCGGTTTGGCACAGCTGTGCTTCAGAGCCTATTTCCTAAGTAGGTTTTGTCCCTCCTCCATGGAGGTACTGCTGTGTAGTCTGCATATGTCATAATATAGCAAGACTTCATGTTGTTTGAAGAAAAAATTACTCACCTTAGTAATGTTGTTTCTTCTAATGGAGTCTTGCTATATTATGACCGCCGCCTGCCCCTCTTGGAACCTCTGCTTTTGGGATGTGGGTGGGCAGTGCAGTGTTGGCACTAGTAGATGCCCACCTTATTTTCACACCTCCTTTTGGGGTGTTGGGTATTATGTTTTCATTTTTGGATCCCTGACTTGAGTCTTTGTTTTGGGACCAGAAAATGTGTTCTTATATTTAGTAGCCAGTTGGCTAGTGTGGGTTCTGGCTTCACACAGAACCTTAGTGAGTTTTGCTCGTAAAGATCTGACAGTTTGAGTTTGAAGAACAACAGACAGAGTTTTCAGCGAGGCTCAGTGCTCAAAGTTCCATGCCTGGCATGGAAAGTTAACTCTTTCACCTCCGGAGCAGTTCGAAGGTTGGGACTCACTGCATATGTCATAATATAGCAAGACTTCATTAGAAGAAACAACATTACTAAGGTGAGTAATTTTTTCTTACCCACTTTGCAGGGAGGTGATGAGAGTGTGGGAAGGGTGTCTGGAACAGGGGATCCTACTTCAAGCCATTTATTTGCCAGGAGTTCAAAACAGTCTGGCAGACATGCTCAGACAAACAGAGGCCAATCCTCATGAGTGGTGCCTAGCTCAAGACATTGTGAAGTTGTTGTTCAACGAGTGGTGAACCCCAGTTGTGGACCTTTTTGAGCTCTGTCTCAATGCCAGACTGCCTCAATTCTGCTTCAGAAATCCAGGACATGGCGTCTTCTGTCAGGATGCATTCAGACTGCAACATTCACAACAGTCCCTCTAGTGGAGAAGGTATTGCTCCAACTGGAAGTGCACGGGGGCAAGATGAGCCTAGTCACCCCTTGCCTGCCTTGACAGATAATGTTTTTTCTCTGTTGAAGACTGTCATTCAGCAAACAGAGGATCCTTCCACTCAAGACAGATTTACTGACTCAGGGTCACGTGATGCATCCCAATCTGCGCTCCCTTCATCTTCAGTCCTGGCTCCTGAAGAGATAAACGTGAACAGGTACAAAGTATCTCAGAAGGTCTCTGAAATACTTTTGGCTGCTTGTAAATGTTCTACTAGGAAGATTTAACACAGCCAAGTGTAAAAGAGTTTCCATTTGGGGCTGCAAATCCTGCATGGGCTCTTTTGGGTGCCCACCTGACAAGGTTCTGGAGTACTTGCTGTCAGCAGTATTTTGCTGTCAAGGTCCATCTGTGTACTCTAGTACCACGTGCTCAGTGGTACCCTTTTCCTGGCACAGCTGCCTCTGTTCATGTGGTTCCTTAAATCTAGAACAAATAAACATAGAAGGTGATGGCAGAAGGTAACCGCTAGGTCCATCTAGTCTGCCCAGTGTTTTTGTTTCTTTTCCTAGCTCCCCCCAGCTGTCCATTGGTGTGAGGGCTCCCTTGTACCAATCCCACACGGCTGAGGGCATCTGCCAACTGATTTGTGGCTCTTGCTACATGGATGACTAGGATATCTGCCTCCAGTCAGCTCATGAGGGTCCAGATGCATAGCACTTGCCTGCAGAGAGGCCGGGAGTGCCTGCGGCCCTGTTTGTTGAGGTAGTACATAATTGTGGTGGTGTCCGTCTGGACTTGAACCACTTGACCCCAAAGAAACAGAGTGAATGCGACCAGCGCCAGCCGAACTGGTTGTGCTTCAGCAGGTTGATATGGCATCGGAGGTCCAGAGCCCATGGACTCTGTGATTCCCATGTGGGCACCCCAGCCCGTGAGAGAGGCGTCGGTTATCAGGGCAACCGTAGGCTTGGGGCAGACAAATGGGATCCCTTCCTGCAGGTATTCCAGGGCAGTCCACAACTGGAGTGCATCCAACATCTTCCGGGTTACTGTGACCAGCTTTTTGAAGTGACCTAGATGCTGAGACCACTCTCCATTGAACGGGGCACATATGGCACTGGGCCCATCGGACTATGGAGGTGCAGACCGCCACGTAACCCAGAAGTCACAGGAAGTCCTGGCAGGGTGCAATTACACAACCAGAAATGATTGGGCAAAGGAGGAGAGAACCTCCGCCGTGTCCACTGGGAGCCTGGCTCTGGCTCAACAAGAGTCGAGCTGTGAAGCAAATCGCCTGTGAGAGCACAAGTTCTGACTTGGCTTTATAGATCGGGAGACCAAGGCTGAGGCAGGTTTGGAGGGCCGAATCCCTGCACCTCTCTACTTCCAGTCTGGAGGGACCCGCTATAAGCCAATGTCGAGATAGGGGTACACCCCGACCTCTTGACGCCGAATATGAGCTGCCACCACTGCTATGCATTTGTTGAAGACCTTGGGGGCCGATGACAGGTCGAACTGCATGGCTTGGAACTCGTAGAGGGTTCCCTCCACCCTGAAGCAGAGGAACCTTCGGTGGGGTGGATGGATTCGGATGTGAAAGAACGCGTCCTGCGGATTCAGGAAGCAGAATCACTTGTTCTGCCAGAGTGATGGTATGATCTGAGACAGTCACCATCCGGAAAGTGCAAGACTTGAGAAACCGATTCAGGTTATGCAGATCTAGAATGGGGCACCAGCCCTCTGTCCATTTCGGGACCAGGAAGTACCTGGAAACAAACCCTGGGTTGACAAGGGGATCCGCGACCCTGACCACTACTTCCTTGCAGAGGAGTGGGGCAATGTCGTCTCTGAGAGCTGATCGAGTATGCGTGGATATCTTCTCCTCTTGTGGGGTGTGGGCTCAGCTTGGAGGGTACTGCTTGAATTCCAGAGGCAGTCCCTGGTCTACCACTTCTAAGACCCATCTGTCTGTTGTGACAGCAGACCAGGCAGAAAGGAAGTGGCGGAGCCTGCCCCCCACTGGAAAACCCAGAGTGGTCGTGGCAAGAATGGGGGTGGCGACCCCCATCCCGTCACTGTGCAGGCTTGGAGGAGGAGCCAGTGGAGGGACCGCCGGGGCCCTTCCCTCAGGAGCGATGGGCTGCCAAGCCCCTGACTTGGGCCAGGGCACCAAGACTGAGCCTGCTGCTGCCCAAAGTGGTACTGAGGCTGCTTGGCGCAGGGGCAGAAGGCCAAAAAGGCTTTCTTTTCTGCTTCTTTGAACCCTGGATTCCTTCTGGACGGAGTTCAAGGTGACTTCTCGATATGCTGGAGGTGACCTTCAACTCCAGGACCGAACATGCCTTCTCGAGGCCGTGGACCCAACACCTATTCTATGCCTTCCCTCCACTTCTCTTGGTCCACAAGGTGTTCCTCAAGGTCAAGAGGGACAAGGCATAGGTGATCCTGGTTACCCCAGACTGGCCTTGCCAGTTCTGGTATCCAGATGTCCTCAGCCTCAGCCTCAGCACCAGGTTCCTGAGGCGTCTTCCAGCACCCCCGGACCTGCTCTTGATCAATCGGGGAGAAGTTACTCCATTTGGACCTTCAATCCCCTGTACTTGGCAGCCTGGTTTCTGAGTGGCTAGAGTTCCAGACTTTGGGTCTCTCTGATGATGTACTCAATGTAGTTGAGATATCTGGGAAGGAGTCGCCAGGAGGTGCTATGTTTTCAAATGGAAGAGATTCTCCATTTGGTGTCAGGGCAAGGGCCTGGACCCTTCGTCCTGTCCAGTGGGTAGCATCCTTGACTACCTTTGATCTCTCTCTCCAAAGGTGGTCTTTGGTCTACGACTCTTAAGGTGCACCTGGCAGCCATCTCTTCTTATCGAGTGTGGGCCGGTCAGCAGGCGGCACAGGAGAAGGTGCCTGGCATTTCTTTAAGGCCTCGAGCATATTTCCCTCTGGTGCGTGCACCACCACCACCGTGGGACCTACTGCTGGTACTGGCAAAACTCATGGGCAAGCCATTCAAACCGATGCACAGGTATGAATGTCACATCTGTCATGGAAGACTGCCTTCTTCGTGTCTATCATGTCAGCCAGAAGGATTGGAGAGCCACAGGTGTCCCTACCTGGTCTTCCACAAGGACAAGGTTGTCCTGCACCCCGACCTGAAGTTCTTCCAAAGGTGGTGTCGGAGTTTCACCTGAACCAGGTGATGACTCTGCCGGTGTATTTACCCCAGTTACACTTCGGAGGCAGAGTACAGGCTCCATACTTTGGACCTGAGACGAACGCTCTCTTATTACAAGGCACGTAAGGCTGAAGTTCAGGGAGAGGTTCACCAGCTGTTTGTCACCTATGCTGAAGCTGCACCTGGCAGACCTGCTGCAAAGCAGATGATTGGCAGATGGATTAAATCTTGCATTGATATCTGCTATCGGATGGTGGGCAAGGAGCCTCCCCGTAGAGATAAGAGCTCATTCCATCTGCCATGCTGCTGCGTCGGTGGCTGCTTCTAGGGAAGTCCCTATCCAGAATATCTGCAGGGTTACTACCTGGAAGTCAGTAAACACCTTCATTTCTCATTACCACATCGACCTAGAGTCATGCTGGGATGCTGGCTTTGGGGCCTCAGTTCTCCGGTCTCTGTTCCCTAAGTAGGCGGTGTGCACCTTGCCTCCCTCCTCCCGAAAACCTGCTAGGAGTCTGCCAACCAGTGTGGATAGAACAAGATCTCCATGATCCTAGAAAAAAACAGCTTACTCACCTTTAACAGTAGTTCTAGGAATGGTATATGTTGTTCATCCACATGAACCCACCTGACCTCCCCAGCTTTGACACACAACCCTCTGCATCCAGCAGGCAAGATCTGGCGTCAGGGGGCAGAGCTGAGGCATATACCACCTGGGTGTGTGGGAGGAGCCAGGTTTTAGACCATCTAGCAAAATTTAAAGGGGAAAGGGACATGCCAACCAGTGTGGATGAACAACATACCACTCCTAGAACTACAGGCGAGAAACCTGTTTTTCAGTTCTCCCAGTCTTTTTTCATAGGACATGTCCTATAATCCCTGAATCATTTTAGTTGCTCTTCTCTGCACTGTTTCCTACCTATCAATGTCTTTTTTGAGATGGGCCTCCAAAACTGGACATCGTGCTCAAAGTGTGGCTTAACCAATGACCTGTACAGTGGCAAGACTGCCTCCCTTCTCCTGCTTGTGATTCCCCTCCTAATGCAGCCTAGCATTCCATTGGCCTTCAGTGCCACCTTCTTGCACTGTTTTCCACTTTCAAGTTGTCTGAGATCATGATTCCCTGATCACTCTCCTGGTTAGGCAGCTAGTCTTTCCCTCCCAAGTAGTATATGTTCTTTGGGTTCCTTTTCCTATGTGCATGACTTTGCACTTGAGTATTGAATCTCAGCTGCCAGGCTCAGACCTTTCTTCAAGTTTCTTCAGGTCTGATTCTGTATTGCTCACTCCCTCCATGGTGTCCACTCTGTTACATCGCTGCAGTCTGGAAGGCTCCATCGATTGGTGTCTTTAAGCAAAGGCTTAAGGCCCATCTCTTCTGCCAGGCTTTTGGGGATTAAGCCATCTCCGCCCAACCCTATCCTCAGCTATCGCATATTTTATATCTTATATTTATGCTTTTAAAAATGTTGTTTTACTTGATTTTGTTACTGTACAAATGTTGTTTCTGTATTTTGTATCTTGTTTTTATTGTGTACAGCGCCCAGATCCTCCAGGATTGGGCACCTGTAAAATAAAGTTGCCTTGCCTTGTATAATAAATTGTCACCTGCAAGCAGACACACATTTCCCTCTAGACCATTAGTGATGTCTGCTATGAAAGGATTGAAGAGCAGAGGACCAATACCGAGCCCTGGGGCACTCCTATGGTCACTGATGATAGTGAGTCATTTACCTGTGCCTTCTGTGTTCTGCCCTGTAACCAATTGTAGCCTCTTGTTACCTCTTTCCTGTCCACTCCTGTGTGGTCTAATTTAACTATAGCCTTCTGTGGAACCCGAGTCGAAGGCTTTGTACTAAATCACCCTTTGGCTGAGAACCTGGTGACCACCTCTGTGTTCAGGCGCACTGACAGTTCTGCTGATAGGACCGACCTCCTGATAAAAGTCTAGGCTCTTCTACCATTGACTGGAAGGTCTATGTGGCCTACTCCTTGGGCCTTCATCAGGCAAGTTATGCATCATCATGGCACACTTCTCTCATGCCTTCTCGGGTCGTTAGATGAAGTCCTCCCACATCTCCCCATGGACATGCAGACCACGGTCAAGCAGGTCCCAGACCAGGACGAGCTGTTGCCAAACAGCAGCTGCAGAACAGCCCTGGACATTGCGGTTCTTGTGCCTGCTCGATGGCTGCCGCAGTTGCCTCTCGTCACAGGGCTTGGCTGAGGCTCTTCTCCTTTCCGGCAGACACTCAGCATAGACTAGCTGATGTGCCCTTCCTTGGGACTGACTTGTTCGGCCCATGAGTGGCCGGTCACCTCCAGCGCATTGAGCAGTCCAACGCCACCTTGGACACTACGTCTGCCAAGGGTTCTTTGTGCAAAAACCAGTAGTAGAAGAAATCTTTTGAGCACTCTTCCTCTGCGGTTCCCAAGTTCTTCTTTCAAAGGGGACAGCAACATCGCCAGCACGCTCAAGCTTGGAGTCCTCAGCCCAAGCCTGGACCCCAACAGGCCCATAAAGAAGGCTGTGGGTCAGGTCCTGGAGCTGCCTCCTCCTCAAGCCTGCCCAGTAATGGGGTGGGGCAGCCACCCCAACTCCTGTCAAGCCAGCTCTGGGTCCTCCATGGGGGTCCGGATCTGTCACTTCAGACAGGTGGGTTCTGAAGAGGTCAGTCAGGTACTGCCTCTGGAATCCGAAATACCCTTCAAAGCTGAGCCAGCGCCCCTCGGGAGGAACGGTATATGCTCACACCAGTTGGCTCTTTGAGGACATTGCTCTCAAGGAGGCAGTAGCTGCTGTGGCAGATCCTCCAGCAGACCCAGGCTTTGTCTCCAGGTACTTCCTGGTGCCCAAGCAGATGGGGGGACTGGTGCCCCATTCAAGATCTCCATGACCTGAATCAATATCTTGGGTCACGCACCTTTCGGATGGTCACTCTGTCCCACATCATAGCATCCTTGGAGTGAAACGTGGTTCTGTTCACTGGATTTGCAGGACACGTTCTTTCACTTCCCAATCCGTCCATCCCATCAGTAGTTCCTCCACTTCAGGGTTGAAGGGACTCTTTACGAGTTCCAAGCCATGCCATTCTGCCTGTCATCGGCCCCATGGGTCTTCACCAAATGCATTCCAGTGGTGGTGGCCCATCTTCAACATCGGGGTGGGGCAGAATTTATCCCTACTATTACTTTACTGGCTCCTTGCAGGTTCCACCCAGCAGGAGGTGGAGAGGTCCAGGGACCTGGCCCTGCAGACCTGTTCCCAACTCGGCCTCCTGATCAATGAGGCCAAGTCAGAACTTGTGCCTTCTCAGGTGATGGGTTTCATCGGGGCAGAGCGCGACTCTTGTCAAGGCAGAGCTCGGCTCTCGGCAGACAGGGTGGAGATTCTCTCCTCCTTTGCCTGATCATTTCTGGTTGAGCACTTGCGCCCTGTCCAGACTTTCTGCGCTTTCTAGGTTACATAGCAGCGTGCACCTCAGTGGTCTGTTGGGCTCGGTTGCACATGCATTCCCTCCAATGGGAGTTGGCCGCCCAGTGGACTCGGCGCCTCTGTCATTTCGACCAGCTGATCACTGTAACCCAGAAGATGTGGGACGCTCTCCAATGGTGGACCACCCCAGACTGTTTGCAGGAAGGGATCCCATTTGTCCGCCCCGAGCCGACGGTCGTCCTCATGACCGATGCCTCTCTCATGGGCTGGGGAGTCCACATGGGGGAGAGAAGGGCCCAAGGGCTCTGGACCCCCGAGGAGTCCCAATGCCACATCTACCTGTTGGAGCCCAGAGCAGTCAGACTGGCACTGTCAGCTTTCGCTTCTCAGCTCCAGGTTCAAGTGGTTCAAATCCAGACGGACAATACCATGACCATGTACTACCTCAACAAACAGGGTGTACGCACTCCCGTCCTGCTTTGCAAGGAGGTGCTCCATCTGGACCCCGTGAGACGATTGAGGCGGATCTCCTAGCCATCCATGTGGCAGGAGCCTCGAACCATCTGGCAGATGCTCTCAGCCGCTTAGGCCAGAAATCACACGAGTGGTCTCTCCATCTAGAGGTAGTTTATAGCCTGTTCTCCCGTTGGGGAAAACAGATGGTGGACCGGTTTGACTTCAGGGAAAACACCAAGCTGAGGCTGTTTTATGCCCACCCCTGTCAGCAGGGCTCGCTGCAGGGGGATGCCTTCTTGAGGCCATGGACCCCAGGCCTCCTCTAGGCTTTCCCTCCATTTCCCTTGATCCACAAGGTGCTCCGCAAGGTGAGGAGGGACAAGGCGAAGGTGATTCAAGCAACATGAAGTCTTGCTGTATTCTGACAAATTGCAGTGAGGTCCAACCTTCGAACTGCCCTGGAGATGAAAGAGTTAACTTTCCATGCCAGGCATGGAACGCTGAACTCGAGCTCGGTTGAGACTCTGTTACTGTTTGAACTTCAACTGTCAGATTCTTTACTCCGCCTCACTGAACAGTCGCTCCGTAGAATTTCTCCTTTGCTTGGTTCAGTTTGTCAGTTAAAGTACCGTTTTTCTCGGTTTTCTACCGAATTTAAACCGTAACCTATCGATTCAGTCTCTGTCTGTGGTGTTGTGAGTACTAGATAGGCTTATTCAAACAACATGAAGTCTTGCTATATTATGACATATGCAGTGAGTCCCAACCTTCGAACTGCTCCAGAGGTGAAAGAGTTAACTTTCCATGCCAGGCATGGAACGCTGAGCTCGAACTCGGTTGAAACTCTGTCTGTTGTTCTTCAAACTCAGACCGTCAGATTCTTTACTCCGCCTCACTGAACAGTCGCTCCCCAGATTTCTCCTTCTGCTCGGTTCATTTTGTCGGTTAAAGTATTGTTTTTCGGTTTTGACTGAATTTAAACTGCATCCGTCGGTTCAGACTCTGTCTGTGGTATTGTGAAGTACTAGATAGGTTTACATTAATTTCTATTCTGTGTGGAACTTGCAAGCGGTTATTGGTTGGTTTGAACGATCAGGTTGTTTAAAATATATTACTCTGTCTCTTAGGTGTGGTTACGGTTCTGTTTTCCACGACCGTGACACGGTTGGGAACCGATAAGAGGGTCTTACCTGGCGGATTGCCATAAACGGGTAAGTTAGGTTGAGCTATCATTATGTCTGAAAGCCAAAAGAAAACCGGGCCCACTGGGTTTCAACACTGCAGTGTCTGTGGGAAGTCTTTGCCAAGGCTGACCCCACACCACCTGTGTTTATTGTCTGGGTTTGACCACCTCAATGCAGACTGCCAGATTTGTAAAATTGTCCTGCAGCTACCCTGGAAAGAGAGCTGGTAGGCTCAGGAAAGGAGGCCAAAGTCCGGCTGAACCGTATGGCCAGCGTTCGGTTCCAACCGAACCGGAGGGTGCCCTCTGACCGAGGCGAGACTTCCTTGGGCAAGGAGAGCCGACTCTGAGGTCGGTTCCGACAAGAGGACTAGGAAATCAGCTGGTGTGGAGCCAAAACTTTCCTCTCCAACCGCTGAAGAAATAGCCAAAGCAATTAAAATTGTCCAGTCGCTTTCCCCAGTTCTGACCGAACCGGCACCATCAGGTAAGCGTACGGTTCGGCCGGTTCCACCGGTTCAAGAGTATGATTTAGAGGAATATTATGAACCGGAGGAGAGGAAGGAGAGTATGAGGAAAGTGAGTGTGATTATGAAAGTCTGGATGTGCCCATTGACCCGGACATCTCCCCAGACAGACCTTCAAGAGTGTCTCCTCCTAGGCTTTCTGAGTCCCCTTCCTATTTTATGTTTTACAAGAAAGTGGCTGAAACTCTTCAGCTTCCTATGTAAGAAGCTGTGGATGACCAGGAGGAGCCTGACTATGTTGAAATGATGGATATCCCAGAGTCCAGGAGGCTGTCTATTCCCCCTCATAAGTCCTTTGGGAAACAGACAATAAACATTTTAAAGACTCCTAATTTTATACCTCCTGTGGATAAGAGAATGGACAAGAGGTATACTCTCTCAGGCTCAGATCACGAGTTCCTTACCCAACAATGCAGCCATGTTGGGGTAGTGCAGGCTGCAGCCTGTGATAAGACAAGTATACCCACGGCTTCTCTACCCCCAGATAAGGACTCCAGGAAGATTGATGCCTTGGTAAAGAAACAGTACATGGCAGCATCCTTGGGACTCAGGCAGGCTAATTATATGGCCTATACAGCCAGATATCAGAAATCTAGACGGGACACTGTAAACAGGTCCCTGGCCAGCTTGCCAAGGAGCTGGAGCAGGTGGCTGCAGATGGTATTGAGGCATCCAAGGTGCAATTCCATGCTGCAGTGGACTCCAGTGATGTTTCATCTAGAGTCATGGCTACATCTGTGGCCCTTCGTAGGATGGCTTGGCTCAGATGTACTAGCCTGTCTCAGGATACCCAGACTAAGGCCATGGATTTTCCTGTTGTGGGTAATTCTCTGTTTGGGGAGCAAACAGAGAACTACATGAAGAAAATGGATGAGTACAGGACAACCTACAGGAGTGCTCAGGCCAAGGAAAGGCAAGCCACTCCTCAGAGGCAGCATTCCAGAGGCAGGGGCAGGCCTTTTCATAGGCCTTTCTTCCAAGCCCAGGCCTCCTCTTCCGCTTGTGCTCATAGGGAGTTCTTTAGAGGGAGAGGCAGACGGGGTACAAGCAGGCCTGCTTCCACCCCTCAGCCTAAAGCCCCTGCCAAACAGGCGTCCTGATGGGTTTGCCAGGGCCGATTCTCCACCACCTGTAGGGGCAGGCTGGCTTACTTTGTCCAAGACTGGATGTCTTTAACATCAGACAAATGGGTCCTGGAAGTAGTAAGCCAGGGACTGGTTCTCAGCTTCAAAAAATTTCCAAAGATGAGAACCAGATCCTTTCCACCTGCAGATCCTTCAGAGGCACTTGTCCTAGAGGCAGAGGTCTCTTCCCTCTTGGCTTTCAGAGCCATAGAGAGGGTTCCACCCACACAAAGGAAAGGATTGTACTCAGTGCTTCCTCACCCCAAAAGACAGAGAATGGCGACCCATCCTGGATCTCAGATATTTAAACAAGCACCTTTAAAGCCAAAGTTCAAAATGGTGACTCTGGGAATAATTCTACCCTCTCTAAGGCCAGGGGACTGGCTAGTCTCACCTGGACCTCAAGGATGCCTATTTCCATATTCTCATCAGAGCTCCCAGAAGTACCTCAGGTTGAGCTGCCCTCAGGCCACTACCAATTCAGAGCAATGCCCTTGGCTAACTTCTGCTCCAAGGGTGTTCTACAAATGCATAGCAGTAGCAGTAGTTGCCTCCTAAGGAGAAGGGATCTCCATATTTCCATACCTGGATGACTGGCTCATAGTGGGCCAGTCACCAGACCAGAATCAAAGTTACACCTACAGATAACTCAGCAGCTGCTCACTTCTCTAGGTTTCCTGCTGAATCTTTCTAAGTCAGTTCTAGAGCCTGTCCAGCTCCTCAACTTCATAGGGCAGAGCTGGATACAGTAAAAGCAAGAGCCTTCCTTCCCTGGACAGGGGCAAGGACACTTATTTCTCTGGCCTCTTCATTCACCCCTCAGTGTCTCAGCCAGCAAGGCATTTCTGCAGCTCCTGGGACACATGGCTGCCTCTACAGCAGTGGTGCAGGGAGCAAGATTTCAAATGAGGGACATTCAGTTCCACTTGAGAGCCTTTTGGTCTCAGAAAAGGGACCCTCTGACCAAACTAATTCCAGTGACTCGAACCTTGATCCGGGCATTACAGTGGTGGCTGGATCAGGGCAATCTAAGACAAGGAGTTCCTTTTGTCACTCAGTGTCATTCTCTAATCCTTACTACAGATGCCTCCCTCTTCGGGTGCGGAGCACACTTGGGACCCCTAACCACCAAAGGGTTGTGGTCTCCTCAGGAATCTCTGCTTCACATCAAACTATTAGAACTCAGAGCGGTGTTTCTAGCATTTCAAGCTTTTTCCAAGTCTGTTCAGAACAAAGTTGTTCAGATCAGGACAGACAATACCACCACAATGTGGTATATCAACAAGCAAGGGGCACTCTGTCTCGGCCTTGTGCACAGAGGCAATGAAGTTATTGTCTTTGGCCTATTCCCTGAACACCTCTCTTACTGCAGTTCACCTCCCAGGCAAGGACAATGCCCTGGCAGATGCTCTCAGCAGGATATCTCAGGGCCATCATGAGTGGTCCTTGGATCCCCTGGTTTTGAAGGTGATCTTCTCCAGATGGGGCACCCCACAGATAGATCTTTTTGCAGCCCCAGAGAATCAACAACTTCCTCTCTTCTGCTGCAGGCCCTCAGTGTTGGGCTCAGTCCCCCTGGATGCCCTAGTTCTCAATTGGGAAAGGAAGTTCCTGTATGCTTTCCCCCCTTCCCTCTCCTGTTCAAGGTGTTAGTCAAAATCAGGTCTCAACCCTGTGAGGTGATTCTGATTGCTCCAGACTGGGCCAGGCAGCCCTGGTACCCTCTCTTGTTGTCCTTAGCAGTCCACCTTCCCCTATCTCTTCCCAGGAATTACAACTTGTTAACATGTGCTCGGGAGGGTTTGGTATCCGAATCTCAAATTTCTCAATCTCAAGGCCTGGCTCTTGAAGAGTTAGAGTTTGCTGATTTGCACCTCTCTCAAGGTGTTATAGATATTCTAAAGGCTTCTCGGAAGCCTTCCACCAGAAACACTTACAACTCCAAGTGGAAAAGATTTTCTATATGGTGCTCTGGGAAACATATTTCCCCAGAGTCTGCTACCTGTCCACAGTCCTGGACTATATGGTTCATCTTAATACCTTGGGCTCAGACCAGCTACACTAAGAGTGCATCTGGCAGCTGTCTCTGCTTTTCTTTCAGCAGGTAAGCCTTCTTCCCTTTCAGCCCATCCTGTATTCTCTAAATTTTTCAAGGGATTGCTTCATAGCAATCCTCCATTCAGGGACCCTGCCCCTGTTTGGGACCTTAATGTTTGCATTGCCCAGCTTATGCAACCCCCTTTTGAGTCTTTGTCCTCAGCAGAGCTTAAGTACTTGACTTGGAAAACTGTTTTCTTGGTGGCCATCACTTCTGCCAGGCGCATAAGCGAGTTACAAGCCCTGTCAGTGGAGCCTGATTTTATCTCTTTCCATAGAGATAAGGTGGTCCTCAGGACTAATAGGAAGTTTTTGCCTAAGGTGGTTTCAGACTTCCACCTTAACCAGTCTATGTCTCTTCCTGTTTTCTTCACTGACCATTCCTCCTCTGGGGAGAGGAGGCTGCACAGATTGGATGTGAAAAGGGCACTTAGCTACTACATAGAGCGTACCAATGGTCACAGGTTTGACTCCCTCCAACTGTTCCTCACTTATGGTGAGGTTGGTAAGGGGAAACCTGCCACTAAGAGATCTGTTGCCAGGTGGATTGTCTCTTGCATTCAATTTTGCTATGAAAAACTAGGTAGGACTCCATCCTTAGGCCTGAGGGCTCACTCTACTAGAGGTACAGGTGCTTCCCTGGCTGCTGCCAGGGATATTCCTATCTTAGAGATTTGTCAAGCAGCTACCTGGAAAACAGTACACACTTTTACCAAGCATTACTCTCTGGATATTCAGGCTAGGAGTGATGCTCGGTTTGGCACAGCAGTGCTTCAGAGCCTATTTCCTAGGTAGGTTCTGTCCCTCCTCCATGGAGGTACTGCTTGGTTGTCTGCAATTTGTCAGAATACAGCAAGACTTCATGTTGTTTGAAGAAAAAATTACTCACCTTAGTAATGTTGTTTCTTCTAATGGAGTCTTGCTGTATTCTGACCTCCCCCCCTGCCTCCCTCTCAGAACCTTTGTTTTGGGATGTGGGTGGGCAGTAGCAGTGTTGGCACTCAAGAGGTGCCCCACCCCTTATTTATCACCCCTTTAGGTGGGTGGGTGTTGTGTTGGTTTCATTTTTTGGGTTTCCTGACTTGAGTCTTTGTTTTGGGACCAAAAATCTGTTTATTATATTTAGTAGCCAGTTGGCTAGTATAGGTTTACAGCTTCCACACAGGACACTCAATGAGTATTGCTCATAAAGATCTGATGGTTTGAGTTCAAACAGCAACAGACAGAGTCTCAACCGAGCTCGAGCTCAGCGTTCCATGCCTGGCATGGAAAGTTAACTCTTTCATCTCCGGGGCAGTTGAAGGTTGGACCTCACTGCAATTTGTCAGAATACAGCAAGACTCCATTAGAAGAAACAACATTACTAATTTGAGTCATTTTTCTTCTGGTAGCCCCAGACTCTGGCGTCAGTTCTGGTATCCAGATCTCCTCAGCCTCAGCTGCAGGCCCCGTGTGACTTTGTACACGCCCAGACCTGATATCACTCAGTCAGGGAAGGTATTCCATCCGGACCTTCAATCCTACATCTCACAGCCTGGTACCTGGCGGCTAGAGTTCCAGGCTTTGGGTCTTTCGAAGATGTCTGCACTGTGGTGGAGGCATCCAGAGAGAATCAACCAGAAATGTTCGCCTTCAAATGGAAAAGGTTTTCCATTTGGTGTCAGACAAGGGCCTGTGTCCAGTGGCTAACATTCTTGACTACCTTTGCTCTCTCAAAGGTTGTCTTCAGTCATCAACCCTTGGGGTGCACCTGGCGGCCATCTCTGCTTAGTAGGCACAGGCCGGTCAGCTGGCGTGGGAGACAGTGGTCGGCGCTTTTCAAGGCCTGGCTCACATATTCCCTCCGGTGTATGAACCTCAGTCTCCATGGGATCTACTGCTGGTACTAGCAAAGCTCATGGGCAAGCCATTCGAACCCATGCACAAGTGTGCCTTGTTACAGTTGTCGTGGAAGATGGCCTTCCTGGTGGCTATCACGTCTGCCAGAAGGAGAGAGGAGCTCCAGGCGCTTTCGGTGGACTCACCTTATCTGGTCTTCCACAGGGACAAGGTTGTCCTACGCCCCACCCGAAATTGTTTCTGAAGGTGGTGTCAGAGTTTTGCCTTAACCAGGTGTTAATTCTGCCAGTATCCTACCCTAATTACATCTCAGAGGCCGAGTACAGGCTCCATACTTTGGACCCGAGACGTGCTCTCCTTATACAAGGAGAGGACGGCAGATATTCGGGGAGAGGTTCTCCAGCTGTTTGTCACCTACGCTGAAGCTGCTTCTGGCAGACCTGCAGCAAAATGGACCATAGCAAGATGGATTACATCATGCATAGGTCTGTGGTATGAGTTGGTGGGCAAGGAGCCTCCCAGAGGATAAGAGCTCATTCTACCTGCCACACTACCGCGGTGGCTGCTTCCAGGGACATCCCTATCCAGGAAATCTGCCGGGCTGCTACCTGGAAGTCAGCACACCTTCATCACCATTACCACATCGACCTTGAGTCTCACCGGGATGCTGGTTTTGGGGCCTCGGTTCTCAATCTCTATTCCCTAAGTAGGGGGTTGTGTGTCTTGTTCATCCACACGGACCCACCCGACCTCCCAGGCTGCGGACGCACAACACCTGGCTTCCAGCGGGCTAAGATCTGATGATATGGGGTGGAGCCGAGGTATATATCACCTTGGTGGGTGGGAGAAGCAAGCTTGAAGACTTCTGGCAAGATTTAAAGTGGAAGGGAACATGCCATTGAGTGTAGATGAACAACATATATCACTCCTAGAACTACTGTTACAGGTGAGTAACCTGTTCTCGCCGGCCAGGGCCCCAAGAAGATCGGGGTTAGGGGTGATGGTGCTCCTCTGGCAGCAGGTGCTGGTGTCCCTAAAAAAAAAATCTACCCAGAGACAGATTAGGAGGTGTTTGTCTCTTGGTCACCACCTCCCTGCCACAGTTCCCCATGGGTGGTCGGCTTCACTATGGGTGGGTGGGTAGGTAACATTTTTATTCATAAAATAATG
Organism: Neoceratodus forsteri; assembly: GCA_016271365.2. Lineage (NCBI taxonomy): Eukaryota > Metazoa > Chordata > Ceratodontiformes > Ceratodontidae > Neoceratodus > Neoceratodus forsteri. The sequence continues at coordinate 891,819,938 of CM057452.1, read as the reverse complement.
AATATGGATTGCTCCACTGAGCAGAACCTAATTTACAGAGAAGTCTGCCACACCTGGTTCATCATAACCTTGGACAAACGGGTGCTTGAAGTGGTGGGCAGAGGTTTGCTTCTCAGCTTAGAGGCTCTCCCTCCATACCAACTCCCTGCACCAAGGGAGTCTGTGGTGTTGCAGAACATGTTGATCTTACTTTGAGAGGGTTCCTTCAGTAGGTCATTACATATAGGACTGGCGCCAGCTGGCGTCGGGCCGCACAGCAGATTTTTCTAGCAAACCCTGGCGGGGGACCGCCCACTCGTCACGTGACTTACGTCAGCGTGGCGTAGATAGTCGCGGTCCCCACTCCTGCCCTACAGTTCTTTCCTGCCGTCGCCTTGTGTCAGTCGCATTGCAGACTTCCATACAGCAATCGTTGTGTTAGTTCCTGCATTGGATTATTTTTTTCTTTTGCTAAATCATTTACTTAATGTCTTCACCCTAGAAGAAGTGCTTGTCCTGTGGCATGCAGATCCCTCATAAGGAAGATCATTTGAAGTGCATGATTTGTTTTGGCCCTGACCACCCTGACTCATCCTGCTTGGAGTGCTGAACATTTAATCAGGCCACCAAAAAAGTGGAGACAGCAGGTTTTGGAGGCCCACCTTCTAAATGTCCACTTAGCTTCATTAGAAAAGCAAATGGACCGCATTAGAGAGCCCTGTTTCGAGAAGTCTTCTCCTTCCAAGAAGCACCACAAGGAGAAATCTCGGGAGCACTCCATGGACCAACCTGAGGCCTCGCGGCCCTCGACGAGCAAGACCACCTCTCAGCTGCCCCCTAAGAAGACCCTGGTTGGTACAGTAAGTTTGGAAAATCTTCGTCGGCTCCTCCGATGGCTGCACCTCCACGGCCACTAAGTCGGCCCTGGCTCCTTCGAGGACTGCACTGCTGTCAGTAAGACGGCTCCCCAGCCTTCGGGGACCTGCCCGGCACCAGCCGGGTAAGTTGTCCTGGGGCTCCTTCCCCACACCGCCTGGCTCTGTCTGATAAGACACCCATCTACGTTGGCTGCTCAGGCGTGGTTCTCCCATTGGCGCCTCACCCGTTGTCTGGCAGATCCAGGGGGAGAACACCCCTCTCCCCCTTCTTCCTTCATCCTTACCCTTCCCTTCTCAGGCAGGTACCTCAGACGAAGACAGAGCGGGACCCCTCAACGTAGTGGATTCCTCGGGGTCTGTCCCGCACTCTCCTGATGGGGTCACGGGGAAGGTGGCTCCTCCTTCGCCATCTGACCTTCTATTGGAGGTCCCTCCTCCTCCTCCCCCTCCTCCAGGTGGGATCCCTTCGGAGCTGCAGTATATCCCGACCCCGATCCCACCGTCTGATCCGGTGTATCCAATCCTGATGCTCGATACTCCAGCGACTCTTTCACAGCCAGGGCCCTGTGGTCCACCCCAGTTTCTCGCTCCGCGCCAGACCTCGGTCCCGCCAGGCCCCTCTGCCTGGGTCCCGACTCCAGCCCCCTCTGACGCCGGATCCTTCTTGTGCTGGGTCAGGTGGTGCCAGTCCGACGTCAGATCCCCTGATGTTGGCTATTCTGATGCCAGATCCCGCTGATTCACACTGGCGGGTCTGGCCGTCAGATATCCCCTCCGTCAGATCTGATGGCGGAGTTTTACTATACCCCGAACTGTCCATTAACCCCGCCGGGTATCCTGAGGATCATTTCTGGCTGGTCCTCCTCCTCCTGAATGGAGTTCCTTTGGACAGTACTACCCTGGTTATAACCCCTACCAGGTTATCGCCCACCCCCCATCAGTAATACCTCCCCTCAGCAACCTCCTCCTCCGGCTATACCGGACTGCAACACCTTAATCCAGTCTTGGTGGCAGGGGGCACGCTCGGTGTTGGTGTCAGACCTGGAGACAAGACTCCCACATCCTCGTTCTTCAAGGTCTGTATCCCCGAGAAGTTCTTCTGCATCCACGGAACATGTCTCGGGGGCAACACACCAGGACATCACCCTTCCGGACATTCATAATTTTCCTGATGAGGGGACAGATGATGATGATGATGAGGATGCCGACAAGTCGTCGGAGGATGCCTTGGAGGAACCAAGGCAAGCCCCGCGGGAGAGGACCCTGCCTTCTCGGATCCTTGGCCCTCACCAGACCGCATTTCTACGGTCTGGCAGATGCCTTATTCTCTCCCGGCTTTCTCCAAGAGGGCGGACAGGAGATACCATGCGCAGAAGTAAGCTCTGTTTCTTAAGTCACATCCTAAGGTGGACTTTGTTGTCATTTCACCTGCTCATGACCGCGACACTGCACCCAAGCACATGAGCACCTCTCCTCCAGACAAAGAGTCGAGGCAGATGGACCAGTTCGGCAGAAAAGTTTATGCTTCGGCCACAGGTGCACTTACAGTATATCCCTAAGTATGTGGCCCACATGGTGTCGCATGTTGTGGGGTGTAGAAATGACTTTTACCAGAAACAGCAAATTGGGTACAACATATCTTACAGGTATGATTTTCATTTAAAAAAATAAACAAATTGAGAAAAACACAAACAAATGACTTTTTGTTCAAACAGAGTAAATAAATCAAAAGAAAATCATAAAGCACAGCTTGGCTAGAAAATTGAGAGCTATCTTGCCAACATCTATCTGTGCCTGACCTCTCACAGAGCGCTTCCAGGGAGAACCACACAGGGCCTCTCCCCACAAACATCTGATCTGGGAGTCTCAGCTAAATCCTTTTATATGCTTGTAGCTCCTCCTATAATCTAAAACACTCCCATCAATTATTTAAACACATGTTTTATTCCCAAATAACATCAATATTTTATTACAAAATCATCTTACACGGATTTGTTTGTACAAATAATCAAGAACATTCTATTCTTAGAGAACTCAAACATTTTGAGAAACTTAATTTTGCCCTTAATATACTCATGTGGGCTACATTACTGAAACTCCGCCCACAAGAGCAAGGGGAGGAGAGTTCCTGACAAGATAAAAGGAAGATACCTAGAGCTGCCCATCCCCTATACAGGCTCAGAACAAGGCAAGCTTCTGAGCAGTCACATGACTAAAGAGTGAGCTCCATAAAGGCTTGTGTTAAGGAAACTTGGGTATTTAGATATCTTTATTTTACATTGTATAATACCTGCACATAAGCCTGAGTTAGTACATTAAAGAAAAATGAACAAAAAAATGAACAGTCACTCAGAGAAGCTGCTGTGTAGTTCAAAGACGAGCAGACCCTTCACAGTGTGCAGTTCAGGTGGAAAACCCAACAGTGCTCAGCACCCAGCTAAGTTATTTCATTTAAGTCAAGTGTTTAGCTGAGCTTTGTCAGGATTCAGGACAGAGTTTAATTTCCTGACTGCTGAGGGCAAAAACAGGAAGGCAACTCTACCATTTAAATTCTATACTTTAAAGAATATGAGATTTAAAGGGCTACTTTTCCACTCGGGGCAGAGTTAAAGTTCCCTGTTTGCAACTGCGGTTTTGCAAACCTTTGCAATGTGTGAAAGGACTCAAAGTTACAAAAGATTAACAGAACCTTTTTACTGGCAAAGTTACGAATGGGGGAAAATAATTATCCAGCAGGTGAATGGTTTTAGAACGGACTTCCAGTCCATAGTAGTATTTAACCCATCCCTTCCTGAGCTCTAGCAGATATCCAGTGCCAATGGTTCCTGAAGGCAGAAATGAAACGGAAACTGAATAGTGAGTGACCAACATGCTTTTCTAGTAAGAATGATAGTAGCTTAGCAAGGAAGTAAAGAATAAGCAAAAATATATATTTAAAAATGCTGTTGCAACAGACTTAGAAATGTAAATAAAGAGTTATAGAAAAAGAAAAATAAAGACTTCAGGCCCTGGACTGGTTCTGAAAATGCTGGGGGACGGACACCAATACATTGCACCAAAATGCGATCTTAGCCAGGTTAGTAGCCCGAGTCCAGTCTTTGGAACCCTCGAGCCTCGAGGAGCTTGCCAAGGATCTTCGCTTCTCTTGCTTCTCCTGTTGGCATGCTTTGCAAGCCACATACAACTCTGTCAATTCAGTGGCTTGCGCCTCGGCAACTGCCGTTGCCTTAAGGCAGCATTCCTGGCTCCGCATCTCTGGCCTCGCCATCGAGGTTCAGTCTGTAATTCAGGACGCCTCCTTCTTGGGCTTGGTGCTTTTTGGTGGAGACACTAAAGACCTCATTACTGATCTTCAGGACAGAGGCCTTGCCCTAAGAACAGTTAGATCCATGTACCAATTGGGCACTCAAGAGCAGCAACAGCCCTTTCGGAAATGGACCTGGAGGCAGAGAAAGCAGGCCCTGGCTTGGCGCCAGGGCAAACTCAAGGCCACGAGATTCAGCCACTCCCTCCGGCCTCCAAGAAATAGAGAGCGTTCAGGGGTCCTCCCCTGAGACGTCCCTACACTTCATGATTCCCTGTCCCCAGTGACTCATCAGTCTCACGACGAGGAGCAGGTGGGGGTTCCTACGTCTTGTAAGAAATAGAAAGCAATAACCTCCGGCGCATGGGTCCAGCAGTTGGTGTGCGGACACATCATAGAGTCTCTGAAGTCCCTCCAGAATCTCTGCCAAAAAGTATTCTTACTCCAGGGATCAAGCTCATCTCGTCCAAGAAGAAGTCAAAGCCTCTTGCTCAAGGAAGCAATAGAGCACGTTCCCCTCTGGTAATGGGGAAGGGGTTCTCTCCCACTGTTTCCTGGTTCCAAAAAGGCGGAGACTTCAGACCCATCCTTGACTTGAGCAGCCTCATTTGCCTGTTGATTACAAAAATTCAGGATGCTGGCTCCAGAGCCTCCTTCCACTCATTCTGGAGAATCACTGGTTGTGCACTCTGAAATGCAGGATGCTTACCTGCACATCCCGATCTTCCTAAGCATCTGCCGTTCCTCGGTTCCAATTCCAGTGAGAGCACTTTCAGTTTTAGGTACTCCTCTTTTGGTATGTCCTCTGCACCTTGCAGTTTACCAAGTGCCTAACTGTGGTGGCGGCCTCTTTATGCCACCAGGGTATTGTGGGTTTCCCTTACCTGGATGATTGGCTAAGTTCAGCCCTGTCCAGGGACTCTTTACTGGAGGCTTTCTCCTTTACCTTGGACCTCTTTGGCAGACTGGGGCTTACTGCCAGTATTCCCAAATCATCCATGACACCGTCCCAAAGACTACAATTCATTGGGGTGGTTTTGGATATGGTCCAATGCAGAGCCTTCCTCCCTCCAGACACGGTGGATACCCTGATCCGTCAGGCATCGTGGGTTGCTTCATCCAGGACCATCCCAGCCCGGGAGATCCTCCACCTTCTTGGCCTGATGGCAGCCTCCATCACTACTGTTCTCCTGGCGAGGCTCCACATGAGAGTTACTCAGTGGTCCTTGCGGGTGCAGTGGGATCAACTCCTGGATGACCTGGACCATCCGGTCCTGGTGTTGTCAGCAGTTCAGCAAGAATTACTGTGGTGGAGGGACCACTACAATGTTTTTGTGGATTTTCCTTTCAGGAGCCCAGCTCCTTTGGCATCCTAACTACAGATGCATCGAACATGGGATGGGAGCACATCTAGGGGGCACCAAGCTCAAGGACTGTGGTGCAGCTTGGAGGCATCATGACACATTAACGTTCTGGAGATGAGGGCAGTCTTGTCGCCTTACAGGCCTTCCATACCCTCCTTCCAAGGGATCACTGCTGGTCCAAGCGGACAATGTGTCAGTAGTTTGGTACCTCAATAAACAAGGAGGACTGCTCGTACCCCTGTGCAGGGAGGCGATGCAGTGTGGAACAAACGGTCCAGCCGATTTGGCCCTAGTGGCTGTGCATGTTCCAGGCATTAAAATGTCTGGCAGGATAGTCTCAGCAGGTTTGGGACCTAACTCACGAATGGGAATTAAATCAGGAAGTGGCAGTTTTCTCTTTCTAAGTTGGGGGTGTCCGGAAATTGACCTTCTAGGGGCGTGGATATGTTGTTCAATCCACACTGTCTGGCAGGTTCCTTGCCGCTTTAAATCTTGCGGAAGGTCTTCAAGCTGGCTCCTCCCACCCACCCACCTGGGTGGTAAAACCCTTGGCTCCGCCCCATGACGCCAGATCTTCCTTACCGCTTGGAAGCTCAGGTTCCTTCCTTAGCGCTCTGCGTTTTAGGCCTGGATCCACACGCTTCGGAATTTCCGAAACTTATTTTAAAATTTACAAGACTTCGGTCTCCGTCTTCCCTCGCGGCTGCGATGGACAAATTGACTCCCAGATTCCGTCGGTGCCCGTATGGGCAGAAGATGTACCGGACGATCCACACTCCCGTGTGTCTGCCTGGGGCTTGCACAACCGCGGAAGACTTACGGTGTGCAAGTCCTTTTTATTCCGATCTTGGAGGACCGTGCTGCCAGACTTCTTCTTGGGCAAACCCAAAAAACGGTATCTGCCAGTCAAGTCTAAGGAGGCCCGATGAGCGGTGTCCATGGCAGGGGGCTCCGCGGAACAGTTGGAGCAATTGATTGCCCTCGAGGAGGAGGCAGCCCAGGCCACTTCTTCCTCCTTGGCCGCGGCATTTATCCTGCTGTCTTTGGGCTCCTTCTACGCGGCTTCGTTTAAGGAGCTTTGCCAGTCCCTCTCCACCAAGGGAGAGGGGCCATCGGGACATTCCAGTCGGTCCAAGAAGAAGGACTCTAAGAGTAAGTCCCACCGTCGACGTTCGTGGGAGCTGGAAAGATCCCCTTCACCAGAATGTCAACTCGCGACTTCGGTCGAGGTTGTGGCTGCGGTCGCTGGCTTCACGATGCCACCGACAGGTCAGCCGGCCGAGACATCTGTCGATGCGGTTGAGATTTTTCTTGACCCGTCGGACGGTTTGTTGACTGGAGAAGCCGAGAACCCTACTTCACTGGTTCACCCGGTGGAAACCGAGGACTTGCCTGTGCCTCCTGTGCCAGAGTCCCTGGTTAAGGTCCCTGCACCGAGGAAGGAGCGGGTTTCTCCCGTCCCTCTGACCCACCCTTGGAACCCCGAAGATCTCTGTCCTCTTCCAGGTCCCTCGGCGTGCGAATCTCAGCTTCATGGAAAGCAGCGTCGCCGCTCATCCTTGTCCTCTTCCTGAGGGATGGCTCCGGCACAAGTTGCATCAGGCGCTGCAGAAGATTTAATGTGGCAGCAGCTCTTATTGTCGAGATAAGCCGACTCCGTGCCTTCTCCCGGTCATTAAGTGTCTGTCACCAGAGTAGCCAAAACAACCCCTCGTAGTGGTCGAGGAGCTGATCCCGGCACCGGTTGTTCGGCTGAAGCCAGCTGCTCCACCCATTGTGGTGGAACCTCCGCCTCCACAACAGAAGACTTGGGCCCTGACCAAGGATTCTTGGTCGGGTCAGGGCTTGCCCCACAGGTTATCAGTCACCCTCACTCCGATCGACCTCGGCAGGTGGAGGTGGCTCAAACGCCGGCAGCTGTTTGCAGACTCCTCGAGTCTGCGAGTGACTCCTCCCTGTTCTCAGGCTGCTTGACCTGGGTCTACAGGGGCCAGTCAGAGACGATGCCCATCCTCGTTATTGAGTTTGCTTTGGCTTATCTCGAGTCCACCGGGATGCAGCTCGAACCCATTCAAAGCAGGCCAGTATCCCTCGGAGATACTGGACTATAGGATCCCCTACAGAGGTTTTCCTTTGGCCAAGCCATTGTTGGCCCAACCCTGGAGTTATGGCAGCTGCCAGCATCTTGTCCACGCCTTGACCAGGATGGCTCTCAGTCAGCAGATCCCTGGCTCACTCTCCGGTTTCTCGGAGCACCCCTCTGCAGAGATTTAGTGACTGATAGCATTTTCTGGTGCTCGGGAATGCTCGGGATGTGGACAAATCACCCAGTAAAAAATCCAAAAGCTGGATTGCAGCAGGCGGAAGGTTCGCTGCTTCCTCCCTAGGTCTTTGTCAGGCTAGCTCGGCCCATTCTGATGGCACATTTCTCCACATACTTATGTTCCCTGGGCCGGTGATTCCTCATCTCGGCTGACCTTCAGGCGACAGTCAAGAGAGTGCGGGATCAGGGAAAGGGTGGTGGCAAAACAGCAGCTCAAACTCGTTGGACATGGGTGATTCTTGTGCCCAATCAGTAGCACATGATGCATCAAATGCTGCAGGCTTGGCTGCAGATCTCCCTTCCGGCGGACACCCAGCACGCGCTGGCAGATGTTCCTTCCTGGACACTGACTTATTCGGGCCAGGGGTGGAAGGCAATTTCTAGAGGATCGAGAAGTCCAATTCCACCTTGGACTCTGTCACGTCTGCCCAGAAGGACAAAGGCCGCCAGCAGCAGCTTAAGCCCTTTTGTCCTTCCGTCCCTGCAGCACATCCGGCCCAGCAACACCAGCACCAGGGCCAGCAGGCACACACTTGGCGCCCTAAGGCCAAGTCTGCCGCTTCCTCTAGTAGGAAGCCTGGAGGCAAAGGTCCAGGAGGTCTCTCAGCGGGCCCTTCCTCCACACCTGCCCAGTGACAGGTTTGAGGGGTGTCACCCCCAACCTCATCACTCCTCCCCGGGTTCCCCCCGTGGGGGGACGGCTCCACCACTACTTTCTGCCTGGTCCGTAGCATGGACAGCTGGGTGTTAAGTGGTGGCAGAGTCTGCCTCTGAGTTCAAGCTGTTCCCTCCCTATCAAGCCCTGCATGCAAGAAGGCAATGGGATTCCCAACCTCTCTGTCAGCGCGTCGAGCTGACATTGCCCTGCTCCTTCAGAAGGAGGTGATTAGAGAGGTGGCGGACCCTCCTCCAGACCCAGGGTTTGTGTCCAGGTACTTGCTGGTCCCAAAACGGACAGGGGGCTGGCACCCCATTCTCGACCTGCACGACCTGAACAAGTTCCTAAGGCAACGCACCTTCAGGATGGTCACTCTGGCTCAGATCATTCCATCCTTGGAACTAGGCGTGTGGTTTTATTCTCTGGACCTTCAGGACGCGTTCTTTCACGTCCCAATCCGTCAAATCTCATCAGCGATTCCTCCGCTTCTGAGCAGAGGTTTCTTCTGAGTTCAGGCCATGACCTTTGGCCTCTCGCTCCCAGGGTCTTCACTAAATGCATGGCAGTGGTGACAGCAGTTTTGCGGTGCTGAGGGGTCCAGGTGTACCCTTACCTGGACAACTGGCTGACTGCAGTCCCCTCCAGGTTGGAGGTGGAGCGGTCCGGGGATCTGGCCCTCCAGGTCTACTCTCACATTGGCTTCCTCATCAACGAGGCCAAGTCAGAACTTGTGCCATTACAGGTGATTCAGTTCATCAGGGCAGAGCTCGACTCTCTTCGAGCCAGAGCCTAACTCACGGCGGACAGGGTCGAGGTCCTTTCCTGATTTGCCCAATCATTTCTGGTTGGGCAGTTGCGCCCTACCTGGGACTTCCTTCGCCTTCTGGGTCTCATGGCGGCCTTCACCAGCGTGGTCCGTTGGTCCTGCTGGCATATGCTTCCCCTGCAATGGGTGCTGGCCCGCCAATGATCACAGTGCTCCGGTCCTCTGGACCAGCCAGTGACGGTGACCCAGGAGATGTGGGACGGCCTACAGTGGTAGCTCGTTCCGGTTCATCTGCAGGAGGGTATCGCATTTGTCCGCCCCAATCGGACTCTGACGACCGACACCTCTCTGATGGGCTGGGGTGCCCATCTGGGGGAGCTCAGGGCCCACAGCCTCTGGTCCGCTCAGGAGTCTCGATGCCACATCAACCTGCTGGAGCTCCGAGCAGTGCGTCTAGCCCTCACCGCTTTCTCTCCGTTTATGCGAGGTCAAGTGGTTCAGTTCCAGATGGACAACCACAGGACATGTACTCGTCCAACCCGACAGAGCGGGCGCACTCCTTGCCACTCTATGCAGGAGGGCTCTCCCATAGTCTCTCGCCCAGTCAGCCTGGAGGTGGATCTCCTAGCCATCCAACAGTCTGGCGGATGCTAAAGCTTGGACAGGTGCTGCCTCTGAGTGGTCTCTCCTGACAGAAGTTGTACAAGATCTGTTCTCCCATTGGGGCACCCTCAGGTGGACCTGTTCACCTCAGGAAGATTGAAGCTGAGGGTTGTTTCATGCCCAGCCCTGCTCAACAGGGCTCGCTGCAGGGGATACCTTCTCGAGGCCGTGGACACTGGGACACTTCTACGCCTTCCCTCTATTTCTCTTGATCCACATGGTGCTTCTCAAGGCGAAGAGGGACAAGGCGCAGGTGATTCTGGTAGCCCCAGACAGGCCCCGCCAGTTCTGGTACCCAGATCTCCTCAGCCTCAGCTGCAGGCTCCTGAGGCGGCTTCCAGCCAACCTGGACCTGATTTCAGTCAACAAGGGGAAGGTTCTCCATCGGACCTTCAATCCCTACCCCTGATGGCCCTGGTTCCACAGGTGGCTAGAGTTCCAGCCTTGGGTATCTCTCCGACAAGGTCCTCAATCGTCGATGAGGTGTCCTGTAAGGAGTCGACCAGAAAATGCTATGCCTTCAAATGGAAGAGATTCTCCATTTGGTGTCAGGACAAGGGGTTGAACCTTCTTCCTGTTCCTTGGCTAGCATTCCTGGACTATCTGTTGTCCCTTTCTCAGCAAGGGCCGATCAAACCCTTAAGGTGCATCTGGCAGCTATCTCTGCTTGCGAACGCAGGCCGGCCAGTAATCGGCTGGCGCAGGGAAGAGGTGGTCGAGTGCTTTTCATGTTGATCACATATCCCCTCTGATGCAAGACCCTCCACCTCCATGGGATCTACTGCTGGTATTAGCTAAGCTCATGGGCAAGCCATTCGAACCGATGCACAGGTGTGATATCTCCCACCTGTCGTGAAGACCGCCTTCTTGGTGGCTGTTCGTCAGCCAGATTGATGAGGCTCAGGTGCTTTCCATGGTCTCCTAATCGGTCTTCCACAGGGGACAAGGTTGTCTCTGCGCCCACCTGAAATTCCTTCAGTGGTGTGGTTCACCTTAACCAGGTGTTGACTCTGCGGTGTTCTACCCCAATCACACCTCGGAGGCGAATATAGACTCCATACTCTGGACCCTTGAAGGCTAGCGCTTATTATAAGGAGCAGATGGCTGGAAGTTGAGGAGAGGTTTGCCAGCTGTTTGTCACCCCTAAGCTGAAGCCGCACCTGGCAGACCTGCAGCCAAGCGGACGATAAGCAGTAGGTCACCTCCTGCATAGATCTCTGCTATCTTGGGGCATGGAGCCTCCCAAAGGGATAAGAACTCATTCTACCTGCCATACGCTGCTTTGGTGGCTGCTTCTAGGGATGTCCCTATCAGGAAATCTGCAGGCTGCTACCTGGAAGTCAGCGCACCTGTGATTACCATTACCACACTGACCCTGAGTCACCCCGGGAAGCTGGTTTTGGAACCTTGGGTTTCCAGTCCTCATTCTCTAAGTAGGGGTGTGCACCTTGCCTCCCTCCTCCCGGAGAACTGCTAGGAGTCTGCCAGACAGTGTGGATTGAACAACATATCCACATCCCTAGAAATACAGGTTCTAGGGACATGGATATGTTGTTCATCCACACTTATTGGCAGGTTCCTTGCCGCTTTAAATCTTGCCGGAAGGTCTTCAAGCTGGCTCCTCCCACCCACCAGGTGGTAAAACTCTCGGCTCCGCCCCATTGCGTAGATCTTCCTTACCGCTTGGGCTCAGATTCCCTCCTTAAGCGTTAAGCTTAAGACTGGTTCCTAATTCTTGAAAGTTCGAAATTGAAAAGTTTTGAAAAAGACTGGTCTTCTTCTCCCTCATGAGCTGCGATGGACAATCGACTCCGGATTTGGAGGTGCCTTACAGGCAGAAGATGTCTCGAGCGGATCCGCACTCCGCGTCGTCTACTGCCTGGGCGTAGACGCGACCCGCAGGCCTGTGACTTGTGCTCTTCCTTTTCCCGACTTCGTCTTTGAGGAGCCGTGCTGCCCGATTACAACTGGGGCGCGAGAAAGGAATTCCACTGGTGAAATCTAGAAGGCCTGATTGGCGGTGTCACGGCGGCGGGCTCGGCGGATCAGCTGAGTAGATGATGCACTCGAAGAAGGCGGCGAGCGGGCAGCTTCTACCTCGGCTGCGGCATTGTCCGCTCTCTCTGGGTGCCTCTTACTCGGCTTCTTTTAAGGGCTTTGTCTGACCCTCTCGACCAAGGTGAGGGTCCAACTATCAGGGACCTTCTTCGGGTCAAAAGAGCAAAAGTAAGTCTCCGTTGATGCTCTTGGGAGCGGGAAAGATCCCCTCCCTTGTCGACAGTCGGCTGATTGGAAGGCCCTCAGCCGACCACTGGCTTCACGGTGTCCCGTCCAAGGCCAGTGGCCGGGAACTCCCGTCGGCCTTGGTCGAGATTTTCTCGACCCGTTGGAACCAGGTTAGTCCACTGAGAAGCTGAGAATCCTCTCTCCCGGTTCCCCGGTGGAGTTGAGGATCCCATCGGCTCGTCTGTGCCTCTCGGTTCGGAGCCTCGGTGGGATGCGTCCGGGCCGGGTGCAGATTTCCGACACTTCTCCTAAGCGCTTCCCTCGGCCTGGTCGAGACTCTCGGTCTCGGACATCCTCTGCGATCAACCGATCCCGCGTCATAGGCGGTCTCGGTCTCGGCACATGATGAGTGGCGCGCCGCTCTTCTCAGACGAGGGGAGGCTTCAGCGCCAAGATTGCGTCACGAGTCACGAGGAACTTATGTAGCAACAGCTCCTTTTGACCCGGGAATAAGCCGACCCAGTCGTCTTCCCGGCCATTAAGTGGTTGTCACGGAGCACTTGAAACAACCCTCGTTGTAGTCAAGGCCTGTTCTCAGGCGGGTTGTTAACCAATTCCAGCTGCCCTACAGTTCTGGTGGAACCTCCCCCCACAGCCATTAGTTGGGGCTCGACCAAAAATTCTCGGTCGGCTTTGGGTTTGCCCATAGGCTGTCGGTCACCCTCACTCCGATAAACCTCGGCAGGTGGAGGTGGCTCAGGCCGAGGCAGCTCTTTGAGGACTCTTCTGAGTCCGATGATGGTTCCTCCCTCTTCTCCAAGCGCATAGACTTGGAGTCCTCGGGAGGACAGTCAATGGACGATAGCCCTTCGTCCTTCTTAGGGTTGCTTCGACTCATCTCAGAGTCCACCGGGATGAAGCTCGAACCCGTTTCTAAATGGGCCAGGTATCCCCTCACGGAGATTCTGGACCGAGGGGATTCTCCTACAGAGGTCTTTCCGGTGGCCGAGGCCATAGTGGGTCGGCCTTGGAACTTCGAGCGTCCTGCTTCCTGCCCTGCGCCTTCGGCCAGGTTGGCCAGGAAGTATGCGGTCCCTACCGGTTCCCTGTCCGGTTTTTCGGAACACCCCTCGGCCGAGGGGTTGGTTACCGACAGCGTTTTCCGGCGTGCCGGGAACACCAGGGATGTGGACAAACCTCCCGACAAGGAATCCAAGAAATTGGATTATGCCGGGCGAAAAGTCTATGCTGCGTCCTCTCTCGGCCTTCGTCAGGCCAGTTCGGCCGTCCTCATGGCACATTTTTCTCACGCCCTGTTGGGCTCCCTGGATGAGGTTGTCCTCATCTTCCGCAGATCTGCAGACTACCGTCAGGCAGGTGCGGGACCAGGGCAGAGCAGTGGCTAAACAGCAGCTCAGACTGCGTTAGACACCGAGGACTCATGTGCCGGGTCTGTAGGCGGCCGCGGTGGCCCATCGCATTACGTCGGGCTTGGCTGAGGATATCCACCTTTACTTCGGATACCCAGCACAAGTTGGGGATGTTCCTTTTGGGGACTGACCTCTTCGACCCTGGGGTGGAAGGTCACCTGCAGAGGATCGAGAGTCCAATGCTACACGGACTCTGTCTCTTCCGCTCAGAAGGACAAAGGCCGCAAGCCACAGCCTAAGCCCTTTCGTCCTTCTGCGCCCGCGGCGCGCCCGGCCCAGAAACGTCAGGGCCAGCAGGCTCGACCTTGGTATCCCAAGCCCAAGCCGTCGGCTTCCTCCAACAGGAAGCAGGGAGGTAAAGGCCCAGGAGGTTCCTCGGCCGGTCCCTCCTCCAAGCCTGCCCAGTGACGGGCTGAGGGGTGTCGCCCCCATCCCTGTCACCTCACCCCTGGTTCCCCCCGTTGGGGGACGGCTCAGACACTTCCTTTCCGCCTGGTCCGCTGTTACCACGGACAGGTGGGTACTGGAGGTGGTGGGAAAAGGCCTTCCTCTGGAATTCGAGCAGGCCCCGCCCTTCAGAGCCGTCGCACCTCGGGGGGCCTCGGGGTCTGCAGCCTCACTGGCGGTTTGCCAAGCCGACATCGCTCTCCTCCTCCAAAAGGAGGTGATCACGGAGGTGGAGGACCCCCCATCAGACCCGGGGTTCGTGTACAGGTATTTCCTGGTTCCGAAACGGACGGGGGGGCTGGCGCCCCATTCTCGACCTACACGACCTGAACAAGTTCCTAAGGTCTCGAACCTTCAGAATGGTCACTCTGGCGCAGATAATACCATCTCTGGAACATGGCTTGTGGTTCTGCTCTCTGGACCTGCAGGACGCGTTCTTTCACGTCCCTATCCATCCGTCACATCGGAGATTCCTCCGCTTTCAAGCGGAGGGATCCCTCTTCGAGTTCCGAGCCATGCCCTTCGGCTTATCTCCAGCTCCCAGGGTCTTCACCAAATGCATGGCAGTGATGACAGCATTCCTGCGGCGCCGAGGGGTCCGGGTGTACCCTTACCTGGACGATTGGCTGATAGCAGCCGCCTCCAGATGGGAGGTGGAGCGGTCCAGAGATCTGGCCCTCCAGGTTTGCTCTCGAGTTGGCCTTCTCATCAACGAGGCCAAGTCGGAACTCGAGCCAAAGCAGGTGATCCTGTTCATCGGGGCAGAGCTCGACTCTCTTCGAGCCAGAGCACGACTCCCGGCGGACAGGGCCGAGGTTCTTACCTCCTTTGCCCAATCATTTCTGGTTGGGCAATCGCGCCCTGCCCGGGACTTCCTGCGCCTTCGGGGTCTCATGGTGGCCTGTACCAACGTGGTCCGTTGGGCCCGCTGGCACATGCGCCCCCTTCAGTGGGGACTGGCCAGCCAGTGGTCACAACGCTGCGATCCTTTGGACCAGCTAGTGATAGTGACCCAGGAGATGTGGAACGCTCTCCAGTGGTGGACCGTTCCATTCCATTTGCAGGAGGGCATCCCGTTTGTCCGCCCCGAGCCGACGGTCTCTCTATCGACCGATGCCTCTCTGATGGGTTGGGGTGCCCATCTGGGGGAACACCGAGTGCACGGCCTCTGGTCCCCGCGGGAGTCCCGATGCCACATCAACCTGCTGGAGCTCCGAGCGGTCCGCCTAGCTCTCACCGCCTTTGCTCCGTTTCTCCGGGGTCAAGTGGTCCGAGTCCAGACGGACAATACCGACCATATACTACCTGAACCGCCAGAGGCGGGACGCGCTCCATGCTTCATGCAAGGAAGCTCTCGCATTTGGTCACTGTGCGCAGTCTGGAGCGGATCTCCTAGCCATTCATGTGGCAGGAGCCTCCAACACCCTGGCCGATGCCCTGAGCCGGATAGGGGCTGCATCTCACGAATGGTCTCTCCTGCGGAGGTAGTACAAGATCTGTTCTCCCACTGGGGCACACCTCAGGTGGACCTGTTTGCCTCAGGTAGAGCGAAGCTGAGGGCTGTTTCATGCCGCCCCCTCAGCAGGGCTCGCTGCAGGGGGATGCCTTCTCGAGGCTGTGGACCCCGGGCCTCTTCTACGCCTTTCCCCCATTTCCCTTGATTCACAAGGTGCTTCTCAAAGCAAGGAGGGACAAGGCGCAGGTGATCCTGATAGCCCCAGACTGGCCCCGCCAGTTCTGGTACCCAGATCTCCTCAGCCTTAGCTCCAGGCTCCGGGCAGCTTCCAGCTCGCCCGGACCTGCTTTCAGTCAATCAGGGAAGGTGTTCCATCCGGACCTTCAGTCCCTGCACCTGGACGGCCTGGTTCCTGAGCGGCTAGGATTCCAGGCCTTGGGTCTTTCCCGAGGAGTCCTCAATGTTGTTGAGGCGTCCGTAAGTCGACCAGAAAATGCTCGCCTTCAAATGGAAGAGATTCTCCATTTGGTGTCGGAGCAAGGGCTTGGACCCTTTCTCCTGTTCTGTGGCAAGCATTTTGGACTATTTATAGTCCCTTTCTAGTCAGGGCTTAGGTCGACGACCCTAAAGGTGCACCTGGCAGCCATCTCTGCTTACGGGGCGCGGGCCGGGAAGCAGTCGGTGGCGCAGGAAAAGGTGGTCGGGCGCTTTTTCAAAGGCCTTGATCACATTTCCCCTCCGGTGCAAGAACCTCCACCTCCGTGGGATTTACTGCTGGTACTGGCAAAGCTCATGGGCAAGCCATTCGAACCAATGCACAGGTGTGATCTCTCTCACCTGTCGTGGAAGACCGCCTTCTTGGTGGCTATCACGTCAGCCAGAAGGATGGGAGAGCTCCAGGCGGCATCGAGTCTCCTTACCTGGTCTTCCACAGGGACAAAGTTGTCCTCTGCGCCCACCGAAATTCCTTCCGAAGGTGGTGTCGGAGTTTCACCTTAACCAGTGCTGACTCTGCCGGTGTTCTACCCCAATCACACCTCGGAGGCCGAATATAGGCTCCATACTCTGGACCCTAGAAGGGCGCTCGCTTATTATAAGGAGCGCACGGCTGAAATTCGGGGAGAGGTTCGCCAGCTGTTTGTCACCTACGCTGAAGCCGCACCTGGCAGACCTGCAGCCAAGCGGACGATAGGCAGGTGGGTCACCTCCTGCATAGATCGCTGCTATAAGTTGGCGGGCATGGAGCCTCCCAGAGGGATAAGAGCTCATTCTACCCGTCCATACTGCTGCATCGGTGGCTGCTTCCAGGGACGCCCTATCCAGGAAATCTGCAGGGCTGCTTCCTGAAGTCAGCACACACCTTTATTACCCATTACCACATCGACCTTGAGTCACACGGATGCTGGTTTTGGGGCCTCGGTTCTCCAGTCCTTATTTCCCAAGTAAGTATTGGGGTGTGCGCCTTGCCTCCTCCTCCCGGAGAACTGCTAGAGTCTGCCAGACAGTGTGGATGAACAACATATCCATGTCCCTAGAAATACAGGTTACTCACCTGTAACAGGAGTTCTAGGAATGGTATATGTTGTTCATCCACCATCCACCCGACCTCCCGGCTGACGCTACAACTCGAGCTTCCAGCGGCCAGATCTGCGTCATGGGGCCGAGCCGAGAGTTTTACCACCGCGGTGGGTGGGAGGAGCCAGCTTGAAGACCTTCCGCAAGATTTAAAGCGGCAAGGATCCTGCCAATAAGTGTGGATGAACAACATCTACCATTCCTAGAACTCCTGTTACAGGTGAGTAACCTGTATTTACTCACCTGTAACAGGAATTCTAGGAGTGGTATATGTTGTTCATCCACACGACCCACCCGACCTCCCTGGCTTCTACGCACAGCCTGGCTTCCAGCGGGCTAGATCTGGCATCATGGGGTGGAGCCGAGGGTTTTACCACCTGGGTGGGTGGGAGGAGTCAGCTTGAAAACCTTCCGACAAGATTTAAAGTGGCAAGGAACCTGCCAAACAGTGTGGATGAACAACATATACCACTCCTAGAATTCCTGTTACAGGTGAGTAACCTGTATTTTTCGCCTCCCAATACAACGCAAATCTTCCCAGTTTTTGCTCACTCGTTCCAGGGCATGGTGCTTTCTGGCATGATACGTTGTTTCTCTCCTGAACAGGAACATTCTTGCTGTATTCTTACAATATGAAGTTAGTCCCAGCACTTGAACTGCCCTGGAGAGAAAAGAGTTAACTCTGTGCAGAAGCATAGAACGTTGAGCTTGAGCTCGGTTTTCAAACTTCTGTCTCTGGTACTTACCAGTGTAACCATCGGATTCTTTACTCTGCCTAACAGTGAAGTCACTCCGGAGATTTCTCTTCTGCTCGGTGTGGAAGTGTTGGGATAGAAGGCAAAACACAACTCCAGAAGTGTTGGAATGGAACTCAGATGTCCAAGTATTTATTTAAAGTAATCCAATACAGGCTCACATTACAGCGAACTTCAAACGAATAAAATAAACTAAAATGAAAACAAAGTCCAGCAATCCCCATAGATAGAGCTCTAGAAGGCAGCTAGAGCAGTGTCACTGTCTAGAAGACCATCACACGACTGACTTCCATTAACATTTGAGCCTATTTTAAAGGGAAGAATGATCATGTGACCTGAAACCCCTCCTATCTTTTTAACAGAGAATATACTTTTTTAATTTAAACTAGTTTACGTTTATTTTCACATACAACAAATCTATTCGGATACTTTATGAAATCATACCCAACACCCTAAACATTATTTTTAAAACAAAAAAAAATTAGTTTCACAGTATAAACTCCTCCCACGTAGAATACATTATAAATATTAACACAAAAGGGCTGGCCAGAAGGAAGCAAAAAGAAGAAGCAGGAAGGAGGGTGAGGAGGAATGAAATAGTTCAAGTAAGAGAAAGAAAAAATATATTTTAAACATAACCAAAAAAACTTAGCTCATTTGTCTGAAGTTTTTAGACTCTGCAACATTTCCTCTAATATTTAAATTATTCGACTAACTCTTGTTCATTTACCAGAATAAAAACATGTTTCTAAATATTCCTATTCCAACATGAACTGTGCCTAACTCTCTAATGAAATCCTTTTATTGTACAGCAAAACAAAGTGCGAGTTGCTACGCTTAAAAACGCCATACTGACTACCGCAGTAGGCTTAACAGTAAACGCTGCTTTATTTTTCACCGCCAAACGAAAGTTCACAACAGCACTACGGACCAAAAAGCAACTTATCAAACAAAGCTTAAAAAAGCTAGTAGAGAATAGGCTTTTGGTCCTAGTGCTGAGGAGTGAATGTTTAACCTCCTCAGATCTTCAGAGGTAAGCTCGCTAGAAGTCATTTCATTTTACCTGGTTTCAAATCTCCTTTAGAATCCTCTCTAACGGCGCAAGTTCGGAGGGAGGGAGGAACCACCGAAGAGTTAACGTTTACCAGATAAACTATCCCTTTCAAACGGGAGCATTAACATTCAAAAACGACTTACAAACTTATCCATCTTGAGATTCAAATAACACGAAGGGGAAAGGCTCTGTTTTCAGGAAGTAGCGTAGTGAATAAAAAAAATTATGCAATAAAGATACAAAGCATAAGCGTACGTGTAGGTGGCCAGACTACACCCACACTTGAGATACTACAAAAAGAATTAATGCTGTTGCAACAGACTTAAAAAAAAAAATTGCTAGCTCCTGAAAACAAGCTTAATGAAAGGGGGACAAAAGGAAAAGGAGGCATCTTTGACATACCTCCCTATTTTGTACAAAAACACATTCTTGAATGTTATTTTTGAAAAATTCAGATCCTCATATATATGAAGGGATGGAGCTAGCCCACCCACTCTTAAAGCTCCACCCGGGTCCCTTAATATCTATATAACTATAATAGGTTCTATAACTACTTCAAGAAAAAAAAGTTTATTATTTTAATCTCATCCTATTTTTACCCCGGGGTCTGATTTTATTTCTCTGGGCTGGGTATTCCCACACCGAATCTGGACAAGTAATCTGCATTCTTGTGCGCTGACCCAGCCTTATGTTTTATGGTGAAATGATAAGGTTGTAGGGTGAGATACCAACATAGAATGCGCGGATTCTTGTCCTTCATTGCCATAAGCCAGCAAAGGGGATTATGATCTGTTATCAGTTCAAACTGAGATCCCCATAGATAAAACTTTAGAGTCTCCACGGCCCAGCGTAGAGCTAGGCACTCCTTCTCGATAGTAGCATATTTTGTTTCTCGGGTATGTAGCTTCCTACTTATATATAATATAGGATGCTCTTGGCCATCTATTACTTGGGACAGTACAGCCCCTATACCAGTAGCCGAGGTATCGGTCTGTACTATAAAAGGTCTAGTAAAGTCCGGGCTTGATAATATGGGTTCTGCACATAATAAAGCTTTAATAGTACAGAAGGCTGTCTCACATTCTGGAGTCCAGTTCACTTTAGTAGGATTCTTTTTCTTTGTAAGGTCAGTTAAGGGACTGGCTATAGAGGCAAAATTAGGTATAAATCGCCTGTAATAGCCTGCCAATCCTAGAAAAGATCTTACTTGTTTCTTTGTTATGGGTCTTGAACTATTTGCTATAGCATCGATTTTATTGATTTCTGGCTTTATACAGCCTTTTCCTATCACAAATCCAAGATATTTGGTCTCTTGCATAGCAGATGCACATTTTTCTGGGTTAACAGTAAGCCCTGCATGTTTCAGTGTTTGAAGGATTGCTTCTAGATGTTTTTTATGGTCTTCCCATGTGAGGCTATAGATGATGACATCATCAAGGTAAGCAGCACTATAGCTGTTATGGGGTTGTAAAAGCTTATCCATCAATCTCTGAAACGTAGCAGGAGCACCGTGTAGCCCAAAAGGCATCATAGTAAATTGAAAAGACCTTTGGGGTACTAAAAGCTGTTTTCTCTTGGATGTTTCATCCAGTGGTATTTGCCAGTATCCCTTGGATAGGTCAAGCGTAGTCAAATAATGAGCTTTCCCTAACCGATCGACTATGTCATCAATACGGGGCATGGGGTAACTATCGAACTTAGAGATGGCGTTTAACTTTCGAAAGTCTAAACAAAGGCGTATCCCCCCTTCCTTTTTATTTACTATTACCATTGGAATGACCAATCGCTACTAGATGGTTCTATGACATTTAACTTTAGCATTTTGTCTATTTCTATCAGCACTTCTTGTCTCAATTTCTCTGGGATTCTATAAGGTTTTATTCGTATCGGGTTTGAGTTTAGAACCTCTATGTGGTGATAAATCAAGTTGGTACGCCCAGGAATATTGGTAAAAACATCCTGATTAAGATGTAAAATATGTTCTAGTTCTTGCAATTGAGTATCAGTCAGATTGGGGTTTTTACGAATATCCATCATAGGTGCCTTTCCATCCAATCGCTTATAAGCTGTTTCTAGTTCACTTTCATTTGGTTCTGGACATACATAACAGGCCTCATTGGACCTCTCTTGCCAGGATTTCAACAAATTAACATGGTACACCTTTCTTTTTATTTTTTGTCAGGAGTTTCTATTTCATATGTTACGGACCACACTGCTTATTCACTGTATATGGTCCTTGCCATTTCATCTTGAGCTTATTATCTGAGGAAGGGAGAAGTAGTAGGACACGATCCCTGTCTGGAAAGATTTTTGTCCTACCCTTGATCATAATACAATTTTGTTTTGTTTGCTGTTGAAGTTCTTTTCTATGGGCTAAATCTACATATCTAATTAATTTTTGTCTTAACTTGTTGAACAAATCAAGTGTTGTTGTGGGACCCACCTCCTGACCTTCCTCCCACTGTTCCTTTACTACATCAAGGGGGCCCCTGGGGTTTCTGCCGTACAATAATTCAAACGGCGAGTATCCAGTCGAAGCCTGTGGCACTTCTCAAAAAGCAAACATTAAGAAAGGTAAATACTGATCCCAATCCTTTCCTTCCTCTTGGGTATATTTTTTTAACATTTGTTTCAATGTCTGGTTAAACCGTTCTACCAAACCATCCGTTTGTGGATGGTAGGGTGTAGTGTGGATAGCATGTATATTCAAGGACTGGTATAATCGCTTTAATATTTGTGAACAGAAATTACTCCCTCTATCTGTGAGTATTTCTTTTGGAACGCCCAATCGGCTGAATATCTTAATGAGTTCTTCAGCTATTTTGTTGGCAGATATAGTTCGTAGGGAATGCTTGGATATTTGTGTGATAATCACAAACCACTAAAATAAAACGATTTCCTTTTAGTTTTTGCAGGCCCACTATGTCCATTGCTATACGCTCGAAAGGGTGATTTATGATTGGCAAGGGTTGTAGTGGAACAGTGTCCCTTTTTCCTATCCTGGCTACTAATTGACATTCAGGACAGGACAAGCAGTACTGTTCCACATCTTTATGGATACCCGGCCAGAAAAATCGGTATAAAATTCGAGCTGTTGTACGGTCTCTTCCTAAATGTCCAGCAAGAGGGCTATCATGGGCCAGCTGTAACAATTGCGTTCTATATTTCTTAGGTACTATCAATTGGTCTACCTGTTCCCCTGTTCTAGGGTGAGTACAAATACGATAAAGTAAATTGTGCTTCACCCTGTAACAGGGATGCCCCTCTATCTCCTCTTGTGATACCTGTGAAAACAAGGGAATTAAAGTCTCATCTGTTTTTTGTTCATTTTCAAAATCACATTTTCTTGTCAAGTCAGTACTATCAAACTCTTTACTGTCCACCTTAAAAGCATGCTCTTTAGTCCATTGTAATTTATCTTGTCTTCGTTCTTTTTTTGTCTTCCTGGTTTTCCCTGGGGCTCCAAAAACATCATCGTCTAAGGGTGGTAGAGGGAATGTTTCACCTTCCTTAGATTGTGCCCGTGTGGTAGCAGCTGCTAAATATATCTCAAAATCAGGATGATCTTGACCAAGTAATACCGGAACTGGTAGTAATGGTACTACCCCGACATCTAATACCCTTTTTGAGTGAACAGTCTGCAATTCTACAGATGTTGTTGGGTATTGATGTACGTCCCCATGGATGCAAATCACCCCTGTTTGTACAGCATTCCGGGGATGTCCTTTAACCAATTCTGGACGAACTAAGGTTTGCTTACTCCCTGAATCAATAAGTCCCATGACTGTTTGTGTTCCAATTTGTACGAGGATGACATATTGTCCCAAATTAGCTAGAGCTAGATGTACACTCCCAGGTTGCTTTCTTGGGCAAAACCGAGCAATATGACCTTTTCATGACAGTCCCGGCATATGATTTCTGATAGGGTGGTCTAGTTGGACGGATCCCACCCCGGGTTATCTGTTGTCTGCCAGAGGAACTAATATTAATATTTGGGCCCAGAGGAGAGGGTAAAACAGAAGAAGGTAAAAAAGTAGTAGATCTCACCATAGAAGTCCCAGTAGGTGGCGTCTTTTTCTGATATGGATGAGCTGTTAAATAATCCTCAGCTAGAGAAATGGCCTTCTCTGATGTGTCAGGGCGGTGTTCTTTGACCCAGAGCTGTACATCCTGTGGCAACACCCTTATATATTGTTCCACCACAATGGCTTCCATTATTTGATTTATGGTCTTAGTCCCGGGTTGTAACCATTTGGTGCATAGATCGTTCAGGCATACATATACTTCTCTGGGATGATCCTAGAGGTTGAAATCGCAATGTACGGAACCTTTGTCTATAGGTTTCAGCACTGATGTCATACCTTCGCAATATTTCCTTCTTAACCTCATCATAGTTCCCCACTAATTGACTGTCCATGTTTCCATAAGCCAATTGAGCCTTCCCAGTGAGGTAAGGAGCTAGACGGAGGACCCATTGCACTCTAGGCCATCCACAGGCCCCCGCAATCCATTCAAAAGTAGTTAAATATGTTTCAATATCGTCCTGCTCACCCAGTTTGGTGAGTTTAATGTCTTTTGGAGCCTCTGGTGCGGTTGCAGGATTCCTCCGGTACTAACAGTTTGGATGGCCCTCAATGTCTCTTGCCACCGTCTTTCATTTCTCTCCTGCTCCTTCTCTCTCTCTCTTTGTTCCCTTTCCCTCTCCTTGTCTGCAGCCAACTGTTTTATACAGAGCCACCGTAATAATTCATGTAACTGTTCTGGTGGCTCTTCTTCTGGTATCGACTCAGTAGGTAGGGCCCCAGCAGTTGCCCCTTGAGGAGCTTCCATTTCCTCTTGTAACATCTGCTCTGCTTTGAACCTGTCTTTCTTCTGTTCTGGTAGTCCCAACCATAGTGGTTCACCTGACTTATCCACCATCGTCCTGGTCAGGACACCTTTGGGTCGAGTAACTGCTTCTTCTTCTCTGGTATCCTTCTCCATCCCTGGGTTGGTCCAATACTGTCTTGGAAAATCGCCAAAACTGACCTTTTATCCCACTTCTGACACCAACTGTGGAAGTGTTGGGATAGAAGGCAAAACACAACTCCAGAAGTGTTGGAATGGAACTCAGATGTCCAAGTATTTATTTAAAGTAATCCAATACAGGCTCACATTACAGCGAACTTCAAACGAATAAAATAAACTAAAATGAAAACAAAGTTCAGCAATCCCCATAGATAGAGCTCTAGAAGGCAGCTAGAGCAATGTCACTGTCTAGAAGACCATCACAAGACTGACTTCCATTAACATTTGAGCCTATTTTATTGGAGGAATGATCATGTGACCTGAAACCCTCCTATCTTTTAAACAGAGAATATACTTTTAATTTAAACTAGTTTACATTTATTTTAACATACAACAAATCTATTCGGATGCTTTATGAAATCATACCCAACACCTAAACATTATTTTTAAAACAAAAAAATTAGTTTCACAGTATAAACTCCTCCCACCTAGAATACATTATAAATATTAACACAAAAGGCCGGCGGCTCTTAGACAGAAGGAAGCAAAAAGAAGAAGCAGGAAGGAGGGTGAGGAGGAATGAAATAGTTCAAGTAAGAGAAAAAATATATATTTAAACATAACCAAAAAACTTAGCTAGATGTAGTAGTTTAAGTCTATTTATCTGAAGTTTTTAGACTCTGTAACATTTCATCTCTCTAACATTTAAATTATTCGACTAACTCTTGTTCATTTACCAGAATAACAACATGTTTCTAAATATTCCTATCTCCAACATGAACTGTGTTTAACTTCTCTAATGAAATCCTTTTATTGTACAGGAAAACAAATGCGAGTTGCGCTACGCTCTAAAAACGCCATACTGACTACCGCAGTAGGTGAACAGTAAATGCGGTTTTATTTTTCACCGCCAAAACAAAAGTCCACACAACAGCACTACGGACCAAAAAGCAACTTATCAAACAAAGCGAACAAGGCTAGTAGAGAATAGGCTTTTTGGTCCTAGTGCTGAGGAGTGAAATGTTTAACCTCTCGCATCTTCGAGAGGTAAGCTCGCTAGGAGTCATTTCATTTTACCTGGTTTCAAATCTCCTGGCTCAGAAATCCCTCCTCGAACGTGCGCAAGTTCGAGGGAGGGAGGAAACCACCGAAAGAGTTAACGTTTACCAGATAAACTATCCCTTTCTAAACGGGAGCATTAACATTCAAAAACAACTTACAATCTTATCCATCTTGAGACTCAAATAACGCGAAGGGGGAAGGACTCTGTTTTCAGGAAGTAGCGTAGTGAATAAAAAAAAAAAATTATGCAATAAAGATACAAAGCATAAGCGTGCGTGTAGGTGGCCAGACTACACCTGCAGCGAGATAAATAAAAAGAATTAATGCTGTTGCGCAACAGACTTAAAAAAAAAAAATACTAGCTCCTGAAAACAAGCTTAATGAAGGGGGTGAAAAGGAGGCATCTTTGACACTTGGTTCGGTGAGTTTGAATTGATTCGTTTTTTAACTGATTTATTATTTTTTCGGATTTCAGCCTCTGTCTACGGTACAGGTAGTGTGATAGATAGGTGGTGACTTGCGTTTTATTGTTTTGTCTCGTTTCTCACCGGTTCGGTCCGTTAGGAACTCACTTATTGCTTGTATTTGATTATTTGTACTTTTCCAGGATTTAGTGTGGTTCCGATTCGATCGGTTTCACAAGAACTGGACTTTTCTGGTTCTTTTACAAAACCCGTAACTGATCGGGATGTATTACCTGGCTTAAAAGCTTTCAAGGGTAATTGTTTAGTTGGCTATGTCTGAGAAACCCAAGAAAAAACGGTCCCATTGGGTTTCAACACTGTACTGAGTGTGGGGAGGCTTTTTGCAAAGGCAGCCCTCATCTCATCTGTGTTTGTCTGGGTTTGACCACTCCAAACAGACTGCCAGACTTGCAAGAATTTCCTAAAGCCACTCTTGAAAAAGATTTAGTAGGCTGAAGGAAAGGAGGCTGAGAAGTCAGTAGATCCGGATGGCAGCCTGGTTCAATTGCGCCGAAGCTGAGGAGGTGCCTACTGACCTGGGGCGATACCTCCTCAGGCAAAGGAAGTCCAACTCTGAGGGTCGGTTCCGTCCAAAAGGAAAAGAGTCAGCGGTTCGGATCCAGCACCCTATACTCCAACCGCTGACAAAATAATAAGCGATTAGCATAGTTCAGTTGCTTCTCCCGGTTCCATCGAACCGGTACCACTGAGTTAAGCGGTCAGTTTGGTCGGATCAGACTCCATCGGATTACGATCAGATGCTTTCTGTGATGTGGGTGGGAGGGAAATGAAGAGTATCCAGAGGATCAGTATGAAGATAATCGACTTTGGTGGTCTGGATGTGCCATGAACAGACATCTCTCCAGACAGACCCTCCAATGTCTCTCCTCCCAGGTTTTCTGAGTCCTCTTCCACTTCTTGTTTTACAAGAAGATGACTGAAACCCTCCAGCTCCCAATGGTTGAAGCTGCTGAGGAGGAGGAAGAGCCTGATTTTGTTGAGATGATGGACATCCCAGAGTCCAAAAGATTGTCTATTCCTCTTCACAAGTCCTTGGGGAAACAGACAAAAATGGTTTCACAGACACCTAACTCCATACCTCCTGTAGATAAGAGAATGGACAGGAGGTATATGCTATCAGGTTCAGGTACAGAGTTTCTGTATAGTCATTGCAGCCATGTTGGGTTAGTGTAGGCTGCAGCCTGTAACAGGGCTAGCATTCCTTTGGCTTCACACCCCCGAGACAAAGACTCCAGGAAGGTTAATGCCATGGCCAAACAACAGTATTTAGCATCCTCTTTGAGTCTCAGGCAGGCTAACTAGATGGCCTACACAGCCAGGTACCAGTCGTCCAGGTGGGATACGTTTCTGGAACTGGCTAAACAGGCCTCCCCCAGCTAGCCAGAGAGCTGGAGGAGGTGGCTGCTGATGGAACTGAGGCATCCAAAGTACAATTCCATGCTGCTGTGGTCTCCAGTGATGTAGCATAAAGAGTCATGGCTACATCTGTGTCTCTAGGAGACATGCTTGGCTCAGATGTACTAGCCTTTACTTAGGATACCCAGGCTACGGCTATGTATTTCCTGTAGTGGGTAACTCTCTGTTTGGGGAGCAGACAGTGGCTTACATGAAAAAAGATGATACAGGACCACCTACAGGAGTGCACAGACCAAAGAGAGGCAAGCCACCCTCAGAGCAGCAGTCTGGGGGCAGGGGCAGGCCTTTCCACAGGCCTTTCTACCAAGCTCAGGCTTCCTCTTCTTTTCCACAGAGGGTTTTTTTTTTTTTGGAGGAGGGGGATGAGCAGAGCTGCATCCTCTTCCCAGTTCAAGGCTCCTGCCAAGCAGACACCCTGATGTTTCAGCCTGGGTTGACTCCCCCATTCCAGTAGGAGGCAGGCTGGCTTACTACTTCCAGGCCTGGAAGTCTGTTACCTGAGACAAGTGGGTCCTGGAGGTAGTAAGCCAGGGAGTGGCTCTCCACTTCAAAAGGCTTCGAAAACTGAGGGCAGGTCTTTTCTACCTGCATCCATCTCAGAAATCCTTGCTCTAGAGGCAGAGGTTTCTTCTCTTTTGGCTCTCATAGCCGTAGAGGTAATTCCTACTCAGCACAGTGGCAAAGGCCTTTATTCCTGGTACTTCCTTAACCCAAAAAAGACAGGGGAGTGGCGACCCATCCTAGACCTAAGGTATTTGAACAAACACATCACAAAACCAAAATTCAAAATGTTGACTCTGGGAATGATTCTTCCCTCTCTAAGGTCAGGGGATTGGCTTGCATCCCTGGGCCTCAAAGATGACTATTTCCACATTCCTATGAGGTGCTCCCACAGAAGGTACCTCAGGTTCGAATTGCCTTCAGGCTATTATCAGTTTAGAGCCATGCCCTTCGCCCTAACATCAGCTCAAGGGTGTTCTCAAAGTGCCTTACAGTAGTAGTTGCCTTTCTCAGACGGCAGGGTATTTCCATCTTCCCATATCTAGATAACTGGCTGATTGTAGATCAGTCCTCCGACCAGGTCAAGTCAGCTCTGCAAATCACTCAAGACTTGCTCAATTCTCTGGGATTTCTTCACAATCTTTGAAAGTCTGTTCTAGAACCAGTACAACTTCTACTTACTTTCATAGGAATACAGTTAAGATATTATCCAAGCGAAGCCTTCCTCCCTGGCAAGGGTAAAGGCCCTCACAGATCTTGCTTCTTCTTTTCAATCTCTGGTCTCTCGTCCAGCAAGGCAGTTTCTTCAACTCCCGGCCACATGGCAGCTTCCACTGCAGTGGTGCAAGGAGCCAGACTGCAGATGAGGGACATTCAGTTCCACCCAGGTCCTTTGGTCTTAGAAAGAGACTCTCTCACAAAATTGATTCCAGTGACTGAGACTCCGGTCCAGCTTTCCAGTGGCTGCCTGGACCAGGACAACCTCAGACAGGGTTTTCATCTCTCTTCAAGTCCCTCAGTAGTCCTAACTCTAATGCTTCTCTCTAGGCTGGGTGCCCATTTGAGAGCCTTCACGGCTCAGGGATCTGGTCCCTCTCAGGGTCTCTCCTTCATGTCAGTCTTCTGGAACTCCGGGCAGTTTTCCTGGCCTTCAAACAACATAAAGTCTTGCTGTATTCTGACTATTGCAGCAGTTAGGTCCTGCCTTTCCAACTGCCCCGGAAAACAAAGAGTTAGCATTCCATTTGCCAGCGTGGAGCGTTCAGCGTGAGCTCGGTTGAATCCCTGTCTGCTGCTGTTTTAAACTCCAACTCGTCAGAGTCTTTACTCCACCTCCACTGAACAGTCGCTCCGGAGAATTTCTCCTTTGTTAGGTTCAAAAAGTTGGTTAAAGTGTAAGCACCGCTCAATTTCTACTGAATTTCTGCTACCGAATCTATCGGTTTGAAGTCTCTATGTCTGTGGTACCGTGAGTACTAGATAGGTTTTTCATTTAGTTTCTGTATGGAACATAAATTTGGATCAGTTCGGCTTGAACGATCAGTTTAGTCTTAAAAATTTGTGATTTACGTAGAGTGTGGTAACCGTCCATATCGGTTCTAAAAAAGATTTCAAGTTAAGACAAAAATTAATTAGATATGTAGATCTAGCCCATAGAAAAGAACTTCAACAGCAAGCAAAACAAAAATTGTATTATGATCAAGGGGTAGGACAAAAATCTTTCCAGACAGGGGATCGTGTCCTACTACTTCTCCCTTCCTCAGATAATAAGCTCAAGATGAAATGGCAAGGACCATATGCAGTGAATAAGCAGTGTGGTCCGGTAACATATGAAATAGAAACTCCTGACAAAAAAATAAAAAGAAAGGTGTACCATGTTAATTTGTTGAAATCCTGGCAAGAAAGGTCCAATGAGGCCTGTTATGTATGTCCAGAACCGAATGAAAGTGAACTAGAAACAGCTTATAAGCGATTGGATGGAAAGGCGCCTATGATGGATATTCGTAAAAACCCCAATCTGACTGATACTCAATTGCAAGAACTAGAACATATTTACATCTTAATCAGGATGTTTTACCAATATTCCTGGGCGTACCAATTGATTTATCACCACATAGAGGTTCTAAACTCAAACCCGATCAGAATAAAACCTTATAGAATCCCAGAGAATTGAGACAAGAAGTGCTGGTAGAAATAGACAAAATGCTAAAGTTAAATGTCATAGAACCATCTAGTAGCGATTGGTCATTCCAATGGTAATAGTAAATAAAAGGAAGGGGGATCGCCTTTGTTTAGACTTCGAAAGTTAAGCATGCCATCTCTAAGTTCGATAGTTACCCCATGCCCGTATTGATGACATAGTCGATCGGTTAAGGAAAGCTCATTATTTGACTACGCTTGACCTATCCAAGGATACTGGCAAATACCACTGGATGAAACATCCAAAGAAAACAGCTTTTAGTACCCCAAAGGTCTTTTTCAATTTACTATGATGCCTTTTGGGCTACACAGGTGCTCCTGCTACGTTTCAGAGATTGATGGATAAGCTCTTACAACCCCATAACAACTATAGTGCTGCTTACCTTGATGATGTCATCATCTATAGTCCCACATGGGAAGACCATAAAAACATCTAGAAGCAATCCTTCAAACACTGAAACATGCGGGACTTACTGTTAACCAGAAAAATGTGCATCTGCTATACAAGAGACCAAATATCTTGGATTTGTGATAGGAAAAGGCTGTATAAAGCCAGAAATCAATAAAATCGATGCTATAGCAAATAGTTCAAGACCCATAACAAAGAAACAAGTAAGATCTTTTCTAGGATTGGCAGGCTATTACAGGCGATTTATACCTAATTTTGCCTCTATAGCCAGTCCCTTAACTGACCTTACAAAGAAAAAGAATCCTACTAAAGTGAACTGGACTCCAGAATGTGAGACAGCCTTCTGTACTATTAAAGCTTTATTATGTGCAGAACCCATATTATCAAGCCCGGACTTTACTAGACCTTTTTATAGTACAGACGATGCCTCGACTACTGGTATAGGGGCTGTACTGTCCCAAATAATAGATGGCCAAGAGCATCCTATATTATATATAAGTAGGAAGCTACATACCCGAAACAAAATATGCTACTATCGAGAAGAGTGCCTAGCTCTCGCTGAGCCGTGGAGACTCTAAAGTTTTATCTATGGGGATCTCAGTTTGAACTGATAACAGATCATAATCCCTTTGCTGGCTTATGGCAATGAAGGACAAGAATCGCGCATTCTATGTTGGTATCTCACCCTACAACCTTATCATTTCACCATAAAACATAAAGTGGGGTCAGCGCACAAGAATGCAGATTACTTGTCCAGATTCAGTATAGAATACCAGCCCAGAGAAATAAAATCAGACCCAGGGTAAAAATAGGATGAGATTAAAATAATAAACTTTTTCTTGAAGTAGTTATAGAACCTATTATAGTTATATAGCTATTAAGGACCCGGGGTGGAGCTTTAAGAGTGGGTGGGCTTAAGCTCCATCCCTTCATATATATGAGGATCTGAATTTTTCAAAAATACATTCAAAGAATGTGTTTTATACAAAATAGGGAGGTATGTCAAGGATGCCTCCTTTCCTTTTACCCTTTCTTGGGCTTGTTTTCAGGAGCTAGCAATTTTTTTTTTTTTAAGTCTGTTGTGCAACAGCATTAATTCTTTTGTGTAGTATCTCAAGCGTGGGTGTAGTCTGGCCACCTACACGTCACGCTTATGCTTTGTATCTTTATTGCATAATTTTTTTTTATTCACTACGCTACTTCCTGAAAACAGAGCCTTTCCCCTTCGTGTATTTGAATCTCAAGATGGATAAGTTTGTAAGTCGTTTTTGAATGTTAATGCTCCCGTTTAGAAAGGATATTTTATCTGGTAAACATCATCTTTTCGGTGGTTTCTCCTCCCTCTCGAACTTGCTGCCGTTAGGAGAGGATTCTGAGCTTGAATTTGAAACCAGTTAAAATGAAATGACTTCTAAGTGAGCTTACCTCTAGAAGATCGAGAGGTTAAACATTTCCTCCTCAGCACTAGGACCAAGAAGCCTATTCTCTGCTAGCTTTTTAAGCTTTGTTTGATAAGTTGCTTTTTGGTCCGTAGTGCTGTTGTGAACTTTGTTTGGCGGTGAAAAATAAAGACAGCGTTTACTGTTAAGCCTACTGCGGTAGTCAGTATGGCGTTTTTAAGCGCAGCACCGCACTTGTTTTGCTGTACAATAAAAGGATTTCATTAAAGAAGTTAGGCACAGTTCATGTTGGAAATAGGAATATTTAGAAACATGTTTTTATTCTGGGAAATGAACAAGAGTTAGTCGAATAATTTAAATATTAGGGAGATGAAATGTTACAGAGTCTAAAAACTTCAGATAAATAGACTTAAACTATTACATCTAGCTAAGTTTTTTTTTGGTTATGTTTAAAATATATTTTTTTTTCTTTCTCTTACTTGAACTATTTCATTCCTCCTCACCCTCCTTCCTGCTTCTTCTTTTGCTTCCTTCTGCAGACCTTTTGTGTTAATATTTATAATGTATTCTCGTGGGAGGAGTTTATACTGTGAAACTAATTTTTTTTGTTTAAAAATAATGTTTAGGTGTTGGGTATGATTTCATAAAGTATCGAATAGATTTGTTGTATGTGAAAATAAATGTAAACTAGTTTAAATTAAAAAAGTATATTCTCTGTTAAAAAGATAGGAGGGGTTTCAGGTCACATGATCATTCCTCCCTTTAAAATAGGCTCAAATGTTAATGGAAGTCAGTCGTGTGATGGTCTTCTAGACAGTGACACTGCTCTAGCTGCCTTCTAGAGCTCTATCTATGGGGATTGCTGGACTTTGTTTTCATTTTAGTTTATTTTATTCGTTTGAAGTTAGCTGTAATGTGAGCCTGTATTGGATTACTTTAAATAAATACTTGGACATCTGAGGTTCCATTCCAACACTTCTGGAGTTGTGTTTTGCCTTCTATCCCAACACTTCCACACCGAGCAGAAGAGAAATCTCCGGAGTGACTTCACTGTTAGGCAGAGTAAAGAATCCGATGGTTACACTGGTAAGTACCAGAGACAGAAGTTTGAAAACCGAGCTCAAGCTCAACGTTCTATGCTTCTGCACAGAGTTAACTCTTTTCTCTCCAGGGCAGTTCAAGTGCTGGGACTAACTTCATATTGTAAGAATACAGCAAGAATGTTCCTGTTCAGGAGAGAAACAACGTATCATGCCAGAAAGCACCATGCCCTGGAGCAGTGAGCAAAAACTGGGAAGATTTGCGTTGTATTGGGGGCGAAAAATACAGGTTACTCACCTGTAACAGGAATTCTAGGAGTGGTATATGTTGTTCATCCACACTGTTTGGCAGGTTCCTTGCCACTTTAAATCTTATCGGAAGGTTTTCAAGCTGACTCCTCCCACCACCCAGGTGGTAAAACCCTCGGCTCCATCCCATGATGCCAGATCTAGCCGCTGGAAGCCAGGCTGTGTGTCGAGAAGCCAGGGAGGTCGGGTGGGTCGTGTGGATGAACAACATATACCACTCCTAGAATTCCTGTTACAGGTGAATACATGCATACTCACCTGTAACAGGAGTTCTAGGAATGGTAGATGTTGTTCATCCACACTTATTGGCAGGATCCTTGCCGCTTTAAATCTTGCCGGAAGGTCTTCAAGCTGGCTCCTCCCACCCACCCGGGTGGTAAAACTCTCGGCTCCGCCCCATGACGCCAGATCTGGCCCGCTGGAAGCTCAGGTTGTGCGTCGGAGCCGGGGAGGTCGGGTGGGTCGTGTGGATGAACAACATATACCATTCCTAGAACTCCTGTTACAGGTGAGTAACCTGTATTTCTAGGGACATGGATATGTTGTTCATCCACACTGTCTGGCAGACTCCTAGCAGTTCTCCGGGAGGAGGGAGGCAAGCGCACACCCCAATACTTACTTGGGAAATAAGGACTGGAGAACCGAGGCCCCAAAACCAGCACCGGTGTGACTCAAGGTCGATGTGGTAATGGGTGATAAAGGTGTGTGCTGACTTCCAGGAAGCAGCCCTGCAGATTTCCTGGATAGGGACGTCCCTGGAAGCAGCCACCGATGCAGCAGTATGGCGGGTAGAATGAGCTCTTATCCCTCTGGGAGGCTCCATGCCCGCCAACTTATAGCGATCTATGCAGGAGGTGACCCACCTGCCTATCGTCCGCTTAGCTGCAGGTCTGCCAGTGCGGCTTCAGCGTAGGTGACAAACAGCTGGCGAACCTCTCCCAATTTCCAACCCGTCGCTCCTTATAATAAGCGGCGCCTTCTAGGGTCCAGAGTATGGAGCCTATATTCGACCTCCGAGGTGTGATTGGGGTAGAACACCGGCAGAGTCAGCACCTGGTTAGGTGAAACTCCGACACCACCTTGAGGAAGAATTTCGGTGGGGAGGCGCAGGACAACCTTGTCCCTGTGGAAGACCAGGTAAGGAGACTCGATGCAAAGCGCCTGGAGCTCTCCCATCCTTCTGGCTGACGTGATAGCCACCAAGAAGGCGGTCTTCCACGACAGGTGAGAGAGATCACACCTGTGCATTGGTTCGAATGGCTTGCCCATGAGCTTTGCCAGTACCAGCAGTAAATCCCACGGAGGTGGAGGTTCTTGCACCGGAGGGGAAATGTGACCAAGGCCTTTGAAAAAGCGCCCGACCACCTTTTCCTGCGCCACCGACTGCTTCCCGGCCCGCGCCCGGTAAGCAGAGATGGCTGCCAGGTGCACCTTTAGGGTCGTCGACCTAAGCCCCTGACTAGAAAGGGACCATAAATAGTCCAAAATGCTTGCCACAGAACAGGAGAAAGGGTCCAAGCCCTTGCCCTGACACCAAATGGAGAATCTCTTCCATTTGAAGGCGTAGCATTTTCTGGTCGACTCCTTACGGGACGCCTCAACAACATTGAGGACCTCGTCGGAAAGACCCAAGGCCTGGAACTCTAGCCGCTCAGGAACCAGGCCGTCAGGTGCAGGGACTGAAGGTCCGGATGGAACACCTTCCCCTGATTGACTGAAAGCAGGTCCGGGCGAGCTGGAAGCTGCCTCGGGAGCCTGGAGCTGAGGCTGAGGAGATCTGGGTACCAGAACTGGCGGGGCCAGTCTGGGGCTATCAGGATCACCTGCGCCTTGTCCCTCCTTGCTTTGAGAAGCACCTTGTGAATCAAGGGAAATGGGGGAAAGGCGTAGAAGAGGCCCGGGGTCCACAGCCTCGAGAAGGCATCCCCCTGCAGCGAGCCCTGCTGAGGGGGGCGGGCATGAAACAGCCTCAGCTTCGCGTTCTCCCTGGAGGCAAACAGGTCCACCTGAGGTGTGCCCCAGTGGGAGAACAGATCTTGTACTACCTCCGGCAGGAGAGACCATTCGTGAGATGCAGCCCCTATCCAGCTCAGGGCATCGGCCAGGGTGTTGGAGGCTCCTGCCACATGAATGGCTAGGAGATCCGCCTCCAGACTGCGCACGAGTGACCAAATGCGGAGAGCTTCCTTGCATAGAAGCATGGAGCGCGTCCGGCCCTGGCGGTTCAGGTAGTATATGGTCGTGGTATTGTCCGTCTGGACTCGGACCACTTGACCCCGGAGAAACGGAGCAAAGGTGGTGAGAGCTAGGCGGACCGCTCGGAGCTCCAGCAGGTTGATGTGGCATCGGGACTCCCGCGGGGACCAGAGGCCGTGCACTCGGTGTTCCCCCAGATGGGCACCCCAACCCATCAGAGAGGCATCGGTCGATAGAGAGACCGTCGGCTCGGGGCGGACAAACGGGATGCCCTCCTGCAAATGGAATGGAACGGTCCACCACTGGAGAGCGTTCCACATCTCCTGGGTCACTATCACTAGCTGGTCCAAAGGATCGCAGCGTTGTGACCACTGGCTGGCCAGTCCCCACTGAAGGGGGCGCATGTGCCAGCGGGCCCAACGGACCACGTTGGTACAAGGCCACCATGAGACCCCCGAAGGCGCAGGAAGTCCCGGCGGAATGCGATGCCCAACCAGAAATGATTGGGCAAAGGAGGTAAGAACCTCGGCCCTGTCCGCCGGGACTTGCTCTGGCTCGAAGAGAGTCAAGCTCTGCCCCGATGAACAGGATCACCTGCTTTGGCTCGAGTTCCGACTTGGCCTCGTTGATGAGAAGGCCAACTCGAGAGCAAACCTGGAGGGCCAGATTTCTGGACCGCTCCACCTCCCATCTGGAGGCGGCTGCTATCAGCCAATCGTCCAGGTAAGGGTACACCCGGACCCCTCGGCGCCGCAGGAATGCTGTCATCACTGCCATGCATTTGGTGAAGACCCTGGGAGCTGGAGATAAGCCGAAGGGCATGGCTCGGAACTCGAAGAGGGATCCCTCCGCTTGAAAGCGGAGGAATCTCCGATGTGACGGATGGATAGGGACGTGAAAGAACGCGTCCTGCAGGTCCAGAGAGCAGAACCACAAGCCATGTTCCAGAGATGGTATTATCTGCGCCAGAGTGACCATTCTGAAGGTTCGAGACCTTAGGAACTTGTTCCAGGTCGTGTAAATTAGAATGGGCGCCAGCCCCCGTCGTTCGGAACCAGGAAATACCTGTACACGAACCCGGGTCTGATGGGGGTCCCCACCTCCGTGATCACCTCCTTTTGGAGGAGGAGAGCGATGTCGGCTTGGCAAACCGCCAGTGAGGCTGCAGACCCCGAGGCCCCCCGAGGTGCGACGGCTCCGAAGGGCGGGGCCTGCTCGAATTCCAGAGGAAGGCCTTTTCCCACCACCTCCAGTACCCACCTGTCCGTGGTAACAGCGGACCAGGCGGAAAGGAAGTGTCTGAGCCGTCCCCACACGGGGGGAACCAGGGGTAAGGTGACAGGGATGGGGGCGACACCCCTCAGCCCGTCACTGGGCAGGCTTGGAGGAGGGACCGGCCGAGGAACCTCCTGGGCCTTACCTCCTGCTTCCTGTTGGAGGAAGCCAGCGGCTTCGGGCTAGGATACCAAGGTCGAGCCTGCTGGCCCTAGCGTTTCTGGGCGGCGGCGCCAGCAGGCGCAGAAAGACGAAAGGGCTTAGGCTGTGGCTTGCGGCCTTTGTCCTTCTGAGCGGAAGAGACAGAGTCCAAGGCAGCATTGGACTTCTCGATCCTCTGCAGGTGACCTTCCACCCCAGGGTCGAAGGGTCAGTCCCCAAAGAGGAACATCCCCAACTTGTGCTGGGTATCCGAGTAAGGTGGATATCCTCAGCCAAGCCCGACCGAAGCATGGCCACCGCGGCCGCCTACAGACCCGGCACATGAGTCCTCGATGTCTAACGCAGTCTGAGCTGCTGTTTAGCCACTGCTCCTGCCTGGTCCCGCACCTGCCTGACGGTAGTCTGCAGATCTGCGGAAGATGAGGGACAACCTCATCCAGGGAGGCGCAACAGGCGTGAGAAAAATGTGCCATGAGGACGGCGAACTGGCCTGGCAGAGCCGAGAGGCAGCAGGCTTTTAGCCCGCATAATCAATTTCTTGGATTCCTTGTCGAGAAGTTTGTCCACATCCCTGGTGTTCCCGGCACGCCGGAAACGCTGTCGGTAACCAACCCCTCGGCCGAGGGTATTCAAACCGGACAGGGAACTGGTAGGGACGCGCACTTCCTGGCCAACCTGGCGAAGGCGCAGGGCAGGAAGCAGGGCGCAAAGTTCCAAGGCGGACCCACTTAAGCCCGCCACGGAAAGACCTCTGTAGGAGAATCCTCGGTCCAGAATCTCCGTGAGGGGATACCTGGCCCATTAGAAAGCGGGTTCGAGCTTCATCCGGTGGACTCTGAGATGAGTCGAAACAACCCTAAGAAGGACGAAGGGCTATCGTCCATTGACTGTCCTCCAGGGACTCCAAGTCTATGCGCTTGGAGAGAGGAGGAACCATCATCGGACTCAGAAGAGTCCTCAAAGAGCTGCCTCGCCCTGAGCCACCCTCCACCTGCCGAGGTTTATCGAGTGAGGGTGACCGACAGCCTATGGGCAAACCCAAAGCCGACCGAGAATTTTTGGTCGGACCCCAACTAATGGCTGTGGAGGAGGTTCCACCGAGAATCAAGTGGGGCAGCTGGAGTGGCGAACAACCTGCCTGAGAGCAGGCCTTGACTACAGCAGAGGTTTGGCTGACTCGGTGACAGCCACTTAATGGCGGGGAAAGCGACTGGGTGGAACATTCCCGGTCCAAAAAACTGTTGCCACATAAGTTCCTCGTACCTCCGGCGCAACGCTGAAGCCTCCCTCGTCGAGGAGAAGCGGCGGCGCCACTTGCCGAGACCGAGACCCCTGACGGCGGGATCGGTTGGACTGCGGGATGTCGAGACCGAGAGTCTCGACTAGGCCGAAGGAAAAGTTGAGGCAAATCGGCACTCCCTCGGCTCGGACGATCCACCGAAGGCTCCGGAACCAAGGCACAGAGTGAGCGATGGGATCCTCAACTCCGAGGGAACCGGGGAGAGGATTCTCAGCTTCTCAGTCGACAACCCGTCCAGCGGTCGAGAAAAATCTCGACAGCGTCGACGGAGTCTCATCAACTGGCCTGTGAGGAACACCGTGAAGCCAGTGGCGCGAAGCTGAGGGGAAGCCAAATGCCCACTGTCGACAAGGGAGGGGATCTTTCCGCTCCCAAGAGCATCAACGGAGAGACTTACTTTTGCTCTTTTTGGACCCGAAGAAGGTCGAAGAAGTTGGACCCTCACCTTTGGTGAAGGGTCAGACAAAACTCATAAAAAGCGAGTAAGAGGCACGAAGAGCGGGACAAATGCATGGCAGAGTGCGAAGCGCCCGCCCGCCTCCTCTTGAGGGCGATCATCTACTCAATGATCCGCCCGACCACGCCCATGACAGCCAATCAGGCCTCTTTAGATTTCACCAGTGGAATTCTTTTTCGCGGCGCCCAGTTGTAATCGGGCAGCACGGTCTTCAAAGACGACGTCGCAAAAGGAAGAGCACAAGTCACAGGCCTGCGGGTCGCGTCTACGCCCAGGCAGTAGGCACCACGTGAGTGCGGATCCGCCCCAGACATCTCTGCCTGTAAGGGCACCTCAAATCCGGAGTCGATTTGTCCATCGCTCTGAGGGAGAAGAAGACAAGTCTTTTTGCAAAACTTTTCAATTTCGAACTTTCAAGAATTAGGAACCAGTCTTGCTTAAGCAGCTAAGGAGGGAATCTGAGCCCAAGCGGTAAGGAAGATCTGCGTAAGGGGCGAGCCGAGAGTTTACCAACTGGTGGGTGGGAGGAGCCAGCTTGAAGACCTCCGGCAAGATTTAAAGCGGTACAGGAACCCGCTCAATAAGTGGGATGAACAACATATCCATGTCCCTAGAACCTGTATTCTAGGGATGTGGATATGTTGTTCAATCCACACTGTCTGGCAGACTCCTAGCAGTTCTCCGGGAGGAGGGAGGCAAGGTGCACACCCCTACTTAGAGAATGAGGACTGGAAACCCAAGGTTCCAAAACCAGCTTCCCGGGGTGACTCAGGGTCAGTGTGGTAATGGGAAATAAAGGTGTGCGCTGACTTCCAGGTAGCAGCTCTGCAGATTTCCTGGATAGGGACATCCCTAGAAGCAGCCACCGAAAGCAGCGGTATGGCAGGTAGAATGAGTTCTTATCCCTTTGGGAGGCTCCATGCCCGTCAAGATATAGCAGAGATCTATGCAGGAGGTGACCCGCCTGCTTATCGTCCGCTTGGCTGCAGGTCTGCCAGGTGCGGCTTCAGCTTAGGTGACAAACAGCTGGCAAACCTCTCCCGAACTGACCATCTGCTCATCAGCATAGCAGCGCTCAGAGGTCAGAGTATGGAGTCTATATTCGCCTCCGAGGTGTGATTGAGCAGAACACCGGCAGAGTCAACACCTGGTTAAGGTGAAACTCACACCACTCAGAAGGAATTTCGGGTGAGGCGCAGGACAACCTGCCCCTGTGGAAGACCAGATAAGAGACTCGGATGGGAAAGCACCTGGAGCTCCAATCCAATCTGGCTGACGAACAGCCACCAAGAAGGCGGTCTTCTACGACAGGTGGGAGATATCACACCTGTGCATCCGGTTCGAATGGCTTGCCCATGAGCCTAGCCAATACCAGCAGTAGATCCCATGGAGGTGGAGGGTCTTGCATCAGAGGGGATATGTGATCAAGGCTTTTGAAAAAGCACCCGACCACCTCTTCCTGCGTCACCGATTGCTTGCCGGCCCGTGCCCGGTAAGCAGAGATAGCAGCCAGATGCACCTTAAGGGTTGTCGACCGAAGCCCTTGCTGAGAAAGGGACAACAGATAGTCCAGAATGCTAGCCAAGGAACAGGAAGAAGGGTTCAACCCCTTGTCCTGACACCAAATGGAGAATCTCTTCCATTTGAAGGC
Source organism: Neoceratodus forsteri (assembly GCA_016271365.2). NCBI lineage: Eukaryota > Metazoa > Chordata > Ceratodontiformes > Ceratodontidae > Neoceratodus > Neoceratodus forsteri. The sequence goes on along the minus strand of CM057452.1, from coordinate 891,780,191 downwards.
ATAGCATTTTCTGGTCGACTCCTTACAGGACACCTCAACATTGAGGACCTTGTCGGAAAGACCCAAGGCCTGGAACTCTAGCCACTCAGGAACCAGGCCATCAGGGGCAGGGATTGAAGGTCCGGATGGAGAACCTTCCCCTTGTTGACTGAAATCAGGTCCAGGTTGGCTGGAAGCCGCCTCAGGAGCCTGCAGCTGAGGCTGAGGAGATCTGGGTACCAGAACTGGCGGGGCCTGTCTGGGGCTACCAGAATCACCTGCGCCTTGTCCCTCTTCGCCTTGAGAAGCACCATGTGGATCAAGAGAAATAGAGGGAAGGCGTAGAAGTGTCCCAGTGTCCACGGCCTCGAGAAGGTATCCCCCTGCAGCGAGCCCTGTTGAGCAGGGCTGGGCATGAAACAACCTCAGCTTCGCAATCTTCCTGGAGGTGAACAGGTCCACCTGAGGGGTGCCCCAATGGGAGAACAGATCTTGTACAACTTCTGTCAGGAGAGACCACTCGTGAGATGCAGCACCTGTCCGGCTTAGGGCATCCGCCAGACTGTTGGATGGCTAGGAGATCCACCTCCAGGCTGATCATGAGAGACTAAGTGTGGAGAGCCTCCTTGCATAGAGGCAAGGAGTGCGCCCGCCCTGTCGGTTGACGTAGTACATGCTCGTGGTGTTGTCCATCTGGAACTGAACCACTTGACCCCGTACAAACGGAGAGAAAGCGGTGAGGGCTAGACGCACTGCTCGGAGCTCCAGCAGGTTGATGTGGCATCGAGACTCCTGAGCGGACCAGAGGCTGTGGGCCCTGAGCTCCCCCAGATGGGCACCCCAGCCCATCAGAGAGGTGTCGGTCGTCAGAGTCCGATTGGGGCGGACAAATGCGATACCCTCCTGCAGATGAACTGGAACGAGCTACCACTGTAGGCCGTCCCACATCTCCTGGGTCACCGACACTGGCTGGTCCAGAGGACCGGAACACTGTGATCATTGGCGGGCAGCACCCATTGCAGGAAGCATATGCCAGCAGGACCGGACCACGCTGGTGAAGGCATCATGAGACCAGAAGCAGGAAGTCCCATAGATGCAACTGCCCAACCAGAAATGATTGGGCAAATCAGGAAAGGACCTCGACCTGTCCGCCGTGAGTTAGCTCTGGCTCGAAGAGAGTCGGTTTCTGCCCTGATGAACTGAATCACCTGTAATGCCACAAGCTCCTGACTTGGCCTCGCTTGATGAGGAAGCCAATGGGAAGTAGACCTGAGGGCCAGATCCCCGACCGCCCACCTCCAACCTGGAGGGGACTGCAGTCAGCCAGTTGTCCAGGTAAGGGTACACCTGGACCCCTCAGCACCGCAAAACTGCTGTCACCACTGCCATGCATTTAGTGAAGACCCTGGGAGCTGGAGAGAGGCCAAAGGTCATGGCCCGGAACTCGTAAAGAAATCCCTCTGCTCAGAAGCGGAGGAATCGCTGATGAGACGGACGGATTGGGACGTGAAAGAACGCGTCCTGAAGGTCCAGAGAATAAAACCACACGCCTAGTTCCAAGGATGGAATGATCTGAGCCAGAGTGACCATCCTGAAGGTGCGTTGCCTTAGGAACTTGTTCAGGTCTGCAGGTCGAGAATGGGGTGCCAGCCCCTGTCCGCTTTGTGGGACCAGCAAGTACCTGGACACAAACCCTGGCCTGGAGGAGGGTCCGCTTACCTCTCTAATCACCTCCTTCTGAAGGAGTAGGGCAAATGCTGCCGACGCGCTGACAGAGAGGTTGTGGGAATCCCATTGCCTCTGCAAGCAGCAGTTTGATAGGGAGGGAACATTTGAACTCAGAGGCAGACTCCTGCCTACCACTTCTAACACCTAGCGGTCCATGCTGTTAGCGGACCAGGCAGAAAGGAAGTGGTGGAGCCGTCCCCCCACGGGGGGAACCCGGGGAGGAGTGATGAGGTTGGGGGTGACACCCCTCAAACCTGTCACTGGGCAGGTGTGGAGGAAGGGCCCGCTGAGAGACCTCCTGGACCTTTGCCTCCAGGCTTCCTACTAGAGGAAGCGGCAGACTTGGCCTTAGCGCAAGTGTGTGCCTGCTGGCCCTGGTGCTGGTGTTACGAGGATGTGCTGCAGGGACGGAAGGACAAAGGGCTTAAGGCTGCTGACGGCCTTTGTCCTCTGGGCAGACGGATCAGAGTCCAAGGTGGAACTGGACTTCTCGATCCTCAGAAATTGCCTTCCACCCCGGCCCAATAAGTCAGTGTCAGAGAAGGAACATCTGCCAGCGCAAAAGGTGTCCGCCTGAAAGGGAGACCTGCAGCCAAGCTTCTGCAGCACTTGATGCATCATGCCACTACTGATTAGGCACAAGAATCACCTATGTCCAACGGGTTTGAGCTGCTGTTTTGCCACCACCCTTTCCCTGATCCCGCACCTTCTTGACTGTCGTCTGAAGGTCAGCCGGGAGATGAGGAATCACCTCGTCCAGGGAACACATAAGGGCGCGTGAGAAATGTGCCATCAGAATGGCCGAGCTAGCCTGACAAAGACCTAGGGAGGAAGCAGCGTAAACCTTCCGCCCCGCGTAATCCAGCTTTTTGGATTTCTTACTGGGTGATTTGTCCACATCCCGAGCATTCCCGGAGCACCAGAAAATGCTATCAGTCACTAAATCCTCTGCAGAGGGGGTGCTCCGAGAAACCGGAGAGTGAGCCAGTGGGGACTGCGTACTTTCGAGCCATCCTGGCCGAAGGCGTGGGACAAGATGCTGGCAGCTGCCACAACTCCAGGGCTGGGCCAACAATGGCTTGAGCCAAAGGAAAACCTCTGTAGGGGAATCCCCATAGTCCAGTATCTCCGTGAGGGGATACTTGGCCCGTTTTGAAATGGGTTCGAGCTGCATCCCGGTGGACTCCGAGATAAGCCAAAGCAAACCTAATAACGAGGATGGGCAATCGTCCACTGACTGGCCCCTGGTAGACTCCAGGTCAAGCAGCCTGGAGAACAGGGAGGAGTCATCGTCAGACTCCGAGGAGTCTGCAAACAGCTGCCGGGCGCCTGAGCCACCCTCCACCTGCCGAGGTCGATCGGGAGTGAGGGTGACTGACAACCTGTGGGGCAAGCCCTGACCCGACCAAGAATCCTTGGTCAGGGCCCAAGCTCTTCTGTTGTGGAGGCGGAGGTTCCACCACAATGGTGGAGCAGCTGGCTTCAGCCGAACAACCGTGCTGGATCAGCTCCCATCACTACGAGGGTTGTTTTATTACTCTGGTGACAGACACTTAATGACCGGGAGAAGGCACGGAGTCGGCTTATCTCGACAATAAGAGCTGCTGCCACATTAAATCTTCATAGCGCCGATGCAACTTGTGCCGGAGCCTATCCTCAGAAGAGGACAAGGATGAGCGGCGACGCTGCTTTCCATGGTGCCGAGACCGCCGACGTCGGCGGGACCTGGAAGAGGACAGAGATCTTCGGGGGTTCCAAGGGTGGGTCAGAGAGGGGACGGGAGAAACCCGCTCCTTCCTCGGTGCAGGGACCTTAACCAGGGACTCTGGCACAGGAGGCACAGGCAAGTCTCGGTTTCACCGGGTGAACTAGTGAAGTAGGGTTCGCTTCTCCAGTCAACAAACCGTCCGACGGGTCGAAAGAAAATCAACGCGATCGACAGATGTCTCGGCCGCTGACCTGTCGGTAGCATCGTGAGTCAGCGACCGCGCCACAACCTCGACCCAGTCGAGTTGACATTCTTGGTGAAGGGGATCTTTCCAGCTCCACGAACGTCGACGGTGGGACTTACTCTTAGAGTCCTTCTGGACCGACTGGAATGTCCCATGGCCCCTCTCCCTGGTGGAGAGGGATTGGCAAACTCCTCAAACGAGCCGCAGAAGGAGCCCAAAGACAGCAGGATAAATGCAGCGGCCAAGGAGGAAGAAGTGGCCTGGGCTGCCTCCTCCTCGAGGGCAATCATTGCTCAACTGTTCATGGAGCCCCCGCCATGGACACCGCTCATCGGGCCTCCTTAGACTTGACTGGCAGATACCGCTTTTGGGGTTGCTCAAGAAGAAGTCTGGCAGCACGGTCCTCCAAGATCGGATAAAAAGGACTTGCACACCGTAAGTCTTCCACAGTTGTGCAAGCCCCAGGCAGACACACGGGAGTGTGGATCGTCCGTACATCTTCGCCCATACCGGGCACCGACGGAATCTGGGAGTCAATTTGTCCACGAGTCATGAGGAAGACGGGATCAAGTCTTGTAAATTTTAAAATAAGTTTCGGAAATTCAAGCGTGTGGATCCAGGCCTAAAACGCAGAGCGCTAAGGAAGGAACCTGAGCTTCCAAGCGGTAAGGAAGATCTGGCGTCATGGGGCGGAGCCAAGGGTTTTACCACCCAGGTGGGTGGGTGGGAGGAGCCAGCTTGAAGACCTTCCGGCAAGATTTAAAGCGGCAAGGAACCTGCCAGACAGTGTGGATTGAACAACATATCCACGTCCCTAGAAGGTCAATTTCCGGACACCCCCAACTTAGAAAGAGAAAATCTGCCACTTCCTGATTTAATTCCCATTCGTGAGTTAGGGTCCGAAACCTGCTGAGACTATCCGCCAGGACATTTTGAATGCCTGGAACATGCACAGCCACTAGGGCCAAATCGTGCTGGACCGCTCAGTTCCACACTCGCATCGTCTCCCTGCACAGGGGGTACGAGCGAGTTCCTCCTTGTTTATTGAGGTACCAAACTACTGACACATTGTCCGTTTGGACCAGCAGTGATCCCTTGGGAAGGAGGGTATGGAAGGCCTGTAAGGCGTACAAGACTGCCCTCATCTCCAGAACGTTAATGTGTCATGATGCCTCCAAGCTGCACCACAGTCCTTGAGCTTGGTGCCCCCCTAGATGTGCTCCCCATCCCATGTTCGATGCATCTGTAGTTAGGGATGCCAAAGGAGCTGGGCTCCTGAAAGGAAAATCCACAAAAACATTGTAGTGGTCCCTCCACCACAGTAATTCTTGCTGAACTGCTGACAACACCAGGACCGGATGGTCCAGGTCATCCAGGAGTTGATCCCACTGCACCCGCAAGGACCACTGAGTAACTCTCATGTGGAGCCTCGCCAGGAGAACAGTAGTGATGGAGGCTGCCATCAGGCCAAGAAGGTGGAGGATCTCCCGGGCTGGGATGGTCCTGGATGAAGCCACCCACGAAGCCTGACGGATCAGGGTATCCACCGTGTCTGGAGGGAGGAAGGCTCTGCATTGGACCATATCCAAAACCACCCCAATGAATTGTAGTCTTTGGGACGGTGTCATGGATGATTTGGGAATACTGGCAGTAAGCCCCAGTCTGCCAAAGAGGTCCAAGGTAAAGGAGAAAGCCTCCAGTAAAGAGTCCCTGGACAGGGCTGAACTTAGCCAATCATCCAGGTAAGGGAAACCCACAATACCCTGGTGGCATAAAGAGGCCGTCACCACAGTTAGGCACTTGGTAAACTCGCAAGGTGCAGAGGACAGACCAAAGAGGAGTACCCAAAACTGAAAGTGCTCTCACTGGAATTGGAACCGTAGGAAACGGCAGATGCTTAGGAAGATCGGGATGTGCAGGTAAGCATCCTGCATTTCCAGAGTGCACAACCAGTGATTCTCCAGAATGAGTGGAAGGAGGCTCTGGAGCGTCAGCATCCTGAATTTTTTGTAATCAACGAAGCAAATGAGGCTGCTCAAGTCAAGGATGGGTCTGAAGTCTCCCGTCTTTTTTGGAACCAGGAAACAGTGGGAGTAGAACCCCCTTCCCCATTACCAGAGGGGAACGTGCTCTATTGCTTCCTTGAGCAAGAGGCTTTGGACTTCTTCTTGGACGAGATGAGCTTGATCCCTGGAGTAAGAATACTTTTTTGGCAGAGATTCTGGAGGGACTTCCAGAGACTCTATGATGTGTCCGCACACCAACTGCTGGACCCATGCGTCGGAGGTTATTGCCTTCTATTTCTGCGCACGGCGGGAACCCCCCCCCACCTGCTCCTCGTCGTGAGACTGATGAGTCACTGGGGACAGGGAATCATGAAGTGGCAGGACGTTCAGGGGGAGGACCCCCTGAACGTCTCTATTTCTTGGAGGCCGGAGGAGTGGCTGAATCCGTGGCCTTGAGTTTGCCCTGGCGCCAAGCCAGGGCCTGCTTTCTCTGCCTCCAGGTCCATTTCCGAAAGGGCTGTTGCTGCTCTTGAGTGCCCAATTGGTACATGGATCTAACTGTTCTTAGGGCAAGGCCTCTGTCCTGAAGATCAGTAATGAGGTCTTTAGTGTCTCCACCAAAAGCACCAAGCCCAAGAAGGGCGTCCTGAATTACAGACTGAACCTCGATGGCCGAGGCCAGAGATGGGAAGCCAGGAATGCTGCCTTAAGGCAGCGGCCAGTTGCCGGGCGCAAGCCACTGAATTGACAGAGTTGTATGTGGCTTGCAAAGCATGCCAACAGGAGAAGCAAGAGAAGCGAAGATCCTTGGCAAGCTCCTCGAGGCTCAGGGTTCCAAAGACTGGACTCGGGCTACTAACCTGGCTAAGATCGCATTTTGGTGCAATGTATTGGTGTCCGTCCCCCCAGCATTTTCAGAACCAGTCCAGGGCCTGAAGTCTTTATTTTTCTCTTTTTCTATAACTCTTTTATTTACATTTCTAAGTCTGTTGCACAACAGCATTTTTAAATATATATTTTTTTGCTTATTCTTTACTTCCTTGCTAAGCTACTATCATTCTTACTAGAAAAGCATGTTGGTCACTCACTATTCAGTTTCCGTTTCATTTCTGCCTTCAGGAACCATTGGCACTGGATATCTGCTAGAGCTCAGGAAGGGGATGGGTTAAAATACTACTATGGACTGGAAGTCCGTTCTAAAACCATTCACCTGCTGGATAATTATTTTCCCCCATTCGTAACTTTGCCAGTAAAAAGGTTCTGTTAATCTTTTGTAACTTTGAGTCCTTTCACACATTGCAAAGGTTTGCAAAACCGCAGTTGCAAACAGGGAACTTTAACTCTGCCCCGAGTGGAAAAGTAGCCCTTTAAATCTCATATTCTTTAAAGTATAGAATTTAAATGGTAGAGTTGCCTTCCTGTTTTTGCCCTCAGCAGTCAGGAAATTAAACTCTGTCCTGAATCCTGACAAAGCTCAGCTAAACACTTGACTTAAATGAAATAACTTAGCTGGGTGCTGAGCACTGTTGGGTTTTCCACCTGAACTGCACACTGTGAAGGGTCTGCTCGTCTTTGAACTACACAGCAGCTTCTCTGAGTGACTGTTCATTTTTTGTTCATTTTTCTTTAATGTACTAACTCAGGCTTATGTGCAGGTATTATACAATGTAAAATAAAGATATCTAAATACCCGAAGTTTCCTTAACACAAGCCTTTATGGAGCTCACTCTTTAGTCATGTGACTGCTCAGAAGCTTGCCTTGTTCTGAGCCTGTATAGGGGATGGGCAGCTCTAGGTATCTTCCTTTTATCTTGTCAGGAACTCTCCTCCCCTTGCTCTTGTGGGCGGAGTTTCAGTAATGTAGCCCACATGAGTATATTAAGGGCAAAATTAAGTTTCTCAAAATGTTTGAGTTCTCTAAGAATAGAATGTTCTTGATTATTTGTACAAACAAATCCGTGTAAGATGATTTTGTAATAAAATATTGATGTTATTTGGGAATAAAACATGTGTTTTAAATAATTGATGGGAGTGTTTTTAGATTATAGGAGGAGCTACAAGCATATAAAAGGATTTAGCTGAGACTCCCAGATCAGATGTTTGTGGGGAGAGGCCCTGTGTGGTTCTCCCTGGAAGCGCTCTGTGAGAGGTCAGGCACAGATAGATGTTGGCAAGATAGCTCTCAATTTTCTAGCCAAGCTGTGCTTTATGATTTTCTTTTGATTTATTTACTCTGTTTGAACAAAAAGTCATTTGTTTGTGTTTTTCTCAATTTGTTTATTTTTTTAAATGAAAATCATACCTGTAAGATATGTTGTACCCAATTTGCTGTTTCTGGTAAAAGTCATTTCTACACCCCACAACATCGACACCATGTGGGCCATACTTAAGGGATATACTGTAAGTGCACCTGAGGTCAAGCATAAACTTTTCTGCGAACTGGTCCATCTGCCTCACTCTTTGTCTGGAGGAGAGGTGCTCATGTGCTTGGGTGCAGTGTGCGGTCATGAGCAGGTGAATGACAACAAAGTCCACCTTAGGATGTGACTTAAGAAACAGAGCTTACTTCTAGCATGGTATCTCCTGTCCGCCCTCTTGGAAAGCCGGGAGAGAATAAGGCATCTGCCAGACCGTGAAATGCGGTCTGGTGAGGGCCAAGGATCCGAGAAGGCAGGGTCCTCTGCCGAGGGCTTGCCTTGGGTTCCTCAAGGCATCCTCCGACGACTTGTCGGCATCCTCATCATCATCATCATCTGTCCCTCGCAGGAAAATTATGAATGTCCGGAAGGGTGATGTCCTGGTGTGTTGCCCCGAGACATGTTCCGTGGATGCAGAAGAACTTCGGGATACAGACCTTGAAGAACGAGGATGTGGGAGTCTTGTCTCCAGGTCTGACACCAACACCGAGCGTGCCCCCTGCCACCAAGACTGGATTAAGGTGTTGCAGTCCGGTATAGCCGGAGGAGGAGGTTGCTGCTGAGGGGGAGGTATTACCGATGGGGGTGGGCGATAACTCTGGTAGGGGTTATAACCAGGGTAGTACTGTCCAAAGGAACTCCATTCAGGAGGAGGAGGACCAGCCAGGAAATGATCCCCAGGATACCCGAAGGGTTAATGTGGGACAGTTCGGGGTATAGTATAAATCGCCATCAGATCTGACGGAGGGGATATCTGACGCAAGACCCGCGTAGTGTGAATCAGCGGGATCTGGCATCAGAATAGCCAACATCAGGGGATCTGGCGTGGGACTGGCACCACCTGACCCAGCACAAGAAGGATCCGGCGTCAGAGGGGCTGGAGTCGGGACCAGGCAGAGGGGCCTGGCGGGACGGACGGTCTGCGCGGAGCGAGAAGGCTGGGGTAGACCACAGGGCCCTGGCTGTGAAAGAGTCGCTGGAGTATCGAGCATCAGGATTGGATACACGGATCAGGCAGGTGGGATCGGGGCGGATATACTGCAGCTCGAAGGATCCCACCTGGAGGAGGGGAGGAGGAGGAGGGACCTCCAATAGAAGGTCAGATGGCGAGGGAGGAGCCACCTTCCCTGCGACCCATCAGGAGCAGTGGACAGACCCCGAGGAATCCACTACGCTGAGGGGTCCCGCTCTGTCTTGCCTGAGGTACCTGCCTGAGAAGGGAGGGTAAGGATGAAGGAAGAAGGGGAGAGGGTGTTCTCCCCTGGATCTGCCAGACAGGTGAGGCGCCAATGGGAGAACCACGCCTGAGCAGCCAACGTAGATGGGTGTCTTATCAGACAGAGCCAGGCGGTGTGGGGAAGGAGCCCCAGGACAACTTACGGCTGGTGCCGGGCAGGTCCTCAAGGCTGGGGAGCTGCCTCACTGACAGCAGTGCAGTCCTCGAGGGAGCCAGGGCCGACTTAGTGGCCGTGGAGTGCAGCCATCGGAGGAGCCGACGAAGATTTTCCAAACTTACTGTACCAACCCAGGGTCTTCTTAGGGGCAGCTGAGAGGTGGTCTTGCTCCAGATGGGGGCCGCGAGGCCTCAGGTTGGTCCATGAGTGCTCCGAGATTTCTCCTTGTGGTGCTTCTTGGAAGAAGACTTCGAAACAGGGGTCTCTAATGCGTCCATTTGCTTTTCTAATGAAGCTAAGTGGACATTTAGAAGGTGGGCCTCCAAAACCTGCTGTCTCCACTTTTGGTGGCCTGATTAAATGTTCAGCACTCCAAGCAGGATGAGTCAGGGTGGTCAGGGCCAAAACAAATCATGCACTTCAAATGATCTTCCTTATGAGGATCTGCATCACAGGACAAGCATTCTTCTAGGGTGAAGACATTAAGTAAATGATTTAGCAAAAGAAAAAAATAATCCAATGCAGGAACTAACACAACGATTGCTGTATGGAAGTCTGCAATGCGACTGACACAAGGCGACGGCAGGAAAGAACTGTAGGGCAGGAGTGGGGACCGCCCACTATCTACGGCCACGCTGACGTAAGTCACTGCGGACAGAGTACGGTCCCCCGCCAGGTTTGCTAGAAAATCTGCTGTGCGGCCCGACGCCAGCTGGCGCCAGTCCTATATGTAATGACCCACTGAAGGAACCCTCTCAAAGTAAGATCAACAGACTCCCTTGGCCTGCAGGGAGTTGGTATGGAGGGAGAGCCTCAAGCTGAGAAGCAAACCTCTGCCCACCACTTCAAGCACCCGTTTGTCCAAGGTTATGATGAACCAGGTGTGGCAGACTTCTCTGTAAATTAGGTTCTGCTCAGTGGAGCAATCCATATTCATTATTTTATGAATAAAAATGTTACCTACCCACCCACCCATAGTGAAGCCGACCACCCATGGGGAACTGTGGCAGGGAGGTGGTGACCAAGAGACAAACACCTCCTAATCTGTCTCTGGGTAGATTTTTTTTAGGGACACCAGCACCTGCTGCCAGAGGAGCACCATCACCCCTAACCCCGATCTTCTTGGGGCCCTGGTCATGCAGAACAGGTTACTCACCTGTAACAGTAGTTCTAGGAGTGATATATGTTGTTCATCTACACTCAATGGCATGTTCCTTCCACTTTAAATCTTGCCAGAAGTCTTCAAGCTTGCTTCTCCCACCCACCAAGGTGATATATACCTCGGCTCCACCCCATATCATCAGATCTTAGCCCGCTGGAAGCCAGGTGTTGTGCGTCCGCAGCCTGGGAGGTCGGGTGGGTCCGTGTGGATGAACAAGACACACAACCCCCTACTTAGGGAATAGAGATTGGAGAACCGAGGCCCCAAAACCAGCATCCCTGGTGAGACTCAAGGTCGATGTGGTAATGGGTGATGAAGGTGTGTGCTGACTTCCAGGTAGCAGCCCGGCAGATTTCCTGGATAGGGATGTCCCTGGAAGCAGCCACCGATGCAGTAGTGTGGCAGGTAGAATGAGCTCTTATCCCTCTGGGAGGCTCCTTGCCCACCAACTCATACCACAGACCTATGCATGATGTAATCCATCTTGCTATGGTCCATTTTGCTGCAGGTCTGCCAGAAGCAGCTTCAGCGTAGGTGACAAACAGCTGGAGAACCTCTCCCCGAATATCTGCCGTCCTCTCCTTGTATAAGGAGAGCACGCCTCGGTCCAAAGTATGGAGCCTGTACTGCCTCTGAGATGTAATTAGGTAGGATACTGGCAGAATTAACACCTGGTTAAGGCAAAACTCTGACACCACCTTCAGAAACAATTTCGGGTGGGGCGTAGGACAACCTTGTCCCTGTGGAAGACCAGATAAGGTGAGTCCACCGAAAGCGCCTGGAGCTCCTCTCTCCTTCTGGCAGACGTGATAGCCACCAGGAAGGCCATCTTCCACGACAACTGTAACAAGGCACACTTGTGCATGGGTTCGAATGGCTTGCCCATGAGCTTTGCTAGTACCAGCAGTAGATCCCATGGAGACTGAGGTTCATACACCGGAGGGAATATGTGAGCCAGGCCTTTGAAAAAGCGCTCGACCACTGTCTCCTACGCCAGCTGACCGGCCTGTGCCCAATAAGCAGAGATGGCCGCCAGGTGCACCCCAAGGGTTGATGACTGAAGACAACCTTTGGAGAGAGACCAAAGGTAGTCAAGAATGTTAGCCACTGGACACAGGCCCTTGTCCTGACACCAAATGGAAAACCTTTTCCATTTGAAGGCGTAACATTTCCTGGTTGATTCCTCTCTGGATGCCTCCACCACAGTGCAGACATCTTCGGAAAGACCCAAAGCCTGGAACTCTAGCCGCTCAGGTACCAGGCTGTGAGATGCAGGGATTGAAGGTCCGGATGGAATACCTTCCCCTGACTGAGTGATATCAGGTCTGGGCGTGTACAAAGTCACTACGGGGGCCTGCAGCTGAGGCTGAGGAGATCTGGATACCAGAACTGACGCGGCGAGTCTGGGGCTACCAGAAGAAAAAATGACTCAAATTAGTAATGTTGTTTCTTCTAATGGAGTCTTGCTGTATTCTGACAAATTGCAGTGAGGTCCAACCTTCGAACTGCCCCGGAGATGAAAGAGTTAACTTTCCATGCCAGGCATGGAACGCTGAGCTCGAGCTCGGTTGAGACTCTGTCTGTTGCTGTTTGAACTCAAACCATCAGATCTTTATGAGCAATACTCATTGAGTGTCCTGTGTGGAAGCTGTAAACCTATACTAGCCAACTGGCTACTAAATATAATAAACAGATTTTTTGGTCCCAAAACAAAGACTCAAGTCAGGAAACCCAAAAAATGAAACCAACACAACACCCACCCACCTAAAGGGGTGATAAATAAGGGGTGGGGCACCTCTTGAGTGCCAACACTGCTACTGCCCACCCACATCCCAAAACAAAGGTTCTGAGAGGGAGGCAGGGGAGGTCAGGAATACAGCAAGACTCCATTAGAAGAAACAACATTACTAAGGTGAGTAATTTTTCTTCAAACAACATGAAGTCTTGCTGTATTCTGACAAATTGCAGACAACCAAGCAGTACCTCCATGGAGGAGGGACAGAACCTACCTAGGAAATAGGCTCTGAAGCACTGCTGTGCCAAACCGAGCATCACTCCTAGCCTGAATATCCAGAGAGTAATGCTTGGTAAAAGTGTGTACTGTTTTCCAGGTAGCTGCTTGACAAATCTCTAAGATAGGAATATCCCTGGCAGCAGCCAGGGAAGCACCTGTACCTCTGGTAGAGTGAGCCCTCAGGCCTAAGGATGGAGTCCTACCTAGTTTTTCATAGCAAAATTGAATGCAAGAGACAATCCACCTGGCAACAGATCTCTTAGTGGCAGGTTTCCCCTTACCAACCTCACCATAAGTGAGGAACAGTTGGAGGGAGTCAAACCTGTGACCATTGGTACGCTCTATGTAGTAGCTAAGTGCCCTTTTCACATCCAAACTGTGCAGCCTCCTCTCCCCAGAGGAGGAATGGTCAGTGAAGAAAACAGGAAGAGACATAGACTGGTTAAGGTGGAAGTCTGAAACCACCTTAGGCAAAAATTCTATTAGTCCTGAGGGACCACCTTATCTCTATGGAAAGAGATAAAATCAGGCTCCACTGACAGGGCTTGTAACCGCTTATGCGCCTGGCAGAAGTGATGGCCACCAAGAAAACAGTTTTCCAAGTCAAGTACTTAAGCTCTGCTGAGGACAAAGACTCAAAAGGGGGTTGCATAAGCTGGGCAATGCAAACATTAAGGTCCCAAACAGGGGCAGGGTCCCTGAATGGAGGATTGCTATGAAGCAATCCCTTGAAAAATTTAGAGAATACAGGATGGGCTGAAAGGGAAGAAGGCTTACCTGCTGAAAGAAAAGCAGAGACAGCTGCCAGATGCACTCTTAGTGTAGCTGGTCTGAGCCCAAAGGTATTAAGATGAACCATATAGTCCAGGACTGTGGACAGGCTAGCAGACTCTGGGGAAATATGTTTCCCAGAGCACCATATAGAAAATCTTTTCCACTTGGAGTTGTAAGTGTTTCTGGTGGAAGGCTTCCAGAAGCCTTTAGAATATCTATAACACCTGAGAGAGGTGCAAATCAGCAAACTCTAACTCTTCAAGAGCCAGGCCTTGAGATTGAGAAATTGAGATTCGGATACCAAACCCTCCCGAGCACATGTTAACAAGTTGTAATTCCTGGGAAGAGATAGGGGAAGGTGGACTGCTAAGGACAACAAGAGAGGGTACCAGGGCTGCCTGGCCCAGTCTGGAGCAATCAGAATCACCTCACAGGGTTGAGACCTGATTTTGACTAACACCTTGAACAGGAGAGGGAAGGGGGGAAAGCATACAGGAACTTCCTTTCCCAATTGAGAACTAGGGCATCCAGGGGGACTGAGCCCAACACTGAGGGCCTGCAGCAGAAGAGAGGAAGTTGTTGATTCTCTGGGGCTGCAAAAAGATCTATCTGTGGGGTGCCCCATCTGGAGAAGATCACCTTCAAAACCAGGGGATCCAAGGACCACTCATGATGGCCCTGAGATATCCTGCTGAGAGCATCTGCCAGGGCATTGTCCTTGCCTGGGAGGTGAACTGCAGTAAGAGAGGTGTTCAGGGAATAGGCCAAAGACAATAACTTCATTGCCTCTGTGCACAAGGCCGTAGACAGAGTGCCCCCTTGCTTGTTGATATACCACATTGTGGTGGTATTGTCTGTCCTGATCTGAACAACTTTGTTCTGAACAGACTTGGAAAAAGCTTGAAATGCTAGAAACACCGCTCTGAGTTCTAATAGTTTGATGTGAAGCAGAGATTCCTGAGGAGACCACAACCCTTTGGTGGTTAGGTCCCAAGTGTGTTCGCACTCAAGAGGGAGGCATCTGTAGTAAGGATTAGAGAATGACACTGAGTGACAAAAGGAACTCCTTGTCTTAGATTGCCCTGATCCAGCCACCACTGTAATGCCCGGATCAAGGTTCGAGTCACTGGAATTAGTTTGGTCAGAGGGTCCCTTTTCTGAGACCAAAAGGCTCTCAAGTGGAACTGAATGTCCCTCATTTGAAATCTTGCTCCCTGCACCACTGCTGTAGAGGCAGCCATGTGTCCTAGGAGTTGCAGAAAAATACAGGTTACTCACCTGTAACAGGAGTTCTAGGAATGGTATATGTTGTTCATCCACACTCATTGGCAGTATCCTTGCCGCTTTAAATCTTGCCGGAAGGTCTTCAAGCTTGCTCCTCCCACCCACCCGGGTGGTATAACTCTCGGCTCCGCCCCATGACGCCAGATCTGGCCCGCTGGAAGCTCAGGTTGTGCGTCGAAGCCGGGGAGGTCGGGTGGGTCGTGTGGATGAACAACATATACCATTCCTAGAACTCCTGTTACAGGTGAGTAACCTGTATTTCTAGGGACATGGATATGTTGTTCATCCACACTTACTGGCAGACTCCTAGCAGTTCTCCCGGGGAGGAGGGAGGCAAGACGCACACCCCATATACTTACTTGGGAAGAGAGACTGAGACACGAGGCCCCAAAACCAGCATCCGGTGACTCAAGGTCGATGTGGTAGTGGGTAATGAAGGTGTTTGCTGACTTCCAGGTAGCAGCCCTGCAGATTTCCTGGATAGGGACGTCCCTGGGAAGCAGCCACCGTTGCAGCAGTATGGCGGGTAGAATGAGCTCTTATCCCTCTGGGAGGCTCCACATGCCCGCTAACTTATAGAGAGATCTATGCAGGTTACCCACCTGCTTGTAATCCGCTTGGCTGCAAGTCTGCCGAATGCGGCTTCAGCGTGGGTGACAAACAGCTGGCCGAACCTCTCCCAATTCAGCCGTGCGCTCCTTATAATAGCGTGCCCTTCTAGGATCCAGAGTATGGAGCCATATTCCCGCCTCCCGAGGTGATTGGGGAGAACACCGCAGAGTCAACACCTGGTTAAGGTGAAACTCCGACACCACCTTTCGGAAGGAATTTGGTGAAGAGGGACAACCTGTTGTCCCTGTGGAAGACCAGGTAAGGGAGACTGATGGAAAGCCTGGAGCTCTCCATCCTTCTGGCTGACGGATAGCCACCAAAGCGGTCTTCTACTTACAGGTGAGAGAGAGCACACCTGTGCATAGGTTCGAATGGCTTGCCCATGAGCTTTGCCAGTACCAGCAGTAGATCCCACGGAGGTGGGGGTTCCCGCACTGGAGGAAATGTGATCAAGGCCTTTGAAAAGCGCCAGACCACCTTCCTGCGCTAATCGACTGCTTCCGGCCCGCGCCTGCAAGTAAGAGATGGCTCAGGTGCACCCTTAGGTCGTCGACCCAAGCCCTTGACTACAGAAAGGACCATAAATAGTCCAAGATGCTTGCCAGGAACAGGAGGAAGGGTCCAAGCCCTTGCTTCTGACACCAAATGGAAAACCTTTTCCATTTGAAGGCATAGCATTTTCTAGTTCCCTCACGGGACGCCTCAACTACATTGAGGACCTCGTCGAAAGACCCAAGCCTGGAACTCTAGCCGCCAGGAACCAGGCCGGGCAGGGTGCAGGGATTGAAGGTCCGGATGGAACACCTTCCCTGATTGATTGAGAGCAGGTCCGGCGAGCTGAAGCTGCCATGTGAGTCCTGGAGCTGAGACTGAGGAGATCGTGGTACCAGAACTGGCGAGGCCAGTCTGGGGCTATCAGAATCACCTGCGCCTTGTCCTCCTCGCCTTTGAGAAGCACCTTGTGGATCAAGGGAAATGGGGAAAGGCGTAAAGAGGCCCGGGGTCCATTGCCCTGAAGGCATCCCCTGCAGCGAGCCCTGCTGAGGGGGGGGCGGCATGGAACAGACTCTCAGCTTCTCCTATGGAGGCAAACAGGTCCACCTGAGGTGTGCCCCAAAGGGAGAACAGATGCTGTACTACCTCCGGTAGGAGAGACCACTCTGGGATGCAGCCCCTATCCGGCTCAGGGCATCGGGCAGGGTGTTGGAGGCTCCTGCCACGTGAATGGCTAGGAGATCCGCCTCCAGGCTGCGCACGAGTGACCAAATGCGGAGAGCTTCTTTGCATAGAAGCATGGAGTGCTGGCCCCGCCTGGCGGTTTAGATAGTACATGGTCGCGGGTATTGTCCGCCTGACTCGGACCACTTGGACCCTCGGAGGAACGGAGCGGCGTGCAGAGAGCTAGCGGGACCGCCGGAGTCTCCAGCAGGTTGATGTGGCATCGACTCCTGCGGGGATCCAGGAGGCCATGAGCCGGTGTTCCCCGTGATGGCACCCCACCCATCAGAGAGGCATCGGTCGACAGAGAGAGACTGGCCGGGCGGACGAACGGGATGCCCTCCTGCAAATGATCTGGAACTGTCCACCACTGGAGAGCATTCCACATCCCCTGTGTCACCGACTACAGCTGGTCCAAGGGATCGTGAAAGGCAGGACCACTGGCTGGCCAGTCCTCACTGAAGGGACGATGTTCCAGCGGGCCCAACGGACCACGCTGGCACAGGCCGCCATGAGACCCAGGAGGCGCAGGAAGTCCCGGCAGGGATGCACTGCTCCAACCAGAAATGATCGGGCAAGGAGGAAAGAACCTCGGCCCTGTCCCTGGGAGCCGCGCTCTGGCTCGAAGAGAGTCGAGCTGCGCCCGATGAATAAAATCACCTGCTTGGCTCGAGTTCTCGACTTGGCCTCGTTGATAAGGAGGCCCAGTTGAGAGCAGACCTGGAGGCCAGATCTCTGGACCACCCGCCTCCTTCCTGGAGGAGCTGCTATCAGCCAGTCGTCCAGGTAAGGGTACCCTGACCGTCGAGCTTAGGGAATGCTGTCACCACTGCCATGCATTTGGTGAAGACCCTGGGAGCTGGAGACAAGTCAAGGGCATGGCTTGAATCAAGAGAGATCCTTCCGCCGAAGCTTAAGGAATCTCTGGTGAGATTTGACGATAGGGACGGAAAACGCTCCTGCAAGTCCAGAGAGCAGAACCACACGCTGCTCTGGGTTGATGGTATTATCTGAGCCAGAGTGACCATTCTGAAGGTTCGAGACCTTAGGAACTTGTTTTAGTCGGGTAGGTCGAGAATGGGGCGCCAGCCCCTGGTCTGTCTGAACCAGGAAGTACCTGGACACAAACCCTGGGTCTGAAGGAGGGTCCACCACCTCTTACCACCTCCTTCTGGAGGAGGAGAGATGTCGGCTCGACTGAGCCGCCAGTGAGGCTGGGGATCCCGAGCCCCGAGGGCGACGGCCTGAAGGGTGGTGCCTGCTCGAATTCCAGAGGCAGGCCTCTTCCCACCACCTCAAGACCCACCTGTCCGTGGTAACAGCGGACCAGGCGGAACGGAAGTGCTGGAGCCGCCCTCTAATGGGGACCCAGGGTAAGGTGACGGGGATGGGGGCACCCCCAGCCCAATACTGGGCAGGCTTGGAGGAGGGACCGGCCGAGGGACCCTCCTGGGCCCTTTCCTCCTGCCTCCTGTTAGAGGAAGCCGGCGGCTTGGGTTTGGGATGCCAAGGTCGAGCCTGCTGGCCCTGGCGTTGCTGGGCCGGGCGCGCGGGGAGGGTGAAGGACGAAAGGGCTTGAGCTGTGGTTTCTTGCCTTTGTCCTTCTGAGCGGAAGAGACCCAGTCCAAGGTGGCATTGACTTCTCGATCCTCTGCAGGTGACCTTCCACCCCAGGGTCAAGAGGTCAGTCCCCAAAAGGGAACATCCGCCAACTTGTGCTGGGTATCCGGCAAAGGTGGGATATCCTCAGCCAAGCCCGCCGACGATAGCCACTGCGGCCGCCACCGATCTGGCACATGAGTCCCCTACATCCAAAGCAGTCTGGAGCTGCTGTTTGGCCACTGCCCTGCTTCTGGTCCCGCACCTGCTTAACCGTAGTCTGCAGATCGGGCGGAAGATGAGGGATGACCTCATCCAGGAGCCCAACAGGGCATGAGAAAAATGTGCCATGAGGACGCGCCGAACTGGCCTGACGAGGCCGAGAGAGACGCTGAGCGTGGGCTTTCACCTGACATAGTCCAATTTCTGGACTCCTTGTCAGGAGTGTTTGTCCACATCTCTGGCGCTGCCGCGCTCGAAAACGCTGTCGGTAACCAACCCCTCAGCAGAGAGGGTGTTCAAAATCGACAAGGAACCGTAGGGGATCCGATTACTTCCTGGCCATCCTGGCCAAGGCGAGGGCAGGAAGCAGGGCGCTGCCAAGTTCCAGAATGCCGGACCCACTATGGCCTCGGCCACCGGAAAGGCCTCCGTCGGAGAATCCTCGGTCCAGAATCTCCGTGAGGGGATACCTGGTCATGCTTTGGAACGGGTTCGAGCTCCATCCCGTAGACTGCGATGAGCCGGAAGCAGTTCTAGGAAGGACGACGGGCTATCGGGTCCATTGGCATGACCCTCCGAAGACCCAAGTCCAGTCGCTTGGAGAAGAAGGAGAATCATCTTCGGACTCGGAAGAGTCCTCAAGAGCTGCTCTGGCCTGAGCCACCCTTCACCTGCCGAGGTCGGTCTGGGAGTGAGGGTAACTGACAGCCGATGGGTAAACCCTTAGCCGACTCGGAGAATCTCTGGTCGGAGCCCCAATTGGTGGCTGTGGAGGCGGAGGTTCCACCGCAATCGTGGAGCAGCTGGTTTTGCCAACAACCGCCTGGGTATAGGCCCTCGGCAAGTCGAGGGTTGTGTCGGCTGCCCGTGACAGCGCCACTTAATGCCGGGAAGGCGCCGGAGTCGGCTATTCCCCGCCAGGAGGAGCTGTTAGAACATAAGGTCCTCGTACCGGCATAATTTACGGGCCAAGCCTCCTCATCCGAGGAGGAGGAGAGACGATGCAGCGGCGACGCTGCGCCATCATGGGGACGAGACCGAGACCGCCTATGACGGGTGGGAACGGCTGGACCGGCTGGCAGAGGTCCGGAGGACCGAGACCCAGAGTCCCGGAATTTCGGGTCGGTGCAGGAGGTGTCGGCCGGAACCGACACCCTTCTCGCTCGAAGGTCCATCCGAGGGCTCCGGAACCGGAGGCACAGGCGAGCCCACCGGATCTCAACTCCTCCCGGGGAACCGGGAGAGGGGAATCTCGCTGCTAAAGGCGACAGTCTCGTCTAATGGGTCGAGAAAATCGCACTTCATCAGTGGAGTCTCGTCAACTGACCTGACGGGGACACTGGTGAGGCCAGTGGTCAAGCCGAGCGGGTCGATCCGGCCGACGGTCGACGGCCCGGGAGAGGGACCTTTTCCTGGCCCCAAGAGCGCCGACGGAGGGATTCTACTCCTCGTCCCTCTTGGACCGAGAAAGGTCCAGCAGACGCAGGCCCTTCTCTTAGTGGAGAGGGACAGACAAAGCTCCTTAAAGGAAGCCGTAGGAAGAACCCAGAGAGAGCGATAAATGCCGTCGCAGGAAGATACGGCTCGCGCCGCCTCCTTCTAGGGCTGACCATCCGCCGAGCTGATCCGCCGAGCCCGCCGGGCTAAGGACAACACCGCCAACTGGGCCTCCTTGACTTTCACCGGAGGGAACGTCGGGACGGCCCAGTTGTAATCGGGCACGCCTCGGTTCGATGACCTAGGTCGGTGAAAAGATGAGCACAGGTCGAAGCCCGCGGGTCGCGTTTCAAGGCCTAAGCAGTAGACACACACGTGAGTGTGGATCCGTCTCGAGACATCTTTCTGGCCGCATGGGCATCTCCGAAATCGGGAGTCGATTTATCCATCGCAGCCGCGGGGATCGGACTCAAAGTCTTTTTGGAAATATTATTTTAACCGCAAACGGAGAAATAGGAACTCAGTCACAACGCAGAGCGCAGGAGGGAAACCTGAGCTTCCAAGCGGTAAGGAAGATCTGGCGCCATGGGCGGAGCCGAGAGTTATACCACCCGGTGGGTGGGAGGAGCAAGCTTGAAGACCTTCCGGCAAGATTTAAAGCGGCAAGGATACTGCCAATGAGTGTGGATGAACAACATATCCATGTCCCTAGAATGCCTTGCTGGCCGAGACACCTGAGGGGTGAATGAAGAGGCCAGAGAAATAAGTGTCCTTGCCCTGTCCAGGGGAAGGAAGGCTCTTGCTTTTACTGTATCCAGCTCTGCCCCTATGAAGTTGAGGAGCTGGACAGGCTCTAGAACTGACTTAGGAAGATTCAGCAGGAAACCTAGAGAAGTGAGCAGCTGCTGAGTTATCTGTAGGTGTAACTTGACTTGGTCTGGTGACTGGCCTACTATGAGCCAGTCATCCAGGTATGGAAATATGGAGATCCCTTTTCTCCTTAGGAAGGCAACTACTGCTACTGCGATGCATTTTGTGAACACCCTTGGAGCAGAAGTTAGCAAGGGCATTGTTCGAATTGGTAGTGGCCTGAGGGCAGCTCAACCTGAGGTACTTCATGGGAGCTTCTGATGAGAATATGGAAATAGGCATCCTTGAGGTCCAGGGAGACTAGCCAGTCCCCTGGCCTTAGAGAGGGTAGAATTATTCCCAGAGTCACCATTTTGAACTTTGGCTTTAAAAGGTGCTTGTTTAAATATCTGAGATCCAGGATGGGTCGCCATTCTCCTGTCTTTTGGGGTGAGGAAGACCTGGAGTACAATCTTTTCCTTTGTGTAGGGTGGAACCTCTATGGCTCTGAAAGCCAAGAGGAAGAGACCTCTGCCTCTAGGACAAGTGCCTCTGAAGGATCTGCAGGTGGAAAGGATCTGGTTCTCATCTTTGGAAATTTTTTGAAGCTGAGAACCAGTCCCTGGCTTACTACTTCCAGGACCCATTTGTCTGATGTTAAAGACATCCAGTCTTGGACAAAGTAAGCCAGCCTGCCCCTACAGGTGGTGGAGAATCGGCCCTGGCAAACCCATCAGGACGCCTGTTTGGCAGGGGCTTTAGGCTGAGGGGTGGAAGCAGGCCTGCTTGTACCCCGTCTGCCTCTCCCTCTAAAGAACTCCCTATGAGCACAAGCGGAAGAGGAGGCCTGGGCTTGGAAGAAAGGCCTATGAAAAGGCCTGCCCCTGCCTCTGGAATGCTGCCTCTGAGGAGTGGCTTGCCTTTCCTTGGCCTGAGCACTCCTGTAGGTTGTCCTGTACTCATCCATTTTCTTCATGTAGTTCTCTGTTTGCTCCCCAAACAGAGAATTACCCACAACAGGAAAATCCATGGCCTTAGTCTGGGTATCCTGAGACAGGCTAGTACATCTGAGCCAAGCCATCCTACGAAGGGCCACAGATGTAGCCATGACTCTAGATGAAACATCACTGGAGTCCACTGCAGCATGGAATTGCACCTTGGATGCCTCAATACCATCTGCAGCCACCTGCTCCAGCTCCTGGCAAGCTGGCCAGGACCTGTTTACAGTGTCCCGTCTAGATTTCTGATATCTGGCTGTATAGGCCATATAATTAGCCTGCCTGAGTCCCAAGGATGCTGCCATGTACTGTTTCTTTACCAAGGCATCAATCTTCCTGGAGTCCTATCTGGGGGTGAGAAGCCGAAGGTATACTTGCCTTATCACAGGCTGTAGCCTGCACTACCCCAACATGGCTGCATTGCTGGGTAAGGAACTCGTGATCTGAGCCTGAGAGAGTATACCTCTTGTCCATTCTCTTATCCACAGGAGGTATAAAATTAGAGTCTTTAAATGTTTATTGTCTGTTTCCCAAAGGACTTATGAAGGGGAATAGACAGCCTCCTGACTCTGGGATATCCATCATTTCAACATAGTCAGGCTCCTCCTGGTCATCCACAGCTTTTACATAGGAAGCTGAAGAGTTTCAGCCACTTTCTTGTAAAACATAAAATAGGAAGGGACCTAGAAAGCCTAGAGGAGACACTCTTGAAGGTCTGTCTGGGAGATGTCCGGTCAATGGGCACATCCAGACTTTCCATAATCACACTCACTTTCCTCATACTCTCCTTCCTCTCCTCCGGT
Source organism: Neoceratodus forsteri (assembly GCA_016271365.2). NCBI lineage: Eukaryota > Metazoa > Chordata > Ceratodontiformes > Ceratodontidae > Neoceratodus > Neoceratodus forsteri. The sequence continues at coordinate 891,757,743 of CM057452.1, read as the reverse complement.
TCATAATATTCTCTAAATCATACTTGAACCGTGGAACTGCCGAACTGCACGCTTACCTGATGGTGCCGGTTCGGTCAGAACTGGGAAAGCGACTGGACAATTTTAATTGCTTTGCTATTTCTTCAGCGGTTGGAGAGGAAAGTTTTGGCTCCACACCAGCTGATTTCCTAGTCCTCTTGTCGGAACCGACCTCAGAGTCGGCTCTCCTTGCCTAAGGAAGTCTCGCCTCTGGTCAGAGGGCACCCTCCCGTTCTGTTGGAACCGAACGCTGGCCATACGGTTCAGCCGGACTTTTGGCCTCCTTTCCTGAGCCTACCAGCTCTCTTTCCAGGGTAGCTGCAGGACAATTTTACAAATCTGGCAGTCTGCATTGAGGTGGTCAAACCCCAGACAATAAACACAGGTGGTGTGGGGTCAGCCTTGGCAAAGACTTCCCACAGACACTGCAGTGTTGAAACCCAGTGGGCCCGGTTTTCTTTTGGTTTTCAGACATAATGATAGCCTCAACCTAACTTACCCGTTTATGGCAATCCGCCAGGTAAGACCCTCTTATCGGTTCCCAACCGTATCACGGGTCGTGGAAAAAACAGAACCGGTAACCACACTCTAAGAGACAGAGTAATATATTTTAAACAACCTGATCGGTTCAAACCGAACCAATAACCGTTTGCAAGTTCCACACAGAATAGAAATTAATGTAAAACCTATCTAGTACTCACAATACCACAGACAGAGTCTGAACCGACCGGATGCAGTTTAAATTCAGTCGAAAAACCGAGAAAAACAATACTTTAACCGACAAAATGAACCGAGCAGAAGGAGAAATCTGGGGAGCGACTGTTCAGTGAGACGGAGTAAAGAATCTGACGGTCTGAGTTTGAAGAACAACAGACAGAGTTTCAACCGAGTTCGAGCTCAGCGTTCCATGCCTGGCATGGAAAGTTAACTCTTTCACCTCTGGAGCAGTTCGAAGGTTGGGACTCACTGCATATGTCATAATATAGCAAGACTTCATGTTGTTTGAATAAGCCTATCTAGTACTCACGACACCACAGACAGAGACTGAATCGATAGGTTACGGTTTAAATTCGGTAGAAAACCGAGAAAAACGGTACTTTAACTGACAAACTGAACCAAGCAAAGGAGAAATTCTACGGAGCGACTGTTCAGTGAGGCGGAGTAAAGAATCTGACAGTTTGAGTTCAAACAGTAACAGAGTCTTAACCGAGCTCGAGTTCAGCGTTCCATGCCTGGCATGGAAAGTTAACTCTTTCATCTCCAGGGCAGTTCGAAGGTTGGACCTCACTGCAATTTGTCAGAATACAGCAAGACTTCATGTTGCTTGAATCACCTTCGCCTTTGTCCTCCTCACCTTATGGAGCACCTTGTGGATCAAGGGAAATGAGGGAAGCCTGAGGAGGCCTGGGGTCCATGGCCTCAAGAAGGCATCCCCCTGCAGCGAGCCCTGCTGACAGGGGTGGGCATAAAACAGCCTCAGCTTGGTGTTTTCCCTGAAGTCAAACCGGTCCACCATCTGTTTTCCCCAACGGGAGAACAGGCTATAAACTACCTCTAGATGGAGAGACCACTCGTGTGATTTCTGGCCTAAGCGGCTGAGAGCATCTGCCAGATGGTTCGAGGCTCCTGCCACATGGATGGCTAGGAGATCCGCCTCCAATCGTCTCACGGGGGTCCAGATGTAGAGCACCTCCTTGCAAAGCAGACGGGAGTGCGTGCCACCCTGTTTGTTGAGGTAGTACATGGTCATGGTATTGTCCGTCTGGATTTGAACCACTTGAACCTGGAGCTGAGAAGCGAAAGCTGACAGTGCCAGTCTGACTGCTCTGGGCTCCAACAGGTAGATGTGGCATTGGGACTCCTCGGGGGTCCAGAGCCCTTGGGCCCTTCTCTCCCCCATGTGGACTCCCCAGCCCATGAGAGAGGCATCGGTCATGAGGACGACCGTCGGCTCGGGGCGGACAAATGGGATCCCTTCCTGCAAACAGTCTGGGGTGGTCCACCATTGGAGAGCGTCCCACATCTTCTGGGTTACAGTGATCAGCTGGTCGAAATGACAGAGGCGCCGAGTCCACTGGGCGGCCAACTCCCATTGGAGGGAATGCATGTGCAACCGAGCCCAACAGACCACTGAGGTGCACGTCGCTATGTAAACCTGGAAAGCGAGAAAGTCTGGACAGGGCGCAAGTGCTCAACCAGAAATGATCAGGCAAAGGAGGAGGAATCTCCACCCTGTCTGCCGAGAGCCGAGCTCTGCCTTGACAAGAGTCGCGCTCTGCCCCGATGAAACCCATCACCTGAGAAGGCACAAGTTCTGACTTGGCCTCATTGATCAGGAGGCCGAGTTGGGAACAGGTCTGGAGGGCCAGGTCCCTGGACCTCTCCACCTCCTGCTGGGTGGAACCTGCAAGGAGCCAATCGTCGTGGTAGGGATAAATTCTGCCCCCACCCCCGATGTTGAAGATGGGCCACCACCACTGGAATGCATTTGGTGAAGACCCATGGGGCCGATGACAGGCAGAATGGCATGGCTTGGAACTCGTAAAGAGTCCCTTCAACCCTGAAGTGGAGGAACTACTGATGGGATGGACGGATTGGGAAGTGAAAGAACGTGTCCTGCAAATCCAGTGAACAGAACCACGTTTCACTCCAAGGATGCTATGATGTGGGACAGAGTGACCATCCGAAAGGTGCGTGACCCAAGATATTGATTCAGGTCATGGAGATCTTGAATGGGGCACCAGTCCCCCATCTGCTTGGGCACCAGGAAGTACCTGGAGACAAAGCCTGGGTCTGCTGGAGGATCTGCCACAGCAGCTACTGCCTCCTTGAGAGCAATGTCGTCTCAAAGAGCCAACTGGGTGTGAGCATATACCCGTTCCTCCCGAGGGGCGCGGGCTCAGCTTTGAAGGGTATTTCTCGAATTCCAGAGGCAGTACCTGACTGACCTCTTCGAGAACCCACCTGTCTGAAGTGACAGATCCGGACCCCCGGGAGGACCCAGAGCTGGCTTGACAGGAGTTGGGGTGGCCGCTCCCACCCCATTACTGGGCAGGCTTGGAGGAGGAGGCAGCTCCAGGACCTGACCCACAGCCTTCTTTATGGGCCTGTTGGGGTCCAGGCTTGGGCTGAGGACTCCAAGCTTGGGCGTGCTGGCGATGTTGCTGTCCCCTTTGAAAGAAGAACTGCGGAACCGCAGAGGAAGAGTGCTCAAAAGATTTCTTCTACTACTGGTTTTTGCACAAAGAACCCTTGGCAGACGTAGTGTCCAAGGTGGCGTTGGACTGCTCAATGCGCTGGAGGTGACCGGCCACTCATGGGCCGAACAAGTCAGTCCCAAGGAAGGGCACATCAGCTAGTCTATGCTGAGTGTCTGCCGGAAAGGAGAAGAGCCTCAGCCAAGCCCTGTGACGAGAGGCAACTGCGGCAGCCATCGAGCAGGCACAAGAATCCGCAATGTCCAGGGCTGTCTGCAGCTGCTGTTTGGCAACAGCTCGGCCCTGGTCTGGGACCTGCTTGACCGTGGTCTGCATGTCCATGGGGAGATGTGGGAGGACTTCATCTAACGACCCGAGAAGGGCATGAGAGAAGTGTGCCATGATGATGGCCGAACTTGCCTGATGAAGGCCCAAGGAGTAGGCCACATAGACCTTCCTAGCCGAATGGTAGAAGAGCCTAGACTCTTTATCAGGAGGTCGGTCCATATCAGCAGAACTGTCAGTGCGCCTGAACACAGAGGTGGTCACCAGGTTCTCAGCCAAAGGGTGATTTAGCAAAGCCTTCGACTCGGTTCCACACAGAAGGCTGGTAAAGAAATTAGACCACACAGGAGTGGACAGAAAAGAGGTAACAAGAGTACACAATTGGTTACAGGGCAGAACACAGAAGGCACAGGTAAATGACTCACTATCATCAGTGACCATAGGAGTGCCCCAGGGCTCGGTACTGGGTTCTCTGCTCTTCAATCCTTTCATAGCAGACATCACTAATGGTCTAGAGGGAAATGTGTGTCTGCTTGCAGGTGACACCAAGATATGGCAAGGCAAGGCAACTTTATTTTTAAGTTGCCCAATCCTGGAGGATCTGGGCGCTGTACACAATAAAAACAAGATACAAAATACAGAAACAACATTTGTACAGTAACAAAATCAAGTAAAACAACATTTTTAAAAGCATAAATATAAGATATAAAATATGCGATAGCTGAGGATAGGGTTGGACGGAGATGGCTTAATCCCCAAAAGCCTGGCAGAAGAGATGGGCCTTAAGCCTTTGCTTAAAGACACCAATCGATGGAGCCTTCCAGACTGCAGCGATGTAACAGAGTGGACACCATGGAGGGAGTGAGCAATACAGAATCAGACCTGAAGAAACTTGAAGAAAGGTCTGGAGCCTGGCAGCTGAGATTCAACACTCCGAAGTGCAAAGTCATGCACATAGGAAAAAGGAACCCAAAGAACATATACTACTTGGGAGGGGAAAGACTAGCTGCCTCCAACCAGGAGAGTGATCAGGGAATCATGATCTCAGACAACTTGAAAGTGGGAAAACAGTGCAAGAAGGTGGCACTGAAGGCCAATGGAATGCTAGGCTGCATTAGGAGGGGAATCACAAGCAGGAGAAGGGAGGCAGTCTTGCCACTGTACAGGTCATTGGTTAAGCCACACTTTGAGCACGATGTCCAGTTTTGGAGGCCCATCTCAAAAAAGACATTGATAGGTAGGAAACAGTGCAGAGAAGAGCAACTAAAATGATTCAGGGATTATAGGACATGTCCTATGAAAAAAGACTGGGAGAACTGAAAAACAGGTTTCTCGCCTGTAGTTCTAGGAGTGGTATGTTGTTCATCCACACTGGTTGGCATGTCCCTTTCCCCTTTAAATTTTGCTAGATGGTCTAAAACCTGGCTCCTCCCACACACCCAGGTGGTATATGCCTCAGCTCTGCCCCCTGACGCCAGATCTTGCCTGCTGGATGCAGAGGGTTGTGTGTCAAAGCTGGGGAGGTCATGGTGGGTTCATGTGGATGAACAACATATACCATTCCTAGAACTACTGTTAAAGGTGAGTAAGCTGTTTTTTCTAGGATCATGGAGATCTTGTTCTATCCACACTGGTTGGCAGACTCCTAGCAGGTTTTCGGGAGGAGGGAGGCAAGGTGCACACCGCCTACTTAGGGAACAGAGACCGGAGAACTGAGGCCCCAAAGCCAGCATCCCAGCATGACTCTAGGTCGATGTGGTAATGAGAAATGAAGGTGTTTACTGACTTCCAGGTAGTAACCCTGCAGATATTCTGGATAGGGACTTCCTAGAAGCAGCCACCAGCGCAGCATGGCAGATGGAATGAGCTCTATCTCTCACGGAGGCTCCTTGCCCACCATCCAATAGCAGATATCAATGCAAGATTTAATCCATCTGCCAATCATCTGCTTTGAAGCAGGTCTGCCAGGTGCAGCTTCAGCATAGGTGACAAACAGCTGGTGAACCTCTCCTGAACTTCAGCCTTACGTGCCTTGTAATAAGAGAGCTGTTAGTCTCCAGGTCCAAGTATGGAGCCTGTACTCTGCCTCCGGTGTAACTGGGGCAATACACCAGCAGAGTCATCACCTGGTTCAGGTGAAACTCCACACCAATTTTGGAAGAACTTCAGGTCGGGGTGCAGGACAACCTTGTCCTTGTGGAAGACCAGGTAGGGACACCTGTGGCTCTCCAATCCTTCTGGCTGACATGATAGACACGAAGAAGGCAGTCTTCCATGACAGATGTGACATTCATACCTGTGCATCGGTTTGAATGGCTTGCCCATGAGTTTTGCCAGTACCAGCAGTAGGTCCCACGGTGGTGGTGGTGGTGCACGCACCAGAGGGGAAATATGCTCGAGGCCTTTAAAGAAATGCCAGGCACCTTCTCCTGTGCCGTCTGCTGACCGGCCCACACTCGATAAGAAGAGATGGCTGCCAGGTGCACCTTAAGAGTCGTAGACCAAAGACCACCTTTGGAGAGAGAGATCAAAGGTAGTCAAGGATGCTACCCACTGGACAGGACGAAGGGTCCAGGCCCTTGCCCTGACACCAAATGGAGAATCTCTTCCATTTGAAAACATAGCACCTCCTGGCGACTCCTTCCCAGATATCTCAACTACATTGAGTACATCATCAGAGAGACCCAAAGTCTGGAACTCTAGCCACTACGAAACCAGGCTGCCAAATACAGGGGATTGAAGGTCCAAATGAGTAACTTCTCCCGATTGATCAAGAGCAGGTCCGGGTGCTGGAAGACGCCTCAGGAACCTGGTGCTGAGGCTGAGGCTGAGGAATCTGGATACCAGAACTGGCAAGGCCAGTCTGGGGTAATTCAGGATCACCTATGCCTTGTCCCTCTTGACCTTGAGGAACACCTTGTGGACCAAGAGAAGTGGAGGGAAGGCATAGAATAGGTGTTGGGTCCACGGCCTCGAGAAGGCATGTTCGGTCCTGGAGTTGAAGGTCACCTCCAGCATATCGAGAAGTCACCTTGAACTCCGTCCAGAAGGAATCCAGGGTTCAAAGAAGCAGAAAAGAAAGCCTTTTTGGCCTTCTGCCCCTGCGGCCAAGCAGCCTCAGTACCAATTTGGGCAGCAGCAGCAGGCTCAGTCTTGGTGCCCTTGGCCCAAGTCAGGGGCTTCGGCAGCCCATACGTCCTGAGGGAAGGGCCCCGGCGGTCCCTCCACTGGCTCCTCCTCCAAGCCTGCACAGTGACGGGATGGGGGTCGCCACCCCCATTCTTGCCACGACCACTCTGGGTTTTCCAGTGGGGGGCAGGCTCCGCCACTTCCTTTCTGCCTGGTCTGCTGTCACAACAGACAGATGGGTCTTAGAAGTGGTAGACCAGGGACTGCCTCTGGAATTCAAGCAGTACCACTCCAAGCTGAGCCCACACCCACAAGAGGAGAAAGATATCCACGCATACCGATCAGCTCTCAGAGACGACATTGCCCCACTCCTCTGCAAGGAAGTAGTGGTCAGGGTCGCGGATCCCCTTGTCAACCCAGGGTTTGTTTCCAGGTACTTCCTGGTCCCGAAATGGACAGAGGGCTGGTGCCCCATTCTAGATCTGCATAACCTGAATCGGTTTCTCAAGTCTTGCACTTTCCGGATGGTGACTGTCTCAGATCATACCATCACTCTGGCAGAACAAGTGATTCTGCTTCCTGAATCCGCAGGACGCGTTCTTTCACATCCGAATCCATCCACCCCACCGAAGGTTCCTCTGCTTCAGGGTGGAGGGAACCCTCTACGAGTTCCAAGCCATGCAGTTCGACCTGTCATCGGCCCCCAAGGTCTTCAACAAATGCATAGCAGTGGTGGCAGCTCATATTCGGCGTCAAGAGGTCGGGGTGTACCCCTATCTCGACATTGGCTTATAGCGGGTCCCTCCAGACTGGAAGTAGAGAGGTGCAGGGATTCGGCCCTCCAAACCTGCCTCAGCCTTGGTCTCCCGATCTATAAAGCCAAGTCAGAACTTGTGCTCTCACAGGCGATTTGCTTCACAGCTCGACTCTTGTTGAGCCAGAGCCAGGCTCCCAGTGGACACGGCGGAGGTTCTCTCCTCCTTTGCCCAATCATTTCTGGTTGGGTAATTGCACCCTGCCAGGACTTCCTGTGACTTCTGGGTTACGTGGCGGTCTGCACCTCCATAGTCGCGAGTAACAGATTCCAAAAGAAAAAGATGGAAAAGTCTGCAGGCAATGTTATCTCCTCACTTGGCAGAGTTCTTTTTATCCCAGTCTTCTACAAATCTTTTAAGTTTCTCTGGCTCCCAAAACAAATAACTCATATCCACAACTTTCACCCAGACAACTGCAGGAAAGGCCATGAAGAATTCAATACCCTATCCCCGCAATGAGTTCATATATGAATTGAATTGCTTGTCTTTTTTCTGGACCCACATTGAGAGGTCCTGGTGCAGCGACAGCTTTGCTCCATTGAATATCAATATTCTCTTTTTCTATAGGCCTATCGAGTCTGCTCGATGATCAGTGCCTTCCCAGGGCACCATTTTTAGCCCCCCACAAGGTCCCACACATCCAGCAGGGCTCTGGGATGCACCCTCCCCATACTAACATATTAAAAGCCAAGTTAAGAGGAGTAATAATTTCAGAAGCCACATGGAGGAACAGGCAAAGAATTAAAAAAAACAAAAAGAATTAGAGATTAAATTGCAAATGTTAGACAAAGCAGTGAAAGACGGCAATAACTCCAAATTAAATGAAATGTTAGAACTCAGAAATCTTTTTGAGTCCACTGAGTATTTAAACACAAAAAAACAATGGGCCAAGTCTAACAAAAATTGGAAGATGAATAGCGAGGTAACAGGGAAAACATTGGCAAAAAGATTACAACAGTTGGAGGAAGGAAAGAAAGAAATAACATCAATTCAAACTTCAGATGGCCAGACAGTAACTACACAAGAGGGGATTCTATCTGAATTTTTTAGATTCTTTTCGTCACTTTATACATCTGAATGTCGCCTATCTGAAACCGATTTATGCTATTACGGTGAATTAAATGCTAATAAATTAACAGATCTAGAAGCTATTAGTCTGAACCTTCCCATTACATCCTCTGAGATTAGAGAATCTCTGAAGAAGATGGCTAAGTCGAAAATGCCGGGGACAGACGGTTTCACTCTAGAATTTTTTCTAACTTTTGAAAATCAGCTTATTCCACTTCTTAGCAAACTATTCAGCCGAATCCAACTTCAAAAAAGATCCCTCCTTCCTTTTCTCAGGCCCTTATATCACTTATCTTGAAACAAGGAAAACTTAGTACCTAAGTCAAAAGCTATAGACCAACAGCTATTTTAAATATTGACTATAAGTTGTTTACTAAAATCCTAAATAATAGAATACTTAGATATCTAGAGAATATGATTCATGAAAATCAAACAGATTTTATTCCTAATAGAGCAATAAAATCCGGCCTAGTCATGCTCCTGTTCTTGATAGCATATTTAGGGAAGATCAAGGTACCAACAGTATTTATGGCCCTGGATGCCACCAAAGTGTTTGACATGTTGGAGTGGCCATATCTGTTTAACATCCTCTTATCCATTGGTTTTCCATCAGACTTTGTACACGTTATTCAAACAATATATGCTAACCCAATAGCTCAATTAAAAGTTAATGGAGATCTTTCAAATCCCATATCATTACATAGGTGAGTACATCAAGGTTGTCCCCTTTCTCCTTCACTTTTTGTATTGGGTTTAGAACCACTCTTAAGGGAAATTAGGCTAAACAGCAAAATTCAAGGAGTCCTAATAGGCTCCGTTCAATTTAAATTGAATGCTTTCGCAGACAATGTTTTATTAACCTTACAAAACCCAGAAAGCAGTATAAAAGAGCTTGCCTTAAGTATAAAGAAATTCTCCAATGTGTCTGGATATGAGGTGAATGAAAATAAAACTGAAATTATCACATTTTATGTACAAGATGTTGATGCACTAAAAACACATTAATGCCAATTAAAACACAAGGTATGAGATACCTAGGCATCTATATACACAATGATATCCAAAATTATTCAACCTGAATTTCAAGGAATCTTTTGATACCTTAAAAGATAGGCTGGGTTTGGGGGCAAAATACCTTTACCATTATGGGGCAAGATTCAAATACTTAAGATGCTAGCAGTTCCATTTTTATCATACAGAATGCAAATGGTTCTTGTCTCCATTCCACATACCTGGTTCCAAAACATTAAGAGAGAATTTAGAAAATTTATATGGATAGGAAAATCATAAGAATCTCATGGGAAAAATTATGCCTTCCAACAAACCAGGGTCGTTGGCATGCCCTGATCTGGAAAAATAAGCTGGCCTATACAATGAAATTAATAATCAATGGGCCAATGATAGTGGAAAAGATTAGTTAATAGGTTATTTTAATAATAAGAGTTTTTTGAGGTTGAGTTTGTTTAATATTAAGATATAATATAAGTACTTAGCATTTTTACTTATAGTTTTAGTAGTTTAGTATATTTTCCTTTTGTTGTTTTTAAGTGTTTTATATTAGGTTGCTTTTAATTATCTATAGTTTTTGTTTTGTGTTGATAGGAATTTAGATGAAGTATAGTTTACTTTTTCTTGTTTTCTATATAATTTTACTTTTTCATGTTTTCATGTTTTCTATGTTTTGTTTACTTCACCATTTTCATACTTTTACTTTCTTGTTATTTTCTTTCTTGACTTTTGCTTATATTTTACAGTTTCATTATGCTTTTAATTTCAAGTAATTGCTTTTAAAGATTATTTTGGGGTCTTGGTTCTAAGTAGGGTTAGCTTATACTTTGGATATTGACCGCTTATTACTTTCTGATGTTATTAGGGATAAGGGCTTGGTGGCAGTATTGAGTTTGTTTTAAGCTTAATAACACGTCAAAATGTACTGTAAACATGCTATTTCTTCTCCCTGTAATCAAACTGCACTCATTTGCCAATTGTAATGTAAACTGAGGTAAAATTATGTCTGTACCCTTTTATCTGTAATGTTGATCACTGATCTGATGGAACCCTTAAATCAAATTACTGGCACCTCGCCATTTTGTTTCTGACTTATATTATACCTGTAACCTGATGTCTGTAATGTTTGTTAACTGTTTTTTGATGTGGAACCTTCTTGAAGGAGCTTGTGCTCAAAGGTGTTATCCGAATCATAAAATTTAAAAATAAATAAAATGTCATTCCCTAGCATAGTCAACACGTTGGACACTTCCTAGTCCCATCTTTTGCACTGCACTGAAATCTTAGTTCCCCATTTCAGATTATTTCACCGATAACAATTTGCTAATAATATACTCACAAACACAGAATTTCAAAACTAGGTGCAGCCACAGATATTTTGAGTAACTGGACGTAGAGAGCATTCAGTATTGACTTCTGCTACAACGCAGCTATACTAAGGAACTGACGATACCCCTTGCACATATGGCAGCCCTGACACCAACCAGAGCACTGCTTCTACAACAGCACCTTGCAGCCCACCTTCCCAGAAATTCCTACTCATGCAGCCATGAGTGCCCAGTCTGTACTTCTTTGGGACCCTCCACACATTTTCAAAGACTATCTCCTCCCTGTCTTCTGGAGACTCTTTAACAACCTGGTGTTCTGCTCTGGTCTTCAGTATGTTTTCCTGGACCTCTAGACTGCAACAGCCTACTCAACACATGCCCCCATAGCCATGCTGCTCAGTTCACACTTCTCAGGCCCACAGGCCACCAGGCTGTACCCCTTAAGGGAGTACCAGCTGGGATCCCTGCCCTCCCTTGGGAACCCCCCAAACTGTCACCCTAAGGGAAGCTAGTTCCACTCCATCCTATAATAATCTCAGGACCAAGAATGTCTCAGTTATGGGATATTTCTTGGCCATGCCAGGTGCCAAATGTACTAAGCCATTACGATATTTGCTAAGGGTGTGGGCAAATGCTAAACTTCTAGTTCCAGGTGAGAGCCTGTTTTGGGAATAATGCCTGCCTGGCTCATTTGAGCTGCCTCCTTGCCCACCCTTGTGGGAGCAATCAGTACCCATATATCTAGCTGTGAAGCTGGCATACTACCAAGCTTCCCTCCAGTCAGTCAACTGTACTAGGGCACTGCATTGGCTCCTCACCTTTTGGCAAAGCTGCTAGCCCATGACACTCTGCCCATCTTCAGGGCTGGCTACTCCTCGAGTTCTCACTTTGATCTTCCTATCAGTTCACACAAGTTCCAGTACTTCCATTAGCACTTTGCTACATCTCCACTGAGGGCAATATACAAGACATGGAACATGCAGATACTATGTCTAGTCTCCCACATTTCCATGATGTCCTGGATTTTTTTCTGTTTTCTGAGTATCTAACAGGAAATAAGTATTCCTGAGCTTGTCCTCTGCCACCTGTCACAGCTGCTCTGACTGGAGGTTGTCCACTGTCTCCCATAGCAGGATCTGTCCACAGCGGTCCATGGCCGTATTCCAATGCCTCATGTTTTCAGGCATCACACAGTGCGATTCTCTCCAGCTGCCATCCCCTTGCCTTATAGCAATGGTATCTAACAGCCACCTGGCACCACAGACACAATGTCTGATCAATGTTACAGTCTGCTGCCACTATGACCACGAGAAATGGCCCTTGCTCTGCTTTGGTGTTGTTCCACTATGTGCATCTGTGTACACATTGGAATGGATTTTGATTGCTTGCTGATACTTTCACCCTTGTCACACAGGAGTCAACCAAAACACTGCACTCACATCCTCCCTTTGAAGGCACCTAGGGTGAGTCTCCAAAGTCAAGCTCTGTATAATCAGTTCCTTGCCTGGCTCCTTCAGCTGTAGGACTAGGTTTTATGGCAGTGTCTGTGCACCACACCTTGGTAAAGATGCATTCTTTCCTGACTATAATATCACATGCAGCCATGTTTTTTATCTGCACAGTGATCCTTCTGACGTAGGTGTTTGTTTGCATAGGCAACATGATAGGTTTGACCAGCAGTCCCTCTGATTTTCCAGGAATTCAGATAATTTTTAGGACTGTAAAATATATATTAGTGACTTCTTCAACCTGTTAGTATTATCACAGCTTTAAAAAGTGTGAATATTAAACAGCATTAGGACCTACACACACTGTGTGGGGCTCCACTAGCTGGGCTGAAAGAGGAAAAGATCATGTGATCATAGACAATGGGCTGAAACAGGACGAAAAGTGTGTGGCTGCAGTCAAGAGGCAGCAGAATGCTGGTGTGCATTTAATGGAGGGTGGGGGAATGACCAGCAGACCAGGGTATGTAATCCTGTAACTTTACAAAGCCCTGGTCAGGCAACACCTGGATTAATATATGCAGTTCTGGGCTCCTCAACACAAAATGGACATTAAAGCAGCTGAGAAGGTACAATGCAGGGCCCCAACAATGATAAGGGATGACAGTAAGAAGCTATGAGAAGACACTGGAGGCCCCTAACTCATTCAGGTTTGAGACTAGAAAGCTGAGAGGGTACATGATCTTAGTCTGTGACATACTCAAAGTTATGGACAAGACTGTACAGACAGAGATGTTTGAGCTGTTATCCTCCAGAAAGGCTCTGGGCCTTGCACTGAAGCTCAGAGGTTGCAAATTATAGGGTAACGCTAGGAAGATCCTCTTCTCCCAAAAGGTGGCAAACCTATGGAACAGCCAACCAGAGAAGACAATGGGCATGAAGACAGCACAGGCATTTAAGATAAACCGGGACAAATGTTTGTTTACCAAGGGAATCGCTGGATCCTGTGGATAGTAGAGTGCATAGGAACCACATCAGTACATTTGCACAGCATATTTATTCATATTTGCTGATGAAGCAGGAGGGGTATAATGAACCTAGTCTATTCTGACCTTAAATTGCTGTTACCATGTAATTGATGGCCATTACCGATTTTTTGTTCATGAACTTTGCTCACTTTTCAAGTAAATAATGCCCATATTATATAAGAAGACTGGTGCCCTGTGGTTGCCTAAGTGATATAGAATCCTGTCTTTCTTAGGTTACCGGAATTCCACTTGGATGTCACAGTCTCACTTATTGGATGCTGTACAAATGATTTTATGCAGTAGATATACATATCACATCAAGAAGCCCAAGAGAGTTAATATTATTATCCTCCCCGTATGTTATTTTATATGGTGGATAGATTTTTATTTACCTTTTTGTAGGGGGATTAGCAATATAAGCATGCAAGGTGCATAAGACATGTTAGCAGAAGCACACAGTTCACACTGCCTTTGTGAAGTCAGATTTGCTACAGCGTAGAAAGTCCTAAATTTATACTAATGGCATGGTAACCCTGAGCTATTTGTTCTTCCATGGCACCAGGAAGATGACACTGGATACGACAGTCTGTCCTACAGATGACTCAGAAATGTAACCAGCTGTCACTTTAAATGTTTGGATTACAGTTAACTAGAGTTGCTGCCTGGGCTATGAGAAAGGTCATCTTACATCATACTGGACTATGCTAAAAGTCCTTTAACCTGTAATCCATCTGGTACGAAACATAACATCTGGGTTTGTTATTCCAAAGCCCATTCATGCACATGCAGAACTATAGTTCAGGCTGAGAAGACGCTGTTCTGTTAACCCCCTATTGTTGGCCACTTACAGCTCAGTTGTATTTTGGCCTACGGACTTGTAATTGTCATGTACACTAGTTGTGCCAGGATCTAAAGCACTTGACAGCATGTTAAAATCTGTCAGGTAGTTTTAATGTTATGGAGAGCCAAAAATATCAAATTAAAAGATGCTTTTTTGTGCTCTTGCATAATGGAAAAACAGTTAAGATTTGAAACCTGAACCTTTCAGGATTATTAGAGCCTGTCACAAAGAATGGCCTTTGTTGTTTTTAGAACAAAATGCTAAAAACAACAAAGATTGTAATGAATTAAGTAGTGCTGGCCTTGCAATGCTGTAGTGCTTCTAAATGTTTTTATAAGGTGTTCTCATCAGTTCGTGATCACAGGCGTGTGAGTACTTTGCACTCACATCACGAGCGCATTTGCACCAACTGCATATCCCATTCTTGTCAACTTGGGCATTGATTTGCTAACACTGAGAGCCCATCCCCAGTCTCCGTGTTGGCACATAGGATGGGATATTCAGAAATGTGCCAGACGCCAGTGCAAGGCCAGCACAGCGCAAATCCAATGTGCCATGGTGCAATGAGCGCGATATTCAAAGGTTGTGCATGGCGACGTGCGCCAGCACAACATGACAGAATATCGCATGGATGCACCAGAGCGCAGTCAGAGGTGTACCAGGGAGCAGTCCAACATGTGCAATAGCACAACCATGGATGCGCAAGGGGCCAAGGAAGATGCGCAAAGGCACAAATGGACCTTCCACAGGCACAGTAGGGAGCAAGGCACCGGGGAAGGGGGGGGTGGCCGCTGGGGAGGCGGTGGAGCCAGGCCAAGAGGCACAGCCGTCCCACAATGGAACACCGCCCAAAGAGCATGGGCATGTAACCAGCCCCCGTCCATGAGCACCAGAGCGGTGGACGTATGAAAGGTGGCCCCAACGGCCAAGGGTGGCCTGCCACCAGCCACCACTCGCTGGACGGCATGCCCCAATCCACCCGGTCCACAGCCAGCCACACCCTTGCAGATGGCACCCATCACATACTCCACACAGCCCGAACAGCCAGCCCATGGCCACCCCAGGGCACAGCCACTGACCGATGGGCAAAGACCACCATGCACAGCGCACAGAACAACACAGGTGCACCACACAGCCACCCACCACACTACTGCAGCATGGCTCCACTCACCAGCCGCCAAAGCAGACATGGACACAGATGGGTAACCATATAAAACTGTATTAAATAACAATATAAAATATACAACAGGGAACAAGGCAGGGGAAACTATGTACAGAGCAGGAACAGGGTAGGTAAGAGAGGGATGGGGACAGGGGACAGGGCTATACAAAGGGACAGGGGAAGGCAGGAGAAGGGTGGTCAGGTGCAGGAACAACAGGATCAACAGGCTCAACAGGCCCTATGGGCAGCCATGTCCCACCGCTGCCTGGCGCTGCCCCCGCAGCAGGAGCCGTCTGGTCAGCCTTGCTACCTCCAGGGTGGCGGTGGTGATTGCGATGATGCGCCACAGGAGGTGGCTGTAGTGTGGCTGGCAAACACCCCATTGGACACCTATGGCAAAGGAAGGAACAGGTGATCAGTGTGTGTCCAGGGCACCCAGCTCACCCACCGTGCACAGCAGACAGTGGGGACACACGCCCCTGGGGTGGCACCCTGGCCACCCGCAGTGGGTGGGCCTACAACTGTCGCTGACCTGGCATGCCATGGATATGCAAAGCACTGGGCACCGCCGCCCATAGGCCAACCACCAGCACAGTGGCAGGCAAGTGGCATGGTGCAGCAGTGGGACTGCAGCAGCACAGGTGGCAACTGGATGCACCCATAGCCCACCAACAACTACCACACATGTGCAATGGCCGCCCCATGGTGCCACGCACACCGCGGGCTGAACACAGTTGCCATGGCTCAATGCACAGGGGGCCGAGGCCGTACCCCCACCCCCGCCGACCACCCTGCACAACAATGTATAACTGCACAGCGCCTACCTGCTCGCCATGGTACAGTGCGCGCCGGTCCACTAGCTCCACCCCTCAGTCCCGCAGCTCCAGCTGAAGGGCCTGCAGCAGCCTGCTGCGGCCCACCAGGCGCCCCTGCTGCCCTGGCTCTCCTCTTGTCCTCAGGGCCTAGGACAGGAACACAAAAAAGCACACATCAGTACACTATGGTACTCCATGAGTCCACCACCCTCACCCCCCCAAGCACAGAGTGCACCCTGGCCTGGCACGGCCGCAGGGCAGTGGCACAGTGCACCCAGTGATGTGCAGGGCCAGGCCACAGGGCACACAGCAACAGTGTCCCCACCCTGGCATGGCATGCAGCCGTGCCAACCCCATGGAACACTGGATGTGCACAGACGCAGGTGGAGCACACTTACCTGGCTGTGGCATGGCCCCCCTCCGGATGCGTGCCTGCAGCGACCTGAGGCTCTCTGGGTCTCGCCTCATCAGGTTCCCATAACAGTGATGACACTGCTCCCTGCTGCCACCAGTTGCCTGTTCAAGGCCATCTGCCACATTCTGCCATACCTCGGTCCTAGGCCTGGCGAGGGCTGCTGCCCAAATAAACTGGCAGCATGGGGCTCCACCTGGGTCATCAGGTTCACCAACTCTACTTGGCTCCAGTTCTGTGCTCAGGGTACTGCATGCTGCAGCATGCTTACTCCATAGTGTAGCAGTACAAAATGGCGCCCTGTAGCCGCGAGCTCCATGTGCTTGGGATGTGCGCCGCCCAGAGATGCGCTGGCCGCGCTCAATCGTGGTATCCCCGGGATGCATGGTATAGGCATGGCCACACTGGCTTGTGGGGCAGAGGTCTCTGGGGGCATCGGGCAGGGGTCAGGGATCACACGCGCAATGTGTGCATGTGCACTATTGGGGCCATGACGCATGTTGTGCAACAGGGACCTGAGGGCACCATGGCCAACAGGCCTACAGTGCCCGAGCGTCATAGGCCCTACAGCACCCGAGCACCATAGGCCCTGTAGTGCCTGAGTGCCATAGGCCCTACAGCACCCGAGCGCCATGGGTCTAATAGCGCCTGAGCACCATGGGCCCTATAGCGCCTGAGCGCCATGGGTCGTATAACGCCCGAGTGCCATAGGCCCTACAGCGTACATGTGCCAAAGGCCCTATAGCGCATAGGGCACAATGGCTGCCAATAGCGCACCTAGCGCACGCTGCGCAATAGGCGGTCGTACATACCATGGCGCATGCGGGTGATGGGCGACCGTGCACGAACAGCATTGCACCATGACTCGTGCTGGTACAAGTCCATTGCAACGCGCAACAGCACGATATTCAGCTGGCATATGCAAATCGCGCTCATCAGCCTATCCGCGGTGCACGGGAATTAGCATCTCATTACTGTTGCGCATCAGCCTATTTGCATGTGATGCGCTATAAAGGTGCTGCAGGAAGGCACAGGCCATGGACCGGTATTGCAACCATCCGAGGTAAGTTGCGCTCACCGAGGGACTGACAACACAGCGGGATGGTGGCTGGTGTAAGCCACTGCTGCCACTAACCACATGTCATTGCCCACAGGTAGCAGCATGTCTGAACATGAGGAGGGAGAGGAGCGTGGGCCCGTCCGCAAGTGCAGGCCCAACTTTACAAAGGTGGATGCCCTGTTCGAGGCATACCTCAACAGGGAGCCTCTGCTGAATGGTGCAACTGGCACACCCCAGGCCAGGGCCGCAGCCTGGGAGGAGGTGGCAGAGGCTGTGAACCAGCAGGGCAGCCACCAGCGATCTGCACAGGAGTGCAAGAAGAAGGTGGGCACCGACAAACATCGGATCAAGGAGAAAATGGTGGCCATTCGGGCCACAAGGGCGGCCACAGGTGGGGGCCAGGCCGACATGCCACACCTCACACTGCATGAGGAGCTGGTAGTGGCCACCATGCGGCCCAGTGCTGTCAAGGGTGTGCTGGGCAGTGGCTTCCAGACTGCTGGGAGCCCATCACTGCATAGTAGGTACAGCGGCGTCGGGGTGGGGGTGGGGATTGGGGGGCATTGCCGGCAGCACTAATGCGTCTGTGTTCCCTTTCAGCACCAGAACACCAGTATGCAGTGGCATGGGCGGCAGCAACTGCCATGGGGGCATGCCCAGCCCTGGAGGACCAGCCATCCACCTCCCCTGGCACCCAAGGGCCTAATTGGCTGTAGCACACCACTGCCGTCTGCCCGGATGACCTGGGTGTGGTGGCGGATGAGGCCCTGGCTGTGTTCCAGCGGGACACCAGCCACGGCGTGCAGTGTGCGGAGACACAGATCGGGGCAGGGTCCGACACTGATGATGATGTGACCATTGTCCTGGACAGCGGGGGTGTTGTCGAGGGGGAGACACCCATACCATCCACCATCCCTGGCAGCGCGGCCAGAGGCCTTTTGGCAGTGGGTCAGCCGCCTGCCACTGCCCCTGATACTGCTGTGTGTGATGGCGGCGTGGCACTGGGGGACAGTGGTGGTGGTACAGCTGCTGGCGCTGGCCAGTGCACAGTGGCTGGAGGGGCAGCAGCCGCGGATGGCTGGGTACACTGGGAGGCCAGGCATAGCGTCTGCTGCTGGTGCACCTGTCAGTGAGCAGCCACGGGGGACCCCGCTGTGCAGTGCCCACCTGGCGGGGGCAGTGCAGCGATTGTACACCACTGGTGGGTTGGCGAAATGCCCATGCGCCCCTGGGCACCGACCCCATTCACAAGCACCCTGATTGCTGCGGGCCTCCATGGACCAACAGGTGCTGCTCGTGGCTGGGGTGCGTGCCTTCCACGCAGAGGTGCACCAGGCTGCAGAGCAGCATGAAAGGGGCTTCGTACAGGTCCAGGATGCCATACATCGCCTGCTAGAGGACATGACCGTGGGCCTGGATCACCTAGTCACTGCAGTCATGGTCGGCTTTGCCACCCTGGCTGCCATGGGGCATGGCCAGGCGCCGCAGACCCCGTGGAGTGCAGTGTCCACCCCATGGACCCAGTGTCGGGCGACCCCCTCAGTGTCAACGCCAAGCTCTGCTGTAGGCATCCCAGGCACGCCCGGAGCGGGCCTGTTCGGAAGTCTGCAAACCCCTCCTAGGACATGGTCACATTCTTGCAGTTCCACCTCTGGGGGACAGTCACAGATCCCCCCTGTGGCCATTGTGCAGCCTGAGTCTGCTGGGTGGCTGCGGCGTGGCCGTCCACGTGTCCGTGGTGGCCATGTGGCCGCGTGACAGAGCTCATGTGCCCGCTACTCTGTCTGCTGTCCGCTGCTACTGCCCTGTGTGCACATGGGCATTTGTGTGTGTGTGTGTGTGTGTGTGTGTGTGTGCATGCCATGGACGTGGCATCCGTTGGATCGCCACACACACTGGCGCAGTGTCTCGCACCAGCCCGGCCGCTGGCCCATGTGGTTTGTGCATGATGATGCTACCAGCACTGGATGGCATATGTACCAGTGCCCTGCGTCTGATCCACGCCAGGTGCCAGCGCCCTGATGCTGTAACTGCAGGCGCCAGTGTGTGTGTGTGTGTGTGTGTGTGGTGTGCTGTGCTTCATGTTGTTTCGTGTGGCTGTGTGGCACAGTCCCATGCCTGCCCCTGCCCCATCTGTGCATGCCACAGGGCATGCCCACACATGCCTGTGCACGTGCCACTTGGCCATCCTGTGCATGGTATTTGTCCACCTACCTGCATGCGCCGCCAGTGCTCCTCTGCTATCATGTCTGTGCTGGCATGCCATCCTTATCAGCCGGGGTTCCTCCACCCGGGCGGGCTGCCCACTGCCACATGGACCGTCGGCCGCCTGCTGTTCCCCTCTTGACCTCGACAGCTATCTCACGGTCAGTGGCCATGTTGTGCAGCATGCAGAAGGCCAGGAATAGGCCTCAGGCCTTTGAGGGGCTGTACTGTAGGGCATCGCCAGACCTGTGCAGGCAATGGAAACGTGCTTTCAGCAGAAAAAAGACATGCTCAATGATGTTCTGCGTGCCGGCGTGTGCCTCAGTGTGCCTCATTGTACCGCTCCTCCGCAGGGGACGATGGGTGAGCAGTCAGGGCTGGAGTAGGTAGTCACTGTCACCTGTGTGGATGGAGATATGGTTAGCCTGGTGTCCTCTGTTGCTGTGCCCCTTGTTCTTCCCAGCCGCACTCCGCGGCACCCCTGCCCTGGCGGCCCCCTCCCATGCCCTGGTGTACCCAGCTGTCCGTGGTCTCGGCATACTCACCCACTACATGACCGGTGGGGATGTCTCCACTCTCGAACCTGTGGCACAGTGCTGAGCTGTGCCAGATGAAGGCATCATGTGCTCCCCAGGGTGTATGCTTTGAACATGGTTATCGCTCCTGGCACCGCACACCACCTGGTAGTTGATACTGAGGTAGCACTTTCTGTTGATGTAGGCTACCCCTCTGGGCCAGGTGGCATGTAGATGCCCAGTGGGCGCAGTTGATGGCCCCTAGCACGCCAGGCATACATGCTACCCTGTGGAACTCCTGCATGTTTGCTGTACACTCTGCCTGTGTGCTGGGGAGTGGATGTATTCCACAGTGTGTGGCAGCAAGGCATTGAGGAATGTGTGAGGAGCTGTATACGGCCGACTGGGTTATGCCTTTGGTGTCCCCTGTTGGTCTCTGGAAGGTGCCCATAGCGAGCAGGCACATGACAGCTGTTACCTTTGTCTCCACTGTCAGGGCGTGGCTCCATCTAGTGGGTGCCTGCATATCCTCATTGCACAGCTCACAGAGCTGCCTCAGAATTGCCTGGTTCAGTTGGTACTGGCCCACGATCTCAGTGTCAGCATAGGTCTCATAGCTGATGCGGGGTCGGTACCGCCTGTTCCGGGCGTACCACCGATGGGCCCTTCCACAGCCGCAGCACACTGCCTCCTGTCTCCCCACAGCCCTCATTACAGCCTCCATCTGGAATATCGCACTGGCCATGGCTCCTGTTGTCCTGTCCCCCCTGGGCGTCTGGCTACACTGGCCCACCCAGCTGTGTGTGGCTGTGCGTGCTGCTCTGCAGGGCCCACACCTGTGTACCCTGCCCCCAGCTGGCTGGCTGTTGCCTGCGGTCTCTGTCTCCAACCCCTGTGGGTGCCTGTGTCGCTCACGTGGGCCTGGTGGCACTGTCGGCCATGATCTCTCACACCTGCCAGCCGCCTCTGTCTGTCACACTCTCTCACACACACACACACACACACACACACACACACACACTCTCTCTCTCACTGTCTCCCTCTCTGTCCTGGTCTTTGTCTCTTTCTCATTCACTGTACCCTTCTTTGTGGGCTGGTGGCCTGTCTGTCTCCTTCTTTTCTGCTCCCTTCTGGTGCAAGTGCCTCCTCCTGCTTGCTCCCTGTTTTCATAAGCTCCAAGTCTGCTCAGCGCAACTGCCGTTTGCTCCTCGCTTGCGCCATTGGTGGCGGTTGAATATCGCACTGTGCCATTATTCATGGGTACGCCCGCCCTTATGCGATGCATACATTGCCATTGCACATTGGTGCACTGTTACTACCGAAGTAGCTGTTGCCGCTGAATATTGCTCTCGACGCATTGCCCATAGTCTTTTAAAGAGTAATTAGTTATTTTAATTAAAACTGAAACTCTTAGCCCAGGAATCCTTCAAAATCTTTGTAAGATTATAAATTATATCTTACAGTATTCATGTTGTGTAATGGTTTTCCTGCTTTGTGATGGTTTTCAAGATCCTTGTGAGGTATTAACTAGTTTTTAAAATCTTCATGCTACACAATGGTTTTCATGCTTCACAACGACCTTTGCGAGATCATAATATATTTGTAGAAACCTTCATTCTTTAAGATAGTTTTGAAAATCTATTTGTTGCTCAACCATTTTCAGAGTCTACATGCTGCTTGATGGTTTTTAATATCCATATACAAATCCTTTATGAAGGGTTTAAAAATATATGTGCTGCCCAAAGATTTTGAAAAGCTATGTACTGCAGGAAAATGTTGTCAATCTATATGATGCTGCATGGTTTTCAAAATCTACGTGCAGCACAGAGATAATTATTTAGAAAATGCATGTGTTGTGCAAAGCTTTTTAATTACTCATCAAAAACGTTAATGTAATATAAATATTTAAATACTTAACTGTTAGATATAATATTTTACTATTTGTGATGGAGCAGCATAGATAGACACATGTAACCCCTAGGTGTTGCTATCCCAAGGGCTATTACCCCTGCCTGCTTGGCTAGTAGCAGGTTAAGGGGCCTGAGTTCTGAAACGGGTGCCTCCACCCGGAGGTCAGGGTTGGTAGTGGTCAAGCTAACCTGGGCACAGCCCACTGGAACACTGTAACCCCCCTCTTTCCCCTCTAGTGGCCTGAACACTGTACAATAATCACTTTCACAATCCCCTGGTACACCACACAAGTACCCACACAGTTTGCACTTACCACCAGGGCTGGTTCCTCTGGCTCGACCCTGGGGACCCCCTGTAAAACAAGGTTATGCACAGCAAATAGCAACAGTACAGTACTTTGAGCACAAACTGGAACCACAGTCAGATTACATGCAAAAAAAGTTAGATCTGATTTATTCAGGGGACTTGAACAAGGAAGGGGCAAAATCAGGTTAATTAGCTTAAAGGTTATATCAATCAAGCAGTTATGCATGCACTTTGAGTCCCCACACAGTCACACCTCTGGGTACCCAGGTGGAGAAGAGATGGGCAAGCCAGGACTGTTGCTCGGGGTTGCAGCTGGTTGGGGCCCTGTGATGGAAAACACAACATGCACAGTACACAATATTTGTAATCCAGAGCCAGAGGGCTCAGTTCGTAAAGGAAACGAAACAAAAAGACAATCAGATGACACACTCAGATTAAGCTGTGGTTGCAGGGAGCTCCCCTTGTATTTACTCACGATACCCAAAACTGGACACAGGCTGGATGAAAATCAAGACTGCAGGTGGTTGATCTGGAATGCCAGGAGAAGCAGGGCCCACATGAGTCGCAGAGGCATCGTTCCTGTTCAAGCGTGGAGAATTGGGCTGATCCCTAGGCAAGCCTCTTGTCGATGTCTTCTCTGTGCAGCGGGTAGTCTGGCTGGGCCAGTCTGGCAAGGCCCAGACCGCATGGAGACAAATTCGGATGCAGTCTGTTTTGGGCTAGATACAGCTTCCAGCAAGCAGAACACAGTTCACACAGTGGGGAACTAACTCACAATCCACTAGCAGCTCATAGCACATTTACATGTACGGGAATTCTACTGTACCAGGCAAAGTGCTCCCCGGTCACAATCGCAAAGTCTCTGCACACACCAGGAGCTTAAGGGTAGCTGGAACTCCTGACAGGCCGATCACATTCAACAAAATCTTTGGTCTTCTTCAGGTTGAGCCTGGCCCACATCAGTAGCTTACTTTAGTCACACAAACTTGGATTTAGTCCAAAATAATTATCTTCTCTCCCTCTCAGGAGCAGCAGCAGACATGCAAGCCAAAAACTCAGCCCTTTCACAGTTTTCCCATGCGAATCCACTCAGGATTGCTGCCCAAAATACACTTGAGCTCTTCTCATTTCACTTCCCAGCTCAGAACTCACTGAAAACTGCAAGCAGCCCGGGACTTCCCAAGATCCAAAAGATTCGGTTGGCTGAACTGGCTGTCAGTCAAAGCAAGAGCTCCCCTTCAGTTGCAAAAAAGGCGCAAAAAGTTCAAAACTACAATTCCTACAGATTTTGACTTCAGGCAGCTGCTGTAGTCTGGCTACATTTTAGGTCCCACCAGAACTGATTGGTCCTATTTGCAGTCCAGGACCAAGATAGTGGAGACAAACAAAACAGTCCTTGCTACAAAGAAAGCAGGTTAGACAAACTACATTATCATTATCACTCTAAACGATTTTCAGCAAATAGTTACATCTTTCAACAGAGCTGCCTCTCAGGTTACTTATAACTGCAAGTAAGCAGCTCTTAAAGAGACAGTACACAGGGGCTATACAGGCTCTGGTAATCACATTTAAACTGCTAAAACGCAGGACACCAGCCTGGCAGTGAGCATTTAGGCAAGCTCAATGAAGACTTTTTGGGAACCCCCATTTGTAGGGGGGTTACACACACAATGGGTATTATGTATCATCAGGCCTTGTGTGTACCACAAAGAGCATGTACCAAGATGCCGAAGTGCGCGCCATGCACCTGCCACCAGCTGGACATGGAGGGCTGGGATTCACTCTCCATTGCTAGACTGATGCATGGCTCTGTACTTCTGCACAAGGTGCAATTCCACTATCGACTTTCAATTTGAAGGCCCAAATGGCCCCATGGCCCATGGAAGCAGGGAATTATGGTACGCAACAGTCCATGGCAGTATTGCTTTTCCCCTTAGCGGAAGTCCTTCTAGCTCTTCACAGACCAGACAGGGTCCTGTAAAAAGTATGTTGAGTCACCTCCTGTTTGAATAGGATCTCAAAGGCTACGTGTAAATGAAGTTACTACTAGAAATGTTTTAAAAGTAATGAAATGTATGGCAAAAACTATGTTAATGCACATTAGAGTTGCTACCACATACAACTCAAATCCCACAATGTTAGAAATAAACTGTTGGAGTTGCAAACACGATGCCCACAAAAAGAAGAAATGTGCTATTAGGGTTGTTATGTCTGATTCCACCCACTCTGGCACATCTGCTACTTTGACTCGTGACCCAAGCACAGTGTATAGGTAGAGGGCCATACATCAACAGTATGGTACCTCACAAAGCAAATGTATTAAAATTGGTATATAGTCATCCTAATACTCACACCCTTCCCCTCCCTTCCCTTGTGATCAGTTGACAAGGCATGTGTCCAGGTAATGCCACACAGGTCTGGTGTTTCATATCAGCACTATAAATTGTAGCTCTGAAATTAGAACAATTTGGGGTGAATACTTGTGGAAGTTAACTGTTATTTATAACCTGTGCCTTTCTTTGCTCACAACATTGTAGATCCTGCACAAAGCAGCAGAATTGTTACAAAATTACTTCATGACAAAGGAACATGGGCCTTGTAGCTCTGAAGCCACTCACATATGTGGTAGCTCACTCACATATTGTGGTAGCTGCCCTCAGCGGTATTTATTCTAGCCAGGTTAGTCGAGCGGTGGCCTTCATTAATCTCTAAGTGTCCATTGTTCAGCTTAAAAATGGAAGAGAATTCGAGCCCCATTCATTTCAATGGGGCATGCCCCCGTGCTCTCATTGGTCACACGTCATTACATGCTTGAGCACGGGGGTGTCTCAGTATCACCGGGGCTCTCTGAAAGGATCAGGCTGCCCAGCACTATACAAAATTTACAAGCACTATAACTAAGGTATGGGCTGCTATTC
Organism: Neoceratodus forsteri; assembly: GCA_016271365.2. Classification (NCBI taxonomy): domain Eukaryota; kingdom Metazoa; phylum Chordata; order Ceratodontiformes; family Ceratodontidae; genus Neoceratodus; species Neoceratodus forsteri. Next base: position 891,732,277 of record CM057452.1, on the reverse strand, counting down.
ACACTTAAAACCTGGCTAGAATAAATACCACTGAGGGCAGCTACCACAATATGTGAATAGCTCCCTTATGTTGGAAATTTACTTTAAATTTTGTATTTATTCTGTATGTATACTGTCTGTAATTGTATATTATTTGTTTCATGTGGGTCACCATTGTAAATGAGCTATGCTCAATGGTTATAACCTTAAATAAATAAATGGAAAACAAAAATAATTTCATGCATGCCTCCATCCATGGAGTTAGATGACTAATGTTGCATTGGTCCCAAGAAACAAAACCATCTCACTATGGCCCAATAGCTTTAACCTACCCAGAACCCACACAGTGCAATTCAGAAAGAGAAACAGTAATGTAGGTCAAAACACAGAAGAGATTTTATTGGGAAAAAGGGGGCAAGGAGGATCGGGGGATGAAAGGGTTAAACAGTTCAAAATAAGTCACCCCAGTGACTTAGCAGCAGCCCAACATGCTGCCGTTCAGGTGACCAAGTTCAGATGCAAGCTCAAGATGCCGCTGTGGGAGGCAGGTCATGCTACAGCAGCTGCCACGTGGCAGTGTGCTGTGGTTGAGAAGGGTTGGCATCAGGTAACCCATGCTGCAGTGACCCCTGCGGTGGACCATGGGAGCTTGCTTCACCCGCATGGTGTCGCTGCATGCAGTTGAAGCCTCTAGAGGCTCTGCCCGTGCCAGGAGAGGAGTGATAGAACAAGGGAGTTAACGGGAGGAAACCTATATGCTGTCTTTATGATTCTGTTTAGATTTATTTAGGGAATTATCCATTTAGACGAGCTCATTTGCAATGGTGTATCATGAGATTGTACAAACAGTTTCAAGTTTCATTAATGCCACTGATGGTCTGAGTCCTGAATCCTTCTGAGCCAACTCCAGTGCCAATCCTGGATCTTATCCATAGAGGGACTGCCTCAGCGGGGTGGGGGGAGAACAGCCTTAAGCCCTGGAGCCCCTGCACACACAGGGTCTTGTAAGAAGTCGGCAGCTAGGGGAAGGATTGGGGAGGTGAACAGAACAATTGTGCTGATCACAGTATATCCCTGGGAGCAGAGTATATCCCTGCAAAAAGTTTGGCTGGGGGAGTTAAAGCTCTACAGGAAAAAACAACAAACATAGTTCAAAATAATAAGGATCAACAACACCAATGAATTTAAAGCAATGCCTGTACCCCTTCCTGCACCCTCTCACACTCCCACACTGTACAAATCCCACAGTGTGACCTTCACTAGTACCATTATAATTAAACCCCTTAGTTCCCTAAGAGATCTCCTGGTGAGTCACTGAGTACCCAGTTGCAGAACTACTGCAAGCTGATCGACTGTTGCATTACACATGTGATGGCAGGTGAGGAAGTACAGTTAGAAACATAGAAACATAGAATTTGACAGCAAATAAGGACCGCTTGGCCCACCCAGTCTGCCCATTTCCCTACCTAATGGATAAGCTGCAGATCCTAGTTAACCAACAGCCTACTTCTTCCTACCCCCACCCCCTAGAATTGCCTTATGACTGTCCCATACATGCTCGAATTCCACCACTGTTTTTGACTCCACAACCTCCTCCGGAAGGCTGTTCCATGCATCTACAACCCTCTCTGTGAAAAAATACTTCCTTACATTATCTCTGAGCTGCCCCCCCTCTATCTTCAAATTGTGCCCCCTTGTTCTTCCACACCTCTTTTTCTGAAAGATGCTACCCTCTTGGACTTTGTTGATTCCCTTGAGGTACTTGAAAGTTTCTATCATGTCCCCCTCTCCCTCCTTTCCTCAAGGTTATACATATTAAGCCCCTTAAGTCTCTCTTCATATGTTTTCCGGTGCAGACCCTGCACCATTTTAGTTGCCCTCTTCTGGACTGCCTCCATCCTGTTTATGTCTTTGCAGAGACTGGGTCTCCAGAACTGCACGCAGTACTCCAGACGGGGTCTCACCAGCTGTCTGTACAGAGGGATAACAACTTCCTGTTTTCTACCAGTGATGCCTCTCCCTATGCATCCCAGTATCCCCCAGCCCTCCTTACTGCCCTCTCACATTGCTTGCCCACCTTTAGGTCATCTGATATGACTACCCCCAGGTCCCTTTCCATTTTGTTGTTAGTATCTCATCCCCATTGTGTACTCTTCCCTGGTTTTGGTTTCAAGGTGCATTACCTTGCACTTCTTATCAGAATCTAAGCTGCCATACATTTGACCATTCCTCCAACCTTGCCAAGTTCCTCCTCATCCTTTCCACCCCACCTTGTGTATCAACTCTGTTGCAGATCTTTGTGTCATCTGCAAGAGACATACTTTTCCTTCAGTCCCTCTGCAATGTTCCTTATAAAGACATTGAAGAGGACCGGTCCTAATATTGAACCCTGTGGTACCCCACTAGTAACCCACTTTCTTCAAGTGGACTCCATTTACTATTACCCTCGTGTCCTGTTCTCCAGACAATTCTTTACCCAGGCTGTCATCTTGGGACCCACTCCAGGCTGGCTAACTTGTATATTAATCTTTGTGTGGGACTGTGTCAAATGCCTTGCTAAAGTCTAGGTAGGCTATGTCACAGCCTCCTGATCTACTACTTTGGTCACCCAGTCAAATAAATTGATTAGATTCGTCTGACATGACCTTCCCACTGTGAATCCATGCTGCCTTGGGTCCTGTGCCCCTGTGGCCTCTAGGTACTCAACAATTCTTTCCTTCAGAAGTGCAAACAGTATATTGCATCCATGGCCCATGGGCACAAATCGCAGTTCCCAACCCAGACTGTTTTTGAAAACATTAGTCCAGGTTCCCAAATAACAACTGAAACCTATCAATCTAAATAACACTGGAGAACCAAGGCCCTGTTTAGTTACTCATGATTTCAGGAAATGCAGGCCTCTGCCAGGAAATTATCTCTGGCAGCGTTATGTTTATTCTTGATCTTCTTTTCTACATTGAGAATAAACCCAGGCCAGACAGCCTTTCTTCATGTAGTACTGTAATTTAAATTATCTGTAAAGTCACTCTCCTCTGTACTCTTTCTAGCATATCTGCAGTATATTTTTCCTATAGTATGGTGACCACAACTGTGTACTGTTCTGCAGATGGAACACAACCAAGGATCTGTTTAGTGCAGAAAATGTTTGGGGCTTAGGCATCAGTTAGGGTTGCAGGATGAATCCACAAGAGAGAAATGTGAAGATAGGGTAAAATCATAACTTTTATGGTGCATTGTTCCTTTAGGTTTGAATGATTTCTCGAAGCAGCATTGCCATTACCCTAACTTTGGCTGTCTTTTAAAGCACTGAAATTTACTCACACACCAATGCTTTGAGAGGTCGTCGTAGTAAGGGTAACACCAGTGCTGCTTTGAGCAGTCGTTCAGACTCCAAGCAGCAACAACATATCACACAATCATGAGGATTTGGGGAGTTTTTAATGTAGCATGAATCTACCTTTGTGGTTTTGTGCTTCTATCATACAGTACAAGTCACATTACATTATCATGCCAATGTGTTGCTTTGCATTTTTTTAAGTTGACAGTGCATTGGTAACTCACATTATATTTTCTCAGCACTTAGCCAGCTAAGAGTAACTTTTGCAAAATATTTTGACACTCAGCTGTAATGCATCTATAGTACTCTCACAACGCAATGCAATACTGAGGGATTCTGCGGTGACATTAACTAGACCAATAGGGCTACCGGTAGGGGGGTAAGCCATAGGGAGTCAAAGATGACTCTGACTTGACAGATAAAGCAACCAGTAGTGGGGAAACCCTAGAGAGTTAATAATGACATTGATTAGACAGATAGGGACTACCAGCAGGGGGGTAAGCTATAGGGACTACATACTAACATACTATTTGCCAGCAGATTAGGCCTTACGGTCTATCGAGTCTGCTCGAACTTTAGATCCTTAGTTGGGTGCCGAGACCCTCCCATCCCTTGTGCTCCAGAAACCGTATCATCCATCCCCACCCCTGGGACAGGACATCATCTGATACATCCACTTTCTGTGTCTGTCCCATCCTCTCTTGAAGCCCTCCACTGTGGATCTCTGAGACTAGCTCACGAGGCAGTGCATTCAAGGGTCCACCACCCGCTCAGTGAAAAACCTCTTCCTCTTTTCCCCCTTGCCCTTCCACCTTCCAACTTCAAACCATGCCCTCTGGTGGCCTCCCTGCTTTAGTCTAAAGATCCCTCCCATGTTTACCCTATGTATTCCTTGAGATGCTTGAGACCTCAATCTTGTCCCCTGTCTCTCCTCTCCTCCAGTGAAAACAGGCAGAGCTCCTTAAGTCTGTCCTCATCGTCAAATCCCTAGCCCTTGTATCATCTTTGTTGCCCTCCTCTGTACCCTCTCTAGAGCTGTATGTCCCTCTTTAAGTGGTCTCCAGTACTGCACACAGCACTCAAGGTGTGGTCTAACCAGTCCATTGTACAGCGGCAGAACCACTTCCTTGCTCCTAGAGGTGATCCTACATTGCATCCCAACATCCTGTTTGCCTTGCTGCCGCTCTCCTGCACTGCTCAGAGTTATTCATACATGCATCCACCATGACCCCTTGGTCTTTTTCCCCTATTGAGGCCTCCAGCGCCTCCCCTCCCAGGGTGTACTTGTGTTTAGGGTTTCCCCGACCAAGATGCAACACCTTGCACTTGGTGATATTGAAATTTAATTTCCATGTGTGAGCCCAGCTTTCCAGAGTGTCCAGGTCCCTTGCAGGGCCAACCTCCCTCTTCTCCCTCAACTACTGCTCCCATCTTGGAGTCATCCATGAAGAGACTCATTTCCACACCCTATACCCTCCCTGATGTCCATTTGTATGCATTAAACAGGATGGGACCCAGGACAATCCCTCGCAGTGCCCCACCTACCAACCTCTCTGGGGTTCGAGAGCTCCCCACAGACCACTACTCTCTAAGTCGTCCAGCTAGCCAGTTTTCAATCCATCTGACCATCAAGGGCCTACTCCTAACCCCATCAGTTTCTCCACCAGACCATTGTGGGGGACAGAGTCAAACGCCTTGCTGAAGTCCAAGAATAATACATCCACAGGCTTACCCCTGTCCAGTTCTGATGTTACCCATTCATAGAACTCCACAAGGTTGGTTTGACATGATCTACCTGGCACAAACCCATGTTGCCGACTATCCAGACCTCCCACCTCCTCCAAGTACACCCCAATCATTCCTTTAGTATACTCTCCATTAATTTCCACCACCGAGGTCAAACTGATGGGTCTATAGTTACCTGGTACTTCCTCGACCCTCTTTATGGATTGGTACCCATGTGCCTCGTCAATCCTAGGTACCCTCCCTGTCTCAAGTGACCTGCTGAAAAGCTCCACCAGGGGTGCAGCCAGTATGTCCGCCAATTCCCATAGTACTCTCGGATGAATGCCATCCGGCCCAGGAGATTTGTCTTTCTTTAGGGCCTTGAGGGCTAACCACACCTTTTTGGCAGAGATAGCATCATCCGTCCCCTCCACCTTCTGGCCTTTTTATCTTTACCCAGATGTGACACCCCTGGGGTACCTCTCTCTCCCTCTTGCTCCATTTTTGTTGCTCCCCTGATCCCACTTACTGATGTTTCTATCCCCTTCGTGCCTTGCTTTGTAGATATCCCATCCCCCTCCCTAGTGAACACAGAGGCAAAGTACTTGTTAAATACCTCTGCCTGGTCCCTCGCCTCTTCCACCCACCCTCCTTCTGATCTCAATCTGCTGAGATGGCCCTTAGTTTTTCTCCGCTCCCCAATGTACCGGAAGAACCCCTTTTCCCCTCCATGTATCCCCTGTGCCAGCCACTGCTCTTTACTGGACTTTGCTCCCCTCACCATACGGGTGACTTTTCTAGATGCAAGCTGGTACATTTCCTTATCCCTATCCCCTCTTGTTGTTTTATATTTTTTGTAGGCCGCCTTCTTTCCTCTGACTGCTACCTGTACCTCACTGGACCACCAGCATGGTTTATGTGACCTTGCTCCCTTACGTTTCAACTTAGTGCAGATCCTGACTGCCTCATGAAGTCCCCGTTTTATGACCTCCCATCTCCTTTCCACACTTGTCATTGAGGTAATCCCCATCAAGTGATCCTTGAGAATATTTCCCATGCCCATGAAGTCTGCCCCCTGAAGTCCACTGCCAGTGTCCTAGATCTCACCCCCTCCCCATGCTTAGTTGAAACCAGACAGTATTGTGGTCGCTCCCAGTCAGGGGGTCTTGTACAACCATGTCCCTTACCAGATCCCCATCTGCCAGAACCACATCCAGGACATGCTCCCTTTGTGGGCTCCATCACATGCTGTGTTAAGAAAACATCCTGGAAGCCATCCAGCAGCCTCTGCTCCTTGGCCACCTTAGAGGACATGGTTCCCCAGTTTGTACCTGGCGATTAAGGTCCCCATCAACACCACTCCTTCCTTTTGGTCCACACTGGGCAATGATGTTGTCCAGCAAACCATCCTCTAGAACCTCACTCATCCGGGGCCTATATGCTACACCCAGCTTGACCTTATTTCCCATGAGGATCGTAAGCGACCCACAGACCTCCACGCTTCCTCTGCTCCTACTCCTAGCAATTTCTATGTCATCTCTAATGAACATAGCCACTCCACCCTCTGCCCTCCTTTCTATCCTTCCTGAGCATAGTGTACCCCGTGCGTTTGGGTCCCAGTCATGGTTTTTGTTGTCCACGTTCCGTGACCGCTGCCACATCCCCGAACAGCATGGCCTGGAACTCTGGCAACTTGTTTCCCAAGCTCCTGGCATTTACTAACACCAACCCCACCCCTTATCCCTGATTCTCTTTTCGAACCCCACCCAGATTCCTTATACTTCATCCTCCCTCTGCTCCTCCTGAAACCTCCATCCCCAATCTGTTACCCCCTTCCCCCTTAGGCGTGAAGGCTACTCCCCTCATCGAGGAGAGAGGGCTTGTCAGCCCTCCTTATCCCTTCCCCTCACAAGTTTAAACCCCACCTTTCTTTGTATGTAGTCAGCCATCCCCTGTTTAAGGACTTCCTTCCCTAATGGGGCAAGATGAAACCTGTCCTTGGCATATAGTCCCTTATCCTCCCAAACTCCATTCCAGTTCCCTAACACCCAACCCCACTCCCTTCACCCCACTTCCTGGAGCCAGTCATTAACCTCTAGTGTCTTCATTTTTTTTCTCCACTGAGGCCTTTGGTACTGGCAATATCTCGAAAGGAAATGTTGCATCCATTATCCCGACAGACTCTGGCAAGTTCTTGGAACCTTGCTTGATTTCCAAATGCTATTTCCCTCTAGATCATTAATTTCCAAATGCACAGGAAATCGGTTTCCCTCCACAATCCCTAACCATTTCATACACCATGAACTTTGCTCTGTGCAGTGTCAGCCCAGGGATACACTACCTTCACCTGGCTATGGCATCCACCCCTGTCCCTCCCACTGGATACCCCTAATCATCGAGTCTCCCAATAACAGAACCTACACCGCCATCATCCTTATGGTTACCTCCACTATGCCCTCTCAGCCCCTTCCCCCCTTTTCATGATCTCAATTTCGTGGAGTCTTCCTGCCTTACTAGAGACCCCTTGTCACCCTCCCTTTCTGCCTCCTTGCTATTTTGCCCACTAACTCAAACTCCTTTGAATAGGTGTCCCTTTAACCCTCTCTTATCTGAACCATTTATCCTGGCCCTGATGGTTTCTCCTTCCCCCACACCGCCATCCTCCCCCCTTGTAATAGTACCCCTGCCTCCAGAGGCTCTCTGTGGGTCCCCTTTAGCTAGGGCCCCATCCTTGGTACTGACCCCCTGCTGAAAGGGGGCTCCTCTCCCACCTCCTTGTCTCCCAGTTTCTCTCCAATCATGCTCTCCTCTCTCATGTCTGGAATATGTTGCATCTCTCCCATTTGCTTAACATATATGTTTCCCCTTCTCCCTCTGGGACTATTTCTATCCTTTCCATTGCCGGTCTGTGATGCCCTATGGGTATCAGACTCCCTCCCCCCGGCCTCTGTATAAGTTTTCTCATTTCCACCAACCCCTTCCTCCCCCTCTAGGTTGCTTAGTAGCTCAAATTTATTGTGACACTCTGTGTCAGCCTCCATCAAGTAACCCAAGATTCCCCTGACTGCACCTCTAAACTGCCCCTCTTCTTCCCCTCTTGCTCTGTTCACCTTAGGAGCTCCCTTCCCACAGTCTGCTGTTTTAGGCTTCCGCACAACAGCCCCTCCTGACTCTTCTCCCTCCACTATCTTTGTATTCAGAATGTTCACCACGTACGCTTTCCCCTTAGCATCAACTTCCCTATCTAAGGGTCCTCTGTCCCTAATATCCCCCCTCCTGCTTGCTGTAACATAACGTCCTGTAATTTCAGAGCGTTGCCCCAGCCTCCCCTCAGCCCCACCCTTCTGCTGCCCATATCCACACCCCTTATCCTTGGACACCCCCCTCAGCTCCCCAGCTTACTCCTTAACCAATATACCTCACTCCTGATACAAGATAACTGTCTACAGAGTGGGCAGCCTCCCTCTCTCCAGGCCCAGTTTAGAATTATTGCCATCCCACAGCCTGTACAGCCTACAACCTTTCCAAATATGCCTGCCATGGTGGAATATGGCCACACTGTTTATCCCCCCTCTGTTTATAATGGCACACCCCCTTTTCTCAGTCCCTTTCCCCTGGAATACAGTTTCTCTCTATACTGACTGTAGTTATTTACAAACCCAATTTCAACCCCACCAATAAAGTTCCAAAGTCTCACAAACACATACAGTCCAGTGTGTGTTCGGTCCCACTAACAGTGTGTGTAAGCAGACATCAGGTACCGTATGATGTCACAGGCCCACAACTGCTGTTGCTTCAAATTTCAGTCCTAAAACAGAAATACTCAGCCTTTCAATCCCAACCCCAGTGGTTTTCAGTATTTAAGAAAGCCTACAAAACAGGGTGGGTGGCAGGGCTCTTACCAAACACCAGGCCAACAACACATTTAAATTTCCCTCTAATTAACCCTGACAAACAACTGTCCCAAGCCTCAAAAAGTTACAATATCACAGCCCAAGTAACAGTTCTAATTCAGGGTAATAATTTTTACCACATAGAGCTAATTTCACTTACAAACTATTCCAATATTTCAGTTAAAAACAGAATATAAACCCAGAGCTCTGTCCAACCAACCTGCTGCTGTGAGTTCCCAAGTGAACAATGGAGGCCAGGGTAATTCCTGTTTAAAGACAAGGTAATTGCAGCTAATGTCCCTTCCCCCAAACACCAGGCAAACAACACATTTAAATTTCCCTCTAATTAACCCTGACAAACAACTGTCCCCAAACCTCAAAAAGTTACAATATCACAGCCCAAGTAACAGTTCTAATTCAGGGTAATAATTTTTACCACATAGAGCTAATTTCACTTACAAACTATTCCAATATTTCAGTTAAAAACAGAATATAAACCCAGAGCTCTGTCCAACCAACCTGCTGCTGTGAGTTCCCAAGTGAACAATGGAGGCCAGGGTAATTCCTGTTTAAAGACAAGGTAATTGCAGCTAATGTCCCTTCCCCCAAACACCAGGCAAACAACACATTTAAATTTCCCTCTAATTAACCCTGACAAACAACTGTCCCCAAACCTCAAAAAGTTACAATATCACAGCCCAAGTAACAGTTCTAATTCAGGGTAATAATTTTTACCACATAGAGCTAATTTCACTTACAAACTATTCCAATATTTCAGTTAAAAACAGAATATAAACCCAGAGCTCTGTCCAACCAACCTGCTGCTGTGAGTTCCCAAGTGAACAATGGAGGCCAGGGTAATTCCTGTTTAAAGACAAGGTAATTGCAGCTAATGTCCCTTCCCCCAAACACCAGGCAAACAACACATTTAAATTTCCCTCTAATTAACCCTGACAAACAACTGTCCCCAAATCTCAAAAAGTTACAATATCACAGCCCAAGTAACAGTTCTAATTCAGGGTAATAATTTTTACCACATAGAGCTAATTTCACTTACAAACTATTCCAATATTTCAGTTAAAAACAGAATATAAACCCAGAGCTCTGTCCAACCAACCTGCTGCTGTGAGTTCCCAGTCTACAGTGACATTGACTAGACAGATAACGCTACCAGTAGGGGGTAAGCCATAGGGACTCTATGGTGACATTGACTAGACAGATAGGGCTACCAGTAGGGTTTACCAAGCCGGGCAGAGGGATGGAAAGAGCTCCTACTTGGCTGTTCCAGCTGAGGAGAAAAAACAGTATATGAAAAAATTAAATTATGTGGATGGCTGTACTCCATGAAAACTGGATGTTTCAGCCTGAAACCATTATAAACACTGATTATGCAGTATTAACCCTTCATTTGTCTACAAAACTACTGCATGACCAGGATCATTCTCTTGTATGAAAAAGGATTTTTATAGGTGCGCCTGACATGGGAAGGAATTATTGGTCAGCACAGCTTATTTTGTGATCTTGTAACACCACAGGGCATATACGACAGTTGGAGAACCAAAAGACCAGGTTCAGTTCCCACCAGAGCTACTTTGCTCACAGTCTAATCTTAAGCAAGTAACTTGGCCTTTCTGTGTCTCTATATTCCCACTCGTAAAATTGAGTTAAAACAGAACAGTGCAAATGGGATGGTTTATCTCTGTTTAGAACTCTTGGGTAAATAAATTATAAACAAATTATGAGGTGGAGGAGGAAGAGGTGGTTTTTCACTCATTCATTAATAAATGTTTGCATGAGTTTACCGTACAATACCCTACCAGAAATGAGAAACTGTATCTCAGCTGAGCTATCTGGGACAAAAAAAAAAAAAAACTGTAAAAAAACAATTGCAATGTTGCAGTGGAAAATAATGTGGAGATTGATCAAGAAGCTCGGGGAGACTGTTACAGGAAATGTGTTGTTTACATAAGGGAACGGATTAGTGGACTACTAAGCCTTTTCTTGCTGCCACTAGTTTTCAAGATCTGAGGTTCTTTTTCTCTATTTTGTAGGTGGTTTATGCTCTGAATACCAAGAACGATGAGCATGAGGCCACGTTGCAGGCTCTCAAGGATACGCACCAGGAAGAGATTCAGCGCATTATTGATGAGACAAGAGGAAAGATCTTACAATACAAAAGCAGGGTTGGTGAAGAAACGGACCTGCGGCAGCGCCTGCAGACCCTGGAAGATGCCCTGGAGCAGCAGAAGAGGCTGAAGGAGGAGGCCTTGGCAGATTTCGCCATGTACAAGAAGCAGGTTGAGGAAAGGGAGTTGAAAACAGAGAATGAACATGCTGAAAGGGTAATGTCCCTCTCCAAGGAGATGCTTGATGTGAAGAAAGACTTTGAAAATAAACTTCATCACTTTACCGAGCTTCAGCAAGCCCTGGAACTTGACAAGCAGGCAGCCATGTTGGAGCTGGAGAAGCAAAACCAGGAATCCAAAGACCTTCAAAACAGTGCATAATACTGAGGAGAGACAGTGTAGATGAGCGAGGAAAACTTGAGGAACAGTGCAAAGCGGAGATAGAGGCTTTAATGGAGAAATAGAAACCCTTAAATCTGAGAATCTGAAAGTAATTAAAGAATATGAGCAAAAATCTAATAAATTACAGGTCTCATATGAGAAGAAAAAAGAAGCCCTGAAAAGGCCCTGCAGCAGTCAGTGACCGAGACATTGAAACAGTGGCAAGGCGAGAAGCTGAAATAAGGAAAAGCATGCAGGCCAGGAGACTGTTCTGCAGCAGAAGGTAGAAAAAACTTGAGGCTGATGTAGAGACCAAAGTTCAGAAGATAAATGATTTCAAGAAGCATTGTCAGAAACTGCAGGGACGAATAAAGGTAACAAAATGGTCAAATCATGGTGAAAGGAATGAAAATAAATTTAAAGTAAAAACTTGTTATGTTTAACAAGGCAGGTAAAAGACTAGAGCTTCATAAGTAAGGAAACCCACTAGTAATGTCCCAGAAGGAGGCCAGATAGTGAGGTGGCAATCGTCATCACTAGTTTTTGCTGTTCTGTTTCAGTTCATGCATGCTGGTTCTGTGACACCCTGCTAACGCTGGATGTTTATAAGTACCAAATTCTATTGCAGATTATTGTGCAAGATTAGATGTCAGTTGTTAATGTAGCTTGCTTACAATTAGTGCAGGCAGTAATGTTGCTTACTGCATGCATTACAGATGAAATGATCTGAAGCAGAGTGTTAATGCTGTTTGTCGCATAATTATTGCACATTATTATAAGGTGCCAAGGAAAGATTCATAATAGGGTATAAACTTGAACCAGGAACCAAAATAAGGTGCAGTTTAGCACAGAATGCCTGGGATGACTCAATGAATTTTGTTTGGTTTGGTTTCCCAGAGGTTTCTGTCACTGGTGTTTTTCTCCTTTTATCCAGGGTCCATATACTAAATATCCAACACATATTCTCTCTGCCAGGTTGCAGAGATTAGGCAGGATGGACCACTGGTTAGATTCTATCTCAGCAATTCTATGACACTGGCTTCCTGTTAATACTGCTAGTGGGAACCAGTCCATGTACACAATGGCTGAGCTATCCAGGAAAATATATATAAAATAAATAAATGAATGCCTTAATAAAACTGGTGCATACATAAATAAAACTGGAGTCAGAATGGCTCAGTTGCTAACACTTCTGCCTGTGGCTCAGAAGGTTGTGGGTTCTAGTCCCACACCAAGATTGGGCTCATACTATAAACAGTGGCACTTATGTGCAGTCTTAAGGGGATGCTGTCTTGCTAGGGTGTGCTGTCCTTTGGATGAGATGTTAAACTGAGGTCCTGTCTGCCTGGTCTGGTGGCTGTTCAGGTGGACATTAAAATCCTATTGCACTTCTTGAGAACAGGTATGGAGATTTTTGTATTGGAAAACAAGGAACAGTGTAAACACTGCAAAATAATACAGAAACAAAGCAACTCAAGAGACTATAAAGCACAAAGATTAAGCAAAATTGTCTAAAGAAAAACAACAAAAATCAAAATATTATTCACAAAATTCAAAGCAGGGACACGAGGATGTAGATAAAAAGCAAAAAAAAAAACAAAACATGGAGCATAACAATGCTAGGACACTTAAAACAGAATAAAACACATTTAAGTCACAGCCTTGCCAGTTCAAGTCAAGTCATGTTGTGCCATCCTTCTGATAAAGAAGCAGAAGAGCAATACTTAAATTCAGTACAGTAAATAATAGGTAATTCAGAGGCAATGTTGTTAACAAGATCAAGCTGAGTATACAGTCTTTGCTGCAGAGAGAAATGACACCTGTTGAGCCATAGGTGCCGTTTAAAACAAGAGAGCAGTACATCCGATCAACCACAATGCCATTTCCCCAGAGCAGTACTATATTGACCAAACACTAGAGTCCCATAGTTCACATCCCGGAACTGGGGTCCACCCACTGGGCAGCAACCAAGTCCCAGAAACCCCCTTGTCTCCATTTGGTTATTACACCCTGCCTAGCATGTGTCCAATCTGACATCTGCTTGTGCTTCTGATTGCCCATAACATTTGGTCTGTTGTGGCAAACATAGAAACATAGAATCTGATGGCAGAAAGGACCGCTTGGTCCACCTAGTCTGCCCATTTCCCTCACAACTGTATGGTGTTCCACATCTTAGGAGGTATCCTGCTTTCAGATGACTGCCGCAGTAAACATCTACAGGTCCCAAGAGACACAAGTACAAACATTCAAGGCTTAGAGGATTTTCTGTCTAGTATTAAAGTGTACAGGGCCTTCCTGGGCACATCCTACAGCTGAGCGTATGTAATATCCAAAGGCTTAAGTTTGGAAAAGGCCTTCTTAATATACAGAGGAGTTATTACTGATAGCCTTAAAACTTGCAATTTCCTTAATTCCCACACCTTCAGCCAGACTGAAATAACAATTTGCACCCAAGGGGTTCAAGGTTTCTCTGTTGCCAAAATCAGGGGCCTGATATTATATGAGAAAAACAGACCAAGGAAAATTATATGAGAAAAACTGACCAAAGGAAAAAAACAAAGGGTGAGTCGTGGCCACCCACCCCCTGTTTAACTGGATGGTAAGTAATATTATGCTAAACTGGGTTCGATCTACTTTCCCAAAGCCTATGGAAAAATTACTCAGAAGGGCAATTTCCAAACTGGAGGAGGAAAATGTGACTAGTGTTTGAAAAGTGGAACTAAAAAGTTTTAATCATGAAAACTCTTCTCTTGTTTCTAAGACTCCTGTTTTCCCAATTCAAGTATACATGGCCAGTTTAATTTGACAAGATCTCCTGAGCAAAACTTTATACCCAAAGTGATTAAGGCTCTATCTGTAGCTTGATACTCCAACTGACTGGGGCAAGGCTGGACCTTCACCCAACACCCTCCTCACACATTTTGTCAAAGTGCCTCCAGAAAAGAGGCCAAACAAGCAAAATCATCACAAAGATTGCAGAATTGTAGGGGTATAATGAATCAGTAGACACACATCGTCTGCATAGGTGATGGCCTTATGTCTAATCTCCACTTCCAGAGTTTGCAAATGCCAAGTGAGTGGATCCTACTCAAGTTTCCTCAGTAGTGGAACCAAGCAAAGGATGTAGAAAATAAGGCTGAAAGGGCACCCCTGGCACACTTCTTTGGAGAACCGGCATGGGGTACACAGCCAGACGGTCACTACTGGATAGATGGAGGCCTTACTGTATGAACACTCAATGTAGTGTATAAAATTCAAAGGGATCCTAAAACCTTTAAAAACATACCACTGAAGCTGGCCCATTGGTGCAGCGGTAGCGCTACTGCTCACAGTGCTGGCAACCCGAGTTTGGGAACAAGCTCAAGTCATCAGGGGCTGGCCAGAGGGAGGAGGATTGAACATCCCAGAGAAGGCTCTCCTCCTCTAGGGAGGGAGGGTGGTAGCTACTGCCTCAAAATGGCCACCTGGGTGACCACAGGTAATGGTGCAGGCAGGGGAGCTCAAGTCAGGGAGGGGAGATGTCAATGGAGCTGGACGCATTACGCACCTTTGGTGCATGTCTCACGCAGCTCATGGTCAGTTGGCATCTCAGGGGCAGGGAAAGAAAAAGGAAAGATCCTCCACTAGGCAGAAATGATGGTGCTCTCACTCTGCAGGCCCTGCATCGCTGACCTCGGCACCTCGACTCCGGACCGAGCATGATCCCATCAACCCTGCCCTGGGGAATAAGCCAGGAGGAACAAGGAAGTCAAGAGGGAAGTCCAGGAGAAGGCAGGTGACAGGACTGGGAGCGGGAGATGGTCAAAGATGAGTGGGGAGCAAAAAAAAATAAAAATACCGCTGAAAGTCATGGGAAACTTAGTCAAAAGCCTTGCGTTGGTCCAAGGATAATAGACCCCCCACAATCTATTTGTATTCCTTCTTTCCACTATTTCTCATAATAGAATGAGATGGTCTTGTATGGTCCTCCTGGAGCAGAGCAAGCTTGTGACAGGAGCCTAGATGCCCAACAGCTTGTCATAATCTGGATGCCAGTATTTTAAATTATTTTAAATCTGAGTTAAGGAGACAGATGGATCTCCAATTATTTAAATCACTCTTCTCACCAACTTTGTATAAAGGAAGCAACAAGCTGTCCTTCATGCCAGGACCAAGAGAGGGATGTTGCAAGAAAAAATTAAAGACCCAGGCCAGCTCCCCCAGGATTGAAGGGTGAACCAGCTTATAAAATTCACTCATTAGTCCATCTTTCCCAAGGGCAGTATTGTTTTTTTTTGTGAATGGATGGCTGAAGAAATCTCACTGGTAAATCTCACCTTGTAGCAGGGGCAAAAGATCCTCTGAGATCTGGGGTAAGCCAAAGGGCAGAGAAGAAAGCCTCTGTCCAAGCATTGGACGTGAAACCAGGTTCAACTAATTTGCTGATATATGTGGATGTGATAGCCACTATTTCCTTAGTATTAGTTTGCAAATTCTCATGTTCATCTTCAACACAAAAAATGCTCTTGTGGTCCACCGACTTCCTACATGCTTCATAAGGCCACAAATAGGGGTATTTCCCCTGTGTCCCATAATTTTATTCTTTCTGCAGGGCCAAAGACCTACGTAGATGAAACCTAGTAATTTCTGTACCGGCTTTAAATTTGCAGTTTAGGAACTATTATCGTCCCCATTTTCTATAACCATAGACTGACGTTTTTGCAGATGTGCTCAGTTAATTAAGTAGTCAAAATATTAGTTTCTACTGCTTTCCTCCCCATCTCTGAAAAAAAAGAATTTTAATTCCACCTTAGTATCTTCCCACGAGAGGAAGGGGTTATTGTAACATATGAGAGCGGACTTCCTTGCAGAAATCAGTTCCCCTAAAGCTTCCCTTACCACCTCGCTATCCAGTAAGGAAGGATTCAGTATCCATATCCTTGTGATACCTCTGGAAAAGACCCAGAAACAATCTGAACCACTATATGGTCAGAGAATTCCTTTGGATGAGTCTTGCCTGATTTAAACTGGAGAGAAGAGGAAACGAGGAAAAGTCAATTCTTGTGGCCAAAGGCCCTCTGTAATAAGTGGGATCCCTCCTCTTTGGGAATTTAAAAGAGTATCTGTTAATCCAGAAGTATGTACCATAGAAGCTAAAAAGGACATATCGCAAAATTGTTTTTTTTTTGTTCCGATGTAAGCTCCTCGGTCCAAATGGGAGAGACCACAACTGAAGTCTCCTGCCAAAATCATCGGTATGGTTGTAAAGAGATAATGCTGTATGATTTTCAGTGTATCTATTCTGCCAGTTTTTGATTGTGGTGCATAGACATAGAAACATAGAAACTGATGGCAGATAAGGGCTGCATGGCCCATCCAGTCTGTCATTTTTAGGGGCACTAACTAACCTATAAAGATGACCGTTATGTTTAACATTCATCAGTAACACACGCTCAGGGCTAAAGTCCACGAGCTTCACAACCTCAGCCTCGGGCGTGTGGAAGAGGCATGCCACACCCCAGCAGGGGTCAGGGCTAAGAGACCAAAAGGATGGTCCCATAAACCAAGCTTTCCTCATGAAGGAAACCTCAGCCACGGTGTGTAACCTGGTGTCCTGGAGAAAGGTCACCTTACAAATTTGACAGTTTAAAAAAGGAGAAAGCCATATGCCTTCTATTTGGGTTCTTCAAACTCTTAACATTACCTGTTGAAAAGAAAAGGTCAGGGGTAGACATCCTTAGTAAGATGGTAAAGAAAGAAAAACCCCACATAGTCATTATTTTTTCTTCCACGAACCCCCTCTCGTAGTCTTACCCTTCCTCTGTTTTTTGCAGGACACATCGATCACAGGATCTTCAGTCTCTGAGGAAGGACTGGGTTGGGAGAAGGGTACAGAGGAGATATCGGAGTCATCCTCCATTTCTCCCCATTGCCTCTGGGACTGTAGAACATCATAGCGATTGGAGATAGTAACCAAGACCAGTTTCAGAACTTTAGACTTAGGTTGGTTCCAGGTTCTCCATCTTATGGTTACCATTTTTAACTTGTCCGTATCTGGTGTAGGTGGGGGGACATTATCTCCATTTGATCATCCTCCTGGTGCGGTTTAGATGGCAGGGAGCTGTCTCTGGCAGAACTTGGTCTGGGTTCCGGGCCCTCATCTGTGGGGAAGGGAGAGTTGAAAGCTCTGCAACAGAGACTGAAACCGATGTTGGGAGTGGTTCTTGCCAGTGTTGACTGTTGTAGATGAGGGGGCAGCACTGGTTACCTCTCAAAGGTGGCGGGGCCTCTGTTTAATAAGCTGTGGTTCCTTGGGGCCATGGACACATACACATTCTGTTCAAGTTGTTCTTTCTGGCCAGGCTGGTTGTGAGCTGACATGGGGTAGCTGTGGTAAGAATGTCTGAGTTCTTCACAGGAGTTGCATTTCAGCTTATTAATACATTACAGACTGACTTGACTCACCTCATCACACAGGCTCCACTTAACCTGGTTGTAAGTCCCACTTAGGTGGTCATAGGAGCCACCAGTAACACACCGTAACACAGGGTGGAGTACCAATCTGACCAGGTAACATTTAAAGTGTTTAAGGCTAGCTTTGTGCTGCCTTTGTGGATTCATTTGAGCTGCATGCTTATCAGAGAATGGCCAGTTTGAGGCAGGACTGTGGGAGGAAGCCCTGGCGAGATGGATGCATTCTGGGCCAGGTAGGCCAGGGTGTGTTGTTAGGCATGCAGTTGGCATGTGGGCCACAGCTATGCACGTATGTTATAGTGTTGTAGATGTTGCCATAGGGGTGCTCCGTGATAAGAGGGTCAACTGATTTAGGGTCATTCAGTGGCTGCAAACAGAGAGTGGGCAGGAGTATAAGAATTAGCATTAGTCTGGTTGCCATGTCCAAAATTAGAAAAGGGTGTTGGCACAGCAAGCAGGGTCTTGGGAGGGGGAGAAAAGTAAAAGAAATTAAAATGTGATGGAGCTAGTGGAGTGTCCTGGCTTTATAAGCAGATGTGTACCCTTACAGTTTGGTGGTGACCTATAAAGGAAGATGACTTTAAGGGGAGGACAGGACAAGTGTTAGGCCTAATAGCTGCACTCTGCATCTTTAAGTGGAGCAGCAATGTTAGTGAGAAGGAAAGAAGAAGATTGCAAACGGGTGGTGCCAAGGGGGGAGGGATAGTATTTAATAAAGGCTGCAGCTGGGGAAGAGGGGTGGCCATAAAAATTCAAGCAAGAAGGAGACAATAGGAGAGAAACTGAAGCCGAAATTGGATTAGGAAAGCAGCGTACTAGCTCTGTAAGTGTACAGAGAGCATGTGGTGCCTGCTTCTATGATTGTGTTTAACTAAAATGTATCAGTTCAGCTTGAACTGAAAAAAATCTGATGGTTTGTTTATTTATTTATTAAGTTTTATTGACCAAGGAAGTACACTAGACACAGAGGCATCTGGTACAATCCAGAGGTTACAAGACAAGCAGTACAATAAAGACAGTCAAATGCAATGCAGTACAGACAAGGAATACAGTAGTACATGATAAAGGAACAGAATTAAAAATATACTGTGAGATACAAAAATACAACATGGGTTCTAAACATGCCAGCCAATAGAAGAAACAAAAACTGAGAATTGCAGGTTACAGTACGTTAAACTTAAGCACAGTTAAGAATAAAACAAATACTGCCTATTTCCAGCCTCATCCGGGGGGCTATAGATTGAAACCAAACCACATTAAGCTTTTGACCTTTTGTTGGTATTTTAGTAAATGGGGGATTAGGCTTGGATACAAGAGAAATACCCCTACTCTTTTTGAGAAGTGCCCTGGGATCTTTAACCTCCACCTGAACAACCACCAGAAGAGGCAGACAGGATCTTGCTTTTCCAAAGGACAGCACACTTTTGACAGTACAGCATCTCCTTGGTGCATATTGCACTGGTGTGCCAGCATTTTTATGATATTATGAGTTCAATCCCGGTGTGGGACTAGAACCTATGACTTTCTGGCCCAAATGCAGATGTGCTACCAATCAAGCCATACTGACAACTAAGGGTTTATCACAGTAATCAAAAGACTCTGTTCAAGTCTGTTAACAGTCACATTCAGAACTGACCAGCTTCTTAAACCTAGTTGGGACTTAACCAACTGGTATTTATTCACTTATGTACAGATTCATAGATTTGATAACTGGATTGTTCCACTGAACACAAGAGCCATTTTCAGTGGCTGATGCAGCTGCAAGGCACAAGTGTGGAGATAAAAAACAATAAAGGTTTAAGTAATGACTAAATAATAAAACAATTACATGTAGTGTATAGTAGAATGCTGTTCTGTATGGAAATCCATGCTAAAACAGCGTTGTTGTGCTGCGCTAGCGACATCATGATGTGTGCAGCTGCACTGAGTACATCACTAGTGCAGCACAACATAGAGGATAATGTATAGTCTACAATCAATAACAAGCATATGTACTCATTGAGAATTGCTGTGGCGACAGTTTGACCTTCGAGAGCAAAGCTCGAGAGGTTCATCGCCATGGCAACCTCGGGTTGTTTACATACTCTTGTTATTGATTGTAGACCACACATTGTCTTTTATAGCGTATGGTCTACAATCTGGAGTTAAAAGTAAAACGTTTTACTTCTTACTTTCATGTTTTTTTGTCAAAGCTGCTCTGCTCCGCTATCACTTTCACTGCCGCAGCCGCTTCCTGAACAGAAGTGGTAGGTAGACACGCATGCTCAACCGCATTCCATGCTATGCTGCAGTAGCTATGTAGCTAGTGCAGCATAACAGCTACGATGACATAGTTACTGCAGCATAACAACTGTATTCTAGTTATGGATTTTTATTCATAACAACGTTCCACCATACTAAAAGATAGTTTTCATGCATAACTGTTCTCCAGCCCCAGCTGCTGACTCTAATTCCTCTCACGGCTATGCAATCTGCAGGATGTTTCTGACCACTTGTTTTGGTTCCTTTATCCTGGTTACCTTCTATTTATTTATTTAATCAATTTTGGTAACCGGGGATGCCCACTGAGCCCGGAAGGTCCCTTTTTCAGGGGCGACCTGGAATTAGTTACAGAAGTATACAAGTACAATAAAGGAAACAAGGTCACAGTGCAAAATAACATTAGAGAAAAATCAAGTACATGGATAAACAGTGCTGACATTGTAAAAGTATGTTGCATCCAGGTATGAAGTAATTTCTTCCCTCGTTTGTTCTAATCTGTTATGTTGATGGAGGGAGCGGTCCTCCATGAGAAATGAAATGTGGTTGCAGTGCGGTTGTTGTGGTCAATCAGTCCGTGTGTGTTCTGCATGCTGGCTGTCATGTAGGATGCTGTGGCTGTGGGGATCCTGTTTTGCTGTGTCACTTGCTCGATTCATTTTTATGTTGCTTGCACGCATGTGCAAGAAACATAGTGCCATCATCCGAGTTTTCGGAGGTGTGGCACCCATCTTCCAATGCAGTCAGTGTGTTTGCAGGTGCGGCCCCAGTTCCCCAATCACTGCTGCAGCTGTCTATGACAGCAGTTGAAAATGCAGTGGTCATACAGTTGAAAGGGAGAGCTCCGCTTCAGTGAGCAGAGCTCCCCCCTCCACACACACACACGCGTGCACGCACACATACTGCATGCTCATGCGCCTTCCACCTCCCCCCCACCACACTGTACAGCCGACAGGGGTGCCCAATCCCCCATCGGCTCCACGGAGATACCGGAGCATTAAGGATCCCTCTTGCACTCACGGATAATTACGGCAGTTTCAGATGCCGCTCACATAGCACTGCTCCGCCCATCACAGCATCGGAGGTTGGCAGTACACGCCCATCATGACCGGTACATTGAAATAACTAGGAAACTATATAAAAGCAAAATACGGGGCAGAGCCCCAAAATACAAAAAGACACCAAATCGATAGAATAATGTTTAAGGCACAACTACTTCATTGGTGCACCGAGGCGTGGAGGCGGGCGCCCCACATAAATATTTTTTCACGCATAGCGGGACCTAGTCCTCGGTATCGCCGGCTCCACTACCCCCCAAAGCACCAGGTGCCATGCTGGAGCCCACCCAGCATGGCAAAATGTTTATGGCCGATGGGTGCACAATCCCCGTCGGCTGCATGCCCCAAGGCATCCAGGTGCCAAGCTGGGAGCCACCTCAGCATGACAAAATGATGTTATGGCCGGCGGGGTGCCCAATCCTCGTTGGCTCCAGCCCCCAACAGCCTTCCAGCTGCCACGCTGGGAGTCCACCCCAGCGTGGCAAACGTCCCTCGTAGTCTTATTAAAAAAAAACCTGTGAATAAAAACTATCCCTCGGCGCTTCTTCCTGGCCCCTTCCCACAACCTGCACCCACCCACTGTGCACCCTGCCTCCCCACACTTCCCCCTCACCCCATACTTACCTCCGGACCTCAGCGCGACGATCTTCTGTGGACCGGGAACACATCTGCACTCTTCAAAACTGACCATGAACTGAGGAAATGCCGGTAAGCTGTATAATGGGATAGATAGGGTTTTTCAACTTTGCTGCATATCTCAGGCATTTTTGGAATTTTACACCAAATTTTCAACATGGAGTTTTGGGACCCCTCCTCATGAATTCTGTCACTGTCATGGTGTTAATCGGGCCGAAGGGTGATTTAGCGATCACTGCGCCAAAATCACCTTTGGGACTGATTAAAATAATTGATGCCAGTGTTCATGGGTGAGCTCTCAAAAAAGCCTATGTTACAAATTTGGTGAGAAAACTAAAACGACTGTTTCTGGCGTGCGTTGCGCAATTCTCACGCGCTCATAAGTTCGAGAATTTTTAATATTTGCATTCCGAATTTCAACATTGCCATTTTACCACACCTCCTTATGAGCAGTACAGCTGTCATTTTTCACATCTCGCCCAAAATGTGTTTCCGCGCATGTAGCGCACAATGGTGCAGTCAGTGTGCGAAATCAATGTATGGGACACATTAAGAAAATCACAGTGACACTGTTCATGAGCAGAGGTCTTAAAATGGCTATGTTGAAAATTTGGTGAAAAAATTTCTAAAAATGACTGTTTTACGAGTGTGCATTGCGCAGTTCCTCATGCGCTTTCTGCGTTTCACATTTTAATATTATCACTCCAGATTTTCAACATTGCCAGTTTACCACACCTCCTTATGAGCAGTACAGCTGTCATTATTCACATGTCACCCAAAATGTGTTTCCATGCATGTAGCGCACAATGGCGCAGTCGGTGTGCACAATCAATGTTTGGGACAGATTAAGAAAATCACAGTGACACTGTTCATGAGCACAGGTCTCTTAAAATGGCTATGTTGAAAATTTTATGAAAAATTCCCAAAAATGACTGTTTTAGGAGCGCACATTGCGCAGTTCCTACGCACACTCGCAAGTTTGCAAATTTTCAATATTTTCACTCCAGATTTTCAACATTGCCATTTTACCACACCTCCTTATGAGCAGTACAGCTGTCATTTTTCACATCTCACCCAAAATGTGTTTCCTCGCTAGTAGCGCACAATGGCACAGTCGGTGTGCATAATCAATGTTCGGGACAGATTAAGAAAATCACAGTCACACTGTTCATGAGCAGAAGTGTTAAAATGGCTATGCTAGAAATTTGGTGAAAAAATCCCAAAAAATGATTGTTTACGAGCATTTGTTGCACTGATCCTACGCTCGCTCGTAAGTACGTGAATTTTCAATATTTGCACTCCAGATTTTTAACATTGTCAGTTTACCACACCTCCTTATGAGCAGTACAGCTGGCATTTTTCACATCTCGCCCAAAACATGTTTCCGCCCATGTAGCACACAGTGGCGCAGTCGGTGTGCGAAATCAATGTATGGGACACATTAAGAAAATCACAGTGACACTGTTCATGAGCAGAGGTCTTAAAATGGCTATTTTGAAAACTTGGTGAAAAAATTCCTAAAAATGACTGTTTTACGAGCGTGCGTTGCGCAGTTCCTATGCACACTCGTAAGTTACGCAAATTTTTAATATTTGCACTCCAGATTTTCAACATTGCCATTTTACCATACCTCCTTATGAGCAGTACAGCTGTCATTTTTCACATGTAGCCCAAAATGTGTTTCCGTGCATGTAGCGCACAATGGTGCATTCGGTATGTGCAATCAATGTTTGGGACAGATTAAGAAAATCACAGTGACACTGTTCATGAGCAGAGGATCTTAAAATAGCTATGTTGAAAATGGAAAAAAATCCCTTCAGGCGTTCTGCAATGTTATTAATGAAGACATTGAACAGGACTGGCCCCAGCACCGATCCCTGCAGAACCCCACTGGTCACCCCCTCTCCCTAGACTGCACCACATTTACCACCACTCTCTGCCTCCTGTCTGTTACCCAGTTTCTAACCCAATTTACCACCCTTTCCCCCATGCCCAGCCTACCCAGCTAGTTTATCAGCCTCCTATGTGGGATGGTGTCAAAGGCTTTGCTGAAATCAAGGTAAGCATTGTCCACTGCCCCACCCTGATCCACTTCCTTTGTCACCTAGTCAAACAAATCAACCAAATTTGTCTGACATGATGTCCCCACTGTGAACTTCTGATCATAGGAGACTCCATGATTTGGGGAGTTGATACCCATCTCCAGCCAGGGGTAATGGTCAGATGTCTCCCAGGTACATCAGCATGGAGAGACACTGACCGCATTGCTAAAATTGTTCACAAAGCAGGAGAAAACATTGATGTCCTAGTACACATAGGGACTAATGATCTCACCAGCTGGTCAGTTGTGGAGACCAAGGAACACCTGACCAGGCTGAGTGACAAACTATCATCCATTTCATCCGGCATCTCCTTCTCTGAGATCCTGCCAGTCTGGGAGAGGGGGGAAGATGGCGGAAGGTCAGAGAAGGGGAGATAGGGGAGCTAAACACGTGGCTCAAGGGCTGGTGCCAGGAAAAGGACACAGATTTGTGAGGAGCTGGCAACAGTTCTGGGGCGAAAGTTCTTTAAATTTGATGGACTGCATCTGACTAAGGAGGAGTCAGTGCATTGGGGCAGAAGTTTGGCGTCTTTGCAGAATATTTAAACTAGCAAAGGGGAGGGGTGCAGCACCCGATCTGTCGAATGGGAAGAACACCCTCCCCCTCAGCTAGTGGTCAAACAGGGATTCAGCATGTTTGCAGTTCATTTGCATCACCAGGTAAGAAAAAGGTTTGTCTCCCCATACGATGCACAGGGGTAATGCCAAACCTCACCCAACAACTAACACACGAAATCAGCCAATGGAAAATCATGTACACAAATGCTCACAGCCTGGAAATAAGATCCCAGACCTGCAGGCAATAATGTCAGAGGCTAAACTGGACAAAGTAGCAATTAGTGAGGCGTGGTTTACCAGTAACCACACTTGGGAGACTTCAGTACCTGGCTATGTATTGTTCAGAAGAGACCCGAGGTGCAAAAGGGGAGGAGTGGCCCTGTATGTCAATGAAAATATCAAAGCTACAGAAATTCAGAATACACATAAGGAGCCAGAAGAATTGTGGGTCACCCTGGAAACGGAAATGGGACAGCCATAAGAACGGGGTTGTCTACAGGCCCCCAGACCAGGGGAGGACATAGACACATTACTGTTAGAAGATATACAAAACATGACAGCTAAAGGGGAGGTTCTGATAATGGGAGACTTCAACATGCTGGATACAGATTGGTCAATACCAGCAGGAACATCTGCCAGAACTAGACACATAGTGGATTCCCTGGAGGGGGAGGGCCTCAAACAACTGGTACAACAACCCACAAGAGACAGGGCTATCCTAGATCTAGTACTGACTAACAGGGAAGGGATCACAGATCTCAGGTAGAAGGTCACCTGGGGGCCAGTGACCATCACATGGTATGGTTCAATTTGGCTACTACATCTAAATCATCCCATTCAAGGCAAAATATGAGACTTCAGAGGAGCTGACTTTGATAGGATGGCCAACAGGATTAAGCTAGCCCTGGCAAAAGAAACACAGGTGAGGGGTACAGGCAAAGTGGGCAAGCATTAAGAATGCAATACTTGAAGCAACATCCCATTGTGTTAGACAGAAAAGGAAGTGCAAAGAAGAAGGAAACCACTGTGGTTCTCAAATAGAGTAGTAGAAAAGGTCAGAGCCAAAAGGCTGGCCTTCAGGAAATATAAGGAACACAGCGGGATGAAGATGGAGGCATACCAAACTGTCCTAAGGGAAGCAGGAAGGCAGTAAGGCAGGCAAAGTCCCAAACTGAGGAAACACTAGCATGAACAGTAAAGAAGGTGACAAGACTTTCTATAGATACATTAGTGAAAGGAGAAAGTCCAGAGGGGTATTGCTAAGCTTAATGGAGAAAAGGGAGCACGTGAGGAGGAGGACCATGTAAAGCATCTATCCTAAATAGATACTTTTGCTCAGTATTTACTGAAGAGAAAGTGGGCAGGGCCCACAGCTCAACACCATGGACACAGGGGAGGAGGAGCACTACTCCCTTCACAAAAGAAAGGGTCCCACAAGAGCTTGCTAAGCTCAGGGTGGATAAGGCAATGGGACCTGATGGCATACATCCCAGGGTACTTCAGAAGCTAAAGGTGGAACTAGCAGAGCCATTAGCAGAACTGTTTAGTGAGTCTCTAAGCACAGGAGAGTCCCAGAAGACTGGAGAGGGATCATGTGATCCCGCTCCACAAGTGGTAGCAGGGAGGCAGGGAACTACAGACCAGTCAGTCTTACCTCAGTAGTGGGCAAGATTATGGAGGCACTCCTTAAGGAAAGGATAGTGCAACACCTGGAATCCATGGGGCACAGGATCCAAGACAGCATGGATTTACAAAGGAAGGTCCTGTCAAACTAATCTCATAGATTTCTTTGACTGGGTAACCAGAGTGGTGGACCAAGGGGGAGCAGTTGATGTCGCCTACCTTGACTTCAGCAAAGCTTTTGACACTGTTCCACATAGAAGATTGATAAATAAGCTGGGTAGGCTCAGGGTGGGTCAGAAGTTGGTCAACTGGGTGGCAAACTGGTTGACGGGCAGAAAACAGAGAGTGGTGGTAAATGGTATACAGTCAGAAGAGATGCAAGTCATAAGTGGGGTACCTCAGGGATCAGTCCTGGGGCCAGTCCTCTTCAACATCTTCATTAGTGACCTTGCAGATGGACTAGAGGGTAAGGCTTGTCTGTTTGCAGATGACACCAACATCTGCAACAGAGTAGATGATCCAGATGGGGTGGGCAGAATGAGAAGAGATCTGGATAAACTAGCAAAATGGTCAGAAGAGTGGCAACTGGGATTTAATTCAAAGAAGTGCAAGATCATGCACATAGGGAAGAGAAACCCTGAAGCCACCTATAGGCTGGGAGGGGAGTTGCTAGCAGTCACAAAGGAAGAAAGAGACTTGGGCATCATCATCACTGATGACCTGAAATCATCCAAGCAGACCTCTAAAGCAGTAGGTAAGGCTAGGGGTGTTAGGGTGTATTAGTAGGGGTATCACAAGTCGTAAGAGGGAGGTAATAATCCCTCTTTACAAGACACTGGTTAGGCCCCATCTGGAGTACTGCATGCAGTATTGGAGGCCACACCTTCACAAGGACATTAACTAAATTGAGGCAGTCAGAGAAGGGCAACCAAAATGGTGCAGGGACTGCATCAGAAGACATATGAGGACAGATTAACAGAGCTCAATATGTATACCCTTGAGCAAAGGAGGGAGAGAGGTGATATGATCGAGGCATTCAAACATCTTAAGGGCATTAACAAGGTGAAAGAGTCTAACATGTTTCAATATAAGAAAATAGCAGGACAAGAGGACACAGCATGAGATTAGAGGGGTGCATTAAGGGGAATGTGGAAATTCTTTTTCACAGAAAGGTGGTGGATGAATGGAATGGCCTACCTCAAGTGGTGGCTATGAATACAGTGCAGGGCTTCAAACAGGCATGGGATAGGCATAAGGGAGCAATACAAATGACTATGAATAGATAGGCCACTGACAGAGCAAAGGCTGATGGCACATTTATAAGGTAGAAATAGAAATGGGCAGACTGGATGGGCCTTGCGGTCCTTATCTGCCGTCAACTTCTCTGTTTCTATGTTTCTATGAATCCATGTTGTCTATGGTCCTGGGCTCCGATGGCTTCTAGATGCCCCACTATCCTTTCTTTAAGCAATGTCTCCATGATCTTCCCCACTACTGAGGTGAGGCTGAATGGCCTATTCCCTGCCTCCTCCCTGCTGCCAGACTTCTGTAGAGGGACCACATGTGCCCTCCTCAAGTTCACTCATGTTGAATGACTCAGTGGACATGGCTGCCAGAGGTACTGCTATCTCCCTTTGCAGTTCTCTTAATATCCTTGGGCGTATGCCATCTAGTTCCATCACTTTGTCCACCTTCAATTTAGTGAGCTCCTGCAGGACTCTTTTGCCTTTGAATGGACTATTGTCCACCTCTTCACCCCCTTGGCAGCTGCTGTACTGTTGTGGCCCTTGCCCTTTCCACTTTTCTGTGAATACTGAACGGAAAGACACAGTGGATGTCTTGGGAGGAAGGCATGGAACTATCATTTCCAAATACCTAAACAGCAGATACAAGCAAGCAACATTCGGCATTGACAAATGCTTGTTTTTTCTTGTTATGCCTGCTCACACACTATAAAAGATTGTGTATGAGTAGACGTACACAGACAAGGTTGTGCTTGAATCTGTAGGTTTCCTTGATAATAGGAGACCTCTCGAGCTGCAATCTCGAGGTCTCCTGTTACCAAGAAAACCTCTTGATTCAGTTACAGCCTTGTTGTGAATGACTGTTCATACACAATCCTCTCTATATATAAAGACATCAACTGCTGTTTCAAGTGATATTTGAAATGCAGAGAGTTCTAGACTGAACAATGGGTAATAGCTAACTATAATGTATGGTAGAACGTTGTTCACCTACAAAACTCATCATTTCCCAGTGTTGTTAACCCATTGATGTGACGTTTCATCCTTGTTAACCCATCGATGGTACGTCACATCGATGGGTTAACAACCGGGAACAGTCTGCGCATGTGTGCATATTTTTTCTCTCAGGAACCGATGGATGCACGCAGCGGTGATGGAATGACCGAATGGCCGTGGTGGTGACTTATTTAAAAAGTAAGGAGCCCTCTTCAATCTTTCTTACATACTAACATACTAAAATGCCAGCAGAATAGGCCTAATGGTCTCTTGAGTCTGCTCGACTGGTCAGCCCCCACCCTGGGTGCTGACCTTGCTGCCCCCCTCGCCTTCTCTGGCTTCTCCCTTCCCAGTTCCGGATATTCTTGCTGCATTGGATTTTGCTTCCAGAACCCTTCCCTGTACCTGTCCAGCCCTCTTGAACCCTCCACTGTCTCTGCCTCCACCAGCCCCCTGAACAGTGCATTCCATGCTCCACCACCCTCTCAGTGAAGTAGCACCTCCTCCTCCTTTCTCCCTGAATCTTCCCCCTCAGCTTCCACCCATGCCCTCTAGTGGCCCCTCCTCCTTCCTTCAAGCACCCTGACTGTTCCTCCCTATTTACCCTCTTCATGTACCTGAAGACCTCTATCATGTCCCCAGTCCCTTCTCTCTTCCAATGTGTACATATTTAGCTCTTGAGCCTCTCCTCATAGGTCCTGTCCCCAAGCCCCAAATCATTTTGTTTGCACTCCTCTGGACCCTCTCCAGGAGTTTAATGTCCCTCTTTAAGTGTGGCCTCCAAAACTGCCTGCAGTACTCAAGTGTGGCCTCACCAAGCAGTTATACAGAGGGTATCACTTCCCTCCTTCTGGAGTGATCCCCTAGCGATGCATCCCAGCATCCTGTTGGCCTTGGCTGCTGCCCTCCTACAAGTCTCGAGTTGTTCATTTTGACATCCACCACCACCCCAGGTCCCTCTCAGCCATCGAGACTTGTAGCATTCCCCAGGGTGTACACTTGGCCTGGGTTTCTGGCTCCCAGGTGGAGTACCTTGCATTTCCCTGCATTGAACCTCAGCTTCCACTTTCTAGACCATCTTTCCAGAGCCTCCAGGTCCCCTGTAGGGCTACCTCCCCTCCTTCCCATCCACCACCGCCCCAGATTTGAGGTCATCCGCAAAGAGACTCATCTCACTCCTGATTACTGTCCTTTATGTCAGAGGCGTGGCGTTGAACAGGAGGGGGCCCAGGACTGATCCTGTGGGACCCACTAATGACCCTCTTTGGGGATGAGACTATCCGCCAACTTCGACCCTCTGGGTCCGGTCCTGGAGCCAATTGCCTATCCATCTGATCATCTGGTTCCCCACCCCATTTCTCCCAGCTTATCCAACAGGCCCATGTGAGGAACAGAGTCAAATGCCTTGCTGAAGTCAAGAAAGAGGACGTCCAGTGGTCTACCAAGGTCCAAGGCACTCGTCACCCAGTCATAGAACTCCACAAGGTTTGTCTGACACGATTTCCCCGAGATGAATCCATGCTGTCTATCGTCCAGGCACCCTGACTTATCCAGGTCCCCCCTAGCCTCTCCTTGACAATGCCCTCCATCACCTTGCCCACCCCGATGTCAGGCTGACAGGCCTGTAGTTCCCTACCACCTCCTTGATCCCCCTTGTGGATAGGCACTATATGTGCCACCTTCCAGTCCTGGGGCACCCACCCTGTCCTCAGAGAGATGATGAAAAGCTCCACCAGGGGTTTCGCCAGGACATCCGCAAGTTCATTCAGCACTCTGGGATCTAATTTATCCGGCCCCGGTGCTTTCTCCGTCTTAAGGGAGCTGAGGGCTTCCCTCACTCTCTCTGCTGTGATTTCCACTTCCAGTACCTCTTCTCCCTGCTTAGCCCTTCCCCATCCTGCCAGTGATGCCTCCCCCACTCCCCAGACCCGCTGATCGGTGAGGGCCTCCCCTCCTCAGTATCTGTCTCCTCCCATGTATGATGCAGCACCCCATTTTCCCTGGTGGAAACCTAGGTGAAGTACTCATTTAGTACCTCAGCCTGCTCCCGGGTCTTGTGCCCATCTCTCCCTGATTTAATCCTGCTAATCTGCCCCTTCACCCTTCATTTTTCCCCAATGTATCTAAAGAACCCCTTGTTCCCTCTCCTAATTTCCCTGGCCAGGTTCTGCTCCTTCCTTGCCTTAGCCGCCCTCACCACCCTAGTGGCCCTTCTAGCCATCAGCTCATACTCCCCTCGATCCCTTTCACTCCTTGAGCACTTGAATTGCCTATAGGCTGCCTTCTTTCCCTGCACCACCTCCTGGACCTCCCTGGTCCACCAGCAGGGATTTCGGGCCCTACCGCATTTTCGTCTTACTCTTGCACAGGTGCTGGTAGCATCCTGCACCCCTCTCCTGATGATTTCCCACCTACTATCAGCATCCATGTCTGACCCAATCCCATCCAAATGCTCCTTAAGGATCCTTCCCATTTCCTTAAAATCCGTCCCCTGAAGTCAGTTACCTCCGTCTTTGTGCAGCCTTCTAGCCCTCCTAGGTCCAGGCAGAACCAGACCGTGGCATGGTCACTCCCTGCCAATGGGTCCCTTACCTCCAGGCCCCCAATCTGGTCACTGTCTGCCAGGACCACATCCAGTACCCGTGCCTCCTGGTGGTTCCCTCACCTGCTGAGTTAGGAGCAGCGTCTTGAAAGACATCCAACAACCTCTGTTCCCTGGTCACAGAGGATGTCATAGTCTCCCAGTCTGTTCCTGGCATGTTTAAGTCCCCAAGTTGAGTTTAATGATCCCATAGATAGCTCCAAAGTGCCACAGACCATTACCCCAGAGGGAGCCCTCACTGCTTGGAGAGAGTGATAACTAATGACAGTAAAGACCGGGGGAATCAGCCCCACCACTATCTGAAACTTTTGAGGAGAAATTTGCTGAATGGTTTGCTGGGAGAGGGGAAACTGTGGAGGACTTGAAGAACCTATTCTTGCCACACCTGAGAGTGTTCCTCCCCAACACCCTCTCCTGCTCCAGTGCCCGTGAATGGTGGCTGGAACCAATGCAGACCCTATTTCTGCACCTGCCATTAGTCACGACTCTTACCGAAGGTTGAGGATCTTCTCTGGCACTCCTCCCCACCCCCAAGGAGGATGACTGAGACCTGATAGACTATGTTGCCCTCGTGCTAGAATGGCAATGCTCCGAAGGCTAAAGGC
The DNA here is from genome assembly GCA_016271365.2 of Neoceratodus forsteri. Classification (NCBI taxonomy): domain Eukaryota; kingdom Metazoa; phylum Chordata; order Ceratodontiformes; family Ceratodontidae; genus Neoceratodus; species Neoceratodus forsteri. The sequence goes on along the minus strand of CM057452.1, from coordinate 891,700,701 downwards.
TTAAAGAGGGTTAGTGAGAGCCTCCGAGGGGTCCTGCCCTAGCTGCCATCCGTGCTAAGCGGACCCAGTAACCCTGAAGCGACTGCACAGGCTCATCTTGAGGCCTTGGAGAATGTGTATGGTTTCAGATTCTGATGAGGACCTATGGTGGAGAGTAAGAAATGCACAACAGACACCAAGGGAGTTGTTGTCTGTGTATGTCTCTGGCTGGAAAATTGTTGCAAGAATGCCCTGTAGAAAGGGTAGTTTGTCAGCGATTGAACTGGACCGAACCAGACTGGACAGAATCTTTAAGTCTGCCCCCTTCTCAGAACTGCTGTTGCTTCAGTTACGCCTGGCAGATCGACTGAGATCCCACCCTCTATGATGAGTTAATGAGAGAAATTCGAGGAGTTGAGAAAAGGCTACCTCGGGAGGTACCTGCACCAACAGCTGTGGCTCGCACCGTAGTGACTGAGGTGGACCCATCAAGTGAAGTTTAGGGGCAGAGGTTGACAGTCAATGAGTGCTCTGACAAGGAAAGATATGCCACAACGAAGCGAACTGTTGAGAGAGATCCGGAATTCAAAAACAGTCCTTTATGAAGGCCACGCCTGCAAGTGCAGCCCTGACCTATATCCGACTTGCATTCGCTAAGGGGTGGGGGTACCCACCCATGTATCTCCTGTTGATAACAGCTCCAAACTCAATTCCTTGACCATGGAAGTGGAGAAACTGACGAGATGTCTCCAAATGCTTATCACGCCGCAGACAGAGATGGCACCTGGGTTTCCAGTTATAATACCCCGCCTCTGGCTCCCCAGTGTTGGCCGCCAGCTCAAACTCCAGAAAGTATGTTTTGCTATAATTGTGGGAAAAGATGGGCACATGAAAGGGAATGCCAGTCCCCAAAAGACACTGACAAAGTTGCATATAGGCTACAAGGAAAGCTCGAGAAGAAATCAGTGGTTAAGAGGTGCACGACATGATCCCAGTGAGGGCACCAAAATGCTAATTCACTGCCCTTGTGGCAAGGTCAGTTGCCCAGGCCCCTACTACCGCCTCTCCAGACTGGTCCAGAATAGTGGGTCCCTCCATGGAGACCACTGTAAAGGTGAATGGAGTGTCTACAAGAGCTGTATTAGGACAGTGGCTCCCAAGTGACAATTATGTTCCAGGATTGGTATCAGAACATTTGTCAGACGCACTTTACAACCATTAGAAGGACTGCATGTATGGGGGTTAAGTGAGAAGGCTCTACCCTCATTCCGGTATATCCGATTTTGGCTGTCTTTCCCCACCTCCGTGGCTGGAGTGGCCGAACAAGTAGAGACCCTAGCCTTAGTGTGTCCCCCACTGGACTGTATGATGGTGTCCCTTTGTTGACTGGAACAAATGCTCATATGTTCGGAAGGCTGGCACAGTTGTGTTATGAAAAACAGGGTCAAAGACTAGTAGAGCTTTAAGAGTTCGGGTTTAATTGCGAAGGCCTATGAGGCACAGAGAGATGCTGAAAAACAGAACCAGAGGAACCGGTCGAATTGTATGGAAGAAGGATCCTGAGTCTGATCCTGGCGCCTAAAATGCCCAAAAGTGTACCTTACAGGGAGAGGTCCGTATCAGAAAGGATGTTAAGAATAAAATATTAATGTTGGATGCACCAGGCTATGGAAATTGTAGAGGGACTGCTGGTCAGCTTAGTATTTTGCCCGCTAGAGCCCATGCTTATGCCAGAAGGGTAATGGTCCAAGTTCATAATGTGTCTGAAAGAGACATTCGAGTAAACAGAGGTTGCATCTCGGATTAGTGCATTGTGCAGACACTGCAGTGCTACCCAGCAGCAAGAGTTCAAGGAAGAATGACAGAGTAACGCCTGACTTGTTTGATTTCGCGACTCGCTGCCAGCTGAATGGAAAGTGAGGATCAGTGAGAAGCTTGCTCAGAGAGATCAGGTGTTTTCTTTAAAGGAATGGGATGTAGGATGCGGCAAGGAGCTGAGCACAATATCCGGCTGCATGACGAAGACCATTTCGTGAGAGGTCTCGACGCCTGGCACCTTGACATAGATGATGTGAGACGGCATCTGCAAAGAGATGTTAGGTTGTAATACAAGAATCCAGAAGCCCTTATGCTTCCCCCATTGTGGTAGTGAGGAAAAGAATGGAACAGTAAGGATGTGTGGATTATCGCACCTTAAACCGCGGACTATCCCTGATCAGTACATAATGCCCGCATTCAGGATGCTTTGACTGCCTAAACGGGAGCAAGTGGTTCTCTGTGCTGGATCTCCGCAGTGGGTACTACCAGATCCGACGGCCCCAGAGGACCGTGGAGAAGACGGCCTTATCTGTCCGCTTGGCTTCTATGAATTCAAGAGGATGCCTCAAGTGATTTCAGGTGCCCCAGCCACTTTTCAACGATTGATGGAGCGTGCAGTGGGGATATGAACTTACTAGAGTGCCTGGTATACCTAGATGATGTTATTGTGTTTGGCAGCTCACTGGAGGAACATGAGAGCAGATTATTTAAGGTATTGGACGACGCTGGAGGACTTTGGCCTAAACTGTCCATTGATAAGTCATCAATTCTTTCAAACATCAGTAAAGTATGTGGGACACATAGTATCCAATCGAGGGAATAGAGACCACCTACAAAGTTGAGGCCTTGACCATCTGGCCACAGCCCAAAAATCTAAAAGAACTGCAAAGATTCCTGGGACTTGTGGTTATTATCGTGCGCTCATCAAGGACTATTCAAGAGTGATCCGCCTTTACTTAACCTTACTCAAGGGTATCCCCAACCCACAAAAATACCAAAAGTCACGTCCTCAAGACTGAAAGAGTGTATTTTCATCCGAGTGAAGTATTTGGGGCCCGCTGGACTCCTCGATGAGAGACTGCTTTTCGAGATCATATATCAACTTACCCATGCTCCAGTGCTGGCCTATGCCGATCCAAGAAAACCTTACGTCCCTGCACACTAATGGATGCTAGCTTGCAAGGGTTGGAGCTGTGTTGTACTAAGACGCACGAATGGCTCTGAGACCAGTGGCCTTTTAAGCCAATAGAAGCCTGACCCCATCCGAAAAGAACTATCCTGTACATAAGTTAGAGTTCTAGCTTTGAAGTGGGCTATTGTTGACCAATTCCATGAGTACTTGTATGGGGCTAAAATACTAGTAAAACTGACAATAATCCTTTGACCTATGTGCAGACCTCAGCTAAGTTGGATGCCACTGCCATAGGTGGCTTTCTGCATTATCTACATATGACTATGCTCTCGAATACCGAGCAGGTCTGAACCACATAGATGCTGATGTTTCTCCCGGAGGCCTGTTCCTCAGAATGATTGGGTCCGATTAGCAGAACCTGACATTCGGGCACTCTGCCGGAAGTTTGACAGGAGGAACAAATGTCCACTGGACGCAGGGACTGCATGGTGGATTGCTTGGGAGCCTCTGAGAATTGTCATACCTGCTGCTTATTGCCACTTTTCTGCAATAGACATTTTTGCACTGCCTCAGCTGGACAATGACAGTATTCAGTGGTCAACTCGCGATCCCATGATCAAAGCAGCTTTAGAAGCCCTCATGCAGGAAAAGATGTGTCCAAATTACGCCCACTGATTTGAGAACTGCACTGTTATACAAAGAAGGTCCTAAGTTGAAACTGATCAATAAACTGTTATACAGAGAAACAGTAGACAGAGGGGACAAGTAGACAAACAACAACTAGTGCTGCCCACTGCCTTTCGAGACTCAGTACTGAGGTCCTTGCACAACCACATGGGGCAGCTTGGTATAGACAGAACACTTGGACTTGGTGAGATCCAGATTCTATTGGCCTAAAATGGGGCTGATGTGAGCAACACATTCAATCCTTGTAGTCGTTGCTTACAGGAGGAAAGCTTTGCCCCAGAGGGCTGCCCCTTGTTAACATCACCACCAGTGCACCCATGGAGCTGGTCTGTATTGATTTTCTGAGTTTGGAGTCAGATCAAAGAATATCAGTAATGTGCTGGTGGTCACTGACCATTTCACGAGATATGCCCAAGCTTTCCCACCAAAGACCAGAAAGCATCCACTGTGGCCAAAGTACTTGTAGAAAACTTTTTGTTCACTATGGGGCTCCACAAAGAACCATTCTGATCAAGGGAGAGACTTTGAGAGTCGCCTGATCAAAGAGATGCTTTCTCTTGGTGAGAGTCAAGTCCAGAACCACTCCTTACCACTCCCAGGGGACCTACTGCCTGAACGTTTAACCGCACTTGCTAGATATGCTAGGCACCCTGCACCCAAAGGACAAGCCTAGATGGAGCCAACAAATTAGCACCCTGGTACATGCTTATAACTGCACCAAAAGTGATGCCACTGATTCTCCCCTACCACCTGATGTTTGAAGAGAGCTCGACTCACCAGTAGATGTGTGTTTTGGGGTCTCCTGATGGGTTCTGCTGACAACTATTTACAGTATGTGCAAAAGTTAAAGGCCCAGCTAACTCATGTACTAACTGGCTCAAACCATGGCTGCCAAAAAGAAATCTGGCCAACAAAGAAAGGTATGATAAAAAGGTGAAAGCACAGGAACTCCAGGAGGAGATCGGGTATTGCTAAGAAATCTGGGACTGCATGGCAAGCACAAGATTGCTGACAGATGGTACCATCTCCCTCACATTGTAGTGGGCAAACTAGATGATCTGCCAGTGTACAAAGTGGCGCCTGAGAATAATTCAAAATATGTAAAACAATGCATAGAAATCATTTACTGCCCATTGGACAAATCTTAATTGAGTTCTGAGCCCAGAAGATGCCCCTCTGGACCAGTGACTAGAGCTGCGCTAGAAAAAGATCAAGAAAGTCTGCACCTACAGAAGCAAAGTTAAAGTGTTCCCTCCACAAGTCCCAGTTGAGCATGACTGTCAGTCCATATCGGAAGAAAGTGAGAGTGACTTTGAATACTATCCTTCTTACGAACTGAGTCAATTGTTTCGGGGCAATCCCTAGTCAATACTGGAGGTGAAGCTGGGCCTTCTGGACTGTCTAAGCCCCAGCTTTCATCCCTGGAGCCAATGCTCCAGAAAGTGAAGTGCAAAGCATCAGATCAGATGAAATGGAATCATTGTGCATGGTTGAACTGTTTGAGCTTCAGGGAGGAAAATGATAGATTGGGGCAGACTGGTGATACACCGAAAAGAAGAAGAGTATTTTGAGTGCCCTGACAGTCCACTGCCAGTGTCCGAAGCTCTCCATGCGAGCCAAATGTTGTGGACTCAGAAACTGTAACTCCTGGAGCTGAAAGTGCCCTCAAGTTCTAGCTCCTCTACCCCCAGGAGACTCCCTGACAAGTGAGGACAATGCTGAAAATGAGGCTCAGAGTGCAGAGACTGTAACAGTTCCCCTAGAAAGACTGGTCGAGCTGTAAAGCCTGTGGTGCACCTCAGTTATGATTCCTTGGGAGGCCTGTGGATTTGCTCTCAATGTTGTCCATAAAGGAGTGTATGTGTCCCCAGCTCATTGCCCAAACTGAGCGCCAGTGCTAACTCCAAGTTACTTGTGTTGCTCTCTAAGTATGGTGCCCTTGTCCCGTCCAGCCCCAAGGTAACTGATAGGGAAGGGTCCCTCTCTTCAGGTTTCATGTACAAGAGGTAATAACTTGAGTTATGGTACAATGTGTATGTAATACTGTGTAAAGAGTGACGACTGCAATGTTTCAGAAATGTGTTCTTGGTAAAATGATATATTGACTGATGATTACATGTGCGAGCCTAATGCAAATGTATATGGTTGCAGTTGAAACTTATGGGGTACTTGCCTTTGACACGGACGTCAAAGCTTTCCCAGGCCAGGAAGGTGTAACCCCCTGCAAATGGGGTTCCCAAAGACTTCCAGGAGCTTGCTTGAATGCTCCAAGCCTGAATGGTGTTTGGCATTTAAGCCATTTATCAGTGAGTGTTTTAGAACCTCTGGTACTGTCTCTTTAAGAGCTGTCTGCTTGCAGACATAATTAGTTTGTATGGGGACTGTGTGTTCTTTTGATTGAGTACCACTCAAGCTGCTGCCAATTCACTTCATTTTGCAGTCACTAGGAGTGCAAAGGAACCTATCTGAAAGATGTAACTGTTTGCCAGAAATTATTTAGAGTAATAATGAAATTACAGTTTGTCTAACCTGCTTTCTTTGCAGTCAGAACTGTGTCTGCTAGTTCCCCATTCTAGTTTTGAACTGCTGAACTGGACCAATCAGTGTGGGGTAAGCTAGCTCTAAAATGGTGCCTTGACCGAATCAGAACTTGACTCATAATCTGAGCCAGCCACAAGAGGATTGTATGGGCAGTGACTCTGGGAGATGTAGTTTAGACTTCAGTGCCTTTTGGACCAACAGTAGCAGTCTATTGTGAGTGATAGCCAATCCAGTCAAGAACTGGGAGGAACTCAAAGGAAGTGCCCGTTTTGTCGGGTTGGAGTTTCAGTTGAGCTTTGGCAGTGAAGAAGGAAGGAGCCCTGTGCTTTTTCAGTGTGTAGTTTTAGTCAAAAAACGGTGTAAGGCCCAGAGTTCCGGTCTGCAGCTTGTTAGGACTGAACCCGCCCTGTGAAAGAATCAAAGGATCTCTGAAGAGTACAAACCAGGCTCACCCTGTAGAAGACTGGAGGAATTGCTGAAAATTGCACTCGGTCTGTCAGGAACTGAATCTGCTGTGTGTTCTCCGGTATTCTGCAGTAATGCGATCGGGATACAGATGCAGCCTGCCTGGTATAGTGCTTTCTTTTATATGGATGTGAAGAGGTTTGTGTACCTCAAGTGAGCCCTGCTGACATTGAAGGACCCTATCTTATTTGGAGGTCGTGAGTACTAATTCAGGGTTGCTCCCTGTTGAATTGCCACATTAAATCAAATGGAATTACTGTACTGCTGACTGTTTAATTCTCCTTTTCTCTGTGTGAAAGGGCCCCCACCAGCTGCCACGGTTTGGACTAGCCACTAGGCTTGGGTACCCAGGGACAGTAACTGATAGGGATAGGCCTGTCACAGAGACCATAGGTAGATTATTAAGAGTGATAAGCTAATTAACCTGATTTCCCTGTCCTTGTTATATCCCCTAAATAAATCAGAGCTGCTTGTTTCAGCAAAGTTATACTGCCTGAGGTATTTGTCTATGTTAAAGTACTGTACTGTGATTGTTGCACTGTATCTCATTTCACAGGAGGTCCCAGTGCGGAACCAGACCTGGGGGTAAGTGTATACTGTGAAGGTAATTCTGATATATTGTGTGGGCCACTAGTGGGAAGAAAGGGGGTTGCAGTGTCCCAGAGGCTGTGACAAAGTTAGTTTAACTATTGCAAACCCTGACCTCTGGGTGGAGGCACCCGCCATTGGATCCAGGCCCCTCAACCTGTTAGTGGCAAATCAGGCAGGGGTAGTAGCCCTGGGATAGCGCCATCTAGGGGTTACACTTATAAAACATAAAATGAGAAGGGGACTCAGAAAGCCTAGAAGGAGACACTCCTGAAGGTCTGTCTGGGAGATTCAACGAGCGATAAACCATTTACAAGTTCCACACAGAATAGAAATCAATGTAAAACCTATCTAGTACTCACAATACCACAGACAGAGTCTGAACCGAATGGTTGCGGTTTAATTTCGGTTGAAAATCGAGAAAAAAAAATACTTTAACCGACAAAATGAACCAAGCAGAAGGAGAAATCTCTGGAGCGACTGTTCAGTGAGGCGGAGTAAAGAATCTGCCAGTTTGAGTTTGAAGAACAACAGACAGAGTTTCAACCAAGCTCGAGCTCTGCGTTCCATGCCCGGCGTGGAAAGTTAACTCTTTCACCTCCGGAGCAGTTTGAAGGTTGGGACACACTGCATATGTCATGTTGTTTGAAGAGCCCTTCCCTGCTGAGAGGAATGCAGAGACAGCTGCTAGATGAACCTTCAGAGTGGCAGGCCTAAGGCCTAGGCCATTCAGATGAACCAGGTAGTCTAAAGTTGTGGAAATGCCTGCAGAATCAGGCAGGATGCCTTTATGAGAGCACCAAATACTGAACCTTTTCCATTTGGAGTTGTAAGTTTTTCTAGTGGAAGATTTTCTGGAGACCTTCAGAATATCCAGAACTCCCTGAGAAAGATGTAGTGCTGCATATTCTAACTCTTCAAGCGCCTGGCCTTGAGACTGAGAGACCGAGATCGGGTACCAGATCCGCCTCTGGGAGGAGGACAGGAGATTGTATGTCCCAGGCAGAGACAAGGGACATGACACTGGCAAGGACAGCAGTAGAGGATACCACGGCTGTCTGACCCAATCTGGAGCCACCAGTATCACTGTGCAGGGTTGAGTCCTGATCTTGATCAGAACTCTGAACAGCAGAGGGAAACATAGAGAAACCTGCCCTTCCAGGCCAAAATGAGAGCATCCTGGGGAACCATCCCCAGAACTGGAGGTCTGTAACAAAACAGAGGAAATTGATGATTATCCAGTGCTGCAAAGAGATCTGTCTCTGGAGTGCCCCACCTGGAGAAGATGACTTTCAGGATGTGAGGATCCAGGGACTATTCAAGCGTCCCCTGTAATTCTGCTCACAGCATCTGCTATTACGTTGTCCTTCCCTGGAGGGTGAACTGCTACCAGAGAAGTCTGAAGAGAATAGGCCAGAGACCACAGCTTCATGGCCTCTGTGCACAAGGCCGAGGACTGAGTGCCTCCCTGTTTGCTGATGTACCACATTGTGGTGGTGTTGTCTGTCCTGACTTGGACCACCTTGCCCTTGACTAAATCTGAGAAGCTCTGCAGGGCTAGGAAAACTGCCCTGAGCTCCAGGAGATTGATATGAAGGAGAGACTCTTGTAGAGACAAGACCCCTTGAGCTGTTAGGGCTCCCAGTTGGGCTCCCCACCCTAGAAGAGAAGCATCCGTAGTTAGAACTACTGATGGCACTTGAGGGAGAAAGGGAACCCCTTGTCTGTGGTTCTCCTGGTCCAGCCACCACTGGAGAGCTTGGACCAGAGTCTGAGTCACTGGGATCAGTTTGGTAAGTGAATTCTTCTTTTGAGACCAAAAAGACCTTAGATGAAACTGAATATCCTCATCTGGAACTTGCCCTGCACCACTGCCATAAGAAGCTGCCATGTGGCCCAGGAGCTGGAGGAACTGTCTTGCTGGAGCGGAGACCTGAGGTCGAAAGGAGGAAGCAAGATCCACCAGGGCCTTCACCTTGCCAGGAGGGAAGGCCTTTGCTTGTACAGTGTCCAACTCTTGCCTATAAAGGTGAGAAGTTGAACTGGTTCTGAGGACAGACTTTGGAAGATTGAGAAGAAACCCAAGGAGCTGAGTACTCCTGGGTAGTTTGAAGACCTGACTTGACCTTTAAAGGTGGCTGACACACTAAGAGCCAGTCAGTAAGGCACCACTACTGCAAGGCACTTTGTGAACACCCTTGGAGCTCATGCTAGGCGAATGGCATAGCTCTGAATTGGTAATGGCCTGAAGGAAACTCGAACCTGAGGTATTTTTTGTGGGAGCACCTGATAGGAATGTGGAAGTAGGCATCCTTAAGGTCCACAGATGTTAGCCAATCCCCTGGCCTTAGAAAGGGAAGGATTATTCCCAGAATTACCATTTTGAATTTGGGCTTTGAAATGTGTTTGTTCAAATACCTTAGGTATGGGATGGGTCACACCCCGTTTTGTTTGGGGTAAGGAAGTACCTGGAGTACAGTCTTTTTCCTTGTGCTGAGTAGGAACCTTCTCTATAGCTCTGAGAGCTAGAAGAGAGGAAACCTCTGCCTCTAGGGCAATGGTTTCTGAGAGTGATGCAGGTGGAAAAGACTTGGCCTTCTTTTTTGGAACTTTTTTGAAGCTGAGGGCCAGTCCCTTGGCTTACTACTTCCAGGACCCACTTGTCTGAGGTCACAGACTTCCAGGCCTGGAAGTAGTAAGCCAGTCTGCCTCCTACTGTAAAGGGGAGTCGAGCCGGGCTGACACATCAGGGTGTCTGCTTGGCAGGAGCCTTAGACTGAGAGGAGATAGGAGCAACTCTGCTCATCCCCTCCTGCCCCTCCCTCTGAAGAACCCCTGTGTGGAAGGAGAGGAGACTTGGGTTTGTAAAGGCCTTTGAAAGAGCCTGCCCTGCCTCAGACTGCTGCTTGTGTGGAGTGGCTTCCTTTCTTTGGCCTGTGCACTCTGCACGTGGCCCTGTATTCATCCATTTTCTTCATATAAGCCTCTGTCTGTTCCCCAAACAGAGTGTTACCTACTACAGGAAAATCCATAGCCTTAGTCTGGGTATCCTGTGAAAGGCTAGTACATCTGAGCCAAGCATGTCTTCTGAGACACAGATAGCCATGACTCTAGATGCCACATCATTTGAGTCCACAGCAGCATGAAATTGCATTTTGGATGCCTCAATTCCATCAGCAGCCACCTCCTCCAGCTCCTTGGCTAGCTGGGGAGAGGCCTGTTTAGCCAGTTCCAGAACCGTATCCAATCTGGATTTCTGGTACTTGGCTGTGTAGGCCATATAAGTAGCCTGCCTGAGTCCCAAAGAAGATGCCAAATACTGTTTTTTGGCCATGGCATCCACTTTCATGGAGTCCTTATCCAGGGGGGTGTGAAGCCAAAGGAATGTTATCCCTGTGACAGGCTGCAGTCTGCATTACCCCAACATGGCTGCAATGACTATAAAGGAACTCCTCAACTGAGCCTGATAACAAATGCTTCCTGTTCATTCTCTTATCCACAGGAGGTATTGAATTAGGGGTTTGTAACATTTTGTGTGTCTGTTTCCACAAGGATTTATGAAGAGGGATAGACAGTCTTTTGGACTCTGGGATGTCCATCATTTCCACAAAATCAGGCTCTTCATCCTCCTCTGCAGCTTCAACCAAGGGAAGCTGCAGGGTTTTCTGTCACATTTTTGTAGAACAAAAATGTGAAGGGACTCAGAGAGCCTGGGAGGAGAGACACCTGAGGGCCTGTCTGGGGAGATGTCCGGTTCAATGGACACATCCAGACCCCCTGGTCATCATCATCACTGGATAGTCTTCTCTCCTCCCACTCCTCATAATAAGCGTCTGGATCATAATCCAGAGGAGACAGATCCGACATCGACCGCTTAACCGGCGGTACCGTTCAGACGGAACCGGTCTAAGCGACTGAACAATGTTAATCGCTTCTTATTTCGCCTGCGGTTGGAGAATGCGATACCAGATCCAAACCGGCAGACTTACGCTTCTTTTTTGATGGAACCGACCCATCAGGGTCGGCTCTCCTTTTGCCCAAGGAGGTATCGCCTAGGTCAGTAGGCACCTCCTCAGATTCGGCTGCAAATGAACTGGGCTGGCCATCTGGATCTACGGACTTCTCAGCCTCCCTTTGCTTCAGCCAACTCAGTCTTTTGTCTAGAGTGGATTTAGGAAAGTTTTTACAGATTTGTCAGTCTGACTTGAGGTGGTCAAATCCCAGACAATAAACACAGATGAGGTGGGGGTCAGCCTTAGCAAAGGCCGCCCTACACTCAGTACAGTGTTGAAACCCAGTGGGACCGGTTTTCTTCTTGGGTTTCTCAGACGTGGCCAACCTAACAAATTACCCTATTGCAGCTTTCAAGCCAGGTAATACAATAACTGATCGGTTACAAACCGTGTCACGGGCTTTTTAAAAGAACCGGCAAAACGTCTGGATCTTTTGAAACCGAATGGTACTGGAACACCACTCTAATCCCAGAAATAAAATTAAACAGAATGGGTTGGTTCCAAAACGGACCAACAAGAAAGAAACCGAAGAAAATAACAATTTCCAACTTTTTCAAAGAAATAAAACATGGTCACTACCTATCTACACACTACCTGTACTGTAGACAGAGGCTGGAAATCCGAAAATAATAAAAACAATATACGGTTTAAACCGAACGCTTTTACTTTTACCGAATCGAGCAGAGGAAATTTCTGGAGCGACTTCACTATTAGGCAGAGTAAAGAATCTGACGGTTACACTAGGAAGTACCACAGACAGAGGTTTGAAAACTGAGCTCAAGCTCAACGTGCTTCTGTACAGAGTTAACTCTTTCCTCTCCGGGGCAGTTCAAGTGCTGGGACTAACTGCATTATGTCTGAATACAGCATGACTTCATGTTGTTTAAAACACCAATTACCAAAATGCCACAAATGACAAGATCATTAAAATAATCAATGAAAAAAAAAAAGATGCTCCAGGTTTGAGCAGTTGATTGCCTGCACAACTGTGCTCGAAACAACACTGGCCCTTTGTACTCTGTACATAACCAGCTGGAAGAGCTCCTCCCAGATTCCCAAGATGGTATTGCCACAGGTTCAGCATTCAGCATGGGAAGTTTGGGAACCCAATTTAATCACGACCCCAACATGTTATGACCACTTATATGGGCTCTCCCTCTCCCAGAGAGAATGGCAAACAACAAAACACACAGGCAAAACAGCAAGCCCAAATTCTACCTGTGCTCCAATACATGGTAAAGGTGCCTGCTGGCAATAAGGGAGTGGGACTACAACATCCCAAAGACCTGCCTGATTCTGCTGGAGGCTGAGAAACTTGCTATACTGCAGGGAACAAACCAGAACACATTTGAGGAACTGGGAACCTGGTAAGACGTAATATTGTTGGGGACTTGTTAGGAAGGTAAGCTACGCTTTCTACAGAAAGTTTCATTTTTTCTTACTGGCATTAAGAAGAGAATTGCAGGATTCCATTAAAGTGTAGTAATTTTGTAACCAGAGGGGGTGAAATACAACTGAAGTTGCTTGATTCCTGTGCTTGAGACCTAGGATTTGGAAGGATATTTGTGCAACATTTTAGAAGTGTCCTACTGACTGAGCAGTGAGTTCATTTGTATCCCTGGACTCAGAGTGGTTTGTGTAGGAGCAGTGGTCTAGTAAATTGTGGTGTTGGTTGACTTACTATAAAGAGCAGTACTCACCAGGATGGTGGAGCAGTGGTGTATTTGATTGTTTCTAACAGTCACCAGTGGTTGTGGCCTCAACCACCCACCCCAGGAGTGGCATTTCCTTTATAGCCAAGGTTCTGACATCACTTCCTCAACAGGTCTTGGGGCAGAACTGTCATATTCTTAATAACCCAGCACAGTGCATAAAGGGTTAAGACACACCAAAAAAAGAATATTTTATATATTACTCACTGTATATTATAAGGAAGAGGGACATGTGGAGGGTGCAATGCACTGGCTGTGGGGAGACATTCTGAACCCAAGCATTACCCTCATTTGCAGGCAACTGTCAGCTCTGAGGGAGGAGGTTGCCCACTTCCAGGCTGAACTGGCAAGGACTAGGAGGCCTCCACCACCCAAGAGCACCAGTTCCACAACCACTGCTTCAGAGGTTGCCATGTGTGAAGAGCAGATGGACCACAGTGGGTTCTGGAAGGGTGAGGATGGTGGAACAGGGGCGTAGCTCCCTAGTTGTACCTCTACACAAACCATATGTCAGTCTGGCAAATCAAGGTTCCTCTATGATGACACCCTCAATGGAGGCCAAAAAGAATGTTGGGGTCATCCACAAGGGAGACCCACAAAAGAGTGGCAAGGGACACCACAGGGGAAAGAAACAGCTTCTGATAGGGGACTCAATTGTTAGAGGTGTAGACCTGGGAAGGGAGAGAGAGAGGAGGAAGTAAGGTGCCTGCCTGGTGCCATGGCTTGAGGGACAGGAAGCAAATCTTCAGAATTGCAGAAGCAGCATCACAGGAGAGGGAACTAGATATCATTGTCCACCTCCAGGACAAATGACCTAGCTAGGCATGAAATCAGTGCAGTGCAGGATGAATTTGTGGAGTTGGGGAGGGGCCTCAAACAGGTAGCAAGCACGGTAACCTTCTCAGAGGTGCTGCCAGTCTATGGCAGGGGTGAGGCTAGGGTACTGCACACCATGCAGTTTAATGAATAGTTGCAAAACTGGTGCAGAGCACAGGGCTTTGGCTTCATTGGGGACTGGGAGTCCACCTGGAGAGATGAAGGTCTATACTGGCATGATGGTCTGCATCTGTCCAGGAAGGGAAACAAGCTCCTAGGAGACAGGTTTAAAGGCTTCCTTGGCAAGCTTTTAAACTAGCCAAGGGGGCAGGTGCTAATAGGAAATAGGAAAGTTCAAGCCTCCCCTCACAAAACATGGCAGGTAGAAGGGTAAACACTGAGGTACAGAGCTTGACAGAGGGCAGGACAGGGCTAAATGGAAAAATAGACAAGGGCAATAAGAGCAGGGATGGGGTAAAAAAAGGATAAAGCCAACATTAAATGGAGGGCAATGAGTACCAATGCCCGTAGTCTGGGAAACAAGCTTCCAGAGCTAGTAGCCCTAATGGAAGAGGAACACTTGGATATTTTGGCAGTCACAGAAACATGGTACACGTAGAACCATGACTGGGTTGTCAACATACCAGGGTACACAATCTACAGAAGGGACAGGGGGAGGGTAAAAGAGGAGATGGAGTAGCTCTCTGTATAAGGGAAGGGATCAAAGCTACAGAACTAAAAAGTAAAGGGGCAGGACAAGAGGCACTCTGGGTCACCTTGGATACAGGGAATGGCATTACAATCCGCACAGGGGTTGTATACAGACCCCTGTCACAAGGGGAGGAAATGGGCAAGAAAATGATAGAGGGCATTCTCAAAATGGCTGAAAAAGGGGAGATACTGTTGATGGGGGACCTGAATATGCCAGATGTTAACTGGACGATATGGACTGCAGTCACATCCAAGAGCAGGATCATTCTCGATGCCCTACAGGGGGGCATGCCTTAGACAGCTAGTGTTGGAACCCACTCGGGAGGGAGCAATATTAGACCTGGTACTCTCAAATGGAGAGAGGATCACAAATTTAGAAGTCAGTAGACATCTGGGAACACGCGACCACTGCACAGTGTGCTTCACAATAAATACAACCATGGAGACAAGCCATACAAAGACAAGGATACTGGACTTTAGAAGGGCTGACTTTGGCATAATGGGTGAATACCTGAGGAATGCATTACCAAATGGCCAGAAAGGAGGGGTGGAAGAACAATGGAGAAAAATCAAAACTGCCATCATGGAGGCAACAAGCCTTTGTGTGAAACAAATAAAGAAAACAAAGCGGAATAAAAAACACTATGGTTCTCAAAAGAGGTGTCAGGGAAGGTTAAGGAGAAAAAGGCTGCATTCAAAAAAGTATAAGGAATCACAGAAGGAGCATGACAGGGAACTATATCACTTAAAGCAGAAAGAAGTGGGGAAGACAGTCAGAAAAGCAAAGGCCCAAACCGAGGAAAAGATAGCCAACTCAGTTAAAAGGGGGATAAAACCTTTTATAGGTACATTAGGGAGCATAGAAAGGTTAAGGGAGGGATAGTGAAGATTAATAAAGGAGAGGGGAGGTGGGCAGAGGGAGACAGTGAAAAGGCAGAGATACTGAATGAATACTTTTGCTCAGTATTCACAAAAGAAGAAGAGGAGGAGTTACCTAAACCAAACAATAGAAGCACTCTGGGTAGTGGGGTTGACGCCAGTCCATTTACAGAAGAAAGAGTCCTGAAAGAACTCCTAAAACTCAAGGTGGACAAAGCAATGGGGCCTGACGGGATTCACCCTAGTAACCTAAAAGAGCTAAGGGAGGACCTAGTGACAGCACTGACCACACTTTTTAACAAATCATGGGAGGATGGGGTGGTACCTGAGGACTGGAGGAGGGCAGATGTGATTCCCCTTCACAAAAGTCAAAGCAAGGCAGAAGCAGGAAACTACAGACCTGTTAGTTTGACCTCAGTGGTGGGGAAAATGATGGAATCACTCCTGAAAGAAAGAACTGTTCAGTACCTAGAGATCAGCGGGGCACAGGACCCAAAGCAGCATGGATTCAAAGCAGGAAGGTCATGTCAGACAAATCTAATCGATTTCTTTGACAGGGTGACCAAAGTAATAGACCAGGGAGGGGCAGTGGATATGGCCTACCTAGACTTTAGCAAGGCATTTGACACAGTCCCGCACAAATGATTAATTATCAAGTTAGCCAGCCTGGGAGTGGGTCCTAGGGTGGTAGCCTGGGTAGCAAACTGGCTGCACAACAGGACACAGAAGGTAATAGTGAATGGAACACATTCCAAGAAAGGGGGGTCACTAGTGGAGTACCTCAGGGCTCAGTACTAGATCCAGTCCTCTTTAACATCTTTATAGGTGACATTGCAGAGGGTCTGGAGGGAAAGGTATGCCTCTTTGCAGATGACACAAAGATCTGTAAAAGAGTTGATACACAAGTGGGGGTAGAAAGGATGAGAAGGGACTTGGCAAGGTTGGAGGAATGGTCAGACATATGGTAACTTAGATTCAATGCAAAGAAGTGCAAAGTAATGCACCTGGGAAATAAAAATCCAGGAGAAGAGTACACAACAGCAGGGGAGGTACTAACAACAACAATAATGGAAAGGGATCTGGGTGTAGTCATAGCAGATGACCTAAAGGTGGGTAAGCAATGTGAGAAGTCAGTAGGGAGAGCCAGGGGGATACATAGGGAGGGGCATCACAAGTAGAAAAAGGGAAGTGGTTATCCCTCTATACAGACAGCTGGTGAGACCCCATCTGGAGTACTGCGTGCAGTTTTGGAGATCTCATCTACACAAGGTCATAGACAGGATGGAAGCAGTCCAGAGGAGGGCACTTAAAATGGTGCAGGGTCTGCATCAGAAGCCATATGAAGAGAGACTGAGAGAGCTTAATATGTATACCCTTGATGAAAGGAGGAACGGGGGGACATGATATAAACTTTTAAGTACCTCAGGGAATCAACAAAGTCCAGGAGGGTAGCATCTTCAGAAAAAGAGATCAGTAAGAACAAGGGGCACAATTTAAAGTTAGAGGGGGACAGCTCAGGGGTAATGTGAGGAATTCTTTTCATGGAGAGAGTGGTGGACGATGGAACCGCCTTCCTGAGAGGTTGTGGGGTCTAAAACAGTAGGGAATTCAAACATGCATGGGACAGACATAAGGCAATTATAGTGGGGGTTGCAGGAAGTAGGGCTGTTCTGTTAACTAGAATCTGCAGCTTATCCAATAGGTAGCGAATAAGGCAGACTGGGTGGGCCAAGTGGTCCTTATCTGACGCCAAAGTCTATGTTTCTATCCCCAACTAGGCACTGCAACCCTATGTTCCAGAAGTCCCCTCCCATCAAGCATTTAGGAGAAAGAACTGTACATCAAACCACTTCTTAGTGGCTTTGGAAACTCACTAAGCTGCAAAGGGGAAGACTCCTTAAGCAAAAAACAAGAATCAAAATCCTGTAGCAGAAAAAAAGGTCAAAGAAGGGAAACAAAAGGATTCCCTGCTAAGCAGGTAGCTGTCTCCAGCTGGCTGGACAGACTGAAAAGACTAAGCTGTGTATGGGTAAAGGGCCTTACACTCAGACATTTCAACCTGTCCCAGCTGAGAGGGAAAGACAGCCCTTATCAATTACTGTCTGCCCATAGAAGCCGACACAAAAACAGGATTTTTTTTTTGTCCCTCAGCCTTCGCCTGCTCCTCCCCCTGCTTTTCCTCTCTGCAGACATCCAAATCCTCCATCACATCACAACCCTGTTGCTGTAGAAAGGATTGTATTGGGGACATCCCTCCCCCCCCCCACCGTGGCAGCGCATTGCACTGCCATGCCAATGACCCAAGTTCAGAGTTCCAAGTCTGGGAAGTCGCATACAGAGACAGAGATAGCTGCCTCTCGGCATGGCATCTTGGCTGGGGAGGGTTGCCGGTGGCTGACGCCACCACATCGATCCCTGCAGCTAGGCCAGAGACTCTGCTCCAGCCGTGAGGCAGGCTGTGGCTGTGCGAGGCCGACAGAAGCATCAGCCCCAGCAGGGAAGGGGGAGGATTCTTTAACCAGGAATGGCACACTAAGCCTGAGCTTGTTTCTAGGGGCGATCTGGGAACACAAGGAAGTTAAGTGACTTGCTCAGGGTCAAACAGTATGCAAGTGGGGGCTGGTGAGATTCAAACCCAGGTCTCCAGGTTTGCAGTTCCGTGCATGCCCTTAACCACTACGAGATACTGTTTTGTTAAGGGAAAATACCACGGGAAAATCAAGTAACCACCTGGATGAAGGAACTCAAGAAGAGCAGACACATTCTGAGGCACACAGCCCTCATGTTCATGCAAGCATCCTTAGAAATAAAGAATGAGGAGAGAGAATTCAGAAAATATTTGAAATGGAAGAATGGTTTTCAAATATGTTAAAAATATCCCTGAGGCCAGAAGACCTCATTAATCAACATAAAATACTCACTTTGATATGATGATTTCAGGCAGAATAGAATCAAATGTCTTCTGGGACTCTCCATTTACAGTTTGCTGCCCCTCAATAGGAATGATCTGCAAAGAGACATGCAAAAGTCAATCTACTATGGCCTGGCCTTGTCAGAGTTTTATTTATTTGAAAATTGGTAACTGCGAGATGCACACTGAGCCAAGGCTTCACCAGGTGTGAATCGGGAGGAGGAAACAGTGGAAGAGCAGCAGCACAATCCATAAATGCAAAACAGTGGAACAACATTTGTCAAAAAAGTCAGTATAAATTAGAACTGCAGAAAATGTATGTGCAGAAAACAAAGTGCAGAACAGCTCAATAAGAAGTCCTAACAACTGCATAATCAGAAGTGGCAGTAACAAGATGAACAAGAAATGTGAGATACTCACCTGTAACTGTAGTTCTAGGAGTGGTAACTGGTGCACAGTCACACTCTGGCAGTCTTCCTCTACCCTTTAAATCTGCTGAACGTCATCAAGCTAAGCTCCTCCCACCTATCCAGGTGATATATTCCTCGGCTCCATCCTGTGACGTCACATCTTGCATGCTGGAAGCAGGGATCCATGCGTCACTTACCAGGGGAGCTTAGGTGGGTCATGTGGATATGCACCATATACGACTCCTAGAACAACTTTGAGACACCTGACCGGGCTCTCGCCTCCCACGGCGGTGCAGCTTTGCTTCTCCTGCTGCTGCCTGCCCCTCTGGACTTGACTCTGCGCCACTGTTCAAAGCAGCCATACTTGGGACTCTGCTCCACTGTGAACCCCTGCCTTGCTGCCGCTTAGGAAGTGGTCAAGACTTGGTACCCAGCTCACCGAGAACTCCTACTAAGCTTTGAGGCCCCAGACTGGGCCTCGCCCCACAGCGGTGTGGCTTTGCTTCCTTTGCCGCCACCTGCCCCTCCGAACTTGACCTGCACCGCTGCTACAAAAGGGACCATACCTCTGGGACTCCAGCTCCACTGGGAAGCCCTGCTTTCAGAGCCATGAGGGATGCAGTCGAAAACTCAGCGCTCCAGCTCACCAAGAATTCCCACTAAGCTTTGAGGCCCCTGACCGGGTTCTCACCTCCCACGGCAGTATGGTTTTACTTCTCCTGCCGCCGCCCGACCCTCCAGACTTGACCTGTGCCACCGCCTGAAAGCGGCCGACTCTGGGAACCCCTGCTTTTACCACCGCTAGGAAGCAGCTGAAGACGGCGCCCAGCTCTCCGAGAACTCCCACTAAGGTAATGGGAAATACTGCTACTGTTTGATTGTGAAAGACAACCCTGTAGGCTCCAGGAAGATAAAATTTGTGCAGTAGATATTCGTTGAAGTCAGAAGGATCAACACATTTATTTAGTGTGATCTTTCTACTCTGATGTGGTTAATTTTAATACTATAGTTTAAACCCTTTCTGAATGTGCCTTTGGGTGTCTGATATTGAGAACGTAAGTGTCATTTGGGGGTATCCTGTCTGTTTTGGTAGGTACTTTATTTTCTCTGTTAAACAACTGAGTATACCTATTGCCTAATACTTTATAGTACATTGTATCTTTTGCTCAGTCTCTAATTTTCTCTTCTTTCTCCAATGTTTTAGAACTGTTTAGTTATTGTGGCAGAGGTGCGGTACTGTGTTCTTTCTTGTAGTTCAAGGTGCTTTTGGAACTGCTGATTTCTACTGGTTTAAACAATTACATTTTTCTTTTCTATTTTAAAAAAAGCTACATGAACTTGGTATGTTGTCACCTGTTTGTTGTTGCTAAGTAGCAGATGTTTTTGCATTGTGCTCTGATTCTGTGATAGAATCTGTATTAGTAGAAGGTAGATTATTGTAATTGCAGTTACCTTTTGATTGTAAGGATAAAGAGCTTAGATAGAAGTGTATGTATTTTCAAATATTATAGGGAAGAGTGGCAGGATTTTTAGGACAGTAAATTAATAAAAGGGAATTAGGAGAGCTTCAGTAGCAGACAAGTAGTGGAATTGCAGTATAATGTGGGGAGTGGTGCAATGCAGTGCTGTCGGGCAGCCATATTCAGGCAGACCTTCTGACACTGAGGTGCTGCCCCATCAGCATGCATCTATCTGACCGTGGATGAGGTAGCCAGACTCAGAGCGAAGTAAACTGGGTCAGGAATACCATCACCCCTATCCAGGGACCACCCAGTCCAATGCAACTGCCTCAAAGGATGCCGAGACGAGGAGCACTTGGATGACAGGGCTCAGGGAGGTTAGAGCAGTCAGGCAGAGGCACATCCAGATCCTATTCCACTCAAGAACTCATATGCCACATTGGCAAACGAGGACAACCAAATACAGGTACCCAGAGAAGTGGAAGGAAAGGATGGGAGGTTAGCCAAGGAGGTGACCTCAGGGAAAGCAGGGACCCCAGGGGAGGAGGAGGAGGAGGAGGAAGCGAACCTGGTGGGTACTCCATCATAAGAGGATCCAGCTAGGAACACAGGAGGGGAGGACAGGGAGGTGAGGTGCCTACCAGGTGCCATGGCATGGAGGGATGGAAGGAAGATCCTGGGATCACTGGGAAGGCAAGATGGGAGGGTGAGCTGGATGTCATTATCCACCTAGGTACTAATGACCTGGCAAATGGGGAGCCAAAGGAAGTTCAGGAAGAGTTTAGGAAACTGGGGAGGGTCTCAAGCAAGTAGCTACTTCTGTCACTTTCTCGAAGTACTACCTGTGAGAGGCAAGGGAGAGCATAGGAGTGCATGCACCAGGAACTTTAACTCATGGTTGAAGAACTGGTACTGTGAGGAAGGGTTTGGATTCATTGGTGACTGGGGACCCACCTGGAGGATGGAGGTTTGTCAAGCCTGGACGGCCTGCATCCATCCTGAGGGGAATCCAAGCACTCAATGATAAGTTTAAATGCTACATTGATAAGCATTTAAACTAGCAAAGAGGGGTGGCAGGCCAGCAAGGAGGGTACCCCCCCCACAGCTAGCAGTGGAACCAGTGAACCAGAGGAGTGGCTATCTCTGCAAAGCTGTGTGCAAAAGATGGAGATTAGTGCCCAAGAGGTGGATAAGCAGAAAAGGGGCAAAATTCAGCAGACGGGCAGACAGCAAGGAGAACCAGGGATAAATTACAACCAAGGAAGGGGCTGAGTAGAACAGTGAGACAGTCTAGGGAGGTCAAATCATGGAAAGCCATGTGCAAATGCCAGGAGCCTTAGCAACAAGATGGAAGATCTGGAGGCTGTCATGGTGCAGTCAGACCTGGACATTGTGGCCATCACTGAAACCTGGTGTAATGATAACCACGACTGGGAGATGGCCATACCTGGCTACAACATATTCAGAAGAGACAGAGCAGGCAGGAAGGGAGGAGGAGGGCACTCTATGTGAAAATGGCATAAGGGCCACAGAGGTGCAGGAGGAACAAAATGGGGGAGAGATACTGTGGGTTAAGCTGGAAAGGAAAATGGGGACAGCCATCCGCACAGGTGTGGTCTATAGACACCAGCCCAGGAGGAAGAAACAGATAGGAGTTGATGCTAGCCATCCAAAGGATGGCAGACAAGGTGAGGTAGTACTGGTTGGAGACTTCAATATTCCAGACGTGGACTGGAGCATCCCAGCAGCAGCATCAACTAGGAGCAGATTTATCCTGGACTCTCTTCAGGGTGCCTTCCCAAGCAACTGGTCATGGAACCAACTCGGCAGAAGGCAATACTGGACCTTGTGCTCACAAACAGGGACAGTGTGATGGGGTAACAGTGGGGAGCACCTGGAAACAGTGACCACCAGTCATTGTGGTTTGAAATCACAGAAGAGCAGAACCAAACCACACAAAAACACGATCCTGGATTTTAGGGGGCAGACTTTGGGAAAATGGGGAGATACTTGAAAGAGGCATTAAGGGAATGGGCAGGAATCAGGGGTTGAGGAACAGTGGCGTATTTAAAATGGGGATTACAAGAACAACAGAATTATGTATTAAGCAGGTTAGCAAGAGGAAAAGGAAGAGGAGACCATTATGGTTTTCCAAAGAGGTAGCAAAGAAAGTGAAAGCCAAAAGATAGCATTCAGGCAATACAAAAAGACACAGGCAGAAGGGATAGGGAGAAGTACCAGGAGAAGCAAAGGGAGGCAGGGAGGTCAGTAAGGGAAGCCAAAGCTCAGACAGAAGAACACATTGCAAAATCAGTGGGTAGAGGGACAAAACCTTTTACAGGTACATAGCGAAAAAGAAAGACAAAGGGAGGGATAGTGAGACTGAAGGGGGAGGATGGGGCGCGTGGAGGATGACAACAGTAAAGCTGACATACTGAACAGGTATTTCTGCTCAGTCTTTACTGAGGAAGAGGAGGTAATGGGTCTGAAGTGAGTACAAGGGGTGAGAATGGTGCAGAAATGGACACAAGTCCCTTTACACGAGAAAGGGTCCTGAAGGAACTGGAAGTAATAGAGTTGATAAAGCAATGGGGCCAGATGGGTGCACCCCAGGGTCCTTAAAGAACTAAAAGAGGTGGTGGCTGAACTCTGGCTATCCTGTTTAGCCAATCACTGGAAACAGGGAGGTACCCAAAGACTGGAGGACAGCAGATGTCCCTTATACAAAAGTGGGAACAAAGAGGAAGCAGGGAACTACAGACCAGTCAGCCTCACCTCGGTAGTGGGGAAGATCATGGAAGCACTACTGAAGGAGAGATTGGTGGAACATCTGGTTGTCAATGGACTACAGGACCCAAGGCAGCATGGTTTCACAAGGGGGAGGTCATGTCAGACCAACCTCATTGAATTTTTTGACTGGGTGACTAGGGAGGTGGATCAGGGGAGGGCAGTGGACATGGCCTATCTGGACTTCAGCAAGGCCTCTGACACTGTGCCACATAGAAGACTATTACACAAACTGGGGAATATGGGTGTGGGCAGGACAGTAGTGTGGTGGGTAGGTAACTGGCTGGGTGGCAGGACACAGAGGGTGGTGGTAAATGGCTGTCACTCCACAGAGGGAAGAGTGACCAGTGGGGTACCACAGGGATCAGTGCTGGGAATGGTCCTATTCAACATCTTCATCAGTGACATTGCGCAGGACCTAGAAGGCAGAATTTCACTGTTCGCTGATGACACAAAGCTCTGTAACAGAGTAGACACACCAGAGGGTGTAGACAGAATGAAGCGACCTGCAGAAACTTGAAGAATGGTCAGGGGTTTGGCAGTTGAAATTCAATGCAAAGAAGTGCAAGATAATGCATATGGGGCACAAAACCCTGGCACAATATATCAGTTGAGGCGAGGATATAGCATGCACCAAGCAGGAAAGGGATCTTGGGTTATCATCTCTGATGACCTCAAGGTAGGAAACAGTGTGACAAGGCAGCAGGTAAAGCAAATAGGATGCTGGGATGAAGGGCAGGGGCATTACCAGCAAGAAAAGGAGGTCATAATTCCGCTTATACAAGACACTAGTGAGGCCCCACCTGAGTACAGTGTACAGTTCTGGAGACCATACCTACGTAAGGACATAGGGTAGAGAAGGTTCAGAGGAGGGCAACAAAGATGGTGCATGGATTGCATCACAAGTCCTATGAAGTCAGGTTGAAGGAACTGAACATGTACTCCTGGAGGAGAGGAGGGAGAGAGGGATATGATAGAGACATACAAGTATCTTACAGGGAGGAACAGGGTGCAGGAAAACACTATTTTAAGCAAAAGATGTTCCAGGACTAGAAGGCATGGGATGAAGTTGGAGGAGGACGATTCAGAGGAAACATGAGAAAGAATTTCTTCACAGAACGGGTGGTGGACAAGTGGAACACCCTGCCAGAGGAAGTGGTGGGGGTGGAAACAATCACGGGATTTAAGAATGCATGGGATAGACATAAAGGAATTCTGGAGGTCAGGGGTAAGGTGCAACAGACTTCTAGGAAAACAAACTGAACTTACAAGCTCAAATGGGCAGACTGGGTGGGCCATAGGCCCTTATCTGCCGACACTCTCTATGTATCTATGTAAAATCAGGCGCCCAGCTTAACATTGTTTCTGATCGGCTATTCAAACTAATCAGCAGCCGCCCATTGGCTAGATTGCTTTACCAGCCCCGTACTGAAGCTCTACCAGTTTCAAACTCTATATTCTTTATTTGAAAATGGCTGCCTGTTAGCGTTAAGTGTTACAGCCTGTTTTAGGATTATTTAGCACTGCTAAATTGCCTAGAGTTAACCAGCTTAAGTGTTTAAACTGCAATTATACCTTCCTTTGTCCTGCTAATTTTCCAGTCTCATCTACCCCTCTGCTAACCCTCCCACCAATTCTACGGCTTTTGTTTTCTCTGCGCCCCCCCCAGCTTTCTCTCTCTCTCCAGCCACCCCACCCCTGTCTGCTCCCTTCTCTTTAAAGCCTAACACTTCTCCTATCTCTCCCACAGCTTTGAGGCCCCTGACCGGTTGTTGCCTCCCACAGCGGTGCAGCTTGCTTCTCCAGCCGCCGCCCACCCCTCCAGACTTGATCTGCGCAGCCGCTCCGAAAGCGGATGTACCTCTGGGACTCTGGCTCCACTGGGAACCCCTGCTTTCACCATCGCTAGGGAGGCGGGCAACGACTTGGTGCTCCAGCTCAGCGAAAACTCCCACTAAGGTGCGGTAGCTGCGCCAACATTCAAAATCTGGCGCCCAGCTTTACATTGTTTCTAATTGGCTTCTCGAACTATTCAGTGGCCGCCCACTGGCTAGACTGCTTTACCAGCACTGTACTGAAGTGCTACCTGTTTCAAACTCTATATTCTTTATTTGAAAATGACTGCCTGCTAGTTTTAAGTGTTACAGCATTTTTTTGGACTATTTAGCACTGCTTGATTGCCTAGAGTTAACCAATTTAAGTGTTTAAACTGCAGTTATACCTTCCTTTGTCCTGCTAATATTCCCCTCGCTCACCCCCTGCTAACCCTCCCACCGATTCTATGGCTTTTGTTTCTCTGCCTCGCTAGCCTCTGTCTCCAGCCACCCTGCCCGTCTGCTCCCTTGTCTTTAAAGCCTACAGCTTTTCCCATCTCTCCCACAGCTTTGAGGCCCCTGACCAGGCTCTTCCTCCCACAGCGGTGCGGCTTTGCTTCTCCTGCCGCCGTCCGCCCGTCCGACTTGACCTGTGCCAGCTCCAAAGCAGCCGTACTCTCTGGAACTCTGGCTCTACTGGGAATGCTGCCCACCCCACCCTACCTGGACACTTTCATTTATATCCTGAGTTTGTCACATGACCAAGTGTCAGATTTCCTACTTGCAGGTTTAATTTTCCTGCCACTAGAGGGCCACAGCTTCCTTACTTAGGGAACCCCTCAACTTATCCTGGTAGAATATCTCTATAAACTAGATGCTACCACACACCCTCTGAAGCTCTGGAAATGGAGCTCCAGCAACGCACCCTCCTGGCATTGTTACTGATATCCCTATGTGGCCATATCTACCCCACAGTTACTGGGCAACCACTATGTTCTATCACGAGGATAAATGGCAATATGAACTATACCTCTAGCTGCGTCACTGATACATCCTACACCTCAGTCCCAGGATTAAGCCCGTTTGGTTGGCTCCTATTAGAGCTACAGAGATGGCGGACCTCCTGCTCTTCCATAACATATCTATACCTGAACTACTCCCTTAGCCTCTCCATTCAGCACAAGAAAAGGAAAATCCCTGCCCAGCCTCAATGGAAATGCAAACTCAGCTGCAGGATTCTAAAAGCATACCTTCTTCAAGTCATCCTTATGCTCCTGCTAATATCAGGGAACATGCACCCTAACCCAGGCCCAACTGGGGAACCCTTGCCAAGCACCTCAAAAAAACAGGGAACACCACCACCTGCCACCATCAATATCTGCAGCTTGATCAAAAACTTGATGACCTTCAAGTCTGGGTCACACAGCACAACATGGACGTCCCCTCAGTTATTGAGACGTGGCTCTCGCCGAAAATTCTGGATACAGTAATCACGATACCTAGATACATCCTATTCAGGCATGACAGGATTACTAAAAGAGGGGGTGGCTGTGCCATATTCAATAAGGACACAATTAAGGGGTTTACCCTTCCTCTACCCAGCCTAGGCAGTGCAGCACAAATTCTTCCCATAAAAATTCTGTTGGGGGCATAAAACAAGGCAGTTACTATTCTCTTAGTAAACATCCCACCAGGAGAGCAATCCACGGGGTTCGATGAGGTCATGGAGCTCATAAGAAGTCAGCATCTTGATTCTGAAACTATCATTCTGGTCGACTTCAATGCAAATTGGATCACACCTTGTGTTGGCTCCTATAAGGACACGGTCTCTGTACTCCATCTAACCCAACTTGTAGACTCACCTACCAAAACTAATTATAAATCAGGAACAAGCACCCTGCTGGATTGAGTCCTCACAAATCACTCTGAGTGTAACTCCAATGTTACCGTCCACCCGGATTCTCTAAGTGACCACTCCACGATCATTTGCAACTGAACTAATAAATTTAACAAGCCTCTCCCAAGGCAGTTTTCTGCAGAATGTTAAAAAGGGGTTACCCTGAGCACCTCAAACAACTTCGCAGCATTGACTGAAGCCTTCTTGATACAGCGACAGATATAAACATAGCACTTGAGCACCTCATTAATCTGTTCAATGCAGCCTGTGATACCCATGCTGCAACAACCCCTGGATTACACCTGATCTTAGTGACTGCATGAAAATCGGGGACCACTTATGGCTCGGGGTAAAGAATCCGCCAAGCAAGCCAAACTACAGGAAAACAGAAGATCAAGAAACAACTGCACCCGTGCCATCCACTCATTAAAAACAACCACTTTAGGGAGGCGTTAAAAAATTCATGGGGCAACAGCAAGAACTTTTTGGAACAATTTAAAGGATGTCACAGGGCAAGACCATAAGGTGGCCCTGAGTATGCTTAACAATAATGGTGTTCCTACTCTTAACCAGTTGTCCATTGCTGATACATTTAACAAAGCATTTACTGATCTGAGTAGTGTCCTTCCGCATGACATTTTGGAGGAATCAGGTCCCATCAGTGGCCGAAGTTCAGAACATAAACAACAGGGATTTATTTCACCCCAAAAATTGATTAGTGTTTTGCTCGTAAAAATGCTAAAACATTGTGAAAATGCATAGCACTTGCCTCACTGTGTTTAACAAACATAACACTTCTAGAAAACCTATATAAATACTTTCTGTACAGTTAGCATTGTCCCAAGGAAAAAAACTGCTAATCAATTATTTAAAACCCGGAAACAACTATCCCCTCCGCCTTTTTATTTCAAAGCAGTCCCACTTAATCTAGCTAGAAAGTATCTTCGCAAGGTACTTAGGAAATAAAGGAAAAGCAGGGACTCCCTTGATCTCAAGATTGTCACCCTCACACTCTAAGAGGTTTTAGTTACCCTTTCTAAACCGCTAAACCTACAACTGGCTCAATTTCCCCATGTTTGGAAGTCAGCCTTGTAATGCCTGTGCATAAGAGTGGTGACCAGGCACTGCATGCCAACTATAAGCCAATTTCTATCCCCACCCCCGTCCCAAAGCACTGGAGTGTATCATTGCAAATCAGTTGGTGGAATACCTTAATCAATAAAGGATCAAATGCCTGGAACAGCACTGATTTTGAAAAGGCGCAACACCACCACCGCTTTGCTGGAATTCACCAGTTTCATACAGAACCGCTTTGACCAGGGTAGCCTGTTAGCGCAGCCCCTTTATTGATTTAACTAAGGTTTTGACACTGTCAGTCACTCACTACTACTACAGCAGCTACTTCTATAGGCCTTTCTAACAGTGCCACAGACTGGTTCAAATGTTGATTGCTCCCAGCAGGTGAAGGTCGCAAATACCCAGTCTGAACATCTGCTGGTTCACTGCAGGGTACCTCAGGGATCAATACTTGGACCCCTTCTCTTTAGCATTTTTTCTAAATGACCTACCTCACTCCTGCAATCAACAGATCCTTCCGTATACAGATGACGCTGTCATCTACACTACCCATTATGACCCTCCCCACCTCAAAAATCTACTGCAACTTGCTTCTGAGCAAGTCGAGGACTGGTTTGGAGCACACAAACTGGTACTGAACTACAAAAATACAAAGGTGATGCTGTTTAGCAGTGCTAGAAGTAGGCACAAATCCCACCCTCTAAGTATCAGTAACTGTACAGGAGTCACTTGAACAAGCTGATCATTTCAAATACCTGGGGGTAATGGTGGACTGCTCCCTATCTTACGTTAAGCACACCGAGAATGTCGCCAGAACAGTTAATATCAGAATAGGGCTCCTACACAGACACAAGCGATGCCTGACACCCGAAGCCCTAAGAACTGCTATCAATAGCTTAATCATTTCCATTATTGACTACGGTCTGGTCATTTACAGCTCTGCACCCCCCATCTCCCTCCGCAGGATAGCAGTGGTACTCAACAAGGCCTGCAGGTTACTCACCACCCCCCCCGACTCACGCACACCTGCGACCTTTATGAGGAGTCTGGATGGCTACGACTTAACAATAGAATTCGCTATCAAATCTGCCTGCTAGCCAAAAACACTTCTTGGACTGGTACCACCTGGAGTTGCAAACCTACTAAGCCTATACTCGGGCTCACAGCACACCAGAAATTCCATCCACCAACTTCTCACTGTACAAAGATGCAAAACTACCACAGGGCAGTGGTCTTACTCATACCAGGCTCCCCTCTGGTTCGATAACCGCGGAACTGAACTTACCACCATACCAAGATTGAGCCCTTTCAAAAACCAACTACAACATCTGCTTGAGAATAGTAGCTGTGACCACACCTGATAAAGTGGCTCTGTCTTCCTTGATTCTGGCCTGCTCTCCCCAAGATACCGCTCTGACACTCTACTTACCTCCTCCAAGGATCTTATTCCCTCGTGGAGTTCCCTCTCCCTTACTAAGCTCCTGTCCCTTCCTCCCCTTTTTTTCACCACGGCTCTACACTGCCTCCCCATCCCTCCCTGTGCTTACTTTGACTCTTACTTGCTGTCCAAGGTTTCCTCCTTTGATCTGACAAAGCCACCTTAGGCAGCTCCTGCTCTCACAACTGACCAGGGTTCGCCTGAATAATTACTAAAGGTGTTTTAAAAAATTCTCTCTTTTATTGTATCATACTGTAGTTGAATGCTTAGATTTTTACTATTGTATAATCTGCTTAGTTAGAGACTCTTATCTCACTCGCATTGTATGTTTTCTCAGCCATCTGATGTGGAACCTTTGTAAATGAGCAGTTTCCTACTCAAAGGTATTGTACTCCAAGATTGGAATGAATAAATAAATAAATAAATAAATAAATAAATAGTATGGTTACAGGTGAGTAAATACAGGTTACTCACCTGTAACAGGAGTTCTAGGAATGGTAGATGTTGTTCATCCACACTTATTGACAGGTTCCTTGCCGCTTTAAATCTTGCTGGAAGGTCTTCAAGCTGGCTCCTCCCACCCACCCAGGTGGTAAAACTCTCTGCCTCCCATGACACCAGATCTAGTCTCATTGAAGCCAGGGCGCCGGCCAAGAGGTCGGTGGTTGTATGGATGAAATAAATATATATCATTCCTAGAACTCCTGTTACAGGTGAGTAACCTGTATTTCTAGGGACATGGATATGTTGTTCATCCACACTTATTGGCAGATCCTAGCAGTTCTCCGGGAGGAGGGAGACAAGGCGCACACCCCCTACTTAAGGAATAAAGACTGGAGAACCGAGGCCCCAAAACCAGCATCCCGGCATGACTCAAGGTCGATGTGGTAGTGGGTAATGAAGGTATGTGCTGACTTCCAGGTAGCAGCCCTGCAGATATCCTGGATAGGGACATCCCTGGAAGCAGCCATCGATGCAGCAGTATGGTGGGTAGAATGAGCTCTTATCCGTTTGGGAGGCTCCATGCCTGCCAACCTATAGCAGAGCTCTATGCAGGAGGTGACCCACCTGCTTTCGCCTGCTTGGCTGCAGGTCTTCCAGGTGCGGCTTCAGCGTAGGTGACAAACAGCTGGTGAACCTCTCCCGAACTTCAGCCGTCCGCTCCTCATAATAAGTGAGCGTCCTAGGGTCCAAAGTATGGAGTCTATATTCAGCCTCTGAGGTGTGATTGGGTAGAACACCAGCAGAGTCAACACCTGGTTAAGGTGAAACTCTGACACCACCTTTGGAAGGAACTTCGGGTGGGGACGCAGGACAACCTTGTCCATGTGGAAGACCAGATAAGAAGACTCAATGGAAAGCGCCTGGAGCTCTCCCATCCTTCTGGCTGACAGCCACCAAGAAGGCGGTCTTCCACGCTTCCACGACAGGTGGGAGATATCGCACCTGTGCATTGCTTCGAATGGCTTTCCCATGAGCTTGGCCAATACCAGCAGTAGATCCCACGGAGGTGGAGGTTCTCGCACCGGAGGGGAAATGTGATCAAGGCCTTTGAAAAAGCGCCCAACCACCTTCTCCTGCGCCACCGACTGCTTCCCAGCCCGCGCCCGGTAAGCAGAGATGGCTGCCAGGTGCACCTTAAGGGTCGTCGACTGAAGCCCTTGCTGAGAAAGGGACCACAGGTAGTCCAGAATGCTTGCCAAGGGACAGGCAGAAGCGTCCAAGCCCTTCCCTGACACCAATATAGAATCTCTTCCATTTGAAGGCATAGCATTTCCTGGTCGATTCTCATGGGACACCTCAACGATGTTGAGGACCTCGTCGGAAAGACCCAAGGCCTGAACTCTAGCAGCCAGGAACCAGGCCGTCAGGTGCAGGGATTGAAGGTCCGGATGGAATACCTTCCCCTGATTGACTGAGATCAGGTCCGGGCGGGCTGGAAGCCGCCTCGGGAGCCTGGAGCTGAGACTGAGGAGATCTGGATACCAGAACTGGCGGGGCCAGTCTGGGGCTACCAGAATCACCTGCGCCTTGTCCCTCCTCGCCTTGAGAAGCACCTTGTGGATCAAGGAAAATGGAGGAAAGGCGTAGAAGAGGCCCGGGGTCCACAGCCTCGAGAAGGCATCCCCCTGCAGCGAACCCTGCTGAGGGGGGCGGGCATGGAACAGTCTCAGCTTTGCATTCTCCCTAGAGACAAACAGGTCCACCTGAGGCGTGCCCCAATGGGAGAAGAGATCTTGTACAACCTCCGGCAGGAGAGACCACTCGTGGGAAGCAGCCCCTGTCCGGCTTAGGGCATTGGCCAGGGTGTTGGAGGCTCCTGCCATGTGAATGGCTAGGAGATCCGCCTCCAGGCTGCGCACAAGGGACCATATGCGGAGAGCTTCCTTGCATAACAGCATGGAGCGCGTCCCGCCCTGGCGGTTTAGGTAGTACATGGTCATGGTATTGTCCGTCTGGACCTGAACCACTTGACCCTGTAGAAACGGAGCGAAGGCGGTGAGAGCAAGGCGGACCGCTCGGAGCTCCAGCAGGTTGATATGGCATCGAGACTCCCGAGGGGACCAGAGGGCATGCGCTCTGTGCTCCCTCAGATGGGCAGCCCAACCCATCAGAGATGCATCGGTCAATAGGAGAGACCGTCGGCTCGGGGCAGACGAACGGGATGCCCTCCTGCAGATGTGCTGGAACGGTCCACCACTGGAGAGTGTTCCACATCTCCTGGGTCACTGTCACAGGCTGGTCCAACAGATCGCAGCATTGTGACCACTGGCTGGCCAGTCCCCATTGAAGGAGACGCATGTACCATTGGGCCCAACGGACCACGCTGGTGCAGGCCGCCATGAGGCCCAGGAGGTGCAGGAAGTTCCGGGCAGGGTGCGATTGCCCAAACAGAAATGACTGGGCAAAGGAGGAAAGAACCTCTGCCCTGTCCGCTGGGAGCCAAGCTCTGGCTCAAGAGAGTCGAGCTCTGCCCCAATGAAGAGTATCACCTGCTTCGCACGAGTCTGACTCTGGCCTCATTGATGAGGAGGCCAATCTGAGAACAAACCTGGAGGACCAGATCTCTGGACCGCTCCACCTCCGCTCTGGAGGGGGCTGCAATCAGCCAGTCGTCCAGGTAGGGGTACACCCGGACCCTTCGGCGCCACAGGAATGCTGTCACCACTGCCATGCATTTGGTGAAGACCCTGGGAGCTAGAGAGAGAGGCCGAAGGGATGGCCCGGAACTGTAGGGATCCTTCTGCTCTGAAGCGGAGGAATCTCTGATGAGGACGGACGGATCGAGCGGAAAGAACGCATCCTGGAGGTCCAGGGAATAGAACCACACGCCTCGTTCCAAGGATGGTATTATCTGAGCCAGAGTGACCATCCTGAAGGTCCGAGACCTTAGGAACCTGTTCAGGTTGTGCAGGTCGAGGATGGGCGCCAGCCCCCGTCCATTTTGGACCAGGAAATACCTGGACACAAACCCGGGTCTGGAGGAGGATCTGCCACCTTCCTGATCACCTCTTTTTCGAGCAGGGCAATATCAGCTCGGCGGGCCGACAGCGAGCTCTGGACCCGTGGCCCCGAGGCGGCGGCTTGAAAGGGTGGGGTCTGCTCGAACTCCAGAGGCAGGCCTTTCCTACCACCTCCAACACCCAGCGTCCATGGTGATAGCGGACCAGGCGGAAAGTGGCGGAGCGGCCTCCCATGGGGGAACCCTGGGGGGGAGTGATGAGGCTGGGGGCGGCACCCCTCAACCCGTCACTGGGCAGGCTTGGAGGAGAAACCGGCCAAGGGACCTCCTGGGCCTTTACCTCCTTGCTTCCTGTTGGAGGAAGCCGCCGGCTTGGGTTTGGGACGCCAAGCGCGAGCCTGCTGGTGCTGTTGCTGGTGCTGTTGGGCCGGTCGTGCTGCAGGGGTCAAAGGATGAAAGGATTTATGCTGTTGTTAACGGCGGCCTTTGTCCCTCTGGGCAGAGGTGACAGAGTCCAGAGTGGCATTGGACTTTTCGATCCGCTGGAGGTGTCCCTCCACTCCACGGCCGAAGAGGTCAGTCCCCAAGAAGGGGACATCCGCCAACTTGTGCTGGGTATCCGCTGTGAAGGTGGATATCCTCAGCCACGCCCTGCGGCGCATGGCCACCGCGGCCGCTACTGACCTGGCACAGGAATCACCTATGTCCAGAGCAGTCTGAAGCTGCTGCTTCGCCACCGCCCTACCCTGGTCCCGCACCTGACGGACTGTGGTCTGCAGGTCGGCCGGGAGATGAGGGACAACCTCATCCAGGGAGCCCATGAGGGTGTGGGAGAAGTGTGCCATCAGCACAGCTGAGTTGGCCTGTCGGAGGCCGAGGGAGGATGCAGCGTATACCTTGCACCTGGCAAAGTCCAGCTTTTTGGACTCTTTGTCGGAGACTTATCCACGTCCCGAGCGTTTCTGGAACGCCAGAAGACGCTGTCGGTGACTAACCCCTCAGCAGAGGGTTGCTCCGAGAAACCGGGCAAAGAGCCAGTAGGGACCGCATACTTCCTGGCCATCCTGGCTGAGGGCGCAGGACAGGAAGCAGGCCTCTGCCAAAGCTCCAAGGCTGGGCCGACAATGGCCTCAGCCACCGGAAAGGCCTCCGTGGGGGAATCCCCTCGGTCCAGTATCTCTGTCGGGGATACTGGCCCGCTTGGACACGGGCTCGAGCTGCATCCCAGTGGACTCCAAGATGAGTCAAGCAGACCCAAGAAGGATGATGGGCTATCGTCCAATGACTGGCCCTTGGAGGACTCCAGGTCGACCTGCCTGGAGAACAGGGAGGAGTCATCATCGGACTCCGAAGAATCTGTGAAGAGCTGCCTCGGCCCTGAGCCACCCTCCACCTGCCGAGGATGGTCGGGAGTGAGGGTGACCGACAACCTGTGGGGCAGGCCGTGACCCGACCGAGAATCCTTGGTCGGTGCCACAGACTTCGGTTGTGGAGGCGGAGGTTCCACCACAATCGGTGGAGCAGCTGGTTTCGGCCGAACAACCAGCCCAGGAATGGGCATCTCGACTGGTGAGCGGTTGCTTCGGTCGTTCGGGCGACAGCCACTTGATGGCCGGGGGCTGAATCGGAGTCGATTTACTCCCGGACAACAGTAACTGCTGCCACATAAGCTCCTCGTAACGCTGGACGCAATTTACGTTGGAAGCCTCTCCTCATCCAAGGAGGAACGGTGTCGCCGCTACTGCGGATCAGACTGCCGATATCGGGCGGAACAGCTTGACCGAGATGAAGTCCGAGATCGAGACCTCGGGTGACCGAGGGGCGGGTCTGGGAAGGGGCGGGGACACCCGCCTTCCCTTGGCTCGGGCACTTTAGCCAGGGACTGCCGCCCGTAGGCGCAGGCAGATCCTCGGTCTCCACACAGGAACGGCAAAGGTGGGTTGTCGGTTTCACCAGTCGACAACCGTTCTGACGGGTCGAGGAATATCTCGACTGTGTCGACGGGAGTCTCGGCAGGTTGGCCTGACGGGGACACCATGAAGCCAGCAGCCTGAGCCGCAACTTCGACCGAAGTCGACGGTCGGCTGTCCGGGGAAGGAGACCTCTCCCGCTCCCACGAACATTGATGGTGGGACTTACCCTTTGACTCCTTCTTCTTGGGCCGAAAGGAATGTCCCGATGGCCCCTCTCCCTTCATGGAAAGGGACTGACAAAGCTCCTTGAACGAAGCAGAGTACGAGGAACTCAGAGTGAGCGGGATAAATGCCGCAGCCGAGGAGGAGGAGGAAGATGCGGCCTGGGCCGCCTCCTCCATAAGGCGATCATATGCTCTCGGCTGCTCAGCTGAGCCAGCCGCGCAGACACTGCCCAACAAGCCTCTTTGGATTTTACTGGCAGGTAACGCTTCCTCGCCCAAGCTCAATCGGGCAGCGCATCCTCCAGGACGGTGGCCGGAAAAGAGCGACACAACCTGCAGGCTCGCGGGTCATGATCTAGGCCTAGGCAGTAGACGACGTGGAGGCGGATCCGTCCTGGACATTTTCTGTCTCGCAAGGCACCTCCAAAGGCCAGGAATCGATTTGTCCATCGCGAGCCGCAAAGGATGATGAAGACCAAGTTTAGAAAACTTCAAAACTAGTTTTGACGAACCGAAGAGTTAGGATCTAGTCTAAAACACAGAGCACTAAGGAGGGAACCTGAGCTTCCAAGCGGTAAGGAAGATCTGGTGTCATGGGGCGGAGCCAAGAGTTTTACCACCCGGGTGTGTGGGAAGAGCCAGCTTGAAGACCTTCCGGCAAGATTTAAAGCGGCAAGGAACCTGCCAATAAGTGTGGATGAACAACATATCCATGTCCCTAGAAATAACAGTTATGTACTTACCATAACAGTAGGTCTTCGAGAAAAACTCTCATCAGGCGACACCTATGGAACACCTAGCCACCAAGCACTAGGACCACACAGAAACTTTTGCAAACAGTCAGACAGGAGCCACCTACAAGAACGTCTGGATCTACTGTTACACTAAGAATGTAACTGTTCTATCTTTTTTGAGGCTGTCTCATTCATCAGGCCACACTTATGGAAAGAGTACCAAGCAGTAAGAAAAAATAACAGCCTGGGTGGCTGAAGCCTAGGAGAAATAACGTCCAGACTAAAGTGTTCAGTGAAAGTGTGCACACTACTCCAGCTAGCAGTCGTACTCATTTCAGCAGCAGACACATTCCTAAAACAAGCAACAGAGGTGGTCATGACTCTAGTGGAATGACCACATACCACACCAGGAAGTTCCTTACCATACTTTCCGTACAGTTTGCTAGCCATTTGGAGCAGCACTGTTTTGAGACTGGACCTCTTTCCCAAGGGTGAGAGAAACAAAAAGCTATGAGGACTTCCTGCAGTCCTTGGTATGGTGTGTATAATACCTGAGGATTCAATGCACATCTGAAGTATGGAGCAATGCGTCCCCTAAATTGGCACGCTCTGGGTAATACACTGACAGGTGGATAGTTTGATTTAAAGTAAGCTCAGGCCCCACCTTTGGCAGAATCTTAGGATTAGTATGCAAAGACACCCTGTCTTCGTGGAAATCAAATAAAGAGGCTCGCACATTACAGCCTGTAGCTCTGAAATCCTTGAGTAGAAGTGACTGCAACTAATAACCCTTTCAAGAGAGAAAGCGAGGCCGTAAGTCACGGCCAGCTCAAAAGAGGCAAAAGTGAGCTTTTCCAAATTAAAATTCATGTCCCAAGCCAAGACTGGATTGTGCATAGGAGGCTTTGAGTGCAGAATGCCTCTCAAGAATGTACAGGCTACCTCCACCTACCATATGACTATCTATAGGCACATGGAAAGCTGATATGGCAGCAAGGTGCACTTTGATTGAGGAATACTGTAGGCCTTAATCTGGTAAGGACAGCAGGTAGGTACTCTAGAACCTGATACTGAACAGGTGAACAGATCCTGGTCATGTGAAGCAGCCCATAAGGTGAACCGCTTCCACTTCATGGAGTACGCAGATCCAGTGGACGGTTTTCTAGCAGCCACCAGAACATCCGCCACTTCTTGAAAAACTCCAAAACACAGTATGGCTATATCTTCAGATGCCGCACAGGGAGATGAACCGGATGGACCAGGGTTCCCTGTTCCTGTGACAGTAGACCCTTGCACAGGGTAGAGGCACTGCCAGCTGTTGCAGCAAGGAGAACCAGATCTGATGAGGCCGTAGATAAGCAATGATCATCAGAAATGCCCCCTCTATGTTCAACTTCAGTAGTACAGTCTGAATGAGAGGAAAAGGAGGGAAGGCAAACAGGAACCTCCTTGTTCAAGAAAGGGACAATGTGTCTTGCCAGAAAACTCCAGGCCCTGCAGTGAGCCAGCAGAAAAGCGGAAGTTTTGCATTGGTTTGGGGACACCAAAAGGTCCAACTCTAGATAACCCCATCTTGAACAGGTCGTCAACCACGGAGGTCAACAGTTCCCACGTGCATCCTGGACTGTGACTGGCTGAGCTGTTCATAAGACATTTTGATGCCTGAACATGTACTGCTGATAGTTCTAGACCAAGTTCCAGAGCCCAATACCAAATACTCATTGCTTCTCTGCAGAGCAGATAGGAATGAGTCCCTCCTTGTTTGTTTATGTAATGCATTACACAGACATTGTCCATCTGTATTAACAGAGGACCCAGGGACAAGTGCTTCAGGAAGGCCTGGAGTCTGTACAGAACAGCCCTCATTTATAGAACACTGACGAGCAAGGTGCCCTCCACTGAAGTCCACGTGCCTTGTGTCGATGAGGACCCAAGTACGCCCCCCATCCCAGTCCCAAAGAATCTGTGGTGAGGATCTGAAGAAGGAAGAGGATGAGGAAAGGAACCCTCTTCAGCAGGTTTCTGGATTCCATATTACTTGAGTGCTTTAAGACAGTGGAGCTGACTAGAACCATTTGTTCTAGTTCATCTGTGAGCTGATTCCATTGGACTCTTAGGGTTCACTGGGGAATCCATATATGCAACCTGGCCAGTGACACTGTGACAATGGCTGTGGCCATAAGTCCCAGAAGGCACAAGAACGTCCTTGCTGAGACATAACAACTGTCATGCACTAATTGTACCTGAGTAATCAGATGATCAGCCGTGTGCAAACATAGGAATCAAGCTCTAAGCCATGTCCAGGACCTGCCCTATGTACTGCAGTCAATGGTAGGGTGTCCGTACCAATTTTAACATGTTGACTGTCACCCTCAAAGAACTGAACAGCTGTCTGGTTCAAGCTAAGGTGATCAACAGCTGGTCCCTGGACTGGGCCTTCAATAGCCAATCGTTTAGGCAAGTGGAAACTTTCAGCGCTTGTATTTAAAAAAAAAAAAAAGGACAAAGCCCACTGCTGTTTACTATTTCATCATATTTAATTTCCACACGCATAACATACTGACTTACGGGTGGCGTTTTAATAGCTCATGCTATTCATCAGACCAGCTTCCATACACCAAACCTTGTCTGTACTTACTCAGTACCATTGTATGTATAGATTCCCCCTTTCCTGTGCTTCTCTAAAACAGAGTGAACGTGTAACTCCATATGTATAACTTAGAAAATATTAAAAAATCCATATCTTCTTTTTGCTGTTATTATTACCTAAGCTTTCTAATATTTAACACACTATGTGCATCAACTCATATTGTTCCTTTCCTTTACATTTCACAGTGATTCTTCATATTCATTTCATTATTCAGAACCTGACCCCAGATAAATGGAGCGAACTGCATCAGAGTAAGATGCAAGGCAAGGAGCTCCAGCAAGCTAATGTAGTGACATAACTCTTTGGCGATCCAGAACCTATGGGTCCTGTGGGTTCCCAGGTGCGCTCCACATCCTACCAGGTCCCAACAGAGACACATTGGTTGTCACGGTGATTTTGGCTCTGGGTGGAAAAACGGAACTCCTTCCTCTAGATATTCTGGGATGAACCACCACTGGATGGCATTTTACATCGGCTGGGTCACTGTGATCAGCTGGTCCAGGAGATCTAGGTGCTGAGACCACCGGTGGCCCAGCTTCCACTGCGAGTGACGCATCTGCCAGCGGGCCCATCAAACCATGCTGGTGCAGGATGCCATGCACCCCAGCAGCCACAGGAAGTCCGGGGCAGGGCATGAACACCCAACCTGAAATGATCGGGCAAAGGAAGTAAGATCAGATACCCATTCCACAGGGAGCCAGGCCTTGGCCCAGAGGGAGTTTAACTCTGCTCCAGTGAAGTGGATCACCTGCAAGGGGTTGAGCACGGACATGGCCAGGTTGAACAGAAGGCCCAAGTCTCTGAAGGCCTGGAGGGTCAGGTCCCTGAACTGCTCCCCAGCCTCCATGGACGACTCGGCTATTAGCCAGTGGTCCAGATAGTGGTAGACTCTGACCCTTCACTGTCCCAGGAATGCAGCCACCACACCATGCACTTGGTGAAGAACACATGAAGAATCCCCTCTGCGCAGAGCAAAAGGTACTGTCAGAGGGGTGGATGGACTGGAATGTGGAAAAAGGCATCCTAGAGGTGCAGGAAGCAGAACCACATGCCCTGCTCCAGGAAGGGTATTATCTGATTCAGAGTGACCATCTGGAACTTGCGCTTCTTCAGAAACTGGTTCAGATCATAAAGATCCAGTATGGGGCACCAGCCCTCCAGTCCATTTCGGGAAAAGCAAGTACCGGGACATGAAACTCTGCCTGACATGGAGTCTGGGACACGGACTATTGATCCATTCTCAAGGGCCTGTGCAATGTCCTCCCTAAAGAGAAAAGTACAGTTACGTAGGAACTTACCATAACAGTAGATCTTCGAGAGAAAGGTTCCTTCAGTAGGTCATTACATATAGAACTGGCACTCCCTGGCGTCGGGCCGCACGGCAGACTTTTCTAGCAATCCCTGACAGGGGACAGCCCACCCGACATCACGTGACTCACGTCAGTGTGGCCGTATATAGTGGGCGGTCCCCACCCGCCAGAGCCAGGAAGAGGCCTGACAGTAGGAGAAAACAGGTTCTAGAGTCCCTGTGTAAGAAATAAAATGAGGGGAAGGAGGGAGGGAAAAATATGACCTACTGAAGGAACCTCTCTCAAAAATATACTGCTATGGTAAGTTCCTATGTAACTGTACTATCTTACTTCAAGGGGGTTCCTTCAGTAGGTCATTACATATAGGACAGAGTCCCAAGCAGTCCCTCCAAATAGAGACCGAGAGAAACAAAGAAAGAGGAGAAAATAACTCCAGCAGAAACTGAAAACCAGAATGGACCCAGCCTAGGACATTAGGGCCCTGCAAGACAGCTAGACGTAAGCTGCCCTCCACCTAGAAGCAATGTCTAGACTGTAGTGTTTAATAAGTGTGGACAGAACTCCAAGTAGCTGCAGCGAGATATCAGCCACAGAGATGTTTCTTTTTTTTGAAATTCTAAATTTCATTGCATTTTAACATAACATAAAGATTACATACATCATAAGTACTGAACGTGGACGTTTACCAGATCGGAGTCAAGATCCAATTTCAAGCGAGGAATGATTTCCAGTTACGAGCTAAATTAGAGTAAACCTATACCCCTCTTCTTTAATACCCCCCCAGCCCCCCTCACCTCCCTTCCCCAGGATGTGCCTTAAAGAAAAAAAAAAACAGTACACAAGTAAACTAAAAAGGGCTTCAGTATACCATGCCCACAACTCTTGACATCTAACATAAATCAAGCACTCAGAGGTGATTCATTACAACATTAATGCAAATAAAGGGCATACAGTTTGCCCCATCTTTTGTTAAAAGATTTCATACAGTTCCGGGTACTTGCTATAGTTTTCTCAGTCTGAAAGTACAGAGACATCTCTTTGATCCATTCCTCGTATAATATAGTTAATTGGTCCATCCAGTGCCTAAGAACCAGTCTTTTCACTGTTATCGAAATTAAAGCCATATGGAACCTACGTTCCGAGACCTGAATATTACTAAACAACCCTAAGATGCAGATTTCAATAGTGAAAAAGTCATTAAGCCCCAGAAGCGGGTCCAGCTTGGTTTGAATTAAAGACCATAATGAAGCCACTTTGCCACAATACCAGAGAACATGTATCAGATCACCTTCAGCAATACCACAACTAGTACAAATACTCGAGGTCAGTTTATCTTATCTGGCCAATTTGACCGGTGTATAGTATAGATTGTTTATAATGTGATATTGGGTTAACCTGTGTCTATCCTCAATAAAGGTATTTGTGGACATCTCCCCAGATCTGGCCCCAAGTCCCAGGAGAATCTGGCAAGAAAGTGTCCCAAATTTTGGAACCTTTTAAAGGAGTAGAGTATTTAATATCCAATAAGTAAGAGTATATCTTGGACACACTGTGGGGTTTATTTGCATACTCCCAGATCTGTTCCAAAATGGGCTTGGTTTGGGATGGAATGAGTGATGTGCCAAAAGAAGAGACCATAAGGTGTCGCAATTGAAAGGCCCTAAATATATGTTTCTGGGGTATGTTAAACCTCTTCATGATCTCTGTCGAGGAGAGGAGGGCCTCTTGGGAAAAGAGACTTTCCACACCGCAATCTTGCAACTGAGGGAGCCAGTCTGAGGGGATTGAGGAACCAGCAATCTTAATGTTGGGGTTTAGGGTAAGAGACTGAGCTATATCCCTCCTAACTGAGATATTAAGGAATTTCCAATACTGAGAGAGCACCCTGATAGAAACCCCTATGGGACTACTTTGTAATTGAGGGGTAGAGCAGAGGGGAATAATAGAAGGCTCTGTATGAGTGGAGTTATATTTGTCTATCAGTTTCTTTCCAACTGCAACCATGCGGGACATAGCCATCAGGTTTTACATCATACCACCTCCCCAACTTGGACAGATGATCAGGCCCAATAGTATATACCATAAAGTTGGGAAAAACGGAGCCCCCTTTCTTTAGGTAAATTGAGTTTGGAGAAGGCTCGCCTGGGATGTTTACCGCCAAATAAATTTAGTGATGGCTGAGTGAAGCTTCTGAAAGTAAGACATAGGAGGAAAACGTTCATTAGATTTAACGGATAGAAAACCCGGCAGGACATTCATTTTAATGATATTTTTATGACCCCATAATGATAAAGGAAGGGCGGACCATCTCAAGAAATCCTGCTGTATTTTGGAGACCAAATCATCTAAATTGAGTTTCTTGAAGGTTTCAGGGTCTCTAGTTAGATAAATACCTAAATATTTCAATGACGAAAAAGACCACTGCATGTCAAAATGGGTGAAATTAGTGTGTAAATGTGTTATCATTTAGCAGGAAAATGGTTGAGTTAGATAAATCACAGAGATGTTCTGCAAAAAGCAGTGGAAGGCCGGCCCAGTGGCGCTGAGGCAATAGATGCCACACCTTGCACTACACCGGCGACCGGGTTGAGGGAGCAGAGCTCGGGTCACGAGGTTCGCCGGGAGGTAGGACACAACGTCCCAATGGATGCTCTCCTACTCCACCGGGGGGTGTTTAAACAGGCAGCAATGCCCACATGTGTTACCGCCAGTGGAAGACAAAATTACTCACCTTAGTAATTGTGTTTCTTCTAATGGAGTCTTGCTGTATTCTGACATACTGCAGTTAGCCCCAGCTCTTGAACTGCTCCGGAGAGGAAAGAGTTAAATTCTACTCAAAGCATATAACATTGAGCTCGAGCTCAGTTCAAACCTCTGTCTGCTGCACTTTGAAGTGTAACCATCAGATTCTTACGAGCCAATACTAACTCACTATGTGGAAACTGTAAAATTTTTACTAGCCAAATGGCAACCAAATATTTTGGAACCACCAAAAGACAAGTCGAGAAATCCAAAACCAAAAACCAGATAGTGAACAACTTATGACTACTGAAATAAAGAAACATAACCCACTCCTCTCTCTAAAAGAAGTAGTGTCCAAATGCACCCCTGGGTGCACACTGCACCTGCCAGCCCACTTCCCAAAACCACGTCTTGAGAGGGAGGAGGAGGTTTAGAATACAGCAAGACTCCATTAGAAGAAACACAATTACTAAGGTGAGTAATTTTTTCTTCAAACATTAAGTCTTGCTGTATTCTGACATATTGCAGATTACCACGCAGTACCTCCAAGGAGGAGGGATTCGAGCCTATTTTGGAAACAGACTCTGCAGTACTGCTGTACCAAACCGAGCATCACTCCTAGCCTGGATATCCAGAGAGTAATGCTTGGTAAATGTATGGACTGTTTTCCAGGTGGCTGCTTTGCATATCTCTAGCAACAGACTATCCCTGGCCAAGGGAAGCAGCTGTACCTCTAGTCGAATGAGCCCTCAGGCCTGAGGGTGGTATTTTGCCTAGCTTCTCACAGCAGAATTGTATACAAGAGATAATCCACCTGGCAATAGTTCTCTTAGTGGCAGGTTTGCCCTTACCCATTTCCCCATAAGTGAGGAACAACTGAAGGGAGTCAAACCTGAGTGCCTTAGCATGTTCAATATAGTAACTAAGGGTCCTTTTAACATCCAAACTGTGTAAGTTTCTCTCTCCTGAAGAGAAATGATCAGTGAAGAACACAGGGAGAGACATGGACTGGTTCAAATGAAAATCTGAAACCACTTTAGGTAAGAACCTCCTATTGGTTTTAAGGACCACCTTATTACTATGGAATGAGATAAAAATCAAGCTCCCCTGACAGAGCTTGTAAAGTACAGTTACGTAAGAACTTACCATAACAGTAGATCTTCGAAAACAGCTCTTGCAGCAGGTTACACCATTTGGACTGAAGCCGGCAGGCGTCAGGACCCCACGGAAAAATTCTAGCTAGCTATCTTCAGCGGACCACCCACGTCTGGTATGGACATAAGGGGCGGTCCCACCAGATTCCCCTTAGTTCTCCGCCCGGAGACCCCGCCGCAGGAATGACATCAGAATGGGAGACCGAGGATCCACCGTCAGAAGAAAATAAGGGAGGAAAATCCCAACATGCAAAGGCAAAGCCATGCCTCCTCCAAGGGGGAAGGTGAGCGGGAAGGTACCTGCTGCAAGAGCTGTTCTCGAAGATCTACTGTTACGGTAAGTTCTTACGTAACTGTACTATCTTACTTCGAGACACAGCTCTTGCAGCAGGTTACACCATTAGGACCGATTCCCAAGCAGTAACGCACCAGAAATTCTGGGAGGAGGAAAATAGGAAATA
This sequence comes from Neoceratodus forsteri, assembly GCA_016271365.2. Classification (NCBI taxonomy): domain Eukaryota; kingdom Metazoa; phylum Chordata; order Ceratodontiformes; family Ceratodontidae; genus Neoceratodus; species Neoceratodus forsteri. The sequence continues at coordinate 891,656,915 of CM057452.1, read as the reverse complement.
CATTCCAGGTCCTGAACCTAGGACAGGAGACCCCAGCACCGCAAGGTCAAACCAGCCCTTCGCCGAGGCGATGTCCAGGCTATAGTGCCTGATAAAGGTATGCACAGAGCTCCAAGTGGCTGCAGCACAAATAGCAGAGGTGGAAACGTTTCTGAGTGCTGCAAAGGAAGTGGCCACACCCCTAGTAGAATGACTTCCGGACCGAACCCGGGAGGGGCTTTTGTTTTATATCATAACAGTAGGAAATACACTGGACAAGCCAGCGAGACAAAGACTGTTTGGATACTGATTGACCCATCATTCTCTCAGAGAAGGAAACGAAAAGCTGATCAGAACTACGAGAGGGTTTAGTTCTGTTGAGGTAATACCTCAGGCTGCGGTGAACATCCAGGGTGTGGAGCAAAGCCTCTCCTCTATTTGAATAACTCGGGAAGTAGACCAGAAGGTCAATATCCTGGTTTAGAGTGAGTGAAGAGACCACCTTAGGTAAAAACTTAGGGTTCATCCTCAGGGATACTCTGTCCCGGTGGAAAACTAAATAAGGCTCTTTGCACATGAGAGCGTGAAGCTCAGAAATTCTTCTCGCTGAAGTAACAGCAACTAAAAATAACGTTTTCCACGACAGAAAACGTAGCTCGCAATCCGCGGCAGGTTCAAAGGGAGGAAGCATGAGCTGTTCCAGGACAAACAGCAGATCCCATGGAGGCACAGGGTCCCTAATGGGAGGCCTAAGGTGTAACACTCCCCCCTAAGAAATTCCAGAGAGGCGTCCAATTGAGCTACTGTACGATGTTCCACCGGGAGGTGATAGGCAGAAATGGCACAGAGGTGCACCTTAATAGAGGAGTAGGCTAGGCCTGAATGAAAAAGGGAGAGGAGGTAATCCAACACTACTCCCACAGAACAACCTAAAGGGGAAAAATCACGAGCTCGTGACCATAAACAAAAACGGCGCCATTTCATGGCGTACGTCGCATGCGTTGCCGGTTTTCTGGCTGCAGAAAGAACCTCTGCAACCTCTTGCGAGACCCGTGACGTTAAGATGGCTATGTCTCTAGGAGCCAAGCATGCAGGTTCAGAGAACGAGGTCCAGATGGACCAATGAACCTTTCTCCTGAGACAGTAGGTGGAGCGAGCGGCAGCGAGCGGGGTTCCAGATAGTTGCACCAACAAAGGAACCAGATCTGTCTGGGCCAGAATGGGGCCACCAGGATCATGAGTGCATGCTCCCGCGCAGAGTTTGAGATGAACTCTCTGGATCAACGGAAGGGAGGGAAAGCGTAGGAATCTGTTCTCCAGGAGAGGGATAACACGCCTCGCCAGAAAACACCAGGCCCTGGATCTAGCAAGCAAAATACAGGTTACTCACCTGTAACAGGAGTTCTAGGAATGGTATATGTTGTTCATCCACACTCATTGGCAGGTATCCTTGCCGCTTTAAATCTTGCCGGAAGGTCTTCAAGCTTGCTCCTCCCACCCACCCGGTGGTATAACTCTCGGCTCACCTATGACGCCAGATCTGGCCCGCTGGAAGCTCAGGGTTGTGCGTCGAAGCCGGGAGGTCGGTATCGTGGATGAACAACATATACCATTCCTAGAACTCCTGTTACAGGTGAGTAACCTGTATTTCTAGGGACATGGATATGTTGTTCATCCCACACTCATTGGCAGACTCTAGCAGTTCTCCGGGAGGAGGAGGCAAGACGACACCCCAATACTTACTTGGGAAAGAGAGACTGGAGAACCGAGGCCCCAAAACCAGCATCCCGGCGTGACTCAAGGTCGATGTGGTAATGGGTAATGAAGGTGTTTGCTGACTTCCAGGTAGCAGCCTGCAGATTTCCTGGATAGGGACATCCCTGGAAGCAGCCACCGTTGCAGCAGTATGGCGGGTAGAATGAGCTCTTATCCTCTGGGAGGCTCCATGCCCGCCAACTTATAGCAGAGATCTATGCAGGAAGTGACCCACCTGCTTATCGTCGCTTGGCTGCAGGTCTGCCAGATGCGGCTTCAGCGTGGTGACAAACAGCTGGCGAACCTCTCCCAATTTCAGCCGTGCACTCCTTATAATAGCCGGCGCCCTTCTAGGGTCAGAGTATGGAGCCTATATTGAGCCTCCGAGGTGTGATTGGGGTAGAACACGGCAGAGTCAACACCTGGTTAAGGTGAAACTCCGACACCACCTTCGGAAGGAATTTGGTGAGGCAGGACAACCTTGTCCCTGTGGAAGACCAGGTAAGGAGACTCTATGGAAGCGCCTGGAGCTCTCCCATCCTTCTGGCTGACGTGATAGCCACCAAGAAGGCGGTCTTCCACGACAGGTGAGAGAGACACACCTGTGCATAGGTTCGAATGGCTTGCCCATGAGCTTTGCCAGTACCAGCAGTAGATCCCACGGAGGTGGGGGTTCCCGCACTGGAGGGGAAATGTGATCAAGGCCTTTGAAAAAGCGCCAGACCACCTTCTCCTGCGCCACCGACTGCTTTCCGGCCCGCGGCCCGTAAGCAGAGATGGCTGCCAGGTGCACCCTTAGGGTCGTCGACCTAAGCCCTTGACTAGAAAGGGACCATAAATAGTCCAAGATGCTTGCCAAGGAACAGGAGGAAGGGTCCAAGCCCTTGCCTGACACCAAATGGAAAACCTTTTCCATTTGAAGGCATAACATTTTCTGGTCGACTCCTCACGGGACCCTTCAACTACATTGAGGACCTCGGCGGAAAGACCCAAGGCCTGGAACTCTAGCCGCTCAGGAACCAGGCGTCAGGTGCAGGGATTGAAGGTCCGATGGAACACCTTCCCTGATTGACAGAGAGCAGGTCCGGGCGAGCTGGAAGCTGCCATGAGTCCTGGAGCTGAGACTGAGGAGATCTGGGTACCAGAACTGGCGAGGCCAGTCTGGGGCTATCAGAATCACCTGCCTTGTCCCTCCTCGCCTTGAGAAGCACCTTGTGGATCAAGGGAAATGGGGGAAAGGCGTAAAAGAGGCCCGGGGTCCACTGCCTCGAGAAGGCATCCCCCTGCAGCGAGCCCTGCTGAGGGGGGCGGGCATGGAACAGACTCAGCTTCGCGTTCTCCCTGGAGGCAAACAGGTCCACCTGAGGTGTGCCCCAATGGGAGAACAGATGCTGTACTACCTCCGGCAGGAGAGACCACTCGTGGGATGCAGCCCCTATCCGGCTCAGGGCATCGGCCAGGGTGTTGGAGGCTCCTGCCACGAATGGCTAGGAGATCCGCCTCCAGGCTGCGCACGAGTGACCAAATGCGGAGAGCTTCCTTGCATAGAAGCATGGAGCGCGCCCGCCCTGGCGGTTTAGATAGTACATGGTCGTGGTATTGTCGTCTGGACTTGGACCACTTGACCCCGGAGGAGACGACAAGGCGGTGAGGCTAGGCGGACCGCTGAGCTCCAGCAGGTTGATGTGGCATCGGGACTCCTGCGGGACCAGAGGTCATGAGCCGGTGTTCCCCAGATGGGCACCCAACCCATCAGAGAGGCATCGGTCGATAGAGAGCCGCCGGCTCAGGCGACTGAACAGGATGCCCTCCTGCAAATGATCTGGAACGGTCCACCACTGGAGAGCGTTCCACATCCCTGTGTCACCGACACAAGCTGGTCAAAGGATCGCAGCTGGTGACCACTGGCTGGCCAGTCCCACTGAAGGGACGCATGTTCCAGCGGCCCAACGGACCACGCTGGTGCAGGCCGCCATGAGACCCAGGAGGCGCAGGAAGTCCCGGCAGGGCACAATTGCCCAACCAGAAATGATCGGGCAAAGGAGGAAAGAACTCGGCCCTGTCCGCCGAGCCGCGCCTGGCTCGAGAGAGTCGAGCGCTCGATGAATAGAATCACCTGCTTCCGGCTCGAAGTTCCGACTCTTGGCCTCTTTGATAAGGAGGCCTGGTGCTGGAGGAGCGGACCTGGAGGGCTGGATCTCTGACCACCTGGGCCTCTTCCTGGAGGGAGCTACATCAGCCAGTCGCTCCAGGTAAGGGTACACTGACCCTCAGCCAGAGGAATGCTGTCACCACTGCTATGCATTTGGTGAAGACCCTGGGAGTGCTGGAGATGTCGAAGGGCATGGCTTGAACTCAAGAGGGATCCTTCCGCTGGAAGTTTAAGGAATCTCTGGTGAGACGGACGATAGGGACGTGAAAATGGCCCTGCAAGTCCAGAGAGTAGAACTACACGCTGCCTCCAAGGATGGTATTATCTGAGCTAGAGTGACCATCCTGAAGGTTCGAGACCTTAGGAACTTGTTTAGGTCGCGTAGGTCGAGAATGGGGCAGCCAACCCCGTCTGCTTCGGAACCAGGAAGTACCTGGACACAAACCCTGGGTCTGAAGGAGGGTCCACCACCCTCTTATCACCCTTCTGGAGGAGGAGCGGGTTGGCTCTCGACGAGCCGCCAGTGAGGCTGGGGATCCCGGGAGCTCTGCAAGGGGCGCACGGCTCTGAAGGGTGGTGCCTGCTCTAATTCCAGAGGCAGGCCTCTTCCCACCACCTCCAAGACCCACCTGTCCGTGTGGTAACAGCTGACCAGGCGGAACGGAAGTGCCGGAGCCGCCCTCCCACGGGGGACCTAGGTAAGGTGATCGGGAATGGGGCGGCACCCCTCAGCCTGTCACTGGGCAGGCTTTGAGGAGGGACCAGCCGAGGGACCTCCTGGGCCTTTTCCTCCTGCCTCCTGTTAGAGGAAGCCGCTGCCTGGGTTTGGGATGCCATGTCGAGCCTGCTGGCCCTGGATGCTGGGCCGGGCGCTGGGGCACAGAAGGACCAAGGGCTTAGGCTGTGGTTTGCTGCCTTGTCCTTCTGAGCTGGAAGAGACCGAGTCCAAGGTGGCATTGACTTCTCGATCCTCTGCAGGTGACCTTCCACCCCAGGGTCAAGAGGTCAGTCCTCAAAAAGGGAACATCCGCCAACTTGTGCTGGTATCCGAAGTAAAGGTGGATATCCTCAGCTAAGCCCGCCGACGACAGCCACTTTCAGCCACCACCGATCTGGCACATGAGTCCCTATATCCAAAGCAGTCTGGAGCTGTTGTTTGCCACTGCTCTGCTCCTGGTCCCGCACCTGCTTAACCGTAGTTTGCAGATCGGCGGGAGATGAGGGATGACTCATCCAGGAGCCCAACAGGGCATGAGAAAATAAAAGGCGAGGATCGGCCGGCTGGCCTGACGAAGGCCGGTAGAGAGGACGCAGCATAGACTTTCGCCCGACATAGTCCAATTTCTGACTCCTTGTCAGAGGTTTGTCCACATCCTCTGGCGTGCCGGGCGCCGGAAAATGCTGTCGGTAACCAACCCCTCAGCAGAGGGGTGTCTCAAAAACCGGATAAGGAACCGTAGGGGACCGCGATGTTCTGGCCATCCTGGCCGGGCGCAGGGCAGGCAGGAGCGCTGCCAAAGCTCCAGTGCCGACCCACTATGGCCTCGGCCACTTGAAAGGTCTCCGCGTGAACTCCTCGGTCCAGAATCTCCGCAGGAGGGGATACCTGGCCTGCTTGGAAACGAAGGTTCGGCCCATCCCGTGACTCCGAGATGAGCCAAGCAGTCCTAGGAAGGACGCACGAGCTATCGTCCATTGACTGACCTCCTGAAGACCCAAGTCCAGTCGCTTGAGAAAAGTGAGGAATCATCTTCGACCCGGAAGAGTCTCGAGAGCAGCCTCTGGCCTGAGCCACCCTTCACCTGCCGAGGTCGGTCGGGAGAGGGTAACCGACAGCCTGCAGGGTAGACCTCAGCCGACCGAGAATCCTTGGTCGGAGCCCCAGTTGGTGGCCGTGGGATGACGGAGGTTCCACCGAATCGGGTGAGCAGTTGGTTTTGGCCGAACAACCGCCTGGGTATAGGCCTTCGATAAATCAGGGGTTGTGTCGGCGCCCGTGACAGTTACTTAATGGCTGAAGGCGACGGGTCGGCTTTACTCCCGCCAGGAGGAGTTGTTGCAAATATAAGGTCTCGTGATTCGCCGCATTTAATTTACGCTGAAGCCTCCTCGCCCCGAGGAGGAGGACGAGGGACGAAGCGGCGACGCCGCTGTTACACGGTGCCGAGACCGAGACCGCCATGACAGTGGGATCGGCTGACCGCTGAAGAGGTCCGGGACCGAGACCGAGGAGTCCCGAATTTTGTCGGTTGCGCGGAGGTGTCGTCAACCGCATTCCTTCGCCTCGGATGGTCCATCCGAGGGCTCGAACCGGAGGCACAGGCGAGCCAACGGGATCTCTCAACTCTCCCGGGAACCGGGAGAGGGGAATCTCGGCTGCTAAAGGCGACAGTCTGTCTACGGGTCGAGAAAAATCTCGACTTCATCGGTGGGAGTCTCCGGTCAACTGACCTGACGGGACACCGTGAGGCCAGTGTCGGCCGAGCGGCCTGACCGCCGGACGGCTTGCGCACTACCCGGGAGAGGGACCTTTCTCGCCTCCTAAGAGCGCTGACGGAGGGACTGTTTCGTCCTCTTTTGGACCGGAGAATATGTCCTCAGAGACGTAGGCCCTTTCTCCTTTAGTGGAGGGACAGACAAAGCTCCTTAAAGAAGCCGTGTAAGAAGAGCCCAGAGAGCAGCGATAAATGCCAGCGTCGAGGAAGATACGGTCCGCGCTATTTCCTCTTCGAGGGTGACCATCCGCCGAGGCTGATCCGCCAGCTCGCCGGGCCGTTACACCGCCAACCGGGCCTCCTTGACTTCACCGAGGGAACGCTTCGGACGGCCCAGTTGCAATCGGGCAGCACGGTTCGGTGACGAGGGCCGATAAAGATGAGCACAGGTCGCAAGCCTGCGGGTCGTGCTCAAGGCCTAGCAGTAGACACACGTGGAGTGTGGATCCGTCCGAGACATCTTCTGCCCAGCATGGACATCTCCAACTCGGAGTCGATTTGTCCATCGCAGCCGCGAGGGATCGAAGACTGAAGTCTTTTTCGCAAAATTTATTTTTAAATCCGCAAACGGAGAAATAGGAACCTGAGCTTCCAAGCGGTAAGGAAGATCTGGCGTCATGGGGCGGAGCCGAGAGTTATACCACCCGGGTGGGTGGGAGGAGCAAGCTTGAAGACCTTCCGGCAAGATTTAAAGCGGCAAGAATACCTGCCAATGAGTGTGGATGAACAACATATCCATGTCCCTAGAAATTGGGCAGTTTTGCGCTGGATGGGGATGCAACAAGTCTAGTTCTGGAATTCCCCAATGAAGAAACAGGTCCTCTGCTACCTCTTGAAGGAGTTCCCACTCGTGGACTCTGGCCTGGGAACGACTCAGGCCGTCTGCAGTCGTGTTGTCCACTCCGGGAACATGCACAGCGATCAGATTTGCGCCTGTGTCCCGATACCCAATCCCACACCTCATGGCCTCCCTGCAAAGGGGTAAGAGTCTGCTCCTTGTTTGTTGAGGTAAACATCACCGCTGTTGTCTGTCTGAAGCAGGAGAGTACATGCAGAGATTACTGACTGAAAGGTCTGCAGGGCATAGAGAACCACCCTCATCTCTAGGACATTGATAAGGAGATGAGCCTCCATCGGGTCCACGCACTCCTGGGACTTTATCCCTGCCCAGGTGCGCCCCCACCCAAGACCTGAGGCATCCGTTGTAGTGGTTACCTCCGGGATTCGCGGCTACAAACGGGCGCCCTTGGAGAGCTACCTCGGACTAGCTCACCACTGCCAGTCTCGGATCACTGAGTTTGTGATCCTGACCGGATGCTGCAAGTGGTCTTGCCTTTGGTCCCATTGCCACTTTGAGCATCCACTGGTTACCCGGATGTGAGCCTAAGCATGGTGGACAGTAGAATGGCCGCAGCCATGTGTCCGAGAAAGCGTAAGGACCGACCTGGCAGGTACGATCTTGTTCGACACAAACCTTTATGAGGGATCTGATGCGCCCGCTCTGTCGTCTGAAGAAAAGCTCTTCCCGAACAGTGTCCAGTACTGAGCCTATAAACTGCAGTTTCTAAGACGGGTACCAGGAGAGACTTCTGATTTATGAGAATGCCCAGAGATTGGAACAAGTCCTGGGTGCTCTGGACCGCTGAGTAACAACGCCTCTGGAGGCGCCATGAGGCCAGTCATCCAGGTACGGGAACACATAGTGGCCCTGTCTCCTCAGAGACGCTGCCACAACTGCCATGCACTTGGTAAAGACCCTTGGTGCGGATGACAGTCCGAACGGTAGAGCTCGGAACTGAAAGTGGTGGTCGAGAAACTCGAAGTGCAGGAACCTCTGGTGCGCCTGAGCTATAGGGATATGCAGGTATGCGTCCTGCATGTCTAGAGACGCTAAAAAGGCGTCCTGTTTCAGCATGGGAATAAGGCCCGGAAGAGTCACCATGCGGAATCTCTTGTAGGCGACCAACACGTTGAGGTCGCTGAGGTCCAGAATCGGACGGAGGTTCCTTGTTTTTTGGGAACCAGGAAGAAGTGGGAATAATATCTTGTTCCTCTGGTTCTCCGGGACGCATCATCGCTCCCTTTCGTAGGGAGCACGAGTACCTCTTTGCCAGATCAAATTTTGTGCTGGCCCGGATACCCGGAGAGCAAAGGAGGCCTCGAGGGTGGCTTTTCTTCGAATTCTATAAAGTGGCCTAGACTGACCAACTGCAGAACCCACCTGTCGGTGGTTATAGCCTGCCATCCCGGCAGGAAGTTCGCAATGCAACCCCCGACCATGATTTCCCGTTGATCCTGAGGGGCGGGGGCCGGAAAGGAGTCAGGCTGTGGCGGCAGATGGGCCCGCTGGCTGGGCCGGCCTAGGGGAACGCTGACCTCGGCTGGCGGGCTGTTTTCCCTGGGTTCTACGGAAACTGGAGCCCTTCTGATGTGTAATGGAGCGGGGCTGCTGCCTCTGTGTCCGCCCACGAAAACAGCTTTGGTTCCTACGAAAGGAACCAAGCCAGTCGGTACATGGCCTGAACTGACCTTACCGCCTTCCCTGCCTCTTGAAGTTTGGTAATGATCTTCTCGAAGGATTACCAAATAAGACTTCTTCCTCAAACGGAGTCCATAATGTTTTTCTGACCTCCGTAAAACCAGACGCCAGAACCAGGAGGTTCCGGAGGCATACGCCTGTAGTTGCTATCGGGCCGAAGGAGTCCGCTGGAGTCGACGCTGCCAGGCACTTGGGTCCCCACGCCTGAACCCGGATAGCAGCTGGAAGCATCTCCTTCTGCTCACCTTCCGCAGTTTTTCAGCCGCCTCCAGACCCTGTTCCCACAAAGTGTTCTGAATTGAACCATGGGTCAGATAATTCAAGGATCTGATGGCGCAGGTGGCGGAAGCATACGGCGCATGCCCAGTGCGGCCCAGCTGCTTGGACCTGGGTCCGTGGAAGGGTGCTCAATCGTTATGCCTCTGTGACCGGTCATGTGAGGCTGTGATGACCAGAGAATCGGCCTGAGGCTGCTGCATCAAGTACTGGTCATCCTTAGAGCCTTGTACAGGCGATCAGCTTTCTTCGGCACCGCCAGGAGCAAATGTGGACGCTTCCACGCTGCCTTGGTGACGTCCATGAAAGTGTCCACCAAGGGTGGTACCACCACAGGCTTGGGGTCCTTCTGCCGAAGATATTTGGCGAGGCGAACCTTTCGGGGTCTAGCTCTTCTGCATCCTATCCCATGTTCTCTTGGATATGTCTCATAATATCCATGAATGAAGGGTCATCCGGAGGAGATCTCGGTGTCTCACGTGGGTCCGGAGAAGGGATGGAGAGAGGAGATGGGGATCTAGAGGAAGAGTAGACTGATCCCTGTCCTCCGGCCGACAGCTAACGCCGGTGTCTCCTGGATCTCTTGGGCTGGGTGACCCAGAAGAGGATTTCACGGAGGTCTCCGCTTTTGATCTCCCTGGGAGAGGATCTAGGCCTCGGGAGGAGGTAAACGCCTGCCGACCCAGGTGAAGGGGTGCAGGAACCGGAGGAGGAGGAGAAGGGAGAGGAGGAGGGCGGTGGGGGCCATGTCCTCTTAATGGTGTCCCACCAGTAAGTGAAGAGATCCTTCACTTGCGCTTAAAAGAAAGGCCCGACGACGTCTCGGGCGCCGGTGGGCGGTCGCCGGGTCCCGCGCGCGGGCTCCATGGGGCCTCGGTGCCCTGGGAGTTTCGGCGAAGCCGTCGCCTGCCTGGTCTCGGGCTGCGTTAAGTCCTCTCAGTCAACGCCTCCTGACCGACGCCGGTCGGAGGCGTGAGGGCCTCTTCAGGAGGAGCGGACGTCGGTCCCCCTACCGCGCCCGCTGGGATGGTTTGGCCGGCGACGTCCGGCCCGACGGGCGCGCTCCAGGGAGGAATGACGCACGGCCGACGACGGTCATGCCGGCGTCGGGTCTACAGGTCTCTTCAAAGGTGTGAGCTCCAAAGTCTTCCGAGGAGGCACAGAAGAAGACCGGACGTCGGAAACCGAAGGGCGGGAACCCGACTTGTGATGATGGTGGTGGCGCTCCCTGGACTTCGCCAAGGCCTTGGATGAAGAAGACGAAGACGGCCTGGTGGACTTGGACTGAGAAGAAGGCTTTCTTACCGCAGCCGGGGGAGGCTGAGAGCTGGCCCTGGAAGGAGAGCAGTCGGACCCAGAACTGGAGCTGCGGGACTCCGAAGCCCTGGAAGGGGACCTGGAAGGGGCCTTTTCCCTTCTTTTCTCCGCGTGCTTGTGGGATCTGGACGAAGATTCCCCCTTGGAGGACATGGTCTTCAGCTTTTCCTCCAACAAAAAGCTGGAGGGCCTTCTGACGCCGGATCCTAGTTCGACTGTTGAACCCTGGCAGAATAGAACAGTTCCGGTATCGTGTCTGGGCCCAGGCACCCAACGTAGGCCGTGTGGGGTCCTTAAGGATCTGTTTCCGCAAGCACACTTGGAGGAATGACCAGAGGTCAGAGAGGACATCAGCAACAATCTTGCTTGAAGAAAAATGAATTTCGAAGAAAGCTCTGAACCACGTGTCGCTAGACTGTAACCGAAGGGTCAAGACGCTTCCTGGTCGGCCGGAAAGAACTGGAGAATCTGGCGGGACCGCCCCTTATGTACTCACGCCTGACGACCGGAGGGACCGACGTCAAGGGTCCCGCTGAAGATAGCTAGCTAGAATTTTTCCGTAGGGTCCTGATCGCCGGCTTCAGTCCAAATGGTGTAACCTGCTGCAAGAGCTGTGCCTGAAGTAAGATTTCACTGATACGTCTGGCAGAGGTAATAGCTATCAGAAACAGTCTTCCAAGTCAAGTACCTCAGTTCTGCTGAAGATAAAGGTTCAAAAGGGGGTTGCATAAGCTGAGTAATGCAAACATTAAGGTCCCAAGCAGGAGTAGGATCCCTAAAGGCGGGATTGGTATGAAGCAATCCCTTGAAAAATTTACAGAATACAGGGTGAGATGACAGTGAGGAAGGTTTTCCCACTGACAGGAAAGCAGAAACAGCTGACAAATGTACTTTGAGATTAGCTGGTCTGAGGCCTAGGCCATTAAGATGAACCATATAATCCAGAACTGTAGACAAATCAGCAGTGTCTGGGGATACATGCTTCTTGGAACACCAAATGCTGAATCTTTTTCCATTTTGAGTTATAGGTTTTTCTGGTGGCAAGCTTTTGAGAGGCTTTGAGAATATACAGAACCCTTTGGGACAGAAGCAAATCTGCATATTCTAACTCTTCAAGAGCCATGCCTCAAGATTGAGAAACCGAAGATTGGGATACCAAATCCTCCCCTGAGAGGAGGTTAACAGGTTGTAATTCCTGGAAGAGATAGGGGAAGATGGACTGCTAGGGACAGCAACAGTGGGTACCAAGGCTGCCTGGCCCAGTCCAGAGCAATCAGAATCACTTTGCAGGGTTGTGACCTTATCTTGACCAGAACATTGAACAATAGAGGAAAAGGAGGGAAGGCATACAGAAATTTCCCATCCCAGTCCAGAATCAGAGCATCCAGAGGGACTGAGCCCAAGACTGGGGGTCTGCAACAGAAGAGAGGAAGTTGGTGATTGTCTGGGGCTGCAAAGAGATCTATTTCTGGAGTACCCCACCTTGAAAAAAATTATTTTAGCACTAGGGGATCCAGAGACCATTCGTGATGGCCCTGGGAGATCCTGCTCAATACATCTGCTAGCACATTGTCCTTTCCTGGAAGATGGACTGCTACCAGAGAAGTCTGTAGGAATAGGCCAGGGAACATAATTTCATGGCTTCCTGCACAAGGCCAGAGACAGAGTACCTCCCTGCTTGTTGATATACCACATGGTGGTGGTGGTGTCTGTCCTGACCTGCACCACCTTGTTCTGTACTGATTGTGAGAATGCTTGCAGGGCCAGGAAAACTGCCCTGAGTTCCAGAACACTGATGTGGAGAAGAGACTACCGAGTGGACCACACTCCCTGGGCAGTCAGCGTCCCCAGGTGAGCTCCCCACCCCAGAAAAGAAGCACCTGTGGTTAGAACCACAGAATGAGACTGAGGGATGAAAGGGACCCCCTTGCCTGAGATTGTCCTGATCCTGCCACCACTGAAGAGCCTGGATCATGGTCTGAGTCACTGGAATAAGTTTGGTTAGGGGATCTTTTTCCTGAGACCAAAAGGCTCTCCGGTGAAACTGAATGTCCCTCATCTGAAATCTGGCCCCTTGGACCACTGCAGTGGAAGCTGCCATGTGGCCCAGAAGCTGAAGGAAGTGCCTTGCTGGTCAAGAAACCAGAAAGCAAAAGGAAGAAGCCAGCTCTATGATAGCCTTTATCCTTAGCAAGGGGAGAAAGGCTCTTGCTTTGACAGTGTCCAGTTCCACCCCTACAAAGGTCAACAGTTGAACTGGCTCAAGAACTGACTTTGGAAGATTGGGAAGGAATCCTGGAGAAGTGAGCACTTGCTGGGTCACTTCCAAATTTGACTTGACTTGGTCTGGAGACTGACCCACTATGAGCCAGTCGTCCAGGTATGGGAATATGGAGATATTTTTTCTCCTTAGGAACGCCACTACAACTGCTAGGCATTTTGTGAACACCCATGGAGCGGATGTTAGACCGAAGGGCATTGCTTTGAACTGATAATGGCCTGAAGGCAGTTCGAACCTGAGGTACTTTCTGTGGGAGCACCTGATGGGAATAGGAAAGTAGGCATCCTTTAGGTCCAGGAAGGCTAGCCAGTCTCCTGGCCTTAGAGCGGTAAGAATTATTCCCAGAGTCACCATTTTGAACTTTGGTTTTAATAGATGCTTGTTCAGGTATCTTAAGTCTAGGATGGGACGCCACTCCCCTGTTTTCTTGGGGGTAAGGAAGTACCTGGAGTACAAAACTTTTCCCCCTGCGGATTGTAGGAACTGTCTCTATGGCCCCTTAAGGCCAGAAGAGATGAATCCTCTGCCTCTACAGCAATAGTTTCGGAGATGTTTGCAGGTGGACAACATCTGGCTCTCAACTTTGGAAACTTTTTGAAGCTGAGAGCCAGTACCTAGCTAACCACCTCCAGGACCCACTTGTCTGAGGTAACAGACTTACAGTCCTGGAAGTAGTAAGCCAGCCTGCCTCCTACAGGAATGGGGGAGTCGACCCAGGCTGACACATCAGAGTGTCTGCTTCGCAGGAGCCTTAGGCTGAGAGGTGGATGCAGCCCTGCTCATCCCCCTTCTGCCTCTCCCTCTGAAGAACCCCCTCTCAGAAAAAGGAGAGGAGGCCTGTGCTTGGTAGAAAGACCTATGAAAAAGCCTGCCCCTAGCTTGCTGCCTCAGAGGAACTGACTGCCTTTCCTTGGCCTGTGCACTCCTGTAGGTGGTCCTGTACTCATCCATCTTCTTCATATAATTCTCTGTCTGCTCCCCAAACAGAGAATTATTAACTACAGGGAAATCCATAGCCTTAGCCTGGGTATCCTCTGATAGGCAAGTACATCTGAGCCAAGCTAGTCTCCGAAGAGACACAGATGTAGCCATGACTCTTGATGACACATCATTGGAGTCCAGAGCAGCATGAAATTGGATTTTTGATGCCTCAAATCCATCAGCAGCCACCTCCTCCAGCTCTTTGACAAGCTGGGGGGAGGCCTGTTTAGTCAGTGCCAGTACAGTGTCCCACCTGGACTTCTGATACCTGGCTGTATAGGCCATGTAATTAGCCTGCCTGAGTCCAAGGAGGATGCCATGTACTGTTTCTTTGCCATGGCATACAGCTTCCTGGAGTCCTTCTCTGGATTGTGTGAAGCCAAGGGTATGCTAGCTTTATCACAGGCTGCAGCCGTCGAACTCCAACATGACTGCATTGCTGGTACAAGTACCATACCTAAGCCTGACAGCATGTACCTCTTGTCCATTCATCTGTCCACAGGAGGTAATGAATTTGGAGTTTTTAACAGCTTCTGTGTCTGTTTCCCAAAAGATCTATGAAGGGGAATAGAAAACCTCTTGGACTCTGGGATGTCCATCATCTCCACAAAGTCAGGCTCCCCTTGCTCAACAGCTTCCTCCATAGGGAGCTGGAGGGTTTCTGCCACTCCTGTAAAACATAAATTGGAAAGGGGACTCAGAAAGCCAAGGAGGGGGAAACACCAGAAGGCCTATCTGGGGAGCTGTCCGGTTCTATGGGCTCATCCAGACCTTCTATTCCATCACCATCATCATCGTAATCATCGTCCCCCACCAGATCCGGTTCGTAAAAATCTTCAGGGGCATAACCTTGAACCGGAGGAACCGACCGAACCGAATGCCTGCCAGAAGGCACCAGATCGATCGGAACCGAACGGAGCGATTCCACTATGCGAATCACTCGGGCAATTTCCTCGGTGGTCGGATGATGTGGTTCTGGATCCGAACTGGCCGATTTGTCTTTTCTTTTTCTCTTAGACAGAACTGACCCCTCGGAATTGGCTCTCCTTTTGCCCGAAGGAGTCTCGCCCTGGTCAGAGGGCACTCCTGGTTCGGTCAGAACCGAACTGGGCAGGCCATCCGGATCAGCGGACTTCTCGGACTCCCTTTCCCTAAGCTTGTCCAATCTTTTGACCAGGGTGGCTTTAGGGAAATTCTTGCAAATCTGGCAGTGTGAATTGAGGTGGTCAAACCCCAGACAATAAACACAAGTGGTGTGGGGATCAGCCTTAGCAAAGGCCGCTCCATACACACTGCAGTGTTGAAACCCAGTGGGCTCAGTTTTCTTTCTGGGTTTCTCAGATGTGGCCATCCTAAACCAAAAACTTACCCTTTACTCGGCTTAAGCTAGGCAAGACACACTTATCGGTTTCTAACCGTGTCACGGGTATTTGAAAAAAATAAAAAGGCAAAAACACTTTTTTTTTTTTAACTAATAAGGACCGGTACCACAATAAACTTCTAGGAAGAAAATCACAACAAATACACTACTCTACAAAGCCTGAAATATCAAGTTACAATTTCCACGAGTTTTCTACCAAAGTCCACTACCTACGTACTTACTGTACCACAGACAGGGATTTGAACCGAAAAACACAAAGTACTTATTGGTAAACCGACGCTTTAACCGACCGAGAACTGGAGCAGAGGAGAAATCTCCGGAGTGTTAGGCAGTTAGGCAGAGTAAAGAATCTGACGGTTACACTTCAAAGTGCAGCAGACAGAGGTTTGAACAGAGCTCGAAGCACAACGCTCTATGCTCAGCATAGAATTTAACTCTCTCTTCTCAGGAGCCGCTCAAGAGCTGGGGCTAATGCAATATGTCAGACTACAGCAAGACTTCATGTTGCTTCAAGCAAGGGGAGGTGAAATGCGGCTTCCCTACGAGGGCCCGGGTGGGGAGCTACCAAGTGATGCTTGACGGCCGCGCGTATAGCGTCATCTGTCTGGACGTGTCGCCCGCGCCAGCCCTCAGAGGGATGGGACCGGAGAAACCAAAGGCAAAAATCTCCTGGCCCCAAGCAGAATGATGCCGGTTCACGCTACATGAAGTGGCTGGTTAAAGAACCAGTGGATAAAATCCACTGGGCAGGGACCTGGAGAAAGAAAAAAAAAAAAGGGCAGCAGAAGCAGCCATGCCCCTAGTAGAATGACCTCTGAAGGGACCCGGCAGAGGTTTTTCGAACTTTTGGTAACAATACCGAATACAGTTGCCAAACCATTTGGAAAAGCACTGCTTCAAAACCGCTTTACCCTTTGACCTGGGGGCAAAGAAACAAAAAAACTATCGCAGCTACGGAAATTTTCGGTTCGGTCTGTGTAGCACCGAAGGATCAGATGAACGTCCATGGTGTGCAGGAGTGCCTCACCTCTATTCGAAGGGGATGGAAAGTAAACAGGAAGTTCTACTGATTGGGTCAGTGAAGCTTCTGACACCACCTTGGGTAAAAAAGTAGGATTTGTCCTGAGGACCGCCCGGTCCTTGTGGAAAAATGAATAAGGCTCTTTACAAACCAGGCGTAAAGCCCGAAATCTCAAGCTGACGTAGAATGGCAACTAAAAAATAATGTCTGCCAGAAAAGAAAGCACAAGTCACAGCTCATGGTCGGTTCAAATGGGGAAGCGTGAGCTTCTCCAACACAGAGTTCAAATCCCAAGGTGGGGCTGGGCTGTGGATGGGGGTTTCAGTTGGAGGATCCTTTCAGAAAGGTTTTCGAGAACTCAACTGAGCCATGGGTTTACCATCCTCCAGCTCGTGATACGCTGAAATTGCCTAAAGGTGGACCTTCAAGAAAGAATATGACAGACCTAAGTCTGACAGATGGAGGTATTCCATGACTTGTGGGGCAGAACAAGAAAAGGGGTTCCACTTCTTGGAGGTCGCCCAGATGGAAAAACATTTCCACTTCATGGCATAAGTGGAACGAGTAGAGGGTTTTCTGGCATCTAAAAGAACTTGAGCTACTCGAGAGGAGACCCCAAAGTGAGAAATCACTACGTCTGCAGGAGCCACGCATGAAGATGCAGAGTCTTGAGCCCCGGATGTACTAGACGACCTTGATCCTGAGTCAAGAGGTTGTGAGTCACTGGAAGTGGAACTGGCGAGTCCTTCATAAGCTGTTGGAGCACGGGAACCACTGGCGGCTGCCGGGAGCATGGGTAGAGCCCCACCCTGCCCTGCCCCACAATGGTCAACTGCTACTAGAGGCCTAAGACCCAGACTATTAAGGTGAACCAGATAGTCTAAAGCTGTAGCAATATTTGCAGAATCAGGCGAAATGCCTTTCTGAGAACACCAAATGCTGATTCTTTTCCTTTAGGAATTACAAGTTTTTCTAGTGGAGGGTTTCCTAGAAACCTTCAAGATATCCAGAACTCCTTGAGAAAGATGCAGGCCAGCATATTCTAACTTTTCAAGAGCCAGGCCTTGAGGTTGAGAGACTGGAGATTGGGGTACCAGATCCTCCCCTTAAAGGAGGTTAGGAGATTGTATCTCTTGGGAAGAGACAGGGACATGACACTGCCAGAGATAGTAGCAGGGATACCAAGGCTGTCTGTCCCAATCTGAGCCACCAGAATCACTGCGCAGGGTTGAGCTCTGATTTTTATCAGGACTCTGAACAATAGAGGAATGGAAGGAAGGCATAAAGAAACTTGCCCTCCCAGTCCAGAATGAGAGCATCCAGGGAACAGTCCCTAGGACTGGAGGTCTGCAACAGAACAGAGAAGTTTGTGATTGTCTGGGGCTGCAAGAGATCTATCTCTGGAATGCCCCATTTGGTGAAGATGACTTGTAGGATGTGAGGGTGCAGGGACCATTTGTATCCCTGGGAGATTCTGCTCAGAGCATCTACCAGCACATTGTCTTTCCTAGGAGATAAACGCTATCAGGAAGTATGAAAGGAATAGGCTAGAGACCACAATTTCATGGCCTCTGTGCACAAGGCCGTGGACAAATGTCTCCTGCTTGTTGATGTACCATATTATAGTAGTGGTGTTGTCTGTCCTGACCTGCACCACCTTGCTAACCGATTCTGAGAAGACCTGAAGAAAAATTACTCACCTCAGTAATGTTGTTTCTTCTAGTGAGTCTTACTGTATTCTGACTGTTGCAGCGCAGGGTCCTGCCTTTCCAATTGCCCCGGAGAACAAAAAGAGTTTCGCGGTTTCATAAGTTAGTTCAAGCAGTGAGACCCGATCCATTATGCTTGCCTGTTGCGCCTAAAATATAGTAGTTTTGTAAAAGAGATGTTTGTCTAAGCTTGTTTTAAATATATCAATGCTCGAGCTACCCACAATATTTGCAGGTAAATTGTTCCATGCTAGCACCCACCTTACAGTAAACCAATTCTTCCTTTTATATGTGTTCCACTTAGGCAATACAAATTGCAACTTGTGTTTTCTGGTGCTACAGCCTCCTGTGTTACAGGTAATTTTTAAGTCTGCTCTTAACATATCGTCATGTGATATCTTGTACATCATGCAGAGGTCTCCCCTTAGTCTTCTAGAGTGCAGTGAGTATAAATTTAACTTAGTTAATCTCTCCTCGTAGGGTAAGTTTTTAGTCCGAATACTGATCTAGTTGCTTTATGCTGCACACCCTCCACCTCTCTCAATCACTCTCTCATCTGTGGGACCACAATTGTACACAATACTCCAAGTGAGGCTCACCAGGGCCTGGTACAAGGGCAGGATAACATTATGGTGTCTACTAGAAATGTGCCTCAAAATGCAATTCAAAATCTGATTAACTTTTTAACTTGTTGATTGCAGTGTGAATTGAACTTTAAATCTGACGAATTTAATACCCAAGTCCGCTCTTCAGATGTTGTTAATAAGGTGTTGTTCCCTATATTGTATGAATGATTGTTGTTTGTTCTACCTAAGTGCATAATTTTACATTGGAGATGTTAAGTTCCAATTTGCTATTTTCTGTCCACTCATAAACTTCATTTATATCTTGTTGTAAGGATAACGATCAACCATAGTAGACACTGTGGCGCCTAGTCTGCAATCATCTGCAAATTTGAAATCCATATAGAAGGATTGCTAAGGTGTAAGGATGAAATATACTTTCCATGACCAGCATGGAGCGTTCAAGGAAGCTCGGTTGAAACCCCTGTCTGCTGTGGTTTAAACTCAGCCGTCAAATCTTTATGAGCAGTGCTCACTAGAAGTTCTGTGTGGAAACTGTAAACCTCATACTAGCCAACTGGCAACTAAATTTATTAAAAAGGGTTTTTGGTTTCAAAGCAAAGACTCAAGTCAGGAAACACAAAATGAAACACAACACACACCCAAAGAAAAGGAGGGTGAAAAAGGGCACCCCTAGGGTGCCAACACTGCTCCACACCACCACATCCCAAAAACCAGGTTCTGAGAGGAGGCAGGGAGTTCAGAACACAGCAAGACTCCATTAGAAGAAACAACATTACTAAGGTGAGTAATTTTTCTTCAAACAACATGAGGTTGTGCTGTATTCTGAATATTGCAGACTGCCAAGCAGTACCTCCATGGAGAGGGACAGAACCTACTTTGGGAATAGGCTCTGAAGTACTGTGCTAAACCGAGCATCACTCCTAGCCTGGATATCCAGAGAGTAATGCTTGGTGAATGTATGGACTGGTTTCCAGGTGGCTGCTTGACAAATTTCTAAGATAGAATATCCTGGCAGCAGCCAGGAAACAGTTATACCTCTAGTAGTGAGCCCTCAGGCCTGAGGGTGGGGTTCTACCAGTTTTTAATTGCAGAATTGTATACAAGAGACAATCCACCTGGCAACAGATCTCTTAGTGGCAGGTTTGCCCTGCAACCTCTCCAAATGAGGAACAACTGGAGGACTCAAACCTGTGACCCTTAGTGCGCTCTATGTAGTAGCAGAGGCCCTTTTAACATCAAGCTGGGCAGCCTCCTCTCTCCAGAGGAGGAATGGTCAGTGAAGAAAACAGGAGAGACATAGACTGATAAGGTGAAAATCTGAAACCGCCTTAGGCAAAAACTTCCTGTTAGTTCTTAGACCACTTTATCTCTATGGAAAGAGATGAAATCAGGCTCCACTGACAGGGCTTGCAATTCACTGATATGCCTGGCAGAGTAATGGCTACCAAAGAAAAAATTACTCACCTTAGTAATGTTGTTTCTTCTAATGGAGTCTTGCTATATTATGAAATATGCAGTGAGTCCCAACCTTGAACTGCTCCGGAGGTGAAAGAGTTAACTTTCTATGCCAGGCATGGAACGCTGAGCTCGAGCTCGGTTGAAAACTCTGTCTGTTGTTCTTCAAACTCAAACTGTCAGATCTTTAGAGCTAAACTCACTAAGGTCCTGTGTGGAAGCTGTAAACCTACACCTAGCCAACTAGCTACTAAATATAACAACACATTTTTGGTCCCAAAACAAAGACTCACGTCAGGAGACCAAAAATGAAAACACAACACCCAGTCACCCCAGAAAAGAGAGGGTGAAAAAAACAAGGTGGGCATCTACAAGTGCCAGCACTGCACTGCCCACCCACATCCCAAAACAGAGGTTCTGAGAGGGGCAGGCGGGGAGGTCATATAGCAAGATTCCATTAGAAGAAACAACATTACTAAGGTGAGTAATTTTTTCTTCAAACAACATGAAGTCTTGCTATATTATGACATATGCAGACTACACAGCAGTACCTCCATGGAGGAGGGACAGAACCTACTTAGGAAATAAGCTCTGAAGCACAGCTGTGCCAAACCGAGCATCACTCCTAGCCTGGGTGTCCAGAGAGTAATGCTTGGTAAAAGTGTGAACTGTTTTCCAGGTAGCTGCCTGACAAATCTCTAGAATGGGGATGTCCCTGGCAGCCAGGAAGCAGCTGTACCTCTGGTAGAGTGAGCCCTCAGGGCTGAGGGGAACCTTACCCAGCTTTTCATAACAGAATTGGATACAAGAGACAATCCACCTGGCAATGGATCTTTAGTGGCAGGTTTCCTTTACCAACCTCACCATAAGTGAGGAACAGTTGGAGGAGTCAAACCTGTGACCCTCAATCGCTCAATGTAGTAACTAAGGGCTCTCTTCACATCTAAGCTGTGCAGCCTCCTCTCACCAGAGGAGGAATGGTCAGCGAAGTACACTGGAAGAGAAATAGATTGATTAAGGTGGAAATCTGAAACCACCTTAGGCAAGAACTTCTTGTTAGTCCTGAGGACCACCTTATCTCTATGAAAGGAGATAAAATCAGGCTCCACTGACAAAGCTTGTAATTCACTTATGCGCCTGGCAGAAGTGATGGCTACCAGAAACACAGTCTTCCAAGTCAAATACTTGAGGTCTGCTGAAGACAACGGCTCAAAGGGAGGTTGCATAAGCTGAGCAATGCAAACATTAAGATCCCAGGCAGGGGCAGGGTCCCTGAATGGAGGGTTGGTGTGAAGCAATCCTCTGAAAAACTTAGAGAATACAGGATGAGCTGAAGAGAAGAGGTTTACCTGCTGAAATGAAAGCAGACACAGCTGCCAAATGCACCTTTAGGGTAGCTGGTCTGAGCCCCAAAGTGTTCAAATGGACCATATAATCCAGGACAGTGGGTAAATCAGCAGATTATGGAAATATGCTTCCCAGAGCACCATATGGAAAACCTCTTCCATTTAGAATTGTAAGTAGCCTGGTGAAGGCTTCCTAGAAGCCTTCAATATATCCATTACACCCTGGGAGAGGTGTAGATCAGCAAATTCTAACTCTTCAAGAGACAGGCCTTGAGACTGAGAGATTTGAGGTTCGGGTACCAAACCCTTCCCTGAGCACAGGTTAACAGATTGTGATTCCTGGGAAGACACAGGGGAAAATGGACTGCTAAGGACAGTATGAGTGGATACCAGGGTTGTCTGGCCCAATCTAGAGCAATCAGAATCACTCTGCAGGATTGAGATCTGATTTTGACTAACACTTTGAACAGGAGAGGGAAGGGGGAAAGCGTAAGGCATCCAGAGGGACTGAGCCCAACACTGGGGGCCTGTAGCAAAAAAGGGGAAGTCAGTGATTGTCTGGGGCTGCAAAAAGATCTATCTGCGGGGTGCCCACCTGGCAAATATTACCTCCAGGACCAGGGATCCAGTGACCATTCGTGATGGCCCTGGAAATCCTGCTGAGAGCATCTGCCAGGACATTGTCCTTGCCCGGGAGGTGAACTGCCGTGAGGGAGGTGTTCAGGTAATAAGCCAGAGACCACAACTTCATTGCTTGGTGCACAAGGCCGTAGACCGAGTACCTCCTTGCTTGTTGATGTACCACATTGTAGTGGTGTTGTCTGTTCTGACTTGTACAACTTTGTTCTGAACAGATTTGGAAAAAGCTTGAAGTGCTAGAAAAACTGCTCTGAGCTCCAACAGGTTGATGTGGAGCAGAGATTCCTGAGGGGACCACAGTCCCTGGGTAGTGAGGTCGCCCATGTGAGTTCCCCACCCCAAGAGGGATGCATCTGTAGTAAGGATTAAAGAGTTAGACTGAGTGACAAAGGGAACCCCCTGTCTCAGATTGCTCTGATCCTGCCACCATTTTAGGGCTTAGATCAGGTTCGAGTCACTGGGATCAATTTGGTTAGAAGGGTCCTTTGTTTGAGACCAAAGGCTCTCAAATGGAACTGGATGTCCCTCATCTGAAATCTGGCTCCTTGCACTACTGCTGTAGAAGCAGCTATGTGCCCTAGGAGCTGTAGAAAATGCCTTGCTGGTCGAGACCTGCAGGATGAATGAGGAGGCAAGAGAGACCAGGGTCCTTGCCTGTCCAAAGGCAGGAAGGCTCTGGCTATCTCTGTTTCAGTTCTCGCCTATGAAGGTGAGGAGTTGGACAGGCTCTAGAACTGACTTTGGAAGATTCAGTAGGAAACCTAGAGAGGTAAGCAGTTGCTGAGTTATCTAAAGATGTAACTTGACTTGGTGGAGACTGGCCTACCATGAGCCAGTCGTCCAGGTAAGGGAAGATGGCAATTTTTGTCTTCTTGGGTGGGCAACTGCTACTGCCAACATTTTGTGAATACCCTTGGAGCAGAGGTGAGGCCAAGGGCATTGCTCTGAACTGGTAATGGCCTGAGGGCAGCTCGAGACCTGAGGATACTCGATGGGAGCTTCTGAGTGAGAATATGGAAGTAGGCATCCTTGAGGTCCAGGGGCGCTTGCCAGTTCCCTGGCCTTAGAGGTAGAATAATTCCCAAGTCACCATTCTGAATTTTGGTTTTAAAGGGTGCTTGTTTAAGCATCCGAGATCCAGGATGGGCCGCCATTCTCCTGTCTTTTGGGGTAAGAAGTACCTGGTACAATCCTTTGCCCTGGTGTGGGTGGAGGAACCCTTTCCACGGCTCTGAGGCCAGGAGGTGAGAGACTTCTAGGGCAAGTGCCTCTGATGGATTTGCAGGTGGAAGGATCTGGTTCTCATCTTTGGAAATTTTTGAAGCTGAGAACCAGTCCTGGCTTACTACTTCCAGGACCCACTTGTCTGATGTGAGAGACTTCAGTCCTGGACAAGTAAGCCAGCCTGCCCTACAGGTAGTGGAGAATCGGCCCTGGCCACCTATCAGGGTGCCTGCTTGGCAGGGGCTTTAGGCTGAGGGTGGAAGCAGGCCTGCATGTACTCCGTCTGCCTCTCCTCTGAAGAACCCCATCTGGGCGTAAGCTGAAGAGGGAGGCCTGGGCTTGGTAAAAGGCCTATGAAAAGGCCTGCCCTGGAAGCTGCCTTTGAGGTGGCCTGCCTTTCCTTGGCCTGAGCACTCCTATAGGTGATCCTATACTCATCCATTTTTTCATGTAATTCTCTGTCTGCTCCCCAAACAGAGATTACCACAACAGGAAAATCCATGGCCTTGGTCTGGGTATCCTGTGACAGGCTAGTGCATCTGAGCCAAGCCATTCTAGAAGTGCCACAGATGTAGCCATGACTCTTGATGACACATCATTAGAGTCCACGGCAGCATGGAATTGCACCTTAGATGCCTCAATACCATCAGCAGCCACCTGCTCCAGCTCCTTGGCAAGCTGGCCAAGGACCTGCTTTGCTAAAGCCATAACAGTATCCCATCTGATTTCTGGTATCTAGCAACATAAGCCATATAATTTGCCTGTCTGAGTCCCAAGGATGCTGCCATGTACTGTTTCTTTGCTATAGCATCAATCCTCCTGGAGTCCTTGTCAGGGGGTGTGAGGCCAAGGGAATATTTGCCTTGTCACAGGCTGCAGCCTGCACTACTAACATGGCAGCATTGTTGTGTAAGGAACTCTGTGTCCAAGCCTGAAAGGGTATACCTCTTGTCCATTACGTCTGTCCACAGAAGGTATGGGTTAAGATCTTTAAATTTTAATTGTCTGCTTCCCAAAAGATTTATGGAGAACAGACAGTCTCCTGACTCTGGGATGTCCATCATTTCAACAAAATCAGGCTCCTCCTGATCCTCTACTGCTTCCTCCATTGGAAGCTGGAGGGTTCAGACACTTTCTTGTAAAACATAAAGTGGGAAGGGACTCAGAAAGCCTAGGAGGAGAAACACCTAAAAGGTCTGTCTGGGAGATGTCGGGTCAATAGGCACATCCAGACTTTCATAATCACCATCATCATCATCTTCATACTCTCCTCCCTCTTCTTGGTTCATAAAATTCTTCTAAAGTGTAATCTGGAACGAGGAGACCGACCAAACCGAGCCCCTGCCAGATGGTGCTGGTTCGGCGGAACAGATTAGCGACTGCACTATCCTTATCGCTTTGGCTATCTCATCAGCGGTCGGGAGAATGAATCTAGGATCCGAACCGGATGATTTTTCTCTTCTCTTTCTTTTAACCGGAACCGACTCCTCAAAATCAGCTCTCCTTTTGCCCGAAGAAGTTTCGCCCTGGTCAGAGGGCACTCCTTCTGGTTCGGTCGAAACTAGAACCGGGCTGGCCATCGAGTCAGCGGACTTCGGCCTCCCTTTCCTCAGTCTACCTACTTTCTTATCCAGGTAGCTTTGAAAACTCTTACAAATTTGGCAGTCTGAATTGAGGTGGTCAAACCCCAGACAATAAACACAGGTGGTGTGGGGATCAGCCTTAGCAAAGGCTTCCCAACACACACTGCAGTATTGAAACCCAGTGGGCCGGGTTTTTCTTGGGTTCTCAGACATGGCCAATCCTATCAAAACTTACCCTTTTTGGCAATCCGCCAGGCAAGACTCCCTCTCGGTTCCTGACCGTGTTGGTCTTGGAAAAAAAAACCGTAATTAAATCTTTTTTTTAGAACGATATGGACGGTTACCACACTCTCGTAAATCACAAACTTTTTAAGACTAAACTGAGTGGTGCACGAACCGATCCGAAATTCTACAAGTTCCATACAGAAACTAAATGAAAAACCTATCATAGTACTCACGGTACCACAGACAGAGACTTAAACCGACAGATTAGGTATGCAGAAATTCGATAGAAACTGAAGCGCGACACTTTAACCAACTTTTGAACCGAACAAAGGAGAAATCTCGGAGCGACTGTTCAGTGAGGCGGAGAATAAAGACTCTAGCCGGTTGGAGTTTAAACAAGCAGCAGACAGGGATTCAACAGGCTCCGCTGAACGTTCCACGCTGGCAATGGAATACTAACTCTTTGTTTTCCGGGGCAGTTGAAGGCAGGACCTAACTGCTGCAATAGTCAGAATACAGCAAGACTTCATGTTGTTTGAAGGCCAGGGAAAACTGCCCGGTTCCAGAAGACTGACATGAAGGAGAGACCCTGGAGGACCAGATCCCTGAGCCGTGAAGGCTCCAAATGAGCACCCCAGCCTAAGGAGAAGCATTAGTAGTTAGGACTACTGGGGACTTGAAGAGATGGAAAACCCTGTCTGAGGTTGTCCTGGTCAGGCGCCCACAAGCTCGGACCAGAGTCTCAGTCACTGGAATCAATTTTGTGAGAAGTCTCTTTTCTAAGACCAAAAGGACCTAAGGTGGAACTGAATCTCCCTCATCTGCAGTCTGGCTCCTTGCCACTGCAGTGGAAGCTGCCATGTGGCCAGGGGTTGAAGAAACTGCCTTGGGCGAGAGACCAGAGATTGAAAAGAAGAAGCAAGATCTGTGAGGCCTTTACCCTTGCCAGGAGGAGGCCTTTGCTTGGATAATATCAACTGTATTCCTATAAAAAGTAAGTTGTACTGGTTCGAGAACAGACTTTCAAAGATTGTGAAGAAACCCCAGAGAATTGAGCAAGTCTTGGAGTGATTTGCAGGACTGACTGCCTGGTCAGGAGGACTGATCTACAATCAACCAGTTATCTAGATATGGGAAGATGGAAATACCCTGCAGGTCTGAGAAGGCAACTACTACTGTAAGGCACTTTCAGAACACCCTTGGAGCTGATGTTGGGCGAAGGGCATGGCTCTAAACTGATAATAGCCTGAAGGCAATTCGAACCTGAGATACCTTCTGTGGGAGCACCTCATAGGAATGTGAAATAGTCATCTTTGAGGGCCAGGGATGCAAGCCAATCCCTGACCTTAGAGAGGAAGAATCATTCCCAGAGTCAACATTTTGAATTTGGTTTGTGATGTGTTTGTTCAAATACCTTAGGTCTAGGATGGGTGCCACTCCCTGTCTTTTTTGGGTTAAGGAAGTACAGGAATAAAGGCCTTTGCCACTGTGCTGAGTAGGAATTACCTCTCACGCTATGAAGAGCCAAAGAGAAGAAACCTCTGCCTCTAGAGCAAGGATTTCTGAGATGGATGCAGGTGAAAGACCTGCCTCAGTTTCGAAGCCTTTTGAGTGAAAGCCATCCCTGGCTTACTACCTCAGGACCCACTTGTCTCAGGTAACAGACTTCCAGGCCTGGAAGTAGTAAGCCAACCCTCCCTACTGGAATGAAGTCAACCCGGGCTGAAACATCAGGGTGTCTGCTTGGCAGGAGCCTTGAACTGGGAAGAGGATGCAGCTCTGCTCATCCCCCTCCTCCAAAAAAAAAAAAACCCTCTGTGGAAAAGAAGAGGAAGCCTGAGCTTGGTAGAAAGGCCTGTGGAAAGGCCTGCCCTGCCCCTAGACTGCTGCTTCTGAGGGTGGCTTGCCTCTCTTTGGTCTGTGCACTCCTGTAGGTGGTCCTGTACTCATCTATTTTCTTCATAAGCCACTGTCTGCTCCCCAAACAGAAGTTACCCCCTACAGGAAATACATAGCCGTAGCCTGGGTATCCTCACGAAGGCTAGTACATCTGAGCCAAGCATGTCTCCTAAGAGACACAGATGTAGCCATGACTCTTTATGCTACATCACTGGAGACCACAGCAGCATGGAATTGTACTTTGGATGCCTCAGTTCCATCAGCAGCCACCTCCTCCAGCTCTCTGGCTAGCTGGGGAGGCCTGTTTAACCAGTTCAGAAGCGTATCCCACCTGGCGACTGGTACCTGGCTGTGTAGGCCATCTAGTTAGCCTGCCTGAGACTCAAAGAGAGGATGCTAAATACTGTTGTTTGGCCATGGCATTAACCTTCCTGGAGTCTTTGTCTCGGGGGTGTGAACAAAGAATGCTAGCCCTGTTACAGGCTGCAGCCTACACTAACCCAACATGGCTGCAATGACTATACAGAAACTCTGTACCTGAACCTGATAGCATATACCTCCTGTCCATTCTCTTATCTACAGGAGGTATGGAGTTAGGTGTCTGTGAAACCATTTTTGTCTGTTTCCCCAAGGACTTGTGAAGAGGAATAGACAATCTTTTGGACTCTGGGATGTCCATCATCTCAACAAAATCAGGCTCTTCCTCCTCCTCAGCAGCTTCAACCATTGGGAGCTGGAGGGTTTCAGTCATCTTCTTGTAAAACAAGAAGTGTGAAGAAGACTCAGAAAACCTGGGAGGAGAGACATTGGAGGTCTGTCTGGTGAGATGTCTGGTTCAATAGGCACATCCAGACCACCAAGTAAGTTATCTTCATACTGATCCTCTGGATACTCTTCATTTCCCTCCTCCACATCACAGAAAGCATCGGATCGTAATCCGATGGAGTCTGATCCGACCAAACTGACCGCCTAACCAGTGGTACGGTTGGATGGAACCGGGAGAAGCAACTGAACTATGCTAATCGCTTGGCTATTTTGTCAGCGGTTGGAGTATAGGGTGCTGGATCGAACCGCTGACTCTTTTCCTTTTGGACGGAACCGACCCCTCAGAGTTGGACTTCCTTTTGCCTGAGGAGGTATCGCCTAGGTCAGTAGGCACCTCCTCAGCTCGCCGCAAACTGAACCAGGCTGGCCATCCCGGATCTCAGGACTTCTCAGCCTCCCTTTCCTTCAGCCTACTAAATCTTTTTCAAGAGTGGCTTTAGGAAATTCTTGCAAGTCTGGCAGTCTGTTTGGAGGTGGTCAAACCCCAGACAAACACAGATGAGATGGGGGTCAGCCTTTGCAAAAGCCTCCCCACACTCAGTACAGTGTTGAAACCCAATGGGACCGTTTTTTTTCTTGGGTTTCTCAGACATAGCCAACCTAAACAATTACCCTTGAAAGCTTTTAAGCCAGGTAATACATCCCGATCAGTTACGGGTTTTGTAAAAGAACCAGAAAAAGTCCAGTTCTTGTGAAACCGATCGGAATCGGAACACCACACTAAATCCTGGAAAAAGTACAAATAATCAAATACAAGCAATAAAGTGAGTTCCTAAACGGACCGACCGATGAGAAACCGAGACAAAAACAATAAAACGCAAGTCACCACCTATCTATCACACTACCTGTACCGTAGACAGAGGCTGAAAATCCGAAAAAATAATAAATCAGTTAAAAAAGCGAGCTAATTCAAACTCTACCGAACCAAGTGTCAAAGATGCCTCCTTTTCACCCCCTTCATTAAGCTTGTTTTCAGGAGCTAGCAATTTTTTTTTTTTAAGTCTGTTGCGTAACAGCATTAATTCTTTATTTAGTATCTCAAGCGTGGGTGTAGTCTGGCCACCTACACGTCACGCTTATGCTTTGTATCTTTATTGCATAATTTTTTTTTTTATTCACTACGCTACTTCCTGAAAACAGAGTCTTTCCCCCTTCGTGTTATTTGAATCTCAAGATGGATAAGTTTGTAAGTCGTTTTTTGAATGTTAATGCTCCCGTTTAGAAAGGGATATTTTATCTGGTAAACATTATCTCTTTCGGTAGTTTTCTCCCTCCCTCGAACTTGCGCACGTTCGAGGAGGGATTCTGAACGGAGATTTGAAACCAGTTAAAATGAAATGACTTCTAAGAGGCTTACCTCTAGAAGATGCGAGAGGTTAAACATTCACTCCTCAGCACTAGGACCAAAAGCCTATTCTCTACTAGCCTTTTACGCTTTGTTTGATAAGTTGCTTTTTGGTCCCTAGTGCTGTTAATATCGAACTTTCGTTTTGGTGGTGGAAAATAAGACCGCGTTTACTGTTCGCCTACTGCGGTAGTCAGTATGGCGTCTTTTAGAGCGTATTGCAACTCGCACTTGTTTTGCTGTACAATAAAAGGATTTCATTAAAGAAGTTAGGCACAGTTCATGTTGGAAATAGGAATATTTAGAAACATGTTTTTATTCTGGAAAATGAACAAGAGTTAGTCGAATAATTTAAATATTAGGGAGATGAAATGTTACAGAGTCTAAAAACTTCAGATAAATAGACTTAAACTATTACATCTAGCTAAGTTTTTTTTGTTATGTTTAAAATATATATTTTTTCTCTCTCTTACTTGAACTATTTCATTCCTCCTCACCCTCCTTCCTGCTTCTTCTTTTTGCTTCCTTCTGTCTAGAGCCGGCCCTTTTGTGTTAATATTTATAATGTATTCTAGGTGGGAGGAGTTTATACTGTGAAACTAATTTTTGTTTTAAAAATAATGTTTAGGGTGTTGGGTATGATTTCATAAAGCATCCGAATAGATTTGTTGTATGTGAAAATAAATGTAAACTAGTTTAAATTAAAAAGTATATTCTCTGTTAAAAAGATAGGAGGGTTTCAGGTCACATGATCATTCCTCCCTTATAAAATAGGCTCAAATGTTAATGGAAGTCAAGTCTTGTGATGGTCTTCTAGACAGTGACACTGCTCTAGCTGCCTTCTAGAGCTCTATCTATAGGGATTGCTGGACTTTGTTTTCATTTTAGTTTATTTTATTAGTTTGAAGTTCAGCTGTAATGTGAGCCTGTATTGGATTACTTTAAATAAATACTTGGACATCTGAGTTCCATTCCACCACTTCTGGAGTTGTGTTTTGCCTTCTATCCCAACACTTCCACAGTTGGTGTCAGAAGTGGGATAAAAGGTCAGTTTTGGCGATTTTCCAAGACAGTATTGGACCAACCCAGGGATGGAGAAGGATACCAGAGAAGAAGAAGCAGTTACTCGACCCAAAGGTGTCCTGACCAGGACGATGGTGGATAAGTCAGGTGAACCACCATGGTTGGGATTACCAGAACAGAAGAAAGACAGGTTCAAAGCAGAGCAGATGTTACAAGAGAAATGGAAGCTCCTCAAGGGGCAACTGCTGGGGCCCTACCTACTGAGTCGATACCAGAAGAAGAGCCACTAGAACAGTTACATGAATTATTACGGTGGCTCTGTATAAAACAGTTGGCTGCAGACAAGGAGAGGAAAGGAACAAAGAGAGAGAAAGAGCAGGAGAGAAATGAAAGAGCGGTGGCAAGAGACATTGAGGCCATCAAACTGTTAGTACGGAAGGAATCCTGCAACCTGCACCAGAGGCTCCAAAGACATTAAACTCACCAAACTGGGTGAGCAGGGACGATATTGGAAACATATTTAACTACTTTTGATGGATTACGGGGGCCTGTGGATGGCCTAGAGTGCAATGGGTCCTCCGTCTAGCTCCTTACCTCACTGGAAGGCTCAATTGGCTTATGGAAACATGGACAGTCAATTAGTAGGAACTATGATACGGTTAAGAAGGAAATATTACGAAGGTATGACATCAGTGCTGAAACCTATAGACAAAGGTTCCGTACATTGCGATTTCAACCTCTGGATCATCCCAGAGAAGTATATATCGCCTGAGCAGATCTATGCACCAAATGGTTACAACCGGGACTAAGACCATAAATCAAATAATGGAAGCCATTGTGGTGGAGCAATATATAAGGGTGTTGCCGCAGGATGTACAGTTCTGGGTCAAAGAACATCGCCCTGACACATCAGAGAAGGCCATTTCTCTAGCTGAGGATTATTTAACAGCTCATCCATATCGGAAAAAGACACCACCTACTGGGACTTCTATGGTGAGATCAACTACTTTTTTACCTTCTTCTGTTTTACCCTCTCCTCTGGGCCCAAATATTAATATTAGCTCCTCTGGCAGACAACAGATAACCGGGTGGATCCGTCCAACTAGACCACCCTATCAGAAATCATATGCAGGGACTGTCATGAAAAGGTCATATTGCTCGGTTTTGCCCAAGAAAACAACCTGGGAGTGTACATCTAGCTCTAGCTAATTTGGGACAATATGTCATCCCGTACAAATTGGAACACAAACAGTCATGGGACTTATTGATTCAGGAGTAAGCAAACCTTAGTTAGTCCAGAATTGGTTAAAGGACATCCCGAGATGCTGTACAAACAGGGTGATTTGCATCCATGGGGATACATCAATACCCAACAACATCTGTAGAATTGCAGACTGTTCACTCAAAAAGGGTATTAGATGTGGGGTAGTACCATTACTACCAGTTCGGTATTCTGGTCAAGATCATCCTGATTTTGAGATATATTTAGCAGTTGCTACCACAGGCACAATCTAAGGAAGGTGAAACATTCCCTCTACCACCCTTAAGACGATGATGTTTTGGAGCCCAGGAAAACCAGGAAGACAAAAAGAGGAGAAGATAAATTACAATGGACTAAAGAGCATGCTTTTAAGGTGGACAGTAAAGAGTTTGATAGTACTGACTTGACAAGAAAATGTGATTTTGAAAATGAACAAAAAACAGATGAGACTTTAATTCCCTTGTTTTCACAGGTATCACAAGAGGAGATAGAGGGGCATCCCTGTTACAGGGTGAAGCACAACTTACTTTATCGTATTTGTACTCACCCTAGAACAGGGGAACAGGTAGACCAATTGATAGTACCTAAGAAATATAGAACGCAATTGTTACAGCTGGCCCATGATAGCCCTCTTGCTGGACATTTAGGAAGAGACCGTACAACAGCTCGAATTTTATACCGATTTTTCTGGCGGGTATCCATAAAGATGTGGAACAGTACTGCTTGTCCTGTCCTGAATGTCAGTTAGTAGCCAGGATAGGAAAAAGGGACACTGTTCCACTACAACCCTGCCAATCATAAATCACCCTTCGGCGTATAGCAATGGACATAGTGGGCCCCTGCAAAAACTAAAAAAATCGTTTTATTTTAGTGGTTTGTGATTATCACACAAAATATCCAGAAGCCATTCCCTACGAACTATATCTGCCAACAAAATAGCTGAAGAACTCATTAAGATATTCAACCGATTGGCGTTCAAAGAAATACTCACAGATAGAGGAGTAATTTCTGTTCACAAATATAAAGCGATTATACCAGGCCTTGAATAACATGCTATCCACACTACACCTACCATCCACAAGCGGATGGTTTGGTAGAAACAGTTTAACCAGACATTGAAACAAATGTTAAAAAAATATACCCAAGAGGAAGGAAAGGATTGGGATCAGTATTTACCTTTCTTAATGTTTGCTTTTCGAGAAGTGCCACAGGCTTCGACTGGATACTCGCCGTTTGAATTATTGTACGGCAGAAATCCCAGGGGCCCCCTTGATGTAGTAAAGGAACAGTGGGAGGAAGGTCAGGAGGTGGGTCCCACAACAACACTTGATTTTGTCAACAAGTTAAGACAAAAATTAATTAGATATGTAGATCTAGCCCATAGAAAAGAACTTCAACAGCAAGCAAAACAAAAATTGTATTATGATCAAGGGGTAGGACAAAAATCTTTCCAGACAGGGGATCGTGTCCTACTACTTCTCCCTTCCTCAGATAATAAGCTCAAGATGAAATGGCAAGGACCATATACAGTGAATAAGCAGTGTGGTCGGTAACATATGAAATAGAAACTCCTGACAAAAAATAAAAGAAAGGTGTACCATGTTAATTTATTTGAAATCCTGGCAAGAAAGGTCCAATGAGGCCTGTTATGTATCTCAGAACCGAATGAAAGTGAACTAGAAACAGCATATAAGCGATTGGATGGAAAGGCGCCTATGATGGATATTAGTAAAAACCCCAATCTGACTGATACTCAATTGCAAGAACTAGAACATATTTACATCTTAATCAGGATGTTTTACCAATATTCCTGGCGTACCAACTGATTTATCACCACATAGAGTTCTAAACTCAAACCCGATACTGAATAAAACCTTATAGAATCCAGAGAAATTGAGACAAGAAGTGCTGGTAGAAATAGACAAAATGCTAAAGTTAAATGTCATAGAACCATCTAGTAGCGATTGGTCATTCCAATGGTAATAGTAAATAAAAGGAAGGGGATCGCCTTTGTTTAGACTTCGAAAGTTAAGCGCCATCTCTAAGTTCGATAGTTACCCCATGCCCGTATTGATGACATAGTCGATCGGTTAGGAAAGCTCATTATTTGACTACGCTTGACCTATCCAAGGGATACTGGCAAATACCACTGGATGAAACATCCAAAGAAAACAGCTTTTAGTACCCCAAAGGTCTTTTCAATTTACTATGATGCCTTTTGGCTGCAGTTGCTCCTGCTACGTTTCAGAGATTGATGGATAAGCTTTTACAACCCCATAACAGCTATAGTGCTGCTTACCTTGATGATGTCATCATCTATAGCCTCACATGGGAAGACCATAAAAAACATCTAGAAGCAATCCTTCAAACACTGAAACATGCAGGGCTTACTGTTAACCCAGAAAAATGTGCATCTGCTATGCAAGAGACCAAATATCTTGGATTTGTGATAGGAAAAGGCTGTATAAAGCCAGAAATCAATAAAATCGATGCTATAGCAAATAGTTCAAGACCCATAACAAAGAAACAAGTAAGATCTTTTCTAGGATTGGCAGGCTATTACAGGTGATTTATACCTAATTTCGCCTCTAAGCCAGTCCCTTAACTGACCTTACAAAGAAAAGAATCCTACTAAAGTGAACTGGACTCCAGAATGTGAGACAGCCTTCTGTACTATTAAAGCTTTATTATGTGCAGAACCCATATTATCAAGCCCGGACTTTACTAGACCTTTTTATAGTACAGACCGATACCTCGACTACTGGTATAGGGGCTGTACTGTCCCAAGTAATAGATGGCCAAGAGCATCCTATATTATATATAAGTAGGAAGCTACATACCGAGAAACAAAATATGCTACTATCGAGAAGGAGTGCCTAGCTCTCGCTGGGCCGTGGAGACTCTAAAGTTTTATCTATGGGGATCTCAGTTTGAACTGATAACAGATCATAATCCCTTTGCTGGCTTATGGCAATGAAGGACAAGAATCGCGCATTCTATGTTGGTATCTCACCTACAACCTTATCATTTCACCATAAAACATAAAGCTGGTCAGCGCACAAGAATGCAGATTACTTGTCCAGATTCAGTGAGAATACCAGCCAGAGAAATAAAATCAGCCCGGGGTAAAAATAGGATGAGATTAAAATAATAAACTTTTTTTTTTTCTTGAAGTAGTTATAGAACCTATTATAGTTATATAGCTATTAAGGGACCCCGGGGTGGAGCTTTAAGAGTGGGTGGGCTTAAGCTCCATCCCTTCATATATATGAGGATCTGAATTTTTACAAAAATAACATTCAAAGAATGTGTTTTTGTACAAAATAGGGGAGGTATGTCAAAGATGCCTCCTTTTCCTTTTTGTCCCCCCTTTCATTAAGCTTGTTTTCAGGAGCTAGCAATTTTTTTTTTTTAAGTCTGTTGCTAACAGCATTAATTCTTTATTTAGTATCTCAAGTGTGGGTGTAGTCTGGCCACCTACACGTCACGCTTATGCTTTGTATCTTTATTGCATAATTTTTTTTTTATTTCACTCTTCCTGAAAACAGAGCCTTTCCCCCTTCGTGTTATTTGAATCTCAAGATGGATAAGTTTGTAAGTCGTTTTTTTGAATGTTAATGCTCCCGTTTAGAAAGGGATATTTTATCTGGTAAACATCATCTCTTTCGGTAGTTTTCTCCCTCCCTCGAACTTGCGCACGTTCGAGGAGGGATTTCTGAACCGGAGATTTGAAACCAGTTAAAATGAAATTACTTCTAGCGAGCTTACCTCTCGAAGATGCGAGAGGTTAAACATTTCACTCCTCAGCACTAGGACCAAGAAGCCTATTCTCTGCTAGCTTTTTAAGCTTTGTTTGATAAGTTGCTTTTTGGTCTGTAGTGCTGTTGTGTGGACTTTCATTTTGGCAGTGGAAAATAAGACCGCGTTTACTGTTCGCCTACTGCGGTAGTCAGTATGGCGTTTTTTAGAGCGTATTGCAACTCGCACTTGTTTTGCTGTACAATAAAAGGATTTCATTAAAGAAGTTAGGCACAGTTCATGTTGGAAATAGGAATATTTAGAAACATGTTTTTATTCTGGGAAATGAACAAGAGTTAGTCGAATAATTTAAATATAAGGAGATGAAATGTTACAGAGTCTAAAAACTTCAGATAAATAGACTTAAACTATCTACATCTAGCTAAGTTTTTGGTTATGTTTAAAATATTTTTTTCTTTCTCTTACTTGAACTATTTCATTCCTCCTCACCCTCCTTCCTGCTTCTTCTTTTTGCTTCCTTCTGGACAGCCCTTTTGTGTTAATATTTATAATGTATTCTCGTGGGAGGAGTTTATACTGTGAAACTAATTTTTTGTTTTAAAAATAATGTTTAGGGTGTTGGGTATGATTTCATAAAGTATCCGAATAGATTTGTTGTATGTTAAAATAAATGTAAACTAGTTTAAATTAAAAGTATATTCTCTGTTAAAAGATAGGAGGGGTTTCAGGTCACATGATCATTCCTCCCTTTAAAATAGGCTCAAATGTTAATGGAAGTCAGTCGTGTGATGGTCTTCTAGACAGTGACACTGCTCTAGCTGCCTTCTAGAGCTCTATCTATGGGGATTGCTGGACTTTGTTTTCATTTTAGTTTATTTTATTCGTTTGAAGTTCGCTGTAATGTGAGCCTGTATTGGATTACTTTAAATAAATACTTGGACATCTGAGTTCCATTCCAACACTTCTGGAGTTGTGTTTTGCCTTCTATCCCAACACTTCCAGAGCTCCAGGTGCTTTCCCATCAGTCTCCTGACCCACAGGGGCAGATATCCCAAGCGCCCCCACCTGAAATTCCAGGCTGCGGTGTCGAGTTTCACCTTAACCAGGTGTTGACTTTGTCGGGTGTTCTACCCCAATCACACTGAGGTCAATATAGACCTGTATACCTGGACCGAAGAGCGCTCGCTATTATAAGGAGCAGATGGTTGAAGTTCGGGAGAGGTTTTGCCAGCTGTTTCTCACCTGTTGAAGCCGCACCTGGCAGACCTGCTGCCGGACGATCACAGGCGGTCACCTCCCCTGGCTAGATCTCTCAAGTATATCTTGACGTGGCATGGAGCCTCCCAAAGGGATAAGAACTTGTCTCTACCTGCCATACCGCTCGTGGCTGCTTCTAGGATGTCCCTATCCAGGAAATTGCAGAGCTGCTACCCGGTGTCAGCACACCTTTATTTCCCACACACTAACCCTGAGTCACCCCGAAGCTGGTTTTGGAACCTTGCCCCAGTCCTCATTCCCAAGTAGGGGTGTGCACTCTTGCCTCCTCCCTCCCGATAGTCATTGGAGTTCGTTGCAGTGATTGAACATATCCTCATCCCTGTAGTACAGGTTCTAGGGACATGGATATGTTGTTCATCCACACCTTTTGGCAGGTTCTTGCGCTTTAAATCTTGCCGGAAGGTCTCGTTGGCTTCTACCCACCCGGTAAAACTCGGGCTCCGCCCCACAGATCTTTCCTTACCGCTGAAGCTCAGGTTCTTTAACGCTGCGCTTTAAGATTGGTTCCTACTCTTCGGTGTCTGAATTGAAAGTTTTTGCAAAGACTTTGGTCTTCTCCCCGCGCTGCTATGGACAAATCACTCCCCGATTTCGAGGTGCCCTTGCAGGCAGAAGATGTCTGGGACTGATCCGCACTCCACGTGCTCACTGCCTGGGCCTTGAGCACGCACCCGCAGGCCTGTGACTTGTGCTCTTCGGCCTACTGCCTTTTGAAGACCGTGCGTCTGACATAACTGGGGCTTCCGAAAAGAATTCCACTGGTGAAATCTGAAGAGGCCTGATTACGGTGTCCGGTGTGGCGGGCTGGTCGGATCGCTTGAGAGGATGATCACCTCTAAGAGGAGGCATGAGGCCGGGTCAGCTTCACTGGCCATGGATTTGTCCCGCTTCTCGGTGCCTCTTACTCGCTTCTCTTTTAAGGAGCTTTGTCTGACCCTCTCACCAAGAGGGTCCAACTTCTTCGGACCTTCTTCCAGGTCCAAAAAGAGCAAATGTAAGTTCTCCGTTGACTTTCCTTTTTGGGAGCGGAAAGATCCCCTCCCCTTGTCGACAGCTCCACTTCGGCTCCATCTCAGCTTCCCCGCCACTGGCTTCACGGGTGTCCCCCGCTTTCAGGCCAGTTGGAGCGAGACCCGTCGACGGTTTGAGATTTTTCTCACCCGCTGGACGGTTGTCGATTGAGTAGCTGAGAATCCCTCCCCGTGTCCCCGTGGAGTTGAGGGGATCCCGCCGGCTCGGCTGTGCCCTGGTCTGAGCTCGGTGGGATCGCCCGCCGAGGAGGCCGATTCGTCACTCTCTCCTCTTCCCGGCCTAGTCGAGGACTCTCGGTCTCGACATCCTCAGAGTTCAACCGATCCTGGTCATATGGCTGTCTCGTCTCATGGCTTCCTTCCTCGACGAGGAGGCTGCTAAGTTGGGCCGAGGTATTTAGGAACTATGTGGCAATTAGTCTCTTTGACCTGGAATGTTTGACCCAGTCGTGATTCCCTGCCATTACTGAGTTATCACTGAGCACTTAAACAACCCTCGTTGTAGTCAAGGAGCCTGTTCTAGGCAGGTTGTTCCAGCCATTCCAGCTGCCCCACGATTCTGGTGGAACCTCCTCCCACAGCCATTAGTTGGGGCTCCACCAAAAATTCTCGGTCGGCTTTGGGTTTGCCCATAGGCTGTCAGTCACCTCACTCCCGATAAACCTCGGCAGGTGGAGGTGGCTCAGGGCCGAGGCAGCTCTTTGAGGACTCTTCTGAGTCCGATGATGGTTCCTCCTCTTCTCCAAGCGCATAGACTTGGAGTCCCTGGAGGACAGTCAATGGACGATAGCCCTTCGTCCTTCTAGGGTTGTTTCGACTCATCTCAGAGTCCACCGGATGAAGCTCGAACCCGCTTTCTAATGGGCCAGGTATCCCTCACGGAGATTCTGGACCGAGGATTCTCCTACAGAGGTCTTTCCGTGGCCGGCTTACAGTGGGTCCGCCTGGAACTTTGCGCCCTGCTTCCTGCCCTGCGCCTTTGGCCAGGTTGGCTAGGAAGTCCCTACCAGTTCCCTGTCCGGTTTTTCGGAATACCCCTCGGCCGAGGGGTTGGTTACCGACAGCGTTTTCCGGCGTGCCGGGAACGCCAGGGATGTGGACAAACTTCCCGACAAGGAATCCAAGAAATTGGATTATGCGGGCTGAAAAGCCTATGCGTCCTCTCTCGGCCTGCCAGGCCAGTTCGGCCGTCCTCATGGCACATTTTTCTCACTGTTGCGCTCCCTGGATGAGGTTGTCCTCATCTTCCGCAGATCTGCAGACTACCGTCAGGCAGGTGCGGGACCAGGCAGGGCAGTGGCTAAACAGCAGCTCAGACTGCGTTAGACATCGAGGACTCATGTGCCGGGTCTGTAGGCGGCCGCGGTGGCCATGCGTCAGTCGGGCTTGGCTGAGGATATCCACCTTTACTCGGATACCCAGCACAAGTTGGGGATGTTCCCTTTTGGGACTGACCTCTCGACCCTGGGGTGGAAGGTCACCTGCAGAGGATCGAGAAGTCCAATGCTACCTTGGACTCTGTCTCTTCCGCTCAGAAGGACAAAGGCCGCAAGCCACAGCCTAAGCCCTTTCGTCCTTCTGGCGCCTGCGGCGCCGCCTGCCCAGAAACGTAGGGCCAGCAGGCTCGACCTTGGTATCCTAGCCCGAAGCCGCTGGCTTCCTCCAACAGGAAGCAGGGAGGCCCAGGAGGTTCCTCGGCCGGTCCCTCCTCAGCCTGCCCAGTGGACGGGCTGAGGGGTGTCGCCCCATCCCTGTCACCTACTCCTGGTTCTCCCCTGGGGACGGCCCAGACACTTCCTTTCCGCCTGGTCCGCTGTTACCACGGACAGGTGGGTACTGGAGGTGGTGGGAAAAGGCCTTCCTCTGGAATTGAGCAGGCCCCGCCCTTCAGAGCTGCTGCACTGGGGCCTCGGGTCTGCAGCCTCACTGGCGGTTTGCTAGCCGACATCGCCTCCTCCTCCAAAAGGAGGTGATCACGGAGGTGGAGGACCCCATCAGACCCGGGTTCGTGTACAGGTATTTCTGGTTCCGAACGACGGGGGCTGGCGCCCATTCTCAATCTACACGACCTGAACAAGTTCCTAAGGTCTCGAACCTTCAGAATGGTCACTCTGGCGCAGATAATACCATCTCTGGAACATGGCTTGTGGTTCTGCTCTCTGGACCTGCAGGGCCGCTTCTTTCACGTCCCTATCCATCCGTCACATCGGAGATTCCTCCGCTTCAAGCGGAGGATCCCTCTTCGAGTTCCGAGCCATGCCCTTCGGCTTATCTCCAGCTCCCAGGGTCTTCACCAAATGCATGGCAGTGATGACAGCATTCCTGCGGCGCCGAGGGGTCCGGGTGTACCCTTACCTGGACGATTGGCTGATAGCAGCCGCCTCCAGATGGGAGGTGGAGCGGTCCAGAAATCTGGCCCTCCAGGTTTGCTCTCGAGTTGGCCTTCTCATCAACGAGGCCAAGTCGGAACTCGAGCCAAAGCAGGTGATCCTGTTCATCGGGCAGAGCTTGACTCTCTTCGAGCCAGAGCATGACTCCCGGCGGACAGGGCCGAGGTTCTTACCTCCTTTGCCCAATCATTTCTGGTTGGGCAATCGCGCCCTGCCCGGGACTTCCTGCGCCTTCGGGGTCTCATGGCGGCCTGTACCAGCGTGGTCCGTTGGGCCCGCTGGCACATGCGCCCCCTTCAGTGGGGACTGGCCAGCCAGTGGTCACAACGCTGCGATCCTTTGGACCAGCTAGTGATAGTGACCCAGGAGATGTGGAACGCTCTCCAGTGGTGGACCGTTCCATTCCATTTGCAGGAGGGCATCCCGTTTGTCCGCCCCGAGCCGACGGTCTCTCTATCGACCGATGCCTCTCTGATGGGTTGGGGTGCCCATCTGGGGGAACACCGAGTGCACGGCCTCTGGTCCCCGCGGGAGTCCCGATGCCACATCAACCTGCTGGAGCTCCGAGCGGTCCGCCTAGCTCTCACCACCTTTGTCTGCTTTCTCCGGGGTCAAGTGGTCCGAGTCCAGACGGACAATACCACCATATACTACCTGAACCGCCAGGCGTGGACGCGCCCATGCTTCTATGCAAGGAAGCTTCTCGCATTTGGTCACTCTGGCGCAGTCTGGAGTAGGATCTCCTAGCCATTCATGTGGCAGGAGCCTCCAACACCCTGGCCGATGCCCTGAGCTGGATAGGGGCTGCATCTCACGAATGGTCTCTCCTGCCGGAGGTAGTACAAGATCTGTTCTCCCACTGGGGCACACCTCAGGTGGACCTGTTTGCCTCCAGGTAGAGCGACAGCTGAGGCTGTTTCATGCCGCCCCCTCAGCAGGCTCGCTGCAGGGGATGCCTTCTCGAGGCTGTGGACTCCCACCTTTTCACGCCTTTCCCCATTTCCCTTGATTCACAAGGTGCTTCTCAAAGCAAGGAGGGACAAGGCGCAGGTGATCCTGATAGCCCCAGACTGGCCCCGCCAGTTCTGGTACCCAGATCTCCTCAGCCTTAGCTCCAGGCTCCGAGGCAGCTTCCAGCTCGCCCGGACCTGCTTTCAGTCAATCAGGGAAGGTGTTCCATCCGGACCTTCAGTCCTGCACCTGACGGCCTGGTTCCTGAGCGGCTAGAGTTCCAGGCCTTGGGTCTTTCGACGGAGGTCCTCAATGTTGTTGAGGCGTCCGTAAGGAGTCGACCAGAAAATGCTACGCCTTCAAATGGAAGAGATTCTCCATTTGGTGTCAGGGCAAGGGCTTGGACCCTTTCTCCTGTTCTGTGGCAAGCATTTTGGACTATTTATGGTCCCTTTCTAGTCAGGGGCTTAGGTCGACGACCCTAAAGGTGCACCTGGCAGCCATCTCTGCTTACCGGGCGCGGGCCGGGAAGCAGTCGGTGGCGCAGGAAAAGGTGGTCGGGCGCTTTTTCAAAGGCCTTGATCACATTTCCCCTCCGGTGCAAGAACCTCCACCTCCGTGGGATTTACTGCTGGTACTGGCAAAGCTCATGGGCAAGCCATTCGAACCAATGCACAGGTGTGATCTCTCTCACCTGTCGTGGAAGACCGCCTTCTTGGTGGCTATCACGTCAGCCAGAAGGATGGGAGAGCCCCAGGCGCTTGCATCGAGTCTCCTTACCTGGTCTTCCACAGGGACAAGGTTGTCCTGCGCCCCCACCCGAAATTCCTTCCGAAGGTGGTGTCGGAGTTTCACCTTAACCAGTGCTGACTCTGCCGGTGTTCTACCCCAATCACACCTCGGAGGTCAATATAGGCTCCATACTCTGGACCCTAGAAGGGCGCTCGCTTATTATAAGGAGCGCACGGCTGAAATTCGGGGAGAGGTTCGCCAGCTGTTTGTCACCTACGCTGAAGCCGCACCTGGCAGACCTGCAGCTAAGCGGACGATAGGCAGGTGGGTCACCTCCTGCATAGATCGCTGCTATAAGTTGGCGGGCATGGAGCCTCCCAGAGGGATAAGAGCTCATTCTACCCGTCATACTGCTGCATCGGTGGCTGCTTCCAGGGACGTCCCTATCCAGGAAATCTGCAGGCTGCTTCCTGAAGTCAGCACACACCTTTTATTACCCATTACCACATCGACCTTGAGTCACGCCGGGATGCTGGTTTTGGGGCCTCGGTTCTCCAGTCCTTATTTCCCAAGTAAGTATTGGGGTGTGCGCCTTGCCTCCCTCCTCCCGGAGAACTGCTAGGAGTCTGCCAGACAGTGTGGATGAACAACATATCCATGTCCCTAGAAATACAGGTTACTCACCTGTAACAGGAGTTCTAGGAATGGTATATGTTGTTCATCCACACGACCCACCCGACCTCCCCGGCTTCGACGCACAACCTGAGCTTCCAGCGGGCCAGATCTGGCGTCATGGGGCGGAGCCGAGAGTTTTACCACCCGGGTGGGTGGGAGGAGCCAGCTTGAAGACCTTCCGGCAAGATTTAAAGCGGCAAGGATCCTGCCAATAAGTGTGGATGAACAACATCTACCATTCCTAGAACTCCTGTTACAGGTGAGTATGCATGTTCTCCTGTAACAGGAATTCTAGGAGTGGTATATGTTGTTCATCCACACGACCCACCCGACCTCCCTGGCTTCGACGCACAGCCTGGCTTCCAGCGGGCTAGATCTGGCATCATGGGATGGAGCCGAGGGTTTTACCACCTGGGTGGGTGGGAGGAGTCAGCTTGAAAACCTTCCGACAAGATTTAAAGTGGCAAGGAACCTGCCAAACAGTGTGGATGAACAACATATACCACTCCTAGAATTCCTGTTACAGGTGAGTAACCTGTATTTTTCGCCTCCCAATACAACGCAAATCTTCCCAGTTTTTGCTCACTGCTCCAGGGCATGGTGCTTTCTGGCATGATACGTTGTTTCTCTCCTGAACAGGAACATTCTTGCTGTATTCTTACAATATGAAGTTAGTCCCAGCACTTGAACTGCCCTGGAGAGAAAAGAGTTAACTCTGTGCAGAAGCATAGAACGTTGAGCTTGAGCTCGGTTTTCAAACTTCTGTCTCTGGTACTTACCAGTGTAACCATCGGATTCTTTACTCTGCCTAACAGTGAAGTCACTCCGGAGATTTCTCTTCTGCTCGGTGTGGAAGTGTTGGGATAGAAGGCAAACACAACTCCAGAAGTGTTGGAATGGAACTCAGATGTCCA
This sequence comes from Neoceratodus forsteri, assembly GCA_016271365.2. Classification (NCBI taxonomy): domain Eukaryota; kingdom Metazoa; phylum Chordata; order Ceratodontiformes; family Ceratodontidae; genus Neoceratodus; species Neoceratodus forsteri. The sequence goes on along the minus strand of CM057452.1, from coordinate 891,613,887 downwards.
AGTATTTATTTAAAGTAATCCAATACAGGCTCACATTACAGCTAACTTCAAACGTAATAAAATAAACTAAAATGAAAACAAAGTCCAGCAATCCCCATAGATAGAGCTCTAGAAGGCAGCTAGAGCAGTGTCACTGTCTAGAAGACCATCACAAGACTGACTTCCATTAACATTTGAGCCTATTTTATAGGGAGGAATGATCATGTGACCTGAAACCCTCCTATCTTTTAACAGAGAATATACTTTTTAATTTAAACTAGTTTACATTTATTTTAACATACAACAAATCTATTCGGATGCTTTATGAAATCATACCCAACACCCTAAACATTATTTTTAAAACAAAAAAATTAGTTTCACAGTATAAACTCCTCCCACCGAGAATACATTATAAATATTAACACAAAAGGGCTGGCCAGAAGGAAGCAAAAAGAAGAAGCAGGAAGGAGGGTGAGGAGGAATGAAATAGTTCAAGTAAGAGAAAAAAAAAATATATTTTAAACATAACCAAAAAAAAACTTAGCTAGATGTAATAGTTTAAGTCTATTTATCTGAAGTTTTTAGACTCTGTAACATTTCATCTCCCTAATATTTAAATTATTCGACTAACTCTTGTTCATTTCCCAGAATAAAAACATGTTTCTAAATATTCCTATTTCCAACATGAACTGTGCCTAACTTCTTTAATGAAATCCTTTTATTGTACAGCAAAACAAGTGCGAGTTGCAATACGCTTAAAAACGCCATACTGACTACCGCAGTAGGCTTAACAGTAAACGCTGCTTTATTTTTCACCGCCAAACAAAGTTCACAACAGCACTACAGACAAAAAGCAACTTATCAAACAAAGCTTAACAAGGCTAGTAGAGAATAGGCTTTTGGTCCTAGTGCTGAGGAGTGAATGTTTAACCTCTCGCATCTTCTAGAGGTAAGCTCGCTAGAGTCATTTCATTTTACCTGGTTTCAAATCAAGCTTTAGAATCCTCTCTAACGGCGCAAGTTCGAGAGGGAGGGAGGAACCACCGAAGAGTTAACGCTTACCAGATAAACTATCCCTTTCTAAACGGGAGCATTAACATTCAAAAACGACTTACAAACTTATCCATCTTGAGATTCAAATAACGCCAAGGGGAAGGACTCTGTTTTCAGTAAGTAGCGAAGTGAATAAAAAAATTATGCAGTAAAGATACAAAGCATAAGCGTGACGTGTAGGTGGCCAGACTACACCCACACTTGAGATACTACAATAAAGAATTAATGCTGTTGCAACAGACTTAAAAAAAAAAATTGCTAGCTCCTGAAAACAAGCTAATGAAAGGGGGACAAAAAGGAAAAGGAGGCATCTTTGACATACCTCCTTATTTTGTACAAAACACATTCTTTGAATGTTATTTTTGTAAAAATTCAGATCCTCAGATATATGAAGGGATGGGCTTAAGCCCACCCACTCTTAAAGCTCCACCCTCGGTCCCTTAATAGCTATATAACTATAATAGGTTCTATAACTACTTCAAAAAAATGTTTATTATTTTTAATCTCATCCTATTTTTACCCGGGTCTGATTTTATTTCTCTGGCTGGGTATTCCCACTGAATCTGGACAAGTAATCTGCATTCTTGTGCGCTGACCCAGCTTTATGTTTTATGGTGAAATGATAAGGTTGTAGGGTGAGATACCATCATAGAATGCGCGATTCTTGTCCTTCATTGCCATAAGCCAGCAAAGGGATTATGATCTGTTATCAGTTCAAACTGAGATCCCCATAGATAAAACTTTAGAGTCTCCACGGCCCAGCGAGAGCTAGGCACTTTCCTCGATAGTAGCATATTTTGTTTCCGTATGTAGCTTCCTACTTATATATAATATAGGATGCTCTTGGTCATCTATTACTTGGGACAGTACAGCCCCTATACCAGTAGTCGAGGCATCGGTCTGTACTATAAAAGGTCTAGTAAAGTCCGGCTTGATAATATGGGTTCTGCACATAATAAAGCTTTAATAGTACAGAAGGCTGTCTCACATTCTGGAGTCCAGTTCACTTTAGTAGGATTCTTTTTCTTTGTAAGGTCAGTTAAGGGACTGGCTATAGAGGCAAAATTAGGTATAAATCGCCTGTAATAGCCTGCCAATCCTAGAAAAGATCTTATTGTTTCTTTGTTATGGGTCTTGAACTATTTGCTAAGCATCGATTTTATTGATTTCTGGCTTTATACAGCCTTTTCCTATCACAAATCCAAGATATTTGGTCTCTTGCATAGCAAATGCACATTTTTCTGGTTAACAGTAAGTCCCGCATGTTTCAGTGTTTGAAGGATTGCTTCTAGATGTTTTTATGGTCTTCCCATGTGGGCTATAGATGATGACATCATCAAGGTAAGCAGCACTATAGCTGTTATGGGGTTGTAAAAGCTTATCCATCAATCTCTGAAACGTAGCAGGAGCAATCGTAGCCCAAAAGGCATCATAGTAAATTGAAAAAGACCTTTGGGGTACTAAAAGCTGTTTTCTTTTGATGTTTCATCCAGTGGTATTTGCCAGTATCCCTTGGATAGGTCAAGCGTAGTCAAATAATGAGCTTTCCTAACCGATCGACTATGTCATCAATACGGGCATGGGGTAACTATCGAACTTAGAGATGGCTTAACTTTCGAAAGTCTAAACAAAGGCGTATCCCCTTCCTTTTATTTACTATTACCATTGGAATGACCAATCGCTACTAGATGGTTCTATGACATTTAACTTTAGCATTTTGTCTATTTCTATCAGCACTTCTTGTCTCAATTTCTCTGGGATTCTATAAGGTTTTATTCGTATCGGGTTTGAGTTTAGAACCTCTATGTGGTGATAAATCAAGTTGGTACGCCCAGGAATATTGGTAAAAACATCCTGATTAAGATGTAAAATATGTTCTAGTTCTTGCAATTGAGTATCAGTCAGATTGGGGTTTTTACGAATATCCATCATAGGCGCCTTTCCATCCAATCGCTTATAAGCTGTTTCTAGTTCACTTTCATTCGGTTCTGGACATACATAACAGGCCTCATTGGACCTTTCTTGCCAGGATTTCAACAAATTAACATGGTACACCTTTCTTTTTATTTTTTTGTCAGGAGTTTCTATTTCATATGTTACCGGACCACACTGCTTATTCACTGCATATGGTCCTTGCCATTTCATCTTGAGCTTATTATCTGAGGAAGGGAGAAGTAGTAGGACACGATCCCCTGTCTGGAAAGATTTTTGTCCTACCCCTTGATCATAATACAATTTTTGTTTTGCTTGCTGTTGAAGTTCTTTTCTATGGGCTAGATCTACATATCTAATTAATTTTTGTCTTAACTTGTTGACAAAATCAAGTGTTGTTGTGGGACCCACCTCCGACCTTCCTCCCATTGTTCCTTTACTACATCAAGGGGGCCCCTGGGATTTCTGCCGTACAATAATTCAAACGGCGAGTATCCAGTCGAAGCCTGTGGCACTTCTCGAAAAGCAAACATTAAGAAAGGTAAATACTGATCCCAATCCTTTCCTTCCTCTTGGGTATATTTTTTTAACATTTGTTTCAATGTCTGGTTAAACCGTTCTACCAAACCATCCGTTTGTGGATGGTAGGTTGTAGTGTGGATAGCATGTATATTCAAGGCCTGGTATAATCGCTTAATATTTGTGAACAGAAATTACTCCCTCTATCTGTGAGTATTTCTTTTGGAACGCCCAATCGGCTGAATATCTTAATGAGTTCTTCAGCTATTTTGTTGGCAGATATAGTTCGCAGGGGAATGGCTTCTGGATATTTTGTGTGATAATCACAAACCACTAAAATAAAACGATTTCCCTTTTTAGTTTTTTGCAGGGGGCCCACTATGTCCATTGCTATACGCTCGAAAGGGTGATTTATGATTGGCAAGGGTTGTAGTGGAACAGTGTCCCTTTTTCCTATCCTGGCTACTAATTGACATTCAGGACAGGACAAGCAGTACTGTTCCACATCTTTATGGATACCCGGCCAGAAAAATCGGTATAAAATTCGAGCTGTTGTACGGTCTCTTCCTAAATGTCCAGCAAGAGGGCTATCATGGGCCAGCTGTAACAATTGCGTTCTATATTTCTTAGGTACTATCAATTGGTCTACCTGTTCCACTGTTCTAGGGTGAGTACAAATACGATAAAGTAAGTTGTGTTTCACCCTGTAACAGGGATGCCCCTCTATCTCCTCTTGTGATACCTGTGAAAATAAGGGAATTAAAGTCTCATCTGTTTTTTGTTCATTTTCAAAATCACATTTTCTTGTCAAGTCAGTACTATCAATCTCTTTACTGTCCACCTTAAAAGCATGCTCTTTAGTCCATTGTAATTTATCTTGTCTCCGTTCTTTTTTTGTCTTCCTGGTTTTCCCTGGGGCTCCAAAAACATCATCGTCTAAGGGTGGTAGAGGGAATGTTTCACCTTCCTTAGATTGTGCCTGTGGTAGTTGCAAATATATCTCAAAATCAGGATGATCTTGACCATAATACCGAACTGGTAGTAATGGTACTACCCGACATCTAATACCCTTTTGAGTGAACAGTCTGCAATTCTACAGATGTTGTTGGGTATTGATGTATCGTCCCCATGGATGCAAATCACCCCTGTTTGTACAGCATTCCGGGGATGTCCTTTAACCAATTCTGGACGAACTAAGGTTTGCTTACTCCCTGAATCAATAAGTCCCATGACTGTTTGTGTTCCAATTTGTACTGGGATGACATATTGTCCCAAATTAGCTAGAGCTAGATGTACACTCCCAGGTTGTTTTCTTGGGCAAAACCGAGCAATATGACCTTTTTCATGACAGTCCCGGCATATGATTTCTGATAGGGGTGGTCTAGTTGGACGGATCCCACCCCGGGTTATCTGTTGTCTGCCAGAGGAGCTAATATTAATATTTGGGCCCAGAGGAGAGGGTAAAACAGAAGAAGGTAAAAAAGTAGTAGATCTCACCATAGAAGTCCCAGTAGGTGGTGTCTTTTTCTGATATGGATGAGCTGTTAAATAATCCTCAGCTAGAGAAATGGCCTTCTCTGATGTGTCAGGGCGATGTTCTTTGACCCAGAACTGTACATCCTGCGGCAACACCCTTATATATTGTTCCACCACAATGGCTTCCATTATTTGATTTATGGTCTTAGTCCCGGTTGTAAACCATTTGGTGCATAGATCGCTCAGGCGTCATATATTTCTCTGGGATGATCCGTGAGGTTGAAATCGCAATGTACGGAACCTTTGTCTATAGGTTTCAGCACTGATGTCATACCTTCGTAATATTTCCTTCTTAACCGCATCATAGTTCCCCACTAATTGACTGTCCATGTTTCCATAAGCCAATTGAGCCTTCCCAGTGAGGTAAGGAGCTAGACGGAGGACCCATTGCACTCTAGGCCATCCACAGGCCCCCGTAATCCGTTCAAAAGTAGTTAAATATGTTTCAATATCGTCCTGCTCACCCAGTTTGGTGAGTTTAATGTCTTTTTGAGCCTCTGGTGCGGTTGCAGGATTCCTCCTGTACTAACAGTTTGGATGGCCCTCAATGTCTCTTGCCACCGTCTTTTCATTTCTCCTGCTCCTTCTCTCTCTCTTTGTTCCCTTTCCCTCTCTTGTCTGCAGCCAACTGTTTTATACAGAGCCACCGTAATAATTCATGTAACTGTTCTGGTGGCTCTTCTTCTGGTATCGACTCAGTAGGTAGGGCCCCAGCAGTTGCCCCTTGAGGAGCTTCCATTTCCTCTTGTAACATCTGCTCTGCTTTGAACCTGTCTTTCTTCTGTTCTGGTAGTCCCAACCATGGTGGTTCACCTGACTTATCCACCATCGTCCTGGTCAGGACACCTTTGGGTCGAGTAACTGCTTCTTCTTCTCTGGTATCCTTCTCCATCCCTGGGTTGGTCCGATACTGTCTTGGAAAATCGCCAAAACTGACCTTTATCCCACTTCTGACACCAACTGTGGAAGTGTTGGGATAGAAGGCAAAACACAACTCCAGAAGTGTTGGAATGGAACTCAGATGTCCAAGTATTTATTTAAAGTAATCCAATACAGGCTCACATTACAGCTTAACTTCAAACGAATATAAAATAAACTAAAATGAAAACAAAGTCCAGCAATCCCCATAGATAGAGCTCTAGAAGGCAGCTAGAGCAGTGTCACTGTCTGGAAGACCATCACACGACTGACTTCCATTAACATTTGAGCCTATTTTAAAGGGAGGAATGATCATGTGACCTGAAACCCCTCCTATCTTTTTAACAGAGAATATACTTTTTTAATTTAAACTAGTTTACATTTATTTTCACATACAACAAATCTATTCGGATGCTTTATGAAATCATACCCAACACCCTAAACATTATTTTTAAAACAAAAAAAATTAGTTTCACAGTATAAACTCCTCCCACGTAGAATACATTATAAATATTAACACAAAAGGGCCGGCCGGCTCTTAGACAGAAGGAAGCAAAAAGAAGAAGCAGGAAGGAGGGTGAGGAGGAATGAAATAGTTCAAGTAAGAGAGAGAAAAAATATATATTTTAAACATAACCATAAAAAACTTAGCTAGATGTAATAGTTTAAGTCTATTTATCTGAAGTTTTTAGACTCTGTAACATTTCATCTCCCTAATATTTAAATTATTCGACTAACTCTTGTTCATTTTCCAGAATAAAAACATGTTTCTAAATATTCCTATTTCCAACATGAACTGTGCCTAACTTCTTTAATGAAATCCTTTTATTGTACAGCAAAACAAGTGCGAGTTGCAATACGCTCTAAAAGACGCCATACTGACTACCGCAGTAGGCGAACAGTAAACGCGGTCTTATTTTCCACCACCAAAACGAAAGTCCACACAACAGCACTAGGGACCAAAAAGCAACTTATCAAACAAAGCGTAAAAAGCTAGCAGAGAATAGGCTTCTTGGTCCTAGTGCTGAGGAGTGAAATGTTTAACCTCTCGCATCTTCGAGAGGTAAGCTCGCTAGAAGTAATTTCATTTTAACTGGTTTCAAATCTCCGTTCAGAATCTCTCCTCGAACGCGGCGCAAGTTCGAGGGAGGGAGAAAACCATCGAAGAGAGATTTTACTAGATAAAATATCCTTTCTAAACGGGAGCATTAACATTCAAAAACGACTTACAAACTTATCCATCTTGAGATTCAAATAACATAAGGGGAAAGACTCTGTTTTCAGGAAGTAGCGTAGTGAATAAAAAAAAAATTATGCAATAAAGATACAGAGCATAAGCGTGACGTGTAGGTGGCCAGACTACACCCACGCTTGAGATACTAAATAAAAGAATTAATGCTGTTGCGCAACAGACTTAAAAAAAAAAAATTGCTAGCTCCTGAAAACAAGCTTAATGAAGGGGGGGGGGGTGAAAAGGAGGCATCTTTGACACTTGGTTCGGTAGAGTTTGAATTAGCGTTCGTTTTTTTAACTGATTTATTATTTTTTCGGATTTTCAGCCTCTGTCTACGGTACAGGTAGTGTGATAGATAGGTGGTGACTTGCGTTTTATTGTTTTTGTCTCGGTTTCTCATCGGTCGGTCCGTTTAGGAACTCACTTTATTGCTTGTATTTGATTATTTGTACTTTTTCCAGGATTTAGTGTGGTGTTCCGATTCCGATCGGTTTCACAAGAACTGGACTTTTTCTGGTTCTTTTACAAAACCCGTAACTGATCGGGATGTATTACCTGGCTTAAAAGCTTTCAAGGGTAATTGTTTAGGTTGGCTATGTCTGAGAAACCCAAGAAAAAAAACGGTCCCATTGGGTTTCAACACTGTACTGAGTGTGGGGAGGCTTTTGCAAAGGCTGACCCCCATCTCATCTGTGTTTGTCTGGGGTTTGACCACCTCCAAACAGACTGCCAGACTTGCAAGAATTTCCCTAAAGCCACTCTTGAAAAAAGATTTAGTAGGCTGAAGGAAAGGGAGGCTGAGAAGTCCGTAGATCCGGATGGCCAGCCTGGTTCAGTTGCGGCCGAAGCTGAGGAGGTGCCTACTGACCTAGGCGATACCTCCTCAGGCAAAAGGAAGTCCAACTCTGAGGGGTCGGTTCCGTCAAAAAGGAAAAGAGTCAGCCGGTTCGGATCCAGCACCCTATACTCCAACCGCTGACAAAATAGCCAAGCGATTAGCATAGTTCAGTTGCTTCTCCCGGTTCCATCCGAACCGGTACCACTGGTTAGGCGGTCAGTTTGGTCGGATCAGACTCCATCGGATTACGATCCAGATGCTTTCTGTGATGTGGAGTGGGAGGGAAATGAAGAGTATCCAGAGGATCAGTATGAAGATAACGACTTTGTGGTCTGGATGTGCCCATTGAACCAGACATCTCACCAGACAGACCCTCCAATGTCTCTCCTCCCAGGTTTTCTGAGTCCTCTTCACACTTCTTGTTTTACAAGAAGATGACTGAAACCCTCCAGCTCCCAATGGTTGAAGCTGCTGAGGAGGAGGAAGAGCCTGATTTTGTTGAGATGATGGACATCCCAGAGTCCAAAAGATTGTCTATTCCTCTTCACAAGTCCTTGGGGAAACAGACAAAAATGGTTTTACAGACACTTAACTCCATACCTCCTGTAGATAAGAGAATGGACAGGAGGTATATGCTATCAGGTTCAGGTACAGAGTTTCTGTATAGTCATTGCAGCCATGTTGGGTTAGTGTAGGCTGCAGCCTGTAACAGGCTAGCATTCCTTTGCTTCACACCCCCGAGACAAAGACTCCAGGAAGGTTAATGCCATGGCCAAACAACAGTATTTAGCATCCTCTTTGAGTCTCAGGCAGGCTAACTAGATGGCCTACACAGCCAGGTACCAGTCGTCCAGGTGGGATACGTTTCTGGAACTGGCTAAACAGGCCTCCCCCAGCTAGCCAGAGAGCTGGAGGAGGTGGCTGCTGATGGAACTGAGGCATCCAAAGTACAATTCCATGCTGCTGTGGTCTCCAGTGATGTAGCATAAAGAGTCATGGCTACATCTGTGTCTCTTAGGAGACATGCTTGGCTCAGATGTACTAGCCTTTCGCAGGATACCCAGGCTACGGCTATGTATTTCCCTGTAGTGGGTAACTCTCTGTTTGGGGAGCAGACAGTGGCTTACATGAAGAAAATAGATGAGTACAGGACCACCTACAGGAGTGCACAGACCAAAGAGAGGCAAGCCACTCCTCAGAAGCAGCAGTCTAGGGGCAGGGGCAGGCCTTTCCACAGGCCTTTCTACCAAGCTCAGGCTTCCTCTTCTTTTCCACAGAGGGTTTTTTTTTTTTTGGAGGAGGGGGATGAGCAGAGCTGCATCCTCTTCCCAGTTCAGGCTCCTGCCAAGCAGACACCCTGATGTTTCAGCCTGGGTTGACTCCCCCATTCCAGTAGGAGGCAGGCTGGCTTACTACTTCCAGGCCTGGAAGTCTGTTACCTGAGACAAGTGGGTCCTGGAGGTAGTAAGCCAGGGAGTGGCTCTCCACTTCAAAAGGCTTCGAAAACTGAGGGCAGGTCTTTTCTACCTGCATCCATCTCAAAATCCTTGCTCTAGAGGCAGAGGTTTCTTCTCTTTGGCTCTCATAGCCGAGAGGTAATTCCCACTCAGCACAGTGGCAAAGGCCTTTATTCCTGGTTCCTTCAACCCAAAAAGACAGGGAGTGGCGACCATCCTAGACCTAAGGTATTTGAACAAACACATCACAAAACCAAAATTCAAAATGTTGACTCTGGGAATGATTCTTCCCTCTCTAAGGCAGGGATTGGCTTGCATCCCTGGGCCTCAAAGATGACTATTTCCACATTCCTATGAGGTGCTCCCACAGAAGGTACCTCAGGTTCGAATTGCCTTCAGGCTATTATCAGTTTAGAGCCATGCCCTTCGGCCTAACATCAGCTCCAAGGGTGTTCACAAAGTGCCTTACAGTAGTAGTTGCCTTTCTCAGACGGCAGGGTATTTCCATCTTCCCATATCTAGATAACTGGCTGATTGTAGATCAGTCCTCTGACCAGGTCAAGTCAGCTCTGCAAATCACTCAAGACTTGCTCAATTCTCTGGGGTTTCTTCACAATCTTTGAAAGTCTGTTCTCGAACCAGTACAACTTCTTACTTTCATAGGAATACAGTTGGATATTATCCAAGCAAAGGCCTTCCTCCCCCTGGCAAGGGTAAAGGCCCTCACAGATCTTGCTTCTTCTTTTCAATCTCTGGTCTCTCGTCCAGCAAGGCAGTTTCTTCAACTCCCGGGCCACATGGCAGCTTCCACTGCAGTGGTGCAAGGAGCCAGACTGCAGATGAGGGACATTCAGTTCCACCTTAGGTCCTTTTGGTCTTAGAAAAGAGACTCTCTCACAAAATTGATTCCAGTGACTGAGACTCTGGTCCGAGCTTTCCAGTGGCGTCTGGACCAGGACAACCTCAGACAGGGTTTTACATCTCTCTTTCAAGTCCCCTCAGTAGTCCTAACTACTAATGCTTCTCTCTTAGGCTGGGGTGCCCATTTGGGAGCCTTCACGGCTCAGGGGATCTGGTCCCCTCCAGGGTCTCTCCTTCATGTCAGTCTTCTGGAACTCGGGGCAGTTTTCCTGGCCCTTCAAACAACATGAAGTCTTGCTGTATTCTGACTATTGCAGCAGTTAGGTCCTGCCTTTCAACTGCCCCGGAGAACAAAGAGTTAGCATTCCATTGCCAGCGTGGAACGTTCAGCGTGAGCTCGGTTGAATCCCTGTCTGCTGCTGTTTAAACTCCAACCGTCAGAGTCTTTACTCCGCCTCACTGAACAGTCGCTCCGGAGATTTCTCCTTTGTTCGGTTCAAAAAAAGTTGGTTAAAGTGTCGCTTTTCGCTCAGTTTCTACCGAATTTCTGCTACCGAATCTGTCGGTTTAAGTCTCTGTCTGTGGTACCGTGAGTACTAGATAGGTTTTTCATTTAGTTTCTGTATGGAACTTGAAAATTTCGGATCGGTTCGGCTTGAACCGATCAGTTTAGTCTTAAAAAGTTTGTGATTTACGTAGAGTGTGGTAACCGGTCCATATCGGTTCTAAAAAAAAAAGATTTAATTACGGTTTTTTTCCAAGACCCGTAACACGGTCAGGAACCGAGAGGGGAGTCTTGCCTGGCGGATTGCCGAAAAAAGGGTAAGTTTTGGATAGGATTGGCCATGTCTGAGAACCCAAGAAAAAAACCCGGGCCCACTGGGTTTCAACACTGCAGTGTGTGTTGGGAAGCCTTTGCTAAGGCTGATCCCCACACCACCTGTGTTTATTGTCTGGGGTTTGACCACCTCAATTCAGACTGCCAAATTTGTAAGAGTTTTGCCAAAGCTACCCTGGATAAGAAAGTAGGTAGACTGAGGAAAAGGGAGGCCGAGAAGTCCGCTGACCCGGATGGCCAGCCCGGTTCAGTTTCGACCGAACCAGAAGGAGTGCCCTCTGACCAGGGCGAAACTTCTTCGGGCAAAAGGAGAGCCGATTTTGAGGAGTCGGTTCCGATTAAAAGAAAGAGAAGAGAAAAATCATCCGGTTCGGATCCGTAGATTCATTCTCCGACCGCTGATGAGATAGCCAAAGCGATAAGGATAGTGCAGTCGCTAACTTCGGTTCCGGCCGAACCAGCACCATCTGGCAGGGGCTCGGTTTGGTCGGTTCCCTCGGTTCCAGATTACACTTTAGAAGAATTTTATGAACCGAAGAAAGAGGAGGGAGAGTATGAAGATGATGATGATGGTGATTATGAAAGTCTGGATGTGCCTATTGACCCGGACATCTCCCCAGACAGACCTTTAGGTGTTTCTCCTCCTAGGCTTTCTGAGTCCCCTTCCCACTTTATGTTTTACAAGAAAGTGTCTGAAACCCTCCAGCTTCCAATGGAGGAAGCAGTAGAGGATCAGGAGGAGCCTGATTTTGTTGAAATGATGGACATCCCAGAGTCCAGGAGACTGTCTGTTCCCCTCCATAAATCTTTTGGGAAGCAGACAATTAAAATTCTAAAGACTCCTAACTCCATACCTTCTGTGGACAGACGAATGGACAAGAGGTATACCCTTTCAGGCTTGGACACAGAGTTCCTTACACAACAATGCTGCCATGTTGGGGTAGTGCAGGCTGCAGCCTGTGACAAGGCAAATATTCCCTTGGCCTCACACCCCCCTGACAAGGACTCCAGGAGGATTGATGCCATAGCAAAGAAACAGTACATGGCAGCATCCTTGGGACTCAGACAGGCAAATTATATGGCTTATGTTGCTAGATACCAGAAATCCAGATGGGATACTGTTATGGCTCTAGCAAAGCAGGTCCTTGGCCAGCTTGCCAAGGAGCTGGAGCAGGTGGCTGCTGATGGTATTGAGGCATCTAAGGTGCAATTCCATGCTGCCGTGGACTCTAATGATGTGTCATCAAGAGTCATGGCTACATCTGTGGCACTTCGCAGAATGGCTTGGCTCAGATGCACTAGCCTGTCACAGGATACCCAGACCAAGGCCATGGATTTTCCTGTTGTGGGTAATTCTCTGTTTGGGGAGCAGACAGAGAATTACATGAAGAAAATGGATGAGTATAGGATCACCTATAGGAGTGCTCAGGCCAAGGAAAGGCAGGCCACTCCTCAAAGGCAGCCTTCCAGGGGCAGGCCTTTTCATAGGCCTTTTTACCAAGCCCAGGCCTCCTCTTCAGCTTACGCCCAGATGGGGTTCTTCAGAGGGAGAGGCAGACGGAGTACATGCAGGCCTGCTTCCACCCCTCAGCCTAAAGCCCCTGCCAAGCAGGCACCCTGATAGGGTGGCCAGGGCCGATTCTCCACTACCTGTAGGGGGGCAGGCTGGCTTACTTTGTCCAGGACTGGAAGTCTCTCACATCAGACAAGTGGGTCCTGGAAGTAGTAAGCCAGGGACTGGTTCTCAGCTTCAAAAAATTTCCAAAGATGAGAACCAGATCCTTTCCACCTGCAAATCCATCAGAGGCACTTGCCCTAGAAGTCTCTACCCTCCTGGCTCTCAGAGCCGTGGAAAGGGTTCCACCCCTACACCAGGGCAAAGGATTGTACTCCAGGTACTTCCTTACCCCAAAAAAAAGACAGGAGAATGGCGGCCCATCCTGGATCTCGGATGCTTAAACAAGCACCTTTTAAAACCAAAATTCAGAATGGTGACTCTGGGAATTATTCTACCCTCTAAGGCCAGGGAACTGGCTAGCGTCCCTGGACCTCAAGGATGCCTACTTCCATATTCTCATCAGAAGCTCCCATCGAAAGTACCTCAGGTTCGAGCTGCCCTCAGGCCATTACCAGTTCAGAGCAATGCCCTTTGGCCTCACCTCTGCTCCAAGGGTATTCACAAAATGCTTGGCAGTAGCAGTTGCCCACCTAAGAAGACAAAAATTGCCATCTTCCCTTACCTGGACGACTGGCTCATGGTAGGCCAGTCTCCGACCAAGTCAAGTTACATCTTTAGATAACTCAGCAACTGCTTACCTCTCTAGGTTTCCTACTGAATCTTCCAAAGTCAGTTCTAGAGCCTGTCCAACTCCTCACCTTCATAGGCGCAGAACTGAACACAGAGATAGCCAGAGCCTTCCTGCCTTTGGACAGGGCAAGGACCCTGGTCTCTCTTGCCTCCTCATTCATCCTGCAGGTCTCTCGACCAGCAAGGCATTTTCTACAGCTCCTAGGGCACATAGCTGCTTCTACAGCAGTAGTGCAAGGAGCCAGATTTCAGATGAGGGACATCCAGTTCCATTTGAGAGCCTTTTGGTCTCAAACAAAGGACCCTCTAACCAAATTGATCCCAGTGACTCGAACCCTGATCTAAGCCCTAAAATGGTGGCAGGATCAGAGCAATCTGAGACAGGGGGTTCCCTTTGTCACTCAGTCTAACTCTTTAATCCTTACTACAGATGCATCCCTCTTGGGGTGGGGAACTCACATGGGCGACCTCACTACCCAGGGACTGTGGTCCCCTCAGGAATCTCTGCTCCACATCAACCTGTTGGAGCTCAGAGCAGTTTTTCTAGCACTTCAAGCTTTTTCCAAATCTGTTCAGAACAAAGTTGTACAAGTCAGAACAGACAACACCACTACAATGTGGTACATCAACAAGCAAGGAGGTACTCGGTCTACGGCCTTGTGCACCGAAGCAATGAAGTTGTGGTCTCTGGCTTATTACCTGAACACCTCCCTTACGGCAGTTCACCTCCCAGGCAAGGACAATGTCCTGGCAGATGCTCTCAGCAGGATTTCCCAGGGCCATCACGAATGGTCACTGGATCCCCTGGTCCTGGAGGTAATATTTGCCAGGTGGGGCACCCCGCAGATAGATCTTTTTGCAGCCCCAGACAATCACTGACTTCCCTTTTTGCTACAGGCCCCAGTGTTGGGCCAGTCCCTCTGGATGCCTTACGCTTCCCCTTCCTCTCCTGTTCAAAGTGTTAGTCAAAATCAGATCTCAATCCTGCAGAGTGATTCTGATTGCTCTAGATTGGGCCAGACAACCCTGGTATCCACTCATACTGTCCTTAGCAGTCCATTTTCCCCTGTGTCTTCCCAGGAATCACAATCTGTTAACCTGTGCTCAGGGAAGGGTTTGGTACCCGAACCTCAAATCTCTCAGTCTCAAGGCCTGTCTCTTGAAGAGTTAGAATTTGCTGATCTACACCTCTCCCAGGGTGTAATGGATATATTGAAGGCTTCTAGGAAGCCTTTCACCAGGGCTACTTACAATTCTAAATGGAAGAGGTTTTCCATATGGTGCTCTGGGAAGCATATTTCCCATAATCTGCTGATTTACCCACTGTCCTGGATTATATGGTCCATTTGAACACTTTGGGGCTCAGACCAGCTACCCTAAAGGTGCATTTGGCAGCTGTGTCTGCTTTCATTTCAGCAGGTAAACCCTCTTCTTTCAGCTCATCCTGTATTCTCTAAGTTTTTCAGGATTGCTTCACACCAACCCTCCATTCAGGGACCCTGCCCCTGCCTGGGATCTTAATGTTTGCATTGCTCAGCTTATGCAACCTCCTTTGAGCCGTTGTCTTAGCAGACCTCAAGTATTTGACTTGGAAGACTGTGTTTCTGGTAGCCATCACTTCTGCCAGGCGATAAGTGAATTACAAGCTTTGTCAGTGGAGCCTGATTTTATCTCCTTTCATAGAGATAAGGTGGTCCTCAGGACTAACAAGAAGTTCTTGCCTAAGGTGGTTTCAGATTTCCACCTTAATCAATCTATTTCTCTTCCAGTGTACTTGCTGACCATTCCTCCTCTGGTGAGAGGAGGCTGCACAGCTTAGATGTGAAGAGAGCCTTAGTTACTACATTGAGCGTACTGAGGGTCACAGGTTTGACTCTCCAACTGTTCCTCACTTATGGTGAGGTTGGTAAAGGAAACCTGCCACTAAAGATCCATTGCCAGGTGGATTGTCTCTTGTATCCAATTCTGTTATGAAAAGCTGGGTAAGGTTCCTCCCTCAGCCCTGAGGGCTCACTCTACCAGAGGTACAGCTGCTTCCTGGCTGCTGCCAGGGACATCCCCATTCTAGAGATTTGTCAGGCAGCTACCTGGAAAAACAGTTCACACTTTACCAAGCATTACCTCTGGACACCCAGGCTAGGAGTGATGCTCGGTTTGGCACAGCTGTGCTTCAGAGCTTATTTCCTAAGTAGGTTCTGTCCCTCCTCCATGGAGGTACTGCTGTGTAGTCTGCATATGTCATAATATAGCAAGACTTCATGTTGTTTGAAGAAAAAATTACTCACCTTAGTAATGTTGTTTCTTCTAATGGAATCTTGCTATATTATGACCTCCGCCTGCCCCTCTCAGAACCTCTGTTTTTGGGATGTGGGTGGGCAGTGCAGTGCTGGCACTTAGTAGATGCCCACCTTGTTTTTTCACCCCTCTCTTTTCTGGGGTGACTGGGTGTTGTGTTTTCATTTTTTGGGTCTCCTGACGTGAGTCTTTGTTTTGGGACCAAAAAATGTGTTGTTATATTTAGTAGCTAGTTGGCTAGTGTAGGTTTACAGCTTCCACACAGGACCTTAGTGAGTTTAGCTCTTAAAGATCTGACAGTTTGAGTTTGAAGAACAACAGACAGAGTTTTCAACCGAGCTCGAGCTCAGCGTTCCATGCCTGGCATAGAAAGTTAACTCTTTCACCTCCGGAGCAGTTCGAAGGTTGGGACTCACTGCATATTTCATAATATAGCAAGACTCCATTAGAAGAAACAACATTACTAAGGTGAGTAATTTTTTCTTTTGGTAGCCATTACCTCTGCCAGGCATATCAGTGAATTGCAAGCCCTGTCAGTGGAGCCTGATTTCATCTCTTTCCATAGAGATAAAGTGGTCCTAAGAACTAACAGGAAGTTTTTGCCTAAGGCGGTTTCAGATTTTCACCTTATCAGTCTATGTCTCTCCCTGTTTTCTTCACTGACCATTCCTCCTCTGGAGAGAGGAGGCTGCACAGCTTGGATGTTAAAAGGGCCCTCTGCTACTACATAGAGCGCACCAAGGGTCACAGGTTTGAGTCCCTCCAGTTGTTCCTCACATTTGGAGAGGTTGGTAAGGGCAAACCTGCCACTAAGAGATCTGTTGCCAGGTGGATTGTCTCTTGTATACAATTCTGCAATTAAAAACTGGGTAGAACCCCACCCTCAGGCCTGAGGGCTCACTCTACTAGAGGTACAACTGCTTCCCTGGCTGCTGCCAGGGATATTCCTATCTTAGAAATTTGTCAAGCAGCCACCTGGAAACCAGTCCATACATTCACCAAGCATTACTCTCTGGATATCCAGGCTAGGAGTGATGCTCGGTTTGGCACAGCAGTACTTCAGAGCCTATTCCCAAAGTAGGTTCTGTCCCTCCTCCATGGAGGTACTGCTTGGCAGTCTGCAATATTCAGAATACAGCACAACCTCATGTTGTTTGAAGAAAAAATTACTCACCTTAGTAATGTTGTTTCTTCTAATGGAGTCTTGCTGTGTTCTGACCTCCCCTGCCTCCCCTCTCAGAACCTGGTTTTTGGGATGTGGGTGGGCAGGAGCAGTGTTGGCACCCTAGGGGTGCCCCTTTTTCACCCTCCTTTTCTTTGGGTGTGTGTTGTGTTTCATTTTTTGTGTTTCCTGACTTGAGTCTTTGCTTTGAAACCAAAAAACCCTTTTTAATAAATTTAGTTGCCAGTTGGCTAGTATGAGGTTTACAGTTTCCACACAGAACTTCTAGTGAGCACTGCTCATAAAGATTTGACGGTTGGAGTTTAAACCACAGCAGACAGGGGCTTCAACCGAGTCGCGCTGAACGTTCCATGCTGGTCATGGAAAGTATATTTCATCCTTACACCTTAGCAATCCTTCTATATGGATTTCAAAATTTGCAGATGATTGCAGACTAGGCGTCACAGTGTCTACTATGGTTGATACGTTATCCTTACAACAAGATATAAATGAAGTTTATGAGTGGACAGAAAATAGCAAATTGGAACTTAACATCTCCAAATGTAAAATTATGCACTTAGGTAGAACAAACAACAATCATTCATACAATATAGGGAACAACACCTTATTAACAACATCTGAAGAGCGGGACTTGGGTATTAAAATTACGTCAGATTTAAAGTTCAATTCACACTGCAATCAACAAGTTAAAAAAGTTAATCAGATTTTGAATTGCATTTTGAGGCACATTTCTAGTAGACACCATAATGTTATCCTGCCCTTGTACCAGGCCCTGGTGAGGCCTCACTTGGAGTATTGTGTACAATTGTGGTCCCCACAGCGTAGAGAGGACATTGAGAGAGTGGAGGGTGTGCAGCATAAAGCAACTAGATCAGTATTCGGACTAAAAAACTTACCCTACGAGGAGAGATTAACTAAGTTAAATTTATACTCACTGCACTCTAGAAGACTAAGGGGAGACCTCTGCATGATGTACAAGATATCACATGATGATATGTTAAGAGCAGACTTAAAATTACCTGTAACACAGGGGCTGTAGCACCAGAAAACACAAGTTGCAATTTGTATTGCCTAAGTGGAACACATATAAAAGGAAGAATTGGTTTTACTGTAAGGTGGGTGCTAGCATGGAACAATTTACCTGCAAATATTGTGGGTAGCTCTGTATTGATATATTTAAAACAAGCTTAGACAAACATCTCTTTTACAAAACTACTATATTTTAGCGCAAACAGGCAAGCATAATGGACGTAGGTCTCACTGCTTGAACTAACTTATGAAACTCATGAAACTCTTTGTTCTCCGGGGCAATTGAAAGGCAGGACCTAAGTGCTGCAATAGTCAGAATACAGCAAGACTCCACTAGAAGAAACAACATTACTGAGGTGAGTAATTTTTTCTTCAGGTCTTCTCAGAATCGGTTGGAGCAAGGTGGTGCAGGTCAGGACAGACAACACCACTACTATAATATGGTACATCAACAAGCAGGGAGACACTCTGTCCACGGCCTTGTGCACAGAGGCCATGAAATTGTGGTCTCTAGCCTATTCCTTTCATACTTCCCTGATAGCAGTTTATCTCCTAGGAAAAGACAATGTGCTGGCAGATGCTCTGAGCAGAATCTCCCAGGGATATCACAAATGGTCCCTGCACCCTCACATCCTACAAGTCATCTTCACCAAATGGGGCATTCCAGAGATAGATCTCTTTGCAGCCCCAGACAATCACAAACTTCCTCTGTTCTGTTGCAGACCTCCAGTCCTAGGGACTGTTCCTCTGGATGCTCTCATTCTGGACTGGGAGGGCAAGTTTCTTTATGCCTTCCTTCCATTCCCTCTATTGTTCAGAGTCCTGATAAAAATCAGAGCTCAACCCTGCGCAGTGATTCTGGTGGCTCCAGATTGGGACAGACAGCCTTGGTATCCCCTGCTACTATCTCTGGCAGTGTCATGTCCCCTGTCTCTTCCCAAGAGATACAATCTCCTAACCTCCTTTAAGGGGAGGATCTGGTACCCCAATCTCCAGTCTCTCAACCTCAAGGCCTGGCTCTTGAAAAGTTAGAATATGCTGGCCTGCATCTTTCTCAAGGAGTTCTGGATATCTTAAAGGTTTCTAGGAAACCCTCCACTAGAAAAACTTGTAATTCCTAAAGGAAAAGAATCAGCATTTGGTGTTCTCAGAAAGGCATTTCGCCTGATTCTGCAAATATTGCTACAGCTTTAGACTATCTGGTTCACCTTAATAGTCTGGGTCTTAGGCCTCTAGTAGCAGTTGACCATTGTGGGGCAGGGCAGGGTGGGGCTCTACCCCATGCTCCCCGGCAGCCGCCAGTGGTTCCCGCTGCTCCAACAGCTTATGAAGGACTCGCCAGTTCCACTTCCAGTGACTCACAACCTCTTGACTCAGGATCAAGGTCGTCTAGTACATCCGGGGCTCAAGACTCTGCATCTTCATGCGTGGCTCCTGCAGACGTAGTGATTTCTCACTTTGGGGTCTCCTCTCGAGTAGCTCAAGTTCTTTTAGATGCCAGAAAACCCTCTACTCGTTCCACTTATGCCATGAAGTGGAAATGTTTTTCCATCTGGGCGACCTCCAAGAAGTGGAACCCCTTTTCTTGTTCTGCCCCACAAGTCATGGAATACCTCCATCTGTCAGACTTAGGTCTGTCATATTCTTTCTTGAAGGTCCACCTTTAGGCAATTTCAGCGTATCACGAGCTGGAGGATGGTAAACCCATGGCTTAGTTGGAGTTCTCGAAAACCTTTCTGAAAGGGATCCTCCAACTGAAACCCCCCATCCGCAGCCCAGCCCCACCTTGGGATTTGAACTCTGTGTTGGAGAAGCTCACGCTTCCCCATTTGAACCGGCCATGAGCTGTGACTTGTGCTTTCTTTTCTGGCAGACATTATTTTTAGTTGCCATTACGTCAGCTTGAAGGATTTCGGGGCTTTACGCTCTGGTTTGTAAAAGAGCCTTATCTTATTTTCCACAAGGACCGGGAGGTCCTCAGGACAAATCTTACGTTTTTACCCAAGGTGGTGTCAGAAGCTTCACTGACCCAATCAGTAGAACTTCCTGTTTACTTTCCATCCCCTTCGAATAGAGGTGAGGCACTCCTGCACACCATGGGCGTTCATCTGATCCTTGATTGCTACACACGAGCGAGAAAATTTCCGTAGCTGCGATAGTTTTTTGTTTCTTTGCCCCCAGGTCAAAGGGTAAAGCGGTTTTGAAGCAGTGCTTTTCCAAATGGTTTGGCAACTGTATTCGGTATTGTTACCAAAAGTACGAAAAACCTCTGCCGGGTCCCTTCAGAGGTCATTCTACTAGGGGCATGGCTGCTTCTGCTGCCCTTTTTTTTTTTTCTTTCTCCAGGTCCCTGCCCAGTGGATTTTATCCACTGGTTCTTTTGTCCAGGCCACTTCCGTAGCGTGAACCCGGCATCATTCTGCTTGGGGCCAGGAGATTTTTTTGCCTTTGGTTTCTCCGGTCCCATCCCTCTGAGGGCTGGCGCGGGCGACACGTCCAGACAGATGACGCTATACGCGCGGCCGTCAAGCATCACTTGGTAGCTCCCCACCCGGGCCCTCGTAGGAAGCGGCATTTCACCTCTCCCCTTGCTTGAAGCAACATGAAGTCTTGCTGTAGTCTGACATATTGCAATTAGCCCCAGCTCTTGAACGGCTCCTGAGAAGAAAGAGTTAAATTCTATGCTGAGCATAGAACGTTGTGCTCGAGCTCTGTTCAAACCTCTGTCTGCTGCACTTTGAAGTGTAACCGTCAGATTCTTTACTCTGCCTAACTGAACGGTCACTCCGGAGATTTCTCCTCTGCTCCAGTTCTCGGTCGGTTAAAGCGTCGGTTTACCAATAAGTACTTTGTGTTTTTCGGTTCAAATCCCTGTCTGTGGTACAGTAAGTACGTAGGTAGTGGACTTTGGTAGAAAACTCGTGGAAATTGTAACTTGATATTTCAGGCTTTGTAGAGTAGTGTATTTGTTGTGATTTTCTTCCTAGAAGTTTATTGTGGTACCGGTCCTTATTAGTTAAAAAAAAAAAAGTGTTTTGCCTTTTTATTTTTTCAAATACCGTGACACGGTTAGAAACCGATAAGTGTGTCTTGCCTGGCTTAAGCCGAGTAAAGGGTAAGTTTTTGGTTTAGGATGGCCACATCTGAGAAACCCAGAAAGAAAACTGGGCCCACTGGGTTTCAACACTGCAGTGTGTATGGAGCGGCCTTTGCTAAGGCTGATCCCCACACCACTTGTGTTTATTGTCTGGGGTTTGACCACCTCAATTCACACTGCCAGATTTGCAAGAATTTCCCTAAAGCCACCCTGGTCAAAAGATTGGACAAGCTTAGGGAAAGGGAGTCCGAGAAGTCCGCTGATCCGGATGGCCTGCCCAGTTCGGTTCTGACCGAACCAGGAGTGCCCTCTGACCAGGGCGAGACTCCTTCGGGCAAAAGGAGAGCCAATTCCGAGGGGTCAGTTCTGTCTAAGAGAAAAAGAAAAGACAAATCAGCCAGTTCGGATCCAGAACCACATCATCCGACCACCGAGGAAATTGCCCGAGTGATTCGCATAGTGGAATCGCTTCGTTCGGTTCCGATCGATCTGGTGCCTTCTGGCAGGCATTCGGTTCCGTCGGTTCCTCCGGTTCAAGGTTATGCCCCTGAAGATTTTTACGAACCGGATCTGGTGGGGACGATGATTACGATGATGATGGTGATGGAATAGAAGGTCTGGATGAGCCCATAGAACCGGACAGCTCCCAGATAGGCCTTCTGGTGTTTCCCTCCTTGGCTTTCTGAGTCCCCTTTCCAATTTATGTTTTACAGGAGTGGCAGAAACCCTCCAGCTCCCTATGGAGGAAGCTGTTGAGCAAGGGGAGCCTGACTTTGTGGAGATGATGGACATCCCAGAGTCCAAGAGGTTTTCTATTCCCCTTCATAGATCTTTTGGGAAACAGACACAGAAGCTGTTAAAAACTCCAAATTCATTACCTCCTGTGGACAGATGAATGGACAAGAGGTACATGCTGTCAGGCTTAGGTATGGAGTACTTGTACCAGCAATGCAGTCATGTTGGAGTTGCGACGGCTGCAGCCTGTGATAAAGCTAGCATACCCTTGGCTTCACACAATCCAGAGAAGGACTCCAGGAAGCTGTATGCCATGGCAAAGAAACAGTACATGGCATCCTCCTTGGACTCAGGCAGGCTAATTACATGGCCTATACAGCCAGGTATCAGAAGTCCAGGTGGGACACTGTACTGGCACTGACTAAACAGGCCTCCCCCCAGCTTGTCAAAGAGCTGGAGGAGGTGGCTGCTGATGGATTTGAGGCATCAAAAATCCAATTTCATGCTGCTCTGGACTCCAATGATGTGTCATCAAGAGTCATGGCTACATCTGTGTCTCTTCGGAGACTAGCTTGGCTCAGATGTACTTGCCTATCAGAGGATACCCAGGCTAAGGCTATGGATTTCCCTGTGGTTAATAATTCTCTGTTTGGGGAGCAGACAGAGAATTATATGAAGAAGATGGATGAGTACAGGACCACCTACAGGAGTGCACAGGCCAAGGAAAGGCAGTCAGTTCCTCTGAGGCAGCAAGCTAGGGGCAGGCTTTTTCATAGGTCTTTCTACCAAGCACAGGCCTCCTCTCCTTTTTCTGAGAGGGGGTTCTTCAGAGGGAGAGGCAGAAGGGGGATGAGCAGGGCTGCATCCACCTCTCAGCCTAAGGCTCCTGCCAAGCAGACACTCTGATGTGTCAGCCTGGGTCGACTCCCCCATTCCTGTAGGAGGCAGGCTGGCTTACTACTTCCAGGACTGTAAGTCTGTTACCTCAGACAAGTGGGTCCTGGAGGTGGTTAGCTAGGTACTGGCTCTCAGCTTCAAAAAGTTTCCAAAGTTGAGAGCCAGATGTTGTCCACCTGCAAACATCTCCAAAACTATTGCTGTAGAGGCAGAGGATTCATCTCTTCTGGCCTTAAGGGCCATAGAGACAGTTCCTACAATCCTTAGGGGGAAAGGTTTGTACTCCAGGTACTTCCTTACCCCCAAGAAAACAGGGGAGTGGCGTCCCATCCTAGACTTAAGATACCTGAACAAGCATCTATTAAAACCAAAGTTCAAAATGGTGACTCTGGGAATAATTCTTACCGCTCTAAGGCCAGGAGACTGGCTAGCCTTCCTGGACCTAAAGGATGCCTACTTTCCTATTCCCATCAGGTGCTCCCACAGAAAGTACCTCAGGTTCGAACTGCCTTCAGGCCATTATCAGTTCAAAGCAATGCCCTTCGTCCAACATCCGCCCATGGGTGTTCACAAAATGCCTAGCAGTTGTAGTATGCTCCTAAGGAGAAAAATATCTCCATATTCCCATACCTGGACGACTGGCTCATAGTGGGTCAGTCTCCAGACCAAGTCAAGTCAAATTTGGAAGTGACCCAGCAAGTGCTCACTTCTCCAGGATTCCTTCCCAATCTTCCAAAGTCAGTTCTTGAGCCAGCTCAACTGTTGACCTTTGTAGGGGTGGAACTGGACACTGTCAAAGCAAGAGCCTTTCTCCCCTTGCTAAGGATAAAGGCTATCATAGAGCTGGCTTCTTCCTTTTGCTTTCTGGTTTCTTGACCAGCAAGGCACTTCCTTCAGCTTCTGGGCCACATGGCAGCTTCCACTGCAGTGGTCCAAGGGGCCAGATTTCAGATGAGGGACATTCAGTTTCACCGGAGAGCCTTTTGGTCTCAGAAAAAAGATCCCCTAACCAAACTTATTCCAGTGACTCAGACCATGATCCAGGCTCTTCAGTGGTGGCAGGATCAGGACAATCTCAGGCAAGGGGGTCCCTTTCATCCCTCAGTCTCATTCTGTGGTTCTAACCACAGGTGCTTCTTTTCTGGGTGGGAGCTCACCTGGGGACGCTGACTGCCCAGGGAGTGTGGTCCACTCGGTAGTCTCTTCTCCACATCAGTGTTCTGGAACTCAGGGCAGTTTTCCTGGCCCTGCAAGCATTCTCACAATCAGTACAGAACAAGGTGGTGCAGGTCAGGACAGACACCACCACCACCATGTGGTATATCAACAAGCAGGGAGGTACTCTGTCTACGGCCTTGTGCACGGAAGCCATGAAATTATGTTCCCTGGCCTATTCCCTACAGACTTCTCTGGTAGCAGTCCATCTTCCAGGAAAGGACAATGTGCTAGCAGATGTATTGAGCAGGATCTCCCAGGGCCATCACGAATGGTCTCTGGATCCCCTAGTGCTAAAATAATTTTTTTCAAGGTGGGGTACTCCAGAAATAGATCTCTTTGCAGCCCCAGACAATCACCAACTTCCTCTCTTCTGTTGCAGACCCCAGTCTTGGGCTCAGTCCTCTGGATGCTCTGATTCTGGACTGGGATGGGAAATTTCTGTATGCCTTCCCTCCTTTTCCTCTATTGTTCAATGTTCTGGTCAAGATAAGGTCACAACCCTGCAAAGTGATTCTGATTGCTCTGGACTGGGCCAGGCAGCCTTGGTACCCACTGTTGCTGTCCCTAGCAGTCCATCTTCCCCTATCTCTTCCCAGGAATTACAACCTGTTAACCTCCTCTCAGGGGAGGATTTGGTATCCCAATCTTCGGTTTCTCAATCTTGAGGCATGGCTCTTGAAGAGTTAGAATATGCAGATTTGCTTCTGTCCCAAAGGGTTCTGTATATTCTCAAAGCCTCTCAAAAGCTTGCCACCAGAAAAACCTATAACTCAAAATGGAAAAAGATTCAGCATTTGGTGTTCCAAGAAGCATGTATCCCCAGACACTGCTGATTTGTCTACAGTTCTGGATTATATGGTTCATCTTAATGGCTAGGCCTCAGACCAGCTAATCTCAAAGTACATTTGTCAGCTGTTTCTGCTTTCCTGTCAGTGGGAAAACCTTCCTCACTGTCATCTCACCCTGTATTCTGTAAATTTTTCAAGGGATTGCTTCATACCAATCCCGCCTTTAGGGATCCTACTCCTGCTTGGGACCTTAATGTTTGCATTACTCAGCTTATGCAACCCCTTTGAACCTTTTATCTTCAGCAGAACTGAGGTACTTGACTTGGAAGACTGTTTCTGATAGCTATTACCTCTGCCAGACGTATCAGTGAAATCTTACTTCAAGACACAGCTCTTGCAGCAGGTTACACCATTTGGACTGAAGCCGGCAGGGGTCAGGACCCCACGGAAAAATTCTAGCTAGCTATCTTCAGCGGGACCCGTGACGTCCGGGTCCTCCGGTCGCCAGGCGTGAGTACATAAGGGGCGGTCCCGCCAGATTCTCCAGTTCTTTCCGGCCGACCAGGAAGCGTCTTGACCCTTCGGTTACAGTCTAGCTGACACGTGGTTCAGAGCTTTCTTGAAATTCATTTTTCTTCAAGCAAGATTGTTGCTGATGTCCTCTCCCACCTCTGGTCATTCCTCCAAGTGTGCTTGCGGGAAACAGATCCCCTTCAAGGACCCCCACACGGCCTGCGTTAGGTGCCTGGGCCCAGACCACGATACCCGGGCCTGTTCATTCTGCCAGGGGTTCAACAGTCGAACTAGGATCCGACGTCAGAAGGCCCTCCAGGCTTTTTTGTTGGAGGAAAAGCTGAAGACCATGTCCTCCAAGGGGGAATCTTCGTCCAGATCCCACAAGCACGCGGAGAAAAGAAGGGAGAAGGCCCCTTCCAGGTCCCCTTCCAGGGCTTCGGAGTCCCGCAGCTCCAGTTCTGGGTCCGACTGCTCTCCTTCCAGGGCCAGCTCTCAGCCTCCCCCGGCTGCGGTAAGGAAGCCTTCTTCTCAGTCCAAGTCCACCAGGCCGCTCGCCTTCTTCATCCAAGGCCTTGGCGAAGTCCAGGAGCGCCACCACCATCATCACAAGTCGGGTTCCCGCCCTTGGTTCCCGGACGTCCGGTCTTCTGTGCCTCCTCGAAGACTTTGAGCTCACACCTTTGAAGAGACTCTGTAGACCCGACGCCGGCATGACGCCGCCGGGCCGCGGCGTCATTCCTCCTGGAGCCGCCGCCGCCGGACGGCCGCCGGCCAAAGCGTCCCAGCGGACGCCGGTAGGGGACCGACGTCCGCCTCCTCCTGAGAAGAGGGCCTCACGCCTCGACCGGACGCCGGTCAGGAGACGTTGACTGAGGAGGACTTTAACGCAGCCCGAGGACCAGACGGCGACTCCTGCTTGCCGAAACTCCCAGGGCACCCGAGGCCCCATGGAGCCGATTCGCCGACGCCGTTCGCCCACCGGCGCCCGGGTCATTGCCTGGCTTTCTTTAGCGTAAGTGAAGGATCTTCACTTACTGGTGGGACACCATTAAGAGGGACATGGCCCCCACCGCCCTCCTCCTCTCCCTCCTCCTCCTCCTCCGGTTCCTGCACCCCTCTCACCTGGTCGGGCAGGTCATCTACCTCCTCCCCGAGCCTAGATCCTCCCCGGGGAGATCAGAAAACGGAGACCTCCGTCGAATCCTCTTCTGGGTCACCCAGCCCCAAGAGATCCAGGAGACACCGACGCTCGCGTCGACGGAGGACACGGGATCAGTCTACTCTTCCTCTAGAGCCCCATCTCCTCTCTCCATCCCTTCTCCGACCCACGTGAGACACCGAGATCCTCCTCCGATGACCCTTCATTCATGGATATTATGAGACATATCCAAGAGAACATGGGATAGGATGCAGAAGAGCTAGACCCTGAAGGTTACGCCGCCAAATATCTTCGCAGAAGGACCCCAAGCCTGTGGTGATACCACCCTGGTGGACACTTTCATGATCGCCACCAGGCAGCGGAAGCGCCCACATTTGCTCCTGGCGTGCAAGAAAGCTGATCGCCTGTGCAAGGCTCCTAAGATGACCAGTACTTGACGCAGCAGCCTCAGGCCGATTCTCTGGTCATCACAGCTCACATGACCGGTCACAGAGGCCGCACATTTGAGCACCCTGCCACGGACCCAGAGTCCAAGCAGCTGGACGACTATGGCATGCGCACGATGCTTCCGCCACCTGCTTCATCAGATCCTTGAATTATCTGACCCACATGGTTCAATTCCAGAACACTTTGTGGGAACAGGGTCTGAGACGGCTGAAAACTGCCGAAGGTGATAGAAGGGAGGAGATGCTTCAGCTATCTTGCACGGGTTCAGACGTGGGGACTAGTGCTCGAAAGCCACAGACCACCCGCTGGACTCATCGCCCGAGTAGCAGCTTCTGGCGATGCCCCGAGACACCCTGGTTACGCTCCTCTGAGTTTTACCTGGAGGTCCAGAAAACATTATGGACGCCTGCTTGAGGGAGAAGTCTTATTTGGAATCCTTCCGAGAAGATCATTACCAAACTTCAAGAGGCCGGAAGGCGGTAAGGTCGTTCAGGCCATGTACGACTCCAAGCTTGGTTCCTTCGAGGAACCAAAGCTGTTGTCGGGCGGACACAGAGGCAGCAGCCCCGCCTCGCTACACATCAGAAGGGCTCCAGTCTCAGAGAACCCAGGGAAACAGCCCGCCAGCCGAGGTCAGCTCCCCAGGCCGCCCAGCCAGCGGCCCATCTGCCGCCACAGCCTGACTTCTTCCGCCCCCCGCCTCAGGATCAACGGGAAATCATGGTCGGGGTTGATTACAACTTCCTGCCGGGATGGCAGGCTGGCAACCACCAGCCAGGTGGGTTCTGCAGCTGGTCGGTCTAGGCCACTTTATAGAATCTCGCAGAAAAGCCACCGAGGCCTCCTTTGTTCTCCGTATCCGGCCAGCACAAAATTTGATCTGGCAAGAGGTACTGTGTTCCCACAAAGGGAGCGATAGAGTACGCCCCGGAGAACCAGAGAGGACAAGGATATTATTCCCACTTCTTCCTGGTTCCCAAGAAAACAAGGAACCTCCGTCCGATTCTGGGACCTCAGCGACCTCAACGTGTTGGTCGCTTACAAGAGATTCCATGATGGTGACTCTTCCGGCCTTATTCCATGCTGGAAACAGGACGCTTTTAGCTCTCTAGACATGCAGGACGGAT
Organism: Neoceratodus forsteri; assembly: GCA_016271365.2. NCBI lineage: Eukaryota > Metazoa > Chordata > Ceratodontiformes > Ceratodontidae > Neoceratodus > Neoceratodus forsteri. The sequence continues at coordinate 891,585,923 of CM057452.1, read as the reverse complement.
ACCTGCATATCCCTATAGCTCAGGCGCACCAGAGGTTCCTGCACTTCGAAGCTTCTCGACCACCACTTTCAGTTCCGAGCTCTACCGCTCGACTGTCATCCGCACCCAAGGGTCTTTATCAAGCTGCATGGCAGTTGTGGCAGCTGCCTCTGAGGAGACAGGGCCACTATGTGTTCCCGCATCTGGATGACTGGCTTTCATGGCCGCGCCCAGAGAGGCGTTGTTATCATGTGTCCAGAGCACCCAGGACCTGTTCCAATCTCTGGGCATTCTCATAAATTACGAGAAGTCCTCCTGGTACCGTCGCAGAAACTGCAGTTTATAGGCTCAGTACTGGACACTGTTCAGGGAAGAGCTTTTCTTCGGACGACAGAGCGAGCGCATCAGATCCCCTCATAAGGGATTTGTCGTCAACAAGATCGCATCTGCCAGGTCGGTCCTTCGCTCGGACACATGGCTGCGCCATATCCTACTGTCCTTTCGCAAGGCTCCACATGCGGTAACCCAGTGGATGCCTCAAGTGCAATGGACCAAAGGCAAGACCACTTGCAGCATCCGGGTCAGGATCAAAACCAGTGATCCGAGACTGGCAGTGGTGGCTAGTCCCGGGTCGCTTCCGTGGGCTGCCCCTGCTTGTAGCGCGTGCCTCGGAGGTAACCTCACCACGGATGCCTCAGGTCTGGGTGGGGCGACCTGGACGGGGTAAAGTCCCAGGGCACGTGGATCTGGATGAGGCTCATCTCCAGTATCAATGTCCTAGAGATGAGGGTGGTTCTTCATGCCTGCAGGCCTTTCAGTCAGTAATCCCACCGTACTCTCCTGTTTGTGACAGACAACACGGCGGTGATGTATTACCTCAACAAACAAGGAGGCGACGCCTACCTTTGCAGGAGGCCATGAGGGTGTGATTGGCATCGGACACGGCGCAAATCTGATCACTGCATGTTCCCGGAGTGGACAAACACGACTGCAGACGGCCTGAGTCGTTCCCAGGCCAGAGTCCACGAGTGGGAACTCCTTCAAGAGGTAGCAGAGGACCTGTTTCTTCATTGGGGAATTCCAGAACTAGACTTGTTCGCATCCCCATCCAACGCAAAACTGCCCAATTTCTAGGGACATGGATATGTTGTTCATCCACACTCATTGGCAGGTATTCTTGCCGCTTTAAATCTTGCCGGAAGGTCTTCAACCTTGCTCCTCCCACCCACCCGGGTGGTATAACTCTCGGCTCCGCCCCATGACGCCAGATCTTCCTTACCGCGGAAGCTCAGGTTCCTATTTCTCCGCTTATGGATTTAAAATAAATTTTGCAAAAAGACTTAGTTCGATCCCTCAGCGCCGCGATGGACAAATCGACCTCAGATTTCTGAGATGCCCATGTGGGCAGAAGATGTTCGGACGGATCCACACCCACGCGTGTCTCACTGCTTAGGCCTTGAGCACCACCCGCAGGCTTCATGCGACTGTGCTCATCTTTCTCGGCCTACGTCCTCGAAGACCGTGCTGCCCGATTGCAACTGGGCCGTCCCGAGAAGCGTTTCCCTCCGGTGAAGTCCAAGGAGGCCCGGTTGGCGGTGTCCGCGGCGGCGGGCTCGGCGGATCAGTCGAGCGGATGGTCGCCTCAAGAGGAAGCGCTGGGGTCAGATCTTCCTCGCCGCGCATTTATCCCGCCTCTCTGGGCTCTTCTTACACGGCTTCTTTTAAGGAGTTTTGTCTGTCCCTCTCCACTAAAGGAGAAGGGCTCTACGCTCATGGACCTTATTCTCGGTCCAAAAGAGGGACAGGGTAAGTCCCTCCGTCGACGCCTGGAGCGGAAAGGTCCCTTCCTCGGTCGCCGACTGCCGGCTTCGGCGATCACCGGGCTTCGCCACTGGCCTCACGGTGTCCCCTGCCAGGTCAGTTGACCGAGACTCCCACCGGTGAAGTCGAGATTTTTCTCGACCTGGACGGGCTGTCGCCTTTAGCAGCCGAGATTCCCTCCCGGTTCCCCGGGAGGAGTTGAGGATCCCGTGGGCTCGCCTGTGCCTCCGGTTCCGGAGCCCTCGGATGGACCATCCGAGTCGAAGGGAGTGCCGGTTCGGGCCGACACCTCCCCGCACCGACCTCGGAAATTCCGGGACTCTCGGTCTCGGTCTTCGACCTCATGTCCAGCCGATCCCACCGCCATAGGCGGTCTCGGTTCCGCACTGCATGTAAGCGGGCCGCCCTGGCCCTCGCCTCCTCCTCGGACGAGGGAGGTTCATAGAATTACGCCGACGGCACGAGGACCTTATCGTTGCAACAGTTTCCTCCTGGCCGGGAGTAAGCCGACCCCGTCGCCTTCCCCGGCCATTAAGTGGCTGTCACCGGAGCGGCCGACACAACCCCTCGATTTATCCGAGGAGCCTATACCCAGGCCGGTTGTTCGGCCAAAACCAGCTGCTCCACCGATTCCGGTGGAACCTCCGCCTCCACAGCCACCAACTGGGGCTCCGACCAAGGATTCTCGGTCGGCTAAGGGTCTACCCCATCGGTTGTCAGTTACCTCACTCCCGACCGACCTCGGCAGGTGAAGGTGGCTCAGGCCAGAGGTTGCTTCTTCGAGGACTCTTCCGAGTCCGAAGATGATTCCTCCTTTCTCCAAGCGACTGGACTTGGAGTCTTCAGGAGGTCAGTCAATGGACGTATAGCTCGCCGTCCTTCCTAGGACTGCTTCGCTCATCTCGAGTCCACCGGATGGAGCTCTAACCGCTTCCAACGGGCCAGGTATCCCTCACGGAGATTCTGGACCGAGGGATCTCTCCGACGGAGGTTCTTCCGTGGCCGAGGCCATAGTGGGTCCGCACTGGAGCTTTGGCAGCGCCCTGCTTCCTGCCCTGCGCCTGGCCAGGATGGCCAGGAAGTGTGCGGTCCCTACCGTTCCCTTATCCGTTTTGAACACCTCTGCTGGAGGGGTTGGTTACCGACAGCTCTCGCGCGCCGGCAACGCCAGGATGTGGACAAACCTCCTGACAAGGAGTCCAAGAAATTGACTATGTCGGGTGAAAAGTCTCACGCCAAGCGTCCTCTCGGCCTTCGGCCAGGCCAGTTCGGCCGTCCTCATGGCACATTTTTCTCATGCCCTGTTGGCTCCTGGATGAGGTCATCCTCATCTTCCCGCCCGATCTGCAGACTACGGTTAGCAGGTGCGGACCAGGGCAGGGCAGTGGCCAAACAGCAGCTCCAGACTGCTTTGACATAGGGACTCATGTGCCAGATCGGATGGTCTGCAAGTGGCTATAAGGTCCGGCGAGGTTATCTGAGTGATATCTACCTTTATCGGATACCCAGCACAAGTTGGCGGATGTTCCTTTTGGGACTGACCTCTTCGGCCCTGGGGTGGAAGGTCACCTGCAGAGGATCGAGAAGTCCAATGCTACCTTGACTCGGTCTCTTCCCTCTAGAAGGACAAAGGTCGCAAACCACAGCCTAAGCCCTTCGCCTTCTGTGCCTCGCACGCCCGCCCAGCAACGTCAGGGCCAGCAGGCTCGGCCTTGGCATCCCAAACCCAGGCCGCCGGCTTCCTCTAACAGGAGGCAGGGAGGAAAAGGCCCAGGAGGTCCCTCGGCCGGTCCCTCCTCCAAGCCTGCCCAGTGACGGGCTGAGGGGTGTCGCCCCATTCCCGGCCACCTACCCCTGGGTCCCCTGAGGACGGCCCGACTTCTGCTTCCGCCTGGTCCGCTGTTACCACGGGACAGGTGGGTCTTGAGGTGGTGGGAAGAGGCCTGCCTCTGGAATTCGAGCAGGCACCACTTTCAGGAGCCGCCTCGGGGCTTCGGGATCCCCAGCCTCACTGGCGCCTGCCGAGCCAACATCGCTCTCCTCCTCCAGAAGGAGGTGATTAGAGAGGTGGTGGACCCTCCTTCAGACCCAGGTTTGTGTCCAGGTACTTCCTGGTTCCGAACGGACGGGGTTGGCGCCCATTCTCCCACCTCACACGCCTCAAACAAGTTCCTAAGGTCTCTAACCTTCAGGATGGTCACTCTGGCTCAGATAATACCATCCTTGAACGCCGGCGTGTGGTTCTGCTCTCTGAACTCAGTAGGACGCTGCCACGCCCCATCATCCGGGTCTGCCTCACCAGAGATTCCTTCGCCTGAAAGGGAAGGATCCTCTCGAGTTCCAGCCATGCCCTTCGGCTTGTCTCCAGCTCCCAGGGTCTTCTCACCAAATGCATGGCAGTGGTGACAGCATTCCTGCGCGCTGAGGGGTCCGGTGTACCCTACCTGGACGACTGGCTGATAGTGGCTCCCTCCAGGAAGGAGGCGGAGTGGTCCAGAGATCTGGCCTCCAGGTCTCGTTCTCAACTGGGCCTCCTTATCAACCCAGGCCAAGTGTCGAACTCGAGCCGAAGAGGTGATTCTATTCATCGGGCGCAGCTCGACTCTCTTCGAGCCAGAGCGCCGTCCGCGGACAGGGCCGAGGTTCTTTCCTCCTTTGCCCGATCATTTCTGGTTGGGCAATTGTGCCCTGCCCGGGACTTCCTGCGCCCTGGGTCTCATGGCTGCCTGCACCAGCGTGGTCCGCTGTCTTGCTGGAACATGCGTCCCTTCAGTGGGACTGGCCAGCCAGTGGTCACAACGCTGCGATCCTTGGACCAGCTTGTGTCGGTGACACAGGGATGTGGAACGCCTCCAGTGGTGGACCATTCCAGATCATTTGCAGGAGGGCATCCTGCTCAGTCCCCTGAGCCGACGGTCTCTCTATCGACCGATGCCTCTCTGATGGGTTGGGTGCCCATCTGGGGAACACCGGGCTCATGGCTCTGGTCCCCGCGGAGTCCCGATGCCACATCAACCTGCTGGAGCTCCGAGCGGTCCGCCTAGCCTCACCGCCTTTGTTCGCTCCTCCGGGGTCAAGTGGTCCAAGTCCAGACGGACAATACCACGACCATGTACTATCTAAACCGCCAGGCGGGACGCGCTCCATGCTTCTATGCAAGGAAGCTCTCCGCATTTGGTCACTCGTGCGCAGCCTGGAGGCGATCTCCTAGCCATTCACGTGGCAGGAGCCTCCAACACCCTGGCCGATGCCCTGAGCCGGATAGGGGCTGCATCCCACGAGTGGTCTCTCCTGCCGGAGGTAGTACAGCATCTGTTCTCCCATTGGGGCACACCTCAGGTGGACCTGTTTGCCTCCAGGGAGAACGCGAAGCTGAGTCTGTTCCATGCCCCCCCTCAGCAGGGCTCGCTGCAGGGGATGCCTTCGAGGCAGTGGACCCGGGCCTCTTTACTCTTTCCCCATTTCCCTTGATCCACAAGGTGCTTCTCAAGGCGAGGAGGGACAAGGCAGGTGATTCTGATAGCCCCAGACTGGCCTCGCCAGTTCTGGTACCCAGATCTCCTCAGTCTCAGCTCCAGGACTCACGGCAGCTTCCAGCTCGCCCGACCTGCTTTCTGTCAATCAGGGAAGGTGTTCCATCCGGACCTTCAATCCCTGCACCTGACGGCCTGGTTCCTGAGCTGCTAGAGTTCCAGGCCTTGGGTCTTTCCGGACGAGGTCCTCAATGTAGTTGAGGCGTCCCTGAAGGAGTCAACCAGAAAATGCTATGCCTTCAAATGGAAAAGGTTTTCCATTTGGTGTCAGGGCAAGGGCTTGGACCCTTCCTCCTGTTCCTTGGCAAGCATCTTGGACTATTTATGGTCCCTTTCTAGTCAAGGGCTTAGGTCGACGACCCTAAGGGTGCACCTGGCAGCCATCTCTGCTTACCGGGCGCGGGCCGGAAAGCAGTCGGTGGCGCAGGAGAAGGTGGTCTGGCGCTTTTTCAAAGGCCTTGATCACATTTCCCCTCCAGTGCGGGAACCCCCACCTCCGTGGGATCTACTGCTGGTACTGGCAAAGCTCATGGGCAAGCCATTCGAACCTATGCACAAGGTGTGCTCTCTCACCTGTCGGAAGACCGCCTTCTTGGTGGCTATCACGTCAGCCAGAAGGATGGGAGAGCTCCAGGCGCTTCCATAGAGTCTCCTTACCTGGTCTTCCACAGGGACAGAGTTGTCCTGCGCCCCACCGAAATTCCTTCCCGAAGGTGGTGTCGGAGTTTCACCTTAACCAGGTGTTGACTCTGCCGTGTTCTACCCCAATCACACCTCGGAGGCAATATAGGCTCCATACTCTGACCCTAGAAGGGCGCCGCTATTATAAGGAGTGCACGGCTGAAATTGGGAGAGGTTCGCCAGCTGTTTGTCACCTACGCTGAAGCCGCATCTGGCAGACCTGCAGCCAAGCGGACGATAAGCAGGTGGGTCACTTCCTGCATAGATCTCTGCATAAGTTGGCGGGCATGGAGCCTCCCAGAGGATAAGAGCTCATTCTACCCGCCATACTGCTGCAACGGTGGCTGCTTCCAGGGATGTCCCTATCCAGGAAATCTGCAGGCTGCTACCTGGAAGTCAGCAAACACCTTCATTACCCATTACCACATCGACCTTGAGTCACGCCGGATGCTGGTTTTGGGGCCTCGGTTCTCAGTCTCTCTTCCCAAGTAAGTATTGGGGTAAGTGTCTTTGCCTTCCTCCTCCCGGAGAACTGCTAGAGTCTGCCGATAGTGTGGATGAACAACATATCCATGTCCCTAGAAATACAGGTTACTCACCTGTAACAGGAGTTCTAGGAATGGTATATGTTGTTCATCCACACGACCCACCCGACCTCCCCGGCTTCGACGCACAACCTGAGCTTCCAGCGGGCCAGATCTGGCGTCATGGGGCGGAGCCGAGAGTTATACCACCCGGGTGGGTGGGAGGAGCAAGCTTGAAGACCTTCCGGCAAGATTTAAAGCGGCAAGGATACCTGCCAATGAGTGTGGATGAACAACATATACCATTCCTAGAACTCCTGTTACAGGTGAGTAACCTGTATTTTTGCTTGCTAGATCCAGGGCCTGGTGTTTTCTGGCGAGACGTGTTATCCCTCTCCTGGGAGAACAGATTCCTCTACGCTTTCCCTCCCTTCCCGTTGATCCAGAGAGTTCATCTCAAACTGCGCAGGGAGCATGCACTCATGATCCTGGTGGCCCCATTCTGGCCCAGACAGATCTGGTTCCCTTTGTTGGTGCAACTATCTCGGGAACCCCCGCCTCGCTGCCGCCCAGCTCCCACCTACTGTCTCAGGAGAAAGGTTCATTGGTCCATCTGGACCTACGCCTCTGAACCTGCATGCTTGGCTCCTAGAGACATAGCCATCTTGCGTCACGGGGTCTCGCAAGAGGTTGCAGAGGTTCTTTCTGCAGCCAGAAAACCGGCAACGCATGCGACGTACGCCATGAAATGGCGCCGTTTTTGTTTATGGTCACGAGCTCGTGATTTTTCCCCTTTAGGTTGTTCTGTGGGAGTAGTGTTGGATTACCTCCTCTCCCTTTTTCATTCAGGCCTAGCCTACTCCTCTATTAAGGTGCACCTCTGTGCCATTTCTGCCTATCACCTCCCGTGGAACATCGTGCAGTAGCTCAATTGGAGCCTCTCTGGAATTTCTTAGGGAGTGTTACACCTTAGGCCTCCCATTAGGGACCCTGTGCCTCCATGGGATCTGCTGTTTGTCCTGGAACAGCTCATGCTTCCTCCCTTTGAACCTGCCGCGGATTGCGAGCTACGTTTTCTGTCGTGGAAAACGTTATTTTTAGTTGCTGTTACTTCAGCGAGAAGAATTTCTGAGCTTCACGCTCTCATGTGCAAAGAGCCTTATTTAGTTTTCCACCGGGACAGAGTATCCCTGAGGACGAACCCTAAGTTTTTACCTAAGGTGGTCTCTTCACTCACTCTAAACCAGGATATTGACCTTCTGGTCTACTTCCCGAGTTATTCAAATAGAGGAGAGGCTTTGCTCCACACCCTGGATGTTCACCGCAGCCTGAGGTATTACCTCAACAGAACTAAACCCTCTCGTAGTTCTGATCAGCTTTTCGCTTCCTCTCTGAGAGAATGATGGGTCAATCAGTATCCAAACAGTCTTTGTCTCGCTGGCTTGTCCAGTGTATTTCCTACTGTTATGATATAAAACAAAAGCCCCTTCCGGGTTCGGTCCGAAGTCATTCTACTAGGGGTGTGGCCACTTCCTTTGCAGCACTCAGAAACGTTTCCACCTCTGCTATTTGTGCTGCAGCCACTTGGAGCTCTGTGCATACCTTTATCAGGCACTATAGCCTGGACATCGCCTCTCGGCGAAGGGCTGGTTTCGGCCTTGCGGTGCTACAGGGTCTCCTGTCCTAGGTTCAGGACCTGGAATGTATTTCCTATTTTCCTCCTCCCAGAATTTCTGGTAGCGTTACTGCTTGGGAATCGGTCCTAATGGTGTAACCTGCTGCAAGAGCTGTGTCTCGAAGTAAGATAGTACAGTTACGTAAGAACTTACCGTAACAGTAGATCTTCGAGAACAGCTCTTGCAGCAGGTACCTTCCCGCTCACCTTCCCCCTTGGAGGAGGCATGGCTTTGCCTTTGCATGTTGGGATTTTCCTCCCTTATTTTCTTCTGACGGTGGATCCTCGGTCTCCCATTCTGATGTCATTCTGCGCCGGGAGTCTCCGGGCGGAGAACTAAGGAATCTGGTGGGACCGCCCCTTATGCCCGCATACGCCGGAGGTGGTCCCGCTGAAGATAGTTAGCTAGAATTTTTCAGGGTCCTGACGCCTGCCGGCTTCAGTCCAAATGGTGTAACCTGCTGCAAGAGCTGTTCTCGAAGATCTACTGTTATGGTAAGTTCTTACGTAACTGTACTTTACAAGCTCTGTCAGGGGAGCTTGATTTTTATCTCATTCCATAGTAATAAGGTGGTCCTTAAAACCAATAGGAGGTTCTTACCTAAAGTGGTTTCAGATTTTCATTTGAACCAGTCCATGTCTCTCCCTGTGTTCTTCACTGATCATTTCTCTTCAGGAGAGAGAAACTTACACAGTTTGGATGTTAAAAGGACCCTTAGTTACTATATTGAACATGCTAAGGCACTCAGGTTTGACTCCCTTCAGTTGTTCCTCACTTATGGGGAAATGGGTAAGGGCAAACCTGCCACTAAGAGAACTATTGCCAGGTGGATTATCTCTTGTATACAATTCTGCTGTGAGAAGCTAGGCAAAATACCACCCTCAGGCCTGAGGGCTCATTCGACTAGAGGTACAGCTGCTTCCCTGGCTGCTGCCAGGGATAGTCTGTTGCTAGAGATATGCAAAGCAGCCACCTGGAAAACAGTCCATACATTTACCAAGCATTACTCTCTGGATATCCAGGCTAGGAGTGATGCTCGGTTTGGTACAGCAGTACTGCAGAGTCTGTTTCCAAAATAGGCTCGAATCCCTCCTCCTTGGAGGTACTGCGTGGTAATCTGCAATATGTCAGAATACAGCAAGACTTAATGTTTGAAGAAAAAATTACTCACCTTAGTAATTGTGTTTCTTCTAATGGAGTTTTGCTGTATTCTGACCTCCTCCCTGCCTCCCCTCTCAGTACGTGGTTTTTGGGAAGTGGGCTGGCAGGTGCAGTGTTGCACCCCAAGGGTGCATTTGGACACTACTTCTTTTTAGAGAGAGGGAGTGGGTTATGTTTCTTTATTTCAGTAGTCATAAGTTGTTCACTATCTGGTTTTTGGTTTTGGATTTCTCGACTTGTCTTTTGGTGGTTCCAAAATATTTGGTTGCCATTTGGCTAGTAAAAATTTTACAGTTTCCACATAGTGAGTTAGTATTGGCTCGTAAGAATCTGATGGTTACACTTCAAAGTGCAGCAGACAGAGGTTTGAACTGAGCTCGAGCTCAATGTTATATGCTTTGCGTAGAATTTAACTCTTTCCTCTCCGGAGCAGTTCAAGAGCTGGGGCTAACTGCAGTATGTCAGAATACAGCAAGACTCCATTAGAAGAAACACAATTACTAAGGTGAGTAATTTTGTCTTCCACTGGCGGTAACACATGTGGGCATTACTGCCTGTTTAAACCCCCGGTGGAGTAGGAGAGCATCCATTGGGACGTTGTGTCCTACCTCCCCCGGCGAACCCTCGGTGACCCGAGCTCGTTCCCTAACCCGGGTCGCCGGTGTAGTGCAAGGTGTGGCATCTATTGCCTCAGCGCCACTGGGCCGGCCTTCCACTGCTTTTTGCAGAACATCTCTGTGATTTATCTAACTCAACCATTTTCCTGCTAAATGATAACACATTTCACACTAATTTCACCCATTTTGACATGCAGTGGTCTTTTTCGTCATTGAAATATTTAGGTATTTATCTAACTAGAGACCCTGAAACCTTCAAGAAACTCAATTTAGATGATTTGGTCTCCAAAATACAGCAGGATTTCTTGAGATGGTCCGCCCTTCCTTTATCATTATGGGGTCATAAAAATATCATTAAAATGAATGTCCTGCCCCGGGTTTTCTATCCGTTAAATCTAATGAACGTTTTCCTCCCTATGTCTTACTTTCAGAAGCTTCACTCAGCCATCACTAAATTTATTTGGCGAGGTAAACATCCCAGGCGAGCCTTCTCCAAACTCAATTTACCTAAAGAAAAGGGGGGGGCTCCGTTTTCCCAACTTTATGGTATACTATTGGGCTAGTCATCTGTCCAAGTTGGGGAGGTGGTATGATGTAAAACCTGATGGCTATGTCCCCGCATGGTTGCAGTTGGAAAGGAAACTGATAGACAAATATAAACTCCACTCATACAGAGCCTTCTATTATTCCCCCTCTGCTCTACCCCCTCAATTACAAAGTAGTCCCATAGGGGTTTCTATCAGGGTGCTCTCTCAGTATTGGAAATTCCTTAATATCTCAGTTAGGAGGGATATAGCTCAGTCTCTTACCTAAACCCCAACATTAAGATTGCTGGTTCCTCAATCCCCAGACTGGCTCCCCTCAGTTGCAAGATTGCGGTGTGGAAAGTCTCTTTTCCCAAGAGGCTCCTCCTCTCGACAGAGATCATGAAGAGGTTTAACATACCCCAGAAACATATATTTAGGGCCTTTCAATTATGCACCTTATGGTCTCTTCTTTTGGCACATCACTCATTCCATCCCAAACCAAGCCCATTTTGGAACAGATCTGGGAGTATGCAAATAAACCCCACAGTGTGTCCAAGATATACTCTTACTTATTGGATATTAAATACTCTACTCCTTTAAAAGGTTCCAAAATTTGGGACACTTTCTTGCCAGATTCTCCTGGGACTTGGGGCCAGATCTGGGGAGATGTCCACAAATACCTTTATTGAGGATAGACACAGAGTTAACCCAATATCACATTATAAACAATCTATACTATACACCGGTCAAATTGGCCAGATAAGATAAACTGACCTCGAGTATTTGTACTAGTTGTGGTATTGCTGAAGGTGATCTGATACATGTTCTCTGGTATTGTGGCAAAGTGGCTTCATTATGGTCTTTAATTCAAACCAAGCTGGACCCGCTTCTGGGGCTTAATGACTTTTTCCCTATTGAAATCTGCATCTTAGGGTTGTTTAGTAATATTCAGGTCTCGGAACGTAGGTTCCATATGGCTTTAATTTCGATAACAGTGAAAAGACTGGTTCTTAGGCACTGGATGGACCAATTAACTATATTATACGAGGAATGGATCAAAGAGATGTCTCTGTACTTTCAGACTGAGAAAACTATAGCAAGTACCCGGAACTGTATGAAATCTTTTAACAAAAGATGGGGCAAACTGTATGCCCTTTATTTGCATTAATGTTGTAATGAATCACCTCTGAGTGCTTGATTTATGTTAGATGTCAAGAGTTGTGGGCATGGTATACTGAAGCCCTTTTAGTTTACTTGTGTACTGTTTTTTTTTCTTTAAGGCACATCCTGGGGAAGGAGGTGAGGGGGCTGGGGGTATTAAAGAAGAGGGGTATAGGTTTACTCTAATTTAGCTCGTAACTGGAAATCATTCCTCGCTTGAAATTGGATCTTGACTCCGATCTGGTAAACGTCCACGTTCAGTACTTATGATGTATGTAATCTTTATGTTATGTTAAAATGCAATGAAATTTAGAATTTCAAAAAAAAAAAGAACATCTCTGTGGCTGATATCTGCGCTGCAGCTACTTGGAGTTCTGTCCACACTTTTATTAAACACTACAGTCTAGACATTGCTTCTAGGTGGAGGGCTAGCTTCGTCTAGCTGTCTTGCAGGGCCTAATGTCCTAGGCTGGGTCCATTCTGGTTTTCAGTTTCTGCTGGAGTTATTTTCTCCTCTTTCTTTGTTTCTCTCGGTCTCTATTTGGAGGGACTGCTTGGGACTCTGTCCTATATGTAATGACCTACTGAAGGAACCCCCTTGAAGTAAGATAGTACAGTTACATAGAACTTACTATAGCAGTATATTTTTGAGAGAGGTTCCTTCCAGTAGGTCATATTTTTCCCTCCCTCCTTCCCTCATTTTATTTCTACAGGGACTCTAGAACCTGTTTTCTCCTACTGTCAGGCCTCTTCCTGGCTCTGGTGGGTGGGGACCGACCACTATATACGGCCACACTCGACGTGAGTCACGTGATGTCGGGGTGGGCTGTCCCCGTCAGGATTACAGAAAGTCTGCCGCGGCCCGACGCCAGGGAGTGCCAGTTCTATATGTAATGACCTACTGAAGGAACCTTTCTCTCAAGATCTACTGTTATGGTAAGTTCCTACGTAACTGTACTTTTTTCTTTAGGGAGGACATTGCACAGGCCCTTGAGAATGGATCAATAGTCCGTGTCCCAGACTCCATGTCAGGCAGAGTTTCATGTCCCGGTACTTGCTTTTCCCGAAATGGACTGGAGGGCTGGTGCCCCATACTGGATCTTTTATGATCTGAACCAGTTTCTGAAGAAGCGAGTTCCAGATGGTCACTTGAATCAGATAATACCTTCCTGGAGCAGGGCATGTGGTTCTGCTTCCTGCACCTCTAGGATGCCTTTTTCCACATTCCAGTCCATCCACCCTCTGACAGTACCTTTTGCTCTGCGAGAGGGATTCTTCATGTGTTCTTCACCAAGTGCATGGTGTGGTGGCTGCATTCCTGGGACAGTGAAGGGTCAGAGTCTACACTATCTGGACCACTGGCTAATAGCCGAGTCGTCCATGGAGGCTGGGGAGCAGTTCAGGGACCTGACCTCCAGGCCTTCAGAGACTTGGGCCTTCTGTTCAACCTGGCCATGTCCGTGCTCAACCCCTGCAGGTGATCCACTTCACTGGAGCAGAGTTAACTCCTCTGGCCAAGGCCTGGCTCCTGTGGAATGGGTATCTGATCTTACTTCCTTTGCCCGATCATTTCAGGTTGGGTGTTCATGCCCTGCCCCGGACTTCCTGTGGCTGCTGGGGTGCATGGCATCCTGCACCAGCATGGTTTGATGGGCCCGCTGGCAGATGCGTCACTCGCAGTGGAAGCTGGGCCACCGGTGGTCTCAGCACCTAGATCTCCTGGACCAGCTGATCACAGTGACCCAGCCGATGTAAAATGCCATCCAGTGGTGGTTCATCCCAGAATATCTAGAGGAAGGAGTTCCGTTTTTCCACCCAGAGCCAAAATCACCGTGACAACCAATGTGTCTCTGTTGGGACCTGGTAGGATGTGGAGCGACCTGGGAACCCACAGGACCATAGGTTCTGGATCGCCAAAGAGTTATGTCACTACATTAGCTTGCTGGAGCTCCTTGCCTTGCATCTTACTCTGATGCAGTTCGCTCCATTTATCTGGGGTCAGGTTCTGAATAATGAAATGAATATGAAGAATCACTGTGAAATGTAAAGGAAAGGAACAATATGAGTTGATGCACATAGTGTGTTAAATATTGAAAGCTTAGGTAATAATAACAGCAAAGAAGATATGGATTTTTAATATTTTCTAAGTTATACATATGGAGTTACCGCTCACTCTGTTTTAGAGAAGCACAGAAAGGGGAATCTATACATACAATGGTACTGAGTAAGTACAGACAAGGTTTGGTGTATGGAAGCTGGTCTGATGAATAGCATGAGCTATTAAAGCGCCACCCGTAAGTCAGTATGTTATGCGTGTGGAAATTAAATATGATGAAATAGTAAACAGCAGTGGGCTTTGTCCTTTTTTTTTTAAATACAAGCTGAAAGTTTCCACTTGCCTAAACGATTGGCTATTGAAGGCCCAGTCCAGGGACCAGCTGTTGATCACCTTAGCTTGAACCAGACAGCTGTTCAGTTCTTTGAGGGTGACAGTCAACATGTTAAAATTGGTACGGACACCCTACCATTGACTGCAGTACATAGGGCAGGTTCTGGACATGGCTTAGAGCTTGGATTTCCTATGTTTGCACACGGCTGATCATCTGATTACTCAGGTACAATTAGTGCATGACAGTTGTTATGTCTCAGCAAGGACGTTCTTGTGCCTTCTGGGACTTATGGCCACAGCCATTGTCACAGTGTCACTGGCCAGGTTGCATATATGGATTCCCCAGTGAACCCTAAGAGTCCAATGGGATCAGCTCACAGATGAACTAGAACAAATGGTTCTAGTCAGCTCCACTGTGCGCAAAGCACTCAAGTAATATGGAATCCAGAAACCTGCTGAAGAGGGTTCCTTTCCTCATCCTCTTCCTTCTTCAGATCCTCACCACAGATTCTTTGGGACTGGGATGGGGGGCGTACTTGGGTCCTCATCGACACAAGGCACGTGGACTTCAGTGGAGGGCACCTTGCTCGTCAGTGTTCTATAAATGAGGGCTGTTCTGTACAGACTCCAGGCCTTCCTGAAGCACTTGTCCCTGGGTCCTCTGTTAATACAGATGGACAATGTCTGTGTAATGCATTACATAAACAAACAAGGAGGGACTCATTCCTATCTGCTTTGCAGAGAAGCAATGAGTATTTGGTATTGGGCTCTGGAACTTGGTCTAGAACTATCAGCAGTACATGTTCCAGGCATCAAAATGTCTTCGCAGACAAGCTCAGCCAGTCACAGTCCAGGATGCACGAGTGGGAACTGTTGACCTCCGTGGTTGACGACCTGTTCGAAGATGGGGTTATCTAGAGTTGGACCTTTTTTGGTGTCCCCAAACCAATGCAAAACTTCCGCTTTTCTGCTGGCTCACTGCAGGGCCTGGAGTTTTCTGGCAAGACACATTGTCCCTTTCTTGAACAAGGAGGTTCCTGTTTGCCTTCCTCCTTTTCCTCTCATTCAGACTGTACTACTGAAGTTGAACATAGAGGGGGCATTTCTGATGATCATTGCTTATCTACGGCCTCATCAGATCTGGTTCTCCTTGCTGCAACAGCTGGCAGTGCCTCTACCCCTGTGCAAGGGTCTACTGTCACAGGAACAGGGAACCCTGGTCCATCCGGTTCATCTCCCTGTGCGGCATCTGAAGATATAGCCATACTGTGTTTTGGAGTTTTTCAAAAGTGGCGGATGTTCTGGTGGCTGCTAGAAAACCGTCCACTGGATCTGCGTACTCCATGAAGTGGAAGCGGTTCACCTTATGGGCTGCTTCACATGACCAGGATCTGTTCACCTGTTCAGTATCAGGTTCTAGAGTACCTACCTGCTGTCCTTACCAGATTAAGGCCTACAGTATTCCTCAATCAAAGTGCACCTTGCTGCCATATCAGCTTTCCATGTGCCTATAGATAGTCATATGGTAGGTGGAGGTAGCCTGTACATTCTTGAGAGGCATTCTGCACTCAAAGCCTCCTATGCACAATCCAGTCTTGGCTTGGGACATGAATTTTAATTTGGAAAAGCTCACTTTTGCCTCTTTTGAGCTGGCCGTGACTTATGGCCTACGCTTTCTCTCTTGGAAAGGGTTATTAGTTGCAGTCACTTCTACTCGAAGGATTTCAGAGCTACAGGCTGTAATGTGCGAGCCTCTTTATTTGATTTCCCACGAAGACAGGGTGTCTTTGCATACTAATCCTAAGATTCTGCCAAAGGTGGGGCCTGAGCTTACTTTAAATCAAACTATCCACCTGTCAGTGTATTACCCAGAGCGTGCCAATTTAGGGGACGCATTGCTCCATACTTCAGATGTGCATTGAATCCTCAGGTATTATACACACCATACCAAGGACTGCAGGAAGTCCTCATAGCTTTTTGTTTCTCTCACCCTTGGAAAGAGGTCCAGTCTCAAAACAGTGCTGCTCCAAATGGCTAGCAAACTGTAATGGAAAGTATGGTAAGGAACTTCCTGTGTGGTATGTGGTCATTCCACTAGAGTCATGACCACCTCTGTTGCTTGTTTTAGGAATGTGTCTGCTGCTGAAATGAGTACGACTGCTAGCTGGAGTAGTGTGCACACTTTCACTGAACACTTTAGTCTGGACGTTATTTCTCCTAGGCTTCAGCCACCCAGGCTGTTATTTTTTCTTACTGCTTGGTACTCTTTCCATAAGTGTGGCCTGATGAATGAGACAGCCTCAAAAAAGATAGAACAGTTACATTCTTAGTGTAACAGTAGATCCAGACGTTCTTGTAGGTGGCTCCTGTCTGACTGTTTGCAAAAGTTTCTGTGTGGTCCTAGTGCTTGGTGGCTAGGTGTTCCATAGGTGTCGCCTGATGAGAGTTTTTCTCGAAGACCTACTGTTATGGTAAGTACATAACTGTTATTTCTAGGGACATGGATATGTTGTTCATCCACACTTATTGGCAGGTTCCTTGCCGCTTTAAATCTTGCCGGAAGGTCTTCAAGCTGGCTCTTCCCACACACCCGGGTGGTAAAACTCTCGGCTCCGCCCCATGACACCAGATCTTCCTTACCGCTTGGAAGCTCAGGTTCCCTCCTTAGTGCTCTGTGTTTTAGACTAGATCCTAACTCTTCGGTTCGTCCAAAACTAGTTTTGAAGTTTTCTAAACTTCGGTCTTCATCATCCTTCGGCTGCGATGGACAAATCGATTCCTGGCCTTTGGAGGTGCCCTTGCGGGCAGAAAATGTCCAGGACGGATCCGCACTCCACGTGCGTCTACTGCCTAGGCCTAGATCATGACCCGCAGGCCTGCGAGTTGTGTCGCTCTTTTTCGGCCACCGTCCTGGAGGATCGCGCTGCCCGATTGAAGCTTGGGCGCCCCGAGAAGCGTTACCTGCCAGTAAAATCCAAAGAGGCTTGTTGGGCAGTGTCTGCGGCGGCTGGCTCAGCTGAGCAGCTCGAGCATATGATCGCCCTTATGGAGGAGGCGGCCCAGGCCGCATCTTCCTCCTCCTCCTCGGCTGCGGCATTTATCCCGCTCACTCTGAGTTCCTCGTACTCTGCTTCATTCAAGGAGCTTTGTCAGTCCCTTTCCATGAAGGGAGAGGGGCCATCGGGACATTCCTTTCGGCCCAAGAAGAAGGAGTCAAAGGTAAGTCCCACCATCAATGTTCGTGGGAGCGGGAGAGGTCTCCTTCCCGGACAGCCGACCGTCGACCTGGTCAAGTGCGGCTCAGGCTGCTGGCTTCATGGTGTCCCCGTCAGGCCAACCTGCCGAGACTCCCGTCGACACAGTCGAGATATTCCTCGACCCGTCAGACGGGTTGTCGACTGGTGAAACCGACAACCCACCTTTGCCGGTTCCCGCGGTGGAGACCGAGGATCTGCCTGCGCCTACGGGGCGGCAGTCCCTGGCTAAAGTGCCCGAGCCAAGGGAAGAGCGGGTGTCCCCCGCCCCTTCCCAGACCCGCCCTCGGTCACCCCGAGGGTCTCGGTCTCGGACTTCATCTCGGTCAAGCTGTTCCGCCCGATATCGGCAGTCTCGATGCAGTAGCTGCGACACCGTTCCTCCTTGGATGAGGAGAGGCTTCGACGTAAATTGCGTCGACGTTACGAGGAGCTTATGTGGCAGCAGTTACTGTTGTCCGGGAGTAAATCGACTCCGATTCAGCCCCCGGCCATCAAGTGGCTGTCGCCCGAACGACCGAAGCAACCGCTCGCCCCAGTCGAGATGCCCATTCCTGGGCCGGTTGTTCGGCCGAAACCAGCTGCTCCACCGATTGTGGTGGAACCTCCGCCTCCACAACCGAAGTCTGGGGCACCGACCAAGGATTCTCGGTCGGGTCACGGCCTGCCCCACAGGTTGTCGGTCACCCTCACTCCCGACCATCCTCGGCAGGTGGAGGGTGGCTCAGGGCCGAGGCAGCTCTTCACAGATTCTTCGGAGTCTGATGACGACTCCTCCCTGTTCTCCAGGCAGGTCGACCTGGAGTCCTCCGGGGGCCAGTCATTGGACGATAGCCCATCATCCTTCTTGGGTCTGCTTCGACTCATCTTGGAGTCCACTGGATGCAGCTCGAGCCCGTGTCCAAACGGGCCAAGTATCCCGACAGAGATACTGGACCGAGGGGATTCCCCCACGGAGGCCTTTCCGGTGGCTGAGGCCATTGTCGGCCCAGCCTTGGAGCTTTGGCAGAGGCCTGCTTCCTGTCCTGCGCCCTCAGCCAGGATGGCCAGGAAGTATGCGGTCCCTACTGGCTCTTTGCCCGGTTTCTCGGAGCAACCCTCTGCTGAGGGGTTAGTCACCGACAGCGTCTTCTGCTCCAGAAACGCCGGGACGTGGATAAGTCTCCTGACAAAGAGTCCAAAAAGCTGGACTTTGCCAGGTGCAAGGTATACGCTGCATCCTCCCTCGGCCTCCGACAGGCCAACTCAGCTGTGCTGATGGCACACTTCTCCCACACCCTCATGGGCTCCCTGGATGAGGTTGTCCCTCATCTCCCGGCCGACCTGCAGACCACAGTCCGTCAGGTGCGGGACCAGGGTAGGGCGGTGGCGAAGCAGCAGCTTCAGACTGCTCTGGACATAGGTGATTCCTGTGCCAGGTCAGTAGCGGCCGCGGTGGCCATGCGCCGCAGGGCGTGGCTGAGGATATCCACCTTCACAGCGGATACCCAGCACAAGTTGGCGGATGTCCCCTTCTTGGGGACTGACCTCTTCGGCCGTGGAGTGGAGGGACACCTCCAGCGGATCGAAAAGTCCAATGCCACTCTGGACTCTGTCACCTCTGCCCAGAGGGACAAAGGCCGCCGTTAACAACAGCATAAATCCTTTCATCCTTTGACCCCTGCAGCACGACCGGCCCAACAGCACCAGCAGGCTCGCGCTTGACGTCCCAAACCCAAGCCGGCGGCTTCCTCCAACAGGAAGCAAGGAGGTAAAGGCCCAGGAGGTCCCTTGGCCGGTTTCTCCTCCAAGCCTGCCCAGTGACGGGTTGAGGGGTGCCGCCCCCAGCCTCATCACTCCCCCCCAGGGTTCCCCCCATGGGGGGACGGCTCCGCCACTTTCCGCCTGGTCCGCTATCACCATGGACCGCTGGGTGTTGGAGGTGGTAGGAAAAGGCCTGCCTCTGGAGTTCGAGCAGACCCCACCCTTTCAAGCCGTCGCCCCGGGGCCACGGGTCCAGAGCTCGCTGTCGGCCCGCCGAGCTGATATTGCCCTGCTCCTCGAAAAAGAGGTGATCAGGAAGGTGGCAGATCCTCCTCCAGACCCGGGTTTGTGTCCAGGTATTTCCTGGTCCCAAAATGGACGGGGGCTGGCGCCCCATCCTCGACCTGCACAACCTGAACAGGTTCCTAAGGTCTCGGACCTTCAGGATGGTCACTCTGGCTCAGATAATACCATCCTTGGAACGAGGCGTGTGGTTCTATTCCCTGGACCTCCAGGATGCGTTCTTTCACGTCCCGATCCGTCCGTCCTCATCAGAGATTCCTCCGCTTCAGAGCAGAAGGATCCCTTTACGAGTTCCGGGCCATGCCCTTCGGCCTCTCTCTCTAGCTCCCAGGGTCTTCACCAAATGCAGGGCAGTGGTGACAGCATTCCTGTGGCGCCGAAGGGTCGGGTGTACCCCTACCTGGACGACTGGCTGATTGCAGCCCCCTCCAGAGCGGAGGTGGAGCGGTCCAGAGATCTGGTCCTCCAGGTTTGTTCTCAGATTGGCCTCCTCATCAATGAGGCCAAGTCGGAACTCGTGCCAAAGCAGGTGATACTCTTCATTGGGGCAGAGCTCGACTCTCTTCGAGCCAGAGCTTGGCTCCCAGCGGACAGGGCAGAGGTTCTTTCCTCCTTTGCCCAATCATTTCTGTTTGGGCAATCGCACCCTGCCCGGAACTTCCTGCGCCTCCTGGGCCTCATGGCGGCCTGCACCAGCGTGGTCCGTTGGGCCCAATGGTACATACGTCTCCTTCAATGGGGACTGGCCAGCCAGTGGTCACAATGCTGCGATCTGTTGGACCAGCCTGTGACAGTGACCCAGGAGATGTGGAACACTCTCCAGTGGTGGACGTTCCAGCACATCTGCAGGAGGGCATCCCGTTCGTCTGCCCCGAGCCGACGGTCTCTCCCTATTGACCGATGCATCTCTGATGGGTTGGGCTGCCCATCTGAGGGAGCACAGAGCGCATGCCCTCTGGTCCCCTCGGGAGTCTCGATGCCATATCAACCTGCTGGAGCTCCGAGCGTCCGCCTTCTCTCACCGCCCGCCTCCGCTTCTACAGGGTCAAGTGGTTCAGGTCCAGACGGACAATACCATGACCATGTACTACCTAAACCGCCAGGGCGGGACGCGCTCCATGCTGTTATGCAAGGAAGCTCTCCGCATATGGTCCCTTGTGCGCAGCCTGGAGGCGGATCTCCTAGCCATTCACATGGCAGGAGCCTCCAACACCCTGGCCAATGCCCTAAGCCGGACAGGGGCTGCTTCCCACGAGTGGTCTCTCCTGCCGGAGGTTGTACAAGATCTCTTCTCCCATTGGGGCACGCCTCAGGTGGACCTGTTTGTCTCTAGGGAGAATGCAAAGCTGAGACTGTTCCATGCCCGCCCCCCTCAGCAGGGTTCGCTGCAGGGGATGCCTCTCGAGGCTGTGGACCCCGGGCCTCTTCTACGCCTTTTCTCCATTTACCTTGATCCACAAGGTGCTTCTCAAGGCGAGGAGGGACAAGGCGCAGGTGATTCTGGTAGCCCCAGACTGGCCCCGCCAGTTCTGGTATCCAGATCTCCTCAGTCTCAGCTCCAGGCTCCCGAGGCGGCTTCCAGCCCGCCCGGACCTGATCTCAGTCAATCAGGGGAAGGTATTCCATCCGGACCTTCAATCCCTGCACCTGACGGCCTGGTTCCTGAGCGGCTAGAGTTCCAGGCCTTGGGTCTTTCCGACGAGGTCCTCAACATCGTTGAGGTGTCCCGTAAGGAATCGACCAGGAAATGCTATGCCTTCAAATGGAAGAGATTCTATATTTGGTGTCAGGGGAAGGGCTTGGACGCTTCTGCCTGTCCCTTGGCAAGCATTCTGGACTACCTGTGGTCCCTTTCTCAGCAAGGGCTTCAGTCGGCGACCCTTAAGGTGCACCTGGCAGCCATCTCTGCTTACCGGCGCGGCTGGGAAGCAGTCAGGCGAGGGAGAAGGTGGTTGGCGCTTTCAAAGGCCTTGGATCACATTTCTCCGGTGCGGTGGAACCTCCACCTCCGTGGATCTACTGCTGGTATTGGCCAAGCTCATGGGAAAGCCATTCGAGCAATGCACAGGTGCGATATCTCCCACCTGTCGTGGAAGCGTGGAAGACCGCCTTCTTGGTGGCTGTCAGCCAGAAGGATGGGAGAGCTCCAGGCGCTTTCCATTGAGTCTTCTTATCTGGTCTTCCACATGGACAAGGTTGTCCTGCGTCCCCACCCGAAGTTCCTTCCAAAGGTGGTGTCAGAGTTTCACCTTAACCAGGTGTTGACTCTGCTGGTGTTCTACCCCAATCACACCTCAGAGGCTGAATATAGACTCCATACTTTGGACCCTAGACGAGCGCTCACTTATTATGAGGAGCGGACGGCTGAAGTTCGGGGAGAGGTTCACCAGCTGTTTGTCACCTACGCTGAAGCCGCACCTGGAAGACCTGCAGCCAAGCAGACGATAAGCAGGTGGGTCACCTCCTGCATAGAGCTCTGCTATAGGTTGGCAGGCATGGAGCCTCCCAAACGGATAAGAGCTCATTCTACCCACCATACTGCTGCATCGATGGCTGCTTCCAGGGATGTCCCTATCCAGGATATCTGCAGGGCTGCTACCTGGAAGTCAGCACATACCTTCATTACCCACTACCACATCGACCTTGAGTCATGCCGGGATGCTGGTTTTGGGGCCTCGGTTCTCCAGTCTTTATTCCTTAAGTAGGGGTGGCCTTTGTCTCCTCCTCCCGGAGAACTGCTAGGATCTGCCAATAAGTGTGGATGAACAACATATCCATGTCCCTAGAAATACAGGTTACTCACCTGTAACAGGAGTTCTAGGAATGATATATATTTATTTCATCCATACAACCACCGACCTCTTGGCCGGCGCCTGGCTTCAATAGACTAGATCTGGTGTCATGGGCGGAGCCGAGAGTTTTACCACCTGGGTGGGTGGGAGGAGCCAGCTTGAAGACCTTCCAGCAAGATTTAAAGCGGCAAGGAACCTGTCAATAAGTGTGGATGAACAACATCTACCATTCCTAGAATTCTGTTACAGGTGAGTAACCTGTATTTACTCACCTGTAACATACTATTTATTTATTTATTTATTTATTTATTTATTTATTCATTCCAATCTTGGAGTACAATACCTTTGAGTAGGAAACTGCTCATTTACAAAGGTTCCACATCAGATGGCTGAGAAAACATACAATGCGAGTGAGATAAGAGTCTCTAACTAAGCAGATTATACAATAGTAAAAATCTAAGCATTCAACTACAGTATGATACAATAAAAGAGAGAATTTTTTAAAACACCTTTAGTAATTATTCAGGCGAACCCTGGTCAGTTGTGAGAGCAGGAGCTGCCTAAGGTGGCTTTGTCAGATCAAAAAGGAGGGAAACCTTGGACAGCAAGTAAGAGTCAAAGTAAGCACAGGGAGGGGATGGGGGGAGGCAGTGTAGAGCCGTGGTGGAAAAAAAGGGGGAGGAAGGGGACAGGAGCTTAGTAAGGGGTAGAGGGAACTCCGCGAGGGAATAAGATCCTTGGAGGAGGTAAGTAGAGAGTGTCAGAACGGTATCTTGGGGGAGAGCAGGCCAGAATCAAGGAAGACAGAGCCACTTTATCAGGTGTGGTCACAGCTACTATTCTCAAGCAGATGTTGTAGTTGGTTTTTGAAAGGGCTCAATCTTGGTATGGTGGTAAGTTCAGTTCCGCGGTTATCGAACCAGAGGGGAGCCTGGTATGAGTAAGACCACTGCCCTGTGGTAGTTTTGCATCTTTGTACAGTGAGAAGTTGGTGGATGGAATTTCTGGTGTGCTGTGAGCCCAGTATAGGCTTAGTAGGTTTGCAACTCCAGGTGGTACCAGTCCAAGAAGTGTTTTTGGCTAGCAGGCAGATTTGATAGCGAATTCTATTGTTAAGTCGTAGCCATCCAGACTCCTCATAAAGGTCGCAGGTGTCGTGAGTCGGGGGTGGTGGTGAGTAACCTGCAGGCCTTGTTGAGTACCACTGCTATCCTGCGGAGGAGATGGGGTGCAGAGCTGTAAAATGACCAGACCGTAATCAATAATGGAAATGATTAAGCTATTGATAGCAGTTCTTGGGGCTTCGGGTGTCAGGCATCGCTTGTGTCTGTGTAGGAGCCCTATTCTGATATTAACTGTTCTGGCGACATTCTCGGTGTGCTTAACGTAGGATAGGGAGCAGTCCACCATTACCCCCAGGTATTTGAAATGATCAGCTTGTTCAAGTGACTCCTGTACAGTTACTGATACTTAGAGGGTGGGATTTGTGCCTACTTCTAGCACTGCTAAACAGCATCACCTTTGTATTTTTGTAGTTCAGTACCAGTTGTGTGCTCCAAACCAGTCCTCGACTTGCTCAGAAGCAAGTTGCAGAGATTTTTGAGGTGGGAGGGTCATAATGGTAGTGTAGATGACGCGCCATCTGTATAATGGAAGGATCTGTTGATTGCAGGAGTGAGGTAGGTCATTTAGAAAAATGCTAAAGAGAAGGGGTCCAAGTATTGATCCCTGAGGTACCCTGCAGTGAACCAGCAGATGTTCAGACTGGGTATTTGCGACCTTCACCTGCTGGGAGCAATCAACATTTGAACCAGTCTGTGGCACTGTTAGAAAGGCCTATAGAAGTAAGCTGCTGTAGTAGTAGTGAGTGACTGACAGTGTCAAAAACCTTAGTTAAATCAATAAAGGCTGCGCCAACAAGGCTACCCTGGTCAAGCGAGTTCTGTATGAAACTGGTGAATTCCAGCAAAGCGGTGGTGGTGCTGCGCCCTTTTCAAAATCAGTGCTGTTCCAGGCATTTGATCCTTTATTGATTAAGGTATTCCACCAACTGATTTGCAATGATACACTCCAGTGCTTTGGACGGGGGGGGTTGGGGATAGAAATTGGCTTATAGTTGGCATGCAGTGCCTGGTCACCACTCTTATGCACAGGCATTACCAAGGCTGACTTCCAAACATGGGGAAATTGAGCCAGTTGTAGGTTTAGCGGTTTAGAAAGGGTAACTAAAACCTCTTAGAGTGTGAGGGTGACAATCTTGAGATCAAGGGAGTCCCTGCTTTTCCTTTATTTCCTAAGTACCTTGCGAAGATACTTTCTAGCTAGATTAAGTGGGACTGCTTTGAAATAAAAAGGCGGAGGGATAGTTGTTTCCGGTTTTAAATAATTGATTAGCAGTTTTTTCCTTGGGACAATGCTAACTGTACAGAAAGTATTTATATAGGTTTTCTAGAAGTGTTATGTTTGTTAAACACAGTGAGGCAAGTGCTATGCATTTTCACAATGTTTTAGCATTTTTACTGAGCAAAACACTAATCAATTTTTGGGTGAAATAAATCCTGTTGTTTATGTTCTGAACTTCGCCACTGATGGGACCTGGATTCCTCCAAAATGTCATGCGGAAGGACACTACTCAGATCAGTAAATGCTTTGTTAAATGTATCAGCAATGGACAACTGGTTAAGAGTAGGAACACCATTATTGTTAAGCATACTCAGGGCCACCTTATGGTCTTGCCCTGTGACATCCTTTAAATTGTTCCAAAAGTTCTTGCTGTTGCCCCATGAATTTTTAACGCCTCCCTAAAGTGGTTGTTTTTAATGAGTGGATGGCACGGGTGCAGTTGTTTCTTGATCTTCTGTTTTCCTGTAGGTTGGCTTGCTTGGCGGATTCTTTACCCCGAGCCATAAGTGGTCCCCGATTTTCATGCAGTCGCTAAGATCAGGTGTAATCCAGGGGTTGTTGCAGCATGGGTATCACAGGCTGCATTGAACAGATTAATGAGGTGCTCAAGTGCTATGTTTATATCTGTCGCTGTATCAAGAAGGCTTCAGTCAATGCTGCGAAGTTGTTTGAGGTGCTCAGGGTAACCCCTTTTTAACATTCTGCAGAAAACTGCCTTGGGAGAGGCTTGTTAAATTTATTAGTTCAGTTGCAAATGATCGTGGAGTGGTCACTTAGAGAATCCGGGTGGACGGTAACATTGGAGTTACACTCAGAGTGATTTGTGAGGACTCAATCCAGCAGGGTGCTTGTTCCTGATTTATAATTAGTTTTGGTAGGTGAGTCTACAAGTTGGGTTAGATGGAGTACAGAGACCGTGTCCTTATAGGAGCCAACACAAGGTGTGATCCAATTTGCATTGAAGTCGACCAGAATGATAGTTTCAGAATCAAGATGCTGACTTCTTATGAGCTCCATGACCTCATCGAACCCCGTGGATTGCTCTCCTGGTGGGATGTTTACTAAGAGAATAGTAACTGCCTTGTTTTATGCCCCCAACAGAATTTTTATGGGAAGAATTTGTGCTGCACTGCCTAGGCTGGGTAGAGGAAGGTAAACCCTTAATTGTGTCCTTATTGAATATGGCACAGCCACCCCTCTTTTAGTAATCCTGTCATGCCTGAATAGGATGTATCTAGGTATCTGGATTACTGTATCCAGAATTTTCGCGTAGAGCCACGGCCTCAATAACTGAGGGGACGCTCCATGTTGTGCTGTGTGACCCAGACTTGAAGGTCATCAAGTTTTGATCAAGCTGCAGATATTGATGGTGGCAGGTGGTGGTGTTCCCTGTTTTTGAGGTGCTTGGCAAGGGTTCCCCAGTTGGGCCTGGGTTAGGGTGCATGTTCCTGATATTAGCAGGAGCATAAGGATGACTTGAAGAAGGTATGCTTTTAGAATCCTGCAGCTGAGTTTGCATTTCCATTGAGGCTGGGCAGGGATTTTCCTTTTCTTGTGCTGAATGGAGAGGCTAAGGGAGTAGTTCAGGTATAGATATGTTATGGAAGAGCAGGAGGTCCGCCATCTCTGTAGCTCTAATAGGAGCCAACCAAACGGGCTTAATCCTGGGACTGAGGTGTAGGATGTATCAGTGACGCAGCTAGAGGTATAGTTCATATTGCCATTTATCCTCGTGATAGAACATAGTGGTTGCCCAGTAACTGTGGGGTAGATATGGCCACATAGGGATATCAGTAACAATGCCAGGAGGGTGCGTTGCTGGAGCTCCATTTCCAGAGCTTCAGAGGGTGTGTGGTAGCATCTAGTTTATAGAGATATTCTACCAGGATAAGTTGAGGGGTTCCCTAAGTAAGGAAGCTGTGGCCCTCTAGTGGCAGGAAAATTAAACCTGCAAGTAGGAAATCTGACACTTGGTCATGTGACAAACTCAGGATATAAATGAAAGTGTCCAGGTAGGGTGGGGGGGCAGCATTCCCAGTAGAGCCAGAGTTCCAGAGGTACGGCTGCTTTCGGAGCTGTGGCACAGGTCAAGTCCGGACGGGCGGACGGCGGCAGGAGAAGCAAAGCCGCACCGCTGTGGGAGATGAGAGCCCGGTTGGGGCCTCAAAGCTGTGGGAGAGATGGGAGAAGCTGTAGGCTTTAAAGACAAGGGAGCAGACGGGCAGGGTGGCTGGAGACAGAGCGCTAGCGGGGGCAGAGAAAACAAAAGCCATAGAATCGGTGGGAGGGTTAGCAGAGGGGTAGACGAGAGGGGAATATTAGCAGGACAAAGGAAGGTATAACTGCAGTTTAAACACTTAAATTGGTTAACTCTAGGCAATCAAGCAGTGCTAAATAGTCCAAAAAAATGCTGTAACACTTAAAACTAGCAGGCAGTCATTTTCAAATAAAGAATATAGAGTTTGAAACAGGTAGCACTTCAGTACAGTGCTGGTAAAGCAGTCTAGCCAGTGGGCGGCCACTGAATAGTTCGAGAAGCCAATTAGAAACAATGTAAAGCTGAAGCAGATTTTGAATATTTGGCGCAGCTACCGCACCTTAGTGGGAGTTTACGCTGAGCTGGAGCACCAAGTCGTTGCCCGCCTCCCTAGCGATGGTGAAAGCAGGGGTTCCCAGTGGAGCCAGAGTCCCAGAGGTACATCCGCTTTCGGAGCGGCTGCGCAGGTCAAGTCTGGAGGGGTGGGCGGCGGCTGGAGAAGCAAAGCTGCACCGCTGTGGGAGGCAAGAGACCGGTCAGGGGCCTCAAAGCTGTGGCAGAGATAGGAGAAGTGTTAGGCTTTAAAGAGAAGGAGCAGACAGGGGGGGGTGGCTGGAGAGAGAGAGAAAGCTGGGGGGGGCGCAGAGAAAAGAAAAGCCGTAGAATTGGTGGGAGGGTTAGCAGAGGGGTAGATGAGACTGGAAAATTAGCAGGACAAAGGAAGGTATAATTGCAGTTTAAACACTTAAGCTGGTTAACTCTAGGCAATTTAGCAGTGCTAAATAATCCTAAAACAGGCTGTAACACTTAACGCTAACAGGCAGCCATTTTCAAATAAAGAATATAGAGTTTGAAACTGGTAGAGCTTCAGTACGGGGCTGGTAAAGCAATCTAGCCAATGGGCGGCTGCTGATTAGTTTGAATAGCCGATCAGAAACAATGTTAAGCTGGGCGCCTGATTTTACATAGATACATAGAGAGTGTCGGCAGATAAGGGCCTATGGCCCACCCAGTCTGCCCATTTGAGCTTGTAAGTTCAGTTTGTTTTCCTAGAAGTCTGTTGCACCTTACCCCTGACCTCCAGAATTCCTTTATGTCTATCCCATGCATTCTTAAATCCCGTGATTGTTTCAGCCCCCACCACTTCCTCTGGCAGGGTGTTCCACTTGTCCACCACCCGTTCTGTGAAGAAATTCTTTCTCATGTTTCCTCTGAATCGTCTCCCTCCAACTTCATCCCATGCCTTCTAGTCCTGGAACATCTTTTGCTTAAAATAGTGTTTTCCTGCACCCTGTTCCTCCCTGTAAGATACTTGTATGTCTCTATCATATCCCCTCTCTCCCTCCTCTCCTCCAGGGAGTACATGTTCAGTTCCTTCAACCTGACTTCATAGGACTTGTGATGCAATCCATGCACCATCTTTGTTGCCCTCCTCTGAACCTTCTCTACCCTATGTCCCTACGTAGGTATGGTCTCCAGAACTGTACACTGTACTCAGGTGGGGCCTCACTAGTGTCTTGTATAAGCGGAATTATGACCTCCCTTTCTTGCTGGTAATGCCCCTGCCTTACATCCCAGCATCCTATTTGCTTTACCTGCTGCCTTGTCACACTGTTTCCCTACCTTGAGGTCATCAGAGATGATAACCCCAAGATCCCTTTCCTGCTTGGTGCATGCTATATCCTCGCCTCAACTGATATATTGTGCCAGGTTTTTGTGCCCCATATGCATTATCTTGCACCTTTGCATTGAATTTCAACTGCCAAACCCCTGACCATTCTTCAAGTTTCTGCAGGTCGCTTCTCATTCTGTCTACACCCTCTGGTGTGTCTACTCTGTTACAGAGCTTTGTGTCATCAGCGAACAGTGAAATTCTGCCTTCTAGGTCCTGCGCCATGTCACTGATGAAGATGTTGAATAGGACCATTCCCAGCACTGATCCCTGTGGTACCCCACTGGTCACTCTTCCCTCTGTGGAGTGACAGCCATTTACCACCACCCTCTGTGTCCTGCCACCCAGCCAGTTACCTACCCACCACACTACTGTCCTGCCCACACCCATATTCCCCAGTTTGTGTAATAGTCTTCTATGTGGCACAGTGTCAGAGGCCTTGCTGAAGTCCAGATAGGCCATGTCCACTGCCCTCCCCTGATCCACCTCCCTAGTCACCCAGTCAAAAATTCAATGGAGGTTGGTCTGACATGACCTCCCTTGTGAAACCATGCTGCCTTGGGTCCTGTAGTCCATTGACAACCAGATGTTCCACCAATCTCTCCTTCAGTAGTGCTTCCATGATCTTCCCCACTACCGAGGTGAGGCTGACTGGTCTGTAGTTCCCTGCTTCCTCTTTGTTCCCACTTTTGTATAAGGGACCACATCTGCTGTCCTCCAGTCTTTGGGTACCTCCCTGTTTCCAGTGATTGGCTAAACAGGATAGCCAGAGGTTCAGCCACCACCTCTTTTAGTTCTTTAAGGACCCTGGGGTGCACCCATCTGGCCCCATTGCTTTATCAACTCTTATCTTCCAGTTCCTTCAGGACCCTTTCTCGTGTAAAGGGACTTGTGTCCATTTCTGCACCATTCTCACCCCTTGTACTCCCTTCAGACCCATTACCTCCTCTTCCTCAGTAAAGACTGAGCAGAAATACCTGTTCAGTATGTCAGCTTTACTGTTGTCATCCTCCACGCGCCCCATCCTCCCTCTTCAGTCTCACTATCCTCCCTTTGTCTTTCTTTTTCGCTATGTACCTGTAAAAGGTTTTGTCCCCCACCCACTGATTTTGCAATGTGTTCTTCTGTCTGAGCTTTGGCTTCCTTACTGACCTCCCTGCCTCCCTTTGCTTCTCCTGGTACTTCTCCCTATCCCTTCTGCCTGTGTCTTTTTGTATTGCCTGAATGCTATCTTTTGGCTTTCACTTTCTTTGCTACCTCTTTGGAAAACCATAATGGTCTCCTCTTCCTTTTCCTCTTGCTAACCTGCTTAATACATAATTCTGTTGTTCTTGTAATCCCATTTTAAATACTGCCCACTGTTCCTCAACCCCTGATTCCTGCCATTCCCTTAATGCCTCTTTCAAGTATCTCCCCATTTTCCCAAAGTCTGCCCCCCAAATCCAGGATACGTGTTTTTGTGTGGTTTGGTTCTCTCTTTCTGTGATTTCAAACCACAATGACTGGTGGTCACTGTTTCCAGGTGCTCCCCACTGTTACCCCCATCACACTGTCCCTGTTTGTGAGCACAAGGTCCAGTATTGCCTTCTGCCGAGTTGGTTCCATGACCAGTTGCTTGAGAAGGCACCCTGAAGGGAGTCCAGGATAAATCTGCTCCTAGTTGATGCTGCTGCTGGGATGCTCCAGTCCACGTCTGGAATATTGAAGTCTCCAACCAGTACTACCTCATCCTTGTCTGCCATCCTTTGGATGGCTAGCATCAGCTCCCTATCTGTTTCTTCCTCCTGGGCTGGTGGTCTATAGACCACACCTGTGCGGATGGCTGTCCCCATTTTCCTTTCCAGCTTAACCCACAGTATCTCTCCCCCATTTTGTTCCTCCTGCATCTCTGTGGCCCTTATGTCATTTTTCACATACAGTGCCTCCTCCTCCCTTCCTGCCTGCTCTGTCTCTTCTGAATATGTTGTAGCCAGGTATGGCCATCTCCCAGTCGTGGTTATCATTACACCAGGTTTCAGTGATGGCCACAATGTCCAGGTCTGACTGCACCATGACAGCCTCCAGATCTTCCATCTTGTTGCTAAGGCTCCTGGCATTTGCACACATGGCTTTCCATGATTTGACCTCCCTAGACTGTCTCACTGTTCTACTCCAGCCCCTTCCTTGGTTGTAATTTATCCCTGGTTCTCCTTGCTGTCTGCCCGTCTGCTGAATTTTGCCCCTTTTCTGCTTATCCACCTCTTGGGCACTAATCTCCATCTTTTGCACACTGCTTTGCAGAATAGCCACTCCTCTGGTTCACTGGTTCCACTGCTAGCTGTGGGGGTGAGCAAGTAGGTACCCTCCTTGCTGGCCTGCACCCCTCTTTGCTAGTTTAAATGCTTGTCAATGTAGCATTTAAACTTATCATTGAGTGCTTGGATTCCCCTCCAGGATGGATGCAGGCCGTCAGGCTTGAACAAACCTCCATCCTTCCAGGTGGGTCCCCAGTCACCAATGAATCCAAACCCTTCCTCACAGTACCAGTTCTTCAACCATGAGTTAAAGTTCCTGGTGCATGCACTCCTATGCTCTCCCTTGCCTCTCACAGGTAGTACTTCTGAGAAAGTGACAGAAGTAGCTACTTGCTTGAGACCCCTCCCCAGTTTCCTAAACTCTTCCTGAACTTCCTTTGGCTCCCCATTTGCCAGGTCATTAGTACCTAGGTGGATAATGACATCCAGCTCACCCTCCCATCTTGCCTTCCCAGTGATCCCCAGGATCTTCCTTCCATCCCTCCATGCCATGGCACCTGGTAGGCACCTCACCTCCCTGTCCTCCCCCTCCTGTGTTCCTAGCTGGATCCCTCTTATGATGGAGTACCCCACCAGGATTCGCTTCCTCCTCCTCCTCCTCCCCTGGGGTCCACTGCTTTCCCCGCTGAGGTCACCTCCTTGGCTAACCTCCACATCCTTTCCTTCCACTTCTCTGGGTACCTGTATTTGGTTGTCCTCGTTTGCCAATGTGGCATATGAGTTCTTGAGTGGAATAGGATCTGGGATGTGCCTCTGCCTGACTGCTCTAACCCTCCCTGAGACCACTGTCATCCAAGTGCTCCTCGTTCTCGGCATCCTTTGAGGCAGTTGCATTGGACTGGGTGGTCCCTGGATAGGGGTGATGGTATTCCTGACCCAGTTTACTTCCGCTCTGAGTCTGGCTACCTCATCCCACAGTCCAGATAGATGCATGCTGATAGGGCAGCACCTCACTGTCCAGAAGGTCTGCCTGAATATGGCTGCCCGACAGCCACTGCATTGCACCACTCCCCACATTATACTGCAATTCCACTACTTGTCTGCTACTGAAGCTCTCCTAATTCCCTTTTTATTAATTTACTGTCCTAAAAATCCTGCCACTCTTCCCCTATAATATTTGAAAATACATACACTTCTATCTAAGCTCTTTATCCTTACAATCAAAAGGTAACTGCAATTACAATAATCTACCTTCTACTAATACAGATTCTATCACAGAATCAGAGCACAATGCAAAAACATCTGCTACTTAGCAACAACAAACAGGTGACAACATACCAAGTTCATGTAGCTTTTTTTAAAATAGAAAAGAAAAATGTAATTGTTTAAACCAGTAGAAATCAGCAGTTCCAAAAGCACCTTGAACTACAAGAAAGAACACAGTACCACACCTCTGCCACAATAACTAAACAGTTCTAAAACATTGGAGAAAGAAGAGAAAAATTAGAGACTGAGCAAAAAGATACAATGTACTATAAAGTATTAGGCAATAGGTATACTCAGTTGTTTAACAGAGAAAATAAAGTACCTACCAAAACAGACAGGATACCCCCAAATGACACTTACGTTCTCAATATCAGACACCACCAAAGGCACATTCAGAAAGGGTTTAAACTATAGTATTAAAATAGTATTAAAATTAACCACATCAGAGTAGAAAGATCACACTAAATAAATGTGTTGATCCTTCTGACTTCCAACGAATATCTACTGCACAAATTTTGTATCTTCCTGGAGCCTACAGGGTTGTCTTTCACAATCAAACAGTAGCAGTCGGCTACCGTACCTTAGTGGGAGTTCTCGGAGAGCTGGAGCGCCAAGTCTTCAGCTGCTTCCCTAGCGGTGGTAAAAGCAGGGGTTCCCAGAGGTACGGCCGCTTTCAGAGCGGTGGCACAGGTCAAGTCTGGAGGGTCAGGCGGCGGCAGGAGAAGTAAAACCATACTGCCGTGGGAGGCGAGAACCCGGTCAGGGGCCTCAAAGCTTAGTGGGAATTCTTGGTGAGCTGGAGCGCTGAGTTTTCGACTGCATCCCTCATGGCTCTGAAAGCAGGGCTTCCCAGTGGAGCTGGAGTCCCAGAGGTATGGTCCCTTTTGTAGCAGCGGTGCAGGTCAAGTTCGGAGGGGCAGGTGGCGGCAAAGGAAGCAAAGCCACACCGCTGTGGGAGGCGAGAGCCCAGTCTGGGGCCTCAAAGCTTAGTAGGAGTTCTCGGTGAGCTGGAGTACCAAGTCTTCGGCCACTTCCCTAGCGGCAGCAAAGGCAGGGGTTCACAGTGGAGCAGAGTCCCAGAAGTATGGCTGCTTTCGGAGCAGTGGCGCAGGTCAAGTCCAGAGGGGCAGGCAGCAGCAGGAGAAGCAAAGCTGCACCGCCGTGGGAGGCGAGAGCCCGGTCAGGTGTCTCAAAGTTGTTCTAGGAGTCGTATATGGTGCATATCCACATGACCCACCTAAGCTCCCCTGGTAAGTGACGCATGGATCCCTGCTTCCAGCATGCAAGATGTGACGTCACAGGATGGAGCCGAGGAATATATCACCTGGATAGGTGGGAGGAGCTTAGCTTGATGACGTTCAGCAGATTTAAAGGGTAGAGGAAGACTGCCAGAGTGTGACTGTGCACCAGTTACCACTCCTAGAACTACGGTTACAGGTGAGTATCTCACATTTCTTGTTCATCTTGTACTGCTGCCACTTCTGATTATGCAGTTGTTAGGACTTCTTATTGAGCTGTTCTGCACTTTGTTTTCTGCACATACATTTTCTGCAGTTCTAATTTGTACTGACTTTTTTTACCAAATGTTGTTCCACTGTTTTGCATTTATGGATTGTGCTGCTGCTCTTCCACTGTTTCCTCCTCCCGATTCACACCTGGTGATGAGCCTTGGCTCAGTGTGCATCTCGCAGTTACCAATTTTCAAATAAATAAAACTCTGACAAGGCCAGGCCATAGTAGATTGACTTTTGCATGTCTCTTTGCAGATCATTCCTATTGAGGGGCAGCAAACTGTAAATGGAGAGTCCCAGAAGACATTTGATTCTATTCTGCCTGAAATCATCATATCAAAGTGAGTATTTTTATGTTGATTAATGAGGTCTTCTGGCCTCAGGGATATTTTTTAACATATTTGAAAACCATTCTTCCATTTCAAATATTTTCTGAATTTCTCTCTCCTCATTCTTTATTTCTAAGGATGCTTGCATGAACATGAGGGCTGTGTGCCTCAGAATGTGTCTGCTCTTCTTGAGTTCCTTCATCCAGGTGGTTACTTGATTTTTCCCGTGGTATTTTCCCCTTAACAAAACAGTATCTCGTAGTGGTTAAGGGCATGCACGGAACTGCAAACCTGGAGACCTGGGTTTGAATCTCACCAGCCCCCACTTGCATACTGTTTGACCCTGAGCAAGTCACTTAACTTCCTTGTGTTCCCAGATCGCCCCTAGAAACAAGCTCAGGCTTAGTGTGCCATTCCTGGTTAAAGAATCCTCCCTTCTGCTGGGGCTGATGCTTCTGTCGGCCTCGCACAGCCACAGCCTGCCTCACGGCTGAGCAGAGTCTCTGGCCCAGCTGCTAGGGATCGATGTGGTGGCGCCAGCCACCGCAACCCTCCCCAGCCAAGATGCCATGCCGAGAGGCAGCTATCTCTGTCTCTGTATGCACTTCCCAGACTTGGAACTCTGAACTTGGTCATTGGCATGGCAGTGCAATGCGCTGCCACGGTGGGGGGGGGGAGGGATGTCCCCAATACAATCCTTTCTACAGCAACAGGGTTGTGATGTGATGGAGGATTTGGATGTCTGCAGAGAGGAAAAGCAGGGGGAGGAGCAGGCGAAGGCTGAGGGACAAAAAAAAAATCCTGTTTTTGTGTCGGCTTCTATGGGCAGACAGTAATTGATATGGGCTGTCTTTCCCTCTCAGCTGGGACAGGTTGAAATGTCTGAGTGTAAGGCCCTTTACCCATACACAGCTTAGTCTTTTCAGTCTGTCCAGCCAGCTGGAGACAGCTACCTGCTTAGCAGGGAATCCTTTTGTTTCCCTTCTTTGACCTTTTTTTCTGCTACAGGATTTTGATTCTTGTTTTTTGCTTAAGGAGTCTTCCCCTTTGCAGCTTAGTTAGTTTCCAAAGCCACTAAGAAGTGGTTTGATGTACAGTTCTTTCTCCTAAATGCTTGATGGGGGAAGGGACTTCTGGAACATAGGGTTGCAGTGCCTAGTTGGGGATAGAAACATAGACTTTGACGTCAGATAAGGACCACTTGGCCCACCCAGTCTGCCCATTTCGCTACCTATTGGATAAGCTGCAGATTCTAGTTAACGAACAGCCTACTTCCTGCAACCCCCCACTATAATTGCCTTATGTCTGTCCCATGCATGTTTGAATTCCCCTACTGTTTTAGACCCCACAACCTCTCCAGGAAGGCGGTTCCATGCGTCCACCACTCTCTCCATGAAAAAGAATTTCCTCACATTACCCCTGAGCTGTTCCCCCCTCTAACTTTAAATTGTGCCCCCTTGTTCTTACTGATCTCTTTTTCTGAAAGATGCTACCCTCCTGGACTTTGTTGATTCCCCTGAGGTACTTAAAAGTTTATATCATGTCCCCCCGTTCCTCCTTTCATCAAGGGTATACATATTAAGCTCTCTCAGTCTCTTCATATGGCTTCTGGATGCAGACCCTGCACCATTTTAAGTGCCCTCCTCTGGACTGCTTCCATCCTGTCTATGACCTTGTGTAGATGAGATCTCCAAAACTGCACGCCAGTACTCAGATGGGGTCTCACCAGCTGTCTGTATAGAGGATAACCACTTCCCTTTTCTACTTGTGATGCCCCTCCCTATGTATCCCTGGCTCTCCCACTGACTTCTCACATTGCTTACCCACCTTTAGGTCATCTGCTATGACTACACCCAGATCCCTTTCCATTATTGTTGTTGTTAGTACCTCCCCTGCTGTTGTGTACTCTTCTCCTGGATTTTTATTTCCCAGGTGCATTACTTTGCACTTCTTTGCATTGAATCTAAGTTACCATATGTCTGACCATTCCTCCAACCTTGCCAAGTCCCTTCTCATCCTTTCTACCCCCACTTGTGTATCAACTCTTTTACAGATCTTTGTGTCATCTGCAAAGAGGCATACCTTTCCCTCCAGACCCTCTGCAATGTCACCTATAAAGATGTTAAAGAGGACTGGATCTAGTACTGAGCCCTGAGGTACTCCACTAGTGACCCCCCCTTTCTTCGGAATGTGTTCCATTCACTATTACCTTCTGTGTCCTGTTGTGCAGCCAGTTTGCTACCCAGGCTACCACCCTAGGACCCACTCCCAGGCTGGCTAACTTGATAATTAATCATTTGTGCGGGACTGTGTCAAATGCCTTGCTAAAGTCTAGGTAGGCCATATCCACTGCCCCTCCCTGGTCTATTACTTTGGTCACCCTGTCAAAGAAATCGATTAGATTTGTCTGACATGACCTTCCTGCTTTGAATCCATGCTGCTTTGGGTCCTGTGCCCCGCTGATCTCTAGGTACTGAACAGTTCTTTCTTTCAGGAGTGATTCCATCATTTTCCCCACCACTGAGGTCAAACTAACAGGTCTGTAGTTTCCTGCTTCTGCCTTGCTTTGACTTTGTGAAGGGAATCACATCTACCCTCCTCCAGTCCTCAGGTACCACCCCATCCTCCATGATTTGTTAAAAAGTGTGGTCAGTGCTGTCACTAGGTCCTCCTTAGCTCTTTTAGGTTACTAGGGTGAATCCGTCAGGCCCCATTGCTTTGTCCACCTTGAGTTTTAGGAGTTCTTTCAGGACTCTTTCTTCTGTAAATGGACTGAGGCCAACCCCACTACCCAGAGTGCTTCTATTGTTTGGTTTAGGTAACTCCTCCTCTTCTTCTTTTTGTGAATACTGAGGAAAAGTATTCATTCAGTATCTCTGCCTTTTCACTGTCTCCCTCTGCCCACCTCTCCTCTCCTTTATTAATCTTCACTATCCCTCCCTTAACCTTTCTATGCTCCCTAATGTACCTATAAAAGGTTTTATCCCCCTTTTTAACTGAGTTGGCTATCTTTTCCTCAGTTTGGGCCTTTGCTTTTCTGACTGTCTTCCCCACTTCTTTCTGCTTTAAGTGATATAGTTCCCTGTCATGCTCCTTCTGTGATTCCTTATACTTTTTGAATGCAGCCTTTTTCTCCTTAACCTTCCCTGACACCTCTTTTGAGAACCATAGTGTTTTTTTATTCCGCTTTGTTTTCTTTATTTGTTTCACACAAAGGCTTGTTGCCTCCATGATGGCAGTTTTGATTTTTCTCCATTGTTCTTCCACCCCTCCTTTCTGGCCATTTGGTAATGCATTCCTCAGGTATTCGCCCATTATGCCAAAGTCAGCCCTTCTAAAGTCCAGTATCCTTGTCTTTGTATGGCTTGTCTCCATGGTTGTATTTATTGTGAAGCACACTGTGCAGTGGTCGCGTGTTCCCAGATGTCTACTGACTTCTAAATTTGTGATCCTCTCTCCATTTGAGAGTACCAGGTCTAATATTGCTCCCTCCCGAGTGGGTTCCAACACTAGCTGTCTAAGGCATGCCCCCTGTAGGGCATCGAGAATGATCCTGCTCTTGGATGTGACTGCAGTCCATATCGTCCAGTTAACATCTGGCATATTCAGGTCCCCCATCAACAGTATCTCCCCTTTTTCAGCCATTTTGAGAATGCCTCTATCATTTTCTTGCCCATTTCCTCCCTTGTGACAGGGGTCTGTATACAACCCCTGTGCGGATTGTAATGCCATTCCCTGTATCCAAGGTGACCCAGAGTGCCTCTTGTCCTGCCCCTTTACTTTTAGTTCTGTAGCTTTGATCCCTTCCCTTATACAGAGCTACTCCATCTCCTCTTTTACCTCCCTGTCCCTTCTGTAGATTGTGTACCCTGGTATGTTGACAACCCAGTCATGGTTCTACGTGTACCATGTTTCTGTGACTGCCAAAATATCCAAGTGTTCCTTCCATTAGGGCTACTAGCTCTGGAAGCTTGTTTCCCAGACTACGGGCATTGGTACTCATTGCCCTCCATTTAATGTTGGCTTTATCCTTTTTTTACCCCATCCCTGCTCTTATTGCCCTTGTCTATTTTTCCATTTAGCCCTGTCCTGCCCTCTGTCAAGCTCTGTACCTCAGTGTTTACCCTTCTACCTGCCATGTTTTGTGAGGGGAGGCTTGAACTTTCCTATTTCCTATTAGCACCTGCCCCCTTGGCTAGTTTAAAAGCTTGCCAAGGAAGCCTTTAAACCTGTCTCCTAGGAGCTTGTTTCCCTTCCTGGACAGATGCAGACCATCATGCCAGTATAGACCTTCATCTCTCCAGGTGGACTCCCAGTCCCCAATGAAGCCAAAGCCCTGTGCTCTGCACCAGTTTTGCAACTATTCATTAAACTGCATGGTGTGCAGTACCTAGCCTCACCCCTGCCATAGACTGGCAGCACCTCTGAGAAGGTTACCGTGCTTGCTACCTGTTTGAGGCCCCTCCCCAACTCCACAAATTCATCCTGCACTGCACTGATTTCATGCCTAGCTAGGTCATTTGTCCTGAGGTGGACAATGATATCTAGTTCCCTCTCCTGTGATGCTGCTTCTGCAATTCTGAAGATTTGCTTCCTGTCCCTCCAAGCCATGGCACCAGGCAGGCACCTTACTTCCCTCCTCTCTCCTCTCCCTTCCCCAGGTCTACACCTCTAACAATTGAGTCCCCTATCAGAAGCTGTTTCTTTCCCCTGTGGTGTCCCTTGCCACTCTTTTGTGGGTCTCCCTTGTGGATGACCCCAACATTCTTTTTGGCCTCCATTGAGGGTGTCATCATAGAGGAACCTTGATTTGCCAGACTGACATATGGTTTGTGTAGAGGTACAACTAGGGAGCTACGCCCCTGTTCCACCATCCTCACCCTTCCAGAACCCACTGTGGTCCATCTGCTCTTCACACATGGCAACCTCTGAAGCAGTGGTTGTGGAACTGGTGCTCTTTGGGTGGTGGAGGCCTCCTTAGTCCTTGCCAGTTCAGCCTGGAAGTGGGCAACCTTCTCCCTCAGAGCTGACAGTTGCCTGCAAATAGGGTAGTAACGCAGGTTCCAGAATGTCTCCCCACAGCCAGTGCATTGCACCACTCCCCACATGTCCCTCTTCCTTATAATATACAGTGAGTAATATATAAAATATTCTTTTTTTTTTGGTGTGTACTTAACCCTTTATGCACTGTGCTGGGTTATTAAGAATATGACAGTTCTGCCCCAAGACCTGTTGAGGAAGTGATGTCAGAACCTTGGCTATAAAGGAAATGCCACTCCTGGGGTGGGTGGTTAGGCCACAACCACTGGTGACTGTTAGAAACAATCAAATACACCACTGCTCCACCATCCTGGTGAGTACTGCTCTTTATAGTAAGTCAACCAACACCACAATTTACTAGACCACTGCTCCTACACAAACCACTCTGAGTCCAGGGATACAAATGAACTCACTGCTCAGTCAGTAGGACACTTCTAAAATGTTGCACAAATATCCTTCCAAATCCTAGGTCTCAAGCACAGGAATCAAGCAACTTCAGTTGTATTTCACCCCCTCTGGTTACAAAATTACTACACTTTAATGGAATCCTGCAATTCTCTTCTTAATGCCAGTAAGAAAAAATGAAACTTTCTGTAGAAAGCGTAGCTTACCTTCCTAACAAGTCCCCAACAATATTACGTCTTACCAGGTTCCCAGTTCCTCAAATGTGTTCTGGTTTGTTCCCTGCAGTATAGCAAGTTTCTCAGCCTCCAGCAGAATCAGGCAGGTCTTTGGGATGTTGTAGTCCCACTCCCTTATTGCCAGCAGGCACCTTTACCATGTATTGGACTTGGTAGAATTTGGGCTTGCTGTTTTGCCTGTGTGTTTTGTTGTTTGCCATTCTCTCTGGGAGAGGGAGAGCCATATAAGTGGTCATAACATGTTGGGGTCGTGATTAAATTGGGTTCCCAAACTTCCCATGCTGAATGCTGAACCTGTGGCAATACCATCTTGGGAATCTGGGAGGAGCTCTTCCAGCTGGTTATGTACAGAGTACAAAGGGGCCAGTGTTGTCGAGCACAGTTGTGCAGGCAATCAACTGCTCAAACCTGGAGCATCTTTTTTTTTTTTTTCATTGATTATTTTTAATGATCTTGTCATTTGTGGGCATTTTGGTAATTGGTGTTTTAAACAACATGAAGTCATGCTGTATTCAGACATAATGCAGTTAGTCCCAGCACTTGAACTGCCCCGGAGAGGAAAGAGTTAACTCTGTACAGAAGCACGTTGAGCTTGAGCTCAGTTTTCAAACCTCTGTCTGTGGTACTTCCTAGTGTAACCGTCAGATTCTTTACTCTGCCTAATAGTGAAGTCGCTCCAGAAATTTCCTCTGCTCGATTCGTAAAAGTAAAAGCTGTCGTTTAAACCGTATATTGTTTTTATTATTTTCGGATTTCCAGCCTCTGTCTACAGTACAGGTAGTGTGTAGATAGGTAGTGACCATGTTTTATTTCTTTGAAAAAGTTGGAAATTGTTATTTTCTTCGGTTTCTTTCTTGTTGGTCCGTTTTGGAACCAACCCATTCTGTTTAATTTTATTTCTGGAATTAGAGTGGTGTTCCAGTACCATTCGGTTTCAAAAGATCCAGACGTTTTGCCGGTTCTTTTAAAAAGCCCGTGACACGGTTTGTAACCGATCAGTTATTGTATTACCTGGCTTGAAAGCTGCAATAGGGTAATTTGTTAGGTTGGCCACGTCTGAGAAACCCAAGAAGAAAACCGGTCCCACTGGGTTTCAACACTGTACTGAGTGTAGGGCTGCCTTTGCTAAGGCTGACCCCACCTCATCTGTGTTTATTGTCTGGGATTTGACCACCTCAAGTCAGACTGACAAATCTGTAAAACTTTCCTAAATCCACTCTAGACTAAAAGACTGAGTTGGCTGAAGCAAAGGGAGGCTGAGAAGTCCGTAGATCCAGATGGCCAGCCCAGTTCATTTGCAGCCGAATCTGAGGAGGTGCCTACTGACCTAGGCGATACCTCCTTGGGCAAAAGGAGAGCCGACCCTGAGGGGTCGGTTCCATCAAAAAAGAAGCGTAAGTCTGCCGGTTTGGATCTGGTATCGCATTCTCCAACCGCAGACGAAATAGCCAAAGCGATTAACATTGTTCAGTCGCTTAGACCGGTTCCGTCTGAACCGGTACCGCCGGTTAGGCGGTCGGTACGGTCGGATCTGTCTCCTCTGGATTATGATCCAGACGCTTATTATGAGGAGTGGGAGGGAGATGAAGACTATCCCAGTGATGATGATGACCAGGGGGGTCTGGATGTGTCCATTGAACCGGACATCTCCCCAGACAGGCCCTCAGGTGTCTCTCCTCCCAGGCTCTCTGAGTCCCCTTCACATTTTTTGTTCTACAAAAATGTGACAGAAACCCTGCAGCTTCCCTTGGTTGAAGCTGCAGAGGAGGATGAAGAGCCTGATTTTGTGGAAATGATGGACATCCCAGAGTCCAAAAGACTGTCTATCCCTCTTCATAAATCCTTGTGGAAACAGACACACAAAATGTTACAAACCCCTAATTCAATACCTCCTGTGGATAAGAGAATGAACAGGAAGCATTTGTTATCAGGCTCAGTTGAGGAGTTCCTTTATAGTCATTGCAGCCATGTTGGGTAATGCAGACTGCAGCCTGTCACAGGGATAACATTCCTTGGCTTCACACCCCCTGGATAAGGACTCCATGAAAGTGGATGCCATGGCCAAAACAGTATTTGGCATCTTCTTTGGGACTCAGGCAGGCTACTTATATGGCTTTACACAGCCAAGTACCAGAAATCCAGATTGGATACGGTTCTGGAACTGGCTAAACAGGCCTCTCCCCAGCTAGCCAAGGAGCTGGAGGTGGTGGCTGCTGATGGAATTGAGGCATCCAAAATGCAATTTCATGCTGCTGTGGACTCCAATGATGTGGCATCTAGAGTCATGGCTATATCTGTGTCTCTCAGAAGACATGCTTGGCTCAGATGTACTAGCCTTTCACAGGATACCCAGACTAAGGCTATGGATTTTCCTGTAGTAGGTAACACTCTGTTTGGGGAACAGACAGAGGCTTATATGAAGAAAATGGATGAATACAGGGCCACGTACAGGAGTGCACAGGCCAAAGAAAGGGAAGCCACTCCACACAAGCAGCAGTCTAGGGGCAGGGGCAGGCTCTTTCAAAGGCCTTTTTAACAAGCCCAAGTCTCCTCTCCCTTCCCACACAGGGGGTTCTTCAGAGGGAGGGGCAGGAGGGGGATGAGCAGAGTTGCTCCTATCTCCTCTCAGTCTAAGGCTCCTGCCAAGCAGACACCCTGATGTGTCAGCCCGGGTCGACTCCCTTTTTACAGTAGGAGGCAGACTGGCTTACTACTTCCAGGCCTGGAAGTCTGTGACCTCAGACAAGTGGGTCCTGGAAGTAGTAAGCCAAGGGACTGGCCCTCAGCTTCAAAAAAGTTCCAAAAAAGAAGGCCAAGTCTTTTCCACCTGCATCACTCTCAGAAACCATTGCCCTAGAGGCAGAGGTTTCCTCTCTTCTAGCTCTCAGAGCTATAGAGAAGGTTCCTACTCAGCACAAGGGAAAAAGACTGTACTCCAGGTACTTCCTTACCCCAAACAAAACGGGGGAGTGGCGACCCATCCTATACCTAAGGTATTTGAACAAACACATTTCAAAGCCCAAATTCAAAATGGTAATTCTGGGAATAATCCTTCCCTTTCTAAGGCCAGGGGATTGGCTAACATCTGTGGACCTTAAGGATGCCTACTTCCACATTCCTATCAGGTGCTCCCACAAAAAATACCTCAGGTTCGAGTTTCCTTCAGGCCATTACCAATTCAGAGCTATGCCATTCGGCCTAGCATGAGCTCCAAGGGTGTTCACAAAGTGCCTTGCAGTAGTGGTGCCTTACTGACTGGCTCTTAGTGTGTCAGCCACCTTTAAAGGTCAAGTCAGGTCTTCAAACTACCCAGGACGTACTCAGCTCCTTGGGGTTTCTTCTCAATCTTCCAAAGTCTGTCCTTGAACCAGTTCAACTTCTCACCTTTATAGGCATAGAGTTGGACACTGTACAAGCAAAGGCCTTCCCTCCCCTGGCAAAGGTGAAGGCCCTGGTGGATCTTGCTTCCTCCTTTCGACCTCAGGTCTCCCGCCCAGCAAGACAGTTCCTCCAGCTCCTGGGCCACATGGCAGCTTCTATGGCAGTGGTGCAGGGAGCAAGGTTCCAGATGAGGGATATTCAGTTTCATCTAAGGTCTTTTTGGTCTCAAAAGAAGAATTCAC
Organism: Neoceratodus forsteri; assembly: GCA_016271365.2. Classification (NCBI taxonomy): domain Eukaryota; kingdom Metazoa; phylum Chordata; order Ceratodontiformes; family Ceratodontidae; genus Neoceratodus; species Neoceratodus forsteri. The sequence continues at coordinate 891,542,786 of CM057452.1, read as the reverse complement.
TTACAAACTGATCCCAGTGACTCAGACTCTGGTCCAAGCTCTCCAGTGGTGGCTGGACCAGGAGAACCACAGACAAGGGGTTCCTTTTCTTCCTCAAGTGCCATCAGTAGTTCTAACTCACGGATGCTTCTCTTCTAGGGTGGGGAGCCCAACTGGGAGCCCTAACAGCTCAAGGGGTCTTGTCTCTACAAGAGTCTCTCCTTCATATCAATCTCCTGGAGCTCAGGGCAGTTTTCCTAGCCCTGCAGAGCTTCTCAGATTTAGTCAAGGGCAAGGTGGTCCAAGTCAGGACAGACAACACCACCACAATGTGGTACATCAGCAAACATGGAGGCACTCAGTCCTCGGCCTTGTGCACAGAGGCCATGAAGCTGTGGTCTCTGGCCTATTCTCTTCAGACTTCTCTGGTAGCAGTTCACCTTCCAGGGAAGGACAACGTAATAGCAGATGCTGTGAGCAGAATTTAACAGGGACGTCTTGAATAGTCCCTGGATCCTCACATCCTGAAAGTCATCTTCTCCAGGTGGGGCACTCCAGAGACAGATCTCTTTGCAGCACTGGATAATCATCAATTTCCTCTGTTTTGTTACAGACCTCCAGTTCTGGGGATGGTTCCCCAGGATGCTCTCATTTTGGCCTGGAAGGGCAGGTTTCTCTATGCTTTCCCTCTGCTGTTCAGAGTTCTGATCAAGATCAGGACTCAACCCTGCACAGTGATACTGGTGGCTCCAGATTGGGTCAGACAGCCGTGGTATCCTCTACTGCTGTCCTTGCCAGTGTCATGTCCCTTGTCTCTGCCTGGGACATACAATCTCCTGTCCTCCTCCCAGAGGCGGATCTGGTACCCCGATCTCCGGTCTCTCAGTCTCAAGGCCAGGCTCTTGAAGAGTTAGAATATGCAGCACTACATCTTTCTCAGGGAGTTCTGGATATTCTGAAGGTCTCCAGGAAATCTTCCACTAGAAAAACTTACAACTCCAAATGGAAAAGGTTCAGTATTTGGTGCTCTCATAAAGGCATCCTGCCTGATTCTGCAGGCATTTCCACAACTTTAGACTACCTGGTTCATCTGAATGGCCTAGGCCTTAGGCCTGCCACTCTGAAGGTTCATCTAGCAGCTGTCTCTGCATTCCTCTCAGCAGGGAAGGGCTCTTCAAACAACATGACATATGCAGTGTGTCCCAACCTTCAAACTGCTCCGGAGGTGAAAGAGTTAACTTTCCACGCCGGGCATGGAACGCAGAGCTCGAGCTTGGTTGAAACTCTGTCTGTTGTTCTTCAAACTCAAACTGGCAGATTCTTTACTCCGCCTCACTGAACAGTCGCTCCAGAGATTTCTCCTTCTGCTTGGTTCATTTTGTCGGTTAAAGTATTTTTTTTTCTCGATTTTCAACCGAAATTAAACCGCAACCATTCGGTTCAGACTCTGTCTGTGGTATTGTGAGTACTAGATAGGTTTTACATTGATTTCTATTCTGTGTGGAACTTGTAAATGGTTTATCGCTTCGGTTGAATCTCCCCAGACAGACCTTCAGGAGTGTCTCCTTCTAGGCTTTCTGAGTCCCCTTCTCATTTTATGTTTTATAAGTGTAACCCCTAGATGGCGCTATCCCAGGGGCTACTACCCCTGCCTGATTTGCCACTAACAGGTTGAGGGGCCTGGATCCAATGGCGGGTGCCTCCACCCAGAGGTCAGGGTTTGCAATAGTTAAACTAACTTGGTCACAGCCCTCTGGGACACTGCAACCCCCCTTTCTTCCCACTAGTGGCCCACACAATATATCAGAATTACCTTCACAGTATACACTTACCCCCAGGTCTGGTTCCGCACTGGGACCTCCTGTGAAATGAGATACAGTGCAACAATCACAGTACAGTACTTTAACATAGACAAATACCTCAGGCAGTATAACTTTGCTGAAACAAGCAGCTCTGATTTATTTAGGGGATATAACAAGGACAGGGAAATCAGGTTAATTAGCTTATCACTCTTAATAATCTACTTATGGTTCTGTGCACAGGCCTATCCCTATCAGTTACTGTCCCTGGGTACCCAAGCCTAGTGGCTAGTCCAAACCGTGGCAGCTGGTAGGGGGCCCTTTCACACAGAGAAAAGGAGAATTAAACAGTCAGCAGTACAGTAATTCCATTTGGATTTAATGTGGCAATTCAACAGGGAGCGACCCTGAATTAGTACTCACGACCTCCAAATAAGATAGGGTCCTTCAATGTCAGCAGGGCTCACTTGAGGTACACAAACCTCTTCACACATCCATATAAAAGAAAGCACTATACCAGGCAGGCTGCATCTGTATCCCGATCGCAATTACTGCAGAATACCCGGGAGAACACACAGCAGATTCAGTTCCTGACAGACCGAGTGCAATTTTCAGCAATTCCTCCAGTCTTCTACAGGGTGAGCCTGGTTTCTACTCTTCAGAGATCCTTTGATTCTTTTCACAGGACGGGTTCAGTCCTAACAAGCTGCAGACCGGAACTCTGGGCCTTACACACGTTTTTTGACTAAAACTACACACTGAAAAAGCACAGGGCTCCTTCCTTCTTCACTGCCAAAGCTCAACTGAAACTCCAACCGACAAAACCGGGCACTTCCTTTGAGTTCCTCCCAGTTCTTGACTGGATTGGCTATCACTCACAATAGACTGCTACTGTTGGTCCAAAAAGGCACTGAAGTCTAAACTACATCTCCCAGAGTCACTGCCCATACAATCCTCTTGTGGCTGGCTCAGATTATGAGTCCAAGTTCTGATTCGTCAAGGCACCATTTTAGAGCTAGCTTACCCCACACTGATTGGTCCAGTTCAGCAGTTCAAAACTAGAATGGGGAACTAGCAGACACAGTTCTGACTGCAAAGAAAGCAGGTTAGACAAACTGTAATTTCATTATTACTCTAAATAATTTCTGGCAAACAGTTACATCTTTCAGATAGGTTCCTTTGCACTCTAGTGACTGCAAAATGAAGTGAATTGGCAGCAGCTTGAGTGGTACTCAATCAAAGAAACACACAGTCCCCATACAAACTAATTATGTCTGCAAGCAGACAGCTCTTAAAGAGACAGTACCAGAGGTTCTAAAACACTCACTGATAAATGGCTTAAATGCCAAACACCATTCAGGCTTGGAGCATTCAAGCAAGCTCCTGGAAGTCTTTTGGGAACCCCATTTGCAGGGGGTTACACCTTCCTGGCCTGGGAAAGTTTGACGTCCGTGTCAAGGCAAGTACCCCCATAAGTTTCAACTGCAACCATATACATTTGCATTAGGCTCGCACATGTAATCATCAGTCAATATATCATTTTACCAAGAACACATTTCTGAAACATTGCAGTACGTCACTCTTTACACAGTATTACATACACATTGTACCATAACTCAAGTTATTACCTCTTGTACATGAAACCTGAAGAGAGGGGGCCCTTCCCTATCAGTTACCTTGGGGCTGGACGGGACAAGGGCACCATACTTAGAGGGCAACACAAGTAACTTGGAGTTAGCACTGACGCTCAGTTTGGGCAATGAGCTCGGGGACACATACACTCCTTTATGGACAACATTGAGAGGCAAATCCACAGGCCTCCCAAGGAATCATAACTGAGGTGCACCACAGGCTTTACAGCTCGACCAGTCTTTCTAGGGGAACTGTTACAGTCTCTGCACTCTGAGCCTCATTTTCAGCATTGTCCTCACTTGTCAGGGAGTCTCCCTGGGGTAGGGTAGAGGTAGAAGACTTGGTTTGTTGGCCAAGGCACCTAGCTTCACCTGAGCTCTTTCCTTCTAAGACTGCTTGAAAGGCAGAGTAGAGAAACTTACCAGAGCAAGGGAGAAGGATTAAGACTTAGTTTGGCTAAGCAGATTTACTGTGTGGTGGTGTTTTTATTTTTACTCACAGGGATTGCTACTGTTTGTTGCTAACATTTCATTGCTTTTTTTTTTTCTGATTCAAATTGTTGTTGCTGGTATACCTTCTTCTGCATTATTACAAGGTGTGCCTACAGGTGTGTGCTAACAGATTACTGCTGTAATCTTCGATTCAAATTGTCTTTTGCAAGGTATATCTTCTGTTACTGCTTTATTTTTCTCTGGAGCAAAGTGTTTCTTACAGGGTATATCTTCTCTGAAATTATTACAGGTGGTGCTTTTACAGGTTTTACAGTTTTATCTAACATTAGGATAAGCTTTCAGGGTTACTGCATTTGTTGTTGACTGATTGTTTCTGCTCTTACCTCCTTGTTCTTTCGTCCGTGGTTCTTCTTTTAGGCAGGGAAGGGCCCAGCCACCCACCCCATCCCCAACCACCCACGCCACACCCTTTTTATAGGGTACCACAGTTGTGACATTTCCTGTGGCAGAGCAGGAAGGGGCGGATCAGTGGGGCCTCCACAAGGTGATCTCATTTACAGGGCACTAGTAATTTAACTTGTTATAACAAGTTAAACAAAGCACAATTAAACCATTACTTGCATTTTTTTTCCTTCTAATTACTCTGACTAGGTTACAAACCCAGCAACTTATTTGGAATGGATTTCATTAACTGCAGGTACTGTGGAACAATTTCAGAAGGACAGTCTTACAGGATTTAGGACACTGTCCTACATGCCTGGGCCTTTGGAGATCTTAGGTCTCAGCTCCGGCAGCATGGGCAGAGATTGCACGCCTCAAATTTCATATTGAAGAGGAAATACTATAGGAACCACCCGCCATTTCCCCAGCATCCAACAGAAAACCCCGACCGCAGAGGGTAGTTGGTCCAGGAGGTTGGCAGGTGGTTAGGAGGAGCAAATCAGGTGCCCCATCACTCTCTCTCTCCAACACATTACCTCCAAAACCATATAAACACTACAAACAGGTATCTGCCTCTATCTCTGAAATCAAATAAAGAGGCAGAAGACACTGCAGAGCAGGACACTGCGGCACAAGGAGCTAGCACAACAATACTCACCCAAATCAGGAACCAAAACTAAACAAGCACAAAGGAAACTAAAAACTTCTGATCATAGGAGACTCCATGATTCGGGAGTTGATACCCATCTCCAGCTAGGGGTGATGGTCAGATGTCTCCAGGTACATCAGCATGGAGAGACACTGACCGCATTACTAAATTGTTCACAAAGCAGGAGAAAACATTGATGTCCTAGTACACATAGGGACTATTGATCTCGCTAGTCAGTCAGCCAGGGAGACCAAGGAACAACACCTGACTAGGCTGGGTGATGACAACCACTTATTGCCCGCATCTCTTCTCTGAGATCCTGCCAGTCTGGGAGAAGGGAGCAGATGGACGGAAGGTCAGAGAAGCTGAGATAGGGGAGCTAAACATGGCTCAAGGACTGGTGCCAGGAAAAAGGACACAGATTTGTAGGAACTGGCAACAGTTCTGGGAGCTTAAAGTTCTTTAAATTTGATGGACTGCATCTGACTAAAGAGGGAGTCAGCGGCATTGGGGCAGAAGTTTGACGCCTTTGCAGAATATTTAAACTAGCAATGGGGAGAGGGGTGCTGCACCCATACGCCGAATGGGAAGAACACCCCTCCCTCAGCTAGTGGTCAAACAGTATATCAGCGTGTTTGCCATTCATTTGCATCACCAGGTAAGAAAAAAGGTTCGCCTCCCCATACGATGCACAGGGGTAATGCCAAACTTCACCCAACAACCAACACTTCAAAATCTGGCCAATGGAAAAATCATGTACACAAATGCTCGTCACAGCCTGGGAAATAAGATCCCAGACCTGCAGGCAATAATGTCAGAGGCTAAACAATGACATTGTAGCAATTAGTGAGACGTGGTTTCACCAGTAACCACACTTGGGAGACTTCAGTACCTGGCTATGTATTGTTCAGAAGAGACCGAGTAGCAAAAAGGGGGGAGGAGTGGCCCTAAGTATGTTAATGAAAATATCAAAGCTACAGAAATTCAGAATACACATATGAGCCAGAAGAATCAGGCCGCCCTGGAAACAGGAATGGACAGCCATATAAGAACTGGGGTTGTCTACAGGCCCCTCAGACCAGAGGGAGGACATAGACATTACTGTTAGAAGATATACAAACATGACAGCTAAAGGTGAGGTTCTGATAATGGGAGATTTCAACATGCCAGATACAGATTGGTCATCACCAGCAGGAATATCTGCCAGTGAACTAGACTCATAGTGGATTCCCTGCAGGGGAGGGCCTCAAACAACTGGTACAGCAACCCACCAAGAGACAGGGCTCATCTCTAGATCTAGTACTGACTAACAAAAGAAGGGATCACAGATTCTAGGTTGAAGGTCACCTGGGGCCAGTGACCATCACATGGTATGGTTCAATTTTGCTACTACATCTAAATCATCCCATTCCAAGGCAAAAAATATGGGACTTCAGAGAGCTGACTTTGATAAGATGGCCAACAGAGTTAAGCTAGCCCTGGTAAAAAGAAACACAGGTGAGGAGGTATGTGCAGTAAAGTGGGCAAGCATTATGATAAGTACTTGAAGCAACATCCCATTGTGTTAGACAGAAAACGAAGTGCAAAAGAAGACGGAAACCACTTTGGTTCTCGCAACAGTAGCAGAAAAGGTCAGAGCCAAAAGGCTGGCCTTCAGAAAATATAGCAAGGAACACAGCGGATGAAGATAGGGGAGGCATACCAAACTGCCCTAAGGGAAGCAGGTAAGGCAGTAAGGCAGGCAAAGTCCCAAACTGAGGAAACACTAGCACGAATAGTAAAAGAAGGTGACAAGATTTCTAGATACATTAGTGAAAGGAGAAAGTCCAGAGGGGGTATTGCTAAGCTTAATGGAGAAAAGGGAGCATGTGAGGAGGAGGACCCTGTAAAGGCATCTATCCTAAATAGATACTTTTGCTCAGTATTTACTGAAGAAAAGGTAGGGCAGGGCCCACAGCTCAGCATCATGGACACAGGGGGGAGGGAGGTGAGCACCACTCCTTTCAGCAAGAGGGTCCCAAGGCAAGAGCTTGCTGGGCTCAGGGTGGATAAGGCAATGGGACCCGATGGCATACATCCAGGTACTTAAGGAGCTAAAGGAGGAACTAGCAGAGCCATTAGCAGAATTGTTTAGTGAGTCTCTGAGCACAGGAGAGGTCCCAGAAGACTGGAGAAGGTTCATGTGATCCCACTCACAAGAGTGGTAGCAGGGAGGAGGCGGGAACCAGGACCCGTCAGTCTTACCAGTAGTGGGCAAGATTATGGGAGGCACTTAAGGAGTGGGATAGTGTACCACCTGAATCCATAGGGCACAGGATCCAAGACAGCATGGGTTTACAAGGGAAGGTCCTGTCAAACTAATCTCATAGATTTCTTTTTGACTGGGTAACCAGAGTGGTGGACCAAGGGGAGCAGTTGATGTCGCCACCTTGACTTCAGCAAAGCTTTTGGACACTGTTCCGTCATAGAAGATTGATAAATAAGCTAGGTAGGCTCGGGTGGGTCAGAAGTTGGTCAACTGGTGGTAAACTGGTTGATCTAGCAGAAAACAGAGAGTGGTAGTAAATGGTATGCCAGTCAGAAGAGATGCAAGTCACAAGTGGGTCTCTGGGATCAGTCCTGGGGCAGTCCTATTCAACATCTTCATTAGTGACCTCAAGAGATGGACTAGGGGTGTGTGCTTGTCTGTTTGCAGATGACACCAAGATCTGCAACAGAGTAGATGATCCAGATGGGGTGGAGAATGAGAAGAGATCTGGATAAACTAGCAGAATGGTCAGAAGAGTGGGCAACTGGATTTAATGCAAAGAAGTGCAAAATCATGCATATAGGAAGAGAAACCCTGAAGCCACTTATAGGCTGGAGGGATTGTTAGCAGTCACAAAGGAAGAAAGAGACTTGGGTATCATCATCACTGATGACCCAAAATCATCCAAGCAGACCCCTAAAGCAGTAGGTAAGGCTAGGGGGTGTTAGGGTATTAGTAGGGGTATCACAAGTCGTAAGAGGGAGGTACAATCCTCTGTACAAGACATTGGTTAGGTCCCATCTGGAGGTCGCTGCAGTATTGGAGGCCACACCTTCACTGGGATTATTAACTAAATTGAGGCAGTCCAGAAAGGGCAACTCAAATGGCAGGGACTGCATCAGAAGACATATGAGGACAGATTAACGGAGCTCAATATGTATACCCTTGAGCAAAGGAGGGAAGAGGTGATATGATCGAGACATTTAAACACCTTAAGGGCATAAACAAGGTGAAAGAGTCTCAATATGTTTAAATATAAGAAAAATAGCAGGTCAAGAGGACACAGCATGAGATTAGAGGGAGGCCGATTAAGGGGGAATGTGAGGAAATTTTTTTCACAGAAAGGGTGGTAGATGCATGGAATGGCTTACTATGTAGCGTGGTATTGTGAATACAGTGCAGGGCTTCAAACAGGCATGGATATGCATAGGGAGCAATACAATGACTATGAATAGATAGGTCACTGACAGAGCAAAGGTCTAGTATGTTTATAAGGTAGAAAAGAAATGGGCAGACTGGATGGGCCTTGCGGTCCTTATCTGCCGTCAACTTCTATGTTTCTATGTTTCTATGTAGAGAGGCTAGAACTTGGGGCACTTTCAGCTCCAGGAGTTACAGTTTCTGAGTCCACAACATTTGGCTCGCATGGAGAGCTTTCTGACACTGGCAGTGGACTGTCAGGGCACTCAAAATACTCTTCTTGTTCGGGTGTATCACCAGTCTGCCCCAATCTATCATTTTCCTCCCTGAAAGCTCAAACAGTTCAACCATGCACAATGATTCCATTTCATCTGATCTGATGCTTGCACTTCACTTTTTGGGAGCATTGGCTCCAGGGATGAAGCTGGGGGCTTAGACAGTCCAGAAGGCCCAGCTTCACCTCCAGTATTGACTAGGGATTGCCCTCAAACAATTGACTCAGTTCGTAAGAAGGATAGTATTCAAAGTCACTCTACTTTCTTCCGATATGGACTGACAGTCATGCTCAACTGGGACTTGTGGAGGGAACACTTTAACTTTTGCTTCTGTAGGTGCAGACTTTCTTTGATCTTTTCTTAGCAGCAGCTCTAGTCACTGGTCCAGAGGGGCATCTTCTGGGCTCAGACTCAATTAAGATTTGTCCAATGGGCAGTAAATGATTTCTATGCATTGTTTTTACATATTTGAATTATTCTCAGGCCTTACTTTGTACACTGGCAGATCATCTAGTTTGCCCACTACAATGTGAGGGAGATGGTGCTATCTGTCACAATCTTGTGCTTGCCATGCAGTCCCAGATTTCTTAGCAATACCCGATCTCCCTCCTGGAGTTCCTGTGCTTTCACCTTTTATCATACCTTTCTGTTGGCCAGATTTCTTTGGCAGCCATGGTTTGAGCCAGTTGGTACGCATGAGTTAGCTGGGCCTTTAACTTTGCACATACTGTAAATAGTTGTCAGTTTGAACCTCATCAGGAGAGACCCCAAACACACATCTACCGGTAGCTTCCAGCTTCTCTTCCAAAACATCAGGTAGGGGAGAATCCAGTGGCATCACTTTGGTGCAGTTATAAGCATGTACCAGGGTGCTAATTTGTTGGCTCCATCTAGCTTGTCTTTGGGTGCAGGGTGCCTGTATATCTAGCAAAGTGCGTTGAAACGTTAGGCTGTGGGTCCCTCTGGGTGGTAAGGAGGGTTCGACTTTCTGACTCCCACAGAGAAAGCATCTTTGATCGACGATTCAAAGTCTCCTTATCAGAATGATTCTTTGTGTCTCTATAGTGAATAAAAAGTTTTACAAGTACTTTGGCCACAGGATGCTTTCTGGTCTTGTGTGTTTGGGCATGTCTCGTGAATGGTCAGTGACCACCAGCACATTACTGATATTTCTTTTGATCTGACTCAAACTCAGAAAATCAATACAGACTAGCTCCATGGGTGCACTGGTGGTGATGTTAACAAGGGGCAGCTCCTCTGGGGCAAAGCTTCTTCCTGTAAGAAGTACCATGTTCGAATGTGCTCCATCAGCCCCCCATTTTAGGTCAATAGGTTGGATCTACCAAGTCAAGTGTTCTGTCTATACCAAGGTGCCCATGTTTGTGCAAGGACCTCACTGAGTCTCGAAGGCAGGGCAGTATAGTTGTTGTTTGTCTATTTGTCTCTGTTACTGTTTCGTATAACAGTTTATTGACTGTTTCAACTTAGGACCTTCTGTATAACAGTGCAGTTCTCAACTGTGGAGCGTATTTGACACATCTTTTCCTGCATAGAGGTTCTAAAGCTGCTTGATCATGGACGCGATTGAGCCCCAATACTGCTGTCCAGCTGAGGCAGTGCACCAATATCTATTGCAGAAAAGTGGCACACAGCAGGTATGCATCTCAGAGGCTCCAAGCAATCCAATTATGCAGTCCACTGCGTCCGGTGATTACTTGTTCCTCCCTGTCAACCGGCAGAGTGCCCTAATGTCAGGTTCTGCCAATCGACCCAATATTCTGGGGGAAATAGGCCTCCGGGAGAGAGGTCACATCTGCGTGGTCTAGACCTGCTCGGTATCTCTAGAGCATAGTCATATGGACAATGAAAGCCACCTATGGCCAGTGGCATCCAACTTAGCTGAGGTCTGCCATAGGTCTTGGATTATGTCAGTTTTACTAGTATTTAGCCCCATACAAGTACTCATGAATTGTCAACAATGCCCACTTCAAAGTTAGAATCAACTTCGTACAGGATAGTTCTTTTCGATGGGTCAGGCTTCACTGGCAAAGGCCACTGGTCCCCAGGCCATTCTCGCTCTTGGTACAACACAGCCTCAACCCCTGTAAGCCAGCACTGCGTGCAGGACGTAAGGTTTCTTTTGGATCGGCATAGGCTGCACTGGAGACAAGGGTAAGATATATGATCTCATGAAAAGTAGTCTCATACATCTTCAGGAGTCCAGCTGGAATTCTAACATTTTTACCGAGTGAACATAATTTTCAGTCTTGAGGGACGCTGACTTTTGTATTTTTGTGGGTTGGGGATACCTTGATGTTAAGTAAAGGGCGGATCACTCTTGAATAGTCCTTGATGAGCAAATATAATAACCACAGAATCCCAGGAATCTTGCAGTTCTTTTAGATTTTTAATAAAATAGGTGGTCAAGGCCTCAACTTTACTTGGTCAGTCTCATTCCTTGTGGATACTATGTGTCCTATATACTTTACTGATGCTTGAAAGAATTGGTACTTATCAATGGACAGTTTAAGGCCAAAGTCCTCCAGTTGGTCCAATACCTTAAATAATCTGCTCTCATGTTCCCTCCAGTGAGCTGCCAAACACAATAACATCATCTAGTATACCAGGCAATTTAGTAAGTCTTATGTCCCCACTGCACTTCCATCAATCGCTGAAAAGTGGCTGGGGCACCTGAAACCTTTGAGTATCCCTGAATTCATAGAAGCCAAGCGGACAGATAAAGGCCGCTCTTCTCACGGTCCTGGGGGCCATCGGACTGGTAGTACCCACTGCGAGCATCCAGCACAGAGAACCACTTTGTTCTCGCTAGGGCAGTCCAAAGCATCCTGAATGCGGGCATTGTGTACTGATCAGGATAGTCCACGGCTTTACGTGCCATAATCCACACATCCTTACTGTAACATAGAAACATAGAGTTGACGGCAGATAAGGACCAAGGCCCATCCAGTCTGCCCATTTCCTTTCTACCTTATAAATGCCATCGGGCCTGCTCGTCAGTGACCTATTCATAGTCATTTGTATTGCTCCCTTTATGCCTATCCCATGCCTGTTTGAAGCCCTGCACTGTATTCATAGCTACTCACTTTTTGTGGTAAGCCATTCCATGCATCTACCACTCTTTTCTGTGAAAAGAATTTCTCACATTCCCCTTAATCGGCCTCTAATCTCATGCTGTGTCCTCTTGTCCTGTTATTTTTCTTATATTTAAACATGTTAGACTCTTTTCACCTTTGTTTATGCCCTCTTAAGGTGTTTAAATGTCTCGATCATATCACCTCTTCCTCCTTTGCTCTGGGGTATATATATTGAGCTCCTGCTAATCTGTCCTTATATGTCTTGATGCAGTCCCTGCACCATTTCTCTTGGTTGCCCTTCTGACTGCCTCAATTTGGTTAATGTCCTTGTGAAGGTGGCTCCAATACTGCACGAGGTACTCTAGATGGGGCCTAACTAATGTCTTGTACAGAGGATTATTATTCCTCTTACGACTTGTGATACCCTTCCTTAATACACCCTAACATCTCCTAGCTCTACCTACTGCTTTAGAGGTCTGCTTGATGATTTTAGTCATCAGTGATGATGATGCCCAAGTCTCTTTTCTTTCCTAGACTGCTAGCAACTCCCTCCCAGCCTATAAGTGGCTTCAGGGTTTCTTCTTCCATGTGCATGATTTTGCACTTTGCATTAAATCCCAGTTGCCACTCTTCTGACCATTCTGCTAGTTTATCCAGATCTCTTCTCATTCTGCCCACCCCATCTGGATCATCTACTCTGTTGCAGATCTTGGAGTCATCTGCTCCATCTGTTCCATTCTTTTTCCTCACTACCACAATGGGGGAAGCATAAGGGCTTCTGGATTCTTGTATTACACCAGCAGCTAACATCTCTTGCAGATGCCGCTCACATCATCTATGTCAAAAGGTGCCAGGCGTCGAGACCTCTCACGAAATGGTTTTCATTGTGCAGCCGGTATTGTGCTAGCCCTGCACGATCCTACATCCCATTCCTTTAAAGAAAACACCTGGTCTCTCCAAGCTTCTCACTGATCCTCACTTTCCATTCAGCTGGCAGCGGAGTCTTCAAATTAAACAAGTCAGGCGTTATTCTTTCATTCTCCTTGAACTTTGCGTTGGGTAGCACTGCAGTGTCTGCAATAATGCCATTAGCCAGGATGCAACCTTGTTTACCTAATGTCCTTTCAGACACATTATGAACTTGGACCATACCCTTCTGGTATAAGTATGGGCTCTAGCGCAAAATACTTGTCTTGACCAGCAGTCCTGGCACTTTCCATCGCTTGTGCATCCAACATTAATATTTTTCTTAACATCCTTCTGATACGGATCTCCTGTAAGGTACACTGGGCATTTGGTCAGGATCAGAGACTCAGGATCCTTCTTCTTTACTCCCCGTTTCTGCGGTTCTGTTTTTCAGCATCCTCTGTGCCTCATAGGCCTTCTAATTAAAGCCGAACCTTAAAGCTCTACTAGTCTTTGACCCTGTTTTTCTATAACACAACTGTGCCAGCTCTTCTAACATATGAGCATTGTTCCAGTCAACAAAGGACACCATCATACAGTCCAGTGGGGGACACACTAAGGCTAGTGTCTACTTGTTCGGCCACCAGCCACGGAGGGGAAAGATAGCCAACTTGATATACCCGGAATAGGTAGGCTTTCACTTAACCCCATACATGCAGTCCTTCTAATGGTTGAGGGTACGTTGATAAATGCTTCTGATACCAATCCTGGAACATAATTGTCACTAAGCCACGTCTAATACAGCTCTGTAGACACTCCATTCATTTTTGTGGTCTCCTGAGGGACCTATATTTTGGACCAGTCTGAGAGGCGGTGGGGGGCCTGGGCAATTGACCTTGCCAAAAGGACGTGAATTAGCTTTTGGTGCCTCACTGGGATTATGTTGCACTTCTTAACTACTGATTTCTTTCTCGTGTTTCCTTGTAGCCTATATGCACTTTTCAGTGTTTTGGGACTGCATTTCTGGCCCATTTTCCCCAATTTATAGCAAAACATACTTTCTGGAGTTTGAGTTGCTTAGGCGCCACACTGGGAGCCAGGGCGGGGATATTAACTGAAACCTTGTGCATTCTGTTCGTGGCGTGATAAGCATTTGAGACATCTCGCTGTTTCTCCACCATGGTCAAGGCATTGAGTTTGAGCTGTTATCAGCAGGATACATGGTAAAATTTCACCCCATAGCAGATGCAGTCGATATAGTCAGGTCTGCATTGCATGCGGGTTTCATAAAGGGACTGTTTTGAATTCCGGATCTCTCAACAGTTCGCTCCATTGTGGTATATCTTTTCTTGTCAGAGCACTCATTGACTGTCAACCCTTCCCTGAACTTCACTGATGGGTCACCCTCAGTCACTCGGGTCAGAGCTACAGCTGTTGGTGCAGGTACCTCCGAGGTCGCTTTTTCTCAACTTCCTCGATTTTCTCATTAACTCATCATAGGAGGGTGGGGATTCCAGTCGATCTGTCAGGCGAATTGAAGCAACAGTAGTTCTGAGAAGGGGGTGACTTAAGATTCTGTCCAGTCTGGTTCGGTCCAGTTCAATCGCTGGCAAACTACCCTTTCTGAGGCATTCTTGCAACAATTTTTCCAGCCGAGACATACACAGACAACAACTCCCCTTGGTACTGTTGCATTTCTTACTCTCCACCATAGGTCCTCATCAGAATCTGGGCCCATACACATTCTCCAAGGCCTCAAGATAGGCCTCCGTGCAGTCGCTTAGGGTTACTGGCCCGCTTAGCACGGATGGTAGCTAGGCAGGACCTCGAGGCTCTCACTAACCCTCTTACGCTCGCTTCCGAGCATTGCCATTCTAGCACTTGGGGGCAATATAGTTCATTCAGGTCTCCCAGTCATCCTCCCCTTGGGGGTGGGGAGGGTGCCGAGAAGATCCTCAACCTTCGGTAAGAGTCGTGACTAATGGCAGGTGCAGAAATAGAGTCTGCATTGGTTCAGCCACCACACGGGCACTGGAGCAGGAGAGGGTGTTGGGGAGGAACACCTCAGGTGGCAAGAATAGGTTCTTCAAGTCCTCCACAGTTTTCTCCTCTCCCAGCAACCATTCAGCAAATTTCCTCAAAAGTTTCAGATAGTGGTGGGGCTGATTCCCTCGGTCTTTACTGTCCTTAGTTATCACTCCAAGCAGTGAGGGCTCCCTCTGGGGTAATGGTTCTGTGGCACTTTGGAGCTATCTATGGGATCCTCAAACTCTACTAGGGCCAGGAAAGTGTGGGTGAGCAGATTAGCATGCTACCCACCACCACAGGGTTTTGTAAACCTTCCACCTTGGAAAGTACTCCCTGCACAGTGTCCGTATTGATACCCAGGGGGATGTCCAGGATAAGCATAGCATTTGGGGGTCGATCTCCCCAGTACACCTACTCCACCAGCCGGTGCACAGCCACTTCTGTCGGGTACCCATTTTTTCTTAACAGTGGTTCGTAGAATATGGCCACTAGAGCACACAATCCCAGCGGTGAGCCTCCAAGATGTAACCCCTAGATGGCGCTATCCCAGGGGCTACTACCCCTGCCTGATTTGCCACTAACAGGTTGAGGGGCCTGGATCCAATGGCCGGTGCCTCCACCCAGAGGTCAGGGTTTGCAATAGTTAAACTTACTTGGTCACAGCCCTCTGGGACACTGCAACCCCTTTCTTCCACTAGTGGCCCACACAATATATCAGAATTACCTTCACAGTATACACTTACTCCCAGGTCTGGTTCCGCACTGGGACCTCCTGTGAAATGAGATACAGTGCAACAATCACAGTACAGTACTTTAACATAGACAAATACCTCAGGCAGTATAACTTTGCTGAAAAAAGCAGCTCTGATTTATTTAGGGGGATATAACAAGGACAGGGGGAAATCAGGTTAATTAGCTTATCACTCTAATAATCTACCTATGTCTCTGTGCACAGGCCTTTCCCTATCAGTTACTGTCCCTGGGTACCCAAGCCCTAGTGGCTAGTCCAAACCGTGGCAGCTGGTAGGGGCCCTTTAAGAGAAAGGAGGAATTAAACAGTCAGCAGTACAGTAATTCCATTTGGTTTAATGTGGCAATTCAATAGGGCGAAACCCTGAATTAGTACTCCACGACCTCCAAATAAGATAGGGTCCTTCAATGTCAGCAGGGCTCACTTGAGGTACACAAACCTCTTCACATCCATATAAATAAAAGCACTATACCAGGCAGGCTGCATCTGTATCCCGATCGCAATTACTGCAGAATACCGGGAGAACACACAGCAGATTCAGTTCCTGACAGACCGAGTGCAATTTTCAGCAATTCCTCCAGTCTTCTACAGGGTGAGCCTGGTTTCTCTCTTCAGAGATCCTTTGATTCTTTTCACAGGACGGTTCAGTCTAACAAGCTGCAGACCGGAACTCTGGGCCTTACACACGTTTTTGACTAAACTACACACTGAAAAGCACAGGGCTCCTTCCTTCTTCACTGCCAAAGCTCAACTGAAACTCCAACCGACAAAACCGGCACTTCCTTTGAGTTCCTCCAGTTCTTGACTGGATTGGCTATCACTCAACTAGACTGCTGCTGTTGGTCCAAAAAGGCACTGAAGTCTAAACTACATCTCCCAGAGTCACTGCCCATACAATCCTCTTGTGGCTGGCTCAGATTATGAGTCCAAGTTCTGATTCTGTCCAAGGCACCATTTTAGAGCTAGCTTACCCACACTGATTGGTCCAGTTCAGCAGTTCAAAACTAGAATGGGAACTAGCAGACACAGTTCTGACTGCAAAGAAAGCAGGTTAGACAAACTGTAATTTCATTATTACTCTAAATAATTTCTGGCAAACAGTTACATCTTTCAGATAGGTTCCTTGCACTCCTAGTGACTGCAAAAATGAAGTGAATTGGCAGCAGCTTGAGTGGTACTCAATCAAAGAAACACACAGTCCCCCATACAAACTAATTATGTCTGCAAGCAGACAGCTCTTAAAGAGACAGTACCAGAGGTTCTAAAACACTCACTGATAAATGGCTTAAATGCCAAACACCATTCAGGCTTGGAGCATTCAAGCAAGCTCCTGGAAGTCTTTTTGGAACCCCCATTTGCAGGGGGGTTACATAAGAAAGTGGCTGAAACCCTCCAGCTCCCTATGGAGGAGGCTGTGGATGATCAAGAGGAGCCTGACTATGTGGAAATGATGGATATCCCAGAGTCAAGGAGGCTGTCTATTCCTTTGCATAAATCTTTTAGGAAACAGACAGTTAAAATTCTAAAAGCTCCTCACACTATACCTCCTGTTGATAAGAGAATGGACAAGAGGTACACATTGTCAGGCTCTGATACGGAGTTCCTTACACAACAATGCAGCCATGTTGGGGTAGTGCAGGCTGCAGCCTGTGACAAGAGCAAATATTCCATGGCTTCACATCCCCGGACAAGGACTCCAGGAGGACTGATGCCATGGCAAAGAAACAGTACATGGCAGCATCCTTGGGACTCAGACAGGCAAATTATATGGCTTACATTGCTAGATATCAGAAATCCAGATGGGATACTGTTATGGCTCTAGCAAAACAGGTCCCTGGCCAGCTTGCCAAGGAGCTGGAGCAGGTGGCTGCTGATTGGTACTGAGGCATCCAAGGTGCAATTCCATGCTGTCGTGGACTCTAATGATGTGTCATCAAGAGTCATGGCTACATCTGTGGCACTTCGCAGAATGGCTTGGCTCAGATGTACTAGCCTGTCACAGAATACCCAGACTAAGGCCATGGATTTTCCTGTTGTGGGTAATTCTCTGTTTGTGGAGCAGACTGAGAATTACATGAAGAAAATGGATGAGTATAGGACCACCTATAGGAGTGCACAGGCCAAGGAAAGGCAGGCCACTCCTCAATGGCAACTTTCGGGGGAGGGGCAGGCCTTTTCATAGGCCTTTTTACCAAGCCCAGGCCTCCTCTTCTGCCTATGCCCAGAGGGGGTTCTTTAGAGGGAGAAGCAGACGGGGTATAAGCAGGCCTGCTTCCACCCCTCAACCCAAGCCCCTGCCAAACAGGCACCCTGATGGGGTTGCCAGGGCCGATTCTCCAGCTACTAGTAGGGGCAGGCTGGCTTACTTTGTCCAGGACTGGAAGTCTCTAACATCAGACAAGTGGGTCCTGGAAGTAGTAAGCCAGGGACTGGTTCTCAGCTTCAAAAAATTTCCAAAGATGAGAACCAGATCCTTTCCACCTGCAAATCCATCAGAGGCACTTGCCCTAGAAGCAGAGGTCTCTTCCCTCCTGGCTCTCAGAGCTGTGGAAAGGGTTCCACCCCTACACCAGGGCAAAGGTTGTACTCCAGGTACATCCTTACCCCAAAAAAGACAGGAGAATGGCGGCCCATCCTGGATCTCAGATATTTAAACAAGCACCTTTTAAAACCAAAATTCAAAATGGTGACTCTGGGAATTATTCTACCCTCTCTAAGGCCAGGGGACTGGCTAGCGTCCCTGGACCTCAAGGATGCCTATTTCCATATTCTCATCAGAAGCTCCCATCGAAAGTACCTCAGGTTCGAGCTGCCCTCAGGCCATTACCAGTTCTGAGCAATGCCCTTTGGCCTCAACTCTGCTCCAAGGGTATTCACAAAATGCCTGGCAGTAGCAGTTGCTGCCCTAAGAAAGCAAAAAATTGCCAGCTTCTCTTACCTGGACGACTGGCTCATAGTAGGCCAGTCTCCAGACCAAGTCAAGTTACATTTACAGGTAACTCAGCAACTGCTTACCTCTCTAGGTTTCCTTCTGAATCTTTCAAAGTCAGTTCTAGAACCTGTCCAGCTCCTCACCTTCATAGGCGCAGAGCTGAACACATAGGAAGCCAGAGCCTTCCTTCCTTTGGACAGGGCAAGGACCCTGGTCTCTCTGGCCTCCTCCTTCACCCTGCAGGTCTCTCGACCAGCAAGGCATTTTCTACAGTCCTGGGGCACATGGCTGCTTCTGCAGCAATAGTACAGGGAGCAAGATTTCAGATGAGGGACATCCCGTTCCATTTGAGAGCCTTTTGGTCTCAAAGGAAAGATCCTCTAACCAAATTGATCCCAGTGACTCGAACCCTGATCCAGGCCCTGCAGTGGTGGCAGGATCAGAGCAATCTGAGACAAGGGTATCCCTTTGTCACTCAGTCTCGCTTCTTAATCCTTACTACAGATACATCCCTCTTGGGGTGGGGAGCTCACATGGGCGTCCTCACTACCCAGGGATTGTGGTCCCCTCAGGAATCTCTGCTCCACATCAACCTGTTGGAACTCAGAGCAGTTTTTCTAGCACTGCAAGTTTTTTCCAAATCTGTTCAGAACAAAGTTGTACAGGTCAGAACAGACAACACCACCACAATGTGGTACATCAACAAGAAGGGGCACTGGTCTACGGCCTGCGCACCGAAGCAATGAAATTGTGGTCTCTGGCTTACTCCCTGAACACCTCCCTTACAGTAGTTCACCTCCCAGGCAAGGACAGTGTCCTAGCAGATGCTCTCAGCAGGATTTCCCAGGGCCATCACGAATGGTCACTGGACCCCCTGGTCCTGGAGGTGATATTTGCTAGATGGGGCACCCCGCAGATAGATCCTTATGCAGCCCCAGACAATCACCAACTTCCCCATTTTTGCTGCAGGCCCACAGTGTTGGGCTCAGTCCCTCTGGATGCCTTAGTCCTCAATTGGGAAGGGAAGTTTCTCTATGCTTTCCCTCCTTTCCCTCTCCTGTTCAAAGTGTTAGTCAAAATCAGATCTCAGTCCTGCAAGATGATCCTGATTGCCCCAGATTGGACCAGACAACCCTGGTATCCACTCCTACTGTCCTTAGCAGTCCATCTTCCCCTGTGTCTTCCCAGGAATCACAACCTGTTAACCTGTGCTCAGCAGAGGGTTTGGTACCCGAACCTCAAATCTCTCAATCTCAAGGTCTGGCTCTTGAAGAGTTAAGAGTTTGCTGATCTGCACCTCTCCCAAGGTGTAATGGATATACTAAAGGCTTCTAGAAAGCCTTCCACCAGGGCTACCTATACTTCCAAATGGAAGCGGTTTTCCATATGGTGCTCTGGGAAGCATATTTCCCCAGAATCTGCTGATTTACCCACAGTCCTGGATTAAATGGTCCATTTAAATGCCTTGGGGCTGAGACCAGCTACCCTAAAAGTACATTTGGCAGCTGTGTCTGCTTTTATTTCAGCAGGTAAACCCTCTTCTCTTTCAGCTCATCCTGTATTTTCCAAGTTTTTTAAGGGATTGCTTCACACCAATCCTCCATTCAGGGACTCTGCCCCTGCCTGGGATCTTAACGTTTGCATTGCTCAGCTTATGCAACCCCCTTTGAGCCTTTGTCTTCAGCAGAGCTGAAGTTCTTGACTTGGAAGACTGTGTTTCTGGTAGCCATTACTTCTGCCAGACACATAAGTGAATTAAAAGCTTTGTCAGTGGAGCCTGATTTTATCTCCTTTCATAGAGATAAGGCGGTTCTCAGGACTAGCAGGAAGTTCCTGCCTAAGGTGGTTTCAGATTTTCACCTTAATTAATCTATATCTCTTGCAGTGTACTTCACTGACCATTCCTCCTCTGGTGAGAGGAGGCTGCACAGCTTAGATGTGAAGAGAGCCCTTAGTTACTACGTTGAGCGTACCAAGGGTCACAGGTTTGACTCCCTCCAACTGTTCCTCACTTATGGTGAGGTTGGTAAAGGGAAACCTGCCACTAAAAGATCCATTGCCAGGTGGATTGTCTCTTGTATCCAGTTCTGTTATGAAAAGCTGGGTAAGGTTCCTCCCTCAGGCCTGAGGGCTCACTCTACCAGAGGTACAGCTGCTTCCTGGCTGCTGCCAGGGATATCCCTATTTTAGAGATATGTCAAGCAACTACCTGGAAAACAGTTCACACTTTTACCATGCATTACTCCCTGGACATCCAGGCTAGGAGTGATGCTTGGTTCGGCACAGCTGTGCTTCAGAGCCTATTTCCTAAGTAGGTTCTGTCCCTCCTCCATGGAGGTACTGCTGTGTAGTCTGCATATGTCATAATATAGCAAGACTTCATGTTGTTTGAAGAAAATATTACTCACCTTAGTAATGTTGTTTCTTCTAATGGAGTCTTGCTATATTATGACCTCCCCGCCTGCCCCTCTCAGAACCTCTGTTTTTGGGATGTGGGTGGGCAGTGCAGTGTTGGCACTTAGCAGATGCCCACCTTGTTGTTTTCACCCCTCCTTTTTTGGGGTGACTTGGTGTTGTGTTTTTATTTTTTGGGTCTCCTGACTTGAGTCTTTGTTTTGGGACCAAATAATGTGTTTTTATGTTTAGTAACCATTTGGCTAGTGTTTGTTTATGGCTTCCACACAGGACCTCAGTGAGTTTAGCTTGTAAAGATCTGACGGTTTGAGTTTGAAGAACAACAGACAGAGTTTCAACCGAGCTCGAGCTCTGCGTTCCATGCCTGGCATGGAAAGTTAACTCTTTCACCTCCGGAGCAGTTCGAAGGTTGGGACTCACTGCATATGTCATAATATAGCAAGACTCTATTAGAAGAAACAACATTACTAAGGTGAGTAATTTTTTCTTCCCTGGCATCTAATCCTGTCTTCAGAAAGTTTTTCTAGGGCCTGGTTCACATTAACCCTCCCTTTAGGGAGCTCACTCTGCCTTAGGATCTTAATGTCTGCATTGCTCAGCTTATGCAGCCACTCTTTGAACTTCTGGCTTCATCTGAATTGAAGTACTTGACCTGGAAAACTTTGTTCCTGGTAGCTGTTACTTCTGCCAGGCGGATTAGTGAGTTACAGGCTCTGTCAGCTGAACCTGACTTCATCTCCTTCCATAGGGACAAAGTGGTCCTAAGAACCAATAAGAGGTTCTTGCCCAAAGTGATATCGGATTTTCATCTGAACCAGTCTGTTTGTCTCCTGTGTTTTTCACTGTCATTCTTCTTCAAGTGAAAGAAGGTTACACAGTCTGGATGTTAAGAGGGCCCTTAGCTACTACTTTGAGCATACTAAGGCACATAGAAATGACTGTCTTCAATTGTTTCTCACTTACAGTGAAGTGGGGAAGGTAAGCCTGCAACTAAAAGAACTATTACCAGGTGGATTGTTTCTTGTATACAATTCTGTTATGACAAGTTGGGTAGAACGCCTCGTTCAGGCCTGAGGGCTCATTCGACTTGAGGTACAGTTGCTTCTCTAGCTGTGGCCAGAGATATACCTTTGTTAGAGATCTGTAAAGCAGCCACCTGGAAAAACAGTACTTACCTTTACCAAGCATTACTCCCTGGATATCCAGGCTAGGAGTGATGCTAGGTTTGGCACAGCAGTACTGCAGAGCCTGTCCCCAAAGTAGGTTCTGCATTCCCTCCTCCATAGGGAACTGCTTGGTAGTCTGCATTATGTCTGAATACAGCAAGTCTTCATGTTGTTTGAAGAAAAATTTACTCACCATAGTAACGTTGTTTCTTCTAATGGAGTCTTGCTGTATTCCGACCCCCCACCTCCCCTCTCAGAACCTGGTTTTTGGGAAGTGGGCTAGCAGGTACAGTATTGCTCCTCAGGAGTGTACCTTGTACCCTCCCTCTTGGGTGGGGTGGATGTTATTTTTTTTGGTGTTTTATACTTAAATATTGTCACTACCTTTCCTTTTGGGTTCTCAATTTGAGTCTTTTGGGCCCAAAAAGAATTTTTTGCCCTTTGGCTATATGTTGAACAATTTCCATGCTGTAGTATGTTAGTTAGTGTGCTCATAAGAATCTGACAGTTACACTGGGAGGTACCACAGACAGAGGTTTGAAAACCGAGCTCAGGCTCAACGTTCTGTGCTTCTGCATGGAGTTAACTCTCTCCTCTCCAGGGCAGTTCAAGCGCTGGCGCTAACTGCATTATGTCTGAATACAGCAAGACTCCATTAGAAGAAACAACATCACTATGGTGAGTAATTTTTTCTGATGGCAGAGGGGCTTTGTCTGGTCCGCCGCCTTTTGCTAAGGGGGGGGGTGACGGACGACAGTCCTACAAAACACGAGTCTGGCGGTTCTGGGGATCCGGCTCAGCTTAACCTCGAGCTCTTCTTCCTCTTTGGGGAAAGAAGAATCAGTGCTGCTCCGAGGTTGCCCTCTGGTACGTCTGCATGGGGATTGTCGGTTAGGAAGGTTAATAGGCCTGAACTGACTTTGGTGGGTTCCCTTTGGCCCCGCTTTTAACGGCCGCATTCTTCAACTCCAGACTCCATCTCTGTCGTTGATGGAATTCCGGTGAGCAGTTTCACCTCTGGGCTCTCCTGTGGAGCAGGGGGTTTGACTTCTGTCCAGTGTTCCTGGACAGTGTTCCCAATTTCTGGGCCTCGGAGCTGCTGGACCACGTCGATTGGATCAGGATGTATGCGGTGCCCTTTTGGTGCCTTTGCCATCGCGTCGACCCCTCGTGCCTAACCCCTCCTCTTTATATGCAGGGACCAGCCCGGGCACCACTTCTTCCTTCTCCCTTCTCCCCTTTTCCTCAGTACTTTCTGTTGCCATTTCTCCATTGTGCTGCTGGTCCTGGCACCATGGACGACGCCATGGGTGATGCCGCAGGTCTGGCGTCACTGGAATTGGCATTGGTGCTGTAGGTGGCACCACTGGTGTTGGTGTCGGTGCTGTGGGTGGCGCTGTTGCTGCTGTATGATGCCGCAGGTGGTGTTCGTGCCGTTGATGCCTGACGGTGCCATGGGTGGTGCCAAGGGTGGCGTAGGTGGTGCCTGGCACCCACAGGTGCCGTGGGTGGTACCGAAAGCTCCCATTGGTGGCATGGGTGCCTGTAGGTACCGCTGCAGGTACCAGTGGGTGCCGGGGGGTACCTGCGGGTGCCCTCGGGTGTCGCTCAGGATGGCATCGGTGCTGCTAGGTGCCATTCTGTGCCACAGGTGATGGTGCCACAGGGGTGCCAGTTGGTGCTGCCTGGAAGAACTAGTGGCAGATTTTTCCTTCTGCAGACCTCTTCTTCTGTGGAACTTGTGGCGAGATGTTTTCCGCAGAATGAAGTCCTAGTCTGTGGATTATTTTTCCGCACATCTTAACGAGTGGCGGTCTGCGTGGGATCTTATGACATCCAGCGGTTTTCCACTGATGGAACTGTCCTGTTCTGCCAGCAAAATCCCTCATTCTGCTCAGCACTTTCTTGGCATCGAACGTGGTGCCAAGCTCCTCGACACCCTTCCTAGTGGTGGAGTCTCTAGTGGTTCTGACGTAGACCTCCCTTTAGGGGTTCTTCTTGGTAGATGTGCATCTGGATGAGTCTCTCCCTGTCCTACTTGTCGGTGATACAGCGGATGACTAATTTTATAGAGGGCAAGCCTTCTCTGTCAGCAGAGTTCGTGATGGAAGATCTTCTTTTCAGTTGTTCCTCAGCGATGGGGTCCACTGTAGTATTTTGGACTGCATCCGTGGACCAAACGCTTCTACGTCTAGACTCTTTTCAGTCATCAGGACAATCTGTGGAACATTCGAATTCAATGGTCGGGAGCCGTACAGGCTCTTCCTGTCCTTTGATTGGGGTATATAGCCCCCTTGTGATACTGCCTCTTCGGTGGCTTCATCGGCAACAGGTGGTTAACATCTCTTCAGCTGTGATTATTGGTCTGGTCATGATTTCAGTTATGGATGCTCAGGCTCCTCCTGTCCTCTCAGATGGACGACATCTTCATCATTCTTGTATCAGACAATCCTTTTGAGATAGTCTGAAAGCCTTGTCAGGCTTGGACCAATGGTAAAAAAATAAAATATATCATCACAGCACAGGGCCTACCTAGACTTTAGCAAGGCATTTGACGCAGTCCCACACAAAAGATTAATATACAAGTTAGCCAGCCTGGGAGTGGGTCCCAAGATGACAGCCTGGGTAAAGAATTGGCTGGAGAATAGGACACAGAGAGTAATAGTAAATGGAGTCCACTCTGAAGAAAGAGGGGTTACTAGTGGGGTACCGCAGGGTTCAGTATTAGGACCGGTCCTCTTCAGTGTCTTTATAAGTGACATTGCAGAGGGACTGGAAGGAAAAGTATGTCTCTTTGCAGATGACACTAAGATCTGCAACAGAGTTGATGCACAAGGTGGGGTGGAAAGGATGAGAAGGGACTTGGCAAGGTTAGAGGAATGGTCAAATGTATGGCAGCTTAGATTCAATGCTAAGAAGTGCAAGGTAATGCACCTGGGAAACAAAAACCCAGGGCAAGAGTACACAATGGGGGGTGAGATATTAACAACAACAAAAATGGAAAGGGACCTGGGGGTAGTCATATCAGATGACCTAAAGGTGGGCAAGCAATGTGAGAGGGCAGCAAAGAGGGCTGTGGGGATACTGGGATGCATAGGGAGAGGCATCACCAGTAGAAAACAGGAAGTTATTATCCCTCTGTACAGACAGCTGGTGAGACCCCATCTGGAGTACTGTGTGCAGTTCTGGAGACCCAATCTCCGCAAAGACATAGACAGGATGGAAGCTGTCCAGAGGAGGGCAACTAAAATGGTGCAGGGTCTGCACCGGGAAGACATATGAAGAGAGACGAACGGAGCTTAATATGTATAGCCTGGAGGGAGAGGGGGGACATGATAGAAACGTTCTAGTACCTCAAGGGAATCAACAAAGTCCAAGAGGGTAGCATCTTCCAGAAAAAGAGATGTGCAAGAACAAGGGGGCACAATTTGAAAATAGATGGGGGACGGCTCAGAGGTAATGTGAGGAAGTATTTTTTTCACAGAGAGGGTTGTGGATGCATGGAACAGCCTTCCGGAGGAGGTTGTGGAGTCAAAATCAGTGGTGGAATTCAAGCATGCATGGGACAGTCATAAGGCCATTCTAGGGGGTTGGGGTAGGAAGAAGTAGGCTGCTGGTTAACTAGGATCTGCAGCTTATCCAGTAGGTAGGGAAATGGGCAGACTGGGTGGGCCAAGCAGTCCTTATCTGCCGTCAAATTCTATGTTTCTATTTTGGGGCCTAGCCGGAAATTACCTGATATCATCCTTTTGGATCCAGCCAGTTCCGACTCAGCCCCTGAAGCGGTCATCTCTAAACTACGGTGAAGAGTACCTGACTTCTTCTACCCCTAGGGGAAATCCAATCCAGCGGAGGTATGGGTCATCTCATTTCTCCAAGAGAGATTTTTCTTATTCATCAGCAAGCAAACTAGAGTCCTTTCATACTCCCTTCAGGAAGACTGGAGCGAGTGGTGCCTCACCACATTGAGTCACGTCTGCCGTTATTCAGTCACTTTCAACGAATAGATTAGCCCAAACTTGGTCCTACTGTGTCCCCCCTCGACGCACATCTGCCTCTATTTGCCTTAGAAACCCAGACCGTGTTTTTTTTTCTGTTGGAATGTTTTTTTTCTGCAATGGACATGTCCTCCTGTACACTTTACCTTTCTTCGCTTAGTTCAGAGACTGCTACTTCAGTTGTAGGCACACAGGGGCAGAATGATTCCTTTTTGGAATATGAAGTGGGTAGGATCTACTTCTTCTAAACCACCACAAGAGACTTCTAAGTCGTGCTTTGCCTTCCATCAGGAAGTTTTCAGTGACTAAGTGGAAACCATTCTCCTCGATGGGCTAACCCCCACCTGGAACCCCATTTGCTCACCAAATAAAGAGTTCAAGTGCTGCTGGACATGTTGTTCACAGGTCAGCCATACTTGATAGTGGGGGTTTCCATCTGCTATTTTTGGTCTACCCTGAACCAGTAGACTTTACCTCTGGCTCTTTCAGTTTCTGAGGTCCTTTTACGTTAGATTTAGTACGTGTCTTTGACACCATTAATTTTTGTCCTAGACCAAATTGTGGGGCCTGGTTCTCGCCGGTCTCCTAGAGTGGTTGTGGCTTCCTGGCAGAGTTTCATTTTGTGTCCATTGCAGTTTTCTGCAAAGTGGTGAGTCAGAACTCAAGTGCTTATCTTGTAAGCACTATGTTCTAGATGATCTTTCCAAGACGTCTCTTTTTATTAACAGCACAGTCCTTGGCCATCCTTTTTGAGTGAGCCTAATCTCCTACCATCCTATTCAGGGTTGCTGGTTTTAGTTTGGTACTCTCCCACTAGTGTGAATGAGTGATGGAGGCTTCCGTCTAGGAAGATATAGAAATTACATACTTAACGATCTTACTTTGAGAAACAGCTCTTGCAGCAGGTTACACCATTAGGACTGAAAGCCGCAGGCTCCAGGACCCCACGAAAATGTTCTAGCCAGCAGTCTTCAGCGGGGACTGCCTCCAACGTCAGTCCCGAACCCGATGTCGGGTGTAGTACATAAGGAGGCGGCCCCCCATAATCCCCAGTTCTTTTCCCGCCATCGACTCGCCAGTATCAGCCTCTCGGTCTCCTTTCTAGCGTATGACGACTACAGAACTACAAATATTTTCGTCCTTTTTTGGCTCTGCTCAACTGATGTCCTCTCCAACTCTATCTCTAGAGGGTCACCATTCGAAGTGGGCCTGCGGCAAACAGATCCCCTTCAAGGATCCCCATTTATCCTGCATGCGCTGCCTAGGCCCAGACCACGACACCAAGGCCTACTCCTTTTGCCAGGGTTTTAACAGCCACACCAGGATCCGCCATCAGAAAGCACTTCAAGCATTTCTTTTAGAAGAAAAGCTGAAAAGCATGGACCAGGAACCTTCCTCCCGGGGAGAATCTTCAAGCAAATGCCATAAACACTGGGACAAGCACCGGAAAAAGGCGAGGTCCAGGTCTCCTACACGGGCCTCGGAATCCCGAAGCTCTGGCTCTAAGTCGGGCTGCTCTCCCTCCAGGGCTCGGTTGCAACCTCCCCCGGTCCAGGTCAGGTCCTCCAGCGGTTCTTCATTGCTCCAGCCTCTGAAGACTTCGAGGCCTTCGGCTTCTTCAGCACCTTCCAAGGCGTCTTCGGAGTTGGGTGAGCGCCACAAATCTTCTTCCTCCCGTCGCCGGGATACCGACTCCAGGTCAGTCTCCCAACCACCCCGAGGTCCTGATCTGGCGCCCAGGAAAACTAAGGACCTGATGTCGCTCAAATGTTCGCCAGGGCCGAAGACGTTGGACAGGGGACCGACATCAGCTACCCCAGAGCAGAAGACCGCGCCCCCGTCGCCGGCGGACACTGGTCGGAGGGACTCTACAGAGGAGAACGCCACACAGCCCGAAGACCAGGTGGGTGACTTCGAGGATGCCGGGCTCCTTTGGAAACCCTCCCCGGAGTGGGAGACCCCCGGGGACCCGATTCCTGACCCCGGCGCCAGGTCTGTCATCGGGTATGAACCTTGCGGAGGTAAAGGAGCTGTTTTCCTTTTGGTGGGACACCATCAAGAAGGATGTGGTCCCCGCATGTCCTCCTCCTACTACTCCTCTTCCTCCTACTCCTTCACCACCTATGCCTCCTCCTCCACCTAAGGGGCCAGTAGGATGACCTCCATCCCCCAAGGAGCAAACCCCACCTCCTAGGGGTAGATCTACTGACAGGAGAAGGCCTCCCTCCAGATCCCCCTTAGGGTCACCCAGCCCTAAAAGACCCAGACGACGCTGGTACACTACGTCGGGCGAGGATTCTAGGTCGGATACATCAGAGTATTCCAGATCACCTTCTCCTCTCAGCATTCCCTCTCCTGACCCACACAACCTACCCAGGTCTTCTGCGGATGATCACTCCTTCACCGAGATCATGAGGCACATCCAGAAAACTTGGGGTGGGATGCTGAGGAGCTTGACCCTGAGCGACAACACCTTGCCCGCTACCTTCGGCCAAAAGACCCAAAGCCTCACCAGTATCGTGTCTGATGTCCTTAGTATCTCTTCCTACGAGAAGCGGGCGCTGGAAGGTCAACAATCAATTGCTCAAAGCCCCAGAAAATATTAAATACATAGCAGAACACATCTCAGTTTTCTCCGAAATGAATACCAACTCAATGAAGAGACCAGATATAGCATGGTGCGCTCTAAAAGCCTACCTCCGGGGCCAACTGATTGGCTTGGCATCTAATAGGAAAAGGATGCACGAGGAGAAACTTAAATCTCTATTGCACCAAATTCGCTCATTGGAGCACACTTTATCACCCCAGTCCTCTGACTCAGAAAGACAGAACCTGGTCAGGTTAAACGAAGCTTATCTGAACTTGCTGAGACAGAGGGTTGAATTCACTATCCTCAAAACTAAAGCAATCTACTTGGACCAGGGAGAAAAAGCAGGGCATCTCCTGGCTCTCAAACTTAAACAGCTCGAGTCAGACAGGTTCATTGCTTCAATCCGTTCCATGGAGGATAATATCCTGAAAATAGGTCCACCTGATATAGCCTCTGAATTCAGAACTTATTACATTAAGTTGTATAGCCTGATGGAGGAGCCCCCGTTGTCGGCAAAATTGTCCCCGTTTTTCTCTCATCTTCCTGCCATCACCAGTGAGCATAAAGCCGCACTCATTGCCCCCATTACACTAGAGGAGATAATTAAGGTTATCAAGGACCTGCCATCGGATAAAACACCGGGGCCTGATGGTTTCTCCACCAATTTCTACAAAGTGCATGCTTCCCAATTGGCCCCACCCTTGATGGCGCTGTTCCACCATATGTTGTCAGGACAAGAAGTGGACAAGTCCTTATTCGAGGCTTTAATTACTCTAATACCAAAAGAGGGTAAACCTCCTGATAGAGTGCACAGCTATAGACCGATTTCCCTTTTGAACCAGGACCTCAAGATCCTTACTAAACTTCTTGCAGACCGGTTAGGCCCAATCTGGTCAGATATAATAGATCCAGAACAGGTGGGATTCATGAAGGCTAGATCTTCCGTAGACTATCTCAGGACTCTGTCGCATGTTTTTTCGGCCATCAGGGATGCCAACTATCCAGCGGTGCTTGTCTCCTTGGACGCCGAGAAGGCATTCGACAGAGTCAACTGGAATTTTTTACTGTATTCCCTCCAGGCCTTTGGATTTCCTTTGCTGTTTTTGGACTGGATCAAGGCGTTATACAAATATCCAACTGCACGTGTGCTCTGCAATGGGTTAACGTCTGATCCTTTTACACTTTCTGCTGGAACTAGGCAGGGTTGCCCGCTATCACCCTTACTGTTTAACATCTATTTAGAGCCTCTCATTCGTATGATCGCAATGGATCCGGACAGACAGGGTATTACGGTGCAACAACAAACTGTGAAAATCCTGGCATACGCAGACGACCTGCTTTTGCAGTTGGCCCACCCCAAAACGTCTATCCCGGCCCTTGTGTCAGTCTTGGAAAAGTTCAGTTCCTTGTCCAATTATAAGTTGAACAAGGACAAGACTGTTGTCTTCCCCTTAAATTACAAGGCGACAAAGATAGATGCATCGGTGGTGGGGTTCTCCTGGCAGACTAAGTCCTTAAATTATTTGGGAGTTAACCTATCAAGGGATCCCGGCAGATTCATAAAACTGAATTTGGACCCCTTGGTTGCGGAGATTAGGCAAGATCTTGCAAGGTGGGCCTTGCTCCCCTTTCCCTCTGGGGGAAAATCAACATAATCAAAATGAACATTTTTCCCCGATTATTTTACTTAATTCATCGCTCAAACGCATGGATTCCCTTGACCTGGTTCAAGAGGTTACATAGGATGATTTCGGACTTTGTCTGGTCTGCAAGGAAGGCCCGGATAAATTATAATAAGTTATCAGCTCCCAAGGAAAAAGGAGGACTTCGTCTCCCGCACATGGCATTATGTTATTGGGCTAGTCATGCGAACAACTACTTGAAGTGGCTTACACCTGAGCACCCGGATATATCATGTCCCTTCACCCCTACATGGCTGAATATTGAACGTTCCCTGATAAAGGTTAATGGGCTATCTCCGCGGGCGCTTTTACATACTAGGTTAAACTCCTTCCCCCCCTCGCTTCAAAGTAGCCCGTGGCAGTCTCAGTAAGAGTTCATTCACTGTTATGCACTTTTATGAAATACGAGCATACAGCGGATCTTGCTCAGCCACGGTGGGG
Organism: Neoceratodus forsteri; assembly: GCA_016271365.2. Taxonomy (NCBI): domain Eukaryota; kingdom Metazoa; phylum Chordata; order Ceratodontiformes; family Ceratodontidae; genus Neoceratodus; species Neoceratodus forsteri. Next base: position 891,512,107 of record CM057452.1, on the reverse strand, counting down.
AAACCCTAACCTCACTGTGGAGGGCAAACCACTCCAGTTGAAGTGGATCCCCCAGCTGGGAGACTGTCCGCTCAGTTTTTTTTATACAAGAGGATCACTCGTGGCTAAATTCCTCCAAGATTATCCATAAAGCCCAAATCCCGAATTTCGTTGTGTTCAAAATATTCCAGTTATGGCACCTATTGATGGAAACTCTGCCCCCGATTTATCCTAACTACTCCTACTGGACAGAACCGATTTCAGTGGCTGGCCTTCCCCATGCTGTATCCAAGATGTACGGGATACTGCAAAATTGGAAATGGACAGATTGTTTTGGCCCAACCCAATTTTTGGCTTCTCTTTTTCCCCACCAAACGTTTAACTGGCCCTCCCTGTGGGCGGACTGTCACAAGTACAGCAGGCATGATAAACTTCGGCTTATGCAGTTTAAAATTTTGCACAATTACTATTATTCTCCTTAGAAGTTGGCTAGGCTGGGACTCCTGCCATCCAGTACGTGCACTCGTTGTCATCAGGATGAGGGGAATCTCCTACATATATTCTGGGAGTGCCCTAAGGTAGCCCCCCTGTGGCAGGCGACTCGATCGAGGGTAGATCCATTACTAGGATTAAATGATTTCTTTACTCCCGAAATCTGCATTTTGGGAGATTTCTCCTCTCACAATAAACATTAGGAAATTCCATATTGCTCTGATAGCCATGTCGGTGAAAAATCTGGTGCTGCGTTATTGGAAGGATGTGACCGACATCGTTTATAGTGAATAGTTGCAAGAGCTGTTGGCAAATTTGCATCTAGAGAATATGATTGCTAACTTACATGATCAGTCCCAGAAATTTCAGAGGATATGGGCCCTATACTGACATTGTACTCTTTACAGGTCTCATAGAGGCTTGCCCCCGATCATTTGGCCGCTGGAGGTCGCACCTGTGTGAAGAAATGGGAAGGGGAGGGGAGGGAAGAGTTGATCTAATTTCTGTATCTTGGACCTGTATCAATTGCATGCATGTTTATTGGATTTTCTCTTTGAGATTGTATAAAATTGAATAAAGTTTGAATTGAAAAAGACCCGAAGCCTGTGGTAGTGCCGCCCTTGGTGGATACCTTCGTGGACGTCACCAAGACTGCGTGGAAACGTCCGCATTTCACTCCCGCGGTACCGAAGAAGGCTGACCGCCTATACATTGCCCCTAGGGAGGACCAGTATTTGGTGAACCACCCTCTGGCTGATTCCCTGGTCATCACTGCTTCACATGACCAGTCTCAGAGACCAGAGCATATGAGCACTCAACCACCGGACCAGGAATCCAAGCAATTGGATGCCCTGGGGAGGCGCACGTACGCGGCTGCTATTTGCACCATCAGGTCACTGAACTATCTTACCCATATGGTTCAGTTCCAGAATGCCCTGTGGGAACAGGGCCAGGACCTGGTTGAAAAGCTTCCCAATGGTGACCAGAAATCGGAGCTCTTAAACCTCCTCCGCAGTGGGTCAGATGTGGGGACCCAAGTGCTCAGAACCGCATATGCTTCTGTGGACTCTTCGGCCAGAGCTGCAGCCTCAGGCGTTTGTCTCTGGAGTCACTCTTGGCTCCGTGTCTCCAGATTTACCCTGGACATTCAGAAAAGCATTCTAGACGTCCCATATAATGGTGAGGTGCTGTTTGGTGAAACCTCTGAGTGGGTTATCACCAAACTCCAAGACGCAGGGAAGGCAGTCCGATCTGTACAGGCTAGGTACAGATCTAGGCCTAGTTCCTTTTGTAGGAACCAGAGCCGTTTTCGCGGCTGGCTACAAAGGCAACAGCAACGTTCCAGCCAGCAACAGAGAGGCACTTTCTCACGCAAGGCCCAGGCAGAAGCCAACGATTCTCAAAGTCGGCCCAGCCCGCAGGGACAAATGCTGCAACAGCATGACTCCTTCCCGGCCCCCGGCCCTCCTCAGGATCAACGGGCAAAGAAAGTCGGGGGTGGCATCGCACGCCACCTTTCAGGGTGGCAGTCGATCACCACCAACAGGTGGGTTCTACAGTTGGTCAAAAATGGCCATTACATAGAGTTTGTAGGCAGCCCACCTACAATACCTCCCTGCTCTCCCGTTATTCCGGTCAGCATGCCCTGCTCATACAGCAGAAAGTGCTTGCGCTTCTGGAAGAGGAAGCCTTAGCGCACGTACCAGGGACCCAGAGAGGACTAGGGTACTATTCTCACTTCTTCCTGGTTCCAAAGAAAACAGGGGACCTCCATCCAATACTGGACCGCAGCGATCTCAATCTTTCGGTTGCTTACAAGCGCTTCCACGTGGTGACCCTCCCAGGCCTGATTCCCATGCTGAAGCAGGGCGCATTTCTTGCATGCCTGGACATGCAGGACGCCTATCTGCATATTTCTATCGCTCAGCTGCACAGGAGGTTCCTGCACTTCGAGTTTCAGGGCCGCCATTATCAGTTCCGAGCTCTTCCTTTCGGGCTGTCATCAGCACCTCGGGTATTCACAAAGTGCATGGCTGTCGTAGTGGCGTCTCTGAGGAGACAGGGCCACTACGTATTCCCCTACCTGGATGATTGGCTTCTCATGGCGCCCTCCCGGGAGGCCTTGATGTCTGCCATTCGCTGCACCCAGTCTGCTCGAGACTCTGGGCATTCTCATCAATTACAAGAAGTCACGCCTGGTTCCGTCCCAGATGCTGCAGTTCATCGGAGCAGTTCTGGGCACCATCAGAGGGAAAGCTTTCCTTCCCACGGACAGAGCGGAACACATCAGATCCCTCATCAGGGAGTTATCGGCGAAGAAGACCGTCCCAGCCAGACTGGTCCTTTGCCTGCTCGGACAGATGGCTGCGGCCATTGCAACAGTCCCGCTAGCCCGTCTCCAAATGCAGGTAACCCAGTGAATGTTACGGGTTCAATGGGACCAAAGGCCAAGACCATCTGCAGCATCCAGTCCGAATCACGAAGACCGTCATTCAAGATTGGCAATGGTGGCTACATCCAGGGAACCTCTTGGCGGGAGTCCCCTTCACAGCGCCATCCCCGACTGCGACACTTTCCACAGACACCTCAGGGCTCGGTTGGGGAGCACACCTCGATGGTGTTCGGTCTCAGGGCCTGTGGACAGCCCAGGAGTCTCATCTCCACATAAACATACTAGAAGTGAGGGCAGTTCTTTACGTTCTGCAGGCCTTCCAGTCAGAGATTCCACCGGGTACACTTCTGTTACAAACAGACAATTCCACGGTGATGTATTACCTCAACAAACAAGGAGGCACCCACTCCCAGCCACTTTGCAGGGAAGCCATGAGAGTATAGGATTGGGTCTTGCAACACGACGAAAATCTTATTGCAGTTCATGTTCCGGGAGTGGACAACATCATCGCAGACAGCCTGAGCCACTCTCAGGCCAGAGTCCACGAATGGGAACTACTCCAGGAGGCGGCAGAAGATCTGTTTCGCAGATGAGGTACTCCAGAGTTAGACCTCTTTGCGTCCCCATACAACGGAAAACTGCCCAATTTTTGCTCACTAGATCCAGGGCCTATTGTTTTCTGGCGAGATGCGTCGTCCCTCTCCTGGGCGGGCAGATTCCTCTATGCCTTTACTCCTTTCCCGTTGATCCAGAGAGTTCTTTTAAAACTTCGCATGGAGCAAGCGACGATCATTCTGATTGCACCTTTCTGGCCCAGACAGATCTGGATCCCTGTCTTGCATCAACTATCTCGGGAACCTCCAGTGCCTTTGCCAATCAGCACCCATTTACTGTCTCAGGAGGCGGGCTCCTTAGTCCATCTGGACCTACGTTTTCTGAACCTGCTCGTTTGGCTCCTAGAGACATAGCCATGATGCGATACGGGGTCTCACAAGAAGTGGAAGATGTGCTTTCTGCCACTAGAAAACTGGCTACCCACTCAACCTACGCCATGAAATGGCGCAGGTTCTACTTGTGGGCTCAAACGCGTGGCTTTCCGCCTTTGGACTGTCCAGAGAAGCTGGTACTGGACTACCTGCTATCCCTTTTCCACTCCGGCCTGGCCTACTCCTCAATTAAAGTGCACCTTTGTGCCATTTCAGCCTACAATGCCGCCATAGGCCAACACACTGTGGCCCAGCTGGACACGACATGTATCTTTTTGAAGGGCGTCCTCCACCTTAGGCCTCCAATTAAGGATCCAATCCCTCCATGGGACTTGCCCTTCATCCTGCAGCAGCTCACGCTGCCACCTTTTGAACCAGCCGCAGATTGCGAGCTACGTTTTCTTTCTTGGAAAACGTTATTTTTAGTTGCCGTTACTTTGGTTAGAAGAATTTCTGAAATGCACGCACTTATGTGCAAAGAGCCTTATTTGGTTTTCCACCAGGACAGGGTAGCCCTAAGGACTAACCCAAAATTTCTGCCTAAGGTGGTCTCAGCTGTCACCCTTAATCAGGACATCGATCTACCAGTGTATTTCCCGAAATACTCTAATCAAGGAGAAGCCCTTCTGCACACCCTTGATCTGCATAGGTGCCTCAAATACTACCTGACCAGAACCAAACACCACCAAAAGTCGGGCCAACTTTTCATCTCCTTTGCCCATAGGATGAAGGGAGCTCCTGTCTCAAAGCAGTTGCTGTCTAGGTGGCTCATCCAGTGCATTACATTCTGTTACCAGAAGCGCAATAAACCCTTACTGGGTGCTGTTAAGGGTCATTCCACTAGAGGGGTGGCTACTTCCTTTTCGGCGTTGAAGAACATCTCCACCTCAGCTATTTGCGCTGCAGCTACTTGGAGCTCTGTGCATACCTTTATCAGGCATTACAGCCTGGACATTGTATTGAGACGAAGAGCAAGGTTCGGTCTGGCTGTCCTTCAAGGACTTTTGTCCTAGGCTCGAGGTATCTCGAGGTCTCTACCTTTCCCCCTCCCGATGGTGCATGATTGCCATTACTGCTTGGAAATCAGTCCTAATGGTGTAACCTGCTGCAAGAGCTGTTTCTCGAAGTAAGATAGTACAGTTACATAAGAACTTACCGTAACAGTAGATCTTCGAGAACAGCTCTTGCAGCAGGTACTTTCCCTCCTACCATCCCAGCTGGAGGTAGGTTGTAGTCAAGCATCCATCTCATAGGATGGGACATTTACTATTGCTTTGTTTTACCATCTGATGGCGGATCCTCGGTCTCCCCTTCTGATGTCATCCAGCGGCCGGGAGTCTCCGGCGGGAGAACTGAGGATTATGGGGGGACCGCCTCCTTATGTACTACGCCTGACGTCGGGGGCCGGATTGACGCTGAAGACTGCTAGCTAGAAAATTTCTGTGGGGTCCTGGTGCCTGCTGGCTTCAGTCCTAATGGTGTAACCTGCTGCAAGAGCTGTTCTCGAAGATCTACTGTTACGGTAAGTTCTTACGTAACTACTTTATTTTTGATCTTCTTGGACACAGTCTCCATCACTCATTCACACGTCTGCCCACCATCCCCTGGGTTCACTCATTTTCTTTCCTTTTCTTCACGGTCCTTTGGTTCAGGCTGTGAAGGCATTGTTCTTTGACCCTTCTTGCATGGGCCATCCGGGCCCTCTCAGGCCCAGAAAGTCAGGCTAAGTTATTTTCATTATTTACGCTGCACCTCCTCGGTCGAAAAGATACTGAGGCGGTTGGAGAGTTGAAGCCGAGATAGCCTACACAGGCGTGAGCTAGTCTCACGGTGCTGCTCATGCATGGTCCTGTCTTGGCGCCGACCCTTCAGAAAATGTTTGGCTCCCGTTTAGTCCTAGCGCCTCTGGCGCTATCCCGCTAGTGTGAGTGAGTGAGTGATGGAGACTGTGTCCAAGAAGATCAACAATTACGGTAAGTACGTAATTTCTAATTTCTGCTCACTAGATCCAGGGCCTGGTGTTTTCTGGCGAGACGCGTTGTCCCTCTCCTGGATAGGGAGGTTTCTTTACACCTTCCCTCCCCTCCCTTTACTGCAGAGTGTACTTCTTAAGCTGCAGTTGGAGGGAGCAGAGATGATCTTTGTGGCGCCCTTTTGGCCACGTCAGATTTGGTTTCCACTCCTTCAGCAACTTACAGTGGAACCTCGGGTCTCCCTTCCCCTGTGCTCAGACTTGTTCTTCCAGGAGTAGGAACCTCTAGTCGATCCGGATCTCAGATCTCTGTATCTCCATGCGTGGCTCCTGCAGACCTAGCTGTACCCAGATTCTGGGTTTCCCCCAGGGTAGCAGATGTATTGATGGCCACTAGGAAACATTACATTAGGGTCACTTACGCAGAGAAATGGAAGCGGTTCTGCATCTGGGCCTCTGCTTGGCATTTGGACCCTTTCACCTGCCTGGTGAATTCCATACTGGAGTATCTCCTCTCATTGTCGGACTCCGGTCTGAGCTACTCCTCTGTAAATGTGTATCTGCCTACCATGCACCTATTGAGGGCAAAACTCTTGCCCAGATGGATCTTCCCGCACATTCCTACGGGGCTTTCTGCATTTTTGAAGCCTCCCATGAGGTACCCAGTCCCACCATAGGATCTTTTTTCGTTTTAGAAAAGCTTACGTTGCCTCTCTTTGAACCTGCTACGAGTTGCGAGCTGTGCTTTCTGTTGTGTAAAGCATTATTTTTAGTTGCCTTTACTTCTGCTCGAAGGATTTCTGAGCTTCAGGCTGTAATGTGTAAAGAGCCTTATTTGATTTTCCATGAGGACAGGGTGTTCTTGAGGACTAATCCTAAGTCCCTTCCCAAGGTGGTGTCAGAGTTTACACTGAATCAAGACATCCACCTTCCTGTCTACAATCCAGAGTACCTGAACTGAGGTGAGGCACTGCTTCCTACTGTGGATGTTCATAGGGTACTTCGTTATTACTTGAAATGCACCCGAGCTACTAGAAAATCTGACCAGTTGTTTGTGTCTTTTGCCGGCAGAATGGTAGGGGCTCCTGTTTCTAAGCAATGTTTATCCATATGGTTGGTTAACTACATTGTTTTCTGTTACAGCAAATATGACAAGCCTTTACTGAGCTCGGTTAAAGGCCACTCTACCAGGGGCATGGTAGCCTCTTTCGCCTCTTTGAGGAATGTGTCAGCTGCTGACATTTGCGCAGCCGCTACTTGGACTTCTATCCACACTTTTGTTACACAGTACAGTTTGGGCATTGTATCAAGATGCAGAGCAGACTTTGGACTGGCTCTCCTGCAAGGCCTCCTGTCCTGAACCTCTTTGAGTAATTTCTACCTCCACACAGCTGACCATGGGTCTCTCTTTTACTGCTTGGGACTCATTCCAAAGGTGTTCCCTGCTGCAAGAGCTCCTTTGAAGTAAGATAGTACAGTTAGTAAGAGCTTATCGTAACAGTAGATCTTCGAGAGGCGCTCTTGCAGCAGGTGCTATTTTCCCTCCCACTTTCCCCCTGGTAGCTGCTTCTCAATCATGGTTACCTTTGCCTTTTCTCATTTTTGAGGAACCTCCTCGGTTCTCCTTTTTTTACTCCTTTTACTGAGGTCTCCAGCAGGAGATCTGAGAATGGGCTGGGGGACCGCCGTGGGATGCTGGTGCCTGCCAGCTTCAGTCCTAAACGTATTACCTGCTGCAAGAGCTCCTCTCGAAGATCTGTTACGGTAAGTTCTTATGTAACTGTACTTTAGGCTAATAAAAAGGCATTACCACACAAAAAGTGTACTGCATCTATTTCATTTTCAAACATGAGCAGTTGGACTAACTCACACAGTAGTTTACTTTCAGTAGACATTTGTGGAAGTCAAATGCTGTGCGAGTTAGTGCCAGTGTTCATCTTCGAAAATAAAATAAATGGCAGGATTAGCCAGATTCGTTGTTAAGGAAAATATCAAGAATTGATACACCGGAAATGGGTGATTGAAATTAATAGCTGGGTGTTAGCTTGGGATGTAAACAAAAATCAGGATATTTTGTGAATGGGTGGGTGGTTTCACTTGTACTTAAACTGAAAGTTTGTGTGTGTGTGTGTGTGTGTGTGTGTGTGTGTGTGTGCATGCCACTGATCTGGGAGTGTGAATGTACAATAGAGATGTTCAAGTAATGGTTTTGGGTTGTAATCAACCCTATCCAGTCTTTGTACTTGTAATTTTCAGATAATTTCCTTTGCAGCCAAGCTGTAAGTTTGTTCAGTGAATATCTGAAAGGCAGAGTACAGATAGTTTCCCTTAAAAGTTGTAACACAAAACAAGAGATAGCAAAGTGATGTGTCAGTTTGTGGGCTAAAAACAAAACAAAAATGTAAAATTAAATGCACACCTGGTTTTCAAAATAAAAAAAAGTCTAATTCTCAATTTAAGAAAAACAAAACTTATTTTGTGTCACAATATTAGATAAAAAATAAATTGATTGCCCCTCAAAATCACATCTCGTGGTGCTTTCCTTGAACAGTTTAGCGTTTTAAGTACCTGGGAGTATGGCTTGACCACGTCTTGACCTTTGGGAAACTCGTTGAACATATACTGACCTCAGTAGGATCCGTGCAAGGCATACTCTACAAATTCCATCACTGTAGTAGTCACTATGCACACAGCACAAGGTGGTTTGTCTCCCATTTCCTGCTGCCCTCCATAGACTATGGCAAAGTTAAAACTGGATGACATGGGTTTGCTTGACACAGACTGAGAAGATAGGGACTTAGGCCTCATAATCAGTGATGGTCTTAAAACTTCAGTGCATTGCGATAAAGCTTATTGTAAAGCATAGGGAGTGCTTTTTCTAGCAGAAAGAAGGCACTGGTCAGGACACACTTTGAGTACTGTATCCTGTTTTGGAACCCACACTTGAAAAACATAAGGAATTGGTTCAAAGCAGAGTAACCAAAATGATATATGGTGAGCATTTGAGATCTTATGAAGCAAGAGTGGAGGATTTGGTAATGTACTTATTGGAAACTAGGGGGAGAGAGAGAGAGAGAGAGAGGTGATACAACATTGAAGTACCTGAAGTGCATAAATACAGTAGACTGCCAAATACCGTTTATCCTCCATGAAGGTAAGGTCACATCATGGAGCTGGTGGGAGGTAGGATAAGGAGAATCACCTACCACAGGAATTTATTGTTTCGACAGTTATTGCATTTAAATGTGGATGGGGCAGGTTTAGTGAACTTGAAGGACAGACTTGGAAAAGGGTTTGTAGGAGGGGAAATGTGGAAATAGGGTAAGAAAATTTACGGTCTGACCAGTATTAGACTGGTAACATGACCAAAATAGGTTCTGTACAGACTGGATGGACCAGTGGTCTTTTTCTGCCCGTAAAATGTTATGTTTCTGTGTTTAATCAGTCATATGTTAATGCAGATCTTGCCACATAAATGAAACTTGCAGGTGGATGTAATTTACATGCTTGTATCTCACTGTGTAAGCTGAGACAAACATTACCTATTTTTCCTGTACAATGAGTGTTTACTGTCACAAACACACTCCTAAGGGTCAGATCCACTGAGCTCACAGTGCCCACCCCTAAGTGCAATCTGTGACAGGGAGGGAAAACAGGATACCCTTTTCGAGTCTCTTTATAGTGCTCACTGGCTTCATAACTGAATACTCGCCACAAAGTCCCAGGGTGCCTTCTTTACTCTGGATCAGGGTACAATGCCAATCTCGAGTCTTGTAGCCAAATGAGAACCCTTTCTTGGTTGTTACACAAAGGGGGAAGATCCAGGCATTACAACCTCTTCAGGGTAGCGTTAAAAACCTGATTCTGCCTTCTCCCACAAGGCGTGCAATAACCTGGTTCAAATCCCACAGACCCTTCCTTGAGACTTTGGTATTCCCCCTGTCTTATCCAGACTTTCCCTTTTCAATCCCTTTGTTTGATTTGGTAGCTTATTATAGTACCCCGTAGCAATAACAATTTAGTCACAGATTATTTTTTTTGGTAACTTAATTTATGCTCTGTAGTTCCAGGGCATCCTTCCAGAGTGCCCACCCGACACTGCTTCTACTCCCAGCCTGAAGCTCCCTTCCATCGGTCTGTCTCACGACCCCATGATCCATCCAGTCTCCTGGATCACCCCCCCCAGGAGAGGGTCTGTCCTCCCTTGATGGCCCCTCTGAAATTAGAAGGGTGGCCGTGAGATCTGGCAGCATGAGAGAGCCGAGGAGGCTAGGCCTGGCAGCAGGATGTGGGCAGGTCCCTTGGGCCTCCTTCAAATCTACAAGATCTCCAGGGATTTTCTTTGTTAGGGTGCCCCTAGAGTGTGGACGTGCAATGACGCCTGTGCAGCCACACTGCTGATGTGTGCTGCGCTCCACCCCTTGATTGTGTCTGCTCCCACAGAACCCCCAGTCTCCATCGGGGGGTCGTCAAGGAGCCAAGCAAAGCCCGAAACCCATCCTGGGAGAGGAGAGCTGTCCTGTGGATGCTCAATCCTCTCCCTCATCAGCGGCCCGAGTCTGTCCCCGAATCCGGGTTGCCAGCGTGGCATGCGGTGTTGCATCCAGCGCCTCAGCCCTCAGTGCCACCAGACCAGCTTAGTTTAGTCACAAGTTAATACTGCACCTCCCACAATCGCACACCCAATATAAGAAAATCTCACTCAGGCCGGTTTTCTTAAAAACCAAATGTTTTTACTAAATAATTACTAATACAGTTACTACTATTTGTTTTACTTATTTATTGAATTATCAGAATTACAAACCTTTGAGTCAGAAGACTCATTTACAAAGGCTCCACGTCAGAAAAGTTCACAAAACATAGTGGTGCAATAGCATAATAACAAGTGCAAGAACAAATAGTATGCAATATATCAAAGAAACAGAAAGTTAAACAAGCCTATAAATACAATATACAGTCTGGAGTTTAAAAATGCACAGGTAGAACTAAGTACAAATATTAGCAGGGAGGAGCAGGAGAGACAGAGATGGGGGCAGAAAAAAAATGGAGGTACGAGAGGGGGACAGAGGGGGATGGGGAAAATAAGAGAGGTGGGGCAAATAGTACTGGAGCAATCAGAGGTGACATTGTCATAATAATAGGTGGAATGGGGTGAAGGAGGGTGAGGAACAGGAAAGCCTAGTACCAGTCGCAGCAGCTAGAGGCAAGGAGGTGCTGCCGGAGTTTAAGTTTGAAGGGGCCAGTTTTATTTATGGAAGTTACCACAGAGGGCAGACCATTCAACTAGAGAGAAGCCCTATAAATGAAAGCCCTCTGCCTCAGGGAAGTTCTACAATATGGGACTAGGAAGGAGGCTTTTGAGGAGCTTCTGGTTGACTGAGAAGTTGGGGTGGGCGTTAGGAGGTGTTGGACAGCAGGGGAAGAGAGACCAGTGGCTACCTTTCTAGCTAACAGGCTGGTTTGGTAAAAAAGTCGTCCCTCGAAATTTAATCAGATGGCTTGTTTGTACAGGTCACAGGTATGAGTGAACTGATCACAACCAGTCACAAGGCGGCACGCTTTGTTCAAGGTGACCTTAATTCTGCTTAGTGTTTTGTCTGCCACTGATCCATTGAGAATGCCATAATCGACAGTGGACATGATCAGACTGGTTACAGCCAGATGAAGGGCATCGCCTGGCATGCAAGACCTATTTCGGTAAAGAAGGCCAATCCTAGTGTTTACTGCCTTACGGACCAGGGTTATGTACTCCTGGAAAGAGAAGATGGAGTCAAGAGAGATGCTGAGATATTTGAAATTGTGTACTTGTTCCAGGGACATTAGCTGACAGTTCAAAATGTTTAGTGGAGAGCCTCTGTTTTTGTTTTGAGGGTTGACACACACCATCACTTTGTTTTTTGTAATTTAGAATAAGTTTATGATGGGAGAACCACAATTCAGATTCCGAAAAAAACTCTGAAGATCACGTTGCAGTGGGGTGGGATCAGGGTGGCTGCAGACGATAACGACATCATCTTTGTGTAATAACATCTGCCCAGAGCAGGCAAGGGGGTGGGGGCATTGAGAAAAAGACTGAACAGGAGTGGGCCAAGGAGCGAGTCTTGGGGGACTCTTGAATGGACTGGTGTACTGGAGGAGAGAGTGTTGTTAATTTTTCATCCGATGTGATCTCCCACTAAGGTAGCTGATGAACCAGGAGGTAGCGTCTTGTGAGAGGCCCAGAGCAGGAAGGAATTCAATAAGAAGATCATGATTAACCATGTCAAAGGCCTTTGTTAGGTCTATGTACACAGACTCAACTAAGTGGCCACAGTCTAGAGCTTCATGTATAAAATCTGTATATCCTAGGAGGGCAGTGGCAGTACTATGACCCTTCCTAAAACCGTGTTGTTGACGACAAAGGAGGTTGTATTTTGAGAGGTAGTCCGAGAGTTGATCCGATAAGATTCTTTCAAGGAATTGGAAATGGGAGGGAGGATAGAGATTGGGCGATAGTTACTATGGGAAGTTCTGTCACCACTCAAAAGTATATGTGTAACCAAGGCCGACTTCCATTGAGACGGGAACTGGCCTAGAGAGAGAGAGATTTGGAAGTTTGCTAAGGGGGGGATAGGACAACATCAAGGGCTAGTTGCAGAAGCTACAAATCCAGGGAATCTCCACTAAATCTGGATTTTCCCAGGACTCTGGTAAGGTAAGATTGAGCTTCACAAGGAGACCGCCCTGAAGTGAAATGAGGGATACCGGGTGGGGGGACTACTGTTGTTACCAAAAAATCTGAGGGGAGAACCCCACCAAGGTCAGAGAATGCTATATTGAAGGTATTCATGTTGAGCTGCAGATCCTAGGTAATGACACCATTAACGTTGAGCGGGTTGGGGGGGGTGATTTGGGTTTATCGGTGAGGTCCTTTATATTGTCCCAAGTGGACGAGAGGCAAGCTTGAAAGTGGTCAACCTTTTCATGTTGGATTTACGGATGCATATATTTCTGGCAGCCCTGTAGCATTGCCTTTTCGCAGCGAGACCAGTCATTAATACTTTGTGCCAGAGATTGTCTTGGGTATGCATAAGATCTAGGAGAGTCACGGGATATATGAGCCTTTCATAATATGGTTGGAGTATGGGGCGAAAATGTCACAGGCAGAGTTAAAAGTAGAAATAAAAAAAAGCTAGGGCACCATCTACATTTGAGGCAGTGTCTAAGGGTGTCCAGTCACAGTTTAGGAGGTAATCCTTGAATTGCCTCAGTGAGCCTTTTTTGAGAGAGCGTTGATGGGAGATCTTTGGGGGGAGAGGTTTGGGGAGCAGTTTGATCAGTTGCAGAGGATAGGAGAGTGATCACTTAGTGTGTCTGGTAAAACCATGACATTGTTGAGTCTCTCTGGATGGTTTGTGAGGATGAGATCAATCAGGGTACTGATACCTGTCCTATAATTAATCCTTGTGGGTGATGGCACAGCCTGTGTAAGGTTGATGGCTGCAGCGGCATCCCAGTAAGGTGTAGATGAAGGGGCAGACCAGTTTAAATTAAAACCACCCAGAATGATGACCTCAGTCTTATTGGACAACTGGGAGACACAGTCGAGTATGGAGTTGAAAGCAAGTTTAGCGTCATTGGGGGGTATGTAGACAGACATAACTATGAGTGACTTGCCCATAGTGCCAATTGCTATTTTGATAGTTAGGGCCTGAGCTCCATTACCTGGGAGGGTAGTCTAGAGTACATGCCCCTGGAGGAAGTCTCGGAGGTAGATGGCACAACCACCTCCCCTTTTGCTCAGCCTATCTTGTCCGAAAAGCACATAGCCATCCAGAGCTATGGCAGAGTCTGGTATTTTGGAGGAGAGCCATGTTTCAGCTACAGCCAAGATGTGATGTCAGGTTTGTGCTGCATTATGCAGCCTTGGAGGAGATTGTGCTTCTGCAGCAGGCTGCATGTTTACTGAGGCTATTGAGAGGCTGCCAGCATGATGACGGGTGGGATTAGGCAGTGAGAAGGGTCCTGGATTAGGGTGAACTTTGCTGGAGAGGAACTGAAGTAATAGGGCAGACCTAAAGAGAAAGCACTTCAGTAGTTTTGGTTTGACTCTCAGATTACGATATGCAGGCTTGGAATGAACAGTGGGAATAAGGAGGAAGAAGACATGGGGCAGAAGGAGTAAGGACAGGTTGATAGGAAGGTTAGGAGAGTAGGATAAAGCGCTCTGAAGCTGCGTGGCATTGTGTGTTAAGTCACTTCTGGTGCCATCCAGCTGCGTAACAATGTGGCTGCTAAATTGAAGGATAGTGGGTAGTGGGCAAGTAGCAAAAGTAAAGTGGGAATATATAGCCTAAGTGAGAGTTCCATAGTAACACATTTGGGGGAGGAGTTGGGGGTTGGGCCAAAGACCTTCTCTTAGGAGGCAATGAAGGTAGGGAGTATAAGTAAAGAGAAAAGACAGGTAGAAATTAGCCAGAGTCAATATCACAGTGGTAGGATGGCTGCCTACAGTGCAAGAGGTCGAAGGTTCAAACCCCAGGACAGGAAAGAGCGAAAAGAAGGGGTAAAAAGAGGAGGGAGAACGGGGGAGCAGGAGAAGTAGGATAGAATGGGTCAGGAGCGATTAGAAACAGTTGGTGTTTAGCTGAAGATAAGGTGGCTAAAGACTGACCCCTAGTGGTGTCTGTGTCTTCTGTTGGCACCCTTTGCAGACTGTGTGAGAGGCCTTTTGGCACCAGGCATTTCTGCTTAAAGCTGAGCCAGCATAACATTTTGTGGTGATGTACATTATGGGAGTATGTATGATTTTGTATTTCTTAGAGTTTAGAACTTGCAAATGGGAAAGTAGATACTTTATAAAACACAGTATGAGAGGTCATGTGATATGGCCACATGACCACAGCACCCAATATATCTGGGGACGGCCTTGGGTGGGAGGGTGGTTGGGGTCGCGTCAATTGGCTACACCAGTGTAAAATCAAAAGCAAAATCCAGCTGTGTAGGGACAAAGGCTGATCCAGCGCAAGTCTGTACCTGAGAGGACTGTTGCAGAAGGCAACTAAAAAGGTTTCAATAATCCTTTTGGTCACAGCATAACACACAAAATAAGTGGAAATGTACAAAAAATGTACTATACAGTTGTCTAAAGTTCTGCCTTAGTTTGTAGTGAATTGAAGTCCATAAAGAGTAAGTGCAGTCTCTGGTTTCTGGACTCAGTTTTGTGGTAGATTTGCTTCTCTGTGTGTTCAGGAGAGAGTCCTGATGAAAAGTGTGCTACATGCCCTGAGCTGAGGGCTTTAAATACTTTTGGTAACTTGCAGTGTCATCAATTATCCCAGTTCTAAAGAAACTGGTCCATTTACCTGTCAGGTGAGTCAGAGCAACTACTCCGTTTGGCCAGGAGATGTCACTGTTCTGCTGTTTCCAAAATTCCAAGAATCAAATCCAGACACACATAATTAACATGGATATGACATTCAGAGTTTGTCTTTTGAAGTCCCCTGTAGACAATTTGTACCTGTAAGACAAAATTCACATTAGGGAAAGGGGAAATTGTTTAACCAGGAAAGGCACACTAAGCCAGAGCTTGTTTCCAGGTGCGACCTCGGAGCACAAGGAAGTAAAGTGACTTGCTCAGGATCACACAGTATGCAAGTGGAAGCTGTGGGATTCAAACCCAGGTCTGGTCTGCTGGATGTCACCAGATTTGCAGCTCAGAGCCTTAGACCACTGAGCTATACTGTCTCCTGATATATATGTGTATATATATATATATATATATATATATATATATATATATATATATATATATGTGTGTATATATATATATATATATATATGTGTGTATATATATATATACACACACACACACATACTTACACCTGTCAGAATGGTCATTTGCTACTCAGTTCCTGGCTAAAACATCCTGAGCTTTGAATTGGCTTCATTCAATTAAGTTACAAGGAAGATCCTGTAAGATTTATGACTATACGAGCTGATTTTATTACCACTGGGTCATCTAGTCAGGAAATGCAATTCACTTCTTGCCAAGCAAGCTCTTTTGCAGGTTACAGGAGTATCAGCCATAATAAAAAAAAACATTCCCTTCTCTTCACATTGGCATTTACTATGTGGTGTTTTTTAAATATGTACAAGAATATAACAGAACACAACACCACACATCTGCCCATCTGACTGGCAGGGTCATAGCTTGCCACATTTACACTGTTGGTTGTGATGAATGTATGAATTTATTTGTAAAGAAGTTTATCTTGTAAAAATCTACTGCTGTCTCCCGGGGGCCCCAATGAAAATGATATGCTGCATCCTGTGAAGTTATGCTGGTTGGGAACATTTTAAATCACTAATCAATTGCATCATTTTCTTTAGAGAGCTCAGCTGTCTGTCTAACGAGACGACCAACAAGACTGTTGGATTTGTCACATTAAATTCGTAAGTACATTGATTTTGTTTGAACATATTTGCAGACATTATGTATTTACTTTGTTACTGAGATTTCTGATTTCAAGCTTTAAGAGCCTGTGATGCTTCAGAGTCATGCAGAGTTTGAGTTGCATTTCCTGTTTTATTTATTTATTGAATTTTGGTGACCGGGTAGGCCCACTGGGCCCCGGAGGTCCTTTCCGGGGCGACCCGGGAAGCGACAGTACATGACATAAAGGACAATGGAGCAATTTACAGCAACGTACAGCAAAATACAGGCTGAGGTTTACAATAAGCAACAGCTTTCAATCCATGAGGTATAGCTTTCATATTTATGGGTCAAAAATGTCATAAGTGTCTAGCTGCTAATCCTTTTGTGCATTTGCTATTGCTACAGCGACGTATAATTGATGAGACGGTACAGAGAGTTCAGAGAGTTTTAATCATCTTATTCTCTGTTACTAAGGACATTTATATGATTGTATGATATCACATATAGATATTCAGAAAGCACAAATAAAGTTTGGACCAGGAATGTATTTTCAAGCTGTTGTTCTTAGTTATAAAGAGGGGGAGAGCAATAAAGAAAACAAGCATTTGTCAACGCCGAATGTTTGCTTGTTGGCATTGGCAGTGGTAGTGTAGAAGTTACAGAGCTGCGTAATAGGAATGGCAGTGAACTATTGAACTGAAGCCAACCCCACCACCACCCTGCAGAGAGTGGCAGGCATTGGGGTGTGCCTTTGGGTCGTCAGGCATAACGGCCACACCATTTCAGTACACCCCACCCTGCAGACACTGGCAAGTGTCACGGTGTTCCTTGGGGTCTTTGGTCCTTATGCGCACCCCATTCCATCAGGAAATACTGTGAGATGGGTGCGATATAGGAGAATGGGGTGCACTTTGGGGCCGAAGAGTCCAAGGCATACCTCGATGCTTCTCACTGGCTGCAGGGTGTGGAATGGTATGAGCATTACAGGCAAGAATCCCAAGTCACACCCCTTATGCCTGTCATTCTCTACAGAGTTGGGCGTTATGGTTGGAAACCCTAATACCTCAGGCATTCGTTGGTATTTTCACTCCAGATGTTCAACATGGTTTTTTTGTGACCCCATCTCATGAACAGGGGGAATATCAGTTTCTTAGCCGAAAGCTGCTTATGCACAGCGACTACGGCATTTAGCACCACAGGTGCAAAAACATTCCGAACAGGATGTAAAAAATGACAGCTGTACTGTTCATGGGGAGGTGTAAAAAATGGCAATGTTGCAAATCTGCAGTAAAAATATTTAAAAAAATGGTGAAGTCACGAGCGTACATAGAAACTGTGCAACGCACACCCGTAATATAATTAGGTTGGAATTTTTACAGCAGATTGTCAACTCAGGCATTTGGTGCCTCTGATCATGAACAGTGTCACTCTGATTTTTCTTTATCTGTCCCGAACAATAATTTCCCACAGCGACCACGCATCTCTGCGCTGAAAGGTGTGAAAACACACTTCGCCATGTTGTGAAAAAATGACAGCTATTACTGTAAATAAGGCAGTGTGGAAAAATGCCACTGGTGAAAATCTGGACTTAAAATATTACAAGTCATGAACTTACGGTGCGTGGAAACTGTGTAATGCTCTCATAACACAGTCATTTATGGACTTTTGTCACCAAATTTTCAACATAGCCATTTAAGACCTCTGCTCATGAACAGTGTAACTGTGATTTTCTTAATCTGTCCCAAACATTGCTTTCGCACACCAACACACCAACAGCACCATTGTGCGCTACATGTGCGAAAACACATTTTGGGTGGCATATGACAAATGGTAGCTGTACTGTTCATAAGGAAGTGTAATAAAATGGCAATGTTGAAAATCTGGAGTGAAAATATTAAATTTGCATGCAAACTTATGAGCATGCATAGGAACTGCGCAACGCGTGCTCGTAAAACAGTCATTTTTAGGAATGTTTTCACCAAATTTTCAACATAGCCATTTTAAGACCTCTGCTCATGAACAGTGTCACTATGATTTTCTTAATGTGTCCCATACATTGATTTACTTTATCGACTGCGGCATTGTATAGCTACATGGGAAACACATTTTGGGCAAGATGTGAAAATGACAGCTGTACTGCTCATAAGGAGGTGTGGTAAAATGGCAATGTTGAAAATCTGGAGTGTAAATATTGAGAAATTTAGAGAACTTACGCATGAACCGCGAACGCACGCTCGAAAATCAGTCATTGTTAGGAATATTTTCACCAAATTTTCAACATAGCCATTTTAAGACCTCTGCTCATCAACATAGCCATTTTAAGACCTCTGCTCATGAACAGTGTCACTGTGGTTTTCTTAATTTGTCCGGTACATTGGTTTCGCACACCGACTGCGCCATCTAATAGATTTCTTTGACTGGGTGACCAAAGTAGTAGACCAGGGAGGGGCTGTGGACATGGCCTACCTAGACTTTAGCAAGGCATTTGACACAGTCCCACACAAAAGATTAATAGTTAAATTAACCAGCCTGGGAGTGGGTCCCAGGGTGGTAGCCTAATAAAACACTGGCTGCACAACAGGACACAGAAGGTAATTGTAAATGGAGTCCACCTGAAGAAAGAGGTGTTACTAGTGGGGTACTGCAGGGTTCAGTATTGGGTCCAGTCCTTTTAATGTCTTCATCAGTGACATTGCAGAGGGACTAGAAGGAAAAGTATGTCTTTTGCAGATGACACAAAGATCTGCAACAGGGTTGATACACAAGGAGGCGTGGAAAGGATGAAAAGGGACTTGGCAAGGTTGGAGGAATGGTCAGAAGTATGGCAGCTGGATTCAATGCAAAGATGCAAAATAATGCACCTGGGAAACAAGAACCCAGGGAAGAATACACAATGGGTGGGGAGGTAGTAACAACAACAAAAGGAAAGGGACCTGGAGTAATCATGATCAGATGACGTTAAGGTTAGCAAGCAGTGTGAGAAGGCAGTAGGGAGGGCTGGGGGTTTACTGGGATGTATAGGGAGAGGCATCAGCAGCAGAAAACAGGAAGTTGTTATCCCTCTGTACAGACAGTTGGTGAGACCCCATCTGGAGTACTGTGTCCAGTTCTTGAGGACCCCATCTCCACAAGGACATAGACAGGATAGAGGTCGTCCAGAGGAGGGCAACTAAAATGGTGCAGAGTCTGCAAGAGAAGCCATATGAGGAGAGACTAAAGGAGCTTAATATGTATACCCTAGAGGAAAGAAGGGAGAGGGGGGACATGATAGAAACTTTTAAGTACCTCAGTGGAATCAACAAAGTCCAAGAGGGTAGCATCTTTCAGAAAAAGAGACTTGCAAGAACAAGGGGACACAATTTAAAGATAGAAGGAGGGTGGTTCAGGGGCAATGTGAGGAAGTATTTCACAGAGAGGGTAGTGGATGCATGGAACAGCCTTCCTGAGGAGGTTGTGGGTCTAAAACTGGGAGAATTCAAGAATGCATGGGACAGACATAAGGCAATTCTTGTGGAGGGTAGGAAGAAATAGGCTGTTGGTTAACTAGGATCTGTGGCCTATCCTGTAGGTAGGGAAATGGGCAGACTAGATGGGCCTAGCAGTCCTTATCTGCCGTCAAAGTCTGTTTCTATGTTTCTATTGTGCGCTACATGGGTGGAAACACGTTTTGGGTGAGATGTGAAAAATGACAGCTGTACTACTCATAAGAAAGTGTGGTAAAATGGCAATGTTGAAAATCTGGAGTGAAAATATTAAAAATTTAGAACTTACTGACAGTGGAACCGCGCAACGCGCGCTCATAAAACAGTCGGGTTTTGAAATTTCCATCAAATTTTCAAATATACTTCTTGAGGCCACCTTATGAACACTGGCAGTGTCATTTTCGTTAATCGGTCCCAAGGTGATTCGCATAGTGACTGCGAAATCACCCTTCGGGCCCGAATAACGCCATGACAGTGACATCATTCATGAGAAGGGGTCCCAAAAACCCCATGTTGAAAATTTGGTGCAAAAATTCCAAAAATGCCTGAGATATGCAACAAAGTTGAAAACCCTATCTAGCCCATTATACAGCTTACCGGCATTTCCTCAGTTCGCGGTCGGCTTTGAAGAGTGCAGACGTGTTCCCAGTCCACCGAAGATCGTCGCGCTGAGGTCCGGAGGTAAGTATGGGGTGAGGGAGGTGTGGGGAGGCAGGGTGCGCAGTGGGTGGGTGTGGGTTGTGGGAGGGGGGCCAGGGAGACTACGTGGGACCGTTTTTTCTTTACAGGTGTTATTTTTGTTCCAATGATGGCGTGGGGACGTTTGCCACGCTGGGTGTGCTCCCAGCATGGCACAAGGATGGTTGGGGGGCGTTCGGCCGACAGGGATTGGGCACCCCGTCGGCCAAAGCATCGATTGCACGCTGGGGTGGGCTCCCAGCGTGGCACCCAGTACTCGGGGGTCAGGACAGTGGGTCGGCGGGGATTGGGCACCCCCATCGGTTATCATGAGTTGCCACGCTGGGGGTGGGCACCCAGCATGGCATTTGGAAAACTTTGGGGGGCGGGGCGCAGCACGGCCGGCGGGGATGAGCACCCGTCGGCTGTACAGTGTGTGCGGGGGGGGGTGCGCACGCGCGTGTGTGTGTGTGTGGGGAGCTGCGCATAGCAAGCGATATCTTATCGCTGCTCACTGAAGCATAGCTCCCACTTTGAACTGTATGCCACTGCATTTCGGAGCTTGTCATAGACAGCTCCAGGATGCATTGGCTTACAGGGGCTGCGCCTGCCAACACACTGACTGAATTGGAAGAGGCGTTGACACACCTCCGAAATCTCGGATGATGGCACTGTTTCTTGCACATGCGTGCAAGCAAACATAACAAACATAATAAATGTATCTTAATTTTTGAAGACCGGGTTTTTTTTTTTGTGCATGCATATGTGATGTATGAATGAGGGATCCACTCACTGTAGATCAAGGGAGGATGTGAAATGGTGCCGGTACATGGGGTTGAACAAAGTGGTAGACAGTAAGCCCTACCAGAGCTTCAGGCTGATGTAGCACAGCTGGACTAAGGCAAGGGAGGATGCGAAATGATACAGGTACATGGGGGGTGAACAAAGTGGTAGACAGTAAGCCCTACCTGAGCTTCAGGCTGATGTTGCATAGCTGGACTAAGGCACAAGCACCCACGGCATGTTCTTATAGTCCCCATTTATATGTCCGTTTATGTTCTTACAGCGTTGATTGCCTTACTGAGCCAAGATGTAAAACAAATACTAAAATGTCAGGTTTATTTTAGGTGACCATGTTCTTATAGTCCCCGTTTATATGTCCGTTTATGTTCTTACAGCGTTGATTGCCTAACTGAGCCAAGATGTAAAACAGATACTAAAATGTCAGGTTTATTTCAGGTGACCATGTTCTTATAGTCCCCATTTATATGTCCGTTTATGTTCTTACAGCGTTGATTGCCTAACTGAACCAAGATGTAAAACATATACTAAAATGTCAGGTTTATTTCAGGTGACCAGGATCGTAGTGGGGAGAGGGGGCAAGTGAAACAATGTCCTGAGAATGTGCTTAAGCTTATTAACCGTTGCTGTGCCGCGGAGTGATATACCGGTCCAGAATCCCTATACGTTCAAATTCTGTTTGCAGCCTAAAGGTGCTTAGCTGGATTGGCATTTACATTACTCAGCGGCAAATCTTTTTCATACTTTTTGTGATCATCGGTTAAGATATAACCACTAACTGATGACAGACACTTGGGGGCATGAAACTGTGGTACCAGCAAAGTTGCATTTGCAAAGCCCTGAATATTTATGTGTTGGTAATGAAATGAAAACTGTCAGCTGATAACATTCAGCCACTGTCCATTGCACAGAATAGACATATCACTGATAGATCTGGAGCAAAGGGACATGCACTTGCCAATAACACCACTACAGCTCCAGACACTGAAGAAAGAAGTTCATGCATTTTCATGGCTGTTAACTTTTTCAGCATTTTAAAACAGTTACTTAGCATCTGCACTAAGATGTTACACGTCGCTGAACTGAACTGTGACACCAGAATCCCTGCGATCAACATTTGTCAGCAAAAGTGAATTGAAAAAATCAATAGCTGTATAAAATGGTAAGGACATGAGTCAATAACAACATATCTGGACGAATATTTGGCTTAAAATTTGAGCACCACCATATTCCGCACCACAGCGCCAAACAGGGATGCCATTTATAATTCAGCTAATGTCAAGCAGTTTTCGAGCCATAAAAAGAATTACTGTATCAGTATGGTGGCAGCAACGGGATCAGGAAATTATGAAATAAAATGCAACAGCACCCCCGTCGGCCATATGTTGTGCGGGTGGAGGGAGTGCATGAGCACCCAGGGGTGGGCTGTTAGGCAGCTTCAGATTCGCCGGAGGAAAGGGTGGATTTGATTGTGAGCTACGGTTGAATTTGTGTTTTCTTTTTCTATACCTAGTTTTCGCTATTTTGTTAGGGCACATGTCCAACCCTAAGATGTTTAGGGTCACAAGGTGATGTGACTTCATTGAGCATCTGATTTGAGAAAGAGCTGTGTGATTCTATCTAAATGCCAGCTCATGGCAATTCAGAGAAAAAAATATTTTGAAACTGTATTACCAGACTAAGGTGCAGTTTAGTGAATTACCACACAGGGTGTGTATATGACAGCACTAAAAGGCGCATTAAAGTGCTTCAGTCATGAAAACCTCCCCACTGGCTGCTGCTGAAATGCATAGCAGTATGTTCTCCTTGTGCATTCTGGCTGTTCTTTGCTTCAGCTGCAGGTAGTACAGTACGCTCAAGTTCGTTTGCATAGGTTTTAGCAGCGGGAGTTCACATTGACAGAGTCTAGTAAGAGAAACGCTGAATTGCACATACAACGGAGTCTGAGTTTTCACATCAAATGCTGAGGTATTTTTTTCTGGAGGATTAGAACCCATGGAGTCCATGAAGGTGTGCTTTGGAGAGCTGGCGGTGTAAGGACTGTTAGGCACCCACACATTTTGGTGGTCCTGCTGTGGCAGGGAACAGTTTATTAAAGTAATGATGTGTGGTTTGTCTCTAGCTAGACAAGACTACACCATCCTATCAGGTAACCAACACAGTTGATCTGTGTGTGTGGGGGAGGGGGGGGGGAGCTGCTCACTGAAGCGTAGCTCCTCTTTTTCAGCTGTATGCCACTGCATTTCAACTGCTGTCATAGACAGCTCCAGCAGTGATTGGAGAACTGTGACCACGCCTGCAAACACACTGACTGAATTGGAAGATGCTGACACACCTCTGAAAAACTCAGATGATGGCACTATGTTTCTTGCACATGCGTGCAAGCAAATATAATGAATTATGAACAGAATTGTGTGTAAATCTTGTGTATTGTAGTTCTCCACAAGATACAGCAGGCTGTTTTTTAAGCAGTGAAAGCTTCATAAGAGGGTAGATATAAGTTTTTCCTTTTATAATAATGTAGTATAAGTGACCTACTTAATGGGCTGTGGTGGAGTAAACCTATTTTTACCCACTCATGAGGCTAAAATGCAGTACATTAGTGGCTTTGCCAGTCATGATTTGTGTCTTATTCTCACATGTGGGAATAAATATGGTTCTAACTACCTCAAAAAATCAATTCACAATCTGCACTCTAGCAGTCTTCCACTGAGCATGCTCAGACACAGGAACCGTCTTAAAGCTTGACTCCTATCACCCAACCATGTGGTCGTCTAGCTTCGCACCCACTGCACTCAGATTTTTCTTCTGATTGAAGGAACTGATCTTCAGGGGTATCTCAGTCATCAGGTGAAGAGGAATCCACACGGAAGATTTTCAGCAGTACAACTGAGTCTGCCCACGCTGTCGTCCGCTGACATCACCAAACCTATATAGGCTTAGGTGGCCCCACTCCCTGCTCAATTCTTTCCCGCTGTTGACTTGCTGGCACAGTCTCCGCGGAAGCTTTGTTGCATTTTTTACGCCTTTTTCGGCCTATGGGCCTTTTACTTAAATCTGCTTTTAAGAGATTTCTTCTTTTAGTTTATGTTGAGAGTTAATCCTTCATCTTTCTCCCATCGCTGCCACTGAGGAAAGAAGACTGCCTCCTCAGATGAGCACTGTGTCTGCTATCTTGGGCCTGACCACGACATTTCCGATTGTGAGCTCTGCTAGAAGTTTA
Source organism: Neoceratodus forsteri (assembly GCA_016271365.2). NCBI lineage: Eukaryota > Metazoa > Chordata > Ceratodontiformes > Ceratodontidae > Neoceratodus > Neoceratodus forsteri. Next base: position 891,487,685 of record CM057452.1, on the reverse strand, counting down.
ATCTGACAACCCTCAGGCAATGCAAGAAGGCTCTCGAGAAATTAATAATGGAACAGCAGGTAGCCAGCTCCGGGCAGTGGTCCTCCGCAGTCCCGGCTGCTCAGCTGACCCAGTGGCTCTTGAGAGTTCCCAGACCTCTAAGGCTCAGGACAAGTCCTCGGGGGTGGGGGGGTGTCATAAAAAGGAGCCGGGATTGCAACTTCCCTCAAGGGTGCTCCTGCTCCCTGCTAGCTTCTTCTTCGGGGGTCTCTTTGTTGGCTGCAGCTGCTCATGGGAGAACCCAACAACTGAAGCATATGAGCTCCCAGCCACCGGATAAGGAGTCCAAGAAACTGGGCTGCAAGGTGTATTCCTCAGCCACCTGTGTGGTCAGGTCACTTAATTTTTTGGCACACAGGGTGATGTATCAAAAATCACTATGGAATAAGGTCATGGACTTAGCCCGGTCACAACCTAACTCTGCTAACCAGACTGAACTGTTCGCAGTCTTTAAGTCCAGTGCTATTGTTGGTAAGCATGTCCTTAGGTGCTCATATGACTCGGCAGACACTGCTGCCAGGGCCGCGGTTACTGGAATATGCCTAAGGTGCCACACCTGACTGAATGTCTCAGGATTCTGCCAGGATCTGCAGGACGCCATCCTGGATGCCCCTTTCCAAGGGCCGGTCCTTTTTGGTCAGGAGGCCAAAAAGCTGACACCTGGATTACAGAACTCTGGTAAGGCAGTTTCTAAAGTCCACAAAATGTACAAATCTGAACCAACCACGACCAGACATCGCTCCTTTTGCAGGCAGCAGGGCCAACAAGGAAGGTGACAGCAGCAAAGAGAGGATTATAAAAGAAGAGCAACCCCCCCCCCCGCCTTTAGGAGCAAAGGGACCTAAGTGCACTAAAAACGCCAGAGCTCCCTTGCCCACTCCAACAACCTCGGCATGACTTCTTGCCTGCCTCCCCTCCTCCAGCGGAGTTGCAGGGGGAGGCAGTAGGCAGGAGATTCTGCCTTTACCTCAGCGGCTGGCCCAGTATCACCGAGGATCAGTGGGTACTCCAGATCATAGAGAGAGGTTACACACTGGAGTTCAACCAGATTCCACCAGACAACCCACCTATTCCCACCCATTGCTGTCCATCCCACGCAGGCCTTATCAGAACAAAAATCTAAGCCCTCCTGAGTAAGAAAGCGATCCAAGCAGTGCCACCATCTCAAAGAGAAAAGGGATATTACTCCCACTTCTTCCTCATCCCGAAAAAGACAGGGGACCTTCGTCCCATCCTGGACTTCAGTTAACTGAACACTTTCATCATATACAAAAGGTTCAGGATGATGACACTGCCGGGATTGCTGCCAATGCTTCACCAAGGGGACTGGCTCTCCTCCCCGGAGATGCAGGATGCCTACATGCTTATAAAGACCCTGTCATCCCACAGAAAATACCTCTGCTTTATCTTCCAGGGAGAGCACTACCAGTTCAGAGCGTTACCATTCGGCCTTTCTTTGGCACCCGGGGTGTTCACTAAGTGCCTGGCAGTAGTGGCAACAGCTCTTAGGAGGCAGGGACATTATGTTTTCCCCTACCTCGACAACTGGCTATTAACAGCTCCCACAAAAGAACAACTGTGTCGCTCACTAGAAGACACTTTCCACCTGTTCCAAGATCTGGGGATTACCTTGAACCTTCCCAAGTCATCCCCCTGGCCCACCCTGATGTTACAGTACATAGGGGCTGTCATAGACACTGTTCAAGGGAGAGCCTTTCTTTCCTCAGACAGGGCAGATCAACTAAGGGCACTGGCTCTAAGGGTCATTTCCACAAATCAGATTCCAGCCAGAATGGCACTGTAGCTGCTAGGCCACATGGCAACCACCATTGTAACAGTTCTCTTAGCTCATCTGCACATGAGAGTTCTCCAGTGGAACCTCAGGGTTCAGTGGCACCAGCGCTTGAATGACCTTGAGCAGCCAGTCCAGGTCTCCAAAGCAGTGTGTCAGACTCTGACATGATGGCTCACCCCTTCCCGGCTAGAACTCGGGGATCCCTACCAAAGCCCCAGTCCTCTGCAGATCCTGACAACAGATGCCTCGGGACTAGGGTGGGGTGCACATTTCAGGGACCATCAGACAAGAGGGACTTGGACCTCTTTGGAACGCAATCTCCACATAAACGTGTTGGAGATGAGAGCCGTTCTGTATGCATTACAGGCGTTCCAGATGATTCTCATGCCAGGGCCCCTACTGATCCAGCCGGACAACATGCCAGTAGTCTTCTACATCATCAAACAAGGTGGGGTACACACTCCTACCCCCTCTGCATAGAAGCCGTAAGAGTCTGGTACTGGGCAGTGGAGCACAACCAGGAACTCAAAGCAGTTCACGTTCCAGGAGTTCAAAACACCCTAGCCAATAGCCTCACCCGCTCTCGGTCTGAGGCTAACAAATGGGAGCTACTGCAGGACGTAGTAGAAGACCTTTTCGAAAGGTGAGGCCTTCCTGAACTGGACCTCTTTGCATCCCCACTCAACGCCAAACTGCCTAATTTCTGCTCACTAGATCCAGGGCCTGGTGTTTTCTGGCGAGACGCGTTGTCCCTTTCTTGGGCAGGGAGGTTTCTGTATGCCTTCCCTCCCTCCCTTCCCACTACTTCAAAGAGTGTTACTCAAGCTACAAGCGGAATGAGCTGTCATGATTCTCATAGCGCCATTTTAGCCTGAACAGATTTGGTTCCTGTTGCTCCAACAGCTGGCGTCGGAACCTCCAATTCCCTTACCCGTGTCTCCTTGCTTGCTCTCCTAGTAACAGGGAACTCTAGTACACCTGAATCTTCAATCTCTGCACCTGTATGCATGGCTCCTGCAGACCTAGTCAGGGACAGAGATGGGTTGTCTTCAAGGGTAGCGGAGGTCCTAGTGGCCACGAGGAAACCCTTGACTAGGGCCACATATGCCATGAAATGGAAACGTTTCTGCCTGTGGGCATCCTTTCTCCTGGATCCTTTCACCTGCTCAGTAAATTCGGTCCTGGATTACCTTCTTTCCTGTCTGACAAGGGTCTCAGCTATTCATCCATAAAGGTACACTTTTTCTGCACTGTCAGCTTACCATGTACCTATGGAGGGCAGGACCCTGGCACAACTGGATTTGTCCAAGACCTTTTTGTGTGGTTATTATGCATATCAAGCTTCCCAGGAGGGACCCCATTCCCCCATGGGATCTTTTATTTATGTTAGAAAAGCTTATGTTGCCTCCCTTTGAGCCAGCCGCAAGTTGCGAGCTATGCTTCCTATCTTGGAAAGCATTATTCTTGTTTGCCATTACTTCTGTCCATAGGATTTCTGAGCTTCAGGCTCTGATGTGTAAAGAGCCTTATTTGAGTTTTCACAGGGATAGGGTATCCCTGCGTACCAATCCTAAGTCTCTCCTGAAGGTAGTGTCCAAGTTCTCGCTCAACCATGACAATTCAACTTCCAGTTTCTTACCCAGAGTACTCAAACAAATGGGAGGCCTTGTTGCATACTCTGGATGTTCACAGAGTTCTTCGTTTCTACAGAGATCATACTTGCTCTTCTAGAAAGACAGACCAGTTGTTTGTCTCCTTTGCCCGAAGAATATTGGGGGCACCGGTGACTAAGCAGACATTAGCCAAATTGTTGGTCAGTTGTATAGATTTTTGCTATCAGAAATATGACAAGCCTTTACCAGGACTGGTCAAAGGTCACTCCACTAGGGGTGTTGCCACTTCTTTTGAATCCCTAACGAATGTCTCCGCAGCGGATCTTTGTGCAGCTGCTACTTGGAGTTCAGTTCACACCTTTGTGAAGGACTACAGTCTGGACATTGCTTCAAGGAGGAGGAGGAGGACAGGTTTTGGCCTTGCCGTCCTCCAGGGACTGCTCTCTTAGGGGTACCAGTGATTTCCTGATGTTTATAATCACTGCCCTTCTGACCTGGATTCTGTCCTTGTACTGCTTGGGACTCTGTCTTAACGGTGTTACCTACTGCAAGAGCTCTATCTCGAAGTGAGATAGTACATTTATGTAAGAACTTACTGTAACAGTAGATCTTCAAGAAGAGCTCTTGCAGCAGGTATGCTTTCCCTCCCACCTTCCTCTGGGGTTATGTAACTGTCCTTATCTCTGGGGGATGTGAGAACCTCCTCGGTTCCTCATCCTTTATGCTAGCCAGGTCTCCGGCAGGTGAACTGAGGTGGTACCGTGGGACTGCCCCTTTATATCATGGGTGATGGGGGTGTGGTCGACAGCAGGGGGGTGGTTCCCCGGCTCAGACTGCTAGATAGAATGTTTATGTGGGATCCTAGTGCCTGGTAGCATAGTCCTACTGATGTTGCCTGCTGCAAGAGGTCTTCTCGAAGATCTACTGTTATGGTAAGTTCTTATGTAACTGTACTTTCTGCCTCCACCGGTTCTGCCCGTTTCTTCTCCTCTTGCCCTACCACCACTGATATCTCCAGGAGTGGCTGTTGGCAGTAGTATCTCCCTACATCTTTCAGAATGGAGAGAGATTTTTTTTTATTTAGTTTGTGTTTACCAGGTAAGTGCACTAGCCATAGCAACGACTATTTTCAGGCATGACCCAGGAGGGTACAGTACAACCACAGAGGCAAACATTACAATATAGATTTGGCATTGTTGATAATAAACAGAAAACATAGTTACTGACAAGGTAGATACATCAACAGTGTAGGGAAAAGATATGCAGAAAATTAGTTCATTTTCAAGGCTAGATCACAATAATTGATTTGAGGAAAAACAAAGAAACAATTGCAAGTATTATAGTATCAAATTGGGATTGCAATGGATATTTAAGGGAGGGATAAGAGTAAGGGAGTAGAAGTAAGAGGCCAGAATAGGGTTGAGGATGATCACCACAGGCGAATGGGTCCTAGAGATAGTTGCATGAGGGCATGCTCTTGAGGTTTTACAAACTCCTCCAGTGCATCCTTCTCCTCCTCATTCTAGCTGTCCTCTAGGTCACTTAGCCCTTCTGAAAGAGAAAATACAATCTCTGATACAAAAACGTGCCATAGAATCTGTTCCTTTTTATCAACGGAACAAAGGGGTCTATTCCAGATACTCCCTGGTTCCCTGATGGACAGGAGATCTGAGAGACCTCAACTTCTGCATAAAGTACGAGAAGGTGCACATGGTCTCCCTCCAGGTCTTAATCCCCCTATTATACAATGGCAAGAAAGAATGCTGGAATCTGATTGATTGGTCAGTGCCCACCTTCAACAGTGAGGTTTTCTCAGCATAACCTCACTGTATGAAGATTGGGCACAAATTACCACAGCAAACTTAAAAATATCGGTCCGGAGACTAACCACAATTCCTTTACTGTCCCGCTTTGCCACTGAAGTGCTATGCTGAGAAGACACGTTATAGCTCCTGCCACCGCCAACATTATAATTTTCCCGATCCTTGCCACAGTAGAAAAAAACAACTCACCAACTCTAACCTTTTTTCTTCATTTGTACAATAAATTTTCTCAACTTCCAACCCAAATGGCTGCTACACACACACACTCGCTTCTGTGAAAGCAGGGAAGTATGCACGACCTGTCTCCACATAAAGCCGCACGAGTGATTGTGGAAATGAGAAACATTCACCTAACAGTCCTTCTGTACAAAGCAAATCAATAAAGTCCCCTTCTCAGAACCTTCGGGCAGTTACCGACCCATTTCAGAACCCCAGAAGTCCTGCTCTAGTTGTCTCCCTCTTATTCAAATACGAAAGTCTTGACCACCGGCTCTCATCTGCTGCCTCAGTCCCTGTTCCAGGATCATCTGGACATAACATGTTCAGGGTCACAGAGACTGATGGCACAGGTAACCCCCCTCTGAAATTCGCAATATAAAAAAACTTCTTCATGGAGCAAAACAAAGAGAAAAACACGTGTTGGGGAGAACCAGAGGAACAAATGGAGCCTCTTATATACCAGCAGCTCCACCTACTCATCAAAAGTGAACTACGTTTTGTTCTTATACCTCCACATTAATAAATGAACTAAAAATGTGCACACAAATGCTTTTTAATCTCTTTTTTTTTTAAAATAAATGAGCCATTGCACAATAGCAATAATGCATGACAGGCTGTGCTGGGATAACCTCACTTCTGGGGTGTTGGATGTACTCGGCCTGCGGCCTTGTCCCCACCCACCCCATGTGTGAGGTTATCCCAGCACAACCCACACCCTGTCATGCATTATTGCTTAACTACAAGAATGGGGTTGGTTGTGCTCCCTAGATATGAAGGATGCTTACCTTCATGTCAAAATCAGGAAAACTCACAGTCAGTATCTCCGATTCATGACCGGCCCGGTGGCGCTGAGGGTTGATGCACTGGATGCCACACCTTGCGCCACTCTGGCGACCCGAGTTTGGGAGCGAGCTCAGGAGCCAGGGGTCAGCAGGGAGAGATTGTATTGAGCGCCCGCTGGGCTGCTCTCCAGTCCCGGGAGGGTATTTGGGAGTCCAAGTTCTGTGGTCCTGGTGGAGATCGGGGCCCGTAGCGTGCATGTATGTAATATGCCTGGACGAAGGCAGCATTGCCATGTGCCTTACAGCGTCTTGGGGGTGCACGTGTAGGGAGGGAGTGGGCGGAACAAGAACACAGGAAAAACCTGGTGCCAAGGATCAGGCGACGGCACCTTTCCTCCATGCCCAATGCCGAGTTTCCTCGACTGGCCTTAGATTTCCTACCCAGCCCCCTCGTCCAATGCCAGAGTCTGACGTGTAAGAGCGCCCCAAGTTGGTGGAGGGCGACCCTTCCCGGATAGGGTTAGCCGGGGTACTGGCATGGCGAGGAGGGGAGAGAGAAGGCACAGTTCGGGATTCACAAGCGGGCAGGACAGCGGATGGGCTGCCTGAGAGAGAACCTCGGGGCCGTGACAGCAGGGAAAAAGAATTGAAAAAATATATATATCTACGATTCATGCCTGAGGTGGAGCATTATCAGTTCAAAGTATTGCCCTTTGGCATATGCTCTGTGCCATGGGTCTTTTACCAAGAGCTTTGCAGTGGTGGCAGCAACCCTTCGCAGGGAAGGACTGTATGTCTTCCCGTATTCTGGACAACTGGCTCTTAAAAGTCAGTTCCAGCTTCTAAGTACCATCTCTTACACACTGCTTCTCGAACGAGACAACTATTCAATGACTTAGAAGTCACAGTGAATGTCCTGAAGTCAGTCTTAGCACTGTGCCAATGCTTGCAGCATATAAATGCAGTCTTGGAGACTACCAAAGAGAAGGTCTTCCTCCCCCTCGACAGGGCAGAACACCTCACTGCTGAAGCACAATTTTTATTTTTATTTTTTTTTTACATTATACTTTATATCACCTCTGCTGCTGGGGTGTTGTCTATGGCCCCCAGTCCGGCTTTTGACCTCACAGCCCCGCTCCAACTCCATGCTTTACCTCTTCCTCCGGGCTACATAGCGTTCTTCGGCTGGCAGTACACAACCACCACCGCAGAAGCCGGGGGTCCAGATAAGGGGAGATCCAGAGTCTGAAGTCAGGTGGCACCGCCAGACCTGCCCTCATGTAGCGCGCCGTGATTTGTTTTTCGTGCTTACCCCCTACGCGCGTGGCTGTGCAATGACCTCAGTATGGAGAAATCTGTAGATGTCAACCACGCGTCCTCGATGTGCTCCCAGCATCGGTAGTACCTCCGGCCTCCACCGGAGGTCACTGTTGCCCCAGGATGCCCTGGATCCCACCCCAGGGAAAGGAGAGCTGTCCTCCGGATGCTCAATCCTGCCAATCCCCAGCACCCGGGCTAGTTCCCAAACCCGGATCGCTGGCATGGCGCTAGTTGTGGCATCCGGCACCTCAACCCTTAGCACCACCGGGCCAGTTGCTCTAGCACAATTAATACAGCAGTAATCAGGTCCCAGCTAGGTCTTTTCTGTGCCTTCTGGGACTCATGGCAGCAGCCATTGTAGCAATGCCTCTGGCTCGCTTACATATGTGGATCCCACACACTGGATTTTAAGGGTACAATGTACAGAACTGATGGATGATCTGGACCAAAGAGTACTTGCCCCAATTATGCAAAGCTCTGAATTGGTAGATGGACTGCTTTACCAAGTTGTTGACCTCAGGAGTGAGGGACTATGCGTCTTCCCTTACCTGGGTGACTGGCTCATAAAAGCTCCTTCCAGGGATCAACTTTTGCAGGCCTTGGAGAGGGCTCTCCAGTTGTTCCTCTCCCGGGGCATTACTGTCAGTCTGCCCATGTCTGTCCTGGTTCCATCTCCAAGATTGCAGTACATAGGGGCAGTCCTGAACTCAGTGCAGGGGAAAGCCTTCCTGCCCAAGAGCAGGGCGGATTGCCTCATAGCCCAGGCCCAGGAGATGGCCAACAGTTGTTATGTTCCCACAAGGCTGTACCTGTGGCTCCTGGGATTGATGGTGGCTGCCATCTCTACTGTGCCATTGGTCAGGCTACATATGCATACCGTCTAGTGGACTCTCCGGGTCCAGTGGGACAAACGCTTGGACAACCTGGATCAGTTGGTCTTGCCTCCTTCCTGGTTCACAGAGTGCTCCAGTGGTGGATGAAACCCCAAAATCTGCTGCAGGGTGTCCCATTTCAGATTTCAACCCTTCAATAGATCCTCACAACTGATGCCTCCAATTTAGGCTGGGGAGGCCATCTGTGTCTCTTCCAGACCCAAGGTTCTTGGTCCCAGACCAAGACATCCCTGCATATCAGTGTCCTGGAAATGCAGGCAGTTCTGTATGTCGTGCAGACTTTTCAGAACCACCTCTTTCCAGGGTAGTTGTTGATTCAGTCAGACAACCTCAGTGTGGTATTCTGCATCAACAAGCAGGGGCGAACACATTCATATCCCTTATGCAGGGAGACCATAAGAGTGTGGTACTTGGCATGGACCTCGGCCTCCTTCTATCAGTGGGTCATGTTCCCAGAGTACTGAACACTCTGGTGGACAGTTTCAGCCGGACGCCGTCCAGCATGCACGAGTAGGAGATCCTCTCATCCGTTGCAGAAGATCTATTCGTCAGATGGGAGCATCCAGAATTCCCCACTCAAAGCAAAACTGCCCAATTTCTGCTTGCTAGATCCAGGGCCTAGAGTTTTCTGGTAAGATGTTGCTCCTCTCCTGGAACAGGAGGTTCCTTTATGCCTTCCCTCCCTTTCCTCTGAGCCAGAGAGTGCTCATTAAGCTCCAAATGAAGGGGGCCAGTATGATTCTTGTGGCACCATTCTGGCCTTGGCAGATTTGGTTCCCTGTGCTGCAGCAACTGTTTGTAGAGCTTCCAGTTCCTCTTCCAGGCTGCAGGAACTTGCTGGCCGAGGCTCAGCTGACCCTGGTCCATCCCAACCTCAGGTGCCTCCACCTGCATTCCTGGCTCCTGAGAAAGTAGCCATCGCCAGATTTGGAGTTTTCAGCAGGGTGGCAGACGTCCTGGTGGCCACTCACAAAACTTCCACTTGAGACACCGATGCTATGCAGTGGAAGAGCTTTGCCATCTGGGCAACAAAACATAGTTTGGCCCCTTTCACCTGTCCAGTGAGCAACATCCTGGATTATCTGCTATTCCTGTCTGATTCAGGCCTCAAATAATCCTCCCTCAAGGTGCACCTTTTGGCTATTTCAGCCATTCATGAGTCTGTGGGTGACCGAACTGTAGGGCAGCTGAATGTTTCCCTTACATTCCTACGGGGCATCCTTCATCTGAAACCCCCAATCCATTCTCCTGTCCCAGCTTGGGATTTTAATTTTGTTATAGAGAAACTAACCCTGTCTCCTTTTGAGCCAATCGTGACCTGTGAGTTACGCTTTCTTTCCTTGAAAGTATTATTTTTTTAGTTGCTATTACTTCTGCTTTAAGAATTTCAGAGCTTCAGGCTCTCTGGTGCGAGGAGCCTTATTTGATTTTTCACAAAGACAAGGGTGTCTTGGCGCACTAATCCTAACTTTCTCCCTAAGATGGTGTCTGAGTTTACAATTAATCAATCTATCCACCTTCCTGTTTATTTCCCAGAGCATGCAAATCCAGGGGAAGCACTGCTCCATATGTTAGATGTGCGCAGAACTTTGAAGTATTACCTGCTCCGAACCAAGGAATGCAGAAAGTTGAAGGAGCTGTTTTGTTTTTTTGCCCCAGGTAGAGAGGGCATTCAGGTTTCTAAGCAATATTTATCTAGATGGTTGGCAAATTGCATTGTGTTTTGCTACAAGAAGTATGCAAAGAATTGCCTAGAGCAGTTGAATCTCATTCTACAAGAGGCATGGCTACTTTGTGGCTTGTTTCTGAGGGACCTCAGCTGCTGACATTTGTGCGGTTGCCACCTGGAGTATTTTCCATACTTTTACCAAGCACTACAGTCTAGACATTGCCTCTAGTTACTGTGCAGGATTTGGCAGGGTGGTGCTGCACAGCCTCCTGTCTTAAGTTTATGGCTGACCCGCCACCCAGACTGTCTGCTGCACCGTTCACTGCTTGGGACTCCTTCCTGCGGTGTGAACTGATGATCGAGATACCCCTCGAAGAAGCTAGAACAGTTACGTAAGAAGTTACCGTAACAGTAGATCTTCAGGGGGATCTCAGTCATCAGGTCTGTTTTCCCTCCCACAACTCCCCTCTTGGGGGTTTCCTTTCTAGAACTGGCTATCTGCTGTATCCAGCCTTCTGTCCAGGCTTGGGCACCTCTCTCTCGCTGTCTGTCATCAGTTCCCCATGGCATGGGCTATGCACCCTTTGTCTCCAGAAAGAACTGAAGAGGGAGCTGGCCCGCTGACGCCTTTATAGGGTTGATGACATCAGCACACGTCGACAGCTTGGGCAGCCCTAGTTGGTACTGCTGAAAATCATCGTGTGGATCCTGTTTCACTGACTGAAGTTCTTACAGTGTGACCTGATAAATCAGATCCCCTCAAAGAGCTACTGTTACCGTAAGTTCTTGCATAACTTTTCTATCTTTTGCCTGCAGGCATCACGGGGCTACAGGACAAAGAGGAGTTAAACTCACAGTGAAGGTACATGGGCCCATCTCTGCCTCACTTCCCTTGCTGGAAGCCCGTAGAATTTCTGGGCCCAAATGACGTCAGATGCATGGGCACTATAGATACTGGCACTAGGTTATGCAATACAATTTGCGACAGTACCCGCAAAGGGGCATTTCCTGCAGTCCACTGTGCCAAAAAGACCCAGTGAAGAGACAGGCAGTGTCTCCAACCTTGTATCACCTCTGACAGATTGGGTCAGTTTTCCAGTGCCCCCCAGTGAGGAAGGTCAGAGATTGTACTCAAGAAGTCCGGGGTTGGGGGGTTGGACCATTTCTGAATCTGAAACACCGTCTGCCACACAAACTTCAAGATGGAGTCCCTGCGGTCAGTCATAAGGGCTGTTCAGCCACGGGATTGTCTAGCATCCATAGGCCTGAGGGATGCATATTTCCACATGCCCATTCCCCAGTCTCACCAAATGTTTTTGAGGTTAGCGATTCAGGAACAGAATTTCCAGTACATGGAGCTACCCTTTGGGTATGCAGCAGCACCCAGTGTGTTCAGATCCCACGAATCCCTCACTTTTCACCCCAGGAGTCCTTTAGCATCAGTAACATTAGCAGTGAGCTGACCAGGAAGTACTGCACCGGAGGTGGAGATTATGGTAATGAGTTTATGAATTAGCCAGTTAGAGAAAGCTTGAGGGTGTGTTGAGCAGATGCTGTGTAGAAGGCACTAGAATTTTTTCTCCACCTAACTGAGCAACACTGCCTCTGGGGTGCTTTCTCTCTTGGCCAAGGAAAATGTTTTGTACTTCTTGGTAACTATAAGTTTTAGTCTATTTATATTTTATAGTGTGCTGAGTAACTTTTTCTTGTGTTTTAGCGGTTCCCCTCTGTTACTGGGAACCGCATTTTTCGGCCAGTTCCGCAGTTCCTTTTCTTTATTTTCTAACTAAAATTTATTTGAGATTTGGTAGCCAGGTAAGATCGCTGAGACATTTACAGTCCCTTTTTCAGGGTCAACCCAGGGTACAAAGAAGCAATACAGATTGTACAGAGATACAGTGCAGTATAACAGCAAACAATGACAGTAGCTACAGTAGTGTAAGGCTAGACAATGACACCATGGTTACATTTCTATAGGTAGGCTATGCAAAGGTAGTTTACAATATCTGCCACATTAAAGCATTAAGAGCTGTCTGTTAAGGTTGACAGGCTAGGGTGGGGAGGAGTGGGAGCGAGAACGGAGTGAGGGGGTAGAGGTCAAGCAGAATAGGCAAGGTAGGCGGCTTCAGTGGAAGCAAAAGCAGGAGAAGGAGGCTGCAAGGAAGGCAAGCAGGTTGGACTTGAAAAGAGGAAGAGAGAGACGGGTTAGGACATGAGGAAGGAGGGAAGGAGGGAGTTCTAGTCAGAGACAGCAGCAAAAGAGAAAGCCCTCCTGGTGAGGGAAAGGCGAAGATTGGGGAGGACTAGCAGGGGAAGGAAGGAAAAGCGGAGGGAGCAAGGTGCTTGCCTTGGGAAAATCAGATCTCTAAGGCAGGGGGGAGTAAACAGGTGGACAAGTTTAAACATGAGACACATGGAGAGGTATTTCAATTTAGTTTCATAGGGTAACCATCCTAGGGAGGAAAGAGAACATCACAGTAGTGAGATCGGCAGTTAAATCCCAAGGCGAACCTACCAATGGTAGGCCTGGGAGAGGAGGGTGAGAGATGAGATATTAGCAGAGAGTAGCAGGGGGGCTTCATAGGTTAGGAGGGGAATAAGGGAAGAAGAGGCAATTCTTAGGCAGGAGGCAGAGGTGAGATATGGGGGAATCCGATAGAGTAGGCCAAGCTTCCGATTCATGGTTTTAACTATATTGGAGATATGAATACTGAAAGAGAGCGAAGGTTCCAGGGTGAAGCCCAAATATTTGCAGGGAGACACTGTCACAAATGCACTGAGCAGGTCAGGCCCTCTGTTCCCACAGTGCCAACCTCCGAGTGCAGTAATGTGAACAGGTAACAGACAGGGTAACATCCCTGTCTGCTTGTGGGTCTGAATCAGCTTTGCTCTCAAGTTCTGGGGGGTTCAGACTGTGACCCTTATGCTAGCGTACTCCAAATGTACAGGCTTAAATAATCTGCTCTTCGGGGTGCCATCTTCTACCTAAGGGCACCTAACCAGGTATCCAAAAATGAACCCTTAAAACTCTGCAATAGACCTTAGGTATATTCTTACCTTTTCCCAGTTTGGTAACACCATCAAGCCCTTCAGAACTGCTGTCAACTTAACCACGCATGCATCACATGCAAAAAGAACTTCGAAGACACACCCAGGCAGTCTTTTTAAATATAAAGGGTACTTTATTTAAAGATGATAAAAGCATGAAAAATGTAAACACAGAACAATATATCAGAGTATACAATCACATAAAAGAAAACAAGGAAAAGTACAAACAAAAACTCCTACCACAATACAATTAGACTTTAAATAGAAAAAGTATTACCTCTATAGTGCTTATAGTTAAATCTTGTTTCTTGAGAGCCCAAAAAGACATGTGTCTAAGATCAGACACAAGTCCCAGGTTAAACTGTGTCTCTCTCGCATCCCTTTGATGAGTCATCTAGCTCCTCCTTTTAGAATACACAAATAGGATGTCCTATCTGGAGTTATATTAAATGATGTGACTTCAGCAAAACTAATTTCCCAAATTATAAGTCTGTGATTTCACAGTTCCTTCTCTTTGATCTTTGAGCAGTTCCTGTTCCCAGGGCACAGCAAAGATTTTACAACTTTTCACACCATTGGTATAGCATATTTCAAACAACATGAAGTCTTGCTATATTATGACATATGCAGTATAACCCCAGGTTAGAACTGCTCCGGAGGTGAAAGAGTTAACTTTCCATGCAGGGCATGGAATCTTGAGCGTGAGCTCTGTTGAACACTCTGTCTGTTGTAGCTCAAACTTAAACTGTCAGATTCTTTACTCCACCTCACTGAACAGTCGCTCCGGAGATTCCTCCTGCTGCTCAGTTCGTTTGTCGGTTTACAGTGTAATTCTCAGTTTATTTTACCGAAATTTAACCGCAATCGTTGGTTCAAGCTCTGTCTGTGGTATTGTAAGTAATAGATAGGCTTTTGTTTATTTTCTTCTGTGTTGAACTTGTAAACGTCTTTTCGGTTCGGTTTGAACCGATCAGATTGGGTTTAAAATTACTTTCTAGTCCTTTAGAGTGCGGTTCCCAGTTCTTATCGGTTCTAAAAAAAAAACGGATTTTATTACTTTTTTTCCATGAACCGGGTAACGGTTAACCGATAAGAGAGTCTTGTTTACGGATTGCCATTAACAGGGCAAGTTTTGGTTAGGCTGGTACTATGTCTGAGAAACCCAAAAGAAAACCGACCCACTGGGTTTCAGCATCAGGGTTTCTGTGGGAAAGCTTTACTAAGGCTGGACCCACACACCACTTGTGTATATTGTCTGGGGTTTGACCACCCCAATGCAGACTGCCAGATTTGTAAGAATTTTCCTGCTGCCACCGTGGAAAAGAGAGTTGGTAGGCTCAGGAAGGGAGGCCAAAAGTCCGCTGACCCGGATGTCCAGCCCGGTTCGGTTCCAACCGAACCTGAGGGAGTGCCCTCTGACCAGGGTGATACTTCCTCTGGCAAACGAAGAGCCAACTCTGAGGAGCCGGTTCCAACTAAAAGGACTAGAAGGTCAACTAGTTAGGGGCCAAAAGTTCTTTCTCCAACCGCTGAGGAAATAGCCAAAGCTATTCAAATTGTCCAGTCTCTTTCCCCAGTTCCGTCCGAACCGACACCATTAGGGAAACGCTCGGTTCGGACAGTTCCCTCGGTTCAAGATTATGATTTTGAGGATTTTTATGAACCGGAGGAAGGGGAGGAGGGGTATGAGGAGAGTGAATGTGATTTTGAAAGTCTGGATGTGCCCATTGAACCGGACATCTCTCCAGACAGACCCTCAGGAGTGTCCCCTCCCAGGCTATCTGAGTCCCCTTCTCATTTTCTGTTTTACAAGAAAGTTGCTGAGACTCTGCAACTCCCTGTTGAGGAAGCTGTTGATCAAGAAGAGCCTGATTTTGTGGAAATGATGGATATTCCAGAGTCTAGGAGACCGTCTATTCCCTTGTACAAATCTTTTAGGAAACAGACAGTAAAAATTCTGAAAACTCCTCATTCTATCCTCCCTGTGGATAAAAGGATGGACAAGAGGTATGCTTTATCAGGCTCTGATACGGAGTTCCTATCCCAGCAGTGCAGCCATGTGGGGGTAGTGCAGGCTGCAGCCTGTGACAAGGCTAATATTCCTCTAGCCTCTCACCGTCCTGAAAAGGATTCCTGGAGGATGGATGCCATGGCAAAGAAACAGTACATGGCAGCATCTTTGGGACTCAGACTGGCAAATTATATGGCTTATGCAGCTAGGTACCAGAAATCCAGGTGTGATACTGTCCTGGCCCTAGCAAAACAGGCCCCTGACCAGCTTGCCAGGGAGCTGGAGCAGGTGGCTGCGGATGGTATTGAGGCATCCAAGGTGCAATTTCATGCTGCAGTAGACTCTAATGATGTTTCATCAAGAGTCATGGCTGCATCTGTGTCTCTTCACAGAATGGCTTTGCTCAGATGTATCGGGCCCTGTCACAGGATACCCAGTCTAAGGCTATGGATTTTCCTGTTGTGGGCAATTCTCTGTTTGGGGAGCAGACAGAGAATTATATGAAGAAATGGATGAGTATAGGACCACCTATAGGAGTGCACAGGCCAAAGAAAGGCAAGTCACTCCTCAAAGGCAGCATGTCAGGGGCAGGTCTTTTCATAGGCCTTTTACCAAGCCCAGGCCTCTCTTCTGCTTATGCCCAGAGAGGGTTCTTTAGGGGCAGAAGGGGTTCTGTAAGCCTGCTTCTACCCTCAGCCCAAAGCCCCTGCAAAACAGGCTCCCTGATGGGGTGGCCAGGGCCGATTCTCCACTACCGGGGCAGGCTGGCTTACTTTGTCCAGGACTGGAAGTCTTTAACATCAGACAAGTGGGTCCTGGAAGTAGTAAGCCAGGGACTGGTTCTCAGCTTCAAAAAATTTCCGAAGATGAGAGCCAGGTCTTTTCCATCTGCAAACCCATCAGAAGCACTTGCCCTGGAAGCAGAAGTTTCTTCCCTCCTGGCTCTCAGAGCCATGGAAAGGGTTCCACCCATACACCAGGGCAAAGGGTTGTACTCCAGTTACTTTCTTACCCCAAAAAAGACAGGAGAATGGCGGCCCATCCTGGATCTCCGGTATCTAAACAAGCACCTTTTAAAACCAAAGTTCAAAATGGTGACCCTGGGGATTATTTTACCCTTTCTAAGGCCAGGGGACTGGCTAGCCTCCCTGGACCTCAAGGATGCCTACTTCCATGTTCTCATCAGAAGCTCCCATCGAAAGTACCTCAGATTCGAACTGCCCTCAGGCTATTACCAGTTCAGAGCAATGCCCTTCGGCCTCACCTTGGCCCCGAGGGTGTTCACAAAATGCCTGGCAGTAGCAGTTGCTCATTTAAGAAGGCAAAAGAGTGCCATCTTTCCTTATCTGGACGACTGGCTCATTGTAGGCCACTCTCCAGAACAGGTCAAACTACACTTACAAGTAACCCAGCAGCTGTTTACATCTCTAGGTTTCCTTCTCAATCTTCCAAAGTCAGTTCTGGAGCCTGTCCAGCTTCTCACCTTCATAGGCGCAGAACTGAACACAAAAGAAGCCAGAGCCTTCCTTCCTCTGGAAAGAGCAAGGACCCTGGTGTCTCTGGCCTCTTCTTTCACCCTGCAGGTCTCTCGACCAGCAAGGCATTTTCTACAGCTCTTGGGGCACATGGCTGCTTCTACAGCAGTAGTGCAGGGAGCGAGATTTCAGATGAGGGACATTCAGTTCCATTTGAGAGCCTTTTGGTCTCAAAGGACAGATCCCCTAACCAAATTGATTCCAGTGACTCGAACCCTGATCCAGGCCCTTCAGTGGTGGCGGCAGGATCAGAACAATCTGAGACAGGGGTTCCCTTCACTCCCAGTCTCATTCCTTGACCCTTACTACAGATGCATCCCTCTTGGGGTGGGGAGCACATGGGCACCTTTCCAACCAGGGCTGTGGTCCCTTTAGGAGTCTCTGCTCCACATCAATTTGCTGGAACTCAGAGCATTTTTTCTAGCACTCCAGGTTTTTTCCACATCTGTCCAGAACAAGGTTGTTCAGGTCAGAACAGACAATACCACTACAATGTGGTACATCAACAAGCAAGGGGGCACTCGGTCTACGGCCTTGTGCACCGAAGCAATGAAGTTGTGATCTCTGGCTTATTCTCTGAACGCCTCCCTTACGGCAGTTCACCTCCCAGGCAAGGACAATGTCCTAGCAGATGCTCTCAGCAGGATTTCCCAGGGCCATCACGAATGGGCACT
Source organism: Neoceratodus forsteri (assembly GCA_016271365.2). Classification (NCBI taxonomy): domain Eukaryota; kingdom Metazoa; phylum Chordata; order Ceratodontiformes; family Ceratodontidae; genus Neoceratodus; species Neoceratodus forsteri. Next base: position 891,470,264 of record CM057452.1, on the reverse strand, counting down.
GGACACCTAGTACTGGAGGTAGATTTGCCAGATGGGGCACCCCACAAATAGATCTCTTGCAGCCCCAGACAATCACCAACTTCCCTTTTTGCTGCAGGCCCCATTGTTGGGCTCAGTCCTCTGGAAGCCTTCCTCCTCAGTTGGGAAGGAAGTTTCTATGCTTTTCCCCTTCCCCTTCTTTTCAAAGTGCTTAGTCAGAATCAGATCTCAATCCTGCAAGATGATCCTGATTGCTCCAGATTGGGCCAGGCAGCCCTGGTACCCACTCCTCATGTCCTTAGCAGTCCACCTCCCCGTGTCTTCCCAGGAATCACAACCTGTTAACCTGTGCCCAGGGGAGAGTTTGGTATCCGAACCTCAAATCTCTCAATTTCAAGGCATGGCTCTTGAAGAGTTAGAGTTTGCTGACCTACACCTTTCCCAAGGTGTATTGGATATATTGAAGGCTTCTAGGAAGCCTTCCACCAGGGCTACCTATAATTAAAAATGGAAGAGATTTTCCATATGGTGTGCTGGTAAACATATTTCCCCAGAATCTGCTGCTGTGCCCACGATCCTGGATTATTTGGTGCATTTGAATTCCTTGGGGCTGAGACCAGCTACCCTAAAAGTGCACTTGGCAGATGTGTCTGTCTTCTTATCAGCAGGTAAGCCCTCTTCTTTATCAGCTCACCCTGTGTTCTCCAAGTTTTTTAAAGGGTTGCTTCACACCAACGCCTGTTCAGGGACCCTGCCCCTGCTTGGGATCTTAATATTTGCATCGCTCAGCTTATGCAACCCCTATTTGAGCCATTGTCTTCAGCAGAGCATAAGTACTTGACTTGGAAAACTGTTTCTGGTAGCCATCACCTCTGCCAGGCGCATAAGTGAGCTACAAGCTTTGTCAGTGGAGCCTGATTTTATCTCCTTTCATAGAGATAAGGTGGTCCTCAGGACTAACAAGAAGTTTTTGCCTAAGGTGGTTTCAGACTTTCACCTTAATCAATCCATGTCTCTTCCTGTGTACTTCACTGACCATTCCTCCTCTGGTGAGAGGAGATTGCACAGTTTAGATGTCAAAAGAGCCCTTAGTTACTGCATAGAACGTGCCAAGGGTCACAGGTTCGAATCCCTCCAATTGTTCCTCACTTATGGTGAGGTTGGTAAACAGAAACCTGCCACTAAAAGATCCATTGCCAGGTGGATTGTCTCTTGTATCCAATTCTGCTATGAAAAACTGGGTAAGGTTCCTTCCTCAGGCCTGAGGGCTCACTCTACCAGAGGTACAGCTGCGTCTCTGGCTGCTGCCAGGGACATCCCCATCCTAGAGATATGTCAAGCAGCTACCTGGAAAACAGTTCACACTTTTACTAAGCATTACTCCTGGATATCCAGGCTAGGAGTGATGCTCGATTTGGCACAGCTGTGCTCTCAGAGCCTATTTCCCAAATAGGTTCTCTCCTCCTCCTTGGAGGTACTGCTGTGTATTCAGATATGTCATAATATAGCAAGACTTCATGTTGTATGAAGAAAACTTACCTTAGTAATGTCGCTTCTTCTAATGGAGTTTTGCTACATTATGACCTCCCCCAGCCTGCCCTCTCAGAACCTCTATTTTTGGATGTGGGTGGCAGTGCAATGTTGGCACTTCATTGATGCCCACTTTATTTTCACCCTTTCTAGGGTACTTAGGTTTTATGCTTATTTTTTCTTTCTTGAATCCCCCGACTTGAGTCTTTGTTTTGGGATCAAGAGCAAAAAATGTGTTTTTGTAGTTAGTAGCCAGTGGCTAGTGTAGGTTTACGGCTTCCACACAGAACCTTAGTGAGTTTTTGCTCGTAAAGATCTGACAGTTTAAGTTTGAGCTACAACAGACAGAGTGTTCAACCGAGCTCGAGCTTAAGATTCCATGCCCTGCATGGAAAGTTAACTCTTTCACCTCCAGAGCAGTTCTAACCTGGGGTTATACTGCATATGTCATAATATAGCAAGACTCCATTAGAAGAAACAACATTACTAAGGTGAGTAATTTTTTCTTTTCCTCTAAGACGTCATAAAAGTTTACGAGCCCTATATCCTGGCAGCTGGGTCAGGTCTAATTAAGACAGAAAAACAGGAGACCCTTAGTTAAGTCTCTCTAGTCTTTTAATTACCTCCTGGTTTCAGGTTCATATATCCTGTTATTTCCACTAAAACCTGGGGGGGGGGGCACCCATAGCACAGGATGTCTCATGTGAGACACTCACATACCACATTCTATATTGCAAATATCATAGAACAATCATAACCAGCTGGCGAAGCGTCACAGTCCTTCCCACCTAGACTGAATTTGGGGCTCTAGACCCTGCATGGGATGAGCTTCCCAAATCAGGTCACTCTTCATATACACGTGACAGGCCATCGGCGTTCTGATTGGTCGCTCCAGCCCTATGTAAGATTGTCATGTCATACTCTTACAAGGCAAGACTCCATCTTAACAGTCTGCCATTAATTTTTCCCATTTGGGTCAGCCAAACCAGAGGGTTGTGGTCTGTTTGTACCTCAAAATGCTGCCCGTATAAGTTTGGCTCTAACTTCTTTAGGGCCCACACTATAGCAAGACACTCTTTTTCCACGGTGGAGTAAGCCTGCTCCCTGGGAAGTAACTTTTTACTCAGGTACATTACAGGGTGAACTTTCCCTTGGTTGGATGTCTGACTCAGTACTGCCCCAATACCCACAACCGAGGCTTCAGTCTGGACTATAAAAGGTCTGCTATAGTCAGGACTTGTCAACACAGGAGCACTGCACATTGCCTCCTTCAGTCTGGTAAAGGCTTTTTCACAGGCTGGTTCCCAGCTAATTTTCTTAGGCATCTTTTTCTATACCAGGTCAGATAGGGGAGCAGCCAGGGCACTGTAATTGGGTACAAATTTCCTATAGTACCCTGCTGTCCCTAGAAAACTCCTGACCTGCTTCTCCGTTTCTGGTCTGGGCCACACCTTGATCACCTCTATTTTGACTTAGTTAGGACGGAGCTGTCCCCGGCCTTCAACACTCCTGAGGTATGCCACTTCAGCCAGGGCCACCTGGCACTTCTCAGCTTTGACAGTGAGCCCGGCCCTCTGTATCCTGCCCAGCACTTCCCTAAGGTGTGATAGGTGTTCCTCCCAGCTGGCATTAAAAATGGCAGTGTCATCCTGGTATGCTACAGTGTACTCCTCAGCACCATTTAACACCTGGTTCACCAATCTTTGGAAAGTGGCCGGAGCATTCTCCATTCTGAAAGGCATTACTTTAAATTCAAATAAGCCTTTTGGAGTCTTGAAGGCTGACCCCTCCCTAGCTCTGTCTGTTAACACTACCTGCCAATACCGCTTTGTCAGGTCAGTAATCGTAAGGTATGTCGCCCCTTCCAACTTGTCCAGGAATTTGTCTGTCCGGGGCATCGGGTGGGCATCTGACTTCATGACTGCATTCAGTCCACGATAGTCCACACAGAAACGAGTAGAGCCATCTGTCTTGGGTACAAGGACTACGGGTGAGGCCCAGAGGCTGTGGGATATCTGGATTACCCCTAAATCCAGCATTTCCTCCACCTCTTTCCAAATGTCCTTTTGCACAGTCTCCGACACCTGATATGCTGTCCGCCATATGGGCGTCTGTGTCCCCGTCTCTACATTGTGCGTCGCTAAGGGGGTTTGTCCAGCCTTGGCGCTAAACAGTGGGGCAAAGTCTGCTAAAACCTCCCTTACTTCCTGGATCTTGTCTGAGTCCAGCTGGGTTGACAATTTAACTGCCTCCACAGAGGACTCCCACTTGCCTTCTTCCAGCAAGTCCAGAAGGGGATCTCCTTCATCTGTCCACTCCCCAGGACTACATACTGCAAACACCGCATCAGCCCTATTAGCATATGACTTCATCATGTTGACATGGTACATTCTTTCTGTCTGTCTTCTGTCAGGTTACTCTATGATATAGTTCATGTCATTTACCTTCCTAACTACTTTGTACGGTCCTGCCCACTCAGCCTGCAGCTTGTCTTTCCGGACCAGAATAAGGATCATGACTTCCTGACCCACCGTGTATGAGCGAGCTCTGGCTCTGCAGTCGTACCACACTTTTTGTTTTTGTTGGGCAGCTGCCAGGTTGCTCTGGGCTGTCCCCGAAAGCTCCTTCAGCATTTCTCTAAACCTAAGGACATAATCCACTATGGGAGTTCCCTGGGTGGCATGCTTGCCTTCCCAGTCCTCTCGGATGAAGTCTAGGGGCCCACTTACTGTACCTGGTGTCCATATAAGAACTCAGAGTGGGAAAATCCTATTGACTCTTGGGGCACCTCCCTGTATGCAAACAACAGATGGGGAAGGTATTTCTCCCAGTCCTTCCCATGCTGTTCAGCAAACGCTTGGAGCATTGACTTCAGGGTATCGTTAAATCTTTCCACAAGCCCATTGGCTTGCGGGTGATAAGGTGTTGTGTGCCTCTGCACCACCCCACACTTCTCCCACAAACACTTCATCAGGTCCGACATGAAGGAACCCCCTCGATTGGTGATAACCTCCTGCGGAAACCCAACACGGGAGAAAATCCCAAGTAAGGCATCTGCCACTTTGTCTGGCCTCAGTGAGGATAGGGCGACTGCCTCTGGATACCGGGTGGCATAATCCACCATAGTCAGGATGAACCTCTTTCCGGAGGAGCTGGGGGTATTTAAAGGCCCCACAATATCCATTCCTACCCACTGGAATGGCTCCTTCACTATGGGCAATGGAAATAGGTTGGCTTGTGTTTTCTTACCTGTCTTCCCTATTTCTTGGCTCCGGTGACAAGACCTGCAGTACTCCTTCACCTGCTGGGTGAGGTTGGGCCAATAGACATTTTGGGGCAACTGCTGCCTAGTGCGCACAATTCCCAGATGACCAGACAAGGGAATATCATTTCAAACAACATGAAGTCTTGCTGTATTCTGACATTAGCAGTGAGTCCCAACCTTCGAACTGCCCTGGAGATGAAAGAGTTAACTTTCCATGCCAGGCATGGAACGCTGAACTTGAGCTCGGTTGAGACTCTGTCTGTTGCTGTTTAAACTCAAACTGTCAGATTCTTTACTCTGCCTCACTGAACAGTCGCTCCGGAGATTTCTCCTTCTGCTCGGTTCAATTTGTTGGTTAAAGTACCGCTTTTCTCGGTTTTCGACTGAATTTAAACCGTAACCTGTCGGTTCAGTCTCTGTCTGTGGTATTGTGAGTACTAGATAGGTTATTTTTGTCTGTTCTGTGTGGAACTTGTAAACGGTTCATCGGTTCAGTTTGAACCGATCGAGTTGTTTAAAAATCTTGAATTGTACTTTTAGAGTGTGAGTTAATGTTCTATATCGGTTCTAAAATAAAACGGATTTTATTACGTTTTTTTCCACGAACCGTGACACGGTCAGGAACCAATAAGAGGGTCTTGCCTGGCGGATTGCCATAAAAGGGTAAGTTTGGTTAGGACTGGCAAAATGTCTGAGAAACCCAAAAGAAAAACCGGACCCACTGGGTTTCAACACTGCAGTGTGTGTGGGGAAGTCTTTGCCAAGGCTGACCCCCACACCACCTGTGTCTGTTGTCTGGGGCTTGACCACCTCAATGCAGACTGCCAGATTTGTAAAAATTTCCCTGCAGCTACCCTAGAAAAGAGAGTTGGTAGGCTCAGGGAATGGGAGGCCAAAATGTCCGCTGAACCAGATGGCCAGCCCTGTTTGGTTCAAACCGAACCAGAAGGAGTGCCCTCTGACCTGGGTGATACTTCTTCGGGCAAAAGGAGAGCCGATTCTGAGGAGTTGGTTCCGGCTAAAAGAACTAGAAAAGGAAAATCAGCTGGTGTGGAGCCAAAACTTTCCTCTCCAACTGCTGAAGAAATAGCCAAAGTGATCAAAATTGTTCAGTCGCTTTCCCCGGTTCCGACCGAACCGGCACCATTAGGCAGGCACTCGGTTAGGCCAGTTCCACCAGTTCAAGAGTATGATTTAGAGGAATTTTATGAACTAGAGGAGGAGGAAGAGGAGTATAAGGAAAGTGAATGTGGTTTTGAAAGTCTGGATGTGCCTATTGACCCGGACATCTCCCCAGACAGACCTTCAGGAGTGTCTCCTCCTCCTAGGCTTTCTGAGTCCCCCTCCCATTTCATGTTTTATAAAAAAGTGGCTGAAACCTTCCAGCTTCCTATGGAAGAAGCTGTGGTTGACCAGGAGGAGCCTGACTATGTAGAAATGATGGATATGCCTGAGTCTAGGAGGCTGTCTATTCCCTTGCACAAATCTTTTGGGAAACAGACATTTAAGATTTTAAAGACTCCTAACACTATACCTCTTGTGGATAAAAGAATGGACAAGAGGTATACATTGTCAGGCTTAAACACAGAGTTCCTCACACAACAATGCAGCCATGTTGGGGTAGTGCAGGCTGCAGCCTGTGATAAGGCAAACATTTCCTTGGCTTCACACACCCCGGACAAGGACTCCAGGAGGATTGATGCCATGGCAAATAAACAGTACATGGCAGCATCCTTGGGACTCTGACAGGCCAATTACTGTAGAACTAGAAATAAGCGCGTAAAGTTTATATCGCGCTTCGCAGAACAGTCACCTGATCGCGCCTATAAAATATCGCGCGGTGCTACCTTTCATCCCGATTGCTGTTGCACTGTAGTTACAAAGAAAATAGATTCCACTATGCTGTTTACCTGTCTGAAGTCCGATGGAGTGCATTTCCGATTCAAAACCCGTTTTTTTTTTTGTTTTTTTGTTTTTTTTGCCGGTATCCAGGAAGTGAAACTGACCGATCATGTGGTTTGCAGTGACGAATACAGTCAGTGGGTTTAGTCGGTACCCCCACAGTACCCTTCATTGGAGGAGCAATCAGTAAATGATAAATTTTAGTAAAGGGATTGAAGGGACAGTTTAGATTGTTTTGTGACAAACTGTATGAGGAGGATTGAGGGAATCACAGATCTTGTTATGGGGGCTGGTGTGGTGTTGGCGTGGATGCAGCATTTCTTGTGAATTAACAAACATCTACCAAATGTTTAAATAAGTATTAGCTGTTTTTTAAAATATGAATACACAGTAAATCGTCATTACTTTATGCCACCAAGATTGGAGGGGGGCCTGGTTCAGGCATGCCACATTGAGCCATGACACTGCTTCTGAGGCTTTCATCAAGTGAACTCCGATGTAAAAATCCTTTCACTGAACAGCTCTGTACAGCGATTATAGTGAAATTATTTTTACAGCGAAACTTTCTAGTTCTACAGTATATGGCCTATACTGCTAGGTATCAAAAATCCAGATGGGACACTGTTATGGCTTTAGCAAACAGGTCCCTGGCCAGCTTGCCAAGGAGCTGGAGCAGGTGGCTGCTGATGGTATTGAGGCATCCAAGGTGCAATTCCATGCTGCAGTGGACTCCAGTGATGTGTCATCTAGAGTCATGGCTACATCTGTGGCACTTCGAAGAATGGCTTGGCTCAGATGTACTAGCCTGTCAGAGGATATTTATTTATTTATTTAAACATCAGTTTAACAACCTTTGAGCTAGGAGCTCATTTACAAAGGTACCTCGTCACATAGAGGACAGACAGCAGCACAAGAGACAACAGATAATAACAGTTTAAGAGCGAGTTATCATTCAGGGTTACAGTAGGTTCCAATACATATGATAGTAGATAAGTTAAAGTTCAAAATTAGGGTAGGGAGGGTGTAGGTAGGAGAGGAAGGAGGAAGAGGGAGCGGGACTGGAGGAGCAGCGAGGAGGGAAGGCCAGGGATGACGGGTGGGTAGAGGAGGAGGTGAAGGAAGGGGGGTGCAGCTCAGCGAGCATTGTCAGTGGGTAATAATTTTTTTTTTTTTTATACCAGACTAAGGCCATGGATTTTCCTGTTGTGGGTAATTCTCTGTTTGGGGAGCAAACAGAGAATTACATGAAGAAAATGGATGAGTATAGGACCACCTATAGGAGTGCACAGGCCAAGGAAAGGCAGGCCACTCCTCAAAGGCAGCTTCCAAGGGGCAGGGGCAGGCCTTTTCATAGGCCTTTTTACCAAGCCCAGGCCTCCTCTTCTGCTTATGCCCAGAGGGGGTTCTTTAGAGGGAGAGGCAGACGGGGTACCAGCAGGCCTGCTTTCACCCCTCAGCCCAAAACCCCTGCCAAACAGGCACCCTGATGGGGTTGCCAGGGCCGATTCTCAGCTACCTGTAGGGGGCAGGCTGGCTTACTTCGTCTAGGACTGGGAGTCTCTGACATCAGACAAATGGGTCTTGGAAGTAGTAAGCCAGGAACTGGTTCTCAGCTTCAGAAAGTTTCCAAAGATGAGAACCAGATCCTTTCCACCTGCAAACCCATCAGAGACACTTGCCCTAGAGGCAGAGGTCTCTTCCCTTCTAGCTCTCAGAGCTGTGGAAAGGGTTCCACCCCTACACCAGGGCAAAGGGTTGTACTCCAGGTACTTCCTTACCCCAAAAAAGACAGGAGAATGGCAGCCCATCCTGGATCTCAGATACTTAAACAAGCACCTTTTAAAACCAAAATTCAAAATGGTGACTCGGAATTATTCTACCCTCTCTAAGGCCAGGGGACTGGCTAGTGTCCCTCAACCTCAAGGATGCCTACTTCCGTATTCCCATCTGAAGCTCCCATCGAAAGTACCTCAGGTTCGAGCTGCCCTCAGGCCATTACCAGTTCAGAGCGATGCCCTTTGGCCTCACCTCTGCTCCAAGGGTTTTCACAAAATGTCTGGCAGTGGTAGTTGCTTCTCTAAGAAGGCAAAGGATTGCCATATTCCCTTACCTGGACGACTGGCTCATAGTAGGCCAGTCCCCAGACCAAGTCAGGTTAGACTTACAGATAACTCAGCAACTGCTCACTTCTTTGGGTTTCCTTCTAAATCTTCCAAAGTCAGTTCTAAAGCCTGTCCAGCTCCTCACCTTCATAGGCGCAGAGCTAGACACAGAAAAGGCCAGAGCCTTCCTTCCCCTGGACAGGGCAAGGACCCTTGTCTCTCTGGCCTCCTCATTCACCTTGCAGGTGTCTCGACCAGCAAGACATTTTCTTCAGCTCCTGGGGCACATGGCTGCTTCTACAGCAGTAGTGCAGGGAGGAAGATTTCAGATGAGGGACTTTTAGTTCCATTTGAGAGCCTTCTGGTCTCAAAGGAAGGACCCTCTGACCAAATTGATCCCAGTAACTCGAACCCTGATCCAGGCCCTACAGTGGTGGCAGGATCAGGACAATCTGAGACAAGGGATTCCCTTTGTCACTCAGTCTCACTCTTTAATCCTTACTACAGATGTCTCCCTCTTGGATTGGGGGGCTCACATGGGCGACCTGACCACCCAGGGGTTGTGGTCCCCTCAGGAATCTCTGCTCCACATCAATCTGCTGGAACTCAGAGCAGTATTTCTAGCACTTCAAGCTTTTTCCAAATCTGCTCAGAACAAAGTGATACAGGTCAGAACAGACAACACCACCACAATGTGGTACATCAACAGCAAGGAGGCACTCAGTCTACGGCCTTGTGCACCGAAGCAATGAAGTTGTGGTGTCTGGCTTACTCCCTGAACACCTTCCTCACAGTAGTTCACCTCCCAGGCAAGGACAATGTCCTGGCAGATGCTGTCAGCAGGATTTTCCAGGGCCATCACGAATGGTCACTGGACCCCCTGTTCTTGGAGGTGATATTTTCCAGATGGGGCACCCCTGAGATAGATCTTTTTGCAGCCCCAGACAATCACCAACTTCCCCTTTTTTGTTGCAGGCCCCAGTGTTGGGCTCAGTCTCCCTGGATGCGTAAGTTCTCAATTGGAAGGAAGTTCCTGCATGCCCCCGCTCAAAGTGCTAGTCAAAATCAGATCTCAATCCTGCAAGATGATCCTGATTGCTCCGGACTGGGCCAGACAGCCCTGGTATCCACTCCTACCATCCTTAGCAGTCCATCTTCCCCTGTGTCTTCCCAGGAATTACAACCTGTTAACCTGTACTCAGGGAAGGGTTTGGTACCCAACCCTCAAATCTGTCAATCTCAATGTCTGGCTCTTGAAGAGTTAGAGTTTGCTGATCTACACCTCTCCCAAGGTGTAATGGATATCCTGAAGGCTTCTAGAAAACCTTCCACCAGGGCTACTTATAATTCCAAATGGAAAAGATTTTCCATGTGGTGCTCTGGGAAGCATATGTCCCCAGAATCTGCTGATCTGCCCACAGTCCTTGATTATATGGTCCATTTAAATAGCTTGGGGCTGAGACCAGCTACACTGAAGGTGCATCTGGCAGCTGTGTCTGCTTTTTCAGCATCTTCTTTCAGCTCACCCTGTATTCTCCAAGTTTTTCAAGGGATTGCTTCACACCAACCCTCCATTCAGGGCCCCTGCCCTGCTTGGGACCTTAATGTTTGCATTGCTCAGCTTATGCAACCCCTTTGAGCCTTTGTCTTCAGCAGAGCTTAAGTACTTGACTTGGAAAACTGTGTTTCTGGTAGCCATCACTTCTGCCAGACGCATAAGTGAATTACAAGCTTTGTCAGTGGAGCCTGATTTTATCTCCTTTCATAGAGATAAGGTGGTCCTCAGGACTAACAGGAAGTTTTTGCCTAAGGTGGTTTCAGATTTCCACCTTAATCAATCTATGTCTCTTCCAGTGTACTTCACTGACCATTCCTCCTCTGGCGAGAGGAGGCTGCTCAGTTTAGATGTGAAAAGAGCCCTTAGCTACTATTTAGAGCGTGCCAACGGTCACAGGTTTGACTCCCTCCAACTGTTCCTCACTTATGGTGAGGTTGGTAAAGGGAAACCTGCCACTAAAAGATCCATTGCCAGGTGGATTGTCTCTTGTATCCAATTTTGTTATGAAAAGCTGGGTAAGGTTCCTCCCTCAGGCCTGAGGGCTCACTCTACCAGAGGTACAGCTGCTTCCCTGGCTGCTGCCACAGACATCCCTATTCTAGAGATATGTCAAGCAGCTACGTGGAAAACGGTTCACACTTTTACCAAGCATTACTCCCTGGATATCCAGGCTAGGAGTGATGCTCGGTTTGGCACAGCTGTGCTTCAGAGCCTATTTCCTAAGTAGGTTCTGTCCCTCCTCCATGGAGTTACTGCTTTGTAGTCTGCTAATGTCAGAATGCAGCAAGACTTCATGTTGTTTGAAGAAAAAATTACTCACCTTAGTAATGTTGTTTCTTCTAATGGAGTCTTGCTGTATTCTGACCTCCTCCCCTGCCTGCCCCTCTCAGAACCTCTGTTTTTGGGATATGGGTGGGCAGTGCAGTGTTGGCACTCAGTAGGTGCCCACCTTTTATTTTCACCCCTTCTTTCTTGGGGTGAGTTGGTGTTGTGTTTTTCATTTTTTGGGTCTCCTGACTTGAGTCTTTGTTTTGGGACCAAAAAATGTGTTTTATGTTTAGTAGCCCGTTGGCTAGTGTAGGTTTACATCTTCTACACAGGACCTTAGTGAGTTAGCTCGAAAAGATCTGACAGTTTGAGTTTATACAGCAACAGACAGAGTCTCAACCGATCTCGAGCTCAGCGTTTCATGCCTGGCATGGAAAGTTAACTCTTTCATCTCCGGGGCAGTTCAAAGGTTGGGACTCACTGCTAATGTCAGAATACAGCAAGACTCCATTAGAAGAAACAACATTACTAAGGTGAGTAATTTTTTTTTCCAGTTTGAGGAACTGCTTATGATACCCCCGGAGAACGACAAGCTGCCTGCCTATCACCCCTGTCTGTCTTCACATCCTGCGTATACATCATTCCATTTTCCCAATAAACCTTATGTCTACCGTCACCTCCCTTTGCTCTGTCAGAGTCTGCCCTAGCCGTCAGCTTCTCTAGACTAGTGTCACTTTTCTGAACTGCTGCAAACTCCTTACACATTCCCAAGGCATGGGACAGGTCCCCTTCAGTCTCTAAACTAAGGTCCCTAGCACTAGCGTCGGGGCACTCAGGAGCACTGTCATCCCTAACCTTCTGACAATGGGTCACCCCTCCCTCTTTGGAGTAACCCTCCATAGCTGTGTGTTTAACTGCTACTGGGGAAGTTTCTACCCCCTGTTCATTAGTCTCCATATCAGGAGACACAGGCTGGGGAATTGGCCTCCCTGGAATTTCCACACTGGCTTTTGTGGGGTCCAGGGAACTACAGATCTTACTTCGAGAGGGCTCTTGCAGTAGGTAATTACATATAGGACTGACGCCGGCAGGCTGCAGGACCCCCCCGGAAAATTTTTACCTAGCAGTCCCTGGCAAGGACTGCCCCAGCGCCAGGAGTTGATATAAAGGCGGTCCTGACGCCTGGCCTTCCAGTTTTTCCCCGCTGTTAGCATGTGCAGCGCCTCGCGGAAGAGTTCATGCTTCGTTAGCCCAACCTTTGTCATTTTTTTACCGAAAATAATTGCTTTTTCGACCAACATCAATACAGTTGTAGGTGTGTGTCGTCCCCTACACCCTCCGAGCACAAGAATTAGTGCGATTCATGCGGCGCCCAACTCCCGCACTAGAACGGCTGCTCCCTGTGCCTGTTCTGCCTAGGCCCCGATCACCCGGTTGAGAAGTGCCAGCACTGCCTCAGTTTCAACGCGGCTACCCGGAAGAGACGGTAGCAATCCCTGGAAGCCCATATTCTCAAGAAGAAAATGAGTTCAGTGGAGAAGGAGCTCAAAAAACTGAGGTAGGCGTCCACTTCCCCCGAAGGCCATCGGAAGAAGAAGGAGAAGGAGAGGCACTGGGACAAGGGCGCCTCCACCGCGTCTCCCTCAGGAGTCACTGGGACGCAGGTAACATCCCCTACGGGGGATCGCTCCTCGACGGCTGCCTCGGAGGTTTCCGAGGGGGCGTCGGCCTGCCCTTCTGGCTCATGCTCCGGCCTTGCGGACACCTCCGGGCAGTTGGAGGCCTCCGCTCCTGGTTCGGCCGCAGGCTTGTGGCCTACCACTGTGGGTGACTCTGGTAAGCCGGGCGTCGGCTCCTCCGACGTCCGCCCGGAGAGGGCCAGTAGGACGTCCGACCCTTCAGGGCGGCATGCGGGCTTCACCCCACTGGACCAGGCCAATCACTGTGCTCGGCCCACCTCCGGTGATGGCTTTCATAAGGTGGACACCGGCTCCTCCGGCGCCTGCCGGGAGCTCGTCCCTAAGCCACACATTGGTTCGTCTGGCTTGGTGAAGGGCCGACAACAGACCCCCCAGCACGTCCGTCGTACCCGGGTTCCCCGCGAGCCTCGCTGCTGCCTGGGAGCCAGAGTCTCCCAACTCGACCCCAGGATTTTTCCTCCATCCCCGAGTGAAGATTGGGATCTTTCGCCTCCGTCTGTCCTTCTGCCATCTGGTGCGCCGGACCTGACGTCGGCTCCCCAGACACCGGCTCCGACGCCGACCCCTCTGACGTTGGTACCTCTGACGTCGGCCCTGATGCCGGCCTCACCGACTCCGGGAGACATCCCGCTCCCATCGGGCCCTCCACTATGGACCCGGCCATGAGGCCACCGATGGGGCCGTCTGCACCAGCATACCCGGGACCGCAGTATCCGGCGCCTGGCTTCCTGACGCTGGGCTACCTGCAGCCGGGGTTTGGATACGCTCCATACAGTTAGAACCCGTATCTTTATCCCCTGCCTCCTCCTCCTCCACCGCCCTCGCGGCCGCTGTGGACCTGCAGGAGACTCTGACCTCACCAAAGAGGTCGAGAGCCCCCCTCCGACGACGGTGTCGTCCCAGGTTCCCGTACGTCCAAGGCGGCACACTCCCTCACCACCTCCAGATTCCAGGGTTCTTCCGTCTGGATCCAGAGAAGGGCAGGACACGCTTCCCCGGGGACTTCCCAAGGGTTCCGTTCCTCCCCCGGGTCGGGAAAGGGAGTCGTTTTCCTCTTCCTCCTCCTCCTCTTCACCCTCGGACTCCTCGGATTCTCCGCGGTTGCTCCCAGAGAGATGACGAGCCATGCTGTCCGTTGAAGCCCAGGCCAAGGACTCCTCCAAAGACTCCTCTGGAGGATTCTTCTTTTACAGAGTTGCTTAGGAAAGTCCAGGAGGTTCATCAGTGGCACTCCCTGGAACCAGATCCTCAGCATCTCAAACTAGCTGAACATCTGGCTCTGCCCGTGACAGCTCCTACCTTGGTGCCACCCTGGATAGAGCCTCACGTCGACCTTGTTACCACAATATGGAAACATCCGTTGGCCTTAGCCCCACTTCCTAGGAAGTCAAACAGGCTATATCAGGCTCCAGAGGGTTTTGATTTCCTGGATTCTCACCCTCGTGCCGACTCGGTTGTGGTTAGCGCCGCTCACGGCCGGTCGGCGAACCCCAAATATCTTTGCTTGTCAGCACCTGATAAGGAATCAAGCCTTCTGGACCAGTATGGGAGAAAGATTTACACTTCCTCCATGCTGGGGATCAGGGCCCTGAACTATGTCGGCCATATGAGGGACTACCAGAAGGCCATTCTGACTCAGGCGGAAGCCAAACTGGACTCCTTGTCTGACTCCCAAGTCATGCAGGAGTTGGCTGATCTTGTCCGCTGTTCTCGTTCGGCCAGTCGACGCATGCTTCGTGCGACATACGATACAGTGGGACACTGCTGACGCCAGCTCAGCATTAATATAGGCCCTACGGCTTCAGCAGCTCCGTGTGTCAGGGTTGGTCCGGAGTGTCTGCTATCCAGGAAGCACCCTTCTGGGGGTCAGTGCTTTTCGGGGGTGATGTCAAGGACATCACCGATTTGAAAGAGAAGGGGACGGCACTGAAGTCAGTTGATTCCATGTACCGCCCCCATCAGCTTGCAGAAACTTTCACAGACGGAATCAGCCAAAGGCGAAACCCCAGGGAAGGCGGGCCACAAAACGCCGGGTCCCCACAGCTGCTAAGCTCCCCCCTTCCAAAAAAGCAGTGGGTGCTTCAGCTGCAGCGCTGCCCCACACCGCCTGACTCCTTCCCTCTCCCACTGCCTCCGGACTCCCCGGAGGAACCGGTAGGAGGGAGGTTTTCCCTCCACCTTCCAGGATGGGAGAGGATAACCACAGATTCTTTGGTGCTCCGGCTCATAGCAGCAGGACACTCGATAGAGTTTCTTCAGAAACCACCCTGCCACCTCCCCTCTGAAGTCGTCGTATTCACGGGAACATCTTCTCTTGGACCAAGAGTAAATTTCGGCTGTACTGCTGAAACAAGCAATACAGCCCGTCCCCCTTCATCTGCGAGGGATGGGTTACTATTCTTATTTCTTCCTGGTCCCAAAGAAGACAGGAGATCTCAGACCAATTTTGGATCTCAGTTCCCTGAATTTTTTTGTAGAATACAAAAGGTTCAGGATGCTCTCTTTGCAGAGCCTTCTGCCCCTCCTCCGGCCGGGTCAATGGCTGTGTGCTCTGGATATGCAAGATGCTTATCTGCACATTCCCATTCGCCCATCTTATCGCAAATAACTTCATTTTGCGTTCCAGGTGGATCACTACCAGTTCAAGACGCTCCCGTTTGGTCTATCCTCGGCCCCCCGAGTGTTTACCAAATGCCTGGCAGTGGTGGCGGCCCACCTGCATACTAGGGGAGTGCAGGTTTTCCCGTACCTGAGCGATTGGCTCCTGGCAGCCTCATCCAGGGAGGAACGCCTGCGTTACCTCTCCCTTACCAGGCAGGTTTTTGCCTGCCTGGGTATTACCATCAACCATTCCAAGTCTCATCTGGACCCATCCCAGAGGCTACAGTTTATTGGGGCGATTCTCGATACGACCACGGGCAGGCCTTCTTGCCTCCGGACAGGCGTCCACCTCCAGACCCAAATAAGTCTGTTGTCCGACTGCAGGATGGTCTCTGCGAGTTCGGTCCTTCGCCTTCTCGGGCTCATGGCAGCTGCTATCCCGACGGTTCCTCGCGCTCAACTCCACATGAGGATTTCTCGGTGGACTCTACGCTCTCAATGGGATGAGCTAGTGGACGAC
Source organism: Neoceratodus forsteri (assembly GCA_016271365.2). Lineage (NCBI taxonomy): Eukaryota > Metazoa > Chordata > Ceratodontiformes > Ceratodontidae > Neoceratodus > Neoceratodus forsteri. Next base: position 891,454,339 of record CM057452.1, on the reverse strand, counting down.
CTAGATCACACAGTTCTGATCTCATCGCCGATGCTTCGAAAGTTGCAATGGTGGATGGTTCGAGAGAACCTGTTTTGGGAGTTCCTTTCTTTCATCCCCCCCCCCCCAGACTCTAACCACAGACGCCTCAGGCGAAGGTTGGGGAGCCCATCTAGGCCCTCATCGGACCCAGGGCTCCTGGTCCAAGCTACAACAAGCGTTCCACATCAGTGTGCTTGAGCTCGGGCAGTGTTGTATGCTCTCCGCCCTTCACCAATACATCCTTCTCGGCCACCTAGCCGTCCAGACGGACAACTTGTGCGTGGTGTGGTACATCAACAAACGGGGAGGGACTCGGTCCTACCCTCTTTGCAGGGAGGCAATGAGGGTTTGGGATTGGACAACACAACACGACCTTCACCTCACGGCAATTCACGTTCCGGGAGTCGACAACACCCTAGCAGACAAGCCAAGTCGCTCTTCTGCTCTGACTCACGAGTGGGAACTGGACCAAGGGGTCCTAGACAATATCTTCCAACTTTGGGGAACTCCACAGGTCGACCTGTTCGCATCCCCTCTAAACACAAAACTTCCCGTATTCTGCTCGCTCGTTCCAGAGCGAGGCACTTTTTGGAGTGACGCTGTATCTCTAGACTGGAGGGACAGATTCGTCTATGCCTTTCCCCCAATTCCACTTATCCCACGAGTCTTGCAGAAACTAGCTTCAGAAGGAGCACAAATGATTCTGATCACTCCTTTCTGGCCCAGGCAAGTTTGGTTCTCTCTTTTACAACAATACTCAGAGGATCCTCCTCTTCCTCTTCCTCTCTCTCGAGGTTTACTGACCCAGGATCAGGGGACCCTGGTCCATCCAGGCCTCAAATCCCTTCAACTGCATGCATGGCTCCTGCAGACTTAGCCCTATCCTGTTTTGGAGGGTCTCCCAAAGTGGCGGAGGTTTTGGTGGAAGCCAGAAAACCCTCCACCAGATCCACTTATGCCATGAAGTGGAAAAGAGTCACTATTTGGGCTGCTTCCAAGAAAGTGGAACCCTCCTCTTGTTCAGCGGGGCTTCTGCTGGAGTATCTACGTCATTTATTTGACCTGGGTCTCAGTCATTCTTCTGTGAAGGTACACATGGCGGCCATCTCGGCCTACCGTGTCCCCTTCGCAGACAAAGCTTTCGCTCAACTGGAGGTCTCTAAGACCTTTCTCAGAGGGGTTCTCCATCTGAGGCCCCCCATCCGTACTCCTGCTCCACCTTGGGACTTGAACTTTGTCGTCGAGAAACTTACTTTCCCTCCCTTCAGATTTGAAGTTCCTTTTGTGGAAGACTCATCCTGGTGGCCATCACTTCTGCTTGGAGAATTTCCATGCTTCAGGCCCTGATGTGTAAAATCCCATACTTGATTTTTCAGGAGGAACGTGTAGCTTTTCACACGAATCCTAAGTTTCTACCTAAAGTAGTAGCTGAATCTACTCTAAATCAGTTCATAGAGTTACCTGCCTTTTTTACGCAGTACTCTAATCAAGAGGAGTATTTACTCCATACGATGGATGTTCACCAGATTCTAAGATACTACACCAACAGGACGAAGGATCTCAGAAAGACTGATCAATTATTCGTCTCTTTTGCTCATAAAAGGGAAGGCAATGCTGTTTCCAAGCAATGCCTTTCTAAGTGGTTGGCTCATTGCATCACTTTCTTGTTATGACAAATACAACAAGACCCTTCCGGGTCAAGTAAGAGGCCACTCCACCAGAGGAGTAGCTGCCTCAGCGGCCTGTTTCAAAAATGTGTCTGCAGCAGACATTTGTGCTGCCGCCTCCTGGACTTCCGTCCATACCTTTACTAAACACTAAAGTTTGGATGTTGCTTCTCGTCGTAGAGCAGGCTTGGCTGGCTGTTCTGCAAGGCCTTGTCTTGAGGCTTGCACAGCTAGAACTACTTTTGGAGTAGTTTTTCCTCCTCCCGTGCCTCTCTTTATTCCAGACTGCTTGGGACTCGGTCCTTTATGTAATTACCTACTGCAAGAGCCCTCTCGAAGTAAGATAGTACAGTTGCGTAAGAACTTACTGTAACAGTAGATCTTTGAGAGAGGCTCTTGCAGTAGGTAATACCTTCCCGCCCTCCATCCCCCTGGGCTTTTTCAGCTCCTTTTCCAGTGAGGGAAATATCCGCTCCTCTGTCGTCCGGCCTTTTCTTGCCCGTGGCGGGAAAGAACTGGAAGGCGGGTGTCAGGGACCGCCCCTTTATACCGACGTCTCCAGATGCCGGTCACCTGACATGGAGGGCGGTCCTTCGTAAGGGACTGCTAGCTAGAAATTTTTCCGTGAGGTCCTGCCACCTGCCGGCGTCAGTCCTATATGTAATTACCTACTACAAAGGTCTCTCAAAGATCTACTATTATAGTAAGTTCTTACATAACTGTACTTTTCCCCTTCCCGCTTGGCTACGGGTAACTGCACACACCATCCCGTTTGAGATTGTTGCCAAGGATGACGTCAACTGCTAAAGTTTTGGCTACAGCCACCTGTTGCACAGTTCCCCCTGTTTCACCCCAGTCTAGGAGAACACTAGTGAGGGGCAATGTTTTCTTCTCACCAGTTAGAAAAAATTCTGACTATTGCAGTGATATCCAACCTTAGAACTGCCCCGGAGAGGAAAGAGTTAACTTTCCATGCAAGGCATGGAACGCTGAGCTCGAGCTCGGTTGAGACTCTTGTCTGTTGTTGTTTGAATCCAAACCGCCAGATTCTTTACTCCGTCTCACTGAACAGTCGCTTCGGAGATTTCTCCTTTGCTCGGTTCAATTTAGTCGGTTAAAGTGTTGTTTTTTTCCCTCGGTTTCAACCGAATTTATTCCATCTAACCTGTCGGTTCAGTCTCTGTCTGTGGTACCGTGAGAACTAGATAGGTTTATTTGTTTGAACCAAAATCGCCAGATCTTTACGAGCTAAACTCACTGGGCGTACCGTGTGGAAACTGTAAACTTACACTAGCCAACTGGCAACTAAATCTAATAAAAAGGTTTTTTGGTTCCAAGGCAAAGACTCAAGTCAGGAAACCCAACAAACAAAACACAACTCACACCCAAAAATAAGAGGGTGAGAAAAGGGGGCACCTATAGGGTGCCAACACTGTTCCTGCCCACCCACATCCCAAAACCCAGGTTCTGAGAGGGGAGGCGGGGGGGGGTCAGAATACAGCAAGACTCCATTAGAAGAAACAACATTACTAAGGTGAGTAATTTTTTCTTCAAACAACATGAAGTCTTGCTGTATTCTGACTATTGCAGACTACCAAGCAGTACCTCCATGGAGGAGGGACAGAAGTTACTTCGGGAACAGGCTGTGAAGCACTGCTGTGCCAAACTGAGCATCACTCTTAGCCTGGATATCCAGAGAGTAATGCTTGGTGAAAGTATGTACTGTTTTCCAGGTGGCTGCTTACAAATCTCTAAGATAGGAATATCCCTGGCAGCAGCCAGGGAAACAGCTGTACCTCTGGTAGAGTGAGCCCTCAGGCCTGAGGGTGGGATCCTACCTAATTTTACATAGCAAAATTGTATGCAAGAGACAATCCACCTGGTAATAGATCTCTTAGTGGCAGGTTTTCCCTTACCAACCTCACCATAAGTGAGGAACAGTTGGAGGGAGTCAAACCTGTGACCCTTGGTACGTTCTATGTAGTAACTAAGGGTCCTTTTCACATCCAAGCTGTGCAGCCTCCTCTCCCCAGAGGAGGAATGGTCAGTGAAGAAAACCGGAAGAGAGACAGACTGGTTAAGGTGGAAATCTGAAACCACCTTAGGCAAAAACTTCCTATTAGTCCTGAGGACCACCTTATCTCTATGGAAAGAGATAAAATCAGGCTCCACTGACAGGGCCTGTAACTCACTTATGCGTCTGGCAGAAGTAATGACTACCAAGAACACAGTTTTCCAAGTCAAGTACTTAAGCTCTGCTGAGGACAAAGGCTCAAAAGGGGGTTGCATATGCTGAGCAATGCAAACATTAGGGTCCCAAGCAGGGGCAGGGTCCCTGAAGGGAGGATTGGTATGCAGCAATCCCTTGAAGAATTTACAGAATACAGGATGAGCTGAAAGGGAAGAGTGCTTGCCTGCTGACAAGAAGGCAGAGACAGCTGCCAGATGCACTTTGTGTAGCTGGTCTGAGTCCCAAGCTGTTGAGATGAACCCTATAGTCAAGGACTGTAGGCAACCCAGCAGACTCTGGAGAAATATGCTTCCCAGAGCACCAAATAGTAAACCTTTTCCATTTGGAGGTGTAGGTCTTTCTGGTGGAAGGCTTTTGAGAAGCCTTTAAAATATCCAGAACACCTTGAGAGAGATGCAAATCCGCAAACTCTAACTCTTCAAGAGCCAGGCCTTGAGATTCGGATACCAAACCCTCCCCTGAGAACATGTTAACAGGTTGTAATTCCTGGGAAGAGACAGGGGATGGTGGACTGCTAAGGACAGCAAGAGAGGGTACCAGGGCTGTCTGGCCCATTCTGGAGCAATCAGAATCACTTGCAGGGTTGAGACCTGATTTTGACTAGTACCTTGAACGGGGGCATACAGAAACTTCCTTCCCAATTGAGAACTAGGGCATCCAGGGGACTGAGCCCAACACTGGGGGCCTGCAGCAAAAAAGAGGAAGTTGGTGATTGTCTGGGGCTGCAAAAAGATCTATCTGTGGGGTGCCCCAACTGGAGAAGATCACCTTCAAAATCAGGGGATCTAGGGACCATTCGTGATGGCCCTGAGATATCCTGCTGAGAGCATCTGCCAGGACATTGTCCTTCCCTTGGAGGTGCACTGCTGTCAGGGAGGTATTCAGGGAACAGTCCATAGACCACAACTTCATTGCCTCTGTGGACAAGGCCATAGACCGAGTGCCCCCTTTCTTGTTGATGTACCACATTGTGTTGGTATTGTCTGCCCTGATCTGAACTACTTTGTTCTGAACAGACTTGGAAAAAACTTGAAGTGCTAGAAACACTGCTCTGAGTTCTAAGAGATTGATGTAAAGCAGAGATTCTTGAGGTGACCACAACTCTTGGGTGGTCAGATCCCCTATGTGGGCTCCCCAGCCCAAGAGGGAGGCATCTGTGGTAAGGATTAGAGAATGAAAGTGAGTGACAAAGGGAACTCCTTCCCTTAGGTTGTCCTGATCCTGCTACCACTGCAAAGCCTGGATCAGGGTTCGAGTCACTGGGATTAGCTTGGTCAGAGAATCCTTTCTCTGGGACCAGAAGGCTCTTAAGTGGAACTGAATGTCCCTCATCTGAAATCTTGCTCCTTGGACCACTGCTGCAGAGGCAGCCATGTGGCCCAGGAGCTGCAGAAAATGCCTTGCTGGTCGAGACACCTGGAGGGTGAATGGAGAGGCCAGTGTAACAAGGGTCCTTGCCCTGTCCAGGGGAAGGAAGGCTCTTGCCCTTATTGTATCCAGCTCTGCCCCATGAAGGTGAGGAGCTGCCCTGGCTCTAGAACTGACTTTGAAAGATTCAGAAGGAATCCTAGAGAAGTGAGCAGTTGATGAGTTATCTGTAGGTGTGACTTGACTTGGTCTGGAGACTGACCCACTATGAGCCAGTCATCCAGGTATGGAAAGATGGAGATATTTTTTCTCCTTAGGAAAGCAACCACTACTGCCACGCATTTTGTGAACTCCCTTGGAGCTGATGTTAGGCCAAAGGGCATTGCTCTAAATTGATAGTGGCCTGAGGGCAACTCGAACCTGAGGTACTTCCTGTGGGAGCATCTGATGAAAATGTGGAAATAGGCATCCTTGAGGTCCAGGGAAACTAGCCAGTCCACTGGCCTTAGAGAGGGTAGAATTATTCCCAGAGTCACCATTTTGAACTTTGGCTTTAAAAGGTGCTTGTTTAAATATCTGAGATCCAGGATGGGCCGCCATTCTCCTGTCTTTTTGGGAGTTAGGAAGTACCTGGAGTACAATCCTTTTCCCTTGTGTAGGGGTGGAACCCTTTCTATGGCTCTCAGAGCCAAGAGGGACGAGACCTCTGCCTCTAAGGCAAGGGCCTCTGAAGGATTTGCAGGTGTAAAAGACCTGGTTCTCATCTCGGGAAATTGTTTGAAGCTGAGAACCAGTTCCTGGCTTACTACTTCCAGGACCCATTTGTCTGATGTTAGACATCCAGTCCTAGACAAAGTAAGCCAGCCTGCCCCCTACGGGTAGTGGAGAATCGGCCCGGGCCAACCCATCAGGGTGCCTGTTTGGCAGGGGCTTTAGGCTGAGGGGTGGTAGCAGGCCTGCTTGTACCCCGTCTGCCTCTCCTTCTGAAGAACTCCCTCTTTGCAAAGGCGGAAGAGGAGGCCTGGGCTTGGTAGAAAGGCCTATGAAAAGGCCTGCCCCACCCCTGGAATGCTGCCTCTGGGGAGTGGCTTGCCTTTCCTTGGCCTGAGCACTCCTATAGGTGGTCCTGTACTCATCCATTTTCTTCATGTAGTTCCCTGTCTGCTCCCCAAACAGAGAATTACCAACAACAGGAAAATCCATGGCCTTAGTCTGGGTATCCTGTGACAGGCTAGTACATCTGAGCCAAGCCATCCTATGAAGGGTCACTGATGTAGCCATGACTCTAGATGAAACATCACTGGAGTCCACTGCAGCATGAAATTGCACCTTGGATGCCTCAATACCATCTGCAGCCACCTGCTCCAGCTTCTTGGCAAGATGGCCAGGCACTTGATTAGCTAGAGCCATCACAGTGTCCCACCTGGACTTCTGGTATCTAGCTGTGTAGGCCATATAATTAGTCTGCCTGCGTCCCAAAGATGCTACTATGTACTGTTTCTTTGCCATGGTATCAATCCTCCTGGAGTCCTTATCTGGGGGGTGTGAAGCCAAGGGTATATTTGCCTTATCACAGGCAGCAGCCTGCACTACCCCAGCATGGCTGCATTGCTGGGAAAGGAACTCCGTATCTGAGCCTGAAAGAGTATACCTCTTGTCCATTCTTCTGTCCACAGGAGGTATAGAATTAGGAGTCTTTAAAATGTTAAATGTCTGTTTCCCAAAAGACTTGTGGCAGGGAATAGACTGCCTCCTGGACTCTGGGATGTCCATCATCTCAACATAATCAGACTCCTCCTGATCCTCTAGTGCTTCCTCCATAGGAAGCTGAAGAGTTTCAGCCACTTTTTTGTAAAACATAAAGTGGGAAGGGGACTCAGAAAGCCAAGGAGGAGAAACCCTGAAGGTTTGTCTGGGGAGATGTGCGGGTCAATGGGCACATTCAGACTTTCATAATCACCATCACTATCCTCATACTCTCCTTCCTCCTCCTCCTCCTCCAGTTCATAAAAATCCTCTAAATTATAATCCGGAACCATGGGAACCGACCGAACCGAGCCCCTAACCGATGGTGCCGGTTCGGTCGGAACCGGAGTTAGCGATTGAACAATCCTTATCGCTTTGGCTATTTCATCAGCTGTCGGAGAAAGAACTTGTGGATCCGAACTAGCTGACTTATCCCTTCTTTTTCTTTTAACCGGAACCGACTCCTCAGAGTCGGTTCTCCTTTTGCCCGAAGAAGTTTCGCCCTGGTCAGAGGGCACTCCTTCTGGTTCGGTTGGAACCGAACCGGGCTGGCCATCCAGGTCAGCGGACTTTTTGGCCTCTTTTTCCCTCAGCCTACCTTCTCTCTTTTCCAGGATAGCTGTGGGAAAACTTTTGGAAATCTGGCAGTCTGAGTCGAGGTTGTCAAACCCCAGACAGTAAACCCAGGTGGTGTGGGGGTCAGCCTTAGCAAAGGCTTCCCCACACACACTAGTGTTGAAACCCAGTGGGCCTGGTTTTTCTCTTGGGTTTCTCAGACATGGCCAGTCCAAACCAAACTTACCCTTTTTTCATTAATCCGCCAGGCAAGACACCTTATCGGTTCCCTGACCGTGTACGGTCATGGAAAACCAGAATTAAATCCATTTTTTAGAACCGATAAGGACCGTTACCACACTCTAAAAAGCAGAACTAACTTTTTAATAAACCTGATCGGGTTCAGACCGAACCGATCCGGACGCATAAGTTCCACACAGAAGCTAACAATAATAAACCTATCTAGTTCTCACGGTACCACAGACAGAGACTGAACCGACAGGTTAGATGGAATAAATTCGGTTGAAACCGAGGGAAAAAAACGACACTTTGACTAAATTGAACCGAGCAAAGGAGAAATCTCCGAAGCGACTGTTCAGTGAGACGGAGTAAAGTATCCGGCGGTTTGGGTTCAAACAACAACAGACAAGAGTCTAAACCGAGCTCGAGCTCAGCGTTCCATGCCTTGCATGGAAAGTTAACTCTTTCCTCTCCGGCGCAGTTCTAAGGTTGGATATCACTGCAATAGTCAGAATACAGCAAGACGTCATGTTGTTTGAAAATCTTGTACAGTTACGAATTCATTGGGTATAAGCTAACCAGGCTGTACCAGATCTCCTTTTACCAATGTCAGGGATGCCCTGTGTCCCTTAACCTTGTGTCTGTGCACCATTCACTGTGACTGGGTGCATGTATTTACTCATGTTCACAGGTATGCTTCCAGGGACACACAAACAACCCACTTCTTTCCTAGCCCCATGTTGTGTATTGCTCACCCCTTTTGGGACACTGCCTGGCAGTATGCCCAGTTTCTTTACAAACCCAGCATTCATTTTTTTTCTCCAAGAAATCTTTTCTCTGAAACCTGGGGCTAACTGGTTTCCGTGGAGGCAGTGAGGGTTTTAGCTGCCCTGAAGGTACACTTCTCCCTTTCTGCGTTGCCACGCCCGCCCCATTCGCTTTCAGAGCAGGTCTGCTCTTGGCATAGCGGTCCGAGAGTTCAACAGCCTCTTGCACTGTTTTGGGATCTCGGTCCTCCAGTCAGGTTTTCAGCGATGCTGGGAATGCCCCAAAAAACTGTTGTAACAAAATAGCATTTTCAGTTTTATCTACAGAGTTTGCTTCAATTCCTTCCCACCAACGTTTTAAAAACTGATGTTGTTTCATGGCTAGCCCCTCATAGCTCATATCCGGGCTGCTCCTGAGGTTACGGAATTTAGCTCTTTATGCTTCTGCAGTTAAATCAAACTTTCTAGGGACGTGGATATGTTGTTCAATCCACACTGTCCGGCAGATTCCTTGCCGCTTTAAATCTTGCTGGAAGGTCTTCAAGCACATCCCGTTGGTAAAACCCTCAGCTCCGCCCCATGATGCCAGATCTTCCTTACCGCTTGGAAGCTCAGGTTCCCTCCTTACCGCTCTGCGTTTTAGGCTGGATTCCCACTCTTTGGATTTTCCAAAACTAATTTTAAAATTTACTAAACTATGGTCTTCGTCTTCCCTCGTGGGTGCGATGGACAAATCGACTCCCGGCTTCCGTCAGTGCTCTTGTGGGCAGAAGATGTCGCGGACCGATCCTCACTCCACGTGCGTCTACTGCCTAGGGTTTGGCCATGATTCCAGGGCTCGCGAATTCTGCAAGTCCTTCTCGGCTTTGGTCCTGAGGATCGCGGTGCCAGACTACTTTAAGCCCAGCAATGGTACCCGCCTGGTCAAGTTCAAGGAGGCCCGTCGGGCAGTGTCCGCAGCGGCAGACTCCGTGGAGCAGTTGGAGCTAATGATTGCCCTCGAGGAGGAGGAGGCGGCCCAGGCCACATCTTCTTCCTCGGCCGCGGCATTTATCCCGCTCTCCTTGGGCTCCTTCTATTCGGCTTCTTTAAGAAGCTTTGTCAGTCCCTCTCCACTAAGGGAGAAGGGCCTTCAGGACATTCTAGTCGGTCCAAGAAGAAGAACTCTAAAGGCAAGTCCTACCGTTGACGTTCGTGGGAGAGGGAGAGATCCTCTTCACCGGGACCGTCGACTCTCAACTTTGGTCGAGGTTGCAGCTGTGGCCGCTGGCTTCATGGTGTCCCCGTCAGGTCAACTGGCCGAGACATCCGTCAACGCGGTCGAGATTTTTCTCAACCCGTTGGACAGTTTGTCGACTGGAGAAGCCGACAACCCTTCTTCACCGGTTCCCTCGGTGGTTACCGAGGACTTGCACGTGCCTCCTGTGCCGAAGTTCATGGTCAAGGACCCTGAACCGAAGGAGGGGCGGGTTTCCCCCGTCCCCTCTCTGACCCACCCTCGGAATCCCCGAAGGTCTCGGTCCTCTTCCAGGTCCAGCCGATCCCGCCGACGTCAGCGGTCTCGGGCTCGGTACCATGAAAAGTAGCGTCATCCTTGTCGTTCTCTTCAGAGGATAGGCTCTGACGCAAGTTGCGTCGGCACTATGAGGATTTGATGTGGCTGCAACTTTTATTGACCGTTAACAAGACGACTCCATCGCTTTCTCCAGCCATTAAGTGGCTGTCACTGGAGTGGCCGAAACCACCCCTCGTGGTGATCGAGGAGCCGACCGCGGTGCCGGTTGTTTGGCCTAAACCGGCTGCTCCACCTATTATGGTGGAATCCCCGCCTGCACAACCGAAGACTGGGGCCCCGACCAAAGGATTCTTGGTCGGGTCAGGGCTTGCCCCATAGGTTGTCAGTCACCCTCACTCCCGATCAACCTTGGAAGGTGGAGGGTGGCTCAGGTGCTCGGCAGCTGTTCGCAGACTCCTCGGAGTCTGATGACAACTCCTCCCTGTTCTCCAGGCCGCTCGACCTGGGGTCTGCAGGGGGCCAGTCAGTGGACGAGAGCCCATCCTCGTTTCTGGGTTTGCTTCGACTCATCTCAGAATCCACTGGGATGCAGCTCGAACCCATTTCAAAATGGGCCAAGTATCCCCCTACAGAGATACTGGACCAAGGGGATTCCCCTACAGAGGTCTTTCTGGTGGCCGAAGCCATTGTTGGCCCAGCCCTGGAGTTGTGGCAGCAGCCAGCATCTTGTTCCACGCCTTCGGCCAGGATGGCTCGCAAGTACATGGTCCTCACCGGTTTCTCGGAGTACCCCTCTGCGGAGGAGTTAGTAACCGATAGTGTCTTCTGGCATTCCAGGAACGCTCGTGACTTGGATAAGGAATCCAAAAAGTTGGATTATTCGTGGCGGTAGGTTTTCGCTGCTTCCTCCCTAGGCCTCCATCAGGCTAGCTTGGCACTTCTGATGGCATATTTCTCACACGCCCTCATGGGCTCCCTGGATGAGGTGATTCCTCATCTCCCAGCTGACCTTCAGACAACTGTCAAGCAGGTGCGGGATCAGGGAAGGGTGGTGGCAAAACAACAGTTCCAGACTTCGTTAGACATTGGTGATTCATGTGCCCGATCAATAGCGGCCGCAGTGGCCATGCGCCTCAGAGCTTGGCTGTGGATCTCCACCTTCACGGCAGACACCCAGCACAAGCTAGCAGACGTTCCCTTCCTGGGCACCGACTTGTTCGGGCCGGGGGTGGAAGGCCATCTCCAGAGGATCGAGAAGTCCAATGCCGCCTTGGACCTCTGTCACGTCTGCCCAGAAGGACAAAGGCCGCCAGCAGCAGCATAAGCCCTTTCGCCCTGCCGCCCCTGCGGAACGTCCGGCCCAGCAGCACCAGCACCAGGACCAGCAGGTACACACTTGGCAACCTAAGGCCAAGTCTTTCGCTTCCTCCAGTAGGAAGCCTGGAGGCAAGGGTCCAGGATGTCCCTCAGTGGGACCCTCCAAGCCTGCCCAGTGACGGGTTGAGGGGTGTCACCCCCAACCTCGTCACTCCTCCCTGGGTTCCCCCCGTGGGGGGACGGCTCCGCCACTTCTTTTCCACCTGGTCCGCTATCACCACGGACCGCTGGGTGCTAGAGGTGGTCTGCCTCTGACTGAAGCAGTTCCCTCCCTATTGAGCCGCGCCCACGGGGAAATGGGTCTGCAGCCTCTGTCAGCTCGCTGTCGACATTGCCTTGCTCCTCCAGAAGGAGGTGATTGTAGAGGTGGCGGACCTCCTCCAGACCCAGGTTTTTGTCCAGGTACTTCCTGGTCCCAAAATGCACGGGTGGCTGGCGCCCCATTCTCGACCTGCATGACCTGAGCAAGTTCCTAAGGCCGCTCACCTTCAGGATGGTCACTCTGGCTCAGATTATTCCATCCTTGGAACAAGGTGTGTGGTTCTATTCTGTGGACCTTTAGGACGCGTTCTTTCACGTCCCAATCCGTCTGTCTCACCTGTGAGTCCTCCACTTCAGAGCAGAGGGATCCCTTTACGAGTTCCGGGCCATGCCCTTCGGCCTCTCTCCAGCTCCCAGGGTCTTCACCAAATGCATGGCAGTGGTGACAGCATTCCTGCTGTGCCATGGGGTCCGGGTGTACCCTTACCTGTATGATTGACTGATTGCTGCCCCCTCCAGGTTGGAGGTGGAGCTGTCCAAGGATCTGGTCCTCCAGATCTGCTCTCAGATTGGCCTCCTCATCAAGGCCAACTCGGAATTTGTGCCTTCGGAGGTGATTCAGTTCATCAAGGCAGAGCTCGACTCTCTTCGAGCCAGAGCCCAGCTCCTGGCGGACAGGGCCGTGGTCCTTTCCTCTTTTGCCCAGTCATTTCTGGTTGGGCAATTGCGCCCTGCTTGGGACTTCCTGCACCTCGTGGGCCTCATGGCGGCCTGCACCAGCTTGGCCTGGCATATGTGTCCCCTGCAATGGGAACTGGCCAGACAGTGGTCACAGCACTCCAGTCCTCTGTACCAGCCAGTGACGGTGACCCAGGAGATGTGAGATGGCCTGCAGTGGTGGCTTGTCCCAGCTCATCTGCAGGAGGGTATCCCATTTGTCTGCCCCGAGCCGACGGTCACGTTAACGACTGACACCTCTCTGATGGGTTGGGTTGCCCATCTGGGGGAGTTCAGGGCCCACGGCCTCTGGTCCCCTCAGGAGTCTCGATGCCACATCAACCTGCTGGAGCTTCGAGCGGTCCGACTAGCTCTCACCACCTTCACTCCATTTCTACGGGGTCAAGAGGTCCAGGTCCAGACGGACAACACCACGACCATGTACTACCTCAACCGTCAGGGTGGGACGCACTCCTTGCCTCTGTGCAAGGAGGCTGTCTGCATCTGGTCTCTCATGATCAGCCTGGAGGTGGCTCTCCTAGCCATCCATGTGGCAGGAGCCTCCAACAGTCTGGCCAATGCCCTCAGCCGCATAGGTGCTGCATCTCACGAGTGGTCTCTCCTGCCAGAGGTAGTACAAGATCTGTTCTCCCATTGGGGCACCCCTCAGGTGGACCTGTTCGCCTCCAGGGGGAATGTGAAGCTGAGGCTGTTTCACGCCCGCCCCTTCAGCAGGACTCGCTGCAGGGGGATGCCTTCTCGAGGCCATGGACCCTGGGCCTCTTCTACGCCTTCCCTCCATTTCCCTTGATCCACAAGGTGCTTCTCAAGGCGAAGAGGGACAAGGCGCAGGTGATTCTGGTAGCCCCAGACTGGCCCCGCCAGTTCTGGTATCGAGTTCTCCTCAGCCTTAGCTCCAGGCTCCCGAGGCGGCTTCCAGCCCTCCCGGACCTGATCTCGGTCAACAAGGGGAAGATACTCCATCCCGACCTTCAATCCCTGCACCTAATGGCCTAGTTTCTGAGCGGCTAGAGTTCCAGGCCTTGGGTCTTTACGACGAGGTCCTCAACGTTTTTGAGGTGTCCCGTATGGAGTCTACCAGAAAATGCTACGCCTTTAAATGGAAGAGATTCTCCATTTGGTGTCAGGAGAAGGGGTTGGCCCTTCTTCCTGTTCCTTGGCTAGCACTCTGGACTACCTGTGGTCCCTTTTTCAGCTAGGGCTTCGGTCGACAATCCATAAGGTACACCTGGCAGCCATCTCTGCTCACCTCCTCTCACAAGGGACCCTACTCTCCGACTCTCTGACAGCAGCTTCTGGGTTCAATTTCTACTTCACTATCTGTGCTAAGACCCTCCTGGACTCCTTTCCTCCAGTACCCACACCCACTCCCCGACAGCTCCCCTCCTTCCACCTAGCCAGAACCCTTTCTCTTTCAGACATATCTCCCCCACTGAAACCCTAGATGCCCTTCGCTCCCTGAACCCCTCCAAAGGTAAATCTCCTGATGGCCTCGACAACAAACTTCTCTTCCTATCTGCACCGGCCATAGCTACCCCCCTTGCTGCCCTGCTAAACCTCTCTTTCACCACCGAGTCTCTCCCCTCTGATTGGAAACATGCCACTGTCCTTCCTCTTCCCAAAGGAGGTGACCCTACCTCCTCTGCTAACTACCGCCCCATCTCCCTCCTCCCTACCCTTGCCAAAATCCAGGAACACCTAGTACTATCACAGCTTACCCACTTTCTCTCTGAAACAAATTTCTTCACTCCATTCTAGTCCGGTTTTAGGAAGAACCACTCCACCACCACCTCTCTACTAAGATTCACGGACTCCATCCTCTCTGGAATGGACAGAGGACATGTCGCCGCTGCTGTCTTCATCGACCTAACCAAAGCTTTTGATACGGTATCCCACTCCTTCCTACTATCCTGCCTAGCTGGTGCTGGTCTATCACCTTCGGGCCATAAGTTGGTTCAGTGCCTACCTACAAAATAGAACCCAATCTACTAAAATAACTGATTGTACCTCCCCCCCCCCAACTCCCCATTACCACCGGTGTACCCCAGGGCTCAGTCCTCGGCCCCATACTCTTCTCCATACTACTAAACGATCTGCCAACGGCTTGCTCCACTACCTCTATACGCATGTACGCTGATGACACGATCCTCTTCACTTCCGGCTGCTCCCATGAAGAAGCCATCTACAATCTCCAGACCGATTTCAGCAAAGTACAACACTGGTTCAACTCCAGCCAGCTCTCCCTGAATGCCAAGAAGACAGTCTCTATGTCCTTCGGCACTAGACAGAGACTATCCCGACTTACAACCCCCCTGACCTTCCGTACCCTAAATAACACCACCCTGGAAGACGTGCCCTCCTTTATGTACCTAGGGGTCTGGCTTGATCGCCACCTCTCCTTCTCCACCCATGTGGACACCATCCTATCAAAACTGCGCCCCAAGCTCGGTGCCCTCTATAGAAACCGTGTCAGTCTACTGCTTCCTGTGAGACGTGAAATAGTACAGAAAATTATCCTTCCTTCCTTCTTTCGACTACTGCGATGTTGTCTACAGGACTGCCCCCAAGTCCATCTTATCCAGACTAGACCCTCTCTTCAATGCCTTCAGCCGCTTCATCCTCGATGTGCCCCCCCCGCACCCATCACTGTAAGCTTTACCATTCACTGTCCCTTCCTTTCCTGAGCAACCGACACCTTCTTCACTGTGCTAAATTTGTTCTAACTTCTAGCTCGGTTCCCTCCCACCCTACCTCGTTTCCTCCTTATCTTCCCCACCAACCCCACGCATGCCCTCCGGTCTACTGACTCCAGACAATTCGCTATCCCTCATTGAAGAACCTCCACCGGCCAATCTGCTTTCTCTTCTCCTACCACCTCCTCAAGCTCTGGAATGACCTGCTGGCCCAAATCCGCCATTCTTCCTCCAAATACTCTCTATCCTCCGCCCTCTCTAACTTCTTCACTCCCAACTGTACATGTCCTTGACCCCCCCCCCCGATGACTCATCCCCCACCCATGCCCCTCCTTCTTACACGCCTGACCAGAGGCTTGGCCTCGCCCAACTGACTGGCTTATAATAAAGTTGCCCTAACATTCCTTGCTCTTATGTCCCCAGGCTCGTGCTCCCAGTTCGCACTGCCAGCCCAGTGCATTGTTCTCTTTCTCTTATTCTCTAGATTTTGGCACTTATGTAATCCATGTGTTGTTTCTGTGTTAATTAAACATGTATGCCACCACCCTCGTGGCACAAATATGTAGTGCTTCCACTTGCTTAAGCCTGCCTAGCTACACCCATCCATGTAACCACCATTTTGATTTGTTTTGACTTTAAATTTCAACCCATTATCTGTTTTATGTATACTCCTCCTATGTAACCCATGTAACCACTGTGTTGCACTTGCTTGACTCTAAATGCATCACACTGTTTGTATTATGTTTACTGCTCCCGTGTACCCCTCCCCCCCCCAGGTCATACCTTGAGACGAGCATTGTTTTCCTCCGTGTGCCTCTCTTGGTGAAACATTTTCAATAAATAAAATAAATAAATTACCGGGCGAGGTCCGGCAAGCAGTCTGTGGCGCAGGAATAGGTAGTCGGGCGCTTTTTCAAAGGCCTTGATCACATATCCCCTCCAGTGTGAGAACCTCCACCTCAGTGGGATCTAATGCTGTTATTGGCTAAGCTCATGGGTGAGCCATTCGAACCGATGTAGAGGTGTGACATCTCTTACCTGTCGTGGAAGACCACCTTTTTGGTGGCTATCACGTCAGCCAGAAGGATGGGAGAGCTCCAGGTGCTTTCCATCGAGTCTCCGTATCTGGTCTCCCACAGGGACAAGGTTGTCCTGCACCCCCACCCAAAATTCCTTCCGAAGGTGGTGTTGGAGTTTCACCTTAACCAGGTGTTGACTCTGCCGGTGTTCTACCCCATTCACACCTCGGAGGCCGAGTATAGGCTCCATACTCTGGACCCTAGAAGAGCACTCGCTTATTATAAGGAGCGAACGGCTGAAATTCGGGGAGAGGTTCGCCAGCTGTTTGTCACCTACGCTGAAGACCTGGCAGACCTGCAGCCAAGCGGACAGTAAGCAGGTGGGTCACCTCCTGCATAGATCTCTGCTATAGGTTGGCGGGCATGAAGCCTCCCAGAGGGATAAGAGCTCATTCTACCCGCCATACTGCTGCTTCGGTGGCTGCTTCTAGGGACGTCCCTATCCAGGAAATCTGCACGGCTGCTACCTGGAAGTCAGCACACACCTTTATTTTCCATTACCACACTGACCTTAAATCACGCAGCAATGCTGGTTTTGGGACCTCGGTTCTCCAGTCCTTATTCCCTAAGTAGGGGGTGCGCACCTTGCCTCCCTCCTCCAGGAGAACTGCTAGGAGTCTGCCAGACAGTGTGGATTGAACATTTCCGCGTCCCTAGAAATATAGGTTACTCACCTGTAACAGGAGTTCTAGGAGTGGTATATGTTGTTCATCCACACGACCCACACGACCTCCCCGGCTTCGACGCGCAACCTGGCTTCCAGCGGGTTAGATCTGGCGTCATGGGCTGGAGCCAAAGGTTTTACCACCCTGGCAGATGGGAGGAACCAGCTTGAAGACCTTCCGGCAAGATTTAAAGCGGCAAGGAACCTGCCAGACAGTGTGGATTAACAACATACACCATGCCTAGAACTCTTGTTACAGGTGAGTAACCTGTTTTTTAACAGTGCAGCTTTAAGTTTGCTGTAATCATTACTGTCCTCATTGTCCATTTGACCCAATGCATCCCGATATTTTCCGGTAAGTAGTGGGGATAGCTGGAAGCTCCAGGACCCTCTAGGAATTTTAGCCTGAATACAAACTTTTTCAAAGGCATCCATATCCTCCCCCTCTTTAAATTCAGCTATCAGTTTGGAATTTCATTTGTAACCCAGTCCTGTAGTTCCAGTTAAACCCAAGCCACTTACCTGCTCTGGTGCTGGTTGTTGGAGTTGTAACTTCTCCAGTTCATGTCGCCTCTGGTGCTCACACTCCTCTCGGTCCGCTTCTCGCTGTTCTCGCTCCCTCTTCACCTCTGCGGCTCGCTGGTACTCATGTTCTTCACTGTCAGTCTCCCGCTGTTCTCGCTCTGCCTCTCACCATTCTCATTCAGCCTCTTGCTGGTCTCACTTCCTCTTCTCCTCTGTGGCTCGTTTCTCTCGCTCAGCATCTCTCCGGAACTCCAGCTCCATTCTGTGCAACTCAGTCTGCAGCCTGAGTGCTTCTGGCTCCAGAATGCTGGTGACCTTTCCCTGCTGCTGTGGCCCTTCGCTGGCACTGGCTGCTGGCCCCTCCACACTCAAGGTTTGGTCCCTTACAGTCACAGTCAGTGACTCGATGCTCTGGGCCTCTGCTGCCATCAGGGCATCCATGAGGTTCTGCTTGGTGGCTCTCCCCTCATACAGGACTCCTCTGTCCTGGCACAACAGCCTCACATAGTCTACAGTGTGCCTGCTTTAGTTGGAAGCCATCTTCTTCCCTAACTACGGCTACTCTAACTTGCACTTTAGAAAAAAAATAAAATGGGTAGGAACTTGGCTGTAAACAGAATGATATAGCTCTGTTTCCTTTTTACGAATCACTGTCTTTTTTGCCAGTGAGCTGTACAGTATTAAGCTGACACACTGAACAGTTAAAGCTTGTGTTACCAATTTATTCGCACCCCTGCCAGCCAATCTCTCACAAACGCACTCAGCAGGTCAGGCCCTCTGCTCCCACAGTGCCAACCTCCGAGCACAGTAATGTGAACAGGTAACAGACAGAGTAACCCTCCTGTCTGCTTGTGTGTCCGAATCACCTTTGCTTTCAAGTTCTGGGGGATTCAAACTGTGAACCCTGTGCTAGCGTACCCAAATGTACAGGCTCAAATAATCTGCTGTTCGAGGGGATGCCAGATGTCTTTTGCCTAAGGGCCCTAACCAGGTATCCAAAAATGAACCCTTTGAAACTCTGTAAAAGACCTTGGGTATATTCTTATCTTTTCCCAGGTTGGTAACACCATCAAGCCCTTCAGAACAGCTGTGAGCTTCACCACGTATACATCACATGCAAAAAGAACTTTGAAGACGCACCCATCCAGTCTTTTTAAATATAAAGGGTACTGTACTTAAAGATGATAGAAGCATGAAAAATGTAGACACAGAACAATATATCAAAGCACATACAATCACTTAAAAGAAAACAAAGAAAAGTACAAACAAAAACACCTACCACAATACAATTAACTATTTTCTATCTGATGTATTACCTCTATAGTGCTTATAGTTAGATCTTGTTTCTTAAGAGTCCAAAAAGATATTTGTCTAAGACCAGACACAAGCCCTAGGTTAAACTATGTCTCTGTCACACCCCTTTCGATGAGTCATCTAGCTCCTCCTTTTAGAATATAAAAAATACACAAACAGGATGTCGTATCTGGAGGTATATTAAATAATGTGAGTTCAGCAAAAACTAATTTCCCGAATTATAAGTCTGTGATTTCCCAGTTCCTTCTCTTTGATCTTTGCGCAGTTTCTGTTCCCAGGGCACATCAAAGAGTTTACAACTTTTCACACCATTGGTATAACATGTTTTTCCTCTAAGACGTCATAAAAGTTACGAGCCCTATATCCTGGCAGCTGGGTCAGGTCTAGTTAAGACAGGAAAACAGGAGCCCCTTAATTAAGTCTCTCTAGTCTTTTAATTACCTCCTGGTTTCAGGTTAATGTATCCTGTTATTTCCACTAAAACCTTGTGGGGGCACCCATAGCACAGGTTGTCTCATGTGAGACACTCACATACCACACTGTGTATTACAAATATCATAGAGCAATCATAACCAGCTGGCCAAGTGCCACAGGCACTGTCTCCAAGGTATCTCCCAAGGTCGATGTAATGTTAAGGGTAAGAGGGGCATGCTTGAGGGTAGAACGGTGGGAGAAGAGCATGCATTTCATTTTCCTGGCATTGAGAACGAGCTGTTTCTGGTAGAACCAGTCCTCTAGCGAGGCGAAATCCATGGCAAGTTCACGATTGATTTGGTCAAGTTCTGGTGAGGATCGGTAGATGATTGCGTCATCTGCATAAAGATGTACCGAAGCACCACCATAGAAGCTAGGGAGATTGTTAATGAAGAGTGAGAACAATAATGTCCCCAAAATGGATCCTTGAGGCACACTGCGGGTTATTGGTCTACGTTCTGAGAGGGAGCCGTCCCATTTGACTCTTTGGGAGCGACAGGACAGGTAACTTGTTACCCAGTTTAGGGCATTTTTATCCAGACCTGTGGTGTGTAGTTCGAGGAGCAAGAGACCATGGTTTACCAGATCGAAAGCTTTAGTGAGGTCGACGATGGCACCAGTGGTGCAACCCTTTATCCATGGCATGTATAATATGGCTATGCTGGGCCAGCTGCCTGTTTGAAGCATTTTTCTCGCTATTTGCCATTTTATTTTTTTGCTGCTCTGTGTTTTTCTTAATTTTGTTTTGTTTTTGTTTTTTTTGCTTACCGCTGCCGCTGTTTAGTGTATTGTTGCCACCGTTATACCTGCCTCCGTTTTTATCGTTACTGCACTTGTTAGTGCAGCTGCCTCTGCTCTCCGCTTTTTCGACTCTGTTTGA
The DNA here is from genome assembly GCA_016271365.2 of Neoceratodus forsteri. Classification (NCBI taxonomy): domain Eukaryota; kingdom Metazoa; phylum Chordata; order Ceratodontiformes; family Ceratodontidae; genus Neoceratodus; species Neoceratodus forsteri. The sequence goes on along the minus strand of CM057452.1, from coordinate 891,434,203 downwards.
GCCTGTATGTGGGCTAGGACCTAGTGTGCTGACAAGGAGTACTGTGGAGAGCCGTGAAGAGTTGCGGAGACTTGTCAGCGAAGCTCCGTTTATACTGACTTCCTGAGCCTTCTTTTTACTGATCTCTGTGCTGTATTCAGATTGTGTTTGGACTGAGTTTTGGAACCTTTACTGTCCTTTTGCCCCTGGGTACTTGAGCAGTGAGTGGACTGGTCGGGGATTACGGAAATTAAGCCGAAACCAAGCAGCCCAGGGTTTGGTGATTGTTGTCCCAGTGGGTGGTTCCGAATTATCGGCTGTGTTCCCGGAGTGCCCCTGGAGTGCATGTTTATGATGCTAATAGGACTACTGGGAGTGGTGACCTGGTGAAGTAATTCGGAAGAGCTCTTAAATCAAGAAGATACGAAGTTTTTGCCGACTTTTCGGGATGCTGGATGCTGCTTATACTTGCGACTGGGTGATCTTGGGATTTAAAGCTGGGTCTGCAGGGTTCGTGAGGGACCTCAGGGTTAGTGTTACACACAGGGATGGGAGTGGGGCAGGCTGGAGGGCCTGTCCATTATTCCCCTTCCCTTAGGCTCCTGGGGTAGCCAGCTGGGGGGGCTGACTTTTCCTTGAGTCGAAGTAGTGGGCCACTGACTTGCTGGGGTAATTTTCCTTTGGAAAATTGATAGGAACCTGCGGCCTGCTGGTGGCCTTTCTGAGGTTGGAATCGGAGGTGGAACTCGAAGTCTGAGATCTGAAGATTGGATTTATATTGCTCACTGTTTTTTGCTGACATTGGGGTTGGTATACTGACTTTTTTGTATCCTGGGCTTATATAATGGCTGTGTTTGGAAATATTCACAGCTAGATGGGACCTCTGCTGACTGCAAGTACTTTTCTTTTACATATTTATTTAATGGAAATAATGTGAGCAGTGAGCGTGCTCTATAACATCTTTGAATCCACTTGTTTCTCTATATTGAGAGATTTTATCTGGAGGGTGGTTTCTAAATTATTTACTTTGTTTATTATTATTATTTTAATTTTAATATTATTTTGATGTGTATTTATTTTTTGTTTAATAAGCAGTGAGAGTGCTTAGATTTAGTAGGCACCAGGTAGTGAGAAGACCTGGGTGCAATTAAAATTGTTTTTGGTTAGTTTTAATTTGGCTGACCCCCAGGTTGTGAGAGGACCTGTGGGCTTAATCAATAAATAATACTATGTGTTAGAGAGGTTTATATGTTTAGATGATTTAGTTTAATTTAATTTTAGTTGTTTGTTATCTTATTTTAACTTGAAGTAGTATAATTATCTAGTTGTGGGAAGTGTGAGAGAAGTTTAGGATAGGTGGTGTTCTTCGGGATTTTATAATATTTATTGTGTTGTAAACTGAGCAGCTAGATGTGCCTGCTTGCCCCCCTGTCCTGTGCTATTCGGCCTCCGCTCTCTGTGCCCTCCGCCCTTCTCCCCGCCTGCTCATACTTATCACTGTTGTCGGGTGTTAGGATTGCTCTGTGGAGGGTGGGGAGTCGGGGCGGATGGTGGGTTATGAGCGAGGGGGGCCCTCCCATAGGGGTGGTTAGGCCCAGAAGACGCCCTGGGGTGAAATGGTATCTAGAATGTGGTGATTCAGTTCTGGTTCCCATACCCAAGGGCACCCCCAGTTTGGGAGGGCAAGTGGTTAGGAGAACTCGCCAGCCTTGTCCAACTCGGGCGCTGTTATGCAATGCCAGATCTGTCTGCAACAAGACTGATCTTATCTCAGACTTTGTTGCGAGGGCAGATCTGGCTTTACAGAGACCTGGTTGGATAGAATCTTGACCCCTTTTTAGAGGCCACTGTTCCCACTGGGTACTTGGTTATACATCGCCGAGATTGGGGGTTGCGGTCTGTTTCAAGACCGAATTGGGCCTAACTGGTGTACCAGTTGAGGAGGCCAGGTCATTTGAGTGTACTGTGGTAGCTGGTGTAGGGTGCAGGATTGCCCTCATCTACCGTCCACCAGGTGATGAGAAGCTTTTCCTGCAGGAAATAGCAGATTTCACTGCCGACATGGCCTTGGAGTAGCCCAGACTGATGGTTCTGGGTGACTTCAATGCCTGGGTCGACGACGAATCTTCGCTTTTTGGTCAGCATTTCCTCCAGGTGATGACATCTCTGGGCTTTACACAGGTTGTTTCCTCAGCTATACACAAGGGAGGTCACTCTCTTGACCTGGTCTTCCTCCTGGGGATCGAGGCCTCCGATCTGGTGGTGGAACCAGTCGGTTGGTCCGATCACTACTCAGTTGGGTTCAATTTTGAGGCCCCCCTGGGTAGGTCGGCCCCTGTGGAGTTGGTCAGGTACCGCCCTTTGCGGGACGTAGTCCCTGAAGACCTGATGGCGGTTATTGACCTCTCGTTGTTGGACGAGTCTTGCACTGATCCTGAGCGGTTGGTAGTGGCCTATAATGGGGCCATATCGGTAGCCCTTGATCAGATTGCACGTGTTCGCCCAATTCCGCGTCGCCCCGCAGCCCTGTGGTTTGATGGGGCTCTGAGAGAGTTGCGGAGGTCGGGGCATAGGTTAGAGCGTCGTTGGAGGAAGACTGCCGCTGATGCCGACCACCGTATTTTGCTAGAGCATTATGAACTCTACCAAACAGAAATTTCCCATAAGAAGGCAGAATTCCTGTCCAGGGAAATTTCTGTCGCCCGGAATCGACCGGCCCAACTCTTCAGAACTGCTGACAGACTGTGCAACCCAGTCTGTCAGCAGCTCCATTGAGTTTTTACACAAATTGATTGAGATGAGATCACTCACTTCTTTGCGAATAAGGTTGAAGACATCAGGAGGGAGTGCCACCAACTTCACTCTAAGGGAGTTGCCGTTGATCGGTGCCCTGTCGCAGAGCCCGGAGTTTCCTAGAGTGCCTTTGACCTGCCGGACTTCGTAGATATTATGAGGATTGTCCAGGAGATGCGTCCCACGTGCTGTAGTTTAGACCCTGGCCCTACTTCCCTGATCTTGGGTTGTAGTGAGATCATTGGCCCAGTCTTAGCTCAGATTGTCCGGTGCTCTTTAGATACGGGAGTGTTCCCTAGCTCCCTGAAGGGTGGGGGGTGGTGATCCCCCTTCTGAAAAAAGCTTCTTTACATCCGGAGAACCTAGCAAACTACAGGCCTATTTCTAACCTCCCTTTTGTGGGGAAGGTTATTGAGAAAGTTGTGGCTGCTCAATTGGATAACCAATTAACCATCCATAGTTTATACGAACCTCTCCAATCTGGTTTTCGTAAGAGGCATAGTACTGAGACTGCTCTGGTTCGGCTGCTCAATGATCTCCTGATGACGAGAGATTGGAGACACTGTTCTATCTTGGTTCTCCTAGATCTATCATCAGCTTTTGATACTGTGGTCATGGGGTTCTGCTCGAACGCCTGAGGTTCATCTGTGGGCTGTCGGGTACAGTCCTCAGATGGTTTTCATCTTTCCTCGCAGGGAGAATGCAGAGAGTGGTCTCAGGTTTGTTTTCATCTGGGGCCTTCTCTCTGCCATGCGGGGTGCCTCAGGGCTCGGTGCTGTCCCCCATATTATTCGCAGTATGTATGCTACCCCTCGAAGACATTGTAAGACAGTATGAGCTGAGGTTTCACTGCTATGCTGATGATACCCAGCTCTACCTGTCTTTTGCACCTGACCAGGTTGGTGCTATCTCGATACTGAACAACTGCCTCACAGAAATCCAAGATTGGATGAATTCCAGCGGTCTAAAGTTGAACCCAGGAAAGACTGAGGTTTTGGTTGTGGACCCGGGTCATAGGGTAGAGGGATTGAGGACTGGGCTTCCTTCCGGTTTAGTCCTGGGGGACGACCAGATTCTCACCTCTGAATGGGTGCGTAACCTGGGAGTGGAGCTTGACGTTGGTCTGACTCTTCGACATCAGGTGTCGGCAGTTGTCAAGCTGGCCTTTTTCCATCTTAGGAACATTGCCAGGATTAGGCACCTTGTTCCACCCAGCGACCTGCCTGTTTTGATCCATGCCTTTGTGACATTGCACCTTGATTACTGTAACTCCCTTTATCTAGGGCTTCCTGGGGTTGATATCAGCCACTTGCAGCTAGTGCAGAACACGGCAGCACATTTGTTGACTGGGGCATCTAGAAGATCTCACATCACCCCGGTGCTGCACGCTCTGCACTGGCTGCCGATACAGTGGTGGATCACCTTTAAGATAGGTCTTTTGACCTACAAAGCCCTACACGGATTGGGTCCCGATTACTTGAAAGAGTTCCTGGTGCCTTACACCCCTCTGCGACAGCTCTGCTCGGCTGATGAGGGGTTGCTCGAGATTCCAAGGGTAAACTTGAAGTCATCTGGTGCTCGTACCTTTGGGTTTGCGGCACCTACCCTCTGGAATTCTCTGCCCCGTCAGCTCCGGGAGTGCAGGACGCTGGGGAGTTTTAAGCAGGCACTAAAGACTTTTTTATGGGGAAAGGCATTTCCTGTTTTATTCTGATTTTATATTATATGTATTTGAATATATGTTTAACATAGAAACATAGACTTTGACGGCAGATAAGGACCACTTGGCCCACCCAGTCTGCCCATTTCCCTACCTACTGGATAAGCTGCAGATTCTAGTTAACCAACAGCCTACTTCCTACCACCCCCCACTATAATTGCCTTGTGTCTGTCCCATGCATGTTTGAATTCCCCCACTGTATTAGCCCCAACAACCTCCCCAGGAAGGCAGTTCCACGCATCCACCACTCTCTCCGTGAAAAAAGATTTCCTCACATTACCACTGAGCCGTCCCCCCCTCTATCTTTAAATTGTGTCCCCTTGTTCTTACACATCTCTTTTTCTGAAAGATGCTACCCTCCTGGTTTTTGTATTAATATTGTACAGCGCCTTGAAACTCTGAAAGGCGCTTAAATAAATTTTATTATATTATTATTATTATTATTATTATAAATATATCTGTTGTCACTTTTATTAGGGTGCTGTGGTTCCTTCTGAAACCATGTTGATTGGGGGAATAGCAGGTTGTCCTGAAGTTGGTTATAGAGTATGCGCTCCTGTATCTTTGCCAGATGATAGAGGATGGAAATGGGTCTATAGTTATCAACAACAGAGTTGGACCCCTCCTTATGCACTGGGACTACCACTGCCACCTTTCATTTATCAGGTACCGAGCTGGAGATGAATGACCGATTGAAAAGGTCTCTAACCAGGGCGAGCAAGGGCTGCGGTGCCCAGTTTAAGAAATGTTGCCTCTTGGCAGTCATGCCCAGATGAGCTCTCTGGATCTAGTTGTGAGAGAAGCTTTTGTACCTCTTTGAGAGTGGCAAGTTTTAGTGGAACTCGGGGCGATCCACAGTGGTAGTTATGGGATGCATGGCAGAGCTCAGAGGGGATGAGTGCTGGAAGAGCACAGTATATTTGTACAGATCCGTAAAAAAAAAAAAAATTAATTGAGGCCGGAGGCTATGGAAGTAGAATCAGTTACTGTAGGTCGGTGCCGGTGGCACAGACTGAGCTCGAGGTATTAACAGCTTTCCTTTTCAATAGGGAGTTGACTTGCTGCCAGAACTTCTTTGGGTTGCAGAGGTGTTCTGTTTGAAGGGATTTAAAGTGGAAGCGCTTAGCTTTGTGCAGGGAATGCTTGCATTTATTCCTGAGGTGTCTATAGACTTGCCAGTCTGAGGGGAGTTCACATCCTATAGGCCCACCAAGCTTTATCACAGCGGGTCATGCGTGTCCTGATCTCTTTGGAGAGCCACAGAGCCTTGACACCCTTGGACCTGCACTTTTTCAGAGGGGCATGTTGGTTAACTAAATGCGTGAAAGTTGAGATAAAGAAGTCTCGGGCATGGTTGATATCGGGGAGAGAGTTAATTGGTCGCCAATTCGTATTATTGATGGAGGTGAAAAAGCTGCCTTGTCACAGACTATGGATATCTTGGGAGGGGATTTAGGACAGTTGTTTCTCCACACTCAGAAGATGGGGGAGTGATCGCTTATGCAGTCAGAGAGGACGCCCACTGCTGTGATCCTTAGTGGACAGTTAGTGACTATCCAGTCAAGCAATATGTGTGTTTATCAGACTTGGAGTTGATACGTGTAGGGTGCTGGATAAGTTGAGTTAGGGAGGAGTCAGCCAGCATGGCATGCAATTTCGCAGCATCTGGTTGCAACCAATCTTGGTTAAAACCCCCACATAGAATGAGGTCATTGTCAGGGAGTTTGGGTAGGGAAGCTAGGAGCGAGGACAGGCCAGAGGAAGCTTGACTTGGGGGCCACATAGACACACCCAATTATTAGTTTTTTGATATTTCCAAGTGTGAGGGTGGCCAATAGGGATTCGGTTAGAGGTGCTCCCCCCACTGGGATCAGGAAGTTCGGAGAAGTCTAGATTAAATCTGAAGTATAGGAGTACACTTCCACCCCTCTTGCCTGTCCTGTCTTTTCTAAGACAGCTGTAACCAGGGAAGGATACCGCATGCTGCTTAATGGCCGGCTTGAGCCAGGATTCGGATATGCACAGAACATCTGGTTCCATCTGTAACATCCAAACTTCCAGTTCCGCCATCTTGGGGCATATGCTGCGGATGTTACAGTTTGTAATTCACAATCCTTTTATTAGGGGTATAGAGATGGATGTGGGTGGGTGAGGAGTATTACAAGAGGGCCCCGGTTAGTCTCTATATCACCAACACAGGCAAATAGTAGG